>OU426979.1:61699596-64099596 GCA_911387785.2 Aelia acuminata
GAGCTAAAAACATTAGATTCAACAGATGATTATTTAAAAAATGAGCTGAATGAAACCAGCACTGAAATTTTTGGTTTGTATATTGTAAATATTTATTATTAAAACTGAAATGACCCACAAAAACACTTAAAAGCCATTTTATTTATTTTCAGAAATAACTGATGATGTCTTGATGGCTCAGGCTCAATCATTTTTAATAGCTGGATTTGAAGCAACGGCTCTTTTGTTAACATATGCGATGCTGGAACTTTGTCAAAAACCTGAAATTCAGGATGCTTTAAGAAAGGAAGTAATGGAACAAGTTAAACTAAATGGCAGTCTCACATATGAAGCATTAAGAAATATGAAGCATTTAGAGCAAACTATTAAGGGTAAGAAAACAAAATTTACATGTTTAATTATTTTAGCCTCATATTCATGTCAATCAGTTAACAAATTTACGAGCATTTTCATTACTTTCCTGAAACATTGAAATCTTTTCTTTTCTTTTATATATTTTATAATATAATGAAAGTTTATAAATGTTTATTGAGAATATTGGATGCATATTTCATAGTTTTTTACTGCATGTTGTAAAGCATATTTTGATGGTATCACTGATAAAATTGAGGGCTTTGAGGGGTTATTAGTGAAAGCTTAAGATGTTTATATCTTCGCTGTCTTAAATCAACAGAATATCAACAAAACAAGTAGCATTCATTTATGGACATCATAATCATGAGTAAAAAAAGACTTTCTAAACTAAAAAACTTTTTAAAGAAACTTCTAAAAAGACTTTTTTTTATTGAGCCTATCAATAAATAAATCACCCTTTCTTTGCAGTTTAATATTTTTTCACCCACCTTTCTCTAAATCTCTAAAAGCTTTTAAAGAATAAAATATTTTTATTAATAGTTTTATTTTATTTTTTATTTGCTTTCCCCTGGCTCTACAGCCCTTTCAGGGCCTTGGCCCCCTCTACAATGTTTCTCCAATCCTCCCTGTCTGCAGCTCGGTTTCTCCAACGACATATTCCCATCCTCTGCAGATCATCCTCGATGTTGTCTATCCATCGCAGTCTGGACCTTCCTCTTCCTCTCTTGCCCCCTGGTTTGCCATGTAACAGTTTTTTTCGGGAATCTGTCTTCTTCCATCCTTTCTACATACCCTAGCCACCATATACGGCTAGATTTCAATTGACGAACAATGTCTGTTTCATTGTACAGTTCCCGTAGCTCTCTGTTATTTTGTGCTCTCCATTGGCCATTGATGCATACTGGTCCAAATATTTGTCTGAGTACCTTTCTTTCCCAGATCCGCAGCATATTCTCGCTTTCTTGCGTCAGGACCCACGTTTCCCCTGATATGTCACGATTGGCCTCAAAATCATTTTGTAGATGACTACCTTTGCCTTCCATGATAAATTTCTAAATCTTAGCACTTTTGGCAGTGCAAAAAGACATCTATTGCCTGTAGTAATTCTTGCTTTTATTTCTACTGCGATGTCGTTCCTCTGTGTCACTAATGTACCGAGGTATTGAAGGTTTCCACTTTCTTATATGTGTTAAGTAGTTGTACATGACTCTCTCTATCTTGCGTGTCGCTTTTTTTTTGTGGAAATCATGAATTGGGTTTTTTTCCTTATTTATTCATGATTTCAATATAATCATCAATATAATTTATTCAATAATCATAATATAAAATTTATACAATTACTATTTTTGTTTAGAAACTCAAAGGATTTATCCTTTGGTTCCTTTCTTGTCAAGAGTGTGCACAAAACCTTACACATTATCAAATGGGTATACTATCGAAAAAGGAGAATATGTGTACATTCCAGCTGCAGCAATTCACATGGATCCAACAATTTATCCTGATCCGAAAACCTTCAAGCCTGAAAGATTTGCGGAACAGCCAAAACCTGGTACATATCTTCCTTTTGGAGAAGGTCCTAGAATGTGTATAGGTGAGAGTTAATTAAGATATTTATTTTTCATTTATAATATATTAATAATAATTTCAAGCGATAATTTCATATTGCTCAAAAGAGCAAATTTTAATGAAAATCATGCTTACATTAACATCTACACTTTTATGATACACAATTTCCTCATTGTCAATTGATAAATAGTGCATGCATAAAAGGTCAAGAAAATTAAGTAAATTCCTTTCGAACACCTGGAATGTTTAGGTTTGCCGAAATTTGTTTTGTTGGCTCTCTTTGAATCGGGCAGCTTTTATTAGTGATCCATTGACCTCCTTTACTAACTTTTTGGTAACAAAAATTAATAAAATAATTATATTCTTTCCTTATCTGAAAAACTACTCACTGCAGCATTGTTCAACAATATTTATAACCTTTGCATCTTTGCAGTAAGATTGGTTGATACCATCTTCTACTCCTGGAACAGCTCCAACTCCTGGTCATCTGGAGTATTAATTAGCCTATTAACCTATTAAATAGCCTTAGCTGCTATATCCTCAGCATGAAAAAGTGACCTGCTAAAATTCCATTAATTTCATTTTTAAGTAATTGAAATTTTATGATGTCAATGAGTATAATGTTGAAATAGTTGATGCTAAAATAGGAATAGGATTAACTGATTCTCTGCTCCATGAAGAGTTTTCATGAGGATCTCTTATTTGCATCAATTCTTATCCTCCACCTAATCAAAAAGTGCGGTACTACATCAGAATAAACCTCCATCCTCTAAATTTTATCTGAATTAACATAGTTCTCATAGAGTGGCTTCTTGAAGTAACCTCTTCCTCTTAACATTACCCTTTTGAATAACCTATTCTACTTTGCATTTAATTTCCTTAAGGGTTAATAACCTTTATTATATTGATAGCCTTTATTAGCCTACTATAGGATTTTAGAGATGAAAGATGACTTAAGATAAACAATAATATAAGGAAGAATATTATAGTTTATTTTTTTTTTGGAAGAGAAGATGTCTGAAGGATTTAACTCTCATTTTCCCTATTTTTATACCTACTATTAACATTTGTATAATTCCTACTTAAAAGTTGTATTTATTTACAATAATGTTTTTTTTTTTCAATTTCAGCTATGAGATATGCAATGCTTGTTATAAAATATGGTCTTGCATTGTTTCTTTTGAACTACAGGGCCAAGCTATCTCCTTCAACCAAACTTCCAGTTAAGTTTCTTAATAGAGCTTTCGGAAATATTCCAACTGAAAAAATATTTTTTAATATCGAAAAAAATAATATGCAATTATAGTATATAATTGAAATTTTATTGTGTTAAAATAAAAATGTTAATTAACATGCTTAATACAAAAGTCTTTATTACTGTTGTTAAAATAAATTATTTTGTCAAAGTAGATATATTCTGATAAAAGTTTAATTAGATTTGTAATTGAACAATCAATGGATTATTAAATGGTGAGAACAAAGTGATACAGTTTTCATGAGACACACTAGGATTTGTGGAACTGTGTTTGTTCAAAATGGAAATTCTTGGGAAGTCCAATTATTTTAAAGACATTTATAACACAATGACCTTACTTCTGTGGGCTTACAAAAAGGAAAGAAGCACAAACGGGAAAGAGCAAGTGTGAGAGTTTTGTTGTATAGGTTGTGGTTGGATTGTGATTTTGCCTACATGTTTGCAGGCCCCTAATCCTTGGCGCAATTTAAACTAGCCCCCTTATTTTATGTCCCTCGGAAAAAAGCCTGTCTGGGCCAATGAAGTCGGGTTGGGAAACTGTAAATAGCAATATTATTACTATCCATAGCTATACAGGGTGTCCCCAAACCAAACGGCCAAAATTCAGGGATCGATAGAGGATCGAAAACTAAGAAAAAAATCTGGTGCGTGCGCGCAACACACAACTTTCACTTACCAACTTACTTAGATTAGAAATTAATGCGTTGTTGTGGTCCCCTTCGTTAGACCAAATTTGATGAAATGTTGGCTATCACATCTTTGGCATATAAATACATCAAATACCCAGTTTGATCAAAATAGTTAAAGCCGTTTTTGAATAAATAAAAAAACACTTGAAAATGTTACAAAATTTATTAAGTAAAGTCCCCCCTCCGGTTAATCAATTTTGATGAAATGTTGGCTATCACATCTTTGGCATATACATACATCAAATACCCAGTTTGATCAAAATCTTTAAAGCCATTTTTGAGTAAATAAAAAAAACACGTGAAAATGATTCAAAATTTATTAAGTAAAGTCCCCCCTCCGGTTGGTCAATTTTGGTGAAATGTTGGCTATCACATCTTTGGCTTATGCATACCTCAAATACCCAGTTTGATCAAAATCGTTAAAGCCTTTTTTGAGTAAATAAAAAAAACACGTGAAAATGTTACAAAATTTATTAAGTAAAGTCCCCCCTCCGGTTAATCAATTTTGATGAAATTTTTACAGTCATATCTTCGGCATATAAATAGACCAAATACTCAGTTTAATCAAAATCGTTAGAGCCGTTTTTGAGAAAATCGAAAAAAACCTAAAAAGTTATTAAGTAAAGTACCCCCTCCCTTTAAGTAATTTTGATGAAATTTATGCTGTCACATCGCAGGCATATACTTACACTAAATACCTAATTTCAGGATCGCACGGTTTATAGTTTTTGAGCTAGTCTGTTCACACACAGACACACAGACACACAGACACACAGACACACAGACACACACACAGACCATTTCGCGGGACTTGGTCATTTCGACTCAGGGGACCCCAAAACGTGTATTTCCGTTGAAAACCGGAAGTCGAAATTTTTCACGATCGCAATACTTCCACTTACTATATATTTCATATATAGGTAAGTGAAAGTAAAAAGTCCTATGGCATATGCCTTGTTTCTTCTTCGTTTTCGAGAAAAACACAAAATACTAAAAATAGTTGTGCAAAAACTAGTTAAGGCCATGGAAGACCGGATTTCATTCCTTGAATGAATTTTAACAATAATTGTTATTCCAATACAAATATTGTATTTCAATCTTATACTAACAGAAGGTTATTAAAAAAAAAAATAGTTTTTAATTAAAAAAAATATAATAAATACTTTTTTATTCATATATTCATTGTATAAAAATACCTAACTAGTCACTAATAATATCTTACTAATGTAGTCACTTTGGAGTGTAAAGATATTTTTATCAATGAGCGGCATGGATTTACTAAAAATTAATCCGTCGTTAAAAACTTAATCTTTTAAAATGATATCTTAGAAGCTTTTGACAGGAAACATCAAGTCAAGGGCGTCCGCAATATTTTGTCTAGAGGTAGCAGGCTGGAAAAAATCTTATGACCGAGGTGGGGGGATCGAGGTATTTTGACTATGTAAGGCTCAATTAAATAATTAAAACATTGATACCTACTGAAAATTAAAAAATGTTATTCTATAATACTTAATACATATATTAAATGAACACTATAGAACAACCCAAGCAGTGCGGAGCGGCTGGGTTAGACCAACATGGTTCTTCAAGCCTTTTCGGAAACGAAGGATACTCTTGTCAATTACCAATAGACATGCTAAAAAAAAAAAAAAAAAATCTAAAATGAATCCAAAACAGATATAAGTCCCTGACAAAACCAAAGCAACTTTAGAAGATTTTGGATTTCGGCCTAGGCCGCTTTCCCCCTCGATAACTCGATACTGCGGAGCCCGCCAAACGAAATGTTGATAAAATAGCATTTGGTTTCCCCATATGGATTCACAAAAACAGGGCGGAACGAAAATGGCCTGAATATTCTTGGATGAAACATAAACAGTTTTCGAGGAGGAGGCAACATCTTACTGATTTTGAATCCGTTTCACTGAAGATTTTCTTAAATGGACATACTCGAAAGGTATTTAGTTTCATAGGAATGATTAAGTACGACGTCAGGCCTGGTGAGGTAATGAAATTGAACTTAATGTACTTAAACAAAATAAAAACTAACGAAGGACAAACGAGAAGAGAGAGAGAGAAGATGAAGGGAAGAATAGAAGCAATACTATTTTTTTTTTTTTCTCTCTTTATAGGCGGGCGCAATCGAATATAGAGTGCGCTAGTAGTTTTGCAAAATGTCGGAAAGAAAGGTGTTTGACCTAGTTGATGTGATAGAGATAATTGGTAATTTTAAAAGACCATTAATTGATGGGCAGGCTATTCTTGATGCAAACCACATATTTACATGTGGAGTAATATCTAAAAATAAAAAAACAGTTATTTTACAAGCCTCGTGCCTTTAAACTAGCAATCTTAAAGGACTGCCCCATCAAATAAAAGTGGAAATCAAATTTATTAATAATAATAAGCAATTTTCTTGTCATTGTACATGTAAAGCTGGTAGTTCTGGTAAATGCCAACACATCATTGTAACTTTACTCGACGTTTTTCGGTTAGTAATAACATTAATTACCTATTCATACAACCATTGTTATGACAGCTTAGATTCTTTGTCATATTATTTATTTATTTGTCAAAACTTTCAGGCTTCGCATTGAAAACTTGAAACAATTAAGCACAACGGATGTAAGACAAAAATGGGGAAAATTAAAAAAGAAAAACATATATGACACTATGGTTCCAATGTTATTTGCATAAAACTAACATTTTGGAGTAATAAAATGTCAAATACTAATATTTACCTGGATAAATATAGTCACTTTCTTTAAAATGAAGACTACATATCGTCATATATTTCGAAACAGGCTTATCTATTCTTAATTTTACAATCCACTCTTCAAGAAGCTTTTTATTTTTTGGAAATAAAAGGGAATGACACGTCTTTTGATTTTCTAATTGAACACTTAGGGACCGAGCAATACCTATTAGATATTTTTCAAATGATTTTTTGCTCAATCGGGTTTTAATTATGGAAAAATAAATTAAAAACGCCAAAAAACCCTATGAATACCAGGTAATTGCCCGGATTTATCCCCGTTTCTCTAGTTCCCGTAGCACCCGTCGCAGAAGCAGCACCGTCGCTTGCGCCCGCCTATTTGAAGATAAATAAAGAAAGAAAATGGGGCAAAGAATTATTTGGTTATACTCTATATTTTTTTTATTTCTTTATATTACTTCTTTCTTTTTTATTTTATTTTTTTTTTTTTTTTATGTACTTATAAACGTTTTTTAGAAAATTTATATTTGTATTTATATTATTGCAGCAAGAAAAGAAAAAAGAATGTAAATTATCTATTATGCATGCAAAGATTTTTTATTGATATCTATAATCAACCAGACCCCTGTAATTGTTATAAAAAAAAATACTTTTATCTAAATTAAATGAACACGAAATTATTTAATGTCTTGCTATTGTTTCTCATATTTTCTGGGGGGATAGCTGCCCCCCCCCCTGCGGACGCCCATGCAGGTTTGCAAGTTGCTGTAATTTATACTAATTTCGAAGGTCTTCGACAATATAAGCTTTTGCCTATATTTCGCCTAGGCGCACAGTACTTCGAGTATATGGAGTTTTTGGACAAAAATCTTTTGACCATGGGATATCATAACTCATATGCGGGGTCGGAAATGATATTTGACCAAGTTAGAGCCAAAGAAAAGAGGCAAATCATGGTTATGGCAAAGTATCTTAAATTTAAGGGAAATTAGAGAATCATTATCGGTTAGTTGATCAAAATTTATCTTTAATAAGATAATTAAACAAACACAACATCTCAAATACAAAAGATACTTTCTTCATCTACTTATAAAAATAATATTTTACATAATAAAATAATTTTTAAAAGTATCTACATAAGACAAATCTAAATAAAAAATAAAATAAAAAGCTGAATCTTCTGGTTCAATGGCGAAAATTTCCATGTTAAATCAAGTTAAATAAGTTTAGTTAATTTCAAACTATGTTATAATTAATTCAAATTAAAATGAACATTAATTTAATTTTAATAAGAAATTATAACCTGATCTGATATCTGATTATTTATTGATTTGATTACTTATTGATTATAACCATATAAGGGTGATTCTCATATGAATTGACCATTTAGTATCCCTGAACTTAACATTCGTTTTTCAGATATTTTTTTATATCCAAAATTTTTTTTTTTATATTTGTTTTTTAGTCTTCTGTTATTACAAAACGATGGTAACATTTAAATGAACCTAGGTGTTGTGGCCAACACACTTTAAATTATTTTTTTTAATTTATCTCAATTAACTTTAATTGTTTTTAATTTGCATTAACTAGTCATACTAAGTTAAGTGACATTGAATTCGAGTGTGGTCAGCTTCGGAAGCACTACGAAGGCTTCGGGTCACTTCGGAAGACTTCGGGCCGCTTTGGCAGCCCTCGGCTGCTCTCGTTCAATCATATGTTTAAATTGAAAAACAAAAGAATTATTAAATTAAAATTACACACAGGCGTTGTGAGTGTTGTCCGTGAATGTTGTCCGAGGAGATTGTTTTGAACCATTTTCAACATCGAGGCCTCAAGGCACATTAATTCTCAAGAGGACAAGCATCTATGGCCCAGCACAGAGTTGGGCAAATTGTAATCTGAATAATGATTAATGAATATGAATAATTGTAATCATACAACAGATGAATAATGAATAACCATTATTCATAATCAGTGCGGAGTATTTTTTGATGTTTATTGAGTGTTTATGGTATTCATTTGAAATGAATAAAGAATAACTGGTATTCAATTATTCATGATTAACGAATACTGATAAATTCAGTTAGTCGTTACTCATGAATAAAATATATTCATGAGCTAGGATTATTATAATATTCATCAATCATGAATGCCTAATATTCATCAATCATGAATAACAAATATTCACCAATCATCAATCATGAATATGATATATTCATAATCATTATTCATTTAAATTTAAAATACGAGGATGCATTTCTGAATTAAAAGATTTCCTAATGAGCAAGGACAAGTCCTAAGAGTGGGTGTAGCCAACTGAACAGCATTAGAAGCCACAAGTAAAGAATTAGACCCTTATTTCAATGGGTATTAGTAAAGGTCTATTGACAAGTATAGAAAGAGCAAAAAAATTTTCAATCACCATTCATGACTAGTAAGACTCAGAATTATGATTTATTTTGTAATCATGATTAATGAATTTATATTATTCGTGATTAATGAATGATCTGTAATCATGAGTAGGGAATTCCCATTAGTCATGATTAATGAGTAATTAATAATCATGAATAATGAATTCTTCTTAATCATGATTACTGCCTAACATTTAATAATGAATAATGGTCATTCATGATTGTTGAATACATTATATTCATGAATACTCCACGACTAGTGATTAATAAAATTCATGACTAATGATTCCGCGCTAAAGAATGATTTGTGAATGATGATTACAATCATTATTCACATTTTTGATTATTAGTCATAATCATGATTACATTTTTATTTAAATATGCCCAACTCTGGCCCAGCAGCCTAAGCAGGTTTTGGATTGCTTATTCCCAAAGTTGTCAGCAGGTAACAACCTTTATTACTCAGGGTGAAAAATTATTCGCATTGAGCGAACAGATAGTGACCTCGGACCAGTCTGGGTGAGGTGTAATTAGCCACAGTGGCTCATTGATATCGAAGGACTCTAATTAATAAATTGTTAAGCTAAAAGACTTTAATATAACATTAAAATATTTTCATCAGCCAATGAAATTTTAGTATAATGTTGTTTATAGATATAGTATAATGTATATAGATAGATATAGTATAATGTATTAGCTCATGAGCTTTATTTTGTTTTATGTTTCCGTTTTGTTGCCATAGTTGTACATAGCAAGGTTCAAAATATAGCCATCCGGCATTGCTTTGAAGTTTATTTATGTTTATTTATTTTTTAATTTATTTTCTTTAACTTTAAATTTTCACCAGCCTATGGTGAGGTGGTTGGGCTAGGAAAGGCTCACCCTGAACCTCTACCCGCCATCACATGTTGGTCCTCCGGGCCGGATGCTTTTTTGAACCTTGTAATATATTTTATGCATATTTTGTACTATATGTTGGTTTACAGCATTCCGCCACATTATTTCCTTCATTAGGGATATATTTTCTTTAGGATATATTTTCTTTCTTATTTTCGTTGCTTTATTTTTCGTGTAGTGGTTTTTGTCCTTTCTGTGTATTTTGAGTTCTCTCCCTCCTTCTGTTTTTTCACCTTTGTTTTCAAGATGGTTGACTTAAACCCTGAGGTGAAGATGAAATTCGATATTCTCAAAGAGAAATTGTCCAACACAGGTAGAAGGATTAAGGCTATTGTTGAACAGGGCAGAGCAATCGCTTCTGACCCTTCTCAGTTATTTCTATTTAAAGGGATGTATAAGGAATTAAAACCTTATTTTGATAGCTATAATGATACCTGGGACAACATTGTCCAATTAGTAGCTGATAAAGGTGGAACCACTATATTTCCTGACAAATCGGATAGGAATAATCAGGCAGCCATAAAGAGGTATTATTATGAGGCTTGTGCTATTTATGAGGACAAAATGAATCCAACGCCTATAGTTCAATCATCTTTTTCGCAGGCTTCAGGCTCAGCCGGCGAACCTGCAGGGCTCAATGACAGCCGCACAGTGCGGGCTCGTCTACCTCAGATCAATCTTCCCAAGTTTTCAGGTAATCCTGCAGAATGGCCGCTTTTCCGGGACACATACATCTCCTTGATCCATCAAGAAACCAGCCTTTCAGACATGGAGAAGTTTTTGTTCCTCGTTTCATGCCTCAACGGACCACCTCGTTCCTTGATTGGTAATGTAGCGCTCAATGAACAAAATTATGGCCAGGCGTGGAAACTGCTTCTTGAGCATTACAATAATAAAAGAAAACTGGCTAACACCTATTTAAAACAAATACTTGACTTCAAGCCTCTCACAGGCAAACCATCTCCCGCCTCATTAAAATCAATCATTACCTCCGTGGTGGAATACATTGATTCATTCTCCAATCTTGGGATCCCAAACCAAGGGGACTTCATCAAGTCATACCTGGTCTTAAGGTGCTTGGACCCTATCACACGGGGACATTTCGAGAAGAGTTTTGTGGATTCTGAATTCCCATCTTATGCTGACTTAGTAAATTTCATAAAAACTGAATGGAAAGCCATGGATCTATATTTCACAGAAGCAGAACCCTCTACATCTTCAGATCCTCGACCTCCGCCCAAACCATTTTCTAAAGGTTCTCATCGAAATACATTTTTCCATAGAACAGTCGCCTGATCAAAAACAATCTCAGAAGAAATCTCCCTCACATCATTCCACTAAACCTTGTCCAGTGTGCAAAAATCCTCATTCGCTGTATCAATGCCAGGAGTTTAGATCTGCTTCATCCTCCGACAAGCTCAAGCTTCTGAAAGATTGGTGTGGGTGTACAAATTGCCTGTCAGGAAAACATTCTACAAAAGAATGCACATCCTTAAGAAGATGCTCGTCCTGCAACGGGAATCATCATTCATGGTTGCATCAGCAGACCCCTGTGACTGCTGGTAACACTCCGGCTGTACAGGTCAATAGAGACAACGAAGGATTTGCGCTTAGTGGACTTTCTGGTGATGGAGAAGTTTTGCTTGGAACTGTAGTCCTACAAGTGAAAACCTCAAAGGGTGATTTCATTACTGTTCGCGCTGTCACGGATAGTGGCAGCCAGATGTCCTTTATAACGACGGAATGCGCCAAACGATTAGGCCTCCTTATTCAACCATCAGAGCAGAACATTGCAGGAATTGGCCAAATCAAGTTAACCTGCCCAATAGGAAAAATCGATTGTCTCCTTAGATCCAGAATCCCTTCCTTTTCAAACAGGGAGCTTTCAACCAAGGTCATTGTTGTACCCAAAATAACCGGCAGTTTGCCCCAAGCTGTCATCAACAAAACCACCATTGACCAATTTAAGGGCTAAGCACTAGCCGACCCAGATTATTGGCACCCTGGTCCTGTTGAATTTTTACTAGGCGGTGACTTATTTTTTGACATTTTTACTGGTCAACCTATTGTGCTTAACCCAGAGTTACCTCGACTTGTCCCAACAATTTTTGGGTTCATAGTTGCTGGACCTTTGGCATCTCAACCGAAGTCCAACGAGAGCATAAATTTCCTCATAAAATCCAATGATGATTTAAATGATGCTATCCACAAGTTCTGGGACATGGAGGAAGTTCTTCCAGTTAATGTAGCATCAGAAGAGGACGATTATTGTGAAAGGCACTACCAAGAGACACATTACCGTTTAGATTCTGGGCGATACGTCATTTCTCTGCCAGTCAAGCCATCTATACAGTCTTTGCAGAATACACGGATCCAGGCCATCAAGCGACTCACTAACTTGGAAGCCAAGCTTGCCAAGAATGCTGAGCTAAAGAAGGAGTATACAAAATTTATGAGAGATTATCTGGATCTAGGTCACATGAAATTAGTTGACAGTGGTACTGCCATCTATACCCTACCTCATCATTGTGTGACAAAGGTACACGATGGACAGTTGAAGTTGCGTACAGTATTCGACGCTTCATGTAAATCTGCAACGGGCTCCCTCAATGATCATTTATATATTGGACCAAAGTTACAGCATGACATTAGGGAAATCCTGACAAATTTCAGGTGTCATGAAATCGTATTCACAGCGGATATTGTCAAAATGTACCGCCAAATTTTGGTCACACCAGAAGATAGAAGATACCAACATATATTGTGGCGCTTCGACCCTTCTGAGGAAGTCAAGGAGTACGAACTATGTACTGTCACCTATGGAGAGAGCTCAGCACCATTCAGTGCCCTCAGGACAATTATTATTATTGGTCAAAGACGAAGGCGTGTCGTATCCGCTCGCGTCAAAGGCACTTATTGAAGATATATATGTGGATGACGTTGCCACGGGAGCTTCCACTGTGGAAGAAGCACTTTCTATTCAGACCCAGTTGGTGGAGTTGTTAGGAAAAGGATGTTTTACGCTAAGCAAATGGGCAAGCAACAAACAAGAACTTCTTGTACACCTAAGAGAAGAAGATTGCCAACTAAATGCTGTCACGCTAACATCGGATGAGGAGCCGAAAATCAAGCTTTTGGGAATGCAGTGGATTCCTAAATGTGATATCTTCACATATGAAATAAGTGCTTCATCGTGGCAACCCTCCAAGAGAGCTATTCTGTCATCTATAGCTCGGATATATGATCCTTTAGGATTACTGGCACCAATAGTGTTCTACGCTAAAACAATACTTCAGGATTTGTGGATTGCTAAATGCGAATGGGATGAAAGGCCTCCACCTTTAATATGCACCAGATGGTATAATTTTCTATGCCAACTCAGCTGCCTTTCAGATGTCAAGATCCCACGCTGCATAGTCTATCCCAACTCCATTTATTCAAGATTAGTTGGTTTCAGCGATGCGTCGAAGAGAGGTTACTCCGCTGTTATTTATTTAGTTACCTCGACATCAACAACCTGCCATGTCAACGTAGTTAAGGCTAAAACTAAATTAGCACCTACTAAAACGATGACTATTCCAAGGCTTGAGCTCTCAGGCTCAGCTTTACTCCTAAGTAAATTATTTAAGTCTTGCGAACATCTTGTCAAGAAGCTCAAATTAACTCAGGTCGACTTTTATACTGACTCTGAGGTCGTCCTTGGCTGGCTCTCGATGTCTCCCCAACGTTTGAATGCCTTCGTGGCCCATAGGGTTGTACTCATTCTCGAACTTACCAATTTAAGCCAGTGGCATCACGTTAAGTCAGAGGAGAACCCTGCAGACTGCAGCTCACGAGGTATCCTACCTTCGGAGTTACCAAACCATCCTCTATGGTGGGCGGGACCAAGTTGGTTGTCCAAACCGGTGGAGCAGTGGCCAAGCCACAAAATTGATATCATGGACCTCCCCGAGACAAAGAAGGGTGCCATTGCATGCCTGAACTCGGAGATATCACATCCAAATGATTTTATTGAGTGGATTGAGAGATTCTCCTCTTACACCCGACTCCTTAACAGCGTTCGCTATGTTTTGCGATTTATCACAAATTGCAGAAAGGGGGAGGGGCTTAGAAGCACTTCGTACCTAGCCGAGCTTCGAAAAGCAAATCAAATTTGCGTAAAAGTCACTCAAGACCATTATAAATTAGATACCCACCAAATGCAGTCTCTAAATCCATTTATAGACTCCGATGGTATCCTCAGGGTGGGTGGTCGCCTGCGCAATGCAGATTTTCTTTCCCACGATGCCAAGCATCCAATTATCCTCTCTGGGAAAAGCCACCTTGCTCGATTGATCGTCGATCATACCAATCGGTCTCTTCTACACGTGGGACCATCAGCTCTTCAAGGCATATTGCGGTCCAAGTATTGGATAACTTCTTCCAGAAGTCTCATCCGGCAAAGAGTATTTCAATGCATCAAATGCTTCAAGGAGAAAAAGAAACCGCAACCGCCTATTATGGATGATCTTCCATCCTGTCGTCTCATGGAAGGCCAAGTCTTTACCCACGTGGGAGTCGACTTTGGAGGTCCGTTTCTTATCAGAGAATCCTCCCGTAGAAAGGCGGCCGTTGGCAAGGCTTACCTATGTCTTTTTATTTGTATGTCCACGAAAGCCATACATTTAGAGGTCGTCTCTCGATGCTCCACCGACGCATTTCTCGCTGCCTTCGACCGATTCATTGCACGAAGAGGAAAACCTTCACAAATGTACTCTGACGGAGTTACCAATTTTGTAGGCGCTTCCAATAAACTGAGAGAGATTCTATTGTGGCAACGATCCTCATCTGTCCAGGAAAGGATCGAAAGCGTGGCTGCGCATCAAGATATCAAGTGGACTTTCAATCCTCCTTCTGCTCCCCATTTTGGAGGCGTCTGGGAGGCAGGGGTCAAATCCGCAAAGGCGCTTCTCCATCGAGTAGCTGGTGACACTCCGTTCACATTTGAAGAGTTAGCTACTATATTTTGTCGTGTTGAGGCAATTCTCAACTCCAGACCTCTAACGGCACTCGACTCAGACCCATCCAGTTTGGAGTGCATCACTCCTGGTCATTTCCTAATAGGAAGGTCGCTTACTTCAGCATCCGAAGAGAATTATACGGAGGATAAGGTGCTTCCACTTAGGCGATGGGATGTCATCAAGCAACGCACCCAACACTTTTGGAGGCAATGGAAGAATGACTATTTGAGCACGCTACAGCAGCGAAGTAAATGGACCAAAAAACAAGACAACCTACATCCAGGAGACCTTGTGATAATCAAGGATCCGAACGCTACAGTTATGAGATGGCCAATGGCAAGAGTTATCAATGTGCATCCTAGGAAAGGACGGCGTCGTGAGAGTCGTCACGATCCAAACGTCTTCGGGGACTTACAAACGCCCTGTGGCAAAACTAGTACCTTTGTCCCCAGCAAACAAACTCAATTAATTTTAAATTTTTTAATTAAAAAATTGGTGGGCGGAATGTTGTGGCCAACACACTTTAAATTATTTTTTTTAATTTATCTCAATTAACTTTAATTGTTTTTAATTTGTATTAACTAGTCATACTAAGTTAAGTGACATTGAATTCGAGTGTGGTCAGCTTCGGAAGCACTACGAAGGCTTCGGGTCACTTCGGAAGACTTCGGGCCGCTTCGGCAGCCCTCGGCTGCTCTCGTTCAATCATATGTTTAAATTGAAAAACAAAAAAAATATTAAATTAAAATTACACACAGGCGTTGTGAGTGTTGTCCGTGAATGTTGTCCGAGGAGATTGTTTTGAACCATTTTCAACATCGAGGCCTCAAGGCACATTAATTCTCAAGAGGACAAGCATCTATGGCCCAGCAGCCTAAGCAGGTTTTGGATTGCTTATTCCCAAAGTTGTCAGCAGGTAACAACCTTTATTACTCAGGGTGAACAATTATTCGCATTGAGCGAACAGATAGTGACCTCGGACCAGTCTGGGTGAGGTGTAATTAGCCACAGTGGCTCATTGATATCGAAGGACTCTAATTAATAAATTGTTAAGCTAAAAGACTTTAATATTAACATTAAAATATTTTCATCAGCCAATGAAATTTTAGTATAATGTTGTTTATAGATATAGTATAATGTATATAGATAGATATAGTATAATGTATTAGCTCATGAGCTTTATTTTGTTTTATGTTTCCGTTTTGTTGCCATAGTTGTACATAGCAAGGTTCAAAATATAGCCATCCGGCATTGCTTTGAAGTTTATTTATGTTTATTTATTTTTTAATTTATTTTCTTTAACTTTAAATTTTCACCAGCCTATGGTGAGGTGGTTGGGCTAGGAAAGGCTCACCCTGAACCTCTACCCGCCATCACACTAGGCATCATATAAAACAAAATATCTCAATGTGAAGTTTGAAAATGTCACGAGTGTTACAGTCCCCAAGCTGGTTATGCTTAGTTCTCCACACCCAGAAATGAACCCCTGATAATAGATTAAATTTGAACAATGAGGTATTTCATTGTAATATAGTGGTGTTTCAAGTTATGAATGATATTTTTAGTTAACTCTAATACTTTGAATGTAAATCAGGAAAATGAATCTGTCCCCAAGGTTAGAAAAATTCATGTCGAGTGTAGTCGGGTGTTCTGGGCAACACTGTTCTTTGAAAATGTTGGGAATGGCCATGATAACCTTCGTTTATAATACCGGCTATCAGTCGATGTGCAAACTTGGTGAAGAAAGTATCTAGTAGGCAGTTATTTGATATCCAACGCAAAATAATGTATATCACAAAAATTAGTTGTCACGAGTGTTACGTTAATTGTATGTATCAGCGTTCATTTAACACTAGAAAGACGGGAGCTTAGTATATACCTATATTGCCTGAAAGCAGTCAAAATGACTGCATTGTGAAAAAATAACTAATGCGCAAAGAAATTTGTTTAACAGTAATTTTTAATATATTTTATATCACTTACAGTCATATAACAAGTTATTAATAAGTATTAACAATAAAAAAAATGTATTTCAGTTCGAAAAAAAAAATAATTTATACATTATCTGGACATTTTAAGCAAATGAAAGTGCAAATCTTTTTGGATGTACATCTTCCGCAAACATACTTTTTACATTTTTGACAAATATTATTTGTTTTATTATTGTGGCAAAGTCGTATTTGACAAATTTTTCGTTTGGTAGATATATAACACATATATATTCCGGAAGTGAAGGACGGGGGAGGGCAGCAACAACGATTAATTAACCCATTTATATGTTGTAGAAAAAGTCACAAAATTATAAGAAGCTGTGTCATTATTTAAATCATTATTTTCTTAATTGAAATTCAAAAGCAGTCAAAATGACTTGCTTAGGCAATCTAGTGTTAAAAATGTGAATTACTCGTGCAAAAGATGTTGGTTGGGGACATTTATTCGAGGTCATCCTCTCATATATGTCCGACTCTTGATTTAGCTAAGGAAAGAGAATATTCGTGAAAATCTCATGAGTGTTACGTAACACTCGTGACGGAAAAACAATTGTGGGCAAGTGTTGTTATTGTTGTGTTTACATGCCTACATGATTCATTTGTTTTGTATAGCCATTTTAACAAGCTTTAGAAAGGAGCAATAGAGAAAAGAAAAAATAGACTAAGGACATAATGCAAAATATATAATAAAAAAGAGATGTTGGCCAAGAGAAGGAAAATAAGCAAATCGGCAGCTTGTAAAAGTATTCAGTCTACTCAGCTTGTGAAAATACCTCTCAGTCTTTGAATTTGACCTGCATGTACAGTGGGTGAATCGTTGACACTGAACTGAGTAAAAACTGTGCAGCAAAATACTATACATTTCACAACGAGATGATCAATGAGCTGTAAATATCCGACGAAAAACCGAAGCCTTGACAGAACGACTTATTCATAGGTAAACAAGCGAGAAAATAAGCTGGGCAAGTGAAGGAGTAGGAATAGACGCCAGCCTAGTAATTATTTTACAACAAAAGGAAAGCAAGATTCGATGCCTTACAAATGAGTTTTTTCGCTGTGATATGGAGTGACGAGAGTGAGCGAGAATAGAAAAAAAATACAAAAAAGAAATAAATGAAAATACAGAAACGGTCCTCACAAAACTCATTTTTGAGTAGAAAAAATAATAAAAAATACTAATACTGAACGAACTGACAAACTTTGTTCACCTTTGTTTTCTTGAACACCTTATTGATGATATTCAGATCAAATTTTATTCATCGGTTGAATTTTTTTAAACCCAAAATTCAATTTCTAAAAAAGTTAAATGGTCAAATTAAATGAAAATCACCCATAATCTGATTCACTTAAATATTCGCCCCTAAGATTATCTTTTAAGTTCATGTCTTTGAACAAACTTGTTTCTGTCAGCTTATTGATAGTTCGTTCACATAATAAATATTGTTCAATTGGAACATCATTTTGTTTTGATTTTTTCTCTAATGTATTCCTTTTAATGAATATTTTATATCACAATCTTAAATATCAGACTCCAATTTTAATTTTTTTTCTAATAAATGAGACAAAACGGCATTTTTATTTACAGCTGGGAGGCGCAGAAATCCACTTTTTAAAGAGTTCTCGATTTATAAGACTTAAAAATATACTTATGACTATTAGGCCGAGTTCATAAAAATTCACTTCCCAAATTAGATGAGAGTTGTGTTTAATTGAAAAGTCAAATATTACTTTTATATTGTAATGCAGCAAACACAATTTCCAAACACAAATTAAATAAATGTAAATAAAATAGGAGCTACATTGATTTTTTAAATTTAGGGCATAATTTCAGACACTGCTTAATATTATTGATATTGGTCAATTTATTTACAGTAAAAACTAATATTTTCTATGGATTTAAGTGTAAAAATGTATCTAATTAGAACGGCAAATCTCATTGTGGTAGATGCGAATTGGTTTTCAAGCAAGCGCTGAGAGCCTGATTTCATTTGAAAAACAATTGCCAAAGTCAGAGTCGCAGGTTATCGCAGATTATCTTTACACATTTTTATTCTAAATTAGTTAGACTATAAATATTAAAAAAATGAAAGAGGTGTTTTGCGGACATTTTGAAATATTTCACTTTAAAGTTAGTAGAACATCGAGAGAGTCAACAATTTTCTTACCCTTGGCCATATTTTCCAAAATAATTTCGACTTTCACTTAAAATGAAGTTCACAGTATACCTCTTCTAAACAGAAAGAAGACTAAATGAAAATATTACGACATAGCCAATGTTTACATTTTGTATTTACCTTCGATCTAAAATCCCTTCTCGACTAATACGAGTAAGAAAGTGGTTACTAATACTGTTTTTTTCGAAACATTTCTTTGGATTATCATCTCGAAAAGTTTGATATACATTTCGATTTGATAAAGCATTTTTGGCGTGGTAATTCTGGACCACGGTGTCCATGGAGATTGGCGACCCTCCTATTTTGGATCCTGCTTCCGATCCGAGGCTGGGCCTGCTCCCAGGGACCGCTATCACACCACTTTCCAGGTCCGCGCCCTTTGCTCCCTCCCATGAGCATCCTACTTTTAATGTAGTGTAGAAATGGACTTAGAAGCTAAATCGGACAAACGGAAAAACCAAACAAATGATGGATACGTCTTTCCCAAGAAACCGGCAAAAACCCAGAGGACTGAAGATCAGACCTCAGCATACATAACACACTCTAGTGACAACTAATCAATTTCAGATCTTGGCAAATATTACTACTGAACCTTCTGAAGCTAGTCCATCAACTGCTTCTATTAAACTCTCTACATCAAACACTCAAACTCAAGCTGCCCCCAACGCAGCACCTAAAGTACCTCCGGCCGTCATACATGGTACATTCTCAACTCCATACATAAGAGAATTCACCGGTTTATGATTAAAGGCCTCGATATCCAAGAAGAATTGGAAAATGTTAAAGCGGCCTTAGCGCCGGTAGGAGTTTTAGATGTTAGAAGGCTGCAAAAAACATCTCCGGACGGTTCAAAAACAACTCTTTCTCCTATTCTAATCACCGTTCCCGCCAATGTGACAATCAAAGATATTAAAAAAATACGGGCGAGCAACAGAGTTATATTTCGCGTTAAAAAATACATACCGCAAAGAAACTACCCAACTCAATGCTATCGATGTCGAAAATTCGGGCACACCAGGAACTATTGAGGTAACATCCAGACGTGCGTGCGATGTTCCGGACCACATAATATAACAGACTGTCCACGACAAGGTCAACCAAAATGTCGAAATTGCTCAGAGGAACATGTCGCTTCTTATCGCCAGTGCCCATATCGACTTCAGTACACTGAGCAGCTGAGGAAACGAAGAGAAGAAGCAGCACTCAAAGCAAAGAAGTCACCTGCAACGACAGATACGATGCAAAACCCTTCTCCTGCCCCTAAGTCAAGAAAAAGTTTTGTGATGAATTTCTACCCTTCTACAGACATTCCACCACAAACACGAGATTGAGCGAATCCTCAAGAATCTGCGCCGCCACCTTGGGTAATCGAGTTCGAAAAATCTATGAATGGCTTAGTACAACAGCTTATTACTTTAATACAGACAGTAATAAACCATGTAGCCAGACAATGAGTGCTTACTCCATTCTGAACTTCAATTGTAATGGTTTATTAACGAAGATTGAAGAAGTGGAAGCCTTGCTAGCATTAACACAGACCTCTATAGCAGTACTGACAGATACCCGCACACTACAGCGCCGTCCACACTTTAAGGGCTACGCTGTCATCACCGATGAATCTAACGATCCTCACGGTGGAGTTTTAATAGCTATTCGTCACGGTATAACATGGAAGAATTTAAGTTATGCATGTAGTTAAATACGCGTTATGTCGCAAGATGGCGAGCGTAGAAATAAAATCACTCGTTACAGGGTTACTGTAATGAGAAAGAACAAAAAAACATGGAAGAAGGTACCTACACCGAAGCGTATAGTCGACAATAAAATTAGCCACCTAACAGTCCAGGTTCTTATGAAGCAGCCAACATATATCACAGGTATTTACCGCCGGCCGCATGGATCTCTGCGAGAACTGCGACAACTCCTTGATATATGTGCGACGAAAACGAACCATTGGCTTGTGGGGGATTTTAATGCTAGACACATTCAATGGCATAATACATCATCGAATGGAGCAGGAAAACATCTAGTGAAAACCGCGTTTCCAGTGGTACATCCGGCTACACACACATTTCGTCACTACGGGACAGGGTCTACTTCCACGATTGACCTTCTCCTTACCAGGCAACCCCACCGTATTACTGGATGCTCTGCTCTTGACTTTCTTACATCGGATCACCGCCCGGTTGTCTATAATGTTTAAGGAAGGCCGGAGCAAGCAAAGGCGAAGAAATTAAAATATAGAGATGCTGATTGGAAGAAATACCAAGCCGAAGTTTACCAAAAGCTTCATTCGGTGCCCTCTCTCAAAACAAAAGATGATCATTACATAAAATATTTCACCTCTGTTATTCTCGATGGTGCAACATTGGCCATCCCAACCTTCCAACCCAAACCAGCGCACCTTAGAATTCCTCCTCCTCATGTAATGGCGCTAATCGAAAGTAGACGAACCCTGAAAAATAGGTGGTATCGATCCAAAAATCCGGAAATGAAGCGGGCACTGAATGCACTTACCACCCAAATCAAAAACCTCATTAAAAAGTGTAAGACAGGACTATGGCAAGATAAACTCCTAGCGACCCACGGTGGCGTCAGTAAGTTTTGGAGATTGACAAAAGCTGCCACGAAGAAGTCTTCAACTGTTCGCCTGCATGATAGAGACCTTACACCTCTTGAGCAAGCAGAAGTTCTAGTAGAACATTACAGAAAGGAGATTAGCGCAAGAACAGTCGGAGAACTATCCCCACTGAGTATGACCAGGGATAAAAAATTTATGTTCTTAAGTCCTAAAAAGTTGAAAACTATAATTAGGAGGAGCCATGGTAACCGTACACCGGGGCATGATGGAGTCCAAACCATCTTGCTAAAACAACTTCCCCGAAGAGGAATAGTACACTTGACAAACCTGTATAACGCCTGTCTACGACTAAGATATTTCGTTAATATCTTATATATTCGGTTAAAACCGGCAAAAACAGGCGACGACCCGGAACATTATAGGCCCATTAGTCTTTTACCTCATCTCGGAAAAATTTTTGAAAAAATAATTCTAAATTATCTGAGGACCTTCTGCGACGAGCATTCTGTAGTCCCATTCGAACAGACAGGTTTCCAAGCACTGAACATTCCTTAATGAAACTGCAATCTGAAATATGTGACAACTTCAATAAAAACATAGCGACAGCTATGATATCTATAGACTTTTCGAAGGCTTTCGACTCAGTGTCTCACGACATACTCTGCCGGAAACTTTCAGGCCTCGAATGCCCAGAACAGCGCTATACTATCATAGTGTCGTTCCTAAAAAACAGGAGTCTAGATGTTCAAGTTCAGGTTAAACATTCCCGAACTGTACCACTCACCTGCGGTGTGCCACAGGGAGCAGTCCTATCTCCTCTTCTGTTCTCTATCTACACAGCTGACATAATTGGACACAACTACAAAAGAGCTACTATCGCAGCTTTTGCGGATGACATAGCCATTTAAAGCTCGAGCATGAATCCAACACGCGCATTAAAACATGCTGAGTTGGTTAGCCAAACAGTCATAGAGATATTAGCGCTGTTGAACATAAAAGTAAATGCATCCAAAACAGACTTTGTCGTATTCGCACTCCAGAAAGGGAAGAAATCACGATTACCCAAAATGTTCCGAGTAGCACAGAAATCCCAGCCAGTGTCGCACTCTATCGTTTACCTCGGTATAAAGATGGATCGACATATGAAACTGTCGGCCCATATATACAATAAAGTTCGGTGCGTAAGAACCAAGTCCTACCGGCTTCATCACCGCCTAACTTCCCCGACACTGTCACTCAGACTGAAGCTGATGATTTACAAAAGCATCTTACGACCCTCCCTTATGTATGGAGCCCCTCTCTTCAGTCACCTCACTGATGGGACACTGAAACACTTGCAGCGATTTCAGAATAGCATATTAAAGAAAATCACGCGGTCAACTTCAATGAAAAAAATGAAAGCTGAACAACTGCATGAAATATTTGAGCTAGAAAAGACTTCAGAATTCATCAAGAAAAGGCATATAAAATTTCTGGATTCGTTGCCTGGCATATCGAACCCTCTGTTCAACACAAAAAGTTTGGAAATTTCAAGATTTCAAAAATTTGTATTAAAAAAGCCGTGCAAGTCCACAGCTTGAAACTTTGTGAATTTATAGTGCCTACCTTTATCTATCAAATAAAAAAATAGCAAACCCTTAGTCATCTGCCTTCTTGTAAAAAATAATTTTTGAAAACCCGTTTTTTTTTTTTAATTAACGCTTAAAAAATTTAAGGGGTACATGGACCGTAATACTTAGTTTTAAGTTCATAGTTGTAATAATTTTTATTACAGGTCAGACCTTTCTAAAGAGAATCGACTTTATTTGAATTTTCTAGGATGAATAAAAGAGGAGATATTCGATTTGACGTAGAGCACAAAAGTAGAAAAACACAAATACGCGTTTTTCTTCCCTTTACTATATTGAAATTAATCTAGTATAGATTATTAAAGCCACTACACATAAATTTACCTTTATTTTTATGTCTTGTAAGCATTAAATTAAATTAGCTGTGAAATCTTATCACACAATGCTTGCCTATAGTCGCAGTTCGCCCCTGCTCCCCCACTCTTTGCTATGTTTAGTTCTTATGATGTGAGCTATTTGTTCTCAGTGCATTACTTAATGGAACCCCTGCTTTAGAATTTCTGCTCTATTGATATGAATTTTTTGGTCAGTTTTATTGTCGACCATACGCGTATTTTTTTCTACTTTTGTTCTCTGCGTCAAATCGAATATCTCCTCTTTAACTCATCCTACAACATTTTTATAAAGAACAATCTCTTTAGAAAGATCTGTAGTTTAATAAAAGTTATTACAACTATGAACTTAAAACTAAGTATTACGGTCCATGTACCCCTTCAAATTTTCAAGCGGTAATTTTAAAAAAATGGGTTTTCAAAAATTATTTTTTACAAGAAGGCAGATGACTAAGGGTTTGCTATTTTTTTATTTGATAGATAAAGGTAGGCACTATAAATTCACAAAGTTTCAAGCTGTGGACTTGCACGGCTTTTTTAATACAAATTTTTGAAATCTTGAAATTTCCAAACTTTCAAAAGTTTAAAGCTTGAAATCTCTGTTGGGCAAGAATCTTGTGTTCAAAATACTAAAGAAGTGTTCTTTGATCTTTTTCAATATGTCTAATGGATCCGAAAGATGTTATTCTTATACCTAGTCCAGTTATAAATAACCTATTCCAGTTATAAAGCGTCCTAAACGTTTACGTGATATATTTATGCCTTTATATTTGGATATCTCTAAATTTAGTTTTGATTATACTATTCTCTATTTCTATTTCTTTATAAATATTATATATATATAATTTATAAAGTCTCTTTCCATATTGTTATTTTTTGTTTCAATGAATCCGGCGGACTTTGATGAGGTCGTAGGTAAGAAGTTTATAAATTGTTATTAAATAAAATGCGGTACTACCAGGCCCCCAGCACCCTGCCATTAAATTATTCAGAATGATGAAAAGAAACAAAACTGATATGAATAATAAGTGTACTGAAAAAATCTCGAATCCGGAGAGGGCCAACAAAAAAGACAGAAGTCGTCGGCAGTAACTTTTATGAAGCTGTTCAATAAAATTATTATAATAAAAGGAAAAATTCGGGAAAAATATTATGAATGCAGACGCTTCGAAGCAATTTTCTCTAAAATTAGCAGATATAGAAAAACATTTTGTTCGCTGCAGCTCAATCAAATTTAAATGTACCTAAGTACTGCCATCTCTGGAGGGCTCTGATAAGTTGAGGATCCTGAACCCTACAGGAAAAAATTCATGTTCATGTTCATCCCCTGTGAACTGTGAGGGATCCCTCTGTTAAAAATCCCCTTAGCATAAACTGGTTTCTCAAACAATTATGGAGGAGTAAAAGGAGCTCAAGAGGGGAAAGGAGGATAGGGAGAATGAGATGACCAACAACAGCAGCGTCCCCACCAGCAATAGGACAGGGAAAATTCCTAAACCAAGAAACTGTAAGTCAACTCAATGCATTCGACCATCAACCATACCACTCATCAAGCATCATTTTTCTTTTGTTCAATTATTATGATGATTTTCTTAATGTCCAAGATATTTACTAACAACCACTAACCATGAATATTCCTCATTCTGCTGTAAATTTACGTTAATACACTGTAATGTTATTCAATTTAGTTTAATTAATACAGTCCACAATCGAACCAGCTTTAAAGTAAAGTAACTCGGGCTCTGACAGTCAGCTGGGAGCCCGAGATACAAACACATTTCGAAAACCTTCTTCAGACCGAAAATCTCAGTAAGCCCGATTCCAAATATTATGTCCATAGATATTCAAACAATTAGAAAACGATAAAATTAACGCCTATGGACACATCGCCGGGTCCCGATGGAATTCAAACTGCACAATAAAGTATTTTGATGTTTCGCATATTTTAAAAACAATTACAGAGGTGATGTAGGTGGCCTGCGTTCCAAAACAACTTCGGCATTATCCTAATCTAACCAAGGCAAAGGGGAGGTAAAAAATATCTCCTCATGGAGGCCTATTACTATTTACTCAATTGGGCACCGAATTTTAGAAAAAGGTATGGACCAAGAACTAAGGATTGTGGAGGTCACCTTCCACAGGAATCAAAGGGGTTTTATAAAAGGAGTTTTGGAAACGCATTGACGTGCGATGATTTTAGGTGCAATATTAAAAGATGCCAAAACTAAAAAAAGGCTACGCAGTCGCCTTCTTCGACTATATCGGCACTTTTGACCATAGGCCATTCAAACAATATTAGCTCATTACAGGCGAGATGGGTATCACCGGATCTTAGGAATTTGATTTTAGCTCTCATATGCACGAGCAGAGTTTAAATTATCATCTGTGCCCGCACAACTAGCCTAATCAAAATGATGCTCTTCAACCTAGCCATTGATCATCTATACTTGTAAGACTAAGATTTTATTAAAAATATACGAACTATACGGACTCGCGGATTATCTGTCTTTCCGCGTGATAAGGATTCGGCAGAAAAGTGATTGACAGCAAACAGAGGACCCTCGCGGAGATTGGTTCACTGATAAAACCCCGTTCTAGATAAAGGAGACCTGGAAGCTGCAACATCCTCCCTAAGCCTTCATAGTTATTAATGGTAAGTTTATTTTGACTTTTACAAAAGTTATTAGTGCAAATTTGATGCATGAAATGTAAAACAGCAGACTCTCAAATGGATTTTTTGTAGTCTATTAAAAAATCAAAAATGTCAAAAACCTATCTCCCTAGGCTCTATCTCAACTAGACACAATCACCCTAGACAAAACAATGCTGATGGTCTAGGGATATAGATAGATGTCTAGAGTTAATCATCTCTTATCTTTTGTTAAGTGACAAAACCATGAAAAGTGAATTATGTGTTTTTATTTGCTATTTGGCTCGATATCCCACCATTGACCTAAAAAAAAAATCGAGTAAATAATCTAAATATTTTTTAAAAATGCATTCTTATTCATACTAAATACTAATAATAATTACTAGTAATAATTCTTAAATTCGGCCACCAATTAAGTGAATCAGTGAAAATGTTAAAAATGATATTTGTTTATTCTTTGTAGACGAAATTGGCCCTGCGAATGAAAGACTGTATTGGTACTTGATCAGAATTTTAAAATAATTTCATGTCAATTTTTACAACACTGTTAACAATAAAATCATCTGTCAGCTTTTTTGTAGGCTGGAGCCCTTCTGGGTATGAAGTAGGAAGGTACCTTTAAAGCTAACTCAAACTGTGCTGTTCTGTGGAAGTGCATTGAGCTGTTTTTATTTATTTTAATTTTTTTTTAAGCATATTTTTCTTTGCGATTTTCAATGTGATTATATTTTAAGAAAGTTGTGATTGTAGGTCGTTTCTTTGTATTAATAAACTTGATTTGTGTTTTTCAAATTGTCCATTTTCTATCTATCTATCTACCCAGACCATCATCTATCACCCTTGACATAATTATTTTAAGCCTGTTCATTATCTAAGAAAATATTATTAATTATGAGTGCCCAAATCAACATGTTGTCTATGTAATCAATTGAAAGCTATAAGCATAAAAAAATTAAACGGGAAAGTTAACTTTTTCCAGAGCAAAAAATTGAGGCCGAATTGTACTATGATTGAATATTGACCCTAATATCATTCGTGACCTATTTAAACCCACCCGCTGTTTTTAAATTTCTCTCTTTCCACGTGCTTAAAAATAAATATTTAGCAACTTACACCATGATTCCCCTAAAGCTGTTCCAACCCTAAGACCCGAATGGGGCACCATTTTACTTCCGTGTAATTGGCTTATTCCTCGCGCGGGTCTCATTACCGCGTATGGGGAGCGTCCCACGGGTGGCGGATGTGGGGATGGTCGGTGGAAATTCCTAGGAAGTTCCTCCCGGCTAAGTCCGTAGGACTCGCTGACCAACAATGAGAGCGGCCCCCCAGGCTTGCTGGAGGGTGTGACGTAGGTTTGAACGCCCTACTCACATTTTATTAGTTCACCCCAACACCACAAAAAAGTCATGGATCTCCCTAAAGTAAAACGCTGATTATCCGGAGGTAAACTAGTCCCCCGTTCGGGTCTCCGGGTGGGGACTGCTTTAGGGGATTCATGCCGCAAGTTGAAAAATATAGATCTAAGCATAGTGACTTGGAACGTAAGAAGTTTAAATACAGCGGGTAGGTTAAAATCGGTCGCGAATGAGGTAATAGGATATAGATTAGATATCGTGGCGCTGCAAGAGGTCCCTTGGCCAGGGGAGAGCTCGTTAAGGGAAGGGAAGTACACTTTGTGGTACGGTGGGAGCGGAAACTATTGTTTAGGCACCGGATTTCTGATTAGAAATAGGTTACTTTCCGCGTTGAAGGACATTCGATTTTACGGAGATAGGTTATCGGTAGCTATATTTCAGGGTCGGTAGTTTAAAATCTCGTTGATCAATATACACGCACCTACTGAAGATAGTGACGATGAAGTTAAATCCGAATTTTATGAAAAGCTAGAATCGATTTATGACAAACTACCGCGAAGCTATATAAAAATTATTCTGGGCGACGCAAATGCAAAGGTAGGGAGGGAACAAGTATATTATCCTACGAGCGGTAGAGAAAGTTTATATGAATATAGTAATGATAACGGAATACGACTAATAAATTTTGCCAACTCGAAAAACCTAATAATCAAAAGTACTACGTTTAAACATAAAGATATACATAAACATACTTGGACGTCACCGGATTCGCAAACCCGTAATCAAATTGATCACCTCTTGGTTCAACGTAGGTGGCATAATAGCGTAATTAATATTCGATCATATCGTGGGGCCGAATGCGGGTCCGATCATGAACTAGTAATCGCGAAAATTCGCCAGAGACTTATAATACAAAGGAAAAATGAGGCTGGTTTTAATTATGATAATTTTAATGTGGATAAGTTAAAAATACCGACGATTAGAAAACAATTCGAACTGGAAGTCAAGAATAGGTTTAAGGCGTTGGAATCCTCTGACGAGGATAACAAAGACATTGATAAGTTGTGGGAAGGTATCAGGGATAGTATTAAAGAGGTCGGCAACTAGTGTCTTGGAAAAAGGGAAAATAAAAATAAACCTTGGTTCGATGAAGAATGTATTAACATGTGCGACAAAAGAAAATCTGCTAAATTAGAAGCGTTAAATATTCCTAACGAAATAAATCTAGCTAACTTTCGAGCATTAAGAAAAGAAACTACTAAACTGCTCAAATTTAAAAAGCGAGAATATCTCAAAAATAAAATAAGAGCGATCAAAAGAAACAAAATCGAGAATAACGTTAAAGCCATGTACGAAGGCATAAACAGAATTCGTAAACGGTCGGGCACGGATACAACTGGAATTAGGGATGAAAACAACCATATCCTGGCCGATCCGGTAGACATCTTAAGACGGTTCAAGGATTATTTCGATAGTATTTTAAATACGGAAAATAATAGTCTATCTTCCTCTTCGGAATACCAGAGTGCTGAACCGTTAATAGTAGAACCGAGTAAAGAGGAGGTTGAAATAGCCATTGGAAAATTAAAATCTCATAAAGCAGCGGGAACAGACAACATTCCTAGCGAACTAGTCAAGGCTTGCGGAGAAGCTGGGATTTCAAAAATATTTCTTTTGGTTAAAAAGATCTGGGAACAAGAAAAGATACCCGAAGAGTGGAAAGAATCTATTCCCATTCCGATTCACAAAAAGGGATCAAAAACGGATTGCAATATCTATCGCGGAATCTCACTCCTTCCGGTTTACTATAAAATATTTACGTTAATCCTAACTAGTCAAATCACTGAATACGCCGAGGAAATTATCGGAGAATATCAATGTGGTTTCAGGCAAAACCGATCAACCGTAAACCAAATATTCTCTCTCCGCCAAATATTAGAGAAAAATTAGAATATAACGGAATCGTACATCAGCTGTTTATCGATTTCAAAAAGGCATATGACTCTATTAACCGCCAAAAGTTGTATAACATTCTGGTCGAGCAGGGAATACCAAAAGAATTAGTAAACTTAGTAGAAATGTGTATGACTGAAACGTTCAATAAAGATAGAATCGGTAATTATTTTTCTGAGAAGTTCGAGGTCCGCTCTGGTTTGAAACAAGGAGATTCTCTCTCACCTGTTTTATTTAATTTAGCGCTGGAATATGCCATTAGGGAGGTGACACGTACCGGAAAGGGTTTGAATTTGGGAGGGAATATACCCGTGCTCGGATATGCCGATGATTTGGTATTGCTTGGGGAGGACGTGGAAACCATAGAAATGAACACAAAAACGTTGATGAAAGCCGGAAAAGAACTTGGACTAGAAATAAATACGGATAAGACAAAATATATGGTTAGTCGTAGAAGTGGTGAGGATTTTGCTGATATCAATGTAGGGGGGAATACGTTTAAACACGTAGAGAAAAAAAACAAAATGCGTTTTGTGAATGCCACTTCTCAAAGTTACACATTTTCCACATTCATTTCTTATTTTTGTTTTCATTTGCTCTATAAACCCCTCAGAACATTTTAATAATGATAACGCTTACCTGATATTAAATAACAATCAATTTGCATTAAACATGATGAATATGAAGAAAATCGTTAAAGTCGTTTTTGAGATAATCTAAAAATTAGAAAAAAAGTTATGAAATAAAGTGTCCCCTTCGGTTGATCAATCTTGATGAAATGTTGGCTATCACATCTTTGGCATATACATACATAAATACCAAGTTTGATCAAAATCGTGAAAGCCGTTTTTGAGTAAATTAAAAAAACACGTGAAATTGATACAAAATTTATTAAGTAAAGTCCCCCCTCCGGTTGATCAATTTTGATGAAATGTTGGCTATCACATCTTTGGCATATACATACATCAAATACCCAGTTTGATCAAAATCGTGTAAGCCGTTTTTGAGTAAATTAAAAAAACACGTGAAATTGATACAAAATTTATTAAGTAAAGTCCCCCCTCCGGTTGATCAATTTTGATGAAATGTTGGCTATCACATCTTTGGCATATACATACATCAAATACCCAGTTTGATCAAAATCGTGAAAGCCGTTTTTGAGTAAATTAAAAAAACACGTGAAATTGATACAAAATTTATTAAGTAAAGTCCCCCCTCCGGTTGATCAATTTTGATGAAATGTTGGCTATCACATCTTTGGCATATACATACATCAAATACCCAGTTTGATCAAAATCGTGAAAACCGTTTTTGAGTAAATAAAAAAGATACGTGAAAATGATACAAAATTTATTAAGTAAAGTCCCCCCTCCGGTTGATCAATTTTGATGAAATGTTGGCTATCACATCTTTGGCATATACATACATAAATACCAAGTTTGATCAAAATCGTGAAAGCCGTTTTTGAGTAAATTAAAAAAACACGTGAAATTGATACAAAATTTATTAAGTAAAGTCCCCCCTCCGGTTGATCAATTTTGATGAAATGTTGGCTATCACATCTTTGGCATATACATACATCAAATACCCAGTTTGATCAAAATCGTGAAAGCCGTTTTTGAGTAAATTAAAAAAACACGTGAAATTGATACAAAATTTATTAAGTAAAGTCCCCCCTCCGGTTGATCAATTTTGATGAAATGTTGGCTATCACATCTTTGGCATATACATACATCAAATACCCAGTTTGATCAAAATCGTGAAAGCCGTTTTTGAGTAAATTAAAAAAACACGTGAAATTGATACAAAATTTATTAAGTAAAGTCCCCCCTCCGGTTGATCAATTTTGATGAAATGTTGGCTATCACATCTTTGGCATATACATACATCAAATACCCAGTTTGATCAAAATCGTGAAAACCGTTTTTGAGTAAATAAAAAAGACACGTGAAAATGATACAAAATTTATTAAGTAAAGTCCCCCCTCCGGTTGATCAATTTTGATGAAATGTTGGCTATCACATCTTTGGCATATACATACATCAAATACCCAGTTTGATCAAAATCGTGAAAGCCGTTTTTGAGTAAATAAAAAAAACACTTGAAAATGATACAAAATTTATTAAGTAAAGTCCCCCCTCCGGTTGATCAATTTTGATGAAATGTTGGCTATCAAATCTTTGGCATATACATACATCAAATACCCAGTTTGATCAAAATCGTGAAAGCCGTTTTTGAGTAAATAAAAAAAAACACTTGAAAATGATACAAAATTTATTAAGTAAAGTCCCCCCTCCGGTTAATCAATTTTGATGAAATTTTTACAGTCATATCTCGGGCATATAAATAAAACAAATACTCAGTTTAATCAAAATTGTTAGAGCCGTTTTTGAGAAAATCTAAAAAAACTTAAAAAGTTATTAAACAAAGTACCCCCTCCCTTTGAGCAATTTTGATGAAATTTTTGCTGTCACATCGCGGGCATATACATACACTAAATACCCAATCTCAGGTTCGCACGGTTTATAGTTTTTGAGCTAGTCTGTTCACACACACACACACACACACACACACACACACACACAGACACACACACACACACACACACAGACCATTTCGCGGGACTTGGTTAATTGGACTCAGGGGACCCCAAAACGTGTATTTCCGTTGAAAACCGGAAGTCGAAATTTTTCACGATCGCAATACTTCCACTTACTATATATTTCATATATAGGTAAGTGAAAGTAAAAAAAAATCACCAACAATACGCGCGGTTTTTCGACGTGAAAAATTCATGTTATGTTTGAGATATATTTTGCTATGAATTAATGTACTCGTAAAAAATGGTCACCGATTTATTTATTGACTACATACTCATTGCTATTAAAAAAAATCTGGTGCGTGCGCGCAACACACAACTTTCACTTACCAACTTACTTAGATTAGAAATTAATGCGTTTTGTTAATTGCCACTTCTAAAATGAACAGAACAGTTTAATTATAACGCATTGGTTTGTCATTAAAGGCGTACGGCGCATGCGTGAGCTCAAGGTGTTTTATGAGTTGACGGAATATGATTTTTCTTTTTTTCTCCTGTATATGTTTACTTGATTTTCTTCATATATCATATTTAGCCATTTCTTATTTTTAAGCGTGATGATAGAAAGTTAATTTCTCAATACAAAACTAAAACAAAGGTACTTTATAGAAAAACAAAAAAAGCCCCTTCCCCATTTAAGCCCCCTCAGAACATTTTAATAATGATAAAGCTTACCTGATATTAAATAACAACTAATTTTAATTAAACATAACGAATTTGATAAAAATCGTTAAAGCCGTTTTTGAGATAATCGATCAAAAAGGTAATAATTGGACAAAATTTATTAAGTAAAGTCCCCCCTCCTGTTGATCAATTTTGATGAAATTTTTACAGTAATATCTCGGGCATATAAATACATCAAATACCAAGTTTGATCAAAATCGTTAAAACCGTTATTGAGTAAATAAAAAAAACACGTGAAAATGATACAAAATTTATTAAGTAAAGTCCCCCCTCCGGTTGATCAATTTTGATGAAATTTTTACAGTCATATCTCGGGCATATCAATAGATCAAATACTCAGTTTAATCAAAATCGTTAGAGCCGTTTTTGAAAAAATCGAAAAAAACATAAAAAGTTATTAAATAAAGTACCCCCTCCCTTTGAGCAAATTTGATGAAATTTTTGCTGTCACATCGCGGGCATATACATACTCTAAATACCCAATTTCAGGTTCGCACGGTTTATAGTTTTTGAGCTAGTCTGTTCACACACACACACACACACACACACACAGACACACACACACACAGACCATTTCGCGGGACTTGGTTATTTTGACTCAGGGGACCCCAAAACGTGTATTTCCGTTGAAAACCGGAAGTCGAAAATTTTCACGATCGCAATACTTCCACTTACTATATATTTCATATATAGGTAAGTGAAAGTAAAAAATCTGGTGCGTGCGCGCAACACACAACTTTCACTTACCAACTTACTTAGATTGAAAATTGACGTGTTTTGCTAAATACCATTTCCCAAAGTCACACATTTTTCCACATTCATATCTTATTTTTGTTAATCGTTAAAGCCGTTTTTGAGTAAATAAAAAAAACCCGTGAAAATGATACAAAATTTATTAAGTAAAGTACCCCCTCCCGTAGATCAATTTTGATGAAATTTTTACAATCGTATCTCGGGCATATAAATACATAAATACCAAGTTTGATCGAAATCGTTAAAACCGTTTTTGAGTAAATAAAAAAAAACCCGTGAAAATGATACAAAATTTATTAAGTAAAGTCCCCCCTCCGGTTGATCAATTTTGATGAAATTTTTACAGTCATATCTCGGGCATATTAATACATTAATTACTTAGTTTAATCAAAATCGTTAGAGCCGTTTTTGAGAAAATCGAAAAAAACGTAAAAATTTATTAAGTAAAGTACCCCCACCCTTTGACCAATTTTGATGGAATTTTTGCTGTCACATCGCGGGCATATACATACACTAAATACCCAATTTCAGGTTCGCACGGTTAATAGTTTTTGAGCTAGTCTGTTCACACACACACACACACACAGACACACACACACACACACACAGACCATTTCGCGGGACTTGGTTATTTCGACTCAGGGGACCCCAAAACGTGTATTTCCGTTGAAAACCGGAAGTCGAAAATTTTCACGATCGCAATACTTCCACTTACTATATATTTCATATATAGGTAAGTGAAAGTAAAAATCTGGTGCGTGCGCGCAACACACAACTTTCACTTACCAACTTACTTAAATTAGAACTTAATGCGTTTTGTTAATTGCCACTTCTCAAATGAACAGAACATCTTTAATAATAACGCATTGGTTTGTCATTAAAGGCATACGGCGCATGCATGAGCTCAAGGTGCTTTATGAGTTGACGGATTATTTTTCTTCTTTTCTCCTGTATATGTTTACTTGATTTTCTTCATATATCATATTTAGCCATTTCTTATTTTTAGGCGTGATGACAGACAGTTCATTTCTCAATATAAACTAAAACAAAGGTACTTTATAGGAAAACAAAAAAGGCCCCTTCCCCATTTAAGCCCTCTCAGAACATTTTAATAATGATAAAGCTTATCTGATATTAAATAACAACTAATTTTCATTAAACATAACGAATTTGATAAAAATCGTTAAAGCCGTTTTTGAGATAATCGATCAAAAAGGTAAAAATTGGAAAAAAGTTATGAAATAAAGTCCCCCCTCCTGTAGATCAATTTTGATGAAATTTTTACAGTCATATCTCGGGCATATAAATACATCAAATACAAAGTTTGATCAAAATCGTTAAAGCCTTTTTTGAGTACATAAAAAAAACACGTGAAAATGATACAAAATTTATTAATTAAAGTCCCCCTCCGGTTGATCAATTTTGATGAAATTTTTACAGTCATATCTCAGGCATATAAATAGATCAAATAATCAGTTTAATCAAAATCGTTATAGCCGTTTTTGAGAAAATCGAAAAAAACTTAAAAAGTTATTAAATAAAGTACCCCCTCCCTTTGAGTAAATTTGATGAAATTTTTGCTGTCACATCGCGGGCATATACATACTCTAAATACCAAATTTCAGGTTCGCAGGGTTTATGGTTTTTGAGCTAGTCTGTTCACATACACACACACACACACACACACACACACACACACACACACACACACACACACACACACACACACAGACCATTTCGCGGGACTTGGTTATTTCGACTCAGGGGACCCCAAAACGTGTATTTCCGTTGAAAACCGGAAGTCGAAAATTTTCACGATCGCAATACTTCCACTTACTATATATTTCATATATAGGTAAGTGAAAGTAAAAATCTGGTGCGTGCGCGCAACACACAACTTTCACTTACCAACTTACTTAGATTAGAAATTGACGTGTTTTGCTAATTATCATTTCCCAAAGTCACACATTTTTCTACATTCATATCTTATTTTTGTTAATCGTTAAAGCCGTTTTTGAGTAAATAAAAAAACCCGTGAAAATGATACAAAATTTATTAAGTAAAGTCCCCCCTCCCGTAGATCAATTTTGATGAATTTTTTACAGTCACATTTCGGGCATATAAATACATCAAATACCAAGTTTGATCAAAATCGTTAAAACCGTTTTTGAGTAAATAAAAAAAACACGTGAAAATGATACAAAATTTATTAAGTAAAGTCCCCCCTCCGGTTAATCAATTTTGATGAAATTTTTACAGTCATATTTCGGGCATATAAATCGATCAAATACTCAGTTTAATCAAAATCGTTAGAGCCGTTTTTGAGATAATCGAAAAAAACTCAAAAAGTTACTAAATAAAGTACCCCCTCCCTTTGAGCAATTTTGATGAAATTTTTGCTGTCACATCGCGGGCATATACCTACACTAAATACCCAATTTCAGGTTCCCACGGTTTATAGTTTTTGAGCTAGTCTGTTCACATACACACACACACACAGACACACACACAGACACACACACACACAGACCATTTCGCGGGACTTGGTTATTTCGACTCAGGGGGTCCCAAAACGTGTATTTCCGTTGAAAACCGGAAGTCGAAAATTTTTACGATCGCAATACTTCCACTTACTATATATTTCATATACAGGTAAGTGAAAGTAATAACGTTTAATTTGAAACGAATAAAAATGCAGTAAATCATGAAAAATGTCAGATCATTAACAAAAAAATATATTAAAGCAAAAAATAATTAAAATATTAATCAGGAAAAGAAGAAAACACAATCGGTAAATTTGTAGCATTTGCCGATTTCAACTTGAAATTTTCAAGCGTATTCGAATACATTCCGAAAAAAATTTAAATTATTTCTTCACCATTAATTAAATTAATTTATAATTATTATTATTAATTATCATTGTGTTGCAATATATTCTTCTTATTATATTTTTTGATAATATTATCTTCTTCATCAAGAAAAGTACACTTACCAGCTATTTCTACAAACGAAAAATTGATTTTTTTTTTTTGGCCGTAAAATTGAAGAATACATTAATACTTAAATAACTGAAAGTTAATCATTAATTAAAATCCGAATACAGACAACTTCGATTATTAATGGCTTTAATAGCTTAAACCTTTCAAAATTGAACGGTGTAAAATTATATAATGTGAATATGGTAAGACATTAGGAGAGCGGACCGGGAGTGGAGCGGGAGCGGAGCGCTAGTGTGAATGGGGTAGAGCGAGAGTGTACCGGGAGCGGAGCGAGAGTGGAGCGGATAGTGTGAATAGGCCCTAAGTGAATTTGATAATTGTGAAATACATTGGCATGAGAGGCATGAGGGGGAGCATTACCCAGCGGCATCTCCTACTGACTTGATTGGTGCTAGAATTGACTACTAGGCAAGGAGGTCCCTCATCCAGCTCCTCTTCAGCCTTCTACGGGTGTTACCTGGCATGAGTTTAGTGACCATGTTATTAATGAGTGAGTTGGGGTGTCCTTGTAATTTTTCGTGGAATCTTTTGTAGTGCGTTCGTATGTGTTCGTTGACAGTCGGCATGTGAAGGTCATTGTGTAATGTTATGTTGCTGACATACCAGCGTGCTTTTGTAATTGTTCTAAAAGTTTTTGCCTGAAAGATTCGAAGTTTGTTAATGTGAGTCTTTTTGGCGAAGCCGTATATCTGTGATGCGTAGGTCCAAATTGGTTTCAGTAAGTAGGTGTAGTTGTTTAATTTCTGTCTAAGTTTTAGTTTCGACTGTTTTGAGAGGAGTGAATACAGAAGTTTTAGCCTTTGGTTCAAGGTTTTCCTTTTTTTTTTAATATGTGGACCCCATGGGAAGGCCACTTTATTTAGTAAATTTTGTATCATTCTCAGGTGTTTTTTTTATTTACTCAAAAACGGCTTAAACGATGTTGATCAAACTGGGTATTTGATGTATGTATATGCCCAAGATGTGACAGCCAAAATTTCATATCCCGTAATATCACTGATGAAAATAAAAAACTTTTACTGAACAATAAAAAAAAATTTATTTTAGTTTAGAGAGTAAATACGTGATGCTTAAATTATTTAAAGCATTTAAGATGTGAAAAAATATGGTATAAGATAATCTTTAATTAATTATATTATATCTCTATATATATAAGAGGCTTTGTCCTGACTGACAGAATCAACGCAGAGCAAAAACTACTAATGATAGAAACTTGAAGTTCGGAATTTAGACTTTAAACGCGATGTAGGTAAACACTAAGAAAGGAATTTAAAAAATGTAACCCCTAAGGGGCTTAAATGGCGAAATTGTCGTTTAACTCTAACGGAAATCTATTATTGAGATTTTAAACCATATGTTTTTTATTTAAATATCGATTTAACGTTACAATAGTATTCAAGTAGACATTCACATAAAATATGGCTACTGATTATTTAAATATTAGTGGTAATCAAATTATGCACACTGTGATTCCCATGATTGGGGATGGTGCGTGTTTATTTCGATCTCTTTTCCATATATTTCTCCATATATATATACTTCCCCATATATATACTACTCCATATATATATACTACTCCATATATATATATACTTCTCCATATATATAAAAGGCTTTGTCCTGACTGACAGACGAGTTTAACTCGAAAGGCCCTATTGGGCGTCGAAAACCATGTTTTACAGCCGAAAAATGAAGCGTTCAAGACGAGTAAGTCATTTTTTGTTTCGGCGGTTTTAGTGAACTCTCTCCATTGCGCGTCTCCGTCTCTTCTACCGAGCCGGCAGCTTCCCCCTCCAACATTCCACCTACCGGAAGCTCAAATTCTACTAAATCTCCTTAACATCAGTTAACATATTGTATTAGATCAATACCAAGATAATGGTCACAGAATTGATTTTAAAGGCTCGAGGGCGAAGCCGCGACGGGGAATGCTAGTATGGTATAAGATAATCTTTAATTAATTATATTATAATTTAGAAACTTTAGTATTAATTCGTGGTTAATTCAATGAAATAAAACCTCTCATATACACGTAAATAACTAAGACAGTCAACATTTTACAAATTTAACCTTGCTTAGTTTTATGCACGACCTTTAAAGGAGCCACTCTTCAGAACTAGTACATTTTTTTTTTTTTTTTTTGGTTTCTTTACCTATGTATATATATGGTATGGAGAAATATTGCAATTGTAGAAAATTTTTAATTTGAGTTTTGTGTTTCAACGAATTCTCTAAATTTGTGAAATGGTCTTTTATGTGTTGACTTGATCTCCTACCATTAGAAGAGAGTCTTCATGAAACCATTAATCACAGGGTAAGGTTAACTTCAGATTCTTATGGTAGTTGAACAAGATAATTGCGCATATGTTGATGACTTCATTAAATTTAGTTTCTTTCCGAACGTGAAACATAAATACGATTCCCAATAAATACAATGCCCATTCCCGCACATCCTAAATTATTTGACAGACACAGTAAGCCGTGGTAACATAAAATATGGTCGGTTCCGTCTTATTATACAGGAGCCTGGCTACCTTAGTAGTGTTTCCGTAATTTTAACTATCTTTTTAAATTATCGATAGCTGTCGATAATTCACAACCCTAGCTCTCAATAATGTTGAGCCCAAACCATCATATAAAATACAATGCTAGGAGCATATATGTACAAGGAAAGTGATGATGGTTCGAAAATAAAAACCATTTCAATTTGGGGTTGTCAACCAATGAAAAGAAACACTAGTTCCATTTGATCTTCGATTATTTAGTTTCAATAAAACATCAAATGCACTATAATAAATTTTTATTATTTCTTTCAGAATGTTGGCAGTCGGTTTTAGTATACTGATCATAGCTTTACTTTCATTCACATTAAATTGGATTAAATCAATCAACAGACATTGGGAAACTAAAGGAATCAAATGCTCACAACCCTGGCCTGTGTTGGGGAACTGCTTGCCTATGATTCTTAGGAAAAAAAGTTTTACTGACGTTATTGATGACTTGTACAATGCTTATCCAAATGAAGTGGTTATTGGGTAAGTTTATAAAGTTTAATGAAATAGTTCACCAATGTTTCAGATGGTTAATGATCCTGCTATACTTGCAATTCCAATAGTAGAGGAGTGTTAAAAATGGGCCTTCAACCTATGTCGACCCAATTGTAAAGCTAATATGATTCTAAATTTCATATTTATTATTTAATAAATTAAATAATTATTAATATCTATTAAATTAAAAATATTATTAATATTTAATACATTATATTAATGACAAATACACTACATTTCACTATTCAACTCATAACCATCCTAAACTCACTTGTTTCTTTTCTTTCTTCCTCCCAGTTAACCGTCCAACGATGATTGAAACAATGGCCGAGGGATATGCTCGTGCACATCACCTAAAGCGAGAAAATCTGAGACAATTGCATTCTCCGCAAATTTGCTAGATGCGCTCCAGCGCAGGCGCAAAATATAAATAAATAAAATAAAATATTGCCTGTCGGCCAATTAAATTTTCAAATTTACAAAAAATACTTTAAAAAAATTTAAACCATCTTTAAAATTTTTAAAAATAATTTACAAAGTAATAATAATAGTATTTAAAAACAAGTATTAAAAAAAATCTCATAAAAGAGGCTATATTAACATACATTAATACATCGCTGTAGTACAGGAGCCAGATGCAAAAAATCTCACCCACAAAACATACACCTACAATTTTAAATCTTTAAATTTAAATCAAAGATAGAATACTCGTTGAACACGATGTAAGAAATTCCTTGGGTTTTGGATTTTTAAATAACAAATTCCTGCCCTGTAAAATTGCAACCAGAGAAAGCTTAAAAAGCAGGATGCGCTTTAGAACTTTGGCCCCCCACACTTCTCACAATGCATTTATGTTGATTAGGATAGATGGCGAATATTTAATTTGATTTTCTTCTAATTTCATTTCTATATCCATTTGCTATATCCAATTTTCTAATATGTTTATATTTTGGTATTAAATAAAACTCATTTCTTATATAGATAATATATTAATCTTAAAAAGTTAAGTAAATACTACAAAGAATTTTCTTACAACATTACATATATATACCTATATTCACATTGACTGATCGATGATCATACAGAAAGTTATATTGGGGCAAAAAAAAAAAAAAAAAAAAATATTTCGACTGGACAATAACTCCTCGTCGTCCCTAATGCTTGGTACTATGCACTAGAACTAATGCTTGAACTAATGCTTGGTAGTATGCATTTGCTGCTTTTAAACTCTTATATAAATAATTAGCATCGATAGTAATTATTATTTTTGCTAAATATGAATGTTACGACCCTAAAAACAATTTGTAAGAACATTTAGAAATGCTGATAAATAAAATTATATGGAAAAATAACGCAAATGTTCACCTGGATCGAAACGATTTTTTGACTTATAAACGCGTCTAAGAATTTGTAACCAGCCAGACGACCGAATTTCGTGTTTAGGAACCTTTTTGAATCAATTGGCTCAAGAATGAATGATGTTTTATGGGTGAGTTTTTGTGATTCTCGCGCGTGTCTGGCAGGAACCAGTAAGAGTTTTATCGCTGCCAGACGATTTTTCTCTTTCTACAGAAACACAAACCTAACGATCAAGCCATATTCCAGCCGTATATTTTATGGTTGAATTTTTGTGCAAAATTTAATTATTCAAATTAATTTTTAAGGCATTATTAAGAATTTTATCGCTGCCAGACGGTCGGTTTCGCACTGAACTCTGTTGTTTCTAACTATGCTGAAATTTGTAGGTATGTGTTCTATGGGTGAGATTTTTTGCATCTGGCTCCTGTACTACTGGGACAACATGGGCTTAGGAGGGCCTTTCCTTTTCAATCATTCTACTTTCTGGCTTCTATTTACAGTATGATCTATGATCAATGAACATTCTATATCCACCTTTCTATCAAATGAAATACTGACATGCTATCAGCGAAGTTGAAGACTTATGTTGCGTTTATTAAAAAATATAATAAATTAAAAATTAATAAAATTATAGACAATATTACTTACAATTTATAATCATTTTATTTATTATACATGACAATTATGTTAAAGGTATTATGAATTTGTATCTCCAAAGCTTATTGTGAGAGATCTTGAATTGGCTAGAAAAGTTTTAATCAAAGATTTTAGTTATTTTGTTGATCATGTATCTGATGAAGACAAAGTTGTTTGTGATGCTCAACTTTTCATGCTGTCAGGAAATAAATGGAAAGCTTTAAGGTAAGTTTTTAAATATTTTAACTTTTTCAATGAGTATGTTGCATACTTTATGGTACATTACATTTACCAGTTGACATTTAATAATACTGATGGCCGCAATGAAAAAGTTACAATCTCCAAAACTTGCTCTTTACTCTCCAAAAGATTCAGAAATGTAAAAATATTTAGTAAAGGAGTAAGGCAAGAGAAAGTATGGTAATCAATCAAACATTTGTTCTTGAATTCCTCCTTTATCGAGTTTAAGGCCCTCTGAATTGATTGAAAAATTAAATTTGTTCTTTCATTCTGTGTTATGACTATTTTCTTTTATGTATAATATAATTTTTACAATACTAAGGAATGCTTATTTTACTAAGCTATCTAATGATTTCCAAAATAACTGAATGGTAAAGTAGTTACTTGTGTAGAGTCCTTAGAATTTATAAAACATTTGGACTGAAGATATTGCTTTGATTCAAGTGCAACACCTATTTAAAGAAATATAATTTTCTTAATATTAGTTTTTGTGATTGAATCCTTTCTTTGTTGTGATTGCAAAAGGAATGCTTACACCAACTTTGGATGTGGTTGTTGGTCATCCATAATGGTTTGATGATAGGCACACATTTTCTAGTTACAGAATCAGAACTATTATTTAATTATTTTTTTAAATATGGGGTTGGTATTGCTGTGTTAGTATATAAAATTAGATTAAATTAAAGTTATGAATGGTTAATATTTAGAAACATGTTTGAAAGTATTAATTTTATCGAAAAAATGATAGGTAACTATCTCGTCTGAAATGAATGTTCAATTCTCTTTATAAATTGACTAAACCTTATATTAATTCTGTAGGCTTCAAATGGCTTCAACTTTCACAACCGGAAAATTAAGAGCAATGTATGACTCAATGCTTGGTATAGGAAAGAATTTATTGGAGCACCTTGATAGCAGGACTGGAAATGATATTGATATTCATGAGTTGATGATGTTATTTTCAATGGACATTATTGGGTAAGCTGATAAATTTGTTTTGATCATTTATTAATTGAGATTATTCAATTATTAATTTTATAAAATTATTTCCTTTTGTATCATCATTTAAAAAAAATGAAAAGAAATTTCCTAGCTATGATAACCCATTTATTTATCGTTTTGTTATAAATCATTGAAATTTATCAAACTGGTTTCAGTTCTACAGCTTTTGGAATTGATGCAGGAGTTCTTAACAATCCAAACTCAGAAATCATGCAAATCGGGAAGAAAATATTTGATGTTGGCTTTCTGTCCAAAGTACATTTTTGGCTGTATATGCTATTTCCTAAATTAGGAAATAAAATTGGATTACCTCATGTCTATAAGGAATTGAACAATTATTACAGTGAGATACTTAAAAAAAACATTAATTATAGAAAAGCTAACCAAATACAAAGAAATGATTTTATTGAAATGATGATTCGTCTAAGAGAAAAAGGAAAACTTGAACTTAAAGCTCTTCACTCAGATAATGATTATTTAACCAATGAATCGGTTTTGAACACACCTGAAATGTTAGGTAAGTGAAAACAGAAAAGAAAATGTATTTAAAATGAAACATTAAACCGGACCAAAATTATCAAGTAGAATATGTATTTCATTAGTATAGGGGATATATTATAAATATGGGTCATATAAAATGCTTATTGTAATTAAATATTAAGAATTTTAATTTTTCTACATAGTAAAAAATTTTATCTATTATATGAAGAATCAGTCTCTTATCAGCAAAGGGTCAAATGATAAAATTGATGTTGTTACCTATTTTTGAAATTAGTATGGTTTAGTGTAAAAGTTATGTCATTTTTTGTTTTGATTTAGATATCACAGATGATTTGCTAATGGCACAAGCTCATGCTGTTTTAACTGCTGGTTTTGAATCTATTTCTGTTTTGTTGACGTACACTATGATTGAATTATGTAAAAATAACAATATACAAGATATTGCCAGGAGAGATATAATTTTACAAGTTAAACTTAATGGTGGTCTCACATACGATGCATTAAAGAATATGAAGTATCTGGATCAAGTAATTAAAGGTAATATTTAGTTCTATGCTGTTCATAAAGAAAATAAATGATTGTCCATAAAATGATTTTTTTTGGTCTTTCTGCAAAATTTATGGAAATGTAGCATTTTTGAAGTTTGCTGATGTATATCACCCTGCAACCAATAGACAAGAAGTAGTGACTGACAGAAGTTTTGGTATCAGTTTTGGCCAGTTTCAGCCTCTGTTATTAACAATGCAATTTGATTTCTAAAAAAATCTGGTGCGTGCGCGCAACACACAAATTTCACTTACCAACTTATTTAGATAAGAAATTGACGTGTTTTGTTAAATATAATTTCCCAAAGTCACACATTTTTCTACATCCATGTCTTATTTTTGTTAATCGTTAAAGCCGTTTTTGAGTAAATAAAAAACCCCATGAAAATGATACAAAATTTATTAAGTAAAGTCCCCCCTGCGGTTGATCAATTTGGATGAAATTTTAACAGTCATATCTCGGGCATATAAATACATCAAATACCCAGTTTGATCAAAATCGTTAAAGCCGATTTAGAGTAAATAAAAAAAACACGTGAAAATGTTACAAAATTTATTAAGTAAAGTCCCCCCTCTGGTTAATCAATTTCGATGAAATTTTTACAGTCATATCTCGGGCATATAAATAGATGAAATACTCGGTTTAATCAAAATCGTTAGAGCCGTTTTTGAGAAAATGGAAAAAAACCTAAAAAGTTATTAAGTAAAGTACCCCCTCCCTTGAAGTAATTTTGATGAAATTTATGCTGTCATATCGCGGGCATATACCTACACTAAATACCAAATTTCAGGATCGCACGATTTATAGTTTTTGAGCTAGTCTGTTCACACACACACACACAGACACACAGACACACACACACACACACACACACACAGACCATTTCGCGGGACTTGGTCATTTCGACTCAGGGGACCCCAAAACGTGTATTTCCGTTGAAAACCGGAAGTCGAAATTTTTCACGATCGCAATACTTCCACTTACTATATATTTCATATATAGGTAAGTGAAAGTAAAAAAAATAAAAATAAAAAACCGGAAGTCGAAATTTTTCACGATCGCAATACTTCCACTTACTATATATTTCATATATAGGTAAGTGAAAGAAAAATACTAAATAAGTATAAATCTTCTAAATAATTCAATTTGAATTAGTCGTTGGAGAAACCCAACGTGTCCACGATTTCAAAACAATGGAAAAGAGAAAAAAAATTAAAATGTGAGTATATCCAGCTACAGTCTCAAATTTAATTTATTTTTATTAAAATATAAACTATGTAAAAATAAATAGTAAACTTGTAAAAATGGGAGGAAATATATCTGTGCTCGGTTATGCCGATGATTTGGTTTTGCTTCGTGAGGACGTGGAAACTATAGAACTAAATACAACAATGTTGAGAAACGCCGATCAAAAACTTGAGCTGGAAACAAATATGGATAAGATCATTAGCCATAGAAGTGGTTACAATTTTGCTGATATGGATGTAGAGGTATAGCGGTCAATGGATGGTGGAGATGTGTGGGGAGCGAGTTGTGGTGTCTGCATCAATCCTTCGGATTCGTTAAGCCATTATTATTCCTTAAATTTTGGTTCCATTCACCTTTTCCATCCAAAAATGTTTCAATCGAAATGACCATAGCTTGCCCATCCTAGTTTTGATCCTGGGTACGCCCTTTTTTTCGTCCTCCATTATTTTTATTCTACCTCCATTAGATTAAGTATTATTCAGCATTGTGATCATTACCTTGTCTATTGTGTCAATTTGTTTCAGAAACTCAGAGGTTTTATCCTTTTATACCTGTGCTCATGAGGATATGCACCAAAGATTATACATTACCTGATGGCTATGTTTTAAAGAAAGGAGATCCATTATACATTCCTATAGCATCAATTCACAAAGATCCCAGTCTCTTTCCTGAGCCCGATTCGTTTAAACCTGAAAGATTTGAAGAAACTCAACAACAAATAGCTTTCTTGGCATTTGGGGCTGGGCCAAGGATGTGTTTAGGTTTGTTAATAATAACTGCTCTACTCTTCTTTTTATTTCTTAAAGTCTATTTTGATAATCATATCATAGGAATGAAAATATATGCATGAAGGACTTAAATATGTTATTTAAAATCACTAAATATGTTATCAATTAACCTATCAGTAAACATATATGAAACATTGTTATGTTGGTGCTGATTAGTTTTATCAGCTTTGAATAGCTGTGTGGCCTAATGTATATATATGATAGATCGTAGTGATCACACTTTCTGAATGAGTTGCTTCAGCTCCATCACCAATTATTTGGAGTTTCTTATCAGCAATCATCATCTCAGAGTTTATCATCACCAATATTTTCTGAGTTTCTCACCGACTGTAGAGCTCATATTGTTATCACTTAGGGGATCACAACATCGATAAGTCCTGCTTTCTTCTCTCTCAGATCTAAAAAGAGAATATTTGGTCATGTATGGTCGGTAATAATAGATTCATCCCAATACTGCCTAAGGGACTTTTTGGAGAAACCTATAAAAAGGCCCTTTTCATCTAATAGGTCAAAACTTGTTTTCAGGGCCTGATTATTATGCCCATAGAGATACTCAGAACCAGCTAGTGCTCCAGATCCACCCGTGTATATGCTGCATTAATTCTAGCACAGTCTGCATTTATCAGATGTTACATCTTTTAGAACATGCCTTCAGTATGATCTAGTTGCAATGACTTGTTCTTGAATGGCAACCACAAATCCTTCTGTTTTGGGAACAACTTTCCTACCACTTATTATTATTTATTACTGCTCTCCTTTAAACTTAAAATCCCTAAAGTCAGTTTGGTATTTTTATTATCATTTTATTAACTTATTTTCAGCAATGAAGTATGCATTACTTATAATGAAATATGGCTTAGCTCAGCTCTTGATGAATTATGAAGTAAAACTTTCTCCTAAGACGAAGCTTCCAATTAAGTTTGTCAATAAGGAATTTGGATATAATCAAAGTGAGAAAGTATTTTTTACATTTGAAAAAATTGTTGAACGAAACTGAAGCTCCTATTTTATATCTGGCCACATGTACTAATCATATTAACTACTCATGTAGTAATCATATTTACAATTCTTTTTTTTTTTTTTTTTTTTTTTTTACTATAATGCTAAATAATATAATTGTTGTTAAAGATAGTTATTATGGTATTTTTTGTAATTCTTATAGTAAGAGATACAATTTGAGTTCCACTGTTTATTAGAGAGACTGTGTTAATTTAGATCTATTTCTTTAACATTCCATTACTCATCAGTCAGTATCATCATTCAGTCAGGAATCAGTAAATAATTTTATTTCTTTTGAAGAAAAGAAAAAGGTCATTGTTTTCATATCTATGATGTTACCAGCACAAAATTGGTATAATAATCACATTTGATTTTACTTGACAGGAATTAAAAATTCCAGATGGCCTACTTGTACCAAGCAACTACTGTCTAAATAATAATTTTATGTAAGATAAAAAAAATGAATTATTCTCATTTAAAAGTACAAACACTTTGTGTTTAAGACAGTGTACTCTTTTAACATACTAATTACAGTATAATCATACAATATTAAAAAAAAAAAATTAGCAATTATTTTTTTAATGTTTAAAATTCTATTGGAACTTGTAATTTGATGAATAAATTTTTGTAATTGGTTTAAAATATACTAATTAAGGATTATGAGTTGATGAAAACCCAATATTCAAAGAAGATCTACTAATTCACTCTTTAGTTCTGTGTTTGTGCTTGGCAAAATCTCATTAAATTAAATTGTGGCAGGTTGGGGCAAGATCAGAGAACTGTTTATAAAAGTTGAATCCTTTGTTAATAATAGGGTATATGTAGTTTTTCGGGCAATTCTGGGCAATTTACTATATTGTAGCAAATAGTTTACAATAGTTTGAACCACCTTCTTTTCGATATATTTTTAAAAACTATGTTTCTGGTATATTACTATTCATTAGCAGTGCCTGATTAAACTCCTAACATAACATTAGGTTTATCCAAAAACTAAAGGCACGCACAACCATAAATATAAAAAATCTGGTGCGATGCGCGCAACACACAACTTTCACTTACCAACATACTTACATTAGAAATCGACATGTTTTTTTAAGTGCCATTTTTATAAGTAATATAAAAAAGATGACTTGATTTTGATTAAAAATGATTAATTTAATCAAAATCAATTAAGCCGTTTTTCAGATATTCCAAAAAAATGTAAAAATTGGAAAAAAAAGTTATGAAATAAAGAGCCCCCAGCATTTGACCAATTTTGATGAAATGTTGTCTGTCACATTGTGAGCATATACATACACCAAATATCCAGTCTGATAAAAATCATTACAGCCGCTGTTGAGTAAATAAAAAAAACACGTGAACATAAGAAAAAGTTTATTAAATGAAGTACCCCCTCCGTTTCACCAATATTGATGAAATTTCGGCTGTAGCATCGCGGGCATATACATACATCAAATACCCAGTTTCATCAAAATCATCAAAGCCGTTTTTGAGAAAATAAAAATAAAACGTAAACATTAGATAAAATTCTTCAAGTAAAGTCCCCCCTCCGGTTGATCAATTTCGATGAAATTTTTACAGTCGTATCTCGGGCATATACATACATCATATACCCAGTTTGATCAAAATCGTTAAAGCCGTTTTTGAGTAAATAAAAAAAACACGTGAAAATGATACAAAATTTATTAAGTAAAGTCCCCCCTCCGGTTAATCAATTTTGATGAAATTTTTACAGTCATATTTCGGGCATATAAATCGATCAAATACTCAGTTTAATCAAAATCGTTAGAGCCGTTTTTGAGAAAATCGAAAAAAAACGTAAAAAGGTATTAAATAAAGTATCCCCTCCCTTTGAGCAATTTAGATGAAATTTTTGCTGTCACATCACGGGCATATACCTACACTAAATACCCAATTTCAGGTTCCCACGGTTTATAGTTTTTGAGCTAGTCTGTTCACACACACACACACACACACACACACACACACACACACACACACACACACACACACACACACACACACACACACACACACACACACACACACACACACACACACACAGACCATTTCGCGGGACTTGGTTATTTCGACTCAGGGGGTCCCAAAACGTGTATTTCCGTTGAAAACCGGAAGTCGAAATTTTTCACGATCGCAATACTTCCACTTACTATATATTTCATATATAGGTAAGTGAAAGTAAAAATCTGGTGCGATGCGCGCAACACAACTTTCACTTACGAACTTACTTAAATTAGAAATTGACGTGTTTCGATAATATGTAAACGCCATTCCTCAACTTCAAACATTTTTCCACATTTAAGTATACACTTATATTTGTATACAGTGGCTCACAGTCAAAATGATGCAAACGAATATTTTTATTTCAAATGCTAATTACTCCTTATTTGTTAAAATTTAAAAACCAATGCATATGAGGACATAATGATTCATCGTCATACATTAAATTTATATAATCAAATCAACTCAACAGCAATTATAGAAATAGAAAAAAAAATCTTCAATAAAACTCATAGGGATTGAAGGTCACAGTGAAAAAGATGAAATGTTTACTTCCGTTTAGAAAAAATTGAAAGTAACAAGTATTCTTCAGCTATCGGCTAAATGAGTTGATTAACCTTTTAATTTCTTTTTATTCTTTCAATGAAAACAAAAATAAACAATAAGAATACAAGTAATCAGTCTAGTTCGGGCATTTGCTTAAAATGGGTGAGCACACAACTATTCCTGAATGAGAAATAGTGATTAACAATTTTAAAATGGGCAAAACACAACGAAAAATCACCTCTACTATCAATAGGAGTTATGTCACCATTGAAAGTTTTAAAAACGAAAATAGAATAATAAAAAAAGCTAGTATAAATGCAAAACATTTATTTACTGGTAATGAACTTTGGATTTTGCGCCAAATAACAAATAATCCAAAATTAGGTGCTCAAAATTGACCACATTAGTTAAAAAATCTGGTGCGTGCTCGCATCACACAACTTTCACTTACCAACTTACTTAGATTAGAAATTAATGCGTTGTTGTGGTCCCCTTCGTTAGACCAATTTTGATGATATGTTAGCTATCACATCTTTGGCATATAAATACATCAAATACCAAGTTTGATCAAAATAGTTAGAGCCGTTTTTGAATAAGAAAAAAAAAACACGTGAAAATGATACAAAATTTAATAAGTAAAGTCCCCCCTCCGGTTGATCAATTTTGGTGAAATGTTGGCTATCACATCTTTGGCTTATGCATACATCAAATACCCAGTTTGATCAAAATCGTGAAAGCCTTCTTTGAGTAAATAAAAAAACACTTGAAAATGATACAAAATTAATTAAGTAAAGTCCCCCCTCCGGTTGGTCAATTTTGGTGAAATGTTGGCTATCACATTTTTGGCTTATGCATACATCAAATACCCAGTTTGATCAAAATCGTTAAAGCCTTTTTTGAGTAAATAAAAAAAACACGTGAAAATGTTACAAAATTTATTAAGTAAAGTCCCCCCTCCGGTTAATCAATTTTGATGAAATTTTTACAGTCATATCTCGGGCATATACATAGATCAAATACTCAGTTTAATCAAAATCGTTAGAGCCGTTTTTGAGAAAATCGAAAAAAACGTAAAAAGTTATTAAGTAAATTACCCCCTCCCTTTAAGTAATTTTGATGAAATTTATGCTGTCACATCGCGGGCATATACTTACACTAAATACCCAATTTCAGGATCGCACGGTTTATAGTTTTTGAGCTAGTCTGTTCACACACACACACACAGACACACAGACACACAGACACACAGACGCACAGACACACACACACACAGACCATTTCACGGGACTTGGTCATTTCGACTCAGGGGACCCCAAAACGTGTATTTCCGTTGAAAACCGGAAGTCGAAATTTTTCACGATCGCAATACTTCCACTTACTATATATTTCATATATAGGTAAGTGAATGTAAAAACATTTAAATAAAATGGTATGTGCTGAAACCATTCGAAGGGTCTTAAGAAAAAACCTATACAACGGTAGAGTTGCATGGCAAAAACCTTATATCAGTGACAAAAATAAAAAGCTTCGAATGAATTTTGCTGAGGATTGTTTAAGAAAAGACATGTACTTCTGGAAAAGTGTTCTGTATTCGGATGGGTCAAAATTTAATTTGTTTTGCTCTGATGGAAGAGGTTCAGTCTGGAGAAAGTCAAATGAAGAGCGCCATTCGCCCGTCCATCAAACTTGGAGGTGGTCAAGTCATGGTTTGGGGGTATATTGCTGCCTCAGGGGTAGGAAATCTTAGTTTTATTGATGGAACAATGGATAAACATTTATATTGTCACATCCTGAAAGAAAACTTTTAAAGCAAGTGCAACCGAGCTAGGAATTATAAATAATTTAGCTTTTTATAGTGATAACGATCCCAAGCTTTCTTCTTATCTTGCAAGAGAACGGTGTTTAAATAATTGCCCCAAAACTATAAAAACACCTCCCCAATCACGAGACAAAAGTTTCTAGACTAAAATATACTTATATTAATTAAAGACTATTATCTTATACCATATTTTTACACACCTGCGATGCTTCAAAAATTTGAGCATCAAGTATTTACTCTCTTAAGTAAAATTAATCTTTTTATTAATAATTAAAAGTTTTTATTTTCATAATACAGTTTATAAAAATTTGGCTGTCACATATACATACATCAAATACCAAGTTTGATCAAAATCGTTAAAGCCGTTTTTAAGTAAATAAAAAAATAAAACAATTGAAAATGGGACAAAATATATTAAGTAAAGTGCCCCCTCCGTTTGACCAATTTTGATCAATGTCCAGCAGGACAGTTGTCTTGCCCCACTGTTTGCTGATAGAAATCTTATTAAAAATGGGTTTCCATTATTGCTATACATAACATAATTTTATAATATAATTGGGTTCAATTGTTGGTAAGAAACAAAAGTCTTCAATTCACATTGCATATTCATGGTATGTGTTAAATTTATTATATATTTTATTGTCTTTGTGAATTGTGCTAATAAAGAAAAATAATTTTGAAATAACAGTAAAAGTGAATAGGTGCAAAAAAATACAACCTACGAGTCATAGTGCAATTAATCACTACCCAACTGACGAAAGGTTAAATGACACATATAATTACTTTCACTAACCTATATATGAAATATATAGTAAGTGGAAGTATTGCGATCGTGAAAAATTTCGACTTCTGGTTTTCAACGGAAATACACGTTTTGGGGTCCCCTGAGTCGAAATGACCAAGTCCCGCGAAATGGTCTGTGTGTCTGTGTGTGTGTGAACAGACTAGCTTAAAAACTATAAACCGTGCGATCCTGAAATTGGGTATTTAGTGTAGGTATATGCCCGCGATGTGACAGCAAAAATTTCATCAAAATTACTTAAAGGGAGGGGGTACTTTACTTAATAACTTTTTAGTTTTTTTTCAATTTTCTCAAAAACGGCTCTAACGATTTTGATTAAACTGACTATTTGATGTATTCATATGCCCGAGAAATGACTGTAAAAATTTCATTAAAATTGATTAACCGGAGGGGGGACTTTACTTAATAAATTTTGTATCATTTTCACGTGTTTTTTTTATTTACTCTAAATTGGCTTTAACGATTTTGATCAAACTGGGTATTTGATGTGTGTATATGCCAAAGATGGGATAGCCAACATTTCATCATGATTGATCAACCGGAGGGGGGACTTTACTTATTAAATTTTGCATAATTTTCACGTGTTTTATTTATTTTCTCAAAAACGGCTTTAACAGTTTTGATCAAACTGGGTATTTGATGTATGTATATGCCAAAGATGTGATAGTCAACATTTCATAAAAATTGGTCAAACGGAGGGGACACTTCATTTTATAGCATTTTTTCCAATGTTTGTTTCCTTTTTTTAATTATCTCAAAAACGGCTTTAGCAATTTTCATCAAATTCGTCGTGTTTAATGAAAGTTAGGTATTCTTTAATATCAGGTTAGTTTTATCATTATTAAAATGTCCTGATGGGGCTTAAATGTGGTAGGGGCCTTTGTTTTTTGTTTCCTCTAAAGTACCTTTGTTTTTGTTTATTTGGAAAAATTAACAGTCTCTCGTTTCGACTAAAAATAAGAAATGGCTAAATCTGAGATATGATAAGAATCAAGTAAACATATAGGGGAGAAAAAAAGAAAAATATTGAGTCAACTCATAAAACTCGTTGAGGCCACGCATGCGGAGTACGCCTTTAATGGCAGACCATTGTTCATAATTAAAGCCGTTCTGTTCATTTGAGAAGTGGCAATTAAAAAAACGCATTAATTTCTAAGTTATTAAATTAATTTCTAATTCTAATTCACTGGTAAGTGAAAGTTGTGTGTTGCGCGCATCGCACCAGATTTTTTTTTTTTTAATTTAAGAAGCCACATTTAGGTATCGTATAATTCTTTAGTATAGCAATGTAAAATTAATATTGTAATGACTAAACATTAAAATAAAAATATGTTGTTTATATTTTTTGTTATTATTTGTTTCTGGTTACAATTTTGAACTATGTATGATTTTTTGTTATGTTTATCATACTATTTTGATGGTCCCTTCGATTTCAGTTTCTGGACTTGGGCTGTTATTTTTAAGTCTGATAAGTATTACTTTAGCTTAACTATTACAATTCAAGAATTCAACTGTAAGACTTTTTAACAAGTGACGGGGAACTGTATAATGGACTTAAACTTGCACCAAATTCATGAAGAAATCATAGAATAATCCTTACCTTAAGAAATGCAATTTTGTTGATTGTTTTAAAACTTTGAGCAAAAAAAATCTCAGGTAATCAGAGTTACAAATTGGATTCAACTCAAATTAATTTATTAAAATTCATTTTCAAAGGGGTCCATGTATAAATGTATTTGTTTTCTATTACTATATCTGAAAATTTAGAAATATTGTAAATAATTTAGCTGAACTTTGCCTAGTTAATGAAGCCCATAATATCATATAAGACATAATGTGAATATTTTAAAATTAGATACATGAATAAATCAGAATTTTTTATCAAGTAAATTTAAATAATGTTAAATTTTAAATGTCTATGTCATTTTAATACAATAAATAAATCAAAATCATTTAAACTTTGAAAACAATGGATTAATTTAGTTTTACATTTAATTATTTCGTGTTGTTTGGTATAAAATTAAAAAAAAAAAAAAAAAAACTTGGTTTGGTCAGTAAATATATATTATTATTAATTTGTATGCAATTTGATATAAATTTCTTACAAAGTTCAATTATAACCTTCAAAACTGTCTGATAAAAGTTTAAAATTTGATAAGATAATGCAAGTAGTCTGGAGTGAGGAGTACTGTCATTAGGAATGTATCAAGGCAACCCAGCTTGACATGTAAGTATTTTCTTGTAATTCCATACATTACATACCATTAAAATACTATAAATTGAATAATAAAGTAAGTACTTAATGTAAATAAAAATCATTTATTTATTTGTTCTAAAATTTATAAAAAAAAATGGCTTGGTTTGATTTCTATATATATTTTTCATAGTAATAAATGTGGTGGAATGGTTGATTATTATTCATATTAATTCATTCAGAACTTCATATTATGATGCAATGTAAATGATTTTCTGATCAAAGCATGTTTAATGAAAATATAAGTTTTTTTATTCATGTTCCAATTGTTGTTTTTAATTCTGTTTTCAGAATAAAAATGTTAACTCTAATTCTTATATCATTAACATTGTTGGTTTCTTCCCTTATCTTTATTTTAATAAAATGGGCTGAGGAACGAAACAAGTACTGGGCCAAACGTAACATAAATTTTCTTAAGCCAAAATTATTTATCGGAAATCTATATGAGGTAAGTTATGCCTTAAGTTATGGCGTTTGTTTTTTTATTTATTATTTCTTATCATATTTAATAGCTTAAATTTTTTTACTAATACATGTTTTGTTTTTTCTTTTTAATGTTATATTTAAAAGTTTTTGAAATACTTGAAGGTTAATGTTTGCGTCTAATTTAGGATTGATACAAAAGATTATGGAATCATATTCAAAATATTTAAAAACAAATATGGTTTGGGGATAAATATTCATTTATGATATTTATTTTCAATCCATGTTATAAAAACTATATATGATAATAATTGATTATTGTTAACTTTTATTATGAATGGTTTTTTATTTTTTAATGTATTGACATTTTTTTATACTTTGACAGTTATTTGTTTCTTTGTAACATGTAAGTATAAATATTATTTAATAGTAAAATTAATAGATATAATTTTTTTCAAAGTCAAAATGACTTCATAGTTTGAGGCCTTCAACTTGTTCAATGAATTAATGAGATATACAAACATATAATTAGCTATTTTTGGCCAGCTACTTTTTGTGTCCTTGAAAACCAGGAAGCACTGGTATAAGTTGTTATTTACAATCAAAAGTATTCTTAACAAAATATATCCATTTAGTCCATAAGTATTTATTCCCTAAGTATTTATTCCTCTCTAAGAGAAAGCTCATCTGCAGGTTTATGGTGACTTAACAAGCTATTAACTAAATTTGGCCTTAGTGAAATAGGCAAAGTCTTTAACTAAATGCTCTACACATCAGTATACTCTTACAGCATACTGTGCTGGTGATTACCTGTGCTGTAAAAGAGTTTTTATATAGAAATATAGATATCTCCATGTTATTCTACCTGAATAGAACAAGAATGTGAAGGGATTAAGAAAAATAAAACTCTAATACTAAGTCTGGTGGAATAGATCTGATTGGGTTTTCCCAATTGTTGAAGTGCTAGTTACGGACTAATAAAGAAACACAATAACTGATATAAATATAGTTTTAATTTTTAATCTGAGTGTCTGCTTTTTCCACTATTCTTTGTTTGTCCCTTTATGCTACTAAGGCTAATCGGAGTTTCCCAGATGTTAAATAGCTGTATGACAAGTTTGATGATTTTTTCCTTATGGACTACAAAAACTTTGTGTAGTTATTTCACCTACCAAGTTTGTCTCTCTTAATTAAGTTATATATAAAAGTTCCTCAATGCCACATTAATTAATCTTCGAAATCCCATATCTTTCTTCTGGCATAATTTCATTACTTTTTGTAGGATCAAAAACTTAAATGATTCTTACTCTCTTGCAGGAATGCCGAAGATGTTGTGCTTAAACATCTTTTATTAGGATTGAATATAAATTTAAAGAGGTCACATTTTAATGGGTTGTGAATTTATGGAGAGAATCTATTCTTTGAGAATTCAAGTTGTCGGAACTAAAAATCAGGGAACTAGTTAAAATCATGGGTCAGACCACCACAAAGTGTAATTGTATACAAACTATTTTTAAAATAATTAAAAGGCACTGTATGTATACCAGTTACCGTGTTTCTTTATTATTCCTTAACGCTACAACAAGCAGTATCCATATTTGTCCCACATGCCTGCATGTGAAATTAGTTGTTCAAATCATTTTGGCTACATTCCTTTTGATTGAAGAAAATACTGAAAAGTATTTTTAAAGAGAGGTTTGGAGCATTTTGTCTTTGCGCATTAGGCAAAGACCAGGTGAGCCTAATATGGCCAGAGGCCATTTTAAGTAGATACTATTATGTCAAGAAAAAAAATTCAGTTTCTCTAATTATTGGCAGTTTTCCTAGAAATGACTGCAAGTTATCTTTAATAGTGCTTTATTATTTAAAAACTGTTTTTAGTGACTGTTTGATATTCTAATTTGCAATCTGTCACAAAAAAACATCACAACCTATATTATATGTTATAGTGGTTGTTTGTTATTTTATTTTCCATTTTATTGTTACAGATAATTTTAGTGCAATTTATAAATTCTATACATAATCATAATTTGTTCTACATTATATCTTAAAAAGATATTACCTAAAAAGAGAATTTTTAAAAATTTCTTTTAAATATCAGACTTAATGTTTGATTCTTTATTTTTATAATTGAAAAATTAACCCTTTAGCAGCTAAGGGAGCTGCCAGAAAGTTGCAGCAGGTAGCTAAGTGGGCCGGCTGGCCTTCATCCTCCCCAAGCTAAGGCGTCTAGGCCACCCTCTGCCTTAACTTCTTCAACTCCTCATAACCTTTTCCGACTATTTTTTAATGTCTTATTTTCTTTTTATGTTTCAATAATACCTTTATCATTATATAAATAAATTAAAATGCTAGATTATCGATTGAAATGAAAGATCACGTGATTTATGAAGGTAATAATAAACAAGATTACAATAATTTTATTACCTTATATACAATTATTTTTTAGGGGAGGGATAAGGGACAAACGAAAACAATAGCAAGTTGAAAGTTGGTGGTACGGGCTTCCCTCATCAGAGGAAACCAGATATTCCACAGCTACCGGGCCGGAAAAATATTTCCCCAATACACCACTGCAACCTAGCGGCCGCTAGATGAGCTTATTGTCTCCGAGGATCTACTAGGATGTCCCGCAGTCAGAACAAGTTATCTCATCTGAAGCTGGGGGCATTAAATAACTGGGAAACCGGTCGCGAGATATCTCGTCCTTCACGATAGGAGACATTATCAACCGGGCACGAGTAATCTCGTCTTTAGCTGGTGGGTGTTGTATCCATTTTCCGAGATATCTTGTCCTGAGCTGTTAAAAGGTTAAATGATTCATTTTTAAAAAGTAATGTATCAGAATGATTACCAAAAATAAGAAACATCACATAAAAAATTAAGCAACGTGTTAAAAAATGAGATTCTCAATAAACTCGGCTGATAAATTTGGTGGTTTAAGTATACAATTATGAATTTATAGGTATGGTTTACATTATTGGAAATTCCATTGTTTCAAAAAAATTCTTTTTTTTTTTTTTATTTAGGTATTGTGGGGATCCAAAAATATGGCAGAGGCCCATCAAGTGGTGTATAATGCCTTTCCAATGGATGATGTAGTTGGCTTCTATGATTTTATATTTCCTCGTCTATTGATCCGAAGTCCAGAACTTGTGGAAAAAGTATTGAAAAATGACTTTTCTCATTTTACAGACCGATCAGCACCTACAAAACATGTGAAAAATCCATTATCTATGAATTTGTTTAGTATGTGTGGTAACCAATGGAAACTATTCAGGTAATGGTAATATCAGCCAGGTATAGTATTTTATTTTAAAGAGTTATATATGCTGTTGTGAAATAAGATTGAAGTTTCCCTTTATGTATATAAACTCAACAGCAAAAAAAACCGGACACTCACATTATCCCTCAAAATTCCAGTAAATTCTATTTGATTTTTAATTTGTGGCTAGGGTTACTTTCTTTAGAGGTCACTTCAACAAAATCTACCAGAAATTAAAAAAAAAAATTATTAATACTTGCGTACAATTTACAAAAATAATTTTTTTTCACTTTTTCAGAAACTCATAAGTGTTCATTTTTTAAACTTTTATTAAAGGTATGGCCTCCTAATATCTCGTATTGCCCCCTCTTGCACGGGTGAGTGCTCTCATCCTGTTAGGCTTAGAAGAAATCAAATTTTGGATTAGTTCCTCTGGTACAGCATCCCATTCTTCTTGAAGAACAATTTTGAGCTCATTTACATTACTAGGGGGTGGATGACGATTCCTAACACGTCTCCCTCAATTATACTCAATTATGCTCTCTCAATTATACCCTCAACAATACAAGTGTTCTATTGGATTCATATCTGGAGATTGTGCAGACCAGTCCAAAACTGAAATTCCCATTGGCTCCAAGTATTCACTGACTATACTTGCAGTATGCGGGCAAGCATTATCCTGCATTAAAATGAACTGATCACCAATAATTGAGGCGAATGGGATAACAGCCTCGATAATGTATGTACTTGTGTCAGGTACATCAGTCAGGTGCCCCATTTTCAATAAAAAACAGTTCAGTACGGGCATGGAAATTTATTCCTCCCCAAACCATACCTGATTGTTTTATGTGGAGTATCAGCTTCATCTGGTCTACCCCACATAAATTGATTATTATTTGGAATTTATGAGTGGACTGTATAGGATAATGAATGAAATTAAGCTGACTGAAAAATAGGGTGTATTGTTAAAAATAAAATTACAACTGCTGTGTGAAGTGAAATAAAAGACATCTTGGTAAAATAAAAAAAAATAAAATAAAACAAAACCATTTTGAAATCACTAAAATAAAATAATGATTTTTCATGCTAATATAGAAATCAGAACTATATATGTATAAACACATTAGTATGATTCAATATATTATTATGATTATTTATAATAGTGCCGTATTTGTAATAATTTATCTTACCTTGGTCTCTAGCTATTTTTAGACTGGTACCAGTTCAATATGAGTTGTGACGTACGTTTTCCTTTCTTGTGTCATGCAGTCGCCGTTAGTTGGATTCTCAAGCTATTTTTTTACTATTCTGTTTTCCTTTTGTGCATTTACTACCATCCTTGCTTGGTACTGAATAGTCAGCCTCTCTAAAAGGGGGCTCCTTTTCTAAGCATTCTACCAACTTTTCCGGCTGTTATCACGCCTAGCTTCCTTGGCTAAGTACTCACGACTGCCCTTCTATCTTCCTTCCACTTGAACTGAACTCCCCTTTCTTCTCTACCTTTGGTTACTAGATATTTTATAAATTATAATATATTATGCAATTCATTTTTTAAATTAAATTATTATTTTGTTATGTTCCTACTTTTTCTTTGCCTGATGTGAAAATTTGGAGAAGTTTCTTCGAATGTTTATATATAATTTTTACTTTCTTTATATCATATGCAATGAAACTTAGTTTAAGGGCTTATGATAAATGGTTTATATATCAACGGTCTGTTTCAACAGATTATCATTGATATAGTTGGCAGGGATCCTAAGCTTATGTATTTTCCCTCAAATTTAGAACCTAATTGATCTAATCCATAGCCTAGGATACAGATTTTTACAAGGAGTATAAAAAATCTGAAAAGCCCATTTTAAAAGGATGGTGTGACAAGTAATTTAAAATATAGCTGTCACATTCTTGGATGTATAAATAAATAACATATTTTATATGAAAAAATCTTGGCGATGGATTAGAAAGTCTATTTTTTTCCAGACTAATTTTTTTTTTTTGGTTTTATTTATATTTGTATATCTTGTAGGCAAAAGCTAAGCCCTGCTTTTACGTCTGGTAAGCTGAAGTATATGTTTGATCCTTTATCAGTATGTGGAAAAAACATGTTGTCAGTATTGGAATCTCATGTTGGGAAAGAAGTTGATATGAAAGAAGTAATGGAATTGTTTTCAATGGATGTAATAGGGTAAGTATAACAGATTCAACCTTTTGCTAAACATGTCAATTAAATCTATGTCCACACTTGTGCCCTTTCCTTTCACCTTTTATCTTTATAATGCGTTTCTTCTCACTTCACAAGTTTGGTTGAGCGCATGCTTCATGGTGCATTCATTTTGTTGTCCATGCTTGCTCAACAGTTCATTCCTTACATGATTAAAGAGTCGAACATATATTTGCTTGTTGCGGCCAGTTCAGCATTTATTGTGATATCACGAAATAAGAGAAATAGAAAATGTCTATGAGAAATCTGAATGAAATAATATTTGAGGAAAAGAAATGAGTATTAATTGAGAGATCTTCGTACAAATAACGGTTTATAGAGAAATTTTAAAAGGATGTTGGAGGAAACTTTTTTGAACTGTTAACAACAGGGTTTGAAATCGATAATTATTTTTTCCAAAATATCATATAATAATTATTATTTATGATTTTTAATTTAAAAATCATTCTTGATTTATAAATAAAAATTTAAATCGATCTTCGATATTAATTGTATTAAAAATAAATTTTCACTCACCGAGTCATATGGTATGAAATAAATAATAATGATTAAATTGTGATCAAAAAAATATTGATCAGAAAATAAAATTAAATAAATAAAGCGTACTTTAAAAAAATTAGATTTTCGGATTTTTTTCACGCGGAGGTCCAATTTTATTTTATCAGGAGCAGTGTTTTTAAAAAAACTACTAATTTTGTATTTTAAAAGGGGCGGGCACACTATAAAAAAATTAGATTTTCGAATTTTTTTCACACGGGAGTCCAATTCCATGTTATCGGGGACGATGTTTTTAAAAAAATATTAATTTTGTATTTTAGTAGCGGGGGGAGGGGGTAGCGCACGGGAAATAGTTTGATTTTCGAATTTCTTTCACGCGGGGGGTGCACTTTTATGTTATCGGGGGTGGTGTTCTTTAAAAAAATATTCATTTTGTATTTTAAAAGGGGGGGGGACATCATCCCCTTCCACCCTTTTATGTCATCGTCCCCGATAACATAAAATTGCACCACCGTGTGAAAGAAATCCGAAAATTTAATTTTGTTTTAGTGCACCCCCCCCCTATTCTAAAATACAAAATGAATATTTTTTTAAAGAACACCGCCCCCGATAACATAAAAGTGCACCCCCGCGTGAAAGAAATTCGAAAATCTAACTATTATATTCGATCAAAAATAAAAATCACTCTCAATAAAAATCATCATATGATTTTTAAAAATTCCAGATAAAAATTTTGATTGGATTGGATTTTTATTTTAATTTTAATAATTATCGATTTCAAATCCTGATTAACAATGAGCCAGCATTTAAAAATAAAACAAACCTTCAGCCGGCGTTTAAAAAAAACAAAAAAACAACTTTCCACTGAACGTATGCTGATGAAAGAACTTATTAATTGAAAATTTAAATAAGTTTATATGATGTTTACAAAATGGCATGTTAATGAAAATATATATTGATATCATATTATGAAGCTTGTACATTTGACATTAAAATACAAACTTCATAAAATAAAAATTTAATTAGGTGAAAAATGACAAAATCACTAAAAACGAGAGAAATACAAAAAATTCCATTATCTCAACTAAATGGGAGAACCACAGACATTTGTGAAAACCCACATTGGTCTACAACTGTTGTCAGGTGTGGGGTTTTAAGATCAAAAATGCCAATCAAAAAGATCAGAGAGCTTAGTTAGTAGCGGAATTGAGGAGGTTATTAGAAAAGCTAGATTTGGTTATACTGGCACGAAAGTGATCTGGTTGGCCCACTAACGTGATTATTGCTTAAGTCACTGGGTAAATCCTGAGACAGTTGGGTTTGGAGATAGTTCATTGAGGTTGACCAACCTGTCTGGCGAAATGAATGACAATTTCACCAGCCAGTCTACTGAGCCATAATTCCAACTTGTTGACTGAGATAAATGAAAAATTGACCGCGCCCCTTGTACAAGTAAAATACTACTTATCCTGGAAAACAAAACTTCACCTGAGTGATAGATGTGAAGACAAAGTAAGGCATCTCAAGAAGACCTATCAGAGCCCTCTCCCACCTCTGCCACCAGTAAGCGAGTTAGAGACTCTATTGAAGGATAGGGAGAATTCATTCATTCACGGCACAACAGACGCTAGAAGCGGTCCTTGGCCAGCTTAACTGCTCCCCCAGCAGTTAGCATACAGCATTACAGCATCCCCAGTCCTGTCGTTAGCGGGTCTGATGGATATACCTACTCCCTTCAGATCCTCGGTGACAGCATCCTTTCATCTTACCTTCGGTCTTCCACGATGTCTTACTCCTTCGGGTTTTCCACAGTACAGTTGTTTGACTGTCCTCTCTTCACCCATCCTGATTAGGTGCCCAAGCCATCTGTTGTGCCCTTACAAATTGTGAGACACTCAGGTACAGTGTATGAAGCTCTTTGTTTTTTTCGGGGTCGAAACAAACCATTCTCCTGAACAGGTCCATAAATTCGTCTTAGTATCCTTCTATCGAACCTGTCAATATTATCAGCTGATATCTTACTCATTACCCAGGTTTTGGATGCGTATGTCAAGATGGTTCATACAAGTATTTTGTAGATCCTGAACTTAGTAGCGACTGAGCAGTCTATCTCAAGTGTTTAGATAGACTGTAATAAGCTCGGTTAGCTACCATTATTCTGTACTTTACTTCTTCTCCCTTTTCCAAGGTCTCATTAATCACTTACCCCAATTACTTAAAGCTTTTAGCACTCTCAAATGTGAAAGGGAGAATGTTTGTAACTAATTTTTAGATTGTTAAAGTTAATTGTTTAATATGTTTGTTTAAATTAGCTATAATAAAATGTAAAAGATTCATTTGTAAATAAATATTCATTGGAGACAGTCAGAAATTTTTTTCCAATTCCATTATATCTAATTTTTGTCTGGCATAAACATAACATATGCATAGTAACTTGTTTATTGGTCAATTTTAGATCATGTGCTTTTGGAATTGACCCTGGAGTTACACAAAACCCAAAGTCGAGTTTCCGAAATATGGGAAGAAAGATCTTTGAATTTAGTGCACTCCAGCAATTTAAATTTGCCGTGTTGACTCTCCTGCCAAATTTAGCCACAAAATTGAACTTTTCATTTTTCAAACATGAAGTGGTAAAATATTATTGTGATATAATTCTCAATACACTTGAATTCAGAAGAAAACATGATATTGAGAGAAATGATTTTATACAAATGATGATACAATTACGATCCAAAGGCAAGATAGATTCGGTGACTGGTGATCCTGCTGATGATTATCTTAAAACTGATAAGTCAATAGAAAATGAAGGTAAGCCTTTTAGTGAATTATGTTCTTATTTAAATAGAAAATATTTTAACTTTATATTCTAATTAAATAGTTTAAAAAGTTTAACTTTACACAGACTTGGGCATTATCATTAATAATATTACTAATAATTTGGTTTTATAATTATAGAGTTTAAAATAACTGATGAGTTACTCATTGGTACTGCCTTCGGGTTTTTATCGGCTGGGTTTCATACAACATCATCAGCACTTACATATGCGCTTTATGAATTATCCAAAAAACCTGAAGTATTAGAAAAAACTCGGCAGGAAATAAAAGAACAAGTATCGGTTCATGGAAATGTGAATTATGATTCTCTCAAGTGCATGACTTATTTAGAGAAAGTTCTTAAAGGTGAGTGAGACATTTAATTAGTTTGTTAATTAATTAATTAGGATTTTTCAATAGCAGGAAGGAGATATATCAATTATATAGAAAAAAAGGGCCTCAAATAGTCTCAAATTCAAATATATTTATATATATATGAATTTGAGACTATTTGAGGCCCCTTTTTTCTATTTAATTAATTAGTTTAATTTCTATTTATTTGGGGGGGGGGGGGCGCTAATGTGGGCAAATACTCGCTGCCCTTCAAACCATATGATTCATAACCTTAAGATAGTGAATTCCAATATCGGAGCATTTGACATCTCGGCACTAATTTCCTTCCCTATCCCTTGGTCTGGCATAAACCCATTATAGCCAAAAAGAGGAGGAAGGAGTGGAAAAATTGTTTACCTTATTTTACTCACTATTTTAATTACATTCATTATCATTGTGGTCTTAAGTATACACAAATAAAGTTATCGACAAATATATTAGACATATAATTGATTTTAAAAAAATACTGTTTTTAAAAAATATTTATTTTTATATTTATTTATAATTTTATTTTTATATTTATTTATATTTATTTTTATATTTATTATATTTATTTATATTTTTAAAGTAAAAAAAAATTAAATAAGCTAATGGAAATTCTACAAATTATATATTTAAATTCTCTTCAAAAATAAAATATCAAAATTAATAAAACAATTATAAAATGTGGTTACCCACACAAAAATATTTAATATCAAAATATTTAAAATAGACGAAATATCAATTGATCCTGCTGTTTGGACGAATATCCCACCCCTCCCTATAAATTCTTAAAAAATATGTGAGATCGGGAGAAGGGGATCTCTCTTAAAATAAAAATCCAATTTTGGTTAGAAATATTCTAAATTAGACTTGGAAATGATGTGTAGGACACAGGACCACATTTTCAAATTTTGAGTAAGAAGTTTAGGGGGCATCAAGGGTGTCAGCTGGATTTTGTCTAAGGGGGCAGGCTCATAAAATTATTGTCTAGGGGGCAGGCTTGTAAGATTTTTATGACGAGGGTTGGGGATCGAGGTATTCTGACTGTGTAAGGCTCAATTAATTTTTCAAATAAAACTTACTGATATTTGAAAATTAGAATATTCATTTTTATAATGTTTAATAAATATATTAAATGAATACAACTTTATTTAACTTTTAGTTCTTGTTTTTGTGATATTTTCAAGGAGGGGGGCTGCTGCCTCCCAAGTCTGCCCAGGGGTGGCCTCAAACCTTGGCACTACCACTTCATTATCTTGTGAAAATTTTAATCAATATATATTATAAAGCAAAGTGTACAATGTGCGTGCCGAAAAGGCTCAAAAACGACTCCACGTGGGATTAAGGAAGTTTTGCCAGCGTGTTGCTATACAACCCCTAACGGAGAAGAAGGTTTCCGTTTTTCTCTTAAGGGTGTAAAATTGAAGTGAAGAGGACGGTGAGCTCTGAGAGGCAGTTCACCAACATGACAGGATGGTTTTAAGTGTAGGCAAAGACATCATTGTTAGATTTAAAAGAGCTCTAGAGGTGGAGTTTTATTATGGGGATCAACCAAACTTGATAAATTTTGGTATTAACATAGTATTGGAATTAATACTAATAAAAATAAGTATGCAAATGTAGAATGGCATATATATGCCAAGTGGGTGATATGGCTCTTAAAATATTCATACAAGAACGCTCCTGATATTTAAAACTGGAGAGATGAAGCACAAAACAGAGCAAGTTGGTGAAGGCTATTGGAGCCGTCTGGATTTGGTAAAGAGTAGTTGCACTAGGTGACGATAATACTTACATTGTAAAATATATTACAAATTCTTACAGATTTTCCTCTAGACTCTTCACAGATGAAATGTATTATTCAAAAGCAGTATTAATAAAATGAATTCTTTTTTTATGTTTACAATACAAACATTTTTTTAATGTTTGCAATACAAACCATAGCTATCAACATTCAGATCTTTGGTCACATCAGTCTTTAAGTAATCATCGTTTGTATCCCAATTAGGTACTTCAATACGTCCTTTATCTTGAAGCTGTATCATCATTTGTACAAAATCATTTCTATGAATATTGTTCTTTCTTCTATGGCTAAAAGTTGTTTTAATAATATTTGTAAAGTATTGAACAACTTCTTTATTTCATTCAAGCCAAGATTTGGATTCACAGAAAATCCAAGTTTTTTCGCAAGCCAGGGACATGACATCATAATCCACATTTTAATAAATCCAAAAATACCAAAATTAAAAACTTTTTTTCCCATTTTACGAAATTCTGAATCAGGGTTTTCAAGTACATTAGGTTCAATACCAAACACTGTAGATCTGAAATTAAATGAAAACATCAATTAAATCTTGTTCCCAGATCTAATAATTCACTTTAAAATGATGTTTCTTCAAACCTTGTTTTTAAATTTGTTACTTTAAATGAAAAAAGAAAAGAAGAAACTATATTTTACAAGTTGTCAATATAGTAATTAACAATGTATAAAAATCAACATAGTATACAGACCGATTCTTTAAACATAAGTGAAGCAGTAGGGCATAATTTAAATAACTCTTTATTAAAATGATATGTAATGAACAATTTTCTTATACATTTAATAGAATAGTCTGTGACCACTTGATCAATTATCAGAATAAATCCAAGGTAATTTCTAAGAAATCAATATATATTATAAAGCAAAGTGTACAATGTGCGTGCCGAAAAGGCTCAGAAACGACTCCACATACGATTAAGAGATTTATGTCAGCGTGTAACTGCATATCCCCTAACGGAGAAGAAGGTTTCCGTTTTTCTCTTAAGGGTGTGAAATTGAAGAAAAAGGACTGTAATTTTAAGCCTCTCGCACCATTTAATTAACCTCTCTGAGATTGAGCTACGAGTTTATGAATGAAAAATTTAGTTCAAGCTCCAGGCTACCAGGAAGCACTAGGATGCGTTTCACTCGATGTTTATTGTTCATTCATTCCGTTCAATTTGTAACGGTTATGTATTTGTTCAGCTGTTCTTTTTAAATTACTAAAAAATCAAGCGAAAATAATTAGTTTCACCTTTTCTTTCAAAATAAAATAATGATTTTACATATCAATTAGAAAACCGACTGGATACCTTACAAAATTAATTTTCTCATAAGAAGGTTAATTGATTAACACATTATATTTAATCAATATATAATATATACCTACTTAAGTAAATTTAATGCAATATGAGTGAACATTTTTGAGTAGTACAATGAGCGAATAAAACCAGACATAAAACAAAAAAGGAGAGCTGAATTGACTGATTATAAATCGAAAATAAAAGTGTTCTTATTGTATGTAATTATGAAAAATGGTTTTATTACTATGTATGATGAGGTTTCCAGCTGACAAAGTGACTAACTCCAATTACAGCACTTTTTCAATAAGATTTTATCACCCCTCATAGTTCAGGATAAAAAGAAATATGATGAAAAAAATGTGCCCTCATGATATTTTGGTTTTCACTTTGTAATAGTAGGTGCAGTGTCCGGCCAAATTATGGGGGGGGGGGGGGATATCTTAAGGGAGATTGAACTGGAAGAAAGGTCTTAAAAAAAAGTTTCTATGAATCTTCGGTAGTTTCTAAACTTCTGGATCTAATAGGACCATCACAGTAGTCGGCGCTTAAGTTGTACTCGAAATAGTTTTTTATTTAATCTATAGTTTTTTAACTAATAGATTTTTTAACTATAATCTAATGACTTATTATCATTGTTGTGAGTTGATTTCATATTATTAAATTTTACTTATAAAAAACTCTTTAAACTTAAAAGCCCGCACAAATTCTTATATTATATGAAAGCTGAGTACTTATTCTTTTCAGCAAAATATGGTTCTATGAGGATGTTTAGAAACAAATTTAAGCTGTATTAATTTGTATGCGCCACTTTTAAAGTTAATTTCACTATATTACATTCAAATTGATATAAAATCCTTATAATTCAATAAGCCACTCATATTATTTCATCATTAGATAGAGAATTTTATCCTCTTTCTATTGATATATAGTTTGTTAGGCTGGTTGGAGAGAGATTTTTGCCCATGGCATTTTTCGATGACTATTTTACAACTTGGAAAAAATCTAAATTTTTATGTTTAAGAATTTTTTTTCCTATGATGGAAAATGATCTCTCTAATATTTATGGGATCATCTGATTCTGTATGAAAGGCAGAATTAATGAATACATTTTGAAAGCTCCAGTTCAATTAATGCCCATTCTACAGAGGAAAGTCTTAACACCTGTAATTGGGAAAGGAAAGTCTGGCAGAGGAAAGTCTGTAACTGGGCATATGCCTGTTGATGGGCTTATGTAAAATAAATAAATAAATAAAACACCTACTAGCTGGTTTTGAGCTCAAGTCGTCATCGGAACATCAAATATCTCAAAAGTTCAAATGACCATACTTTTGAAACTACTTGTTGGAATTGGGTAAAATTTGGCATTTTTTCTTATTTCTGTATGTACTTAATACCTATAAATTTTTATCAAAATCTGAGGGGGGGAGGTAAAATTTTGAACTTTGGTTGGATGATTTGACATGGAATGGCCCTTATATTAATATTACTAAGTTCTTAATAATTTATTTTCCTTTTGGACTAGTCACTGAAAGATCTAATATATTTCTATTACAGAAACAATGAGACTTCACCCTGGAGCTCCATCAACTTTGAGAACCTGCACAAAGGAATATAAATTTCCTAATGGACTCACCTTGTCTCCTGGCGATTCAATCATCATACCTATTTATGCTCTCCAAAGAGATCCTAATCACTTTCCCAATCCACTTAGTTTTAATCCTGATAGATTTGATGAACCACAAGCTCCAGGGACATACCTTCCTTTTGGCGATGGACCACGGATATGTATTGGTAATATTTTCTCAAATGTCTATATATAATTAAAAAATCATAAGCATAACAAGTAAATAGAATATATTACATGAAAAAATTACTCAACTACCAAAGAGCATTAATTAATGTGTCAAATGAGAATGTATATATCTTACATTAATTTTATTCATGAGATTCAATAAAATTTCAAGGTTTTAGACACCTTGATTAATTAATTGACAGGTTTTAGACACCTTGATTAATTAATTGACAGGTTTTAGACACCTTGATTAATTAAAAACTTTTTTATTTATTAATATTGCAGTTTCTTTGAAAAATTTTTATTATTTCCGAAATTGCTTTGTGGATATTTATTCATTATTTTCTTAATTTGATGTGTTAGTATCAGAAAACATTACTCATAAGATTCTTCTAACACCCTAACCATATCTAAGCAATGGATTAATTTTATTACTTATAATTTTTTACATGTTCAATGCTTATCACATGATAAAGGTATATCTAGCTTTTCTTGATATGTCTAGTTAATTCCTGTACATCCTTTTGCCTTTCATTCAAATTTCGGGATTTTTCATGATTTAGTTTTAGTGCCTAATGTTCTAATGTGTTGATTAGTCAAATGTATTTCTGTAGGTATGCATGTTTTTACTCAATTTTATTTGAATAAAAATTTTGGTTCTGATTTAAATATTGCTATATTAATATTAATTTAAATATTAAATATATCTTATTTGATTTGATATTAAGCACAATAGTCTGCAGTCACTTTAAAGCCTACCCCCTGAGGTTGCGACATTTTTGTCTCTTCTCACAACTTCTTTTAGCCTTACTTATGAATCAAATGTTGCTATGTTGGCAGTTGATAAATTATCAATATTTATTCTTAGATTTTTTTTACTAACTTGAGGACTTCCTTATAAAGAACCTGGTCTTAGAATAATTAATTGAATAATAACTTTATTATTGTTATATGTTATAGGTATGCGATTTGCTATGATGGAAATGAAGTTTGCACTTGCCAAAATTTTATTGAATTATAACATCGAATTAAGTAAATCAACTGAAACTCCTGTAAAAATGTCTCCTCGAGGGTTTTTGAACATACCTCTCAATGAAGTAAAATTTAAAATATCAAAAATATAAAGAATTTCTTTGTTTTATTGAAAACTGTTACATTATATGTATAAAGCATATTATTTTCATCTTCTTTGTTATTTTTTCCTTTTGGAATATTGGAATAAATACAGGTCAACAAAACACCCTTGTTTTTGATAAATGTGGTTTTTTAACCATACCACAGCTCTGCATGAGTCTTATTAGTAGCTAGTGCTGAGACTTTAGCAATTGGAAGATTATGTTTCTTATTTATCACAGTATTTGCAAGTTCATTAATCAATAGTACTTTTAAAACAAATAACTCCATATACCTACCCAACTAAATTTCTTCCGCCAAAACTTATTATTTTATTATTTAAAGTTTAAATAATTTTAGAGCTGTTTCTCACTGGTAATACATTAATAACATCGGCTTGCCTTAACACAAGCATTATCTGTAAACACCAATTTCTATAAGTTCCACTCACCCTATTGGATGTATGATATGGCTAATTTCTGTTTGAAATATTACTTATTGCACTCATTCCTTACTCAAAATACATACATACTTCAGTCAAAATACTAATCATCAGGATCGACTCTAAAAGGGACAACACACAAAAACAGAGGACACAGTACACAAGCACGTGGAACTTGTACGCAATGTTTAGTAATTTGTTACAATTAGTAATTGTTTAGTAAAAGAGCTCAAACCAACTATCCTCAATCAAAAATTTTTCTTGCTAGGCTGTGCCAATAACCTGTTGATCTTAAAAAGGTAAGTAAGAAGAAATTACTAGAGTGAACAAATATTAATAAATTGTATGTGGCTCTACATAGAGTGAGTATAGAACACACACACACATATATATACATATATATATATATATATATATATATATATATATATATATATATATATAGGCTTGATTTTCGTTGCTGCCAGAAAACAGTATATACATCTTAAATACTAAAAAAATGCATTGTTAATGTGTAATGTGTGTATTGTACTATTAAATTACTTTTAAATGTTCAGAAGGTAAAATGTTTTTATAAGCAAAACACAAAACTGCTACATTCGCATTTATACTAAAACTGTCAGAAAAATTTAACTTGTAATGAAATATTAATTTGTTTTCTTTATACTGAGCGAAAGACTTTATACAAACAAGGTCTAAGGTCAATAGTTGGACCAAATGTAAATAAACTTATAAACTATAGGTCTTGCAATATTTTTTTTTTCCAGAAGTTTATTTTGATCCAAAGAGTTGGAAAATTAATTAATGTATAAAAAAAACTGACATCAAAGAGTTTCATAGTTTTTTTAAATACATTATCAAAACATCATAATTATAGGTCATACGTGAACACCAATCTTTGATTGGCCCTATTGGAACTTGATGGCATTTTTCTTAAAAACTGGGATTGTCTATTTGAAAATCTTGACTAGCTGACATTTTTTACTGAAAGGCTTCTTTTTGAATATATTTTGAGTGTGGCCGTTTCATCTGAACACCCTTTATAGGATCTTGCAATGTAATAATTTAATTTCTCTGCATATCAAGTCAATCCCTTTCATGCATTTACGAAGTTCTTGACTGGAATTATCCATCATCTGGTATTTGTAATATGAACTGTAAATTTACAAAATACAGTATTTAACCATCCAATATGAACTGTATACAGAAGGGCTTACTTCTTTGTTCTGTTATGTAAATATCTCCTGTTGCATATGAAATTATCATTCATGCTTCCTATTCTTTTCTTACTTTGGAGTAACAAGAGCATATATATAATATAGTAAATATATATATTTTAAATAATTTAAAAACAAGGGTGGTTATCCACAATAATGATTAAATTAATATGTAAATATATATATATATTTTTTTTTTTATGCAAGAGGAGTATATTAGTACATACTCCATGCAAAACCGCATAATATATATATAATAATAATATATATATATATATATTAATTGATATTAATATATATATTAATTGTGCATTTAAAATGTAATCTTATATTAATGCCTTATGAAATCTTTTAAATTTAGATGGCCGCACGAGTGTGTGTGTGTGCGTGCGCGTGCGTATATATAATTTTGTGGAAATGAACTATTATCATTACCCACCATTCCATGAATTTTGAGATTTAGTTTAAAAATATAGAAACAAAACAATATATTTACATTTTTTAAGAAATACCTCAGTATTTGCAATGAAGTAATTTTTTTTTACTTTCGCTTACCAATATATGAAATATTTATTTGGAATATAATTAAAAGCATTTTAATACAAACTTGATTTTATTACACATTTTTGTGTTGGAAAATATTTGTTAACATTAAAAATTTCAAATGTTTAGAAATTTTGAATAAACTAATATTAAACTAATATTGAATAAACTAATGTTATTTATTAATTTTGTAAATTAATAATGCCTGAATGTTTTTAAAAATCACTGTTAAACCAGATTTCATTGTTTCAGATCTTAATTTAGAACCATACTTTCATTTTTCAATATTTCATTTCTAAATATTTTTTATCCTTATTTTCTAAATTTAAATTGTTTATTTTATCAATTAATTATTTAATTCAAAACACTGATAATGTTAGCTACTGATAAATGTGTTTACCATAAGTTCCAGTAATTGAAGGCCACTTCAATCAAATTGGGTGTTGTTAAAGTGAACCATATATTCAGTGTAGTTCTTTACAGTACACAAGGTAATTTTTTTAGATTAAAGAAGGACTTTTTTAAGAACATCTTTTTAAAATCATTGAGTTCAGCTGAAGGCGAAACCTGTATTTATTTGGAGTGTTCTGAAATGCTATATAAAATAATTGTGATTTAAATGAACAATTTTCTTTTCTCTCTCTCTTCAGTAGTAATCGTATAAGATAAGTTTGTTTGTTTGTTTATTTTGGTTTCCAGGCCTAAAACCCTAAGGTCATCAACGCCCAGTAAGATAAGTAGTTTATAATGAAATTGCAATATTTAATGATTAATGTGAAACATATTTAAGGCTATTCATTCTTTTATAGCTAATGAAATTCAGAAATATCTAGAGGATTTCAAATTTTAATTTTTTATAACCTTATTATCATACAGCAAATCATTTCTAAAAATATTCTTTTTTAAAAGCTACATTAGCAGTTACTTTTAAATTTTTAATTTAAGAATATTTTAGAAGATGTCCACAAAGTAAATTAAATAAACTACAATGAAATTGTGATAGGTGAAAAAAACAAACACCAAACCTCAATTCTATACTTAATGTCTTAAAAATAATAATTTTAGAATTAATACGGTATTGAAGGTTTTAAGTAACTGATATTCTGAAAACATATAATGTTTGTAATTATTAATTTAATACTGTCCAGCAGGGATTATTAGGATTCATAATATACTTTCTTTCATTTGTTTGGAAATTTTATGTAGCAAAATGTTACATGATCAACTACAAATATGTCCTTGTCATGCCACCAAATTGTGTTAGGTGAAAAAAAAAAAAAAAAAAAAAACAAATACCAAATCTCAATTCGATATTTAATGTCTTAAAAATAACAAGTTTTGTATTAGTATGGGATTGTAGGTTTTAATTTACTGGTGTTCTGAAAAAAAAAAAATGTTTTTTAATTATTAATTTAATGCTGTCCAGTAGGGAAATTAATATTCATAATTTACTTTATTTCATTTATTTTGGAAACTTTATGTAGCAAAATGTTATATGATCAACTAAAAATATGTCCTAAACTATTAAGGCCGAAAATAGACACAGCATCATCTTGTGCTGCTACCTTTTGAAGAACGTGTCAACTAAATAGAAAATTATTGTTATAAATCTAAATACCTCTTTTGGGTATAGTTAATTTGTCCTTACTTATTACAATAATTCATAGTTGAAACTAGAATAGTAGGTAGCTTTCGCAGTTTCTTGTGATTTTACTAATACATAATTGTTAATAAAAAAAGCCACATACGCATCTAATTGAGTTACCTCCGCTTTCGAGTCGGTTAAATAATAGTCCGGGAGCTGAATGCCAAAAAAGGGTCTGTCTGATTTGAAGAAAGTTTTTGATCACGTCTGCCACCTCAGATCGGTTGCCATCAAATTTTATCGCAGAGAACTTTGTGTTCTTTTTAAAATGAAAGGGCATAAAATTTCGGGTCGAATGAGTTCCTCACAGTTAAATTCGGTTGTCTTTTCGCCAATACCGATTATCAATTTAGCCACTTTAGCGGAAAAATGAATTACGCTCATGTTCCAAAGCCTTCAATTTGAAGAGAGCTACTTCAAAAAAAAAAATGTTTCCTATAATAGATGTAGGATATCAAATTCTGTGTAAAACTAACTCCTTAACTTTAAAATTAGCCCACTCCTGTGCAGACTAATTAATTAAAACGTGAGCGTATTTATTGCTTAGTGGTCTAAAATCCGTGAAATTTTTAGGATTTCTTTTTCAGTTTCTCACATTTAAATCGGCAAATAAAGATCACAAAGAATTGCTTTCTCTTTTCTATTAAAGGCTCTCCTATTGCAAATAGAATGGTATATTTGAAGTCTAAATCGCTTTAGTAATTTAGTCGGGTTTGGAACATCAAAAATCTGCATTTTTTACCATTTTGGTGGAAACCGTGTTTGTCTACAACTCAAAAACGCCTAGTTTCAATGAAAAATGTTTTAGAGAAGCGTTGCAGAGCGTCTAATTCAGCATGAAAAAATCTCCTGACATACATTAGCTAACTCCTGCGTGGAAATAAAAATAAAAACGTGAAAGTTTTTATTATTATAAAAACCCAAATCTTAGCAGGAAGTAAGCACAATGAATACCTCCACGTTTTTATTTGTATTTACACGCATCAGCTTTTTTCATGCTGAATTTGACGCTCTGCAACTGTTATCTAAAACATTTTTCATTTAAACTAAGTGTTTTTGAGTTGCAGACGTTGGAAAACAAAAATCGTCAAAAATGCAGATTTTTGATACGCGATCACGGTGTGTGGGGGCTGGGAAGGTGAGGATATTGTTCGGAATATATCCTATATGCAATAAATTATACATCCCTAAACGACCATCTCAATCAAGTATTAAGATGTTTCAAGCTCTGAAAGTCCACCACTGCAGCAATAGGGGGCCCGAACCACCAACCATCGACGTCCACGGTTCTAATACATGAAACCACTCTCGAATTCAAGCTCGAATTGTTTCCTGATCGATGAGATTTTAAGTTTTTCTTGATTAAAACATTTGGCACGGCAGTGAGTTTTCTGCCTCTTATTTCTATAAGAGTTTGTCGAGCTTTAACGATTACTAGTTCGTGATCCGACCCACATTTTGCCCCGCGCGCGATAAGACCTAAAATTAATTGTACTTTTTTCCACCTATGCTGTACAAAAAAATGATCAATTTGATTTCGGCTTTGCAAATTGGGAGGAAAAAATGACAGCTGAATGTAACATTGGTTAAATAATCAGGCCCAACCTTGGGTTCTATTGGAACGGATTCTAATCTTAAAATATGAATTTATAATGGATCAACTTTTCTTTAGGCAATGTTATCATTACTAGCAAATATATAACTTTTATTTCATCTTCTGCCACTTAAATTACTAAAAGTTGATTTATGTTACAGAATGTTGACGGAATGTTTAATAGTATTGGCCCTAACACTAGTGGCTTTCACCCTGAACAGGGTCCGTAAGGCACATCTATTTTGGGAAGAAAGAGGCTTAAAACATCTTAAACCTATATTCTTTTTTGGCCATTCGCTGCCAGTTTTACTCAATCAGAAAGGTATCTCTGCGATTTTTATAGATCTTTGCAAAACTTTTCCAAATGAACCACTCTTGGGGTAAGTAAATGTTTCACAATTTTTTTCAAAGCTATATTCGATATAATTTAGAAATAACTATAATAATTTTACACCAGTACGGCTTTAAACAATTATTTGTTTACATAAAATTACATCTAAGTCAAGCAAACAATGAGAACACAAAAAATAATATTCTTAATGGGACAATTATGTTTCACAGTGACGGAAAATACTCGTAACTGTATCCTTAGGCCCGGTGCACATGAGCTGCAAAGCCCGCTGGCCGCTAAGCGTGATGTCACGCGGATAGGCAGAAATACATTGGGAGTATAGGGGCAATGCACATGGGCTGCGAATGACGACCGGATGTTCCGGATTAGACCGATAGGCTCAGGAGCTGACGCAGGTTTCTCCCGTATCGGGCGGCATTTCGCCGCTCAAGCGGTCCCCAAGTATTTGTTTTCAATGGGGCAGTGCAAATGGCCGCTGCGTCCTTTCCTATCTGCTTCTTTCATACAGGTTACTTTTAAGTAATATCATTATTAATTTTATTTGTATTAATTATTTAACTTTAACTAATATTAGATAACCTATTGAAATTAATCTTCGAAATTATTATTAATTAGATTGATGATTTTGTATCAATATCAATGATGGGATTGATTAGATTTGTAATTTGAGATATTAATCTTTAATATGTTATTACTCATTTTATTTAATTAATTAATTTAGACGTGTGTAGTGGTAAACTGTCCTGGAGGAGGATTGATAATCAGGTTTTTCAGTCAAATATTCTTTATTTGGACAGCCTACGTTTCGAACAAAACGCGGGGATCTTCGACAGGGCTAAAATTAAGAAAAATATATGAGCAGCATTGAAAGTGTCTATGCTAGAAGATGAGGTCAATTACAGATAGTAACTATAAGAAGTAACAAAATAACGAAACAAAATCCCACTGATGTTTGTTAACATGACATGGGTACTTATGAAATCTATTAATGTTATAAAAGACAGTAAAAATGTGTATGAATAATTGAATAATTAGCTGATTAACATATTAAAATAAAATCTAGATCTTGTTGAGTCAAGAGTAATGAACACACAGGCAGAGCGAAAAATTATAAGGTAAAAGTTAGTAAGGGTTAGTAAAAGCTTTTGAAGTCGAAAAACTCACTCTCGACTAAAACGATAAATATCAGATTTTATTTTACCATGTTAACAAACTGCTTATTCAATTATTCATACATATTTTTACAATATTCTATATAATTATTTGATTTCATAAGTAACCATGTCATATAAACATACCATCAGTGGGATTTCATTTCAATTATTTTTCCACTTCTTATTATTACTATCAGTTGTTAATCTCATTTTCCCTCAAATTTATGAACATAGTGTTAAAAGAATCTTTTAAAAATCTCACATTGTTAAAAGAGGTGAACCCAATGCCTTCTCTTATATTCACATTCATCAATGTATTTGTACACCAAGTATGAAAAAACAACCTTTTTTAAAAATAAATTTGAAAAAAAAAAAAAAAAAACGGTTTCAAAAAACGAACAGAAAACTGGGCATCATATTGGTAATTTGGGAATGACGCGTCTACTCTCCTCATGTGCACTGAACCTTTTCTAGGAATGATTAAGCCTTCCTGGAAAACCTTCTTAGTGTCAAGCGGCCTTTGCAGTTCATGTGCACCTAGCCTTAGCTGGCCAAGTTTGGCTCACTCGACAGTTGCTCATACCCATCAACGATGAATATCTATAACGGAGTAATAGTGAGTATTCTGAGATTTGCGTTTCCCGCAGGGTTCAATAATACCGGCAGAATCGCAGGATGGCGTCGCTTCAGCCTGCGGCTCTGCTGCGAATCACTAAGTCGTACCTAAGTGTGTCTCACGAGCCGGTGAGGGTCATAGCAGGTGGGGTAGCTCCCTAACTACTCCACCGTGAAGATTCCTTAATAGGGAAGGCTCAGCAGCCGGAAAATAACCGCACTATAATTGCATAGAATCCAAGGAGATGGACAAATAAATTACTATGAGACCATTGAAGATTGGAACCCGAGGTGGGTGATTAACACGAAAGGTGTTACTTTGAGAAAATATTTCCCCACTGGCCAGTCACGGGTGGTTGCTAAGTGGGTTATTCCAGACTATTGGATCTCGCAATTTCTCATAGGGCATGGGGGTTTCCGAGGTAAACTGCATCTTATAAAGGACCAGTTGCAGAGTTCCGGGGACAGCTGAGCACATCACTGTGGACTGCGGCCCCTTTGAGATACTAATGACCAAACTGTTCCTCAGGTAAACTGGACTCTACGTCCTCACAGAGAACTATTTCCCCTCAGCTGGTAGGGAAATACTACAATTCTTTAGTGTACGGGTCGAAAACTGCTTAAGAGAAGTCGGAGAAGAGGAACGCTTGCAGAGGAGGACCTGATTCGAGAAGGGATCGAAGACCACAATTATCATGGAAATAGTTCATCATGAAAGATTTTAACGAATACATACATATGCTCTGATATGTGACCTTATACCGTGTTGCTGGAAAGCAGGGGAGGGAGATTGTATAAATAAATAATTAAAAGTTTTTTATCAGTTACCACTAGTTATCTGTAGAAATTCAAATTTTGCAGATGAAATTTTTTTCTAAATGTACATGGGTAACTATCGTTTCAAAGTGATTATATTTTATTTATTCTTACTGATTTATAATCAAATGTCTATATACAATAATTTTATTTGAGACATAACAGAGATTGAGATTCAGCCTCAAAATATGGTTCTGCTCCTTTAATGTGTTACAACTTTTGACCTGTTGATTGTAACATCATGAGAATGGTCAAATTTTATTCAGGAACATAAACTCTATGAAAAAAGATGCACCACTGTATCTATTTATTGCAAAATTATTTTGTAAACCTCCTCAAATTCAACCTCCTTCCCTTGAAGGGTGTTTGTCCCCATTTAATTTGGGCGGACTCTACAACTCTCAAATCTTGATGCTAAGAAGAAGTTATGATCGAAGTTTCTTCAAGGTACAAATTTTGGTCTATCATTTATAATATATTTCCACGAGGGAACACCAACTAATGGTGGCTCCTTAATTTTTTTCCCTTTTTAAATTAATGATTTGTTATGTTGGTAAAGTCTTATTAATTTTCTACTTCTTTTATAGGCATTATGATTTTATGAAACCATCACTGGTAGTTCAAGATCCTGATTATGTGGAGAAGGTTTTAATTAAGGACTTCGTACATTTTACAGATCATGGAATTGAAATAAATGAAGAAAAAAATCCAATAGATGCTCAGTTATTTACAATGTGTGGAAAAAAGTGGCGTGCATTCAGGTGAATTTATCAGTGCTTTTGCCACAGCTCACTTTATACATACGTTATAAAGCATTAGGAGCAAGTTAAATCAGATTAGTTTAATTATTTACTTCAAGAAACATTTTTGTGGATTAATAATAATATTGTAACTCTAATGTGGGTTATTTTTATTTACTTAAAAATTACAACAATGGTAAACGATAAAAATAACTCAAAATAGTTTCAAAGGGACCTAACATTTAAACAGTAACTAGAAAGTAAGTGTATTAATTCGCTGCTCGAGGTTAGATTGACTCGCTAACTTTTTGGTCAGTTACACTGGATTTCCTCTTTGACGTACAGGCTGGATTTCTCGTGAAATCCCCCTATATCCCCCGTTCCCCCTACATAGGGTACTGTCAATTATAGCGGAAAACTTTAGGTTTTCCGTTGGGAGACTGGATTACTCTCGAGATCACATTATTTACCTATAACTGTCTCACACCCAGCAGGAAGTTCCTCATCCTCATCTAAGGTGAATTCTAGCCTGGCCGAATCTCGAATATGTAAGAACATCTCCTTCCAACAGATACTAACAACTCGTCTCTTCAGGCCCAGATCAAAACCTTACCTTGTCTGCTTTTCCTGTAGCCGTCCTCAGTCGCCACCTGGAGAGCGACAGCCCTTTCTTGCCAGTCACCGTTGGTTAGACGATAGTCTTCATCGCTCAAGTGTCTCCATGGGTCCCCTGAGTCCAAATAGCCAAGTCCCGCGAAATGGTCTGTGTGTGTGTGAACAGACTAGCTCAAAAACCATAAACCGTACGAACCTGAGATTGGGCATTTAGTGTATGCATATGCCCTCGATGTGACAGCCAAAATTTCATATCCCGTATTAACACTGATGAAAGTAAAAAAAATTATTTAACAATAAAAGCATTTACTTTACTTTAGAGAATTAATACGTGATGCTCAAATTATTTAAACCATTTAAGGTGAGAAGAAATATATGGGATAAGATAATCTTTAATTAATTATATTTCAGTTTAGAAACTTTAGTTCGATAATAAATTTCTGAAGCCAATATAAAGTGATTTTAGAGGAACAGTAATCGTTCTCGATAACCAGAAAGGCACAAGAGGCAAACTTTACTACGAGTCGTAAATACAGCTCCTATCGATTCAAATAGCTGTAAAAAACAACCAAGGAGTAAAAAAAACTCGACTGTCCCCTAAAAAAAAAATACGCAATGATAAATAGAAAAGTACTGAGAACTTTCAAGTTTTGCATTATGGAGATATACAAATATAAACATGTAAATGTGGAAAAGTGTGGCGTTTACATATTAAGGTCTGGCCACACATGTCCGCACCGGATCCGCACCGTAGCAATAATACAGGTTATGTTCAGAATATTTTTAATTTAACTTACATATTACCTTTAGTTATGCCTAAAGTTCAAGCCATACATGTCAGACACAGGCCACTTTAGGCATAACTAAAGGTAATATATAAGTTAAATTAAAAATATTCTGAACATAACCTGTATTATTGCTACGGTGCGGATCCGGTGCGGACATGTGTGGCCAGACCCTTATCGAAACACCTCGATTTCTAATCCAAGTGAAAGTTGTGTGTTGCGCGCATTGCACCAGATTTTATTAGAATCTAAAGCCTTCAAAACCACGTCTTCCAGGTTGTTATGGTTTATGACTTTCGCTCAGGTGCAACACAAACCATCCTCTTTTTCGGTACTCTAAAGCCTCAGAACTTTTGAAATCACATCTTCTTTGTTGTTATGATTGGAACTTTAAATAATTAAATTATATTTCATCTGTCATTAACGTAAGAGCTTCAAAATTGTTTTCATTGTTTTTAGAAGCTAATCGGGAAAGTCAACTCTCATTTATTTGAATTATAATATTTTATGATTAATAAAATCATTGTTTTCAGTGGTACACGATTTGTCCTTATTAGGTAACAGATTTACATATATTTTTGTTTATTGCATGTACATATATACTACTACTTAGAGATGCGACATCGAAGGCAAAACATCGATGTTTTGAACATCGATGTTTTTGCAATCAAAACATCGATGTCGATTAAACATCGACCACAAAACATCGATGTTCAAGAACATCGATGTTTTTTGACATCGATGTTTTTTTAATTTATACAGTCTTTAAACATTAACATATTAATGCCCAAACGTAATTAAATCGATGTTAAAGTGTAAAGCATTTTATAATTCATATTTAATGTATAAAAAATTCGATTTTGTTTTGAAATTACATCATATATGTTGTTTTAAACATCGATGCTTTAACCATAACAAATTGGTTTTGAACAAAAAAAAATATTTTAAAACATCGATGTTTTGGAGAAAAACAAAGCTGTTAATAACATCGATGTTATGGACTAAAACTAATTTTTTTTAACATAGATGTTTTTATCAAAAACAAGTATACTTTAACATCTATGTTTTGACAATAACATCGATGTTTTGGATAAATGTGTATTAACATCGATGTTATGGACAAAAACAAAGCTGTTAATAACATCGATGTTATGGGCTAAAACAAATTTTTTTTTAACATCGATGTTTTTATCAAAAGAAATATACTTTAACATCTATGTTTTGACAATAACATCGATGTTTTGGCTAAATATTTATTAACATCGATGTTATGGTCAAAAACAATTTTTTTTTAACATCGATGTTTTTAACAAAAACAAGTATCATTTAACATCGATGTTTTGAACAAAAACAAAGCTGTTAATAACTTCGATGATATGGACAAAAACAAGGCTGTAATTAACATCGATGTTTTGGACTAAAACAAATTTTTTTTAACATCGATGTTTTTATCAAAAGAAGTACACTTTGACATCTATGTTTTGACAATAACATCGATGTTTTGGATAAATATTTATTAACATCGATGTTATGGACAAAAACAATTTTTTTTTAACATCGATGTTTTGACAATAACATCAATGTTTTTAACAAAAACAAAGCTGTTAATAAGTTCGATGTTATGGACAAAAACAAAGCTGTTAATAACATTGATGTTTTGGACTAAAACAAATTTTTTTTAACATCGATGTTTTTATCAAAAGAAGTATACTTTAACATCTATGTTTTGACAATAACATCGATGTTTTGGATAAATATTTATTAACATCGATGTTATGGACAAAAACAAATTTTTTTTAACATCGATGTTTTTAACAAAAACAAGTATCATTTAACATCGATGTTTTTAACAAAAACAAAGCTGTTAATAACATCGATGTTTTTGACAAAAACATGTATCATTTAACATCGATGTTTTTAACAAAAACAAAGCTGTTAATAACATCGATGTTTTTAAGAAAAACAAGTATACTTTAATATACAATAACATTGATGTTGTGGATAAATATATATTAAACTCTATGTTATGGACAAAAACAAATTTGTTTTAACATCGATGTTTTAACAATAACATCGATGCTTTAGATGAAAACAACAATATATATATATATATATATAGATATATATATATATATATTCTTAACATCGATGTTTTAGTTAAAACAAAGATGCTCTAACATTAACAAACTTGTTTTCGACATCGATGCATTTACCATAGCAAATTGGTTTTAAACAAAAATAAATATTTTAAAACATCGATGTTTTGGAGAAAAACAAACTTTTTTTAACATCGATGTTTTCAACAAAAAAAAATATCATTTAACATCGATGTTTTGACAATAACATCGATGTTTTTAACAAAAACAAAGGTGTTAATAACTTCAATGTTATGGGCAAAAACAAAGCTGTTAATAACATCGATGTTTTGGACTAAAACAAATTTTTTTTAACATCGATTTTTTTATCAAAAGAAGTATACTTTAACATCTATGTTTTGACAATAACATCGATGTTTTGGATAAATATTTATTAACATCGATGTTATAGACAAAAACAATTTTTTTTTAACATCGATCTTTTTAACAAAAACAAGTATCATTTAACATCGATGTTTTGACAATAACATCGATGTTTGTAACAAAAACAAAGCTGTTAATAACATCGATGTTTTTAACAAAAACAAGTATCATTTAACATCGATGTTTTAGTTAAAACAAAGATGCTCTAACATTAACAAACTTGTTTTCGTCAACGATGCATTTACCATAGCAAATTGGTTTTGAACAAAAATAAATATTTTAAAACATCGATGTTATGGAAAAAAACAAACTTTTTTTAACATCGATGTTTTTAACAAAAACAAATATCATTTAACATCGATGTTTTGACTATAACATCGATGTTTTTAACAAACACAAAGCTGTTAATAACATCGATGTTTTTATGAAAAACAAGTATACTTTAATATACAATAACATCGATGTTGTGGATAAATATGTATTAAACTCTATGTTATGGACAAAAAAAATTTGTTTTAACATCGATGTTTTAACAATAACATAGATGCTTTAGATAAAAACAACAATTTATATATATATATATATATATATTCTTAACATCGATGTTTTAGTTAAAACAAAGATGCTCTAACATTAACAAACTTGTTTTCGACATCGATGCATTTACCATAGCTTATTGGTTTTGAACAAAAATAAATATTTTAAAACATCGATGTTTTGGAGAAAAACAAACTTTTTTTAACATCGATGATTTTAAACAAAAACAAATATCATTTAACATCGATGTTTTGACAATAACATCGATGTTTTTAAGAAAAACAAGTATACTTTAATATACAATAACATCGATGTTATTGTCAAAACATAGATGGTAAAGTATCCTAGTTTTTGTTAAAAACATCGATGTTAAAAAAAAATTGTTTTTGTCCATAACATCGATGTTATTAACAGCTTTGTTTTTGTTAAAAACATCGATGTTAAAAAAATTTTGTTTTAGTCCATAACATCAATGTTATTAACAGCTTTGTATTTGTTAAAAACATCGAAGTTATTAACAGCTTTGTTTCTGTTAAAAACATCGATGTTATTGTCAAAACATAGATGTTAAAGTATACTTGTTTTTGTTAAAAACATCGATGTTATTAACAGCTTTGTTTTTGTTAAAAACATCGATATTATTGTCAAAACATCGATGTTGTTGTCAAAACATATATGTTAAAGTATACCTGTTTTTGTTAAAAACATCGATGTCGAAAACAAGTTCGTTAATGTTAAAGCATCTTTGTTTTAACTAAAACATCGATGTTAAGAATATATATATATATATATATATATATATATATTGTTGTTTTTTGTCTAAAGCATCGATGTTATTGTTAAAACATGGATGTTAAAATAAATTTGTTTTTGTCCATAACATCGAGTTTAATATATATTTATCCACAACAGCGATGTTATTGTCAAAACATAGATGTTAAAGTGTACTTTTTTTGTTAAAAACATCGATGTTAATGTCAAAACATCGATGTTATTGTCAAAACATAGATGTTAAAGTATAATTTGTTTTTGTCCATAACATCGATGTTAATACATATTTATCTAAAACATCGATGTTATTGTCAAAACAAAGATGTTAAAGTATACTTGTTTTTGTTAAAAAACATCGATGTTAAAAAAAATTTGTTTTTGTCCATAACATCGATGTTAATACATATTTATCTAAAACATCGATGTTATTAACAGCTTTGTTTCTGTTAAAAACATCGATGTTATTGTCAAAACATAGATGTTACAGTATACTTGGTTTTGTCCAAAACATCGATGTTGAAAACAAGTTTGTTAATGATAAAGTATCGATCTTAAAAGATATTAGTTTTTCTCAAAAAATTTGATGTTATTGTCAAAACATCGATGTTAAAGTATACTTCTTTTTTTCCAAAGCATCGATGTTAAAACATATTTTTATTTGTCGAATAAATCTATGTTAAAATCATCATTCTTATACCTAAACCATCGATGTTAAAACATATCTATTCTTATACAAAAAAAAAAAAAAAAAAAAAAAAAAAAAAAAAAAAAAAAAAAAAAAAAAAAAAAAGGTCTGCTATTAAAAACATCGATGTTAACATCGGTCTAAAAACATCGATGGTCGGAAAACATCGGCTGCGTAACATCGATGTTAAAAACATCGATGTTTTGCGCAAAACATCGATGTTTCAAAAACATCGACATCGATGTCGCATCCCTACTACTACTACTTACTACTTAGAGTTAATTATAATTATAATATGTAAACAAATATATATATTTTTTATAAAGGATATTTGAACACGAAAAAATATTTCAGTCTCCTCACCTTTGGGTTAAACGATTTTGGGTCTGGCCACACATGTCAGCACCGGATTCGCACTGCAGCAAAATATAGGTTATGTTCAGAATATTTTTAATTTAACTTACATATTCAAAAATAATTTAATTTATAATTTTTATAATTTAATTAATTAATTTATTTATTTAATATTTATTTATTTATCTTTTAAATAAATAAATTTATTTAATTAATTAATTTATTTATTATTCTTTATTTATTATTTAAAATATTTATTTATTAAATAAATAAATTTATTTATTTAATTATAAATTAAAAATTATAATTATTATTATTTATTATTATTTATTTATTTTTTTATTATTATTTATTTATTTATTATTATTTAAAATATTTATTTATTAAATAAATAAATTTATTTATTTAATTATAAATTATAAATTATAATTTATAATTTAATAAATAAATTATTTATAATTTAACTTACATATGCAAAAAATAATTTTGCAGATAGCAAATTTAAAACATGTGACATAAATAATAATTAAAAATAAATAAACTTACATATCACCTTTAGTTATGCCTAAAGTGGCCTGTGTCTGACATGTGTGGCCTGACCTTTAGGCATAACTAAAGGTAATATATAAGTTAAATTAAAAATATTCTGAACATAACCTATATTAATGCTGCGGTGGGGATCCGGTGCGGACATGCGTGGCCAGACCCTTTCACTGTGTGTATGTTTTAGGTATAAACTCAGCCCTATTTTCACATCTGGAAAATTAAAAAATATGTTTGATGCAATGGCTGTATTTGGAGACAGATTAGTTAACCTGTTGTCTACAAAGAAAGAATATAAGAAAATTAATCTTCGAGAGGCAATGTCATCTCTTGCAATGGATATAATTGCGTAATGTATATTTTGAAATTAAATATATGAGAAATATTTATTTATTGGTTTAATATTCACGTTATTATATTGTAACACCAATGTGGGTTTAAATAATTTTATTTAATTAAATAATTTTTCACAAACAAATAATTAAAACTCAAATAGGTAACAAGGTTACAAGACAGTAACTACCAGTGATGAAACTCAACATAACCACATGCTATGGTTTTCAACTAAAGACCAAGCCCCTAATCTGTCGCTTCTTATATTTAGTCCGAAATTTAACAAACCAAAAAGCTCTAGAGCATACCGAAACAAGTGATCACGTAGTAATATATGAATTTAGCGGTTTCAGAAAGTTCTAGGAGTCTTTCAATGGAATAGAAAGACTCTGTTTTTCATTAAACTGTTTTGCTTTCATGCCACTCAGCCCCCTCCTTAGAGATATAGATATTGCTCCTGCTTAGAGATATAGATATTGCTCCTCCTCTTCTTTGCCTCATGGGACTGCTCTAGCGGGACGGTAGGTCTCTTCTTGTATCTGCTGCGCCTGTTCTTCTTCTCTGTGGTTCCCTGCATATGGCGCTAAGCGATTGTATTAGAAAGCCATAGGCTTTCCATTTGGATTCATAAAGAACTTGTTAATCCCATCATTGATCTACTTCTTTATCACGTAGGGTTCCCATAATACAGTGGTCACCAATTAAGTTTCATGAAGGTCCGTTTCAAAGTCTTGCCGAGCTTCCGCGGTCCATTCAGGGGAAACCACCGGGGGTACTCCCGCGGAATTTTTTTGAAAAATTAACAGTTTAAATAAATTAATTTTAATCATTATTCAAATATTTGGGATAGTTATTACTCTGTATCTATTCTGTATATTGTGTATTTTTGTTTTAGGATTTATTTTAAGTTTTTTATCGTTGATCGGTATGTAATCGCGGTCTGCCATTTCGTGACCATTGCCAAAACATATGGTCTGCTTCTCGTGTATAGGTCCTCAGTCGCCATCAGGAGGGTGACAGCCCTTTCTTGCCGGCACCCTTGAAGAGACGATAGTGTCTTCGTAGCTCCAAGGTGTATCATCATCGTATACTCTCCTGCCATTGACGGTGCCATACACATATTCACTGTTAGCTCTGTGTCCCAAGACGTCGTGCTCCAGGAGTCGACCCGTCTTATTTTTCCAGTGTCAAGAGCAACTTTACCAACGTGCGACGAGCAACAGGCAGGAACTCCTTATTTGTCCGAGCTCTACACCGTACAGGTCTGCTTTTCCGGTACTCTAAAGCTTCCACAACCTTTGAGATCAAATCTTTGAGATCACTACGGTTCACCCCGCCGCTGTCGGTATTGTTCGTGGTGCGGACACAAGCCTGGCCAGGAGAAGCTTCCGTAGCTGCCTCCATTACTGTAGATTACTCCATTAGGCATCCAGCAGTAATTTATTGCGAACAAGACGCTGTTCTCTCTGAAGATCCAAGTCTGGCAAGCCATCGACACATGCTTGAACCACTAAACAAATCTAACAAGCTTTCCAGGGACGTTGGGTAAGCCAACCTCACCTACCTCTTGACGTCTGGCTCGAACTCCTGGATAGTCTTGGCCGCCTTCTGCTTCCTGTTCTTTAGCTGTAACTGGTATACCTGCTCGAGTTGAGCGTGGCCAAACCGAATCTCAATGCGGCTTAATAACATGTTAAAAACATAGGGATTGAAGGACATATAAAGTGTCGCATCGAAGGCACTCAGTTAGGGCTAGTGTCCTGTCTTAGGAGAATACCCATTAGCACTAGCCGCTGCGTCGAACTGATTGAGGTAGTTCGACCAGGACGACTTATTATCAACAGATGGAGGATTTTATCCTGGCACGGCTCTCCATAACTGCGGGTTCAAGTCCATTCTCGTCTTGTAACGGCTGTTTTGCGAGCTTTCTCACGACCGCCTGGACTGTTTTTCCAGTGTCTTTTCTATTTTTTTCCTCCTCTCCTTCCAACGCTTAGCCCTCGCTTTTTGTTTAGCAAACCTGTCGTTAATCTCACTCGACAAGTTCGTCAGCTTGTCCTTTATTTCGCCAGACATTTTGGCCAACCTTCTATTCATCTCACTCAATAAGGTAGTTAGCTTGTCATTCGTTTCACCAGACAGATTGACAACTTGACGTTTATCCCATTCTCATCATCAGGAAAATTGGCTAGCTTGTCATTTACCTCAGCCGACAAGCATGTCTTTACGCTAGTTATCTTCTCGTTAAGCTCAGCAGACTGCTGGCCAACTTATCATTTATCTCAGCAAACTGGCCGGTCAATCTGTTATTAAGCGCATTCACATCACCTGACAAAGTGGTGAATCGATTTTAAGATTACTCGCTCAAGTTTCGATTTATTACCAACTGCACGATATAAACGATATTGGGGTCGACTTTTAGATTTTAAGGTACTGATTACTTAGTTATCTGTTTAATACGACTTATCTGACAATAGTAACATTAGTGTTTATTATATGTTTATGATGTTAAAACCGCCAGAGGACCGAACTGTGACTCGGACCATTATGTAGTCAAAGCAAGGCTAAGAGAACGTATATCGAATGTTAAACTTGTCCAAAGATATGGAAGGAAGAAATGGGACCTTGATAAATTCAATGATGCACAAGCGGACACCAGATTCAGAGAAACTGTGGATAGAACACTATTACAGAACATAAGAGATGGAGTTGATGGGAGGTGGTGCAGAATCAAGGAGGCTATAACTGAGTCAGCTGAGGAAGTAATAGGAGAAAAGAAGGCATCAAGATATCGGGACTGGTTTGATGAAGATTGTTTGGAAGCCCTAAGAAGCAGAAATGAAATGAGAATGGCTCTGCTGCAGCATTCGACAAGACAGAGTGAAACAGCATACAAGGAAAGCCGTAGAAAAGCAAAAAAAATAATAAGAAATAAGATGAAAAAGTTTCTAAAAGGAAAAGTTGCGCAGATTGAAGAATTGCGCACAAGCAATGAAACTAGAAAATTCTATGGTGCAATAAGATACATGAACAGAGGTTTCCAAACCAAAATAGATTCATGCAAGGACAAGGACGGAAATGTACTTGATAGTGTAACAGCAAGATGGAAGGAATATTTTTGTGAACTGTTAAATAATGCTAATATGGAAAGGGAATCTGAAATGATCTACTCTAATGAAGAAGTCGGTGATGATCTAGAACCATTATCCAAAGAAGAAAGAACTGATTCGCTTGAAAAACTGAAGAACAGGAAAGCTCCGGGTGAGGATGGCCTTTGCGCGGAATTCTTCAAGCATAGGGAAGAGGAACTATTAAATCAGATGTACATCCTAATAGAAGAAATATGGGAAAAAGAAATTATGCCTAACGACTGGTGTACCAGCATTATATGCCCAATTTATAAGAAGGGCGATAAACAGCTATGCCAGAATTATAGAGGGATATCTCTATTGGGTGCTGCATATAAAATCCTCTCAAATATAATTGCTAAAAGACTCAGCGAATTCACTGAAAACATACTTGGAGAATACCAATGTGGGTTTAGGCGAGGAAGAGGTACTACTGATCAAGTGTTTGTAATGAGGCAGACTTTGGAAAAATGTTTGGAGTACAGAACCGACCTCCACCTGCTATTTATTGACTATTGCCGGGCATTCGATAGCGTAAGCAGCGAAAAATTAATTACTGTGCTGCGTGATCTCCATATACCAAACAAATTAATCAGATTGATTAAAATGACTACGGATAATAGCAACGCAAAAGTTCTATTCAACGGCTTTGTCAGAGATGCTTTTCTGATCTCAATTGGAGTAAGACAAGGAGATGCACTGTCTGCAACACTCTTCAACATGGCCCTTCACAGTATAATGAACAAACGTAACGTTAAAGGCAACATAATTTACTCTTCGAATCAAATATGTGCTTACGCAGACGATATATGTCTTTTAGCAAGAAATATTCGATTACTGCGAGAGGTTTTTAAAGCGTTAAAAGACGAAGGAGAAAAAATTGGCCTCACTATCAATGAATGCAAGACCAAGTATATGCATCTCAGTCTGAATGGAAATTAACGTTAGAGAGAAAAATAGAAATAGAAGGATACTGCTTCGAAAGAGTGAAAACGTTTACTTACCTAGGGGCAGAGATCAACGAAGAAAAAAAAAATCACTGCAGCGATCTATAATAGAATTATGGCTGGTAACCGCGCCTATTACGCCAATATTAAACTTTTCCGTTCTTCCTTACTGTCACGGAAAACAAAAATTAATTTATACAAAACATTGGTGATTGACCAGTTGTGACATACACTTCCGAAACATGGACCCTATGCAGCGTCACTAATAAAATGTTGAATGGAAAGCACGGATGTCTATTCACTAAAAAAATAAAAAAGTATTTAATTATACCGATAGGATAATTATAAAATCTGTATTATTGTTATAACCAGCGCCCGTGACTACTAATAATAAACACTTACTTACTTACTGGACAGCACTACCATGGCCCCTTCCCTCACGACATCAGACCACTGCTGTCTGCATAAAGCATTAATTAAAACTTTCTGTTATTAAAGTATTTATTTATTCATCAATATTTCAGCCAAAAAGAAGTTCAACTTTTCGTTTGTAGAAATAGCTGTTAAGTGTACTTTTCTTGATGAAGAAGAATATATTATCAAAACATATAATAAGAAGAATATATTGCAACACTATGATAATTATTAATAATAATTATAAATTAATTTAATTAATGGTGAAGAAATAATTTAATTTTTTTCCCAAATGTATTCGAATGCGATTGAAATTGGTAAATGCTGCAATTTACCGATTGTGTTCTCTTATTTTCCTGATTCATATTTTAATTATTTTTTGCTTTAATATATTTTTTTGTTAATGACCTGACATTTTTCATAATATACTGCATTTTTATTCGTTTCAAATTGAGCTTTATTTTATAATAGCAATGATTATGTAGTCAATAAATAAATCGGTGATAGTTTTTTACATTAATTCATTGCAAAATATATCTCAAACATAAAATGAATTTTTCTCTTGGAAAAACCGCTGCACAACAAAATTTCGTGTTTTGTTTTCTTTTTGGTGATTTTTTTTCGTATTCGGGAAACAATTTAAATTATTTCTTCACCATTAATTAAATTAATTTATAATTATTATTAATAATTATCATAGTATTGCAAAATATTCTTCTTATTATATTATCTTCTTCATCAAGAAAATTACACTTAACAGCTATTTCTTGGCCGTAAAATTGATGAATAAATAAATACTTTAATAACTGAAAGTTAATTATTAATTAAAATCCAAATACAGACGGCTTCGATTATTAATGGCTTCAATCGTGAACGGTGTGTATAATGTGAATATGATAAGACTTTAGGAGAGCGGATCGGGAGTGGAGCGGGAGCGGAGCGATAGTGTGAATGGGGTTGAGCGAGAGCGAGGCCGGACCTCTACCAATATTGTGATTACCCTCTTTCTATTCCTATTTAGAATGATTTGCCAGTGAGACCGAAGCGGGAGCGGAGCGATAGTGTGAATGGGGTAGAGCGAGAGCGGACCGGGAGTGGAGCGAGACCGGAGCCGTACCGATAGTGGAATACTCTCTATTTCTCTTTAGAATATTTTGCCAGACCGAGAGCGGACCGGAAGCGGAGCGATAGTGTGAATCCGCCCTAATAGTTACCAATAGTGACCGACCGAAACTCAATTTTTGGCCGAAACCGAAACCGAAACCGAATTTCGGCCCCAGGTCTGGTTTCGGGCCGAAACCGAAACCGAAACCAAAACTTACCTATTTATATGAAAATGAATTTACTATATTATTATATTTGGTTAGGTGTGCGAAAGGAATCATCAAATAAAAAGAAGAAACAAATAAAAATAGATTGTATTACACAAAATATTTATATATATAAACGGAAAAAATGTTTATTTACAATAATGCTAATCAAAGCTCTTCATGGAAATATCATCCCTGTATCTCATGTAATATTAAATGCAGAAATCTTGCATTTTATTTTATTTTTTTAAATGGGACCTTATAAACAAAAAAATACATTTCAAGACTAAAACGCGTACCACAAGATACGCATTTTTGTTTACCAATAAAATCATTGATGCCCGCATCAGACGAGGTGAATCTCAATTGTTCGTACTGCAACTATGGGAGATAATAATAATATTATTTTGGAAACGTCTACATTATAAATATCGCATTATTATTTTTTCCAGGTTGTATGTATCTATTACAGCCTAACAGTTCAAGTTAAGGTGAATACAGAGTGTGGATTTTCCAGATATGTGATCAAAATAACATAATTAATAATCAAAATCAAATAATTTGATATTATATGCCAAGAAAAGCAGTTTCTCAGCATTTTCACCAATCAGATTGTTTCGGTGATCTGCATAAATTTGTCCAGCAGCACTGAACATTTGCTCGCTGGGAATGCTCGTTGGTGGTGCTGAAAGGTATTTCAATACCACCTTTCTTAACAAAGGATATGGACTGTAGTTCCAATAAGAATAAATATCTGCATTCGGTTGTAAACGAGGTTCTGAAATATAGCATTGAATGGTTTCTTTAACCATAAGTAATTTTTTTTTATCACATGATTCTATTCTGTCATATGATTCAATATGGTCAGGGGAATTATCATGTGAATCCCACAGACTCTCTTTAGCTTTCTGAATAGTGGACTTCGGACAGATCATTTCTTTAAGTGGAGAGATAATGTCTCTTATCAAACTTTTGTCGTTTTCACAGGTCTTTAAAAACGATATTATTTCTGTTATCGCAACGTCAACCTCATCCGAAGTAAGGTATTTTGATTTGAACCTTGGGTCCAATAGCGTTGCAGCTAACAGAAAAGGACGCCCTTTCACAAATGAAAATTTTTGTTCAATGTTTCGTGTAGCGATATTTTCATATTTGATATCGTTAAGTTATCTCCTTCACTTCTCTCGAGAAGTTTTCGATTTATTAAGTATAGAATAGGTATTATTATCGATACGCAAGCGTTATCAAACGATAACTCCAGAATTGCTTCATAAAAGAATTTTAAAACACTTGTCAAGTTTTCTATTATTTCCCATTCTGAAGGGCAAAGGGTGGTAATCCCGCCATATTCAACACTGTACAAATTCACTGCCTTTTTTGTTCGAAAAGCCTTTGTAACATTAAGTAGGTGCTATTCCATCTCACCTCCAAATCTTGGACCAATGAATGTTCCGGGAGTCCACATAGATTTTGACATTCTGTCAACTTTCTGGAGGCTGGCTCACTGTGGTGGAAGTGGCCTACTATTCCCCTACACTTTTTTATAACAGATTTGACATTTTCATCAACAAATATGAATTTTTTATCACCAACTGAAGGGTGTGTGACACACAACCTATTGATTCATAATGACCACGCATGGCACAAACCATGTTTGGTGCATTGTCGCGTATCACTATAAACATTTTGCCCGCCATTTTGCCGAAATATTCTTCGTAGTACTTTATTTTCAAAGACCTTAAGGCGTTTCTCATCCCTTACTGAATGCGGCCATGTTTCACATCCGTAAAGAACCGTTGGAAGAATAATACTTTTTTAAATCCTAATTTTTAAGTTTCGGGACAGAAGACGCGAGCTAAGCAATTTTGCGACGGAAAAGTAGCAAGTATTACCGGCTTTAATCTAGCCTTAATTTCCTCATCGATTTCGTTTTTTCTAGTTACCATCGCCCTAAATATCTAAATTCCTCTACGGAATACGTACGTATCCCCTTCCCCTTCTCTATGGTTCTCTCTATGCTCTATGGTTTCCGTGTCCTCACCAAGCAATACCAAATCATCGGCATATCTGAGCACCGGTAAATTCCCTCCAAAATTCAAACCCTTTTCATTACCTATGTTATTTCATTTTCGATCCCTTTTTTGAGAATCGGAATTCGCTTATTAACGCTTCTAATTTAGCAGCTTTTCTTTTGTCGCACATGTTAACACAATCTTCAACGAACCAAGGTTTGTTTTGTTTTCCCTTTTCCCAACAAGTTACCGACCTCTTTAATATTATCCCTGATACCTTCCCGTAACTTATCAATGTCTTCGTTATCCTCGTCAGAGGATTCCGAAGCCCCAAACCTATTTTTGACTTCCAGTTTGAATTGTTTTCTAACCTTCGGAATTTTTAACATCTCCACATTAAAATTATCATTCGCGGTAGTTTATCATAAACAGGGTTTTTCGTAAAATTCGAATTTAACTTCATCGTCACTATCTTCAGCAGGTGCGTGTATGTTGATCAACACGATTTTAAACCACCGCCCCTGAAATATAGCTACCGATAACCTATCTCCGTAAAATCGAATGTTCTTCAACGCGAAAAAGAAAACTATTTCTAATCAGAAATCCGGTGCCTAAACAATAATTTCCACTCCCTCGTTCCACAAAGTGTACTTCCCTTCCTTTAGCGAACCCACCCCTAGCCAGCGGAACTCTTGCAGCGCCACGATATCTAAACTATTCCCCATAACCTCATTCACGACCGATTTTAACGGATAATCAGCGTTTTACTTTAGTGAGATCCATGACTTTTGTGATGTGTGGTGAACTTACATGTGATTAGGGGGTTCAAACCTACGTCACACCCTCCAACAAGATTGGGGAACCGCTTTCATTGTTGGTCAGCAAGTCCAACGGACTTAGCCGGGTGGAACTTCCTAGGAATTTCCACCGACTATCCCCACATCCGCCAACCGTGGGACGCTCCCCATACGCAGGGATCGAAAGGCCAAGGTAAACTAAATTCTCATATTTGAAAGAGAACATTCCGACATATTACACGATCCTATTTATATGATGTCTATAAAAAGCTAATCTATCTTTTTGTATGTACATTTTTCACTTAACTTTTAGCTTTGGTTAAGTAAAGAATCTAGTAGCTTTAAAGCTCGAATATTCTGGCACCGCTTTATTAACCGTATGGTCTTAGAACATTAAAACATTTATTCACATGAGCGACTTTTTTACTTTCACTCACATTTTTATGAAATATAGGTATATTAGAAGAAGCATTGCAATCGTTAAAAATATCCTGTTCGACTATTCTGAAGAAATACATTTTTCGGTGTATTTTAATGAACGACAAAGACCGCGCAACGTTTCTGTGTATGAAAACAATACCACTCAGAAACTAGGTATAATTTTATTGTAATTGGGGAAGTAAATTTTACACGTTTTGGTAAAACATAATATTATAGCACTTTTTGTCAAAACAAAGTTACCAATTTTGATATACTTCGTTACATGGATGAAATATTAACCATTCCTTCATTTCAGAAAGGTTTTTGTGAAGCAGTCTGATATGGCTTTATTAGAAAAGGAAAACATTCTCCCTCTATAGTACCTTATTTTATTTTTTTATTTGGATCAATTATCTGCTTCTCATTCTGAGACAAAATAGGAATTTAAAACATCAACGCCTATAATATAAAAAGTCTATTTAATTCTTTCTTCTAGAGGGCCGAGAGACCCTCCTGTGGCAGCCTACCCCGTTTGGGAAATTTTTTTTCATACAAGCATAGAAATTAACTTATGTAACTAAAAGTAAGGAAGGGAGGTAAAGAACAAATAATATGCAGAACAAGTAGAATTTTAGCTGTGGGAAAGGAACATGAAGGTAAAAAAGCTGACAGGCAGATCCAGGGGAAGGGCTGTGGGAGTGCAGCACCCCCTTTACAACCGGCTGGATTCGCCCACGATTTGATTCTCCATCCCATTGACTGACCGTGGAAACAAATAGTTTTCATTGAGTAGGAGTAATTACTACTAAAATTGAGCCCTCTAATGAGGTAGGTGGGAAACCTGTACCGCCCTTAAATTTTACGTGTGGAAATATTTTTTAATGTTAATACCGTGGCTGGGTTTAAGAAAAACCAAATAAAAATCCTGAATAACTAGAAGTTAAAAACTTACAATTTTTATTTAACTCCTTAATATTATCATTTTATGATTATTAACCCAAATTAATGTCCACTTTCAAGTGAAAATGTACAATTTATTACCTATAACAATTTATCTGTGGGTCATATTTTGATAACATAAGCCAAAACAAAATTCCTGGAATAAATGTTCTACCGAGCTCACACAAAACAAGTCAATATTAAACAATACCCGACATTGTTTCGCAATCGTCTCTTTGTCCCATTGCTTACCTCTGATATTAATTTAAGTTAAGTAGAAACTAATAAATTCAATTAAATATCCTGAGATATAAATAAATAATACCCCCCTTAGTGACTCCCTCCCCCGCCCAGATCTGGCGATGAAAGCCACGAAGTCCAAACTCCCCCCTCCCCCCGGGCGTGATGAGGCCCGTCAGTCTACTGGAGACGTCTCATTACAGGTCCTCCAAGGTCAACGGGGGTTATGTGTTGGGTCAATCACCCGACCATGTAAAAACTTTACCTGATTACGAAACCAAAAACTAGCCTCGGAACTGATTGTCTAAAACTGGTAACGACCCCGGCTTTGTATAAAGGACTCCGTCTTGCCTCATGGAATGTTCGGAGCTTATACAGACCTGGAGCCGCCCAAACAGTAGTGGAGGAAGCTAAAAGGTACGCTACTGACATAATAGCCGTACAAGAAGTTAGGTGGCCCGAGGATGGTGAACTCACTATCGATGGGTACACGTTATTCTACAGTGGAAGAAACAAACAAAACTTTACCGGAGGAACTGCCTTTATAGTAAGCCCCAAGGCTCGGAAATCAATCCTAAGCTTCGCCCCTATTAGCGATCGGATAAGTGTGCTTAGATTCAAAGGAAGATGGTTCAACATCTCCATCATGAACGTCTACGCACCAACGGAAGACAAGGGCGATGATATGAAAGACGATTTCTATGAGCAACTTGAGCAAGTGTACGACGGTATTCAACGGTATGACGTAAAACTAGTCATTGGGGATTTCAATGCCAAGATCGGAAGGGAGCGTCAGTTTCGGCCAACAATTGGATCGCACAGTCTTCATGAAACGAGCAGCGAAAATGGAGTAAGATGAGTAAGTTTCGCAGCTGCTAAGAATCTGGTAGTCAGCAGCACCAAGTTCCCACATAAGGAGATTCATAAGTATACATGGACAAGTCCTGGGGACAGGTGGAGGAACCAGATCGACCACGTGCTGATCGACAAGCGACACCAAAGCTCCATTCAAGATGTGAGGAGCTTTAGGGGAGCCGACTGTGGTTCGGACCATGCCTTGGTGGTAGTCAAGTTTAACCAAAGGCTTAGACGAATCCAGAAGACAGATAGCGACCTGAAACGAATAAGATATGAAATCCAAAGACTAAAGGATCCGGAGACTCAATCACGATTCCAAATAGAGCTGTCCAATAAATTTGAACTTCTCGACCTAGAGAGTACGCCGATTGAGAGTCACTGGGCGGAAATTGAAAAGGTCGTGAAGGAGACAGCGAACAAGGTGATAGGAATCCAGGCTAAACGTCAACCAAAGAAATGGTACACGGAGGAATGCCGTAGAAAAGCAAAAAAAATAATAAGAAATAAGATGAAAAAGTTTCTAAAAGGAAAAGTTGCGCAGATTGAAGAATTGCGCACAAGCAATGAAACTAGAAAATTCTATGGTGCAATAAGATACATGAACAGAGGTTTCCAAACCAAAATAGATTCATGCAAGGACAAGGACGGAAATGTACTTGATAGTGTAACAGCAAGATGGAAGGAATATTTTTGTGAACTGTTAAATAATGCTAATATGGAAAGGGAATCTGAAATGATCTACTCTAATGAAGAAGTCGGTGATGATCTAGAACCATTATCCAAAGAAGAAAGAACTGATTCGCTTGAAAAACTGAAGAACAGGAAAGCTCCGGGTGAGGATGGCCTTTGCGCGGAATTCTTCAAGCATAGGGAAGAGGAACTATTAAATCAGATGTACATCCTAATAGAAGAAATATGGGAAAAAGAAATTATGCCTAACGACTGGTGTACCAGCATTATATGCCCAATTTATAAGAAGGGCGATAAACAGCTATGCCAGAATTATAGAGGGATATCTCTATTGGGTGCTGCATATAAAATCCTCTCAAATATAATTGCTAAAAGACTCAGCGAATTCACTGAAAACATACTTGGAGAATACCAATGTGGGTTTAGGCGAGGAAGAGGTACTACTGATCAAGTGTTTGTAATGAGGCAGACTTTGGAAAAATGTTTGGAGTACAGAACCGACCTCCACCTGCTATTTATTGACTATTGCCGGGCATTCGATAGCGTAAGCAGCGAAAAATTAATTACTGTGCTGCGTGATCTCCATATACCAAACAAATTAATCAGATTGATTAAAATGACTACGGATAATAGCAACGCAAAAGTTCTATTCAACGGCTTTGTCAGAGATGCTTTTCTGATCTCAATTGGAGTAAGACAAGGAGATGCACTGTCTGCAACACTCTTCAACATGGCCCTTCACAGTATAATGAACAAACGTAACGTTAAAGGCAACATAATTTACTCTTCGAATCAAATATGTGCTTACGCAGACGATATATGTCTTTTAGCAAGAAATATTCGATTACTGCGAGAGGTTTTTAAAGCGTTAAAAGACGAAGGAGAAAAAATTGGCCTCACTATCAATGAATGCAAGACCAAGTATATGCATCTCAGTCTGAATGGAAATTAACGTTAGAGAGAAAAATAGAAATAGAAGGATACTGCTTCGAAAGAGTGAAAACGTTTACTTACCTAGGGGCAGAGATCAACGAAGAAAAAAAAAATCACTGCAGCGATCTATAATAGAATTATGGCTGGTAACCGCGCCTATTACGCCAATATTAAACTTTTCCGTTCTTCCTTACTGTCACGGAAAACAAAAATTAATTTATACAAAACATTGGTGATTGACCAGTTGTGACATACACTTCCGAAACATGGACCCTATGCAGCGTCACTAATAAAATGTTGAATGGAAAGCACGGATGTCTATTCACTAAAAAAATAAAAAAGTATTTAATTATACCGATAGGATAATTATAAAATCTGTATTATTGTTATAACCAGCGCCCGTGACTACTAATAATAAACACTTACTTACTTACTGGACAGCACTACCATGGCCCCTTCCCTCACGACATCAGACCACTGCTGTCTGCATAAAGCATTAATTAAAACTTTCTGTTATTAAAGTATTTATTTATTCATCAATATTTCAGCCAAAAAGAAGTTCAACTTTTCGTTTGTAGAAATAGCTGTTAAGTGTACTTTTCTTGATGAAGAAGAATATATTATCAAAACATATAATAAGAAGAATATATTGCAACACTATGATAATTATTAATAATAATTATAAATTAATTTAATTAATGGTGAAGAAATAATTTAATTTTTTTCCCAAATGTATTCGAATGCGATTGAAATTGGTAAATGCTGCAATTTACCGATTGTGTTCTCTTATTTTCCTGATTCATATTTTAATTATTTTTTGCTTTAATATATTTTTTTGTTAATGACCTGACATTTTTCATAATATACTGCATTTTTATTCGTTTCAAATTGAGCTTTATTTTATAATAGCAATGATTATGTAGTCAATAAATAAATCGGTGATAGTTTTTTACATTAATTCATTGCAAAATATATCTCAAACATAAAATGAATTTTTCTCTTGGAAAAACCGCTGCACAACAAAATTTCGTGTTTTGTTTTCTTTTTGGTGATTTTTTTTCGTATTCGGGAAACAATTTAAATTATTTCTTCACCATTAATTAAATTAATTTATAATTATTATTAATAATTATCATAGTATTGCAAAATATTCTTCTTATTATATTATCTTCTTCATCAAGAAAATTACACTTAACAGCTATTTCTTGGCCGTAAAATTGATGAATAAATAAATACTTTAATAACTGAAAGTTAATTATTAATTAAAATCCAAATACAGACGGCTTCGATTATTAATGGCTTCAATCGTGAACGGTGTGTATAATGTGAATATGATAAGACTTTAGGAGAGCGGATCGGGAGTGGAGCGGGAGCGGAGCGATAGTGTGAATGGGGTTGAGCGAGAGCGAGGCCGGACCTCTACCAATATTGTGATTACCCTCTTTCTATTCCTATTTAGAATGATTTGCCAGTGAGACCGAAGCGGGAGCGGAGCGATAGTGTGAATGGGGTAGAGCGAGAGCGGACCGGGAGTGGAGCGAGACCGGAGCCGTACCGATAGTGGAATACTCTCTATTTCTCTTTAGAATATTTTGCCAGACCGAGAGCGGACCGGAAGCGGAGCGATAGTGTGAATCCGCCCTAATAGTTACCAATAGTGACCGACCGAAACTCAATTTTTGGCCGAAACCGAAACCGAAACCGAATTTCGGCCCCAGGTCTGGTTTCGGGCCGAAACCGAAACCGAAACCAAAACTTACCTATTTATATGAAAATGAATTTACTATATTATTATATTTGGTTAGGTGTGCGAAAGGAATCATCAAATAAAAAGAAGAAACAAATAAAAATAGATTGTATTACACAAAATATTTATATATATAAACGGAAAAAATGTTTATTTACAATAATGCTAATCAAAGCTCTTCATGGAAATATCATCCCTGTATCTCATGTAATATTAAATGCAGAAATCTTGCATTTTATTTTATTTTTTTAAATGGGACCTTATAAACAAAAAAATACATTTCAAGACTAAAACGCGTACCACAAGATACGCATTTTTGTTTACCAATAAAATCATTGATGCCCGCATCAGACGAGGTGAATCTCAATTGTTCGTACTGCAACTATGGGAGATAATAATAATATTATTTTGGAAACGTCTACATTATAAATATCGCATTATTATTTTTTCCAGGTTGTATGTATCTATTACAGCCTAACAGTTCAAGTTAAGGTGAATACAGAGTGTGGATTTTCCAGATATGTGATCAAAATAACATAATTAATAATCAAAATCAAATAATTTGATATTATATGCCAAGAAAAGCAGTTTCTCAGCATTTTCACCAATCAGATTGTTTCGGTGATCTGCATAAATTTGTCCAGCAGCACTGAACATTTGCTCGCTGGGAATGCTCGTTGGTGGTGCTGAAAGGTATTTCAATACCACCTTTCTTAACAAAGGATATGGACTGTAGTTCCAATAAGAATAAATATCTGCATTCGGTTGTAAACGAGGTTCTGAAATATAGCATTGAATGGTTTCTTTAACCATAAGTAATTTTTTTTTATCACATGATTCTATTCTGTCATATGATTCAATATGGTCAGGGGAATTATCATGTGAATCCCACAGACTCTCTTTAGCTTTCTGAATAGTGGACTTCGGACAGATCATTTCTTTAAGTGGAGAGATAATGTCTCTTATCAAACTTTTGTCGTTTTCACAGGTCTTTAAAAACGATATTATTTCTGTTATCGCAACGTCAACCTCATCCGAAGTAAGGTATTTTGATTTGAACCTTGGGTCCAATAGCGTTGCAGCTAACAGAAAAGGACGCCCTTTCACAAATGAAAATTTTTGTTCAATGTTTCGTGTAGCGATATTTTCATATTTGATATCGTTAAGTTATCTCCTTCACTTCTCTCGAGAAGTTTTCGATTTATTAAGTATAGAATAGGTATTATTATCGATACGCAAGCGTTATCAAACGATAACTCCAGAATTGCTTCATAAAAGAATTTTAAAACACTTGTCAAGTTTTCTATTATTTCCCATTCTGAAGGGCAAAGGGTGGTAATCCCGCCATATTCAACACTGTACAAATTCACTGCCTTTTTTGTTCGAAAAGCCTTTGTAACATTAAGTAGGTGCTATTCCATCTCACCTCCAAATCTTGGACCAATGAATGTTCCGGGAGTCCACATAGATTTTGACATTCTGTCAACTTTCTGGAGGCTGGCTCACTGTGGTGGAAGTGGCCTACTATTCCCCTACACTTTTTTATAACAGATTTGACATTTTCATCAACAAATATGAATTTTTTATCACCAACTGAAGGGTGTGTGACACACAACCTATTGATTCATAATGACCACGCATGGCACAAACCATGTTTGGTGCATTGTCGCGTATCACTATAAACATTTTGCCCGCCATTTTGCCGAAATATTCTTCGTAGTACTTTATTTTCAAAGACCTTAAGGCGTTTCTCATCCCTTACTGAATGCGGCCATGTTTCACATCCGTAAAGAACCGTTGGAAGAATAATACTTTTTTAAATCCTAATTTTTAAGTTTCGGGACAGAAGACGCGAGCTAAGCAATTTTGCGACGGAAAAGTAGCAAGTATTACCGGCTTTAATCTAGCCTTAATTTCCTCATCGATTTCGTTTTTTCTAGTTACCATCGCCCTAAATATCTAAATTCCTCTACGGAATACGTACGTATCCCCTTCCCCTTCTCTATGGTTCTCTCTATGCTCTATGGTTTCCGTGTCCTCACCAAGCAATACCAAATCATCGGCATATCTGAGCACCGGTAAATTCCCTCCAAAATTCAAACCCTTTTCATTACCTATGTTATTTCATTTTCGATCCCTTTTTTGAGAATCGGAATTCGCTTATTAACGCTTCTAATTTAGCAGCTTTTCTTTTGTCGCACATGTTAACACAATCTTCAACGAACCAAGGTTTGTTTTGTTTTCCCTTTTCCCAACAAGTTACCGACCTCTTTAATATTATCCCTGATACCTTCCCGTAACTTATCAATGTCTTCGTTATCCTCGTCAGAGGATTCCGAAGCCCCAAACCTATTTTTGACTTCCAGTTTGAATTGTTTTCTAACCTTCGGAATTTTTAACATCTCCACATTAAAATTATCATTCGCGGTAGTTTATCATAAACAGGGTTTTTCGTAAAATTCGAATTTAACTTCATCGTCACTATCTTCAGCAGGTGCGTGTATGTTGATCAACACGATTTTAAACCACCGCCCCTGAAATATAGCTACCGATAACCTATCTCCGTAAAATCGAATGTTCTTCAACGCGAAAAAGAAAACTATTTCTAATCAGAAATCCGGTGCCTAAACAATAATTTCCACTCCCTCGTTCCACAAAGTGTACTTCCCTTCCTTTAGCGAACCCACCCCTAGCCAGCGGAACTCTTGCAGCGCCACGATATCTAAACTATTCCCCATAACCTCATTCACGACCGATTTTAACGGATAATCAGCGTTTTACTTTAGTGAGATCCATGACTTTTGTGATGTGTGGTGAACTTACATGTGATTAGGGGGTTCAAACCTACGTCACACCCTCCAACAAGATTGGGGAACCGCTTTCATTGTTGGTCAGCAAGTCCAACGGACTTAGCCGGGTGGAACTTCCTAGGAATTTCCACCGACTATCCCCACATCCGCCAACCGTGGGACGCTCCCCATACGCAGGGATCGAAAGGCCAAGGTAAACTAAATTCTCATATTTGAAAGAGAACATTCCGACATATTACACGATCCTATTTATATGATGTCTATAAAAAGCTAATCTATCTTTTTGTATGTACATTTTTCACTTAACTTTTAGCTTTGGTTAAGTAAAGAATCTAGTAGCTTTAAAGCTCGAATATTCTGGCACCGCTTTATTAACCGTATGGTCTTAGAACATTAAAACATTTATTCACATGAGCGACTTTTTTACTTTCACTCACATTTTTATGAAATATAGGTATATTAGAAGAAGCATTGCAATCGTTAAAAATATCCTGTTCGACTATTCTGAAGAAATACATTTTTCGGTGTATTTTAATGAACGACAAAGACCGCGCAACGTTTCTGTGTATGAAAACAATACCACTCAGAAACTAGGTATAATTTTATTGTAATTGGGGAAGTAAATTTTACACGTTTTGGTAAAACATAATATTATAGCACTTTTTGTCAAAACAAAGTTACCAATTTTGATATACTTCGTTACATGGATGAAATATTAACCATTCCTTCATTTCAGAAAGGTTTTTGTGAAGCAGTCTGATATGGCTTTATTAGAAAAGGAAAACATTCTCCCTCTATAGTACCTTATTTTATTTTTTTATTTGGATCAATTATCTGCTTCTCATTCTAAGACAAAATAGGAATTTAAAACATCAACGCCTATAATATAAAAAGTCTATTTAATTCTTTCTTCTAGAGGGCCGAGAGACCCTCCTGTGGCAGCCTACCCCGTTTGGGAAATTTTTTTTCATACAAGCATAGAAATTAACTTATGTAACTAAAAGTAAGGAAGGGAGGTAAAGAACAAATAATATGCAGAACAAGTAGAATTTTAGCTGTGGGAAAGGAACATGAAGGTAAAAAAGCTGACAGGCAGATCCAGGGGAAGGGCTGTGGGAGTGCAGCACCCCCTTTACAACCGGCTGGATTCGCCCACGATTTGATTCTCCATCCCATTGACTGACCGTGGAAACAAATAGTTTTCATTGAGTAGGAGTAATTACTACTAAAATTGAGCCCTCTAATGAGGTAGGTGGGAAACCTGTACCGCCCTTAAATTTTACGTGTGGAAATATTTTTTAATGTTAATACCGTGGCTGGGTTTAAGAAAAACCAAATAAAAATCCTGAATAACTAGAAGTTAAAAACTTACAATTTTTATTTAACTCCTTAATATTATCATTTTATGATTATTAACCCAAATTAATGTCCACTTTCAAGTGAAAATGTACAATTTATTACCTATAACAATTTATCTGTGGGTCATATTTTGATAACATAAGCCAAAACAAAATTCCTGGAATAAATGTTCTACCGAGCTCACACAAAACAAGTCAATATTAAACAATACCCGACATTGTTTCGCAATCGTCTCTTTGTCCCATTGCTTACCTCTGATATTAATTTAAGTTAAGTAGAAACTAATAAATTCAATTAAATATCCTGAGATATAAATAAATAATACCCCCCTTAGTGACTCCCTCCCCCGCCCAGATCTGGCGATGAAAGCCACGAAGTCCAAACTCCCCCCTCCCCCCGGGCGTGATGAGGCCCGTCAGTCTACTGGAGACGTCTCATTACAGGTCCTCCAAGGTCAACGGGGGTTATGTGTTGGGTCAATCACCCGACCATGTAAAAACTTTACCTGATTACGAAACCAAAAACTAGCCTCGGAACTGATTGTCTAAAACTGGTAACGACCCCGGCTTTGTATAAAGGACTCCGTCTTGCCTCATGGAATGTTCGGAGCTTATACAGACCTGGAGCCGCCCAAACAGTAGTGGAGGAAGCTAAAAGGTACGCTACTGACATAATAGCCGTACAAGAAGTTAGGTGGCCCGAGGATGGTGAACTCACTATCGATGGGTACACGTTATTCTACAGTGGAAGAAACAAACAAAACTTTACCGGAGGAACTGCCTTTATAGTAAGCCCCAAGGCTCGGAAATCAATCCTAAGCTTCGCCCCTATTAGCGATCGGATAAGTGTGCTTAGATTCAAAGGAAGATGGTTCAACATCTCCATCATGAACGTCTACGCACCAACGGAAGACAAGGGCGATGATATGAAAGACGATTTCTATGAGCAACTTGAGCAAGTGTACGACGGTATTCAACGGTATGACGTAAAACTAGTCATTGGGGATTTCAATGCCAAGATCGGAAGGGAGCGTCAGTTTCGGCCAACAATTGGATCGCACAGTCTTCATGAAACGAGCAGCGAAAATGGAGTAAGATGAGTAAGTTTCGCAGCTGCTAAGAATCTGGTAGTCAGCAGCACCAAGTTCCCACATAAGGAGATTCATAAGTATACATGGACAAGTCCTGGGGACAGGTGGAGGAACCAGATCGACCACGTGCTGATCGACAAGCGACACCAAAGCTCCATTCAAGATGTGAGGAGCTTTAGGGGAGCCGACTGTGGTTCGGACCATGCCTTGGTGGTAGTCAAGTTTAACCAAAGGCTTAGACGAATCCAGAAGACAGATAGCGACCTGAAACGAATAAGATATGAAATCCAAAGACTAAAGGATCCGGAGACTCAATCACGATTCCAAATAGAGCTGTCCAATAAATTTGAACTTCTCGACCTAGAGAGTACGCCGATTGAGAGTCACTGGGCGGAAATTGAAAAGGTCGTGAAGGAGACAGCGAACAAGGTGATAGGAATCCAGGCTAAACGTCAACCAAAGAAATGGTACACGGAGGAATGCCGTAAGGCTGTGGAGGATAAAAGGGCACTGAAGATCCTCAGCCTAGGCAAAAGAGACAAAGAATCCCGAGATAGATATGAAGCTGCTCAGAAAGCAGTAAACAAGACACTGAGAAAGGCAAAGAGAGAATTCTTGTCTCAAAAGCTCAAGGAGATAGAAGATAACTGGCAGGGCGGTAAAATATGTGAATTCTATGCTGACATCAGGAAAGAAAGAACCGGATACATGGGTAGGAGCACTCAAATGAAAAACAAACAAGGCAAACTGACAGCAGTCAAAGACGAAGTGCTCGGAATCTGGAAGGATTACTTTGAGCAGCTGCTGAACAGTGGTGAAGATCCCTCAGAGGACGAGGACATGGACCACGCTGAGGAACATCCCAGCGATGTAGTAGAGGAGCCGGATCTACTGGATGTACAGATGGCGATTGAGAAGGTAAAGCGGCGAAAAGCCCCTGGAATAGATAGCTTACCTGGTGAGCTATTCAAGGAAGGGGGTGAGTCACTGACGAGCCATATACACCAGCTCATCCTGAAAATATGGAGAGAGGAAAAGATCCCGGACGTTTGGAACACAGGTCTCATATGCCCAATTCTGAAAAAAGGATCCATGTATGAGTGCGAAAACTATAGAGGAATAGCACTACTCCCTGTCGCATACAAAATCCTGACCTACATAATTCTAAACCGAATGAACCCGTACTATGAAAAGTCCCTTGGCGACTACCAAGCAGGGTTCAGAAGAGGTAGAAGCACGTCCGATCAGATCTTCATCCTTAAACAGATACTCGAGAAACGTTGGGAAATAAATCAAGATGTGTACGCCTTATTCGTCGACTTCAAAGCAGCCTACGACTCGGTCGACAGGAGCTGTCTTTGGAAAATACTGACGGAACTGGGTTTCCCAGGGAAATTGGTACGATTGACTCGGGCGTGTATTAATGGATCCCGATGCCGAGTCCTGGTACAAGGAGAAATGACTGAAAGCTTCGACGTGAAGTCAGGATTAAGACAAGGCGACTGCCTATCCCCGATGCTGTTCAACCTGGCCTTGGAAAAAGTTATCCGAGAATGTACCAAGGCAAGCGGGGGAGTGCACGTGGGGAGAATGCATAAGTTCCTCGCATATGCGGATGATGTGACTGTGCTAGGAAGTAAGAAAGAAGACATTCAGTCACTCGCCGGTTCCCTGATCACTTCAGCGAGAGACATCGGCTTACAGGTTAATGAAAATAAGACGAAGTACATGATAGTAAGCCGAAACCTACACGTAATCGACGATATAAGTGTAGGAAGCTATACCTTCCCTAAAGTAGATAACTTCAAATACCTCGGATCTACAGTAACCTCAATAAACGACCAACTAACAGAGGTCGACCAACGAATAGCCAGTGCCAATCGTGCGTTCTTCTCGGTCTCTCGAGTCCTAAGATCTAAGAAAATCTGCCGCCCACTGAAAATCAGGGTCTACAACACAATAATCAAACCCGTGCTAATGTATGGGTGCGAAACTTGGACACTGACCAGCACGTTACAAGCAAGAATCGAAAGATTCGAAAGGAAGGTGCTAAGGTCAATTGTAGGCCCGAAGTGGGATAATGAACTGGGACTCTGGAGAAGAAAGACTAAAGAAGAGATTATAGTGGAAACCCAACAATCGATAGCGCACGATATGAAAGCTAAGAGGTTAAAATGGGCGGGACACGTGGCAAGAAGCAACCCATCAGGCTCCCTCAACATAACGATGAATGCAACAGTGGCCGGCACCCGACCGCGAGGGAGACCCAGAACGAGATGGGCTGACATAATCAAGAAGGAAGCCACCGAACATCGAGTGGTGAATTGGAAAGCCATCGCCCAAGATAGACAGAGGTGGAATAGGCTAGTTGAGGCGGCTAAAGATCTTCAAGGTCTGTGAGCCAACCGAAAAAAAAAAAAAAAAAAAAAAAAAAAAAAAATACCCCCCTTAGTGACTCCCTCCCCCGCCCAGATCTGGCGATAATTCCAGATAAAAAGAGAAAGTTCCAAAAGATAGACAATAAATAGATTCGACAGTAATGTAGGAAGGTCTTCTTTGATGTGGGAGAAAAACCGCTTCTAGAAAACATAGTCAAAACAAGTCAACTCTTATTAAACCGAGGCAAACTTACATCCACTCACATCTACATAATTTATAAAACTATGAACAATCAATTTCATTATAATTGAAATTTATAAAATTTTGATTAATTGATTTTATTACAATTGAACAATACGAATACAGCAGGAAATAATATAGTTCCATAATAAATACATTCTATTTTACTCTGTAGTTAAAACAAAAACAAATACTTATCACTTGAAGAATATCTGATGTCTTGAGTGCTGGCTTATATTCGTTATTTATAAATTTGTTGATGAATTAACAAAATACACTATACTAACAACAATAGTAATAACACGATTAACAAAATCCAAGGGAGCACAAGGAAATGAACAAGATTGGGTCGAATCGGCTAAAGTCGTGTTATCCCTCCGACCAAAGTCGGACGGAAACGCCCGAAGAGCTAGTTTCGGCCTGGCCGAAGATTCGGCCGATTTTTGGCCGAAACCGAAAACGTGGCCGAAACTCGTTTTTTTGGACGAAACTGGCCGAAACCGAAACCGAAACCGAAACTTCGGTCGGTCTCTAGTTACCAATATGGATATATCAATACATTCATCCTTAAATAATTAAAATCGAGCTTAGACTCTTATACTAAATATAATTGTGATAAAGATGATATTAGGACTTTTATTTTCTGTTCTGAAATATAAAAGTCATGACGTGATTTTTATTTTAAAAGTCCCGATGTGACTTTTATTCTCTTTCCAAGAAAATAAGAGTTAATATGTAAAGGATCAAACAATGCTGAATATCTGTATCAATATAAATAGATCATTTTTACCCTTGATAGCCTTATGGTAGGTAATTTCTTGACTACATTTGTTCTTCTTCTTTCTCATCCTCTTTAGTGCCTCTCAGGGAGGAGGTGGACTACATTTGTTAAAGAGTTAATATCATTCAGAATATTGTGATAATATATCTAGTGTTAGTGTTTTAACTAACACATAGTAATCCATTAAAATTTATTTTGAACAATGATTCAATGTTTATTGAAATGTATGAAAATAAGCAAACTATAAAATTAAAAAAAATTGTAATGTTTTGGAAAGACTGAGAACCAATTTCAGTGAAATTTCTGCACTATTACTACGTCATAAATTATTTTTTAAACAATTGTAGGTGCATTTATAAATTAATTTCTTAGAAATTACCTTGGATTTATTCTGATAATTGATCAAGTGGTCACAGACTGTTCTATTAAATGTATAAGAAAATTGTTCATTACATATCATTTTAATAAAGAGTTATTTAAATTATGCCCTACTGCTTCACTTATGTTTAAAGAATCGGTCTGTATACTATGTTGATTTTTCTACATTGTTAATTACTACATTGACAATTTGTAAAATATAGTTTCTTCTTTTCTTTTTTCATTTAAAGTAACAAATTTAAAAACAAGGTTTGAAGAAACATCATTTTAAAGTGAATTATTAGATCTGGGAACAAGATTTAATTGATGTTTTTATTTAATTTCAGATCTACAGTGTTTGGTATTGAACCTAATGTACTTGAAAACCCTGATTCAGAATTTCGTAAAATGGGAAAAAAAGTTTTTAATTTTGGTATTTTTGGATTTATTAAAATGTGGATTATGATGTCATGTCCCTGGCTTGCGAAAAAACTTGGATTTTCTGTGAACAATAAAGAAGTTGTTCAATACTTTACAAATATTATTAAAACAACTTTTAGCCATAGAAGAAAGAACAATATTCATAGAAATGATTTTGTACAAATGATGATACAGCTTCAAGATAAAGGACGTATTGAAGTACCTAATTGGGATACAAACGATGATTACTTAAAGACTGATGTGACCAAAGATCTGAATGTTGATAGCTATGGTTTGTATTGCAAACATTAAAAAAATGTTTGTATTGTAAACATAAAAAAAAGAATTCATTTTATTAATACTGCTTTTGAATAATACATTTCATCTGTGAAGAGTCTAGAGGAAAATCTGTAAGAATTTGTAATATATTTTACAATGTAAGTATTATCGTCACCTAGTGCAACTACTCTTTACCAAATCCAGACTGCTCCAATAGCCTTCACCAACTTGCTCTGTTTTGTGCTTCATCTCTCCAGTTTTAAATATCAGGAGCGTTCTTGCATGAATATTTTAAGAGCCATATCACCCACTTGGCATATATATGCCATTCTACATTTGCATACTTATTTTTATTAGTATTAATTCCAATACTATGTTAATACCAAAATTTATCAAGTTTGGTTGATCCCCATAATAAAACTCTAGAGCTCTTTTAAATCTAACAATGATGTCTTTGCCTACACTTAAAACCATCCTGTCATGTTGGTGAACTGCCTCTCAGAGCTCACCGTCATATGTCTTTTTCAAATAAGAGTACTTTCGGGAGAAACTCCTGAGTGTCTGCTCTGAACTTTGAATCATGAATAAGACACTATTTTAAAGGATCAGTGTGAATAAAATTAGCCCAATTGAATATATTTCATTCCTTTGTCAAATTAAATAGGACCCTCACATCTACATTTCTGAGTTCCTAATGACTGTTTCTTCTATTTGGTGCTATGTTCCTTCAGAGAATGAAAACCTTTTTTTTTGAGAAGAATTATAGCCACCTATTTAAAAAAAAATTAAATGTTATCGAGCTCTTACTATTTGTATATTATCATAATATAAATTTATTTTATAATTTTGGTATTTATAGCCTAAAACTTTATTTTGATAATGTTTTTCAGAAGTAACAGAAAATGTAGTTATTGCTCAAGCCTTTACTTTTCTTACCACTGGACTTGATACAATTGGAATTGGTCAGACATACTTATTATATGAACTTGCTATGCACTCTGATATTCAAGAAAGAGTGAGGGAAGAGATAATTGAAACATGTAAGATTTATGGTGGTTTAAATTATGACAGCCTTAAATCTATGATGTATTTAGAAAAATGTGTTAAAGGTATGTTTTTGTTTTTTCTTGTTATGGTTTACTTGTGAAAAATGTTATTAACTTTCTTAATTTAAATTTTTAGTAACATTAAATCTCTTTTGATTTATTATTAGTCTATAACAATAAATTTGGCAGACTAAATTCTAGATATTGATATGGCTTGATTCGGACAGTTTAATTCAGGTTTAAGGTACTGAAACTTCTCATCTTTTTCTTTGTCTGAATACCTTTTTAATATCTTCAAGGAAATCTTGTTTCAGTCAGTCAACAACCTTTTACCGAACCTAATGAACCCCTCTCATATAGATGTAAAATAAATAAAAAAAAAAAAAAAAGAAAAGGAAAAAGAGGAAGATAATTAAAGTAAAACATACATTTTCTCGACCTATTGATGCCCAGAAGTAGGTTTCTGTAGAAATTCTGAACTGATGAAGAAGGCTTTCGTGAAAGATTGCAGAGAATAATTGACAACCAGATACTGAGATAGAGGTTCAGAGGTGGATCCAGGGGAGAGAGGTCAGGGGCATGACCCCCCCCCCCCTCCAATATCTTGGATATATATGTTTTTGTATTTTCAAAGGAGCAATGCAATTACATTACTAATAAACCCGCAACACAATACTTTTGGCTATTTGGATCACAGTCATTATCGAAACAAGGAATCAAAAAGAAAAGTGCTGTCAGGCAAAAGGGAACAAGTAAATCCACACCTGGGATGGTTGTCATGCAAATGTATTAGGTCATTGAGAAGACACTATGAACAACCCCTGCATAGGATTGAATTTTTATTCTGTTTGGAGGGGGGGGGGGGAGTGGTCCACAAAAAAACACAATATCGGTTTTTTGTGTGAGCATGTAGGGCAAACCATACAGTTATTGGCACCCCAACTTTAACTTAAAGAAATAGGTAAACAAGTCCTAATTTTAGTACAAGATATACATGAGTTTAATGATTGAAGGGTCCTCTAAGTCATCTATGAAGTAAGACTTTTAACAAATTAACCATGGGGAAGATTTCACAATTAAATCCACAGGGTGCCAATAACTAGATATGGCACTTTTAACAATAAATATTGTCATATTGTAAAACTATTGAACTTTTGACCCAAAAAAAAAAACTCTTGAGTCTTTATAAGGATAGATATAGAGGAGTTATAGGAAGTTTCAATAAGATCCCTTCATAAGAAGTATTTTTTTTAATGTCACCACTGAAATTTAGTCTTAAGGGTGCCAATAACTTTACAGTTTACCCTATGTAGAATTTTTATTAATTTTTTATATTGTTTTTCAATTGAGGTGTGTGTATATGAAAATGTAATGTTGACAGAGTGGATATATATTATAACTATGGATAATATGATGATATGGAATATGATTCATGTTTTCAAATATGGGGTAGAGGATGGTTAAGGTTCTTTCTATTTGTAGGGATAAGGGATCTCAATCTGTTTAACTAATCAGTCCATTTTCGGCACATTTTATAAATTTGAGCGATGACACACCACATATGCTTCATAAAATAATTGCAAGAAGGACCTATCAGACCGCTAACTAATCAGAAAATGCTAAATTTCTACAAAACTCTCTTGAATTGGCAAGGAAGACATTGAAAAGTTTTATAAAAAATATGCTTATTGTATTATAGGCCATTATTGCACCCACATCATCATTGATAGGACTAAATTTTATTTATTAATTACAATCAAAATTGTGTCTTGTAAAAAGTTTATTTTGACCAAATATCCTTCTGTTATAAGTATAATTTTATTTCCTGTATATCTTTTTATTTCACTGAATGAATTATCGTATGCAATTTCAGAATCGTTACGCTTACATGCTGTGCCTCAGTTATTTCGTATGTGTAATAAGGACTATACTTTTCCCAATGGCTATACAATAAAGAAAGGAGAAACTTTACAAATTGCTGTCAGTGCTATTCATAGAAATCCTGATTATCATCCTGATCCAGATGTTTTCAAGCCAGAAAGATTTGACGATGTAATGAGGCCAGGAATTTGGTTGCCTTTTGGTGAAGGACCTCGAGTTTGTATAGGTGAAGTCAAAATAATTAAAATTCAGAATATAACAATTATAAAATTTGCCAATTATGTTCTAATTGAAGCGTGGAAATACATAAGGGTCTAAGTACCAAAAAAATAAAACAAAGTTTTTTTTTTGCCAAATTGTTATATGTGCCAAAGCCATTCTTCAGAAATGGGTATAAGTAATATTTTGTTGTTAGAAAAGAGTTCATTGAACGTATGAAAGATGGCATGGGTGTAAGCACTGAACATAGTTCACCCTAGAGGGTATAATCACATAATTTCTGTAAAAATTTCCTAAGGCACTTATACCTTTATGCATGTCCACGCTTCAATTATTTTTATACTTGCAGACTAAAACATTATTGATAGTTAAAAACTTTTTTTAATAAATAATAATAATTAAATCCTAAATTATCCCATAACATACTTAAACATCTTTTAGAAATCAGGTGTACTGTTTCTGTATACAGTTAATTTCTACTTTAATTTTCAGTTATGCCCCGAACTCCATCTACTTTTTTTTTCTTTTTCTTTTTTTCCTTCTTGTCATTAGAGTTCATAGAATATTTCTACAGATATAGGAGGACACTACAGACCCTCACATTTTTTCCTATTTTTGCTATCTGGATTTATGCCTAGGCTTATCTCTTACAATGTTAGCAATCAACCTGCTTTTTGGATTTGAGAAGTTTACTATAAAAATGAAGATGGAGGAAATATATTTCACAAATAATGTAATAAAAGTTAATGCGCATTTCCATGCTTTGGTATTTATCATACATTAAAAAGTCTAATTATTAGAATAAATGTCTATTACATATTAGACAAATAATTACAATCTGCAGTGTACTATGAGGTGTAAGAATGTTCTGATAACTGACTGATTATGTAATTTTAGAAAAACAAAGAGATAAAATTGACTTACTTCTTGAGGGGTGGGGGGGCTGTTCATGTATAGCAGATAACATTTTGGGTAAAATAAATAAAACATTGACATAAATAAATACGTATTTATAAAGCATAATAAATTTATATTTATTATACAAAAATATATTAAATTTAATTATTTTCATTTGGTTAACCATAAGAACTAGATCATTAAATGATGAAAATATTCCTTGTTCAAAAATTTTATATTTAAACAAGTTTATTTTCTTATATCTGAAATAAGAATCAATTTTAGGACAATAAAAATAATTGAAAATGTAATTTTATTTTTTATTTTATAATTTTATAGCTATGAGGTTTGCTCTTCTTCAAACTAAATTTGGAGTTGCTAGATTACTGATGAATTATAGATTGAGAATAAATCCTCAAACAAAGCTTCCAGTTGAAGTTCTTCCTCAGTCAGTATTACTGGAAACTAAATATCCTATATATTTTGATCTGGAAGAAGTTTCATGATTTAACTCTGTAACTTTTGAGAGACTTAGACTAACTCTAGCTTTTAATTTTTAAAACTTTATTTTAGCTTGCTTATTTCTATATTATAGCCACAAGTTGTAATTTGAGTTGGAAAATGTCAAACGAAATAAATCATTAAATGATGAAAATATTTTTTGTTAAAAAAAATTATATTTAGAAGCTCTGAAAGAACAAGTTGATTTTCTTATATCTGACATAAGAATCAATTTTAGGACATTAAAAATAATTAAAAAATATTATCAACTAATCTATTATTTATAAATAATTTTATGTGAAAAGAAAAGATTGACTTTTGTTAGGACTTGAACCTGGGTCTGTTCTGCACTAGTAATGCGGTCCGAGACCTGATCATGGCCAATCTTTTCTCTTCATATAAAATTATTTAAAAATCACCTACAACTATATTCAATAATCTACAATTTAGTTTATTCAAGTGTAATAAATGAATGAAATATATCAATTGAAATAATTTCTTATTTAATTTTATTGTTTTTTATGATTTAAATTTTACATTAGTTCAAGGTATTTTATTTAAGTTTACATGAATAGAAGTTTGTATCTTTGGAGTATGAAACAGAGTTTTTGGTTCATACTGAAGAGGTAGTGTTGTTTGAGGACTAAGTGATAGCTCATAATTATCCAAGATGTTTGCGAAAAGTGTAGCTGTTTCCATCATTGCAAACCGTTTTCCTGAAAACATATTTTTTTAATAGTATCGTAACACAATAGGTTCGGAATAATATTTATTGTTGTAAAATTACAACAATGTCAAGCAAACAATGAGAACACCAAATAATTCAACTTGACAAAACAGTTAAATTTAACAGAGAATTGAAATAAGTGTTTTAATTCGCTGTTTGAGGTTAGACTGACTCGATAGTCAACATTTCCCTTTTTTGTATTGTCTGCCTTTTTTATACTTTTTGAGCACTTTCCACAACGTATGACCACTTGGTAATAATTGTAACTGTTCTTAACAAATGTAGTTCTTTATTACAAAGTTACAGAACCGAAACATCTTTTTTGGTTATTTCCATTATACTGCCCCCTCCTACGAGACAGGCATTCCTCCTGCTACACAGACTGGATCTCTTATGATGGAAGACCTCTTCTTGAAGTAGTTGCACCTGTTCTTCTTCACTGTGGTCCCCTGCATAGTCGATTTGTGATCCCCAGGCTAGTCGATTATAGTTATTGAATATTCGGGTTTAACACAAATAACAAAAAACTACTTGAACACAATAAAATAACTGTATTAAAACTTCGTGTACATGAGACAACCGACAAGTAGGTCAAAAGAACAGTATTCACCAATTAAAAACAGAAGGTTACACATACAGAACAAAAGGCGGTAAACATGACAGTGTTGCCATGAAGCTATGAACACAAACAAATAATTAAAGACATAGTAAAATGAAATATAAATTATACAAAACATAATACAATAATAATAATTAACATTCAACACTCCTCCTTAATTATTATTGTCCTCAAAAAAAGATTTCACACCCAAAAGCAAACGAAAAAACTCAAACTTACACCTACCTAGAGGCTTTGTCAGAATATCACTGATTTGTTTCTCTGAGCCAATGTGATTAAAACTAAATATTTTGTTACAATGCTCTAATAAAAAATGAAATCTCACTCTCACATGTTTTGTGCGCCTTAAAGTTTTACCATCATTCTTCTCAATCATGCACAAGGCACTTTTATTGTCAATAAAAAATGGAGTTAATTCGTTATAAAAGTCTACTTCTTGATAGAGATACACAATCCACATAAGTTCCTTTATAGCTTCACACGCGGCAATAAATTCTGCTTCAGCAGTGGAAAGGGCGGTACAATTTTGTCTTCTCGATCCCCAAGCCACAACCGCTCCAGACATGGTAATCACGAAGCCGCTGGTAGATTTCCTTTCGCTGAGATCACCAGCAAAATCAGCATCTGAGTATATCTGCAGGTTGCTTCCCTTTTCATATAATAAGCCGTAGTTATAGGTTCCCTTTAGATATTTAAAAATCCTTTTTAATTCCTTCCAATGTTCAATGGTTGGATTCTCCATAAATCTACTTAAATAATTAACCGAGTAGGCAAGATCAGGCCGAGTCACGTTTGATAAGTACAATAGACTTCCAATTGCTTCCCGATAGGGCTTATTCTTGGCAGTTTCTTTATTTATTTCTTCATGATGGGGTTCCATAGGAGTAGATACTGGGTCACACTGTTCCATCTTAAATCGTGCCATTATCTTCCAGGTGTAAGCTGGCTGACTAATAAAAATTGAGTCATTTTTGTGCTGAATTCTCATCCCTAAATAATTTTTGGCTTCACCAAAGGTAATATTGAATTTCTTATTTAATTTGTCTAATAAATTAATAATTTCCGTCTTAGATTTTCCAAGAATGAGACCATCATCCACATACAAGCAAAGAACAACCAAATTCTCACCAGTCTTAACAAATATGCATTCATCCGCCGCACAGGAAACAAATCCCTGTTCAGACAAAAACATAGAAAATGTGGAATGCCAATTTCGGGGTGCTTGCTTCAACCCATACAGACTCTTAACCAATTTACAAACTCTCTCCGTCCCATCCTGAAATCCCTCAGGTTGCAGCATATACAATTCTTCCTCTAAATTTCCATTTAAAAAGGCAGTCTTCACGTCAAATTGATAAAGTAAATAATTCCTCCTAACAGCTAAAGCCAACAAAAACCTGATACTTTCATAGCCAGCTACAGGGCTGAATGTTTCGGTGTAGTCTATTCCTTGTTGTTGCTCAAAACCTCGGACAACCAGCCTCGCTTTTTTCTTTTCTCCTTCATCAGATATTTTCTTCCTAAAGACCCATTTACATGTCAGAGGTTTCTTTTCCAATGGTAGGTCGACTAAGGTCCAGGTACAATTCTTTGTCAATGCTTCCATTTCATCTTCCATGGCACTGTTCCATCCTGGATCACTAATAGCCTCATCAAAGGATAAGTCCTCAAAGTCACAAAAATAAGCAGCAGATTGATAATCTTGATATTTGGATGGCTTTTTGATCTCTTCTTGTTTTCTTAAATTATAAGAGTGTCTTGGTTCTTCCTTTTTCTTTGGGAGCATAGGCTCTTTCTCAATAAGGCAGTCTTCGGTATCCTCAAAACCACGGAATGGTTCTTCTTCTTCTTCTGGCGCTGATTCTTCTTCTTCTTCTGGCGCTGTTCGATCATCCCCAAGGTCTTCTGATTCCATTTCAATCTGTACATCTTCAGTTGGAAAAACAAGTCGATAGGAATTGGTTTGCTCCAGGGTTACAGGTGAACTGGGTTTGAATACAACATCTCTTACAACATCAATCTTGTGTTCTTCAGGAAAATATACTCGGAAACCCTTAGAGTCAAGATCATTTCCAACAAAAATACCTTTTCTACTTTTAGCGTCCCACTTCCTCCGTTTCTGTTTGGGAATGTGTACAAATACTTCAACACCAAATTCGTGTAAGTCTGAAAAACTTTTAAATTCTGATCCATACCAGAGTTCCCATGGAGTTCTGCCTTTAATTGAACTAGTTCCTGAAGCATTTAAAACATAAACAGCCATATTGACAGCCTCAGCCCAAAGACATTTGTCTAATTGACGGGATATCAACATTGTCCTAGCTGACTCGACAACAGTACGCATTTCTCTTTCGATTTTCCCGTTCTGGCGCGGACAGTAACTCACAGATTTTTGATGATGAATACCATAACTGTCAAGCATGGATTTAACTTCTGAGTTAACAAATTCTAGTCCATTGTCTGTCCTAATAATTTTCACATCTCTACCCATGTGTCTCTTGGCAGATGCCAAAAACATTTTAAATTTGGAACCAATGTCAGTTTTAGTTTTAAGGAAATACACAAAACGAAACTTACTGTAGTGGTCCTTCAACAATAAGAAATATCGGGATCCTCCTACACTAGTGGTTTCCATTGGTCCACAAAGATCCGCACTAACAATGTCACAAACATTCTCAGCTGGAGATGTACTTTTACCATAAGAGTTAATGTGCTGCTTACCATAAATACATGACTCACAAAATTCTGGACTTTCTGAAAAATCAATATTATGTTTCTTTAAAACTGACTTGATGTAGGAAAAATTCTGATGACCTAGTTTAACATGCCAGTCGAATAATGTTGACACAGTGGTATTGGAAGTGGCAGCAAACATATTATCATTAATTATTTTCATTTTATACAACATTCCATCTCTACTGCCGACAGCCCAACATTCATCATTTTTATCAGTTATCTTACATGAGTCTCCTTCAATTTTAAATTTATGACCCTTGTCAACAGTTGAACTCACAGAAAATAAATTAACTTTCAATTCGGGAACATAAAGTACGTTTTTGAAGATTCCAGGCACCCATTCAATCCCGTTGAATGTCTGAATCGAGATATCTCCTATACCCTTAGCTTCTAGGCAAGATCCGTCACTAATTTTTACTTTTCTAGACACTGGATCAATAAAATCAAAAATATGACGTTCATGTGTCATGTGTTCAGTTGAGCCACTGTCAACAACCCAAAAATGACCAGACTGCATATTTTCGCTAGTTAGTGCCATGTATGCATGCCTTTTAACATTTTTCCCATCTTTCTTTTTCAGGACTTCACAATCCTTGACAAAGTGCCCTGACTTTTTGCAATAAAAACAATTTATAGTTTTATCACTGTTTGCATGCAGATTGGATTTATTTTTATAACACCTGGAACGATCATGTCCAGTCTTTTGACATATGGAACACTTTAGGGGCTTAGATTTTGAGGCAAATGCTGTTTCACTACTGGATTCCTCATCCCCATCTCTCCGAGAAAGTAATCTCTCCTCCTCAATTAATAGACGAGACATGAGTTCGTTTAAACTCTTGTTTTCAGTAGATTCCCAAGCAGGGACAAAATGGTCATAATCGGAGGGTAATGATATCAAAATTTTGGTCATTAGCATTTTTTCGGAAATTTCTTCCCCCAACATCTTAATTTTAGACACCATGTCCTCCAGCCTGGATATATGATGGGATACTCCCCGATTTTCGTACTTATACGCAAAAAATTGTTGTTGAACAACGTGTAAACTCACCTCGGACTTTCTGTCAAATATTGCCAAAAGTTTATTCCATATGGCGTAGGCGGTCTCACATGAAACTAAATATCTTAACTGGATTTCGTCCACACGTGAAGTAATTATCTCCTAGGCAAGGCGTTCCCTAACAATCCATTCTTTTAATTGTTTATCTTCGTCTTCGGTCGGTTTCGTCTCATTAACACAGACCTCGTAGGCACCTTTAGCCTTCAACATTATGGAAGTTCGAAACTTCCACACCTCCCAATTTGAAGATCCTTTCAGCATCAGTTGAGGTTCCATTTTCACAAACACCGAACAAAACGAAAGTTCAAGCCGCCAACGAACGTCTGTCAACAAAACCGGAAAAATATCTTCAAAAAATGACAGCTTTAAACTAATAGCGGCCTGGGCCCATAACCTATTGAAAATTCGGGTTTAACACAAATAACAAAAAACTACTTGAACACAATAAAATAACTGTATTAAAACTTCGTGTACATGAGACAACCACAAGTAGGTCAAAAGAACAGTATTCACTAACTAAAAACAGAAGGTTACACATACAGAAACAAAAAAGGCGGTAAAAAATGACAGTGTTGCCATGAAGCTATGAACACAAACAAATAATTAAAGACATAGTAAAAATGAAATATAAATTATACAAAACATAATACAATAATAATAATTAACATTCAACAATAGTGAACAACCATTGGTTTTACACACTATTCAACCTGCAAGTCACATCATTGTTCACAAGGACTCCTTCTTTTTTTCTGCCTTGATCTGGTCTACCATTGTAGTGTTCCAACATACGGTCACTGGTTAGGCATCTCTTTTTTACGAGTAGTCCCTCAGTGGCCCATAGACTGCTTGATGGCTCCATTTCCTGAAGAGCATCTTCAACCTTCGTGCATGGAGTGTGTTGCCAGTCTTAGTTCAACTTGCAGGCACTTCTAACATCCGAGCTTTCCACAGCCCCTCCAGCACTGTACTTTTGGGTTCCTTCTTTTTTGGGACTCTAAAGCCTTTATAACTAACATCTTCCAGGTTGCTATGTTTAATCCTTTCTTGCTCTTCCCTACTGCTATCAGTATTGTTGGTGGCCCAGACATATGCATATTCATTAGAATGTCTATAGCCGCTTCATATTCCAATGCTATGAATAGAGTGTACACCAGAAATTTAGGACGAGCAAGGCACTCTGCCCTCTAGAGCTCTGGATCTTGCAGGTCGTCAGCAGCTTGGACCTCAAGGTGTAGAGTAAGTCAGCCATACTATCCTCGCAACTTCCCCCTTGAACTCCTGGATAGTCTCAGCTGCCTTTGCTTCCTGCTCTTTAGCTGTGACTGGTATAACTGTATCTCAAGCAAGCTTACTCACTTGTAAAAATCAATGGGCTCGATGGCGTTGATTGTCTGAAGGGCATCGAAAGCATCGTTGTAGAGAGCCCCATTAGAGCTACTACCTGATCTCTTGGAGACCACACTGCAGCTTTGAACTGTTTTAGGTAATTGGACTAAGACGGCTTATCTTCAAACGTTTGTGATTTTTGTCCTGGCTCAGCTCTCCGACCATGGTTTCACGGTTTTCCCTGTCTCCTTAGGGTTGCCAGGAGAGCTGAGCTGGACCTTTTTTATCAGCACATTTTCTAACTTTTTTAACTCCTCTTCAAATGCGACAACCTTCGCTTCTTGTTGAGTCAACATTTATCACCTAATTAGTCGGTAAGCATATGCTTGTAATTCATTTCACTGTACAGGTTGGTCAACTTGTCATTTATCTGGTCTGACTTGCTGGACTTCAGATTAGTTACCTTCTCATTCTCATTCTCATTAAGCTGAGTATACTGGCTAGTCAACTTGTCATTTATATCTGCAGACAAGCTGAACTTTAGCTAGTTATCTTCTCATTTATTCCAACTGACAAGCTAGAATTTAGGCTGGTTATCTTCTCATTAAGCTCAGCAGACTGGCTGATCAACTTGTCAATAGATTTCATCTGTCAGGAGTTCAATTGTCATTCATCTCACTCGAAAAGTTGGTCAGTTTATAATACAACACAGTCTAAAAAAAAAAATTTCTTTACACTGACTCCATTGATATTCCATTGATAAGTGTGCCAACAAGGTGCCAGTAGCATCAAATTCCAGCTTTTCTAATTCTACCCAGTTCCATCACTTACAGTTCTCTGAACATTTTTGTTGGTATTCTTGATATTCAAATCCTACACCTGACAACATTTTGGATTTAACATGCTAATGCAGGGTTTGAATAATATTTAACTCCCTTTTTATATTGTCTGCATTGGAAGTTTCTGGACTTTTTGAGAACTTTCCATAACATATGACTATGTGGAAATAATATTAACCATTTCAGATGACCCTATACCTTTTTACCACAACCTGAATTACAGAACCAAAACATCTATTTTGGTTTCTTTCATTATTTTATATAACATAAAATCATAATGCACAGTATGCAGACTCTTTAAATCATCACCAAATTACTTCTTTACATTCGGAGCTATGTTACCTAGTATATTCTACTAATGTACTACATAGTGTATTAGTATATACTAATACCTATTAGTATATTTTCTCAGTTTATACCTATATTTGTATTCATAATTAAACCTTTTTATTTTTAAATTTATTTCTTTTTACTTTTTAATTTTTCAATTACTCAATTACGTGTTGTTAAATGCTAGAATATTTTAAATAAATACCAAGACAAACGCGTGGACCATCAGAAAATGGTAGATGTACAAATTTTTTTTGTTGATTTTCTACTTTAAACCTATCAGGATCAAACTTATTTGGATCAGCGAAGTTCCTTGGATCCATTTGTATACTGTGTATAGGAATTACGATTCTTGTATTCTTCTTAATTTTGACGCCTCCAAGTTCTGTATCCTTGTCACTTATCCTAACAAGGAATTGAAGTGATGGGTGTATTCTCAGTGTTTCTATAACAAAAAATATATACAAATATAAATTAAAAACAAAATACATTAGTTGCAGAATATATAAAAATATCTATATTTTTATAACACTTTTAATTTCTAAGGCCTCATTAACATTCACATAAGAAGATTTGCTGATAAACTATTCATTTTTTTTTTAATAGCTCTTTGATACTATGAGTAACAGAAATACTTATATATACCTAGTTTTGTTCAAAGGTCTCTTATCTTCTGTCTTCTTTAATTTTTTAAAGTTTTATCAAGTAGGATGGTTGGTTTTATTTAGGGGCGTAAAACCGTAGTGCGGTCATCAACACCGATATTACAGGGTGAACATTATTATGATTTTATTAAAGGATAATAAATCTTCAGAGTGTAGAATTCAAATTTTTTATATTAATCTTAGTTCTATTAGACTTTTCAAGAGCTTTTTGACAGTATTTTCCTGGTCCACCAGTGCCGCCTTCACATCTGTTGGCATACTATTTCGAGACAGTTCTCCACTGTATGCACGGCATTCCTCGATCATGTGCTTTACACTGATTAGGATATCGCATATAGAGCATCTTGGTGGTGGTTCCCTTTTGATGAGGTGCTCGTGGGTGAACCTTTTGTGTCCGATCCGCAGGCGCGTCAGGACCACCTCCTCACGACGGCTGCTGTGGCAAGAGCAATCCCATGCTTTCACACTATTTTTAATTACTTTTAATTTATATAGGTGCACTATTAATAGGTATATAGCTAAGTAGGTGTACTCTCTTTCCACATCGTTTGCCATCCTCGTATTATCGTATCTTTCAGGGGACGCGCCAGATCTGAGGGCGACAACAGGGCACATCCTCGGCCAGGTAGGCTCTTAGCTTCTTTTGCTGCCTTGACCGCAAGCTCGTTATCGATGATGCCGGCATGCCCGGGCACCCATATAAAGTGGACATTTTTCCTTTTTCCCTGATCATCGCTATATATTCTTGAATTCTTACAACGACAGGGTTTTCAGAGTACAATAGGTCAAGACCGTGTAATGCACTCAAGGAATCGTTACAAATTGCGATATTTACTTTTGAAGCTGTCATGGAGTGGTAAAGAGCTTGAGCTATTGCGTTTAATTCTGCCGTGTATATATTACATAACCCGTTGAGCTAGAATTTCTGAGTAGTGTCTGAGGTTATGAAGGCTGAAGTTGTGTCTATATCTGTTTTTGAACCGTCGGTGTAGATTGTGAGACTGTTTGGTATTGAATTAATTAGCTGTTGTAGTTGTTCTTGAATTGAATTGGCTGGGCTTCATCTTTCTTTAATTTGATTAGCTCCAAGTACAATTTGGGTATTTGTAAGGTTCATGGAGGGATGTGCGATTCTATTGTATTAATATTTGATTTTTTGATTTCTGCTATTGCTGCTTTTATACGGTCGGCTAGGGGAAGCATGGCATTTTGCTTTTGTTGAAATTCTAGAGAGAATTTAGGCTGAAATATATATCTGTATGAAGGATGTGTCGGCTGCAGGTATAATTTTGTTATATAATTTATTGCAATTTTTTCTCTCCGGAATAGTAGTGGGGGTATCCCCAATTCGGCACAAATGCTTAATATGGGACTTGTTCGAAAAGCATCAGTAGCTATGCGGATCCCAGTGAGGTGAATTACATCCAGCTTCAATAATGTTCTAGTCCGAGCAGAGCAATATACAAAACAGGCATATTCCAACTTTGAAGCTACTAAAGCTTGGTGTATTCTAATGAGGGAGGACCTTTCAGGACCCCATGTAGTTCCACTAAGAACTCCTAAAATTCGAATTTTTTCTAGGCATCATTCCTTCAGATTGTTAATATAGCGCTCCCAAGATAAAAGTTTGTCGAAGATTAGCCCAAGGAATTTTATGCTGTCTGCATAGGGTAGCACTTTATCATTCAATGAAAGTTCTGGCAATAATGGAGTGTTCCTCGTCCTACTGAAGTGAAGGCATCTCGTCTTGTCAGAGGAAAACTTGAGCCCCGAAGTTTGCGCTCAGTAGCTAATGCGGTTAATGCTATCCTGCAGCTTTGTTTTATAGTACAGATATCCCTAGCTCTGCATATTAAGCCAAATCATCAACAAACAACATAGGTTTGACTCCCTTTGGTAGGCCTAGACCTAACTTATTGATCCTTAGTGTCTTGCTAGTGTGTCTTAGTGTCTTGCTTAAGTGTCTTTAGTGTCTTAGTGTGTCGTTAGTGTCTTGCTCAAGACACATCCTTGTGGCGTTCCGCTAACCTGCTCACTGGTCCTAGACATAGCATTTCCTATGCGGATTGATGAAGTTCAGGGGTTTGCTAAGGCGTTCCTTTTCTGAATGGAATCGAAGGCCTTAAACATATCGAAAAACAGACTTGTTGGCGATTAATAAAATGTTGGAATTTCCGCTTGTTGTACAAGATGATCTGTTGTAATTCTTCCCCTTCGAAATCCACACTGGAAGGTCTGGATCATATTGTTACGTTCAGCAATCCATATAAGTCTTTTGTTGACCATTCATTCCATCAGCTTACAGAGACAGCTGGTGAGGATGATAGGACGATAACTAGCAGCCTGGCGTTTGTCTTTATTGGCTTTAGGAATTGGGACGATTTCTGAGTGCTGCTAAAGTTGTGGGAGTGCCCTTTTGTGCCAAATATGATTGTAATACTCCAAAAGCCATTTCAGGGTGTCACTTGGCAGATTTCTAATCATTGCGTAATGGATTTCATCAGGTCCCCTTAAGATTCTTCATTACTGATTCAAGTTCCCACATCGAAAAAGGGCAATTGTAATTTTCAACGAGACTCTGTTGAGAATCCGTGACTAGTTCATCAGGATCACTTTCTTCTAGTCGGTTAGATTTGAATATGTTGGAGTAATAATCAGCAAAATGAGAAGCAACCATTTCAGGCTGATCATTTAAATCACCATTGATTAGGATTTATAGCGGGTAGATAGGTTATTATTGCTTATTTTTTTAATCCTTTTCCATATTAAATTTGATGGAGTTGATGAATTGATGGAGTCTACACACCGTTTCCATGATGTAGCTTTACTATTGTTTGAAGTTCTTCGGAAAATAGCTCTCTGTCTCTTGTATTCTATCAAGTTTTCTTGGCTTATATTTTTTAAATAATTTTAAGGGCTTTTCTGCGAACTTTAATGACAGTTCTGCATTCCTCAGTAAACCAAGGAACAGGCATTCTTCAGGGTGCTCCTTTACTTTTCGGAATAGCGGACATTGCGGCATTTGTGATTAAATTAGTTATAGTATGACATCCTTCCTTGATGCTAAGCTCCCATGGTGAAGTTAAAGGAGAGCAGAGAGTGAAGAAAAAAGTGGCCAGTCAGATTTTTCCAGAATCCATCTTGGTTTAGTTTTATATTTCCCCGTGGCCATGTCCCCGAGTAAGAGGCATACAGGGAAGTGGTCGCTTCCATAGAGATCTGGCAGAACAGTCCATTCAATTTTATTGTATAGAGGAGTGCTACAAAGGGACAGCTCTAATGCCGAATAAGAACCGTATGCGGAGCTGAAGTAGGTCCGGTCCCCTTTTTTGAGAGGTTTATAAAATCCTCAATGATTCCACCTCGAGTATTTATATCCCTGGAACCCCAGAGCTTATGATTCCCGTTCAAATCTCCTACCATAACAATGGGTTTAAGAAGTTGATGATATAACTACAAGAGATGTAAGGGTTGTATCGAACTATCGTGAGGAAGATAGATATTACAGACTGTAAATGTGGTTCCAAGGTGTATTGAGGCAGCTACAGCTTGAATTTCATGACGATGTCTATTTCTTCCTAATAAACCGATCTAGCAACAGCTATGATGACTCCACCACATCCACGTTCCTCATCTGGTCTATCAATAAATTTCAAAATTTATCGAAAAGAAAGTCGTTCTAGTTAATCAATTCAGTGTTTTAATTTTTTATGCAGATTCCTGATGCAAAAAAACTGATACTGGAACTAAACTCTTACCCACGCTCTATTATAGTGTCTTGCATAGTCCTTTCTTTATTATTTATTATTATAGGTGTTTTATTTAGTGCTTTTAATTTTGTTATTTTTCTAAATTCACTTCAGTGTCTGTTACTTCGGTAGAACTTTACAGAAGTGCTGCTTCTGGTCATAGACTCTTTGGTGCCATTTAGTGTAGCCCCATTTCAACTGGAAAGGACCCTTTGAGAATTTAATTTTTAATTATTCCTTTGAGCGATCGAAGTGAGCTGAATTTGAAGCTGGAGTTAATTAAAGCTAATCAAGGCTCTTCTGAGCTGAAAAGGCGTTTATTGCACAAAATGAACTGCTTATTAGCATAAGATTCTTATCAGTGTTTCAGGTTATAGACGTTCCGGATATCAGTTTGTTTTTGTCCTGAACAGTTAAAAGTAGCAATGAACTTCTCCACAGTTACATGTATGAATAACTTTTCAATGGAATAAGTGCACTGATATCAATTATAATAAGTGTTGACTATAATTTCTTTCATCTTTCAAAGAAGATAAGAAAACATATCCCCAAAAACTTTTCATAACAATATACAGTGGAAGCCTGTGGATGACACTTATAATTACCAGCAGGTTCACTTTGTATAAGATATACAATGTAAATTCCCTGACAATCTTTTTTATGGTCCTTTCCGAATGAGATAGAGGAACACCTTAGATTAGCCTATACCTCCAAGCTCTTGGATTTCTATTTATACATTTCCGTTCTATGATTTATGCTATACTCATATAATTTGTTTTAGTTACATCACATACTAACATTAGATGTATTACCGAGCCAAATATATTTTTAAACTCACTGTTTGGTAACTCAACTTCAGTTGCCAATTATATTATTGTAAATTTTAAATTGAAAACTAATATTTAATAAATGATTTAAATGCTTATTTTTTCTTTTATAAATTATAATATAATAATAATAATAACTTTATTGGCTATTAAAATACATTCATTTAGCCAGGAGTCCGGCCCAATTAGTGTTAGTAAAGCTTTCGCTCTTAGTAATATTTTTTTTTTTTTAAACATTAGTGTTAGTAACAAAATTTATAAGAATATTTTCAAAATATATTAATTAAAAAGTGATAAAATAATAACATATTACGATTCATCACATATTAATACAATATTAATTCCATGCAGCAACTCAATAAAGCAATAGTAATAATTTAACAGATTGGCCCAATAACACTATAAATAATAACCTATACTATTTACTGTATGATAGTCAGAGATGGGCAAATTGTATCTGCAGATACAGATATCGGATACTGTAGCTGTGGAAAGTACTCATGAGAGCAGATACAGATAGTATCCGTATCCGTACGGACGGATTCCGAAGGATCCGAGTACTTCTCGTATCTGTCAGCTTCGGATACAGTGACTACTCGTATCTGTCAGGACAGATACCCGAGTATCTGTGAGTACTTCGGTATTTAGTTATTTTTTTCCGGATACTATTTCGGATATTTCTACTTCTGGGGCTGGGTTGTTTACAATTCCATTATTATTCTAATATTCTATTAAAATTATAAACAAATTATTAGTATTAAGCCGACAACATTTTATCGCTTCGAAATAAGGGTGCAATATCCAAAGCGTTAATTTTGACAAAAAGTAATAATTTAAAAAAAAAACGATAGAAATATAAAGTTATTTTCTTTTTTTATTTTTTCAGATTTTTAAAATTGTAAACTACTGTGATGATAATAGTGGCTTATAATTGGAAAATACTACCGATTTTAAAATTCGATGCTGGTGGGGAGGGGAAATTTTATTAACTTTCCGTTTTCTTCGAGAAGAGTCTTTATGGTAACGGCAGATTTTGAAAATAGTAACATTTTTAAAATTTGGTTGGGGAGAGCGTTTCTACGATTTTTTTTTTAACTTCTGATTAATTTGTTATGATTGTCTGTCTATATCTATGTTTACGCGTTCGTAGATTTTGAAAAAGTATTAATGTTTTACGGATACTTCTACTTCTGAGGTTAGGAATATTTAAAAAGTTGTTATTAAACTTTTTTATTATTATTAGGCTGTCAACATTTTATGTTTTCGAAATAAGGATCCTATCGAAAATTTTAAAAATAATCATACTTTTAAAATTGTAAGTATTTAAAATTAATAATATTCAAACGGAATTTTTTTTTTCTATTTCTTCACAATAAAGAAGCATAATTATGTTTAGGCTGGCTTAACTTTTGAAAATAGAAATAATTTTAAAATTACTATATTGTGGGGGTCCACCTTTAAGAGAAAATTGTAACTTCTAAAATTAATACGAATAGAATTTATATTTTTGTTAATATACACTAAATGAGGGCTCATACGGGTATGGATTTGGTGAATGGAATCAATTTTAAAATTCGATGCAGCGAGGGAGGATTTCTTCGGGATGAGCGTTTAAGATATTGGGGGAGCAGATTTCGAAAATATTTAAAATTTTAAAATTTGGTGCGGGGCTACTACGCAATTTTTTTTAACTTCTGATTATTTCGTTGTGAGGGTCTATATTAGTTGCACATAAATTTTATTATAGTACGTTTTATTATAATCAAAATATAAAGAAACACACAATAAGAGTAGATATGAATTGAAACATTCCTATCTAAAATGGAGACGCTATAAATCAAAAAGAATCAGGAACAGTTTATTTGAGATAATAAAATGCAATTCACAAACTATTTCAATTTTTTTTACAAATCAATTAAATTATATGGAAAAACATTTATACTAAACATTTTAATAATTTATTCAACTTTTTATCTTTTTAACTTAAAAATGACGAAGGAATCTTTGTCATTGTCGCATAGGCTGGTAACAACAAAAAGTAACAAAATAATGGAAACCTCATCAAACTGATGGTGTGTTAGCATTGACATGGGTACTTTACAAAGATAATCATGTAAAAGATATTGAAATTAAAAATGAATATTTCAATGATAAAAAAACTCCTGTTTTCATTTCTGAGTAAAGAGTGTTGCAGAGACTAGGGCAAAATTATAAGGGTAGAGGTAGGACAGGTTAATTTGCCGACTTCTAAGGGTTTACTGTGGGGAAACCCAACCCTTTTGAAGTGAAAGGGTACACAACGATCAGGTGTAAACTTAAGATAAGGAATTGTAAAACTAGCAATATACAATAGATGGTACAGTATACAAATTGTTCATATCTGGACTCAATAATTAGATAAAACTGAGAGTACACACAAGCAGACCTGGGCATTATTTATATGATTCCGGTTTTTCACATTTCATAATAAAATAGTTTGTTTTTGTTTTTTAATATTTTTAGATCAATATTTCATTTTATGACAGAATGAAAATTTGTACATTAAATCTACTCAAAGAAGTACTTATAATTAATTAAACATTTTAAACGTAAATTCTAGAAAAATCTGGCGAATCAATAAAAAAATAACTTTTAAAAGGTGACTTCAATACTACAAAGAATTTGCTTAAAACATTACATTTATGTATTCACATTGACTAATCAATGATCATACAGGAAGTTATTTTGGAGCAACAAAAATACATGGACTGGACAATAAGTCCTCTTCGTCCCAAGAAATAATGCTTGGTAGTATGCTTTTTAAGTCCGATATAAATAATTAGCATCGATAGTAATAATTATTTTTGCTAATTAATACTTTTTCAAAATCTACGAACACGTAAAAATAGAGACTGACACTCATAACAAATTAATCAGAAGTTAAAAAAAAAATCGTAGTAACGCCCTTCCCAACCAAATTTTAAAAATGTTACTATTTTCAAAATCTGCCGTTACCATAAAGACTCATCTCGAAGAAAACGGAAAGTTAATAAAATGTCCCCCCCACCAGCATCGAATTTTAAAATCGGTAGTATTTTCCAATTATAAGCCACTATTATCATCACTGTAGTTTACAATTTTAAAAATCCGAAAAGATAAAAAAAGTAAATAATTTTCACAATGGAATATTCCTATATATTTTTTTTAAATTATTACTTTTTGTCAAAATTAACGCTTTGGATATTGCACCCTTATTTCGAAGCGATAAAATGTTGACGGCTTAATACTAATAATTTGTTTATAATTTTAATAGAATATTAGAATAATAATGGAATTGTAAACAACCCAGCCCCAGAAGTAGAAATATCCGAAATAGTATCCGGAAAAAAATAACTAAATACCGAAGTACTCACAGATACTCGGGTATCTGTCCGGACAGATACGAGTAGTCACTGTATCCGAATCTGACAGATACGAGAAGTACTCGGATACATTTGAAAATTTTGGAGGGATTCGAGTACAGTATCCGAGTAAAAAAGTATCTGTAACTAAGTATCTAGTATCCGAAACTAGTACTTTTTTACTCGGATAGTGCCCAACTCTGATGATAGTATGACTAAGTGATAAAGGTGAGGTAACAATAATACTAAATGGATGCAAATACTGTGATTAAGACTGTGTTTCAAGAAAAAGCTGAATACTAAAAGTTTTAGTGTTCTTTTATAAATTATGAACTGATATTTTGTTATAATTAGTACAAATTAAGTATTCACTAAACACAAATTAATATTTTTTAATTTCTGGGAATGCATATCTCATGTGACCAAATATATTAAAAGAAATCATAACCCAACATCAGGTTTAGATTAAGTGAGAACTGAACAATTAATTGAAAAGAACTATTAATTATATTTAACCACTCATAGTCGTAATATAATAATTTATACATTATTAAACCAAAAATGTTTGTTTATGTTACACTACCTAATATGCAATGCTCCAAATATTTCATTTCTCTCACAGCCTCCCAAGAGTAGCCATCAAATTTTTTTAGAACACTTCTCACTTCTTGGCGTGCTTTATCTTGGCAATATTTTGACTTAGAGAATTCAAATGCTAAGTGAATAATTAGAAGTGATACTGTGTCTAATCCAGCAAAAAAAAACATAAATGCCTGAGCTAAAGCAATATCATTTGTCATGTCTGAAAAAAAAGGATTCTTTTTAATGTTAGTAAAAAAAAGTTTTTTTTTTACACTCTGCTAGGTGTAAAAATATCTTAAAAAAGATATAAAAACCTGAACAATAATTCCTTGATTTAAGTAGTAACAATAAATTAAATCACAACTTGATCATATCAATAGATAATTCTTTGAATTATAATGCCTCTGCAGATTTCATTATCGCGTATGAAGAGCACCCCGAGATGACAGATAAGGATGTTGGTGGTGGACAAGGGGATGTTGGTGGAAATTCCTTGTAAGTTCCTCTCGCTCTTGGTCTCATTGACCAAAAATGAAAGATGCTTGCTGCAAGGCATGACATAGGGTTGAACGCCCTACTCACTAATGTGTTCATCAAAGCACCATAGTCATGAATCCCGCTAAGGTAAAACACTCATTATCCGGAGGTAAAACAGCACGCCCCCCCCCCCCCCCCCCCGTCTGAGTCTCCGGGTGGGGAAAATTAGACATTTAGTTTTAGGATAAGTGCACTTGGAGGAAGCCGAAACTATTATTTAGGCACTATGTCTGATTAGATAAAGGTTACTATCCGCATGGAGGGACATTCAATTTTTTGATGATAGGATGTAGGTCTGCAAACTTGTGCCGTTTGATAGGGATCAATGCATATTTGCGATTGGCACGTCATTCTCTTCTGACTGTCGCGTAAGCTGTATCCTTTGCTAGCTTACCATACTATCTATATGAATTTCTTGAAGAAGGAGCAGTGATAAATTCTACATTCTGTATACGCGTCTCCACTAGTTTCGGTCGGTTAGGCAATTTTCTTGTGAATACTGGGACGACAGATAGGTCGTTCATTTCGGTTCCAATTTTCTGGGGCCTAAATCAAATCGTCCAAATAAGGGAAATTTCTTTGGAAAAGGTGACACTTCTTGGCGTTGAGCGTTAAATTGGCCCCTTTTAATCTCTTGAAGACCTAGAAGATTAGACAGGTGTTCCTTCCTCCTGAAGAGCATTCTCAGCCTCTTCCTTTTTGAGTTTGGCAAGTCGTCCTGCAGCTTGACGAATAGGGTATGCAACGCCAGCACCGATTTTATGCCAAAACGCATTCCGACCCAAAGACAGGACGATAACAAATTACTCGGGTCTCTCACTTTCTCCCTTTTTGTTTGTGGCAGTGAAGGATCTAGGCTTAATAAGAATCTAAACTTCCCACTTCATATCCCTTCTTAATGGTATCGTTAATGTTGTAAAGAGGGATAAAAAAATTCTCAGAGAGTATGTACGAGCGCCTTACGTACAAGAGCCCATTTCCCAACCTGCTGCTGGTGATTTTTAGGCTTTAGTAAGAAGGGGTGGTACGCATGGGTTTACTTTGATTTTTGACTACTTGACAACTTTTCAGGTCCAGTTGAAAGCCCTTATGAACTCATATTATGTCCATGCCGAGAATTATGTGTTCTTCTACTTCAGACTTTACCAGGGTGCGTCAGATTTTAATCCTAACTGTCGTCAACTAGTTTCCCTGACTACCGGGGCTGTTTCTCCTGTTGCAGTCCTCAGTCTAGACCAGGAGGATGATACCCCTTTCTCGACAATCACCCTTGGGCAGAAGAAATTCTTCTTAGTTCCGGTGTCTACCAATATGGCGTACCAACGCGTAAACAACGTTGAAGATACCGACCATATTTAGGGTCAGGTGGGGTAATTGGGAATCAGGGGTAAATGGGAACAAGGGCCACTAGCGCTGAGGAGAGAGTCTGGAGAACTGAAGAGCTATGAAACTAGTAAGTTAATATCTCTATGAAGCGGTAGAACGAGTTCCCGCGTTTTCCAGTCATCAGCTTCCTGTTCACCGGTGACCTTATAAAAAGTGTAATTTTTTTTTTGGAAAATGGATTTTCCATCCTTCAGTTAAGAGCACATATTGACTATAGATCTTACAAGGAAAGTGTCCTTTAAGTTAATAATTGTAGCTTAGTAAGTCAATTAATAGTATTTGTGGTGCTTTTGTCTTAGTTATTTTTTTACTAACCACTACATTTTTTACTTCAGGGGTAATTGGAAACTAAATTTCAGACTTTTTTTCACATCCCTACAATAATCAGAACATTGTTTTTTTCTAAAATAATGAAGTGTTCTGATAAATTGACTGTTCCACTGAACAAAAGGATGCCAAGGACATACATTAGGAAGAGGTCTCCACCCTCTTACACGATCCAAGAAGTGATCCATGCTATCAACGATACTCCCAACGGCAACTTGATGTATTTCGCAGCTGCTGAAAAGTTCCGAGTTTCGAAAACGGTTTTTTTCAACATTATCAAAGGTAGGAAGACTGGTATTAGTAGATTGGGTGCGGGGAGACTTATTTACTTGCCTAAAAAGGCGGAAGAAACCCTTCAACTGTGTTTGATAGCAAGGGCACAAAAGGGTGATTCTTGCTACAAAACAGAACTTGTCCAGCAGTACCCATCTCCCATGTATGTTAATTTAATATAATTTGATTTTTCTTTGTAATTATATTTATGATGCTTTTTCTTTTTATACCCAAGTAATATTCAGCTGTAATTTTTGCTTCCTATAATTTTCTCAGTTCATATTCATTTTCCCGTTTTCGTAGTAGTCGAATTGATATGGTAACACCTCTATGAATAGGTGAGTTGGGGTAATTGAGAACATAACTTGGTGTAATTGTGAACAAAGAGCTAAAAAGTTCAATTTAGGTTAGACATGGTATGGAAATGAATCTAAATGAAGGTTTGGATTCATTTAATAGCCACTGTTTAAAAAGTAGCCGTTCCCAATTACCCCGTACCTTATGGGGTAATTGGGAATTTTTGGGGTAATTGTGAACGCGTTAAATAAGGCCATCAGAAAAACGGATTTCTATGTTAGACGTGTAGGAAATTTTAATAAAATGTTTATAAGCAAGTTAAGGCATAAACATTTGCTTTTGAATGCTTTGCATGATCCAAGTGTTAATAAGAAGGTACAAAAATTTGAAACCAATTTCATTCCCAATAACCCCACCTGACCCTACACTGCTGGCTTTACATCCAAAAGAGGCTTTACTTTTGGCTTTACTACCACAAGTGGAGAGGGTTTGGAATACCTTATCGGGTGGAATTCGTTTTGGAGGAGTCGACCCGATGTTTAAAGTAAGACTAATCGATCGGTTCTCATATATGGTGCGATATGGGCACATTCAGAAATATTATAAACATCCGTGGGTCTATAATATTATAAACATCCGATCACGTACTAATACAAGGCTGTAACAATTCAAGGAATTCTTGTAAAATGTAATAACTTGTAACGTGACTGTAAAAACTTCTTGTTTCACGTTACAATGTCTATAAGAGGTAATGCAACAATTTATTTTAACGGATACTATAGGTTAGTGACAAATCGAGTCGAATTCGAATTAGTCGCGGGTATTTAGATTTAATTTAGACAGGACGCGGATAAGAGGTAGCCCCAGACGCGAAGAAGGTGAATCCAAAAGGGAGAGAAAAGCCTCGTGGTAGATGTTAGAGGATTTTAGAGAGGGACGCTATGAGCACGCGGGTGAACTTCACACATTGTTAAGCACTACGCAACAAATGTAGAGAAAAGGTAAGTTTTAGTTGTGTTTTTGTAAATGGACAGTTATTATTGATATGTATTAATTATATTGTAACGTTAAATCGATAAATAAAAAAACACATGGTTTGAAATCCCTGACCGTTTGTTGGAACAAATTAAGCGATTGGAGCGTCTGTTTGGGTCTAGATTTTTTGAGCCCCATCTACCGAGTTTCACGAGATTCGAAAACGTTCTAGAACCTCCTTACAACTATATTTAAGGAGCGATTGACTGAACAGTCTTAAGTCTTAGTCTGTATCTTGACTAAGAAGAATAAGTCATATGATTAGTGTGCTATAAAGTTATCATTTTTGTAACCTGCTCGAATATTTATGTTGAGTTGTATTAATTCGTTGGCATTGATAATTGTATATTCTTGTTGAATAAATATTTGTTGACCCACAGAAGTGTTACAACTGGTGTCAGGTGTGGGGTTTAAAGAAGAAAAAAATGCCAGGTAAACGAATTGAAGAACTTAAAGTAGTGGAGCTGAGGAGAGAATTAGATGAGCTTCATTTAGACACTACAGGTTCCAAAGCGATCTTATTGGCCCGCTTACGTGAGTATTACTTGAGTCAAGGCGTAGATCCCTAAACCGTGGAGTTTGAGGATAGCTCTTTTAAGGCCGCTTTAAATAATTTGTCGGCTAAAATTAAGAGCCAGTCCTTTAATCTTAATGATAAGTTATCCAGCCTGAATTCAATTTTGTCGGCTGACATTATTGAAAAAATAACTAGCCTGAATTCCAACTAGTCTGAGATTAACGAGAAATTGGCCAGCCAAACTGGAGAAACAAATGACAAGCTGGCCAATCTGTTTGGCGAAATAAATGACAAATTGATCAATTTGACTGCTGAGATGAACGATAAAGTGAACGATCAATCGGCTGAGATAAATGACAAATTGATTAGCTTATCTGATATGAGTGACAAGTTGAAAGGCGAGATGGATGGCGTGAATGAAAGGTTAGCTCAACAGGAAGCAAGTGCTGTGATGTTGGAAGAGGAGTTTGAAAAATTAGAAAGGAGGCTGGAAGAAAAAATTCAGGCACGCATGAGAAAGCAGATCACCCAACAGCCATTGATAGAAGGGGAAAGACGAGAACCCGCCTTTATGGAGAGCCGAGCCAGGATAAAGCCGCCGACTTTTGATGGTAAATCGTCCTGGGCGAATTCTTCTTCTTCTTCTTTGTCTACCTCTTGATGCCATTAAGCGTCGAGGAGCCTCAATCCAACGCAGCCATGCCTCCCGGTCCCTACTAAGCTGCCTCATTTCTTGCAGGGTTTTGCCTCTTTTCCCTCCTATCCGCTGTACATATTCCTGGTAGGAAATTCTGGGACGGCCTCGTGGCCTCCTCCCAGTGGGTCGAGCTTCCATTGCTTTCCTTGGATTTCTCTCATCATCCATTCGACAAACGTGGCCAAACCACTTTAACTGTCGATTTTCCAGAGAAGTCTTTAGCTCTTCTACCTCCAGCTCCTCTCTTATCCGTTCATTCCTGATACGGTCCCTTCTGGTCTTTCCATCGGCTCTCCTCAGGAATTTCATCTCAGCACTTGTCATTCGACTGGCTTGCTTGTCCAGCGAAACCCAGCTTTCGCTTCCGTAGGTGAGAGTTGGGAGATATACAGACTTGTATATATGCTTTTTAGTTTTCTTACTAACATTTCTGTGCCCCACTATGCTGTTGCAGATAGGGTAATAGATCTGGTTAGCTTTGGATATCCTGTTTGCTATTTCTGGGTCAATCTTCCCCATTTTGTTAATGATTTTCCCCAAATAGCTAAATTCATGTCCAACTTCAAGCACTTCTCCGTTAAGCTGGACGTCCTCTTGATATTCTCTCTACATCACTAAGACCTTACTCTTGGAGGTATTTATTGTCATCCCTTTACGGAGAAGCTCTTCCTGCCATTCCACAAGAGCTAGCTGCAGTTTATCTTTCGTATCTGCTATCAGTACGATATCATCGGCATACAGCAGACTTTGGACCATGACATTCCTCAAATTCCATTTCCCAATCCGTCCAGGACGTACGGCGTTTACAAATTTTATGTATTTCATCCATAAATATGATGAACAGGAGGGGATTCAGGCTTTCTCTCTGTCTTACACCTCTTTCTAAGGGAAAAGGGCTAGACTCTCTTCCATTGATCCTCACAACTCCTTTCGCTTCCTGGTAAGCTGATTTAATAGCTGCGATAAGATCTCCTGGAACATTTTTTTTCCTCAAAGCATCCCATATTTCTTTTCTAGGGACAGCGTCAAATGCTGCTTTAAGATCCAGAAATGCCATATAGATGCTCTTGTCTCTGTCCCATGATTTCTCTGCAATGCTTCTTAATATGAAGATGTGGTCTTGAGTCTGCTTCCCAGGACGAAAGCCCGCTTGTTCCTCTTCTGTTTGGTTCTCAACTATGAGCCTTAGTCTCCTTTCCAGAATTGTGGTGTATAGTTTGTAAGCCACCGAAAGTAAGCTTATAGGCCTGTAATTTTCGCAGTCAGTGGATCTGCCTTTCTTATGAATAGGGATAATAAGACTGAACTCCCAATCTGAGGGGATTACCTTTGTGTCCTATATGTTTTGAAAGAGTTGCTGGAGAAACTTTATTAGTTCTTGCCCTCCTAATTTCAATAGTTCTGGTGCTACCATCCCTTCCTGCTGCTTTGCCTGTTTTAATTCTTTGGATGGCGTTTTCTACCTCATCTTCCTCAATTATCTCTAGACTTTCGGAATTATTGTTTTCCGCAGAATGTTTTCCTGGGTCATTAAACCCTTCTTCCGAGAAGTGTCCTTGGGAAAACTGCCTCCACCGCTCAAGAATTTTTACTTCATGGGCATGCCGCAAACTTCCTTAGCTGTTTCCAGAATAGTTGGTTTTAATCGGCACCATTGCTGTTCGACATCACCCTCAAGACTCAAAGCTTCCAACCTTCCTTCCAATTTTTTGGTTTAGAAGGCTCTCTTTTCCAGGTCGTCTAGCCCTTTTGTTTAATTTTCCTTTTCTGAGGAACTTTTGTATCCGCTACTAGCAACATGTGGTCACTGCCGATTTCTGCGCCTCTTATCACTTTAATGTCGGCAAAATACTGTCTTATCTCACGGTCTTATATGAAATAGTCGATGATGCTATTTATTTCCAAGATCGAGAAAGTTATTTTGTGTATCCTTTTGTGGGGAAAGAAGAAGTTACCCACTAACTTGTCATTATCTATACAGAAATCGATAAGGCGTTGTCCATTTCCATTTCTAACGCTTTCACCTCCATGAGATCCAAGGGCACCATAAGCGATAGTTGGGTCACTGCCCGTTCTTGCATTAAAATCTCCACTCAGTATTGCAGATCGTCCTTTGTCCTTGATTTTGTTGACTACTCCCTGCAAGTCTAAGTAGAAAGCTTCTTTATCCATGATTCCTGTGTCCTCTGTTGGTGCATATACCAAAGTAACTGGGCGAATTACCTGATGCAATTCAACGCTGCGGCCAGTGCTAATGGGTGGTCTCCTAGAGATAAGGCAGTAGCCCTTACGGTGGCACTCAGAGACGACGCTCTGGATATCCTCCAGACCCTCAACGCTAACGACTCTTATGATTTTGACTTGTTAGTAAGCCGGCTGGAGATGCGGTTTTGCCACGCACACCTCGAACAGGTATACCAGCCCCAGCTGAAGAGCAGGAAGCAGAAGGCAGCCGAAACTATCCTAGAATTCGAGGCGGACGTTGCAAAGATGGTGAGACTGGTAGATGGGCTTATCTAACAGCCCCAGAAAGTTTATTGGAGTGCTTAGCGGTCCAAGCATTCGTCGACGGGAGCTTCAGAGGGCGGCGCGGCTTGCTCGTCCTAAATTGCTATATGCACTAACCATAGCATTGGAGTTTGAGGCGGCTACCGAGGCTTCTCGTAGGTATGGATGTGTCCAGACCACGCGTACCACCGACCGCGATAAGGTGAACCACAGAGACTTAGAAGGTGTAATCTCAAGGGTTGCGAAGGCTTTAGACTCGCAGAGAAGACCATTCCGGTTTAGGAACTGTGGGGAGCCGGCAATACCTGCAGACCTAGAGAATCTTGTTTTAGAAGTTTTAAAAGTCCTAGAGTCCTGGAGAAGGAGACCCGTACGAAGCTGGAGCTGTGGGGAGCTCGGACACATTTGGAGTTCCTGCAAAGGAAAGGTCGCTCCTGACACAGGAAAAATAAGACAGGCCAATACCCGGAGGATGAAAGCTTCCCGGGACAGTCACCAAGGTCCTTCCCCAATAATGGTAACCTCCTTGGGAAACCGAGACGACAGCGCATATGTGGATGGTCGCGTCATCGGCAAGAGACACACGATGCTGATTGAGCTACGAAGACTATAGTCTCTTCAAGTGTAACTGGCAAGAAAAGACCGACGCCCTCCAGATGGCAGCTGAAGACTGCGACTGGAGAAGAAGCCAAGGTATTCGGGGAAACCGAGGTTAAGTTTCAGTTAGGCTCAAGCCGTGTCTCACACTGGGTACTCGTGGCTGATATTGAAGAAGAAGTAATGCTCGGGATGGACCTCATGAACACTATGGCTTTCAGCTCGACCTGAAATGGAGGATCGTCAAGATCAGTAGAGAGGAGCTGTCCTTCCGCAGTCGGGAACCAGCCGGTGTTGTCTTCACCATGGACAAGAAAGTGGAACTTCCTTTGAGGTATAAGCGCTCAAGTACCGTTAGAAAAGGCAGTAAGGTTGATACTTCGGCGCAGATTACCTCGTTGGTAGGGCAGGCGGCTACGAAGAGCGAGCAGAAATACAAGGAGCAGGACAGGGTGATGGAAGACGTCGATCCGTCATTGCCTCAAGAAGAGAATCGATATCACCCTATCGCTGACAGTAAGAGACACGTCGTCAGCGATAGGATGAGGAGACCAAGCGGGAGCAGGGCCAATCAGGGTGGGTACGAAGACGGAGAACTTGTTTGGCTCTAGAACCCACTAGGAAAGCGGGGACCCTATGTGATCAAGAAGCACATCAACGATGTGGTCTACAGGGTTAACAAGTATCCCAAAAGAAAGCCCGTAATCGCCATAATGATCGCTTGGCGCCATATGCAGGGAGCCATGAAAAGCAGGCGCAGTGGATTACGGAATATACCGTTCGTTCGACCTCGGGAGCAGGCCCGGATGGAGAAGAAGAAATCCAGGAGGAATGTCTCTAAGGAGGGGGCAGTCTAACGTTAAATCGATAATAAAAAAACAAACAAAAAAGACATGGTTTCAAATCTCAGACCGTTTGTTGGAACAAACTATGCGATTGGAGCGCACTGTTTGCGGTGATAACTTGTGTCTTTTACTAAGTGTCTATAGATACTGTTTTTGTGTTGTATTTTCTTGTTTTGAGTTAGTTTTCTGTTCCTTGTTAATTTAGTTTTTCTTGTAAATTGAACATGTTTTTTGATAACTTTTTTGTGTTTATTGTATTTTTTTTTGTAAATAGGTTAAACTGGACAGGAGAATTTTGATTAAACCACGAAGGTTGAGACTTATTTTACTAATTTATGGTGAAAGGACAATTTGCTATTGGTAAGAACTCTTATTACTAGCTTTAATTAGGACTATCAGATTAGTTAGACAATATTGTTACTCGGTTCGGAAGATTAGTGATAAGAACTCATATCACTATCTTTACCACAACTACGGTTATGAATACGTCCAGCGTACACCCTAAATAGGATATGGAAGGGGGCGAAGGGAAAATAGAGATTTCCAAATCCGCCAAAAGGCCTAGAATAAAAAATGATTTAAGTTCATCAGAGGTTAAAGGAAATTCCTAAAGTAATGAAGCAAAGATGGTTCAAGAGAACCTTCAGGTTTATATAAAAAAGCGAATAAAACATTGCTAAAAAGGACCAAAGTTACATCAACAGCAAAGTCCAATGGTTAGTTGATGTAATAGAAAAATTGAACAAATGTTAAAAGAAAACACATCAAAGAGTGAGAATGCCTCTGCCATAATACAGCAGGCTGCAAAAGAATCATTGACTTGCCCAGATGTACTTTCACTTATAACAGGTGTAATACTTGAAAAATCAGTGCCAAATGTGATTGAAGGGCTTTCGGTTGCTGCTGAAACTCGCCAACTCGGCGTATGGGGTTTAGCCTCACGTCAAGAGTTATAGCCCTGGGCAGTGAAGAGAGGAGGCCCAGAGCTGCTATAGTGGTTAATAACCCTAACCTTGACGTGATGGATCTGAGACAGTATACCACGGCGGATATCAAGTGGGGTAATATTGCTTTTACGCTCATTTCATCATATCTTGCTGATGGAAATTATATTGATGTAGACCGCCGTGGAAATGATCACGGCTTGCACAAGGAACGTGATCATATGTTCAGATACAAATTCCTGGAACACGGTCTGGGGATTCTTCGGCTACCCCTACCTTCTCTGCAGGAAGGGGGCAGAGCTGGATAGACGTTACAATGGCCTCGCCATCGCTTGCGAACCTCTTTGGTGATTGGACCCTCCGATCTGAGACGAGTTCTGACCACCATGCTACAGTCTTTTGCATGGTTCTAAGTATGGAAGGTTCCCATGGCACTGATAAGGGCTTCCGAACTAGAAAAGCTGATTTCCTCTCAGCCCTGGAGTGAAAGCTGGTTGACGATGACTGGGATGCAGCAGTTACTGAATTCACTGATGATCTAGAATACCGAGTTTCTCGGATCACTGATGTGATTCGTGACGCTGCTGAAGAATCCCTCTAGCATCGGAAGACAAGAGCCCGACCTGCCCCATGGTGGACGCCCGCCTTAACCTCATTTAAGAGAGAGCTCTACAAGGCCCTGCGTTTGTATCAGAGGTGTAGTTGCGATGAGAGGCGCAGTACTCTTCGGGATGAGAACAGGTCCAAAGCCAGGGTATACCGAAACGAAGTGCGCTTACGAAAACGAGAGGACTGAGATGAGTTCATTATCAAGGATTCATCTAAGGGCTTCTTGGTATAAGCTTGGGGCATTCCGTATAGAGTGGCACTAGCTAAGCTGACGCCTATGCAGGTTATAGCGGCAATAAACCACAATGATGCCCAAGCAAAAACTCCCGAAGAATCTGCCAAAATGTTTATTCCGTCACAGGATAATGATGATGAAATTCGTAATAAGCACCACGGAAGGCCCCCCTGTTACTGACCTGTGCCCACCATGGGATATATGTGATCTCCGTGCTGCCGTGGATAGACAAAAGACCGGTATTGCTCTTGGTCTAGACTCAATTGACGCGGCTGTTTTAAGGAGTAGTATTCCCTATATCGAAGAAAGACTGCTGTCTTTTTATAACGAATGCTTGGATAGGGAATACTTTCCAAAAAGCTGGAAAACAGCTGATGTCAGGTTCATTTACAAAGGAGGAGACAAGGATAAGAGTCATGAGTAAGGTGTTAGAGAACCTCATGATGACCAGTTTAAGGCCAGTCTTTTCATCCAGAGCCAGTCACCCACGGCAGTATGGATCCGGATCCATGGAATGCAGCATTGCCGGCAAAGGAAGGGGAACCGCAGATGCACTGCTGAGAGTGCGCCGTGACGTTGAGGAGAGGGCAGAGAAGTATGTTATGCTTCTATTCTTCGACATAAGCTCCGCCTTCGAAAGCGTTTGGTGGCCCAGCGTGCTCCAGCAGCTGCGTATATTTGAAACGCCCAGCAACTTGTATGGCTTGGATAGAAGCTACCTGCAGGACAGGACATTGAAAATTCGTGGCAGCTTCTATGAGGTAGAAGAAACAGTAAGGTGAGGTTTCCCTTAAGGGTCTGTACTCGGTCCTGCCCTTTGGAAATTATATATATATATATATGAGTTTGGTCTAGGCCATCATAGAGTGAAGATCGGCCCTGTGTTCTTTAGTTTGAAGAATGGTTTAATTAGTTCCAATCAAATGAAAATTTATATAAGTTGTGCATAAAGTGTCGAAATTGATAGTTTTAAAGTTTCATCTAAAAATAGTGAGTAGAACATCAAATAATTAAGTTAAATAGTCTTTATAAAATCATAACAGGCAGTTACTAGAGAACCCCCACTAGTCTGCATGAAAAGACTATAGTCAGCAGTAAATATTTACAAGGTGAGTTTGATATCTAAATCAAGTAAATAATTTATCATCTCTTGGCGTGAGTTTACTACTATCTAGTGCTTGGCAACAAAAAAAATAATACTCATAGTTTACAATTATGGCTATTAGTAATGAGGACATCATGGCTACAATTAACAAAAACAAGCAGGAAACAATGCAACTCAAAACTGCACTCGAGAGTATCGCCACTAGCCTTAAAGGGGTACTTGATAAAGTATCAAATGTAAAATTAAAATATGTAAATCTAGAAAAAAGAAACATTGAACTAGAAAATGAAATTAAACGCCGAGCTCGAAATAATAACTTCATTATTCACAAAGTCCCAGAAGAAGCAGATAGAAACACAGAAAACGTCTTGAATACGGTTGAGAAAATTTGCGGAAAACTCAATTTATCCCTACCTACTGGCGCTGTTAACAATTGCTTCAGGCTAGGGAAGGGAACGAATGATCGACCAATCTTAGTATCGCTAACCAGCAAGTTATTAAAGAATGAAATAATGAAGCGTAAAGAGGACTTTGCCAAGATAAACACACCCATCAGTCACGACAGGACGCCCGAAGATAGGGAAAACGGAAGGAAAATATTTAATTGCCTGAATGACCTACGTAATGTTGATAAAAATGCTAGTTATCGCAATAAGAGATTTAAATTCCGTGGAGTATTATACACTTTGGAGGAAGCAGAGGAAATTACACAAGGTTTACCTTATAGCGATGAAGCAGCAGATACCGGCAATTTGAAAAAAACAAAGCAGCAGAAACTTGAGGACTTTCAATTTCGCAGTGGATCGCTGTCAAATAGCTGTACAAAGCAATGTACAGTACAGATCACTACTCAACTTCCAAAGCGGATCTCTATAAAAGCTCAAAATGATAAACAACGGGAACCTTCAAGAAGCCGAGACTGTTTTGACGAGGAAGATAACTCGCATCGGAGATAACTCATCACCGCCTGCAACTCTACCTAGTTTAGATGTAAATATAGAATCAGGTGTTATCAAAATATTTTCTTATAATATTAATGGGTTAAAAAATAAATTTAATACAAGCCTCCTAAATTATATTAGAAATTTTGAAATATTTATATTGTTGGAAACATTTGTAGAGGCAAGGGAGGAAATAAATTTTGCAAACTACTTTCAAAACTTTAAGATATCATGGATACCTGCCACCCGAAATGTAAAATATGGGCACGGGAGCGGAGGTATTTTAATGGGTATCAAGCTCAATATTTATAACAAACAAATGGCAGAATGCATAACGCTATCGGAGTTTAGAATAATAAAACTAAATTTAAACGGTAATGATATAATTGTGACACTGGTATATCTAAATGGATCAGAATTTAATAGATGGGACCACGACTACTCAAAACTTTATAATCTTTTATCAGAAAAAAAAAACAGAAAAATTCACCTAACTGGGGACTTTAACGGCCGCTTAGGCCTCTCTCAAAAAATTTCAAAACGTTACTTAAACGGTTATATGGCGTTTAGTAGTAAGTATAGAAATAGTAAAGATATAACTATAGATAAAAAAGGGAAAAAAATGCTAGAAATGCTTACGATGTTTGGTTTGATTATACTAAATGGAAGAACAGAGAGTGATGAACGTGGTGAATTTACATATATTGATAGATTACAGCTGTGTTTCGGAAAATATTATACCTCTAATAAAAGATTTTAAAGTTGATACCCAAATATTCTCGGACCATATGCCCACAGTCGCCTATGTAAAATCATACAAAAAACAAAAACAATTCACGCTGATTGTTACCAGAATTAAGGTGGAAAGAACAAGATAGGGAAAAATACCAAGAAAAGCTAGAAAATAGTTAAGGAAAAATCAGAATACTCAATGATTCACCCATTGATGCTGTAAACAATATCATGAAATTAATTAAAAGAGTTGTTGGAAATTCAGATTATAAAATAAATTACAATAGGTGTTCTGAAAATAAATGGTTCGATAAAAAATGTGGTGAAAGTAGAAAAATGGTATTCAATTTGTTGAAAAAGTACCGTAAAACTAATATTATGGATGATAAAGTATTATACATTAATACAAATAAAAAGTATAAAGAGCTTTGTCAAAAAAAAAGGAAGGACTATACCGAAGGCATTATTGAAAAATTTCAACTAGTAAAAGGCACTAAAGACTTTTGGGATCTGGTAAACAATTTCAAATATAAAATATTAGCATTTGGGGAAAACATTACAGAAGAGGATTGGGTTAAATACTTCAGGGATTTGTATAATAAAGCTTTAATGGAGCCCTCTGTACTATACGTTGCACCCTCAGTTCAAAATGATTTTTTAGATCAACCGTTCACGCTGGCTCAGCTAAAACAAGTCTAAGAATAAGGCCAAAGTAAACAAAGCCCCAGGCACTGATCGTATCCCCGTAGAATTTTTTAAATATGCGACCACGAATTTCCTGGAGTACTTGCTACAGAATTTTAATAAACTTTTTAACACACCCATGTTGCCCAAAAGCTTTAAAAGTTCAATTATATTCAAGCAGGGGATGTTAATAACGTGAAAAATTATAGGGGAATTGCATTCAACAATAGAATATGGAAATTTTTTACAGGGCTGATTAACCTCAGACTGACCGAATGGGTAAATGAATTTAATGTTATAAGCGAATCCCAGGCTGGTTTCCAAAAAAACTACTCTACTATTGATAATGTGTTTAATCTTGTTAATATTGTAACCCTTAATTTAAATATTAAACGGAGAAAAGTTTATGCATTTTTTATAGATTTTTCAGCTGCGTTTGACAATGTGGATAGAAATGCGCTATTTTTCAAACTATATAAAGCAGGTGTTTCTACAAAAATAATGAATATATTGAAAGATTTGTATCAGGAATCGGAAAGCTGTATTTGTTTGGGTAATACACTATCAGATAGTTTTCAAACGCATAGAGGATTAAAACAGGTATGTATTCTGAGCCCTTTGCTATTCTCCTGTTTTATTAACGATTTAGAAGACAACTTGGGTGGAGGCTTGATTATTAATAACACCAGGATTAAATTTCTAGCCTACGCTGACGATATCGTTATTTTGGCAACAGATCCCAGAGTATTACAAGATATGATATACGACCTGGAAAAATATTGCACAACATGGAATCTAGAGATAAATCTAAGAAAATCTAAAATTATGATATTCAGAAAAGGCGGAAGACTGGCAAAAAATGAAATGTGGAAATTGTATAACCAACCAATAGAAGTAGTGAACTGTTATAAATATTTAGGAATACTGTTAACGCCACATCTATCATTGACTAAACATTTTCAGGAAAGAACTGCAAAAACCATGGTAAGTATAAATGTAGTGTGGAAAAAACTTTTTACTTATAGGAAGATCAATATGGCCCCAAAAATTAAAGTTTTTAAAGCAGCGGTAAAATCGATTATTGGTTACATCTCACAGGTTTGGGGAGGAAGGCAATACGAGGAGATTGAAAAAATTCTATATTATTTCATTATAAAAATATTTAACTTACCAATATACACACCGGCATACCTAATACACATAGAAACAGAACTGACACCCCTTCATTTGGATAATTTAAAAAATCATCATTATTACTTATGCAGAGTCATGAATTACCCTGACAATAGATTTCCCAAAATAATCGCGTAGGTAGGCATAATTTATGATCTAATAATCCCATATTATGTTGCCATGTAATATCCTATTGATTTATTAAATGTTATAAGTGCAATTTGCTCTCGTTCTTGTTATGGGTTGTTTTATACCGCATGTTAGAAATATATTTATATTATTATATTTATTGTTTGTTGTTATTATTATATTTGTTGTTTATGCTTATGTATATTAAATTTAAAAGATGAAAAAGAAGATATTTTAGGAATAATCGGTAGTAACACTGTTAGTTACAAGATTTGAGTTTGTAAATGATAACTAATGTCTAATGGATGAGGGCCAACCTCCGGCTGATGGTTCTCAAACCAAGCCGTAAATTTTTTTGATGAGTTTATTATGTCTATTGTATTTATCATTACTTGTATATAGCTCAATAAAAATGCATTCATTCATTCATATAGTCTTCGACGAATTGCTGGGCGTACTCGAAAAAGAGCGGTTCCCCGCTACGGCTTACGTAGATGACCTGGCTGTTGTAGTAATCTCAAATAGCAGGGCCCTATTGAAAGTCGAAGCAGAACGTTGCACCAACCTGGTAGAAGAGTGGTGCGAGAGGAAGAAATTGAGGATGGCAGGAGCCAAGACTCATGCGATCCTCTTGAGAGGTAAAACAGATAGGGCTCACCCTATATCAATGAGCATACAGGGAACAAGAATAATTCCGAGTGAGGTTGCCACCTATCTTGGAATCAGGATTGGGAGGAATTTTAATGTGACGCCTCACTTGGACTATTTGAGAAGTAGGGTGAGCCTTGCCCTTAATGGACTGAGTCCCACCGGGTGCGCGTTTTGAGGCCTCAGATATCCAACTACCATAGCCATTTTTAATGCTGTGGTTGTTGGTATACCCCGATATGCGGCCCCGGCTTGGATTGGAGATCTGTCGCACCGACAGAAGAGCAGGCTGGCTACAATCCAACGGATGGCCCTGCTTCGAATAACCTGGTCATACAGAACTGTGTCTTACGAGGCGGTGCAGATCTTAGGAGGAGCTATTCCCCTCGACCTCCTCCTAAAAGAAGACCTCCTTCGGCATAAAATATCGGATATCCCAGCAAACTTACGGGAAAAATCTGTGCAGACCCCACCAAATGGAAAAAGATCCTCCGGGAGAACACTTGGGCAGAAGGATTCGGCGGTGTGTGACGACCCCAAATGGGGCTACACTAAGGAAGTACTTCCCCACCGTCGAATCGCGGCTAGAGAAGACTTGGATCCTCCCGGACTACTGGACTTCTCAGATTGTAACGGGACATGGAGGTTTTCGAGCGAAGCTTCACAAGCACGGAATAAACATCGATCCTCTATGTCCCAGTTGTGGGGTCCCAGAAAACGCTGAGCACATTGTTGTTGCCTGCAAAGCTGCTGAGGGAAACTGGGCTCTACACACTGTCGGAGAGTGACTTTCCTCAGCTGGTGTCTAAAGAAAACTACCAGCACTTCACAAATTTCGTGTCTGGGTGGAAGGAAGCTTCGGGCCCCACCCACTTCTCTTTGGGTAGAAGACATACAGCTCCAGTGAGGCTGCCAGACAGAGGAGGCGATGAAGAGGACGGTGGCTGATCTGTAAATGTTAGACGCTGTGCACCGACTTTGAATTAACTTGGTCTACTAGCAGCAGTGATATATTATGCAGTCATGCTTATCCTACCACTGTTGCAAACTCTCGTATTACCTCCAAGGTACGGTGGTGAGAAATAAAAAAAAAATTATTGTATCGCACTGTTTGGGTCTAGATTTTTTGAGACCCATCTGCGGCGTTCCACGAGATCCGACAATGTTCTAGACCCTCCTTACAACTATATATAAGGATCGATTGACTGAGCAGTCTTAAGTCTGTGTCTGTGAATCTCAAGTCATATGATTAGTGTGCTATAACGTTATCATTTTTGTAACCTGCTTATGTTGAGTTGTATTAATTCGTTGGCATTGATTGTATATCCTTGTTGAAAGCTGAGTAAGAACTATTGTATAATTAATTTTAAATTAAATATTCATATCTACTAGAAGTACAGTCATCTTTAAATACATTGGTTACACGTTGTGTTTGTTTTATGTATATTAGGTTAATTGGCGTTCATCTTATTTAATTTGCTGTATAATATAAAGGGTCAAAATGTATCTTAACTTATTTGTCCACTATACATTGTAAATGTCTTTTAAGCATTTCCTCAGGAAATTTAAAAGTTTCGTGTTAACCACTATATAGGTTTAAATAGGAAGTACCTAATTTACTTTTAGTATTTTACTCAACAAATGTCAGCGATTCTTTATTGTTCCTTCTGTTATAAATGCTCATCTTCTCTTGTTTTCTCATTTCAACTAGCACTTTTGTATAATCATTTCTTTCTAAGTCAACATTTTCTCTTTGATCAAGTATAGTATTCATAAGGGATCTGAAATAGTCGTCTAAATCTCTTGGCATGAATTTCAAATTTAAAAAATCCGATAATCTCGGAAAGTAGGTTAGAAATAGCAATTGAAGAATCCTGGTAGCCTTAGGTTCAAAAATCCTCTTGCTGTTTATAATCAACTCCTCTTCTCCAGCGGGGAGGATGTCAATTCCGAACATGGCGGTCATGAAGATCTTAACGGCTAATTCATTAATTATTTCTACATTCAAGCTCTTCGGTTTGCTTTTGACAAATGATTGACATGATCCTAAGATTTGTGGAAAAATAGCTCTCATTTTCCCTGTCGTGAATGTCGTCAGTAATCTGTTCCTAAAAATTAGATAGGCAATTAAACATTTTTATTAATAAATTGAAGATTTTTTTAATAAAAATTTTCAGCCCATGCATTGTTATACTTTAAGAAATTTAACCGAAAAGAGACGAACATACCGGAAAATTTGGACGTGTACACAACCCAGACGATAGTATCGTGACGAATAAAACATGCGTGTAAAATTGCGAAACTCAGTAGTGAGCGACTTACTAAAATATTAATTAGCGCGGTTCCGCTTAGGAAACTTACGGAGATGGGCCGAAACGAAGTGCGAAGATTTCGTTAAGGAAGATCTGTCGAAGCTAGTTTTGGGCAGCAGTCGGTTGATTGAGTTATATAGAGAGCGAGTGGTGGTGTCGACATTGAACCTTCGATTGGTTAATGCTTTATTATCATTATTATTTCCTGAACTCTCATAGTTATTGGTTCTTAAAATCTCAACAATATATATATATATATATTTATATATATATATATATATATATATATATATATATATATATATATATGCAACTTGTTGGTTTCTTGTAAAACATCTTCAGCCCTGGAGTTACTTGGGAGATTATCTCAATTTTAATCAAAGATGTTCGTAAAATTTCAAGTAGTGTCTTGCATTAGGGTCTCCAGCCAGCTAGTTATTTGTTCTTGATTTGTAGATCAGTAGTTCTCGTAGTGATTGTTCACGTGGATAAGGGTAAAGCCCCTCATAATCATGATCAGATTTATTGTGCCGAAAAACCGATGTCATAAGGGCCTTTGTTATTTCAATGATCCAATGATACAAGGCTGATATAGCACATCAGTTAGCGGCATATAATTTTATTTTATGTTGTTAGTTTTTCCCTGGTGATAAGCCTAGAGTTACTACTCTCTGCTGCTCTACCTACTTCAGCGTTTCTATGAGTTATTTGCATCGGATAAAGATCCTGTTCATGCCAATTTATTCGTTTCTTCAAATCCTCCTCACCTTCTCCCATATAGCGTCCTTCAATAATATGCAAAATGTTTTACTTCTCCCGCCTTTCATGTACTTGATTTTCATTCGGTCCGATGTCCTTGTTTTCCAAATTATCTAATGATGTTTGTCGTTAATCTCTTCTAGACCCTCCAGGGCGTAATAATCTTGCTATTTATCGCCCTAAAAGTCCCATCCGATCCTATCTAGCCCCTCCATTTCAACCAAGAGAGGTCTTCTTCCGGGGATTCTTCCCCCTTCTCCGTCTCCTCATCTCCTAGTTCCCGTTCTCCTTCCGGTCTGTTTACCAAGTAACTGCCAAAGATCCCGAAACGTTTCCCCTCTTTCCTCATCGATAGCGCCAATTCTAGTAACCATCGACAACCAGTCCGCGACCTTTTCATTACAAGGTTTTTAGTTGATATCCAAGTTGTACTGGCTAAAAAGTTTCTTCCATCGTGAGACCCTCGCTGATGTTTCTTTTATCTTTCCTAGTCATTTTATGTGCCTTTTATTGGTTTGCATGCGGAACTTCTTCCTAATTGGTCGAAACTGATCTACCGTCTAGCTATTCCCTCTTCTGGGCACTGTACCTCGTCTCCGAGTCTGTCAGGCGTCTGCTATTGGCCCCATTTGTCTCCGTCCTAAAATTATATGATCCCCAACGCATATTCAGTTTCGTTGGTTGTTACTGTCAAATTTTAGATTGAAGTTTGGGAAAGCTTGTACTGGTTCTTCTTGTAGTTTCGCCAGACACATCCGAATGGTGTCCTCTATGGATGGTGTCACAATTATCTTTCAAACGTGAGCGCGGTCTTGTGCTGGTCGTTAGGATACATTTCGATTTGATGGTATATCGCTTTGAGGTCTAGCGTACTAACTATTGTCGCTCCACTTAATCTGTCGGGAATATCTTCGAATCTAGGAATCGGATATCTCTCCTCGGTTGTATTTTCATTCGGTTTGCGATAGTCAATTACTACTCCAAGATTTTTCTTTCTTGGCTCGCTCTTCTTCCTCAACGCCTACAATGGACTATTACATGGCAATGTGCTATTTAAAATAATACCCTGGTGTTTTATACTTTTACCTTATCACTAATGTGTTGCCTGAAAGCTTGTAGGTTCCGCCTTTCCTTCATGGACGTAATCGTCTCGACGCTGGATCTCGAGGATTAGTAGGACAAAAAGTCACTCCCAATATCTCGCCCTATTTGAAAAAGATGTCTTCAAATTCCCTCGTTAAGATTTTCCTCCAGTCCTTGACTATACTGACTACCTCTATCCTCCCGTTTTACCTCCTGCGGCCCTTTTGCAATTATAAGTTTTTTCCCCAACGGTGATTCCTTACTTACCCTGTTTATTCCTGACTAGTGCGACACAGCCCACTATAACCTGGTACTCCTGTGGCATGCTCTTTACTACATTATTTTTTTTATTTATTACATCTGTTATAGTCAGTTAGACATACAGAGGGAGTTGGCTTAATCTACATGAAATACAATGTAAAATAAAATTTAAAATAGATTTACAATATTTATATATCTACATTTCCATTCTTTCCACTTTGTTATCTTTACGTTTTCCTTCTTTTTTTTTTGTTTTTTTTCTTTTTTTTTCTACAGAATATACAAAGGAGAAAAAGTAAAAAAAAATATTTATAAATACAATCATAAATGGTCGACTGTGCTGCCGACTATACAAAAAAAACAAAATAATAAGATAAGAATGATTATAGGTTTCCACTGTACATAACGGCCCAAGAGGTATACATGTTTATAAACACTTTAGTGTTAAACTAGCCGATTAAGTCTAGCCAGTTACGAGTTACATTATACAGAAATACATTCATATAAAATAATTATTACCCATCTGTTAAACATCTTTCTAATTCGATTATTAATGATATCTTTCTAATAGATTAGATGGTTTTCCCTCAGTTCTTTTTTAAATATTACTTTTTTTTTTTTTTTTTTTTTTTTTTTTTTTTTATTCGTTTATAATGAAAGACCTTAATTTTAGGGCGCTAGCTACATATTTAAATACATCATTTATTTTATTTAAGTTATCTGCCATGAGCAGAATTTTTATTCTTTCCTCTCCTATTATATCACTTTTAGGATTACTATCCCTTATATATTTCTGTAAGTAATGGGTTCTTACATGTTTATATATTGGGCAGTTTATGAGGAAATGTAATAAATTCTCCTTTTCGTCCATTTTGCATAGAGTGCATGTTTCTTCCGTATTAATTTTATAGTTGTTGCCGTTTAGGTAAAATCTAATTACATTTGAACCCGCAACCCTAAGTTGACTAATTATTCTTAATTTGTTTATTGATATTTTACTATTGAGATATGTGTCACCGTAACCAAAATTTGCTATAGTTCTGTACATTGGATTGAAGTTGCTATTGTTTATTCTTTCATAATCTATTGAGATTGCATTGTTATTCCATTGGTTGCATAGATTGTCTATTATTTGTTTATTGAGGTGTATTTCTTTAAGATTCGGTTTTTCTCCGATGATTCTGAACATTTCGTTTACTTGGGAAACCCAGTTTAAATCGAAACGGTTAACCTTGCTATTGTGAAGGTCACAAAGTTTATGAAAACATTTTTTTACTATTCTGTCAGACTTCATTTTTGAGATTTTACTTAGCCAGTTCAAAGTCCTTTTGAAAATTAAACAACTAATTGGCTTAATTTGTGTTTCGGATCTTACATAATAGTTCGGATCTATACTACATGCATTTCCCGGTCCAATCTTCCAATTTTCCTTTCCGAGGCCTCTCGCCGCTGTTTACTCTTTCGGCCAACTTTCTCCATCTTGTCTCCATAGCTACATGGTTTTCGTCTTTGCTCTTAGAAGAGGTACCCAAAGTGTCGCTTCCTCTGAGGTTCCGCACCTATTTCCTTTCTCTCTTCCTACTAAAATTTTGTCGGCTTGGGTTGCCCCGGCCTTCTTTCGCCACCATCCTTGATGGGTTGCTGCGCTCACGGCCTCTCGCATTTTTTCTTTATTTAATTATACCGGGCTAACAATAATCCTGCATAAAATCCATTTGACTGATGAGGCCGTTTTATTTCCCGGAACATTTGGAATTTGTTATATTCTGGAGTCCAGCGACCCTCTCCGTACTCTATCTTAAGTCTCTCTTTTACCGTGTTCAAAGGGTTCTCTTCTTCCTCTTATATTAGATTTAGTACGTTCCTCCTGACTCAACACACGAGGGCGGCTCTCTCCATCTTCTGCTTCTATCAAATTTTCGGCCCTTTAAGCTTCTATTTGGGACATTTGGCGATCTAGAAGAAGTGGTCTTCTTGAGGAAGTTGTTAAGGTCACCGATTTCGCCTCCGAATTTTTCAGGGTCTGAGATTGCCTTTCGCAGGTCCTGTGCCGTCGCTTTTCACATTTTCAGCCATTCCAGAGGCTTTGCATGGACCGAAGCCAGTGTCTCTTTCGTGTCGTGTAGTAGGGTCAGCACCGCCGGTCGCAATACATCTTCCACCGAGGTGTGAGGATTCCAGGTGAGAAGTTTGTCAAGAAGGAGTCCTAAGTAGCAATTCTGTTCGACAAGACCAGTGGAGTATTCTTGAAGGATACTGTAAGACAGATCCGTAGGTTTACGACGAAGAGCAAACTTAATTTGATGGAATTTGTCGAGATTGATTTTAATTCTCCAGTTTCTATTCTTCGGGAATTATGGTGTGAGATTGGAGAGTTTGGGTTGCAAGGACTGGGTCATTATTAACTGATAGCACAGCTGTTTCATCGGCGTGCGTATTGATAACAATAAGATGGGTTCGGATGTAAACTATATAAACTTTGTAAGGATGGGACCGTGGATTCTTTACCTTTCTATACCAACAGACTGATAAAAAAAAAGGGATGAATAGGCTTTATTTTGATTTACTTTGAATAATAGTGTCTGAGAGTTAGAAACGGATAATGAGAAAGTAGGTAGGAGGCAGGAATTTACAGAGTTATTTACACCAATCCCGGGTGTTAAACTTGATTATATTCTTTTTGTACATCGAGGAAGACTGCAGTACAGTACGTTCAAATACAGACGAGACAACGTTAACCACGCGATGGCATTTCTGGATCGTTGAGTGGGATGATTGGAATCTAAACTGGTGATCTGGGATTATGTAATTTGAGTCTCAGATGGGACATAGACGTTTAAGAACGAGTTTCAAGCATTTTGCCCATGTAGAGAAATAAGTGATAGAGAAAATAGGGTAATAGAGAAATACGAGTAATTCTTGGTATTTGGAATCATTTTAACAACAGACAGTTTCCATGGGTCAGGGAGATATGTGATAGGAGCATAGCGTGGTATATGTAGTTAGGAATAAAATAGCTTTTCGGATTTCGGATTCGGCTTTAGGATTTGAGAGGTAATTTGCTCGTGTCCAGGAGCTTTGTGGGAAGGTAATTTCTTGATAATATATGTTATTTTTGATACATGAAATAGTTTAGGTGGGAAGGTCATTTGGAGTGGAATGTCTAATTCTGCTTTAATACATTCACGGTGAATAGGATTATGGAAATCAGGGTGTGCATTAAAAGTTTTGAAGAAGTACTGAACTAATATTTGGGATTTCAATTCGTCGGATCTTGTCCACGTTTAGGATTGGATGATTGTTTGTTTGAACGGGTGTTTAAATTTCAGGAGCTTTTTATTAGTGCTCCCTAATGACTTGTCAGCAGGATTAAGATTTTGAGTAAAATTGATTAAATTTTGTTAGGATCTTTTTCCTCACTTCGATTAAATTTTAAAGTTTTGATTTCTGATTTTAATTTATTAGTCAGTTTATTACTTTATTTATTGCCAGCTTCGATCTTTCTCTGCGTTTTCCCTTATAAGATACGAAGTGCTCTGGCATGTTAATGTGTTATGAGTTATAGGTTTTATTGGGTGAGGTGTTATCGGTTATACTGCTTGATATTGAGGTTGTGAGTTTTGCTATTTCTTTGTTGATGTCTTGATTTGTCCTGGGTGGAATATTCAAACCTAGTTTAATTTCCAAATCGTCATGAAAATTGTCACTGTTTACTCGTCCTATAATCAATGAAGGGGGAGGGGAGATTTAGGAGCATATTTTGATGTAAGACAAGTAAAACTGGACTATAATCTGGTTCTAAGGTCATTCAGGGATTTTATTATGGCTTGTGATGGGGAAATATGAGAGGCAATGAATATATCCAGGATATCGGGGCGCTTTTTGAGGGGTGTGGGCCAATATATAGGATTCATGGATGAGAGGACAGAATAAGTGTTAAAAGATATTACTTAAATAAGGATGTTACCACGTGATATGGATGTTCGACAACCCCATCGTTGGTGTTTAGCGTTGTAGTCTCGTCCAGCAATGAAGCGGTGTCCGAGGGATTTGAATAAGGAATCAAGAAGATTATGGGAGAGGGAATCACCGGAACAGTGTACAGCTGAGAAAGTTAGATGGAAAGTCACTGAGGTTGATTGAATCGCACCAGTTGGAATGGAAGGAAATGCCGAAATCTAGTACAGATGTATGGATAAAGAAGCAGGAACCGGGTTGAGAAGTGTTGTCTGATCTATGTGTTGTAGTCCCGTATGTATAAATTTGACCGTTGCGTGAAGTGAATATCAATTTGATTATCGTGTAAAAATTGGTCAAGTTCGTCTCGGTGGTTATGTAATCCTTAAGAATTCCACAATACGACAGCTAGGGGCTTTGTGCTCATCGTGGAAAATTAAATGGAATTTCAGAAAGGAGTCTGATCAGGAGAGTAATGAGAGGTTTGATTGTATTTTGGAGCTCTAAAAAGAAGGTAGAGTTGTTGTCGGTATGATTTGTGAGTTGATACAGAGTTGCGGCGGATAGTTTGTATTGCTGAGGGCTGGGCCCGTTTTTGGGTAAGAGGAGGCGAGCCTAGTCTTAGAGGTACATCTGCTGGCGGATTTGACTGGAAATTAGGTAGGGTTGACACAGGATGTAAATTTTCCGGTGGTAATTTGAAAAGGTTAACTGATATAGCAGGATTGACTTATGTGAAAGTTGAGGCCAAGGATTGGATTGAGAAGTCCTAGGGGCCTGATGATGTGACTGTTGATTCTTGGAGGTGGTGGCATCATTTGATTTCCGGAATTCCTGTAGAGGATGGCTCTTAGGTGCAGTAGTAGTAGGTGGTGATTATTGGGTGATTTAAGAATGTTTCGGTAGTTCTGGAAGACTCAAGAGTCGCAATTTCCGGAATCGCAATTTTTCACATCTTGAATCCTTAAAATACTGTTTTGAGTTCTCTGCTTATAGATTTGTAGTTTGCATCCTTTGTAGTTTGCTGGGTGGTCTTCGCCACACACAGGACGCATTTGGTTGGTTCGTTTAGTGGCTTCTGCCAAGTCTGACGCATGTTGGCCGCTACATTTATTGCATCTGGTTGGTTGGTTGGAGTTGGCCCTAGTGTGTCACAAGGTTTGGCACATGGTACAATTGAAGTAATAAGTATTTTAGGATTATTTATGGCAGGCTCTTAAACAACAATGACAACGGATATTTATCTGTTGGGTGTAAAAGGAGGGAAATGTGCCATGCATTAAACTTAATTTTTTCTTGCAGTCGTAGGCTTTGTATCTCTTGATCTTCGTTCAGAGCGATGGACAAGGCGGAAAAATCGTCCGGGGTTTGAATTTCCTCAATCCTCGAGAGAGAGTCTGCGACTATGTTTTCCTTTCCCGGTCTCTAGATGATCTCTGTAGTGAATTGGCTGATGTACGTTAGCCAACGAATGCGGAGAGTGGAAACAGATTCAAGCTTCTGAGTAAAAGCGTGGATTAGCGCTCGATGATCTGTGATAATTGAGAAAACTCGACCTTCCTAGGGGTCCTGTCATTCTTCTTAGCGTTATAAATCGACGAAGCTCATGCATATCCTTGGGAAGTGGGAACTCTAGGACTGCCTTAACTTTGTCCTCTAAAAGTGTGATGCCAGACGAGGAGAGGTGGAAATCAAGCTCGGTAACACCGAAGATGCATTTCGACGGGTTTACAGCTATTCCGTTCATGTTTAGTCGGCGAAGCACTTCTCGGATGTGGGCTTCATGTTGCTCCTCGTTCTCCGGAGCAATCAAGAAGTCATCGAGGAACTTTAAGAGAAAGACTAGATCCCTGAATTGGTTGTCGACGAAACGCTGAAAACTTTGTCCGGCGTTCTTCAGGCCGAAACTCATCCTATTAAACTCGATAAGACCAAAAGGGTTAGTGATCACTGTCTTCTCCCGGTACTTATTTGCTATGGGGATGCGGTAATACGCCTTGCGAAGATCTATTTTGGGGAATATCTTCTTGCCGTGGATCTCCATAGTGAAGTCTCTCAGGTTAGGTATTCCATATCTGTCTGGGATGGTGACAGCATTAAGTGCTCGGTAGGTTCTGCATAACCTCAGCGTCCAATCCTTCTTCTTCACTACATACAGAGGGCTCGACCATGGACTTTTAGAAGGGCCGCATATTCCCTCGTTAATGAGGTCCTGTATCTGCTTCTTGACGTTCTGGCATTTAGCAGTAACAGGGCGTCCGTTGGTTTCAATGTGGTGCTCCACGGTCATTTGGGATGGTCCACGGATGGGAGTTACTTTAGTAATGGTCGGACTCGTCCAGAATGCGGGCAAACCTGTTGTCAGCCGGAAAGATGGAGAAGACGGGTATTTCTACAAAGGATATGGTGCCGGTGATGCTGCGTGCAGATTGCTGGTCAATCAGCAGTTGGTTCCTGAGGTCCACCGTGAGCTGATGCCAAGAGAGGGAATCCGCACCGATTATGGTCGGTCTTACTGACGTCGGCAAGGATAAGGGTGGACATCGGGGGTTCTTGAGGCCTAAGTCGCCTTCACGAGTGAATTCACCGAAGGTCGCAATCGTCGAGTTGTTGGCTGCTACTAAGGTGAAATCAGTTGGAGTCTTGCGTCGCCCTTTGGGTACAGGAAGGAGAGATATGGAAGCACCAGTATCAACAAGGAAATGTTGGCCTTTAGTTCGGTCCGTCAGGAATAGGCGGTGGTGCGTTTGGGGTGTGAAAGTTTCCGCCATAACTTTCACGTCTCTGAGTTTAAAGTTGGCTTTTCGTACTTCCAATTGCAAGGAGTTGTGCTTTCTTTCGGAATCTCTGATGATAGAAGCAAACGCCTTTCTCACGAGATTGAGACCTGGAGTTGCGATCTTGGCTCTGACCTCTGCTGGCGCTCCTTCCACGGTTCGTCATTTTCAGGACACGTAGGATCTCTTCAAAGTTGAGGCGAAGAGCTCGGATGTCATCGGAACGGTATTCGCAGCTGCATGTTGATTTTGTTGATGAAGTGATAGCGGCTAAAGACTCGGTCGTGAGGGGTTCTGAAGTGTCTCGAATCTCGGATGTCATCGGAACGGTGTTCGCAGCTGCATGTTGATTTTGTTGATGTAGTGATAGCGGCTAAAGACTCGGTCGTGAGAGGTTCTCAAGTATCTCGAATCGCGTAGGTTTCCGCTAGCGGAGAGATTTCTAAAATTGTATCTGCCACGTCGGTGAGTTTGTCAACGTCGGTGTGACCGGTAGATATGAGGATGGGTCGAAATCGCTGAGGCAAGTTCTTCATCCAGAGTGTGCAGATGAAATAGTTGGAATCAGCTAATTGCTTCATTCGCCTGAGCTGTTGCGATGGGGTCTGATTCCCAAGAGGCATATTTTCCAGCAGTTTACGGATGCGCAGCGTTTCAGACTCTCCACATGTGATGATCAGCCTAGCCTTTATGTCTTCGTACGGTTGCTTCTTTGGTTGCGTGCCAATATATGACACTTGGGTAAGGACATCTAGGTCGAGGAGCGGTATTATATACTGAAATTTTAATTTTCTAGACACGGCGCGTGCAGTTGCGAATACGGCTTCAGCCGTCACGAACCGTAAGACCAGATTCGTCTTCCAGAACTGCAGAACCCTTGCAGGAGACACTATGGATGCGACTATCTCCGGCGGGCTTGGATGCGTGGTATCTTGATTTGATTTGGGCGCTGAAGTTGGTCCGGACATGGTGTTTAGATAGGGACACTAACGTGAGATTGTACAATATCAGGATCACGTTGGAGTCACCACTGTTAAGATGTAGGGCTAAATGCTCTTAACTTAAAGTAAAAATAAATGATAAATTTTTTTTGTTTCCAACGTTTAATATGTCGCCGCTCCTACTTAGATTTTAAAAAAGCTTAAAGAATATGTCTCATCCTTCTTATTCCTGGTCACGGAAATTTCAACTGGTGTACTTGCGAGCTAGCAATTCGACAGCAACAGAACAGGTTAATTGATTAACGTGAGCGCAATTGATAAGATAAATATTACTTTTTTAAAAGGCATAGCACAGCTGTTACAACATAAAACTGCAGTTGCGGCCATGACCGCATTTGAACACTAATGAAATACACGATTCAGAATGCTATTTATTTACCATGCGTTCCTTCTTATATACTATGGGGGGTCGGGTGTTTCCATCTCTTAGAGGTTATGACGCTTAATAATGCTGTACTCCAGACCTTAACTCATATCTATATTTTCCTAGATGATCCGCCAGCGTTATTTCGTTCTGGTGTTCGGTTTCCCTTACTGTCTTCACTATGACCTTGAATCTGATGAATACCCAATAAACTGCCAGAGCGAAAATTGCCTGCATATTATGGTTGGGTTTCCTTGGCCTGGACCGTATTCCACCTTCATTAATTCTTTTTCCGAACGGTCTTCTCCCGCTGACTCCCTACTCTCTCCTGATTCTGGTGCTCTTTGTACCCTCGCCCTCTGGAGTCCACTCCCTTATGAACCTGCAGAATGATAGACCTGCCGGAATGATTCTGAGGAACGATATTCGCGTTCTTCAACCGTGGCATTTTGGTAAACTCAAAGGGGCCCTGTTTAAAGGTAAATGTCATTTTGGGTTGATCCCTTGGGTGCATCTTTATCTGATGTTCTACTAACTTCAGGGTAATAGGTGCTGTGGCTCCACTCACTCTATCCAGGATATCTTCGAACCGACTTTTATTTTTCGTCGATTGCATTTTCGTTAAGTTCACTACAATCTACTACGACCCTGTATTTCTCGTGATTCATCCCCCCCCCCGCTCTTTTTCTTTACCGCCAATAACGGGCTATTGTTTGGAGACTTTCTGTGGATTATAATTCCCGCACTTATTTTATTTTATTTCCTCCCTTCAATGCCTCACAGAAAATACAGGTATTGGGGTTATAAGATATCTAATTTTTAAAAATATAGATTTGACTATCTGAAGGTCCCCCAATAAAATAAAATAGAAATATAGTAATATTCAACTAGTAGAAATGACAACAATAGACAAGACTAGACAACAATAGACAGATAGTAATATTCAAAAAGACAATAGAAAGATAGTAATATTCAAACGTAACGAAAAATCTTTTTTTTTTTAAACAAACATATAAGATAAAAGCTATAAAAAAAAAAAAAAATTGTCTCGTTGTGATTTTTACGTACTTTTACCGCATGCATGTTGTCCTTGTCCAGTTCGCTCTTGTCCCTTTCTCAGGTGTTCCATTCCACTCACAGTTTTTTTATCTCGAGCTTCCAAAAAATTGTTTTTAAAATTAAGATTAAAATCACATGATTTTCTACAACACTCCCCCTAAGGTGACGGAGGCACGGAAACACGCCTGTCTAAGAGGTTTTACGGTTCGGCCGGACTTGGACATGTAAGGTGCTGGAGGAGAATTTGCCTGTTCAGTAATGGGCTGTCCTGGGAATTCATTTCTAATGTCCTGTTTCCGTAAAGGTCTCTACAAAGGTGTTTGTGGCATGCATTCACTTCTATCCTCTTCCATACAGGCTTGACTCTGTCGATTGTGACGTTCACATTTTTCCCCCAATGAGTACTGTGAAAATCTTGTCACCTCGCTCTAGAACCTTGTGTGGTCGAGAATAAGACGGTACGGACGTTTTCCGAATAGAATCCTCGCTTAGTAAGGCGCTTAGTAAGGTGGTTAGATCCTTGTGCAGATATGTTTTCCTTTTTGATGCTCGTAGGTCAACCGGTTTCAAGCGCTTGTAATCATCCTTCAGAGCTTGTAGTGCGATGCAGGGTTCAGGGGAATCCTGTGTACCTAGAAAGTCTCCGGGAAGGCGCAGTGGTTGACCATAAATTGCTTCGGCTACGCTCGCCCCAGGTCTTTACGGAACGTGAATCGTTACCTAAAAGAACGGAGGGGAGGACTTGGGTCCATCATGTTGACAGAAGATAGGCCATTTGAGCAGCTTTTAGAGAACGATGCTTCATTTCGGCGGTTCCATTGCTCTGCGAATAGTAAGCGGTACTTCGTTGCATGTAAATAACCCTGCGAATATTGAGTAGTTAGAATAATTCCGCTTCAAATTGGCGACCTTGGACAGTGGTAATACGTTTACTTACTTACTCCTCGGCGCTGCGCTCTGCGTGGGACGTTGGCCTCCTTTAAGATTTTTGCCACTCCGCTCGATCTGCTGCGGCATCTCTCTCGCCTGACTCCAAGCTTTCTCAAATCCGCTTCCACGTCGTCTAGCCACCGTAGTGGTGGCCTGCCTCTCCTTCTTCCACCGGGTTTCTGGACACCCTTCCTTCCTGCAACCTCACATGGCCAAGCCATCTTATACGAGACGCCTTGATGAAGGTAACAATGTCAGCCTCCCTGTATAGTGCGGCCAGTTCCCTGTTGAACCTCGCTCTCCAAACTCCTCCCTCACATCTAGAGCTCCTGCCAGTGCTGGAAGGGATCTGGCCATTATCTCCACATCATCTGCATAGGCGAGGTGCTGTGATAGGCGGTTAAATGTTGTGACCCCCAGGTTTGTCCTGATGGCACAGCTTTATCTAAGCTCATATTAAAGAGTGTGGTTGCCTTCGTACTTCCTTACATGATTCCTGTCATTATCTGAAACTCATCGGATACCTGATGTGGTAGTGGTAGTGGAAGCCAAATGCCTAGTGGAAGCCAATCCTAATGCTGCTGCAGGACTGAGTCAATGCGGTTGTCGGATGCGTCGCATACTAAAGAAAGTTGGCAAGTAGCTGCGGGATGTGCAAGTTTTGCTGCTTCTGTCAGACTACGCTTGCTATTCTCAAAGGAATTTGTAGTCCCTTCGGTCCACTCTATTGGAGTTTTAACTCTTTTTTTCGCGTTCTGGAGCAGTTGGTTCATATCAAAGAGGCCCAATGATATGGACAGCGAGCAGTAGAACCTTTCATACCTAGGAAACGCCTTAGTTCACTTTTGGTTGTTGGCCGGGGAAAATCTAGGAGTCTCTAAACCTTACGAATGAAGGGGCTGGATTCCGTTTGAACCTATCTTGTAACCAAGAAAGTCAACTTCTCGCTTTCCGGAAACACGTTACCGACGTTCAGCGATATGTGGAATTCATCCCCAAATCGATTATCTGATATTGATTGAAATATTGGTGGTCGAATAGTGTGTGCTTAATTGTGTAATAGAGTCTTTAATCTTTCGTTTGTTGTTCATTAGTTTGTGTTATCATTTATTGTTTCCAATGTTTACTTGAGTTTTCTTGTTGTTTCAGTTTATTGCTTTTTCTTATTTTAATTTTTTTTTAGACTTATAGTGAAACATTAGGTTAGGTTAAGCCAAGTGGTTATCTACGAGGTTTAAACCATCTCAACTGGGTTTCTTATACTGATTATTTTTATAAATAATCGGTCAAAAGTCCTTCTAAGATTTGTAATAGGAGTGTAAAGATGGATGAAGACTGTTTTGAAGGTGAAGGCACCCAATCACAACAGCCTTCTGCCAAAAGGGCAAGAAGCAGAGCTTCTGATTTGCCAGAGGAACCCGAAAGAACTGCTTGTCTTCTGCAGGAAGCTAAATCTATTCAAGGCAACTTAAAAGTTTTCTTGCAAAATCTTGATAAAAAAATTAGTAATAAGGCAAGGAATCACATAAATACAAAGATAAATCGATTGATCGATATCATTGATAACGTAAAATAAAGAATGTGGGCAGAAATTCACGGAGCTTCCAGTCTCGGACCTGGTTCAGAAGGTAGTAAAGGAAACCCTGATGTCTTCCTGCGTCCTAAACTTTATAAAAGATAAAATTATGGATAATACGTTGCCCATAGTAACTGAAGTGCTACCGCGAGTGGAGGTTCCAACTCAAAGCTCTACGCAGCCCATTGCTGGACCATCCTATAGAAAAGAACCACCAGAGTCTAATGAAAATTTTCAAGTTGTGGCGAGTAAACGAAGCCGAAGGAAGGCTAAGTCGCGACCAAACGGCCATACAGAAGAAAAGACCGAAACTGATGGAGCTTTATCTGAGCCGTCTCCACGTGATGGTTCCTCTTCGAAGGCGAAGGTTAAGACTTTGGCAGACATAGTAAAGTCCCAGCCTACAAAGCCAACTCAGGCGTCCAAACCAACCTATCTCACAATCGGTGGATCTGGTAAGAGCCCAGTGGACATAATGAATGGGTTGCCATCCCCTAGTGGAATGGGGGTCAATTGTGCGAGCAATAAAAGGAGGCTCGATATTGGTCCGCATAGAAGACAGCTTCCACGCCACAAAGGTCATTGGGTGAAAGGGGCTCCGCGATAACGGCTTACATGCCCGACTGGCCTTAACTTAAAGAAAAAGCCGAAACTGGAGGTTAAGGGTGTGCCTCATGCATGGGGATCAGCGGAATTTTCTATTCTACATTCCGGTTCAAATTGTTGGAAATGAGTACATTGAATGGAGGATGGTGCTCGTTACCATTCAATGACTACCTTGATGCCCCTCGTTGCACTAAGTGCTACGAGCATACGAAGGCTGCATGCACGGCGGATAACAGTAGGATAACTATACTACAGCTTAACCTGGGCCGAAGGCGAGTTGTAGCAGAAGAGCTTCGCGCTCTTTCTCCTCACTACGACATTATGGCGATCCAGGAACCCACTTGCCGTGGGAACGGGTTTTGGCCTCACGTCGAAGGTTATAGCTCTAAGCAGTGGAGGGAGGAGGTCTAGAGCTGCTATTGTGGTTAACAACCCAAACTTCCACATGATGGATCTGAGGTAATGTTCTATGACAGACAGAGTTGCATGCTATGTCAAGTGGGGCGCAGTCGCTTTTATGCTACTCTCGGCATACTTACCTCATGGAAATGATATCTAGGAAGACATATCTACCATTGAAACGATCATATGCCGTACAAGGAACGTGATCGTTTATTCAGATACCAACTCCTGGAACACGATCTGGGGATCCAATCGAACAGATAGAAGAGGTGCTTTACTTGGTGAGTTTATCACAAGGTATCAGCTGGTGGTAATAAACGATATCTCCTCCTCTCCTACGTTCTCTGGTGGAATGGGGGAGAGTTGGATTGATGTCACGCTGGCTACACCAACACTTGCAGGGCGCTTAGTCGGTTAGACCCTTAGACCTGAAACTAGTTCTGACCACAAAGTCCTGGCTTTTAACTTGCAACAGGATATAGATTATTCCCACGGCATTCAAAAGGGATAGGTGACTCGCATTAGCAACTGGAGTACCTTTCGGTGCATGCTAGAGGGTAAAATTGTCGATGAAGATTGGGAGAAGGGGCATTATGATGATCCTGATGACCTGGACTACAGGGTCACCAGGGTCACCGATATCATCTTAGATGCCTCAGAGGATTCCCTCCAGCACCGTAAGGTGAGGGTCAAACCTGTCCCATGGTGGACGCCGGCTCTAACAACCATGAAGAGAGCGCTCTAAAAGGCCCGGCGTTCGTGCAGATGTGACGAGAGGCGCACTGCACTTCGGAGCGAGTATAAGTCCAAGGCCAAGGTGTACCGCAACGAGGTACGTTCACGGAAGCGAAGAGATCCAGGAACGAGTTAAGCGCCGATGAATCCACCAAAAACCCCTGGGGTATCCCATACAAGGTCGAGTTGGGTAAATTAGTTCCTCCGCAGCCGCTAGCAGCCATCAAACATGCTGATACCGAGGCTACTACACTGAAAGAATCGGCTGCCCTATTTATATAAGCGGCATATCCCAGCGAAGATTCTACCCAGGACAATGAGGCCTATGTACGGCGCACAACGGTATACCCTCCAGGCACGGACTTCTGTCCGCCATGGGACATATACGACCTTCGTATTGCCGTGGATAGGCAGAAAGTTGGTCGCGTTCCAGGACTGGATGTTATTGACGCGGCGATTTTGAAGAATAGTATCCCCTTTATTGCCTAGACAGGGGATACTTTCCGAAGAAATGGAAGATCTGAGACTCCTCTACAAGGGAGGGGGAAGGGATGAGCAGCTTCCTAAGTCATATCGACCTAGATGTCTCCTCCCTGTTAGCAAAGTTCTGGAGCATCTCATTCTAGCCAGTTTACAGCCGGTTCTAAGAAAAGCAAGCCATCCACGGCAATACGGATCAACAAAAGGTAAAGGAACCGCTGATGCGCTGCTTCGAGTTAGTAAGGATTGTTTTCCCCGTCCAGATGGATGGTAAAGTACATCAGGTTCCGCACAAAGTACCTGCCGGCAACACTCAGCTCATTTAGTCTCCGGTAGTCGCCGCAGATTCTGAGACTCCCGTCCCGTTTTGTCACAACGTGAAGTGGGAGGGACCAGCTGCTCTTCGATGGTTGGCAGATTCTCTTATCGATCAGTCTTTGGAATTCTTCTTTGACTGCCTTGCACTTCTCCGGCGGCAGTCGCCTGGCTTTGCTCTTCACCGGCTGTCCCCTAGTCTCTAGGTGTTCCACGACTTGCCTTGGGGTTCTACGGATAGGTGAGGGACGTGTGATGTTCGGAAAGTTCCTAAGCATGTGTGCGTGGGCGCAACCGTCGGGAATGGTCGAAATGGAAGGTGAAGAAATGGACGAGATTTTTCCTATGCCCTATAATCTTGCATGCTGATCGATGATCCGCCTGCTGCTGACGTCGACGGCGAGCCTATGGTGAAAGAGGAAATCCGCTCGGAGTATAGGTCTGTCAATATTAAGGTTGTTGTCGCCGTAGGTTACTGACGGTTGCTCATCGCAGGTTACCAGGTTGACGTCCGATCAGAAAGCGACGACAACATGCATGGCAGGATTTATTAAAGGGTCTCGAAGGTAGCTGTGACATCGTGGGCCTAACCCTCGGCCGTAGCTAGACCTGTCACGGACAAGATGGGAATTTCACCTCGGAGGTACCTGTGGTGTCACGGGCACTGGCCTCGACCGAAGCTAGACTCGTCACGGGTGGTAGAGGAATGTAGGAGGAGAGTGCCTCGGGGGTAAAAGTGAAGTCACGGTCTCACGAATCTTTTGCTGCTAGACCCATCATAGGCGATAAAGGGAAGTTACGTCGGAGGTACCTGTGGCGTCAGGGGCACTGGCCTCGACCACAGCTAGACTCGTCACCTGAAGTCACGGTCTCACGACTCATAGGTGGTAAAGGACAGTTACCTCGGAGATTACTGGTGACGTCATTGACAAGTGTCTCGGACGCCAGTAGGCTCGTCACGGGTAAAAAAGGAAGGAAGGGAAGTTTGACAAATAATAAGAAAATAAGCGTTAAAACATATTTTATTTAATAGAAAGAGAGTAGAAGATGGAGAAGGAGAAGAAGGAGCAAGAGAGAAGGCGAGAGAGATAGGTCAAGGTGAAAAGGAAGGTTGAGAGAAGGTGAGCCCCCTACTCTTCCTATTGCAGGTGGCTCGCCAAGTGACAATATTAAGAACGTCCTACTCTCTCGCTGCTGCAAGACCAATATCGAAATAAAGCGTTTTCTCGCCATATGTTGATAGGTGTTTTTGCTCTCGGCGATGAGGCTGTAGTCCGTTGTTATGCGATGAGTGGGAGGGTTGCGAGGAACATTGGAGACATCACTAGGAGACTTGGAGCGTTCTCGCTGCTGCGAATTGCTGAGCTGAGCTGATCCCTACTCGTAGACTTTCACCTCTTCCTAAGACCTGCTACCTCTACCCGGAGTTTCCGGAGCTCTTCCAAGACTGTCGTTTACTCGTCCAAGAATCGTTACTGAATCTCGACCTTGGAAACCGAGGGAAACTGTGATGAAAGAATATAGGCCTTAGGCCGATCCACCTCCATGATCATATCGGCCACGATTGCTAGAGCATCTACGTCTTCCTTATTGATTGCAGCCGAAATTTCTTGAACGCGTGGTGGTAGATTTCGGAGCCACAATGTTCGGACGACGTCCGCGCTAGTTGTCGATCCAGCGAGCTGGGTCATCTGGCGGTAGAGCTGAGATGGTCGCTGGTGGTAGAGCTGGGTGTCTTCAAAGAGCATTTTGATTCGTATTCGTCATAAATCTAAATGAGCCTATCACGTAGCTGCTTGTACTGGTTTCGGAAGAGTATGTAAGAAGATCCGCAACCTGTGTCAGCATCTCAAAATCCAGGCAGGTTACGATTGCCTGGAATTTTATCTGGGACGAAATATCCGTGGCGTTGCAAATACGGCGTCGGCTAGTAGGAATCAAAGGTTCGGGTTCGTTTTGTAAGATGGAGGTAGCCGAAATGTACCTCCCGAAAAGAAGAAATCTCTAAGTGAAATGCGGAGGATTTACCCCGTTACCCCCAATGCCCCCACTTCGTTTTTTGGCCCCCCCTTCCTGGCCGTTTAGGATATACGTGGTTTCTTGGGCTAGGAGAGAGGGCGGGGGATGAATGCCGAGTATTATTAAATTTCCCCTGACTTAGAGTTTTTAACTTCCGTTATATTCTCTGGTTTTCATATGTCCGGTTGTCCGAGGCAACGCGTATTTTCTAAAGCGTTGGCCCAGTCGGCCATCCCGCCACCCTCTTCTCTGTTTGGCTTATCTTCCTTATTTTCATATCCCTACCCGGCGACCACCTACCTCTTACCCTCGCTGCCGCTTCGCGTCAACATCTCCCAGCCTTTATTGCCTAGGCATACTATCTAGCACGCCTACGTTTGTTTTCTGGAATAGTGACGGATTTTACAGATAGCTTATCCCATAGAATCCTTTCGAGGTTTAAGGAAGGGGGGACCACCTACCTCTTACCTCCTATTCGGTGCCCCATTTCCCACGCTGCCGCTTCTTGTCTACCGCTCCTAGCCCCCTTATTTCAGAGGCATACTATCTAGCACATGTATCGTATTTCGCCCCCTTCACCTTCCACCTACTCAAGCTTTTTTTCACTTCCCTTTCGACCTTGCATTGGCCGCCCAAGGTGATTAATTCACATACCTGTAGTTCTCTCTCCTTTGCACAGTTTCTTCAGCGCAATGCGGCAGTTTGTCGTGTCGGAGCTCTCCTTATCCAATTGTAAACGCAATCCTTTCGCGATTCTGATGATAGACAACCTGCCACGCCATAATTATATTTTATTTTCTTGGTTGCACCTCTGCCCTTAATTTCCTCATTGGTGGGTGCTTCCTCTCCTTTTCGCTTGTACCCATTGCTGCTCCAACTTCCTTCGACTAATGACTCTCAAAGTTCGCTTCCCTCTTCTTCTATTTCAGAGGTTTCTGACAAGCCCCCTATTTCCGATGAGCCTTGACACCTCACCCGTACCCTCTGAGCGTTAATCTCTACTCACTTTTCTACTTCTATGTTCGGGGACTGCCTGATGATATACCCCTCGGTGCTGCATTCGAAGCACTGCGGGGTCACGAGACTACCAAGTGACTTGCCACACCGTACACGTGGCGCTTCCTTTTTCTCTCCTCCAGGTACCACATTCCCTTTCTTGCCTCCTACCCCCGGCTGAAATCCTCTTTTTTCCACCGTCGTCAGTTTCTCTCCTTCTTCAACCTTCTTCATGCGGTTCTCTCCTTCTTCTTCTTCATGCAGTTGGCCTCATCCTGGCTCTACCGTTGATTACCTTCTCCACACCGTCTTTTCTTCTCCTTCACCGGACCTAGCTTCTTTCTTCCTGGCTCTGGTGTGTACTATCACTTGGGCGCATACCACAACAGTTTTATCTCCGGGTAGGCCCTCCTTTCCCATCTCCTCCGCAAGCTGGACCCTGAGGGTTACTTGACCAAGTGTGCTTGGTGAAAAAGCAATTCTGCCCGATAGATTCAGATACTTTTCTCGTCTTCCGAAATACCTAGAGGAGAAGAGGATATTTCTGTGGTCTATCGCCCGCCGCCGAATGCTTTCTTTATCCCACGGCCTGTCTTCGTCAGCTTGGATTAAATTAAAAAAACTGCGTTTGACTCTGCACTCTAAGCCTACTTTCAGTGCTCCTAAATCCCCCGGATCCAGGCTATGGAAATCCGGGTTTAAATCCCGGACGGAAATAGTTTCTTATTAAAAATTTTTTGTGAAAAATGTAAAAGCGATTAATGATGTGGAATATAACAATGATGAACATAGCTAATAGTTAATTATTAAATATTTATTAAGATTAAATACCTATATATAATATTATATGAATATTAAATACCTTATAGCTCTCCACCTAATGCCTGACATGGCAAATACACTCTCAAAAAGGATGCTCTTCGGTTCCATCAGAAATGGACCATGGTCTGGATAAGTTGAAAAATCCTTTACTAAAACTTGTTCTATCAATTCGGAATCCCTCAGGACTAAAGAAGGTGTCATAAACTCATACATACCAACCATCCTTTCTCCTGGAAATGCGTTGTAAAGCTGAAATAATTACATGATTAAATGAGGGAAAAGTGCTCTATAAATTCCATAATTCGTTGACTTTAATTTTTAGTTAGATAAATCAGAGTTTTAATTTCACTTATCTAGATACTTATAGAATAACTGGTAATATAAAATATATATATATTTTTTAAATCAGCGACTGTAAAATAAAATAAAAGCTTTGATCCGAAACCACAAAATATAATAAAACACCCCAGAATGATTTGTATATTTTAATCATCACAGGGTTGTTTAAGCATTCTCAGATTAAAGAACTATTCTAGTTCTATTTTTTAATCTAAGACTGTATGACAATTCAAAACATTATACTCCGTGGTAAATTAATTTAGATTACTCTAATTATTTGTTATGAAAACCCCATTTAGTTACCATTGTTTTTCCCCAATTTCCGTTAAATAATATGAAAATAGTGGATGAAGAAGGGGTCGCGGACAGATACTAATGACTATCGTGGGATCTCACTATTTCCCGTCTGTTATAAAGTATTTAGGTTAATCCTGACTAGTCGAATCACCAAATACGCCGAGGAAATTATCGCAGACTATCAATGTGGTTTTAGACGGAACCATTCAACTATTGACCAAATTTTTTTTTCTCACTGTCCAATAACAGAGAAAAAATTAAAATGTATCAGAACAGTAGATCAGCTTTGTATCGATTGATCTATCTATCTACTAGGCAACCATTGTCAAAATAGGCGAATAATAGGGGGGAGACTAGGAACTGACGGGTTTTTGAGCACATATAATCACGTGATCTAAGGAAGTGTTTTAGGATGGCAATGGAATTTTTGGTAATTTTGGAACTATGGTTGCTCCACGACAATTGCTGGTCTCTCCATCGTTTCTGACATAGGTGTGAAAATGAATAGGTTGCCTTTTGAGGTAGAGTAAGGAGTGGTAAGGCAGGGAATTCAGAAGATGCTTAGAGCCAAGTAGGATGGCCTTGGTTCTTCTCCATCCAGTCTTAATTCATTTATCTCTGCCCAGGCGTTGGTGCTATTTATATCTTCTTGTTATTTACAGATTGCCTCTAGCATCTCGGTATCATGAAGGATAGTTAAATGTAGAGGTCATCAGCGTTTTAGTGGTTGGTGGAATCAGGGAGATCGTTAATATAAACAGAGAAGAGTTGGTGAGAGGGAGGATTCTTGTGGCACGGGGGCTTGTGATATGGAGATTTGAAAAAAGTGTGCCTTAGCACGCCGTAAGGAAGATTGGAGGAGATTGCGTAAGGACCAGAAAACGGAGTAATCTTCACCGCAACGGGTACGTCGGAATCGTCTTCTGACAGCCTCTCTTCTGCTCATCAACTCTCTGATTTCGGGACCTATCCAGGGAGTTGCAGGAAAGGTTGACCTCGGCCCCAATATTGGGCTACCCAGTTCCAGGAGGCAAATTCATCCTCGACACAGATGCCTTCGAAGAAGGCATTGGCGGGGTCTAGCAAAATTGCAGGAGGGCCAAAAACGGGTTATCGGTTATTTCCGCAAGACGCTATAAAAATCGGAGCGTAATTATTGCGTAACCAGGCGGGAACTCCTGGCTGTTGTCCATAGAACATATGTTCAGTCTCAACAGTTTTTATTTCATTTCATTATAAGAGGTCATTTTAAAATTTAAATTCGCTGACGTTCCCGCCTGTCCAAGGCTCCCGCCTTTTCCAATATTCCAACATTAGCATGGCCTCATTTCAGATACAAATACAATTCATTAGTCCATCAAGACCTTAACCTATCAGATATGGAAAAGTATCTTTATCTATATGGCTCTTTAACAAGTGAAGCCTTAGCGACCGTTCAAAGCATTCCATTCACGAAAAACGATTATGTTATAGCTTGGACAACCTTAAACGAGAAATATAATAACAAAAGAATATTAGCTTCAGTAAGTATATTTGAAGCAGCTTCTAGACTTTAAACCCATTAGTCAACCAAATATTGAAAATTATTGGACTTCTTAAATACTGTTGCAGACAATATAAACGCATTCAAGAGGCTTGCTTTACCAGATGCATCAGATTTTATCTTTTTACTCTAGCCATCCGATATTTTGATAGCAAGTCAAGAAAAGTTTTTGAAACTCAACATATAAAAGAAGATTTTCCAAAGTTTAGCGATATAGTTCAGTTTATAAAGGACAAATGTCAAGTGCTTGAGTTATCCTCAGCGATGACAAGTGGTAACTCGCATGTTCTTAGCAAAGCGTCGGCATCAAATTCTTAGCTAGTTGGAAGAACATTTTCAAAAACAGTTTTTCTCGCATCCGGGCTCAATTCTTATTTTTTAACGAATTTTAAACAAGGAAATCGTGAAACTGGTACAAGAAACTATAATTATGGCATACAAAACTACAGTTGCTTTATTTGTAAGGGGAAACATGTTCTGCTAAAATGCCCTAAATTTCTCAATTTTTTCCCAAAGGAAAGATATAATTCCTTGAAAGTGTTTCCGGGAAGTCAATCATTTGTCACAAAGGCATACTCAAGAGGAGTGCAGAGTGCCCGTAAACTGCCAATTTTGTCAAGGCTCCCACCATTCTTTATTACATTTTACTGATTACGCACCTCATGTATTGGCTGAAAATGATTCTGAGGAAACCAATCTTGTAACTCAAAGTAGACCAACCGATTCATCTATTATTATGAAAGAAAACATAAATTTTAGGTACCTAAATGTTGACATCAGGATCGGGATGACTGTTACAAGGACGACTGTTAAAAGAGGGTCTAAAAGAGGCAAGCAGTTGATTCGATACAATCTACTCCTTGTACATACAAATATTTAGCAATATTTACTTACCTCATCGTAATAATGAGTCAGGTGATATTCTAATCTCAGCACTCTTGCCATGTTCCCAATTATGGGCCAAGGTTTGAAGTGCTTGACTCCCCTAATATTCCAGTAATTCATGGCCCAGTAGACGTTCATGCCTACATAAATTAAGCCCGAAAGTGCAGTAAATGCCACAAACTCCGAAGTAAGCATCATTCTGTCAATGAAAAATTTATTTGTAAATATACAAGAAATTATTTTAAGGTTGTAAATCGTTAAGAGTAATTATAATATTTCCTTATTACCTGGAAACCAATAAGGATATCAGAATAGCTAAATAGCAAACCAAATCTGATTTGAATAAATCATGAATGACTTGGCTAGACCAGAGATAGAGGCTTTTGGACATCTTTCACCAGAAATAGTAGGTATTGAAAGAAAACTGTACGCTATGCGCTATCAGCCTAAACCAGTTTGATTCAATTGAAAAATATATATATACCTAGCCTATCTATCGATTTCCAGTTCAATTATCTCAACTTCAATATTCCAGGAAAACAAATACTTTTTTATGAGCAATAATAATTCTTTTTTTCCAATTTAAAACGATCTTCAGTTTACATCAATTTGAAATGTTTACTGAAAATACTTTATCATTATAATAAGTCCGGCGACATTCCAATTTATCGAAAAACTGTAAGGTGAACAACGAATTATTAAATTTCGACTCTCTACATATCTTTTTGAGTTGGTTTAGAATTCCCTTTAGATTTCGTTTTATGCTTAGTTGATACATTTAATCATCCAATGTAAGCGGGAATCTATTGTTAGGAGAGATCGGATGTTTTTGTAAATACGAGTAATTTAGAGGAACTGTCGAACCAGGGAACTAGGGAAAACTACAATAGGTTTGAGTTAAATATACAAAACGAAGACAGGTTAGTAGGTTAGTTACATTATTTAGGTATGACTCAAGTGTTGAGATAGCAATTTAACTTGTTATTATTATTTTCAATTAAGTTGGCTTTGGCCATATGGTTTTATACAGTGTATGTACTTGTAACAAATAAAGAAAAGTTCTATGTCTTGTTTTATTAATTGAGCTCTGCTTATTTCAAGATATAAACCTAATCTGGAATGTAAAGTAAAACGGTGAACGGAATTTTAACAGGTTATGGGCCCAGGTAAAGTCTATTTGATTTAAATTTATTCAAACTAAATTTATTTGTAATACTGGAAGTTTTAAAAGGTTATATAAAAATAAATTGAAACCAAGACGAAAACAATTATGGCAGACGAAGAGAGACAAAGGCAAAATGATGAAAGATACCACATTCCACTTTTAAGAACTATGATAACTGGAGATTTCGGCATGAGGTCCTACTGGATGAGAAGAACCGTTTAAATCCCGTTACTGAGGAAGTGCAATATCATCAAACCGTTTTTGGTGAGACAGCCCAAGCTTAATCAACTCGTGAAGCGGCCAATGATCGCCTTAGACAAAGAGACAAGTTTTGTATTCGTCTTATTGTAAGTGCAATAGCAGACAATTACTTGGAATATTGCCGAGGAAAAAATACAGCTTATGAAGTTTTGAAAACTTTGGAAAATACATTCCAAAAGAAAGGGATTGCCAACCAACTCAGTTCGAGGAAGGCATTACTGTCAATGCGCCATAACCCTAACACCGAAACATTAGAAGAACATTTTCTAAAATTTGATAAGGAAATTCGTAACTTAAAATCAGCAAGAGGTGATACAGATGAAGTCGGGATTATTTGTCATTTGATGCTGACATTACCTACACAGTACAGTATGGTGGTCACCTTGTCTGCTAATCCTACCTCCTGAAAAGCTAACCCTACCATTTGTTAAAAATAGGCTGCTTGATGAAGAATCGAAGAGGAACCTTCAAGGAAAGACCAAACCAACGGAGAATGATTCAATCACAACATTTCAAGCTATCCAGTAAGGTAACCACTGGAAAAATAATAAAGGGAAAACAAATTATCTAAACCAGCGGCATCCGAGCAGGCCTGGGTCTTCAGCTCCAATAAATAAGGTATCCATTAGAAACAGTACTAATGATAATACTGAAAATTCTAGTTTCAGGTGTTATAACTTTGGAGGATTTGGTCATTTTAGGAAGGATTGACCCAGTCCTCGGAAATCACAACAGAACTCTGGAGCACAGAAAAGTGAGGTACACACTGCTACAGAAGAGGAAACTAATTTTTGTTTTTCAGCGGTTGCTAATTCATCGTTTGCTAATCGAGAAGCATCAGAGAGTGAAGTCATTTGGTGGCTTGATTCTGGAGCGTCAGATCATGTGTCTTATCAATATGATTTATTTTTGGAAAGTTTGAAAATAAATCTAGTAAAAATACAGGTGGCTAAATCTGGACAGTCACTTACAGCTACACATACACCCTCAAACCAAAACACACCCTCCACCATGTTTCACAGTACCAACTATGTTTTTAACCAGGGGCTCTTTGTTTGGTTTTCTCAAAACTTTCCCCCTTCCATCTGATCCATGAATGTTAAATTTACTCTCGTCAATAAATAAAACAGGTTCCCCAGAACTATTAGGGCCTGTTTACATGTTCCTTTGCGAACTGCAGTTTCAATATCCGGTTCGTTTACTAATGAATGGCTTATACCTAGGCTTACGCACATTATAGCCAGCTTTCTTTAGGGTTCTTCTAATCGTTTGTGCAGATACCCCAATCTTGTAATTTTCTTACACCATACCTGCTAAATTTAGAGCACTTGGTTCTTCGGCCAAAGTCCTTATGATAGCCCTCTTGTGGTGAGCTTGGAGTACGGGGGGCGGCCAGAGCGGTATCTACTTTCCATTGTACCCAGTTCTTCATACCGTTTTAGGACATACCTTACCGCATTATAGCCCCTGTTGACGATTTGTCCTATTTACCTGTATGAGTCGTATGAGTTTCCTCAAATTTACAATTTGGTCGGGAATCGGTGTTGGAACCTCCATTTTTTATCACACTCTTAACTGTTTGGGCCCAAATTAACACTGGCAAGTTAGGAATAGCCGGAGGATGAATGGGATAATGTGCAAACTGTATACATATCAGTATCGTGGCTAATTCCACTGCGTGCAGAGACTTTTGGCGCATCAATATTTTGACATTTTATGTAATTTTCCTCATAAATTGTAAGTTAAATAAATTATATTAAATGTAATTGCTGGTCATTAAAATAGATTAAATTATGTAAAAAATATGTGAGTTTCGTTGACCATATCTGGCTCATAAGGTATCTTTAGGTAAAATAAAAAAAAAAGCTTGAGGGTGTGCAGAGACTTTTGTTAGTAAGTGTATATTTAAAGGTAAAGTTAAAGATGCAGATGCTTATCGAGTGAATAAATTATATAAGTTAACATTTCAGACTAGCAAGGAAAAGGTACACTTGACACCTGAAAGTAAGACATTGTGGCATGAAAGGTATGGTCACATAAACCAATGCGGGCTACAAAAACTTCAATCCATGGTGGTTGGAATTAGTGAAATCAAGGTCAAGGAACTGTGTGAACCCTGTGTGGAAAAAAAAACTAACTAAACTTCCACACAATCAGATCAGAAAGCGAGCAGCCAGACTACTGGAACTAATTCAGAGCGACTTAATGGGACCAATATCTCCAGGATCTTATGATGGAAAAAGGTATGGTATAACATTTATTGATGACTATACTCATTTCACAGCCTTTTATCCCCTAGAGAAGGAGAGTGATACTTTAAAGTATTTTAAGATATTCGAAGCGATGGCTTAAGCACATTTCAAAACCAAAATAAGTCTGTTCAGGTGTGATAGAGGAGGTGAATATATTTCACATGAAGTGAAAACATATTTCGAGGAGCAAGGAATACAATGTGAGTACACTATCAGTTATACTCCTGAACAAAACGGGGTAGCTGAAAGGATGAATCGAACTATCCTTGAAAAAGCTAGGTGCATGATTTTGAGCTCCTGGCTTCCAAAGAAATTATGGGTTGAACCAGTGAAAACAGCTGAATACTTGATCAACAGAAGTCCCACTGCAGCTCTTTCAGACTGCGTTCAGCAACACTGTGGTATGGACAAAAACCAGATGTGAGCAAACTAAGAGTATTTGGCTCACTAGCATATCTGCACACTCCGAAGCAGCTAAGTGGAGGAAAATTTGAAAGCCGTTCAAGGAAGTTATACTTGGTTGGCTACTGTCACAATGGCTATAGACTGTGGTGTCCTGAAGGTGAAGAAATCATTGAAGGAAAATACGTCGTTTTTGATGAAAAACGTTCAGTCTTAGAAAGGAAAGTACCTATTGTTGAATTATCAAGCGATGAGCCTGATGATTTTATTATAGAAGAAGGCACAAATTCAAGGGGAGGATTGAATTTGGAACTAAAAAGGGATTCAACTGAAGATAGACTGAGGCGTGGAAATCGGGAAAGGAAGCGGCCAGGATATCTAGATGATTAAAAGGTATCATTCAGTGAACTTACCATGAATATAGTTACAGATTTTGATGTTCCAGAAACCATTGAGGACATCGAAGGAAGAGAGGACAGTCAGGAATGGAATAAGGCAGTTCAAGAGGAGCTAACTGCACTAGAGGAAAACAATACATGGTCTCTAACAGCGCTACCCTCTGGTAAAAAGGCATTAAGTAGTAAATGGGTTTCTCGAATTAAACAAGATGCAAACAGCAATATAGAAAAGCGCAAAGCAAGGCTAGTCATTAAGAGGTGCGGTCAAAGGAAGGGATTTGATTACACGGAAACATACGCGTCAGTGGCACGGCTAGTTACGGTAAGAATTATTTTCTCTATTATTAACCAATATGACCTACTGGCAGAACAGTTAGATGTTAAGAACGCCTTTTTGCATGGGGCAGTGAAAGAGGAAATATATATGGTGCAGCCGGATGGACTTGTTAAGGAACCAGCTACAGAAAACATGGTATGCTTAATAAAACACTTTATGGTTTAAAGCAAGCACCAAAAGAATGGAATTCCCTTTTTATGACCTTATATCCCATCGCTAGAACTAATTCAGTCAATACGAGTATATGACTCCTTTGAGAACCAGTATCAACTATGGCTATAACATTTCTTGATACGCCCGACCCATGGACTGTTACCATTAGCGTTTGGAGAAGTATCTTTTCACCTCGATTTTCTAGGCTCGCAAGTTGTTCACTAGTTTTTATTATTTTGGTTTTGTTTGAATCTCGCTCCTCAGAATTCGCTTCTTATAAAAAAGTGTGGTGCCTTCTCATACCTTGCTACAATTGTTTCGCTCCCTACACCAAGAAACTGGATGATTCAATTTCAAACATAAATAGCATACTCTTTTCCCTTGAACAATTTCCCTACACCTTTTAACTCTTATCTCTTTAACCAATTTGTAGTTGGAACTTTTATGATCACCCTTACAAAAGATACAATGAAACAATGAAGAACTTCCCGTAAGTAAGGCTGTAGATCTTTCCTCTGACCTGAGATAACCTTTTTTAGTACTTGAACTAGAACACATCCCTAAACCATCTTTAGCTAATTTTAGTTGCATCTCACTTTCAACTTCTTCCCTCAAGAATGCCATCAATTCATCTAGCCTAGCTCTATGCCTATCCCCTCCAGCTAACCTACTACTTTCTTTGTTCCTACTTCCTACTTTCCTATGCTGCCAAACCTATAAAACCTCCGTGGGTATTAATAAACCCAAAATTTCCATACCCCGTTTAGAACTGTTAGCAGCTAGCACGATTGCAGCAAACGGTGATGGCAGATCTAGGAATAGCAGCTGTTCCAACAACATTTTGGAGTGATTATACGACGGTGCTGGCACGGATAGAAAGAAACTATAATTGGGAAACCTTTGTAAATAATAGGGTCAAAGAAATCGGGAGCTTAATGGAGGAAAATAGTTGTTGGAGATATGTACCTGGAGAAGAGAACCCAGAAGATTTGCCGTAGAGGTTGCAATGCGAAGAAACTGTTGGAATCGAGTGGAAGGGGCCTCTGTGGCTCAGGCAAAATATGAAAAATTGGCCAGAGGCCATAACAATTTATGACGAGAAGGAAATAGAAGGGGTGAGAAGAAAAAGAATTGTTGCAATGCTAGCTGTTGAGAAGAATCATCAAGATTGGTATTACGCCTATTTCTCTAAGTTCTCTAAAATAATAAGAATGATAGCGTGGATAAAAAGATTTATCTACAACTGTCGGAAGGATGCAGAAAAGAGACAGGGTGAACTCAACTTAGAAAAAAGTTTGTGTGCTGAGAAGAACCTCTGGAGGATAGTCCAGAGAGAAAGTTTTTCGGGAGTCAGTCAGCAGAATATTAAGTGTCTTCCCTTTTAAAGAATTTGATGGTTTGTTGAGGGTTCGGGCTGCAATATCACAAGGAGAGGACGAAGAAGATTATAGACATCCAATTTTAGTTCCTGGAAATCACCCAGTGGTTGAAAGGTTGATATTTTGTAGGCATGAAGAATTGTGTCATGTTAGTACCCAAGGATTACTTTCTAATTTAAGGGAAAGATATTGGGTGGTTAGTGGTCGAAGAAAGTAATTAGCCAGTGTGTTGTATGGAAGAGATATGATGGTCTCTCAGAAAGTCCCAAAGATCTCGTACCTTTAACTGTAGCTATGTTCTTACATGGTTTGCGAGATAACGGAGTCCCTGATTGTGATGCAGTTGGGGCCGACGCTTTGAACAGAAAAGAAAGATATCGACGAGCCCTGAGCAAACAGTTGAGAAGGAGATTCGCCTTAAACACCTAGGCCTGTTGACTCGTCCGTATAAAGGGAGAAAGGGAGAACCTATTTCAGTTGGAGATAAGTACTAGTAGGCAGTGATGACAAGAGGCGAATAGATTGGCCATAAGCCATTGTTGAAGAGCTTTTGACAGGTAGAGATGGAGAGGCCAGATTGTTCAGGCTGTCTACAGCAAAGGGTCAGCTATCACGACCGGCGCAAAGATTATTTCCTTTAGAACTGAAATCTGGAGACAATGAGTTTTTAACCAACGGGTCTAGCAAAACGGCGGAACCGGGATCATCTGCCGAGCCTACCCAGGAAGACGACTTGGTCGAGATTTTTAGGACTACTCGAAGTAGATGAGCAGTGAAGATACCGAACCACTTCATCTCTTGAAAACTTAGTTTGAGTTTGGGGTAAGTCAGCAAGCGTTTTCTCTTTTGCTGACTTAGGTGTGTGTGAGTGTGTGTTAACAGACTAGCTCAAAAACTATAAGCCGTACGAACCTGAAATTGAGTATTATATATATGTATATATATATATATATATATATATATATATATATATATATATATATATAAGTTACGATTAGACTGAAGCTAACACTAAAAAAAGTGGGTATAGGGGAAATGAGCCGCACAACATTCAGAGTAGAACTGACTTTATTGTAATACACTCCAGGTATATATAGATACAAGTTTGTTGATAAACAATGCTAGTTATCCTATAACATAAACTAGACTTAATACTGAAATCAATACCTTCTTCTCTAGCTAACTCCCTCCCTTCAGTTTCTTCGTATGGAGGAACTCCTAACAAAAAAAATAGAAATAAAATATCCTTAACACAAAAACTAAAAATACACTGAATAGGAATAAATTTAATGGAAAAAAAATAAAGAATATACACGTAACATAAACATATTCACTTAACAGAATGAACAGTCCATCTTAGAACTTAGCCTAAAAATTGACAATTAACCCTTAACCTAAAAGCATTGTAAAACGCTACAATTATGTTAATAATAAAAATAAAAAGAATATTAAAAAATAAAAATAAAAATTCCTTTAGTCTTGGTGTCTCCATCTGAGCGCTGCTGCCCGGCTCCGGGTCTGTCAGTAGCTGGGGCACACGAAGTTCTTCCAAATGTACTGTTCGCGAACGGAATGGGTGGTTCATATCCCTAATGGTATAGAGGTTATTTTCCCGTATCGTTGTTATTTTATAGGGGCCTTCGTAACGGGCAGCCGATTTTTTCCTCGCAGTTCTCAAGCGCCTGTACACTATTGTTCCAAGCGCTAATGGTCCCGTTTTATGAATCCCCGGCCTTCTGTTTTCCCTATCTACCCGGGTCTGTTTTTCCAGAACCAATTTTTCTCTAAGTCGCGTCCACATACTTCGGCGTTCGGCTCGAGCCCTACATAGCGCTGCCCTCAGCGTGTTGTTATTTGCCGTTATGAGGTCACCTCGGTCTCGTCGTTTTTGCCCAAAGACGATCTCCACTGGCGTTAGCCCGGTGGCTGCGTGAATAGTATTATTGTACGCAATCACCGCTCGCGGCATCGCCTCATAAGAATCAAGGTCACGTCCCAATTTGAGGAGTCGCAGATGTTCCCCTAAGGTATTGTGGAGTCGTTCCACCGCCCCTCTGCCCTTGATGTGGTGTGGGGTATTGAACCTCCAATTAATGCCTAACGTTTTGCTTTCTTCCCGGATGTGAGAATTATCGAACTCCCTTCCGCAGTCTGAAATGATTTCCTTCGGCACGCCGTAGTCTGCACACCATTGTAAAATTCCCTCCCATACCGCCATCGGTGTTTTTGCTTCTATGGGGTAGGCCATCGCGATCTTACTAAACGTGTCGACCGCTGTGACCCACGATTGTCCCTCATTCGAATAAATGTCCACTTGCACCAATCGTAAAGGTTCTGACGCTGTGGGTGTGACCACTTGTTCAGCTATCGGAGGTTGCCGGTCATACTTTGCTTTCTGGCATATCTCGCAATGCGCTATACAATCTCTTACCGTACGCGACATATTCTTCCAGTAGTAAAGCAACTTCAAAGCGCGTAAGGTTTCCTCTACCCCTCGATGGTTCGTTTTACCGGAATGGTGATCCGCTACGAGTCATTTCTGAACTACTGGTTCCGTAACCGTCTCAACCTAGCGTAGGCACCTAGTCAGATGATATCAAGCCCCTATCCTTTCCTGTCTCCATAGCCTCTTTAACTTGTCTGCTATCAATCGGTTTCCCACATAAACATGACAATCCCGGCCCGGGTTACTGTATTCCGCGAATATCCGTTCTAGTTCGCTTTCATCTATCGAAGCGGGTGTGCGGATCAGGATAGTTAATAATCCCTCGCAAGTGCTCGCCCGAGTTTCCGTCTTAGGGTCCTGTTTTGACCTAATAATTATTTGAAGTTTCTTATTATTAATAATCTCATCGATCTCCGGTAGTTCCGCAGGTCTATCCGACGGTGTGGTTTGTCCCTCCGGTTCGCTGTGCCTGTCGGATGGTCCGGGATTACTCCCCGGTTCCCTCTGGACTAACGGAATTTCTGGACCGCTTTCCGCCCACTTGCGTAAATACCTCAAAGCGAACGGCTCCGCTGATTCCTCTTCTTCCCCCAGGGCGTTTACCACCAAGTCTCGCGACAACCAGTCGGCAACGGCGTTTTCGACTCCCTTTTTGTGTATAACATGGAAATTGTAGGCTGCGAGCCGCTCCTTCCATCTCGATACCCGCGCGGAAGATTCCTTCAAAGTGCCCAGATAGATAAGCGGTTTGTGGTCCGTTACCAGCTCGAATCGTCGTCCATAAACGCAGGGACGAAAATGTTCGACCGCCCAAACCACCGCTAACAGCTCTCGTTCTATCGCGCTATATCGTCGCTCAGCATCATTTAGTTTCCGCCCTGCGTAAGCGATTGGTTTCTCGCCCTCTTCAAAGTTCTGCGAAAGTACGGCCCCAATAGCGACCTCACTCGCGTCCGTGGTAATTTTAAACGTTCTATGGAAATTGGGGAAGGCTAATAATATTCGAGTAGTCAAAATCTCTCTGCACTTCTTAATACTAGTCAACTGATCGGAACCCAGTTGAAAACGCTTCCCTTTTCTCAGTATTTCCGTCAGCGGGTGAGTTAATTCTGCAATGCCGGGAATAAATTTCCGATAGTAGTTTATCATACCCAGAAATCGCCGGATCCCGCAAGCGTTTTGAGGCAAAGGTGCATCTCGAATGGCTTTTACACGCTCCTGGTCCGGTTGTATCCCATTCCGCGAAACTACATATCCCAAGAATTTAATTTCGCGTAACCCAAACCTAGATTTATCGCGTGATAATTTGAGTCCGAATTCGCGGATCCTATCAAAGACTAACCTCAGGTGCTTAATATGTTCTTCCTCCGTCTTGCTAAAAACGATGAGGTCGTCCATATAAACTTGTGAAAAATCCTCTCCGAGGCCTCTCTGTAACTCGACCATTAGGCGTTGGAACGTGAGGGGAGCGCCCTTCAACCCAAAAGGCATTCTTACGAACTCGAAATGACCCCGTTCCCAGGAAAACGCCGTTTTCTGAATATCCTCTTCCGCCATCCGAACTTGATGGTACCCACTTTTGAGGTCTAAGGTACTGAAGATCGTCGCACCGGCTAAACGATCGAGTATGTCCTCAACTCGCGGTAAGGGATATCGTTCGTCCTTTGTTGCCTCGTTAAGTTTGCGATAATCGACCACTACTCGATATCGTTTCCCACCCTGTTCGTCCTGTTTCTTCTCCACCACCCATAAGGGGCTATTAAACGGAGAGTTGCTATGCCTGATAATGCCCTGCCTGAGAAGTTCCTCTAATTGCTCTCTAATGATATCCCGCATAGCTTGAGGGTACCGCCTGTTTTTGACATATACGGGTGTTTCAGTTTTTAGGATAATCCTATGTACCGTCCTCCCAGTGGTGGGTAGAAATTCACCGTCTTTGTAAAACAACCTCTTATACTTCTCGACCAAGTGGCCTATTGCTTGCTTTGAGCACTCCACCGCCCCGATTTGAATGTTCTTGTACATATCTCCCGTTTTAGTTAAGTATCTCCGATCCCCTATATGGTAACGCCAAGTTTTGTGCTCAACCCTCATATGTAATCCTGCGCGTTGAAGAATGTCGCACCCTATGATTAAATCGTAACCCGGCATCAGCTCCTCCATAATGTGAATTTTTACCGAGTCTTCACGGCCTGCAAGCTCCTCGAGGTTTAGTAAGGTTTCCCCTAACGTTTGGCACTTCCCACTGACTGTAGAGACCATGCATCTGCAATTCGCGCGCTTACTCCAAACTCCCAATTTTTCCGCTCCCCTTCTACTAATTAAAGAATTAGTACTTCCGGTGTCAATTAGGAACCTCACTCCCGATAACCCTAATCTCGCCACGGGCAACCTATTTCGCTGTTTTAGTTCCACACTATTGTTAATTACTAACTCCCCCGATTGGTTGCCACACCCTTTTCCGTGCCCTCAATCAGCCCGCGTCCTCCCCGCCACTAATTCCGCCCCGGAAGGGCCCCCTCTCCAAGAATTGCTACCACTTACCTCGTGTGTCCTGGTAGCCGGACCGCTGCGCTCAGAAGGGGTGCTTTCTTCTCCCGATGACTCTCCGCTGGTATAGCGCCTTCCGGTCCTCCTGCCTGAACGCCTAACGTTCCAGTCCTGGTTGTTCACCTCCATAGGTTCCGGCTGATGGGGGTCTCTTTTGCCTGACCGAGGATTCCGCCTAGGGCATTCCCTGGCTACGTGGCCTCGCCTGCCACACTCAAAACACCTCGTGAGGCTGCATTGAGCTGCTACATGGCCGGTCCTATTACACTCGTAGCAGCGGCGGTCTGGTTTTCTTCTCCTCTCATCCGGGCCCTTAGTTGGCCGCTTCTCGAAGCTCCTATTGTAACTAGCCTGTTTTCTTCTTGGTGGTCGCACCTCCACCCACTCCATTTCGGGTTTCTCGAATCGAGTTTCACTCCTCTCCTTGGCATCTATTAGATCGTGAGCGCACTCGATGAAGTCCCTGTCTCTCGGGAGTGAGCCTGGCCGATCAACATAGTGGTTTAGCTGCACCTTCATTACGCCTCTTAAAAACTCCATTTTCTGGCTTCCCTCTGCTTGGCCGAAGGTTTCTACCATTTTTTCCGTCAGACGATTATACAAGACGAGAAGTTTCTCGGCGAACTCACCCTCTGACTGGCCTTGGGCCCTGCGCTCCTTAAACAGGTAGAAAACATCCTCTTCCGGTGTCCATCTTCCTCCGCCGTATAGTTTTTTAAGTCTCACCTTGAGTGTGTCCCATGAGTGAGTGAGATCACCTTGAATGGTATTTAGTACCCGCCTTGAGATACGGCCGACAAGGGAAGCTTCTAGTAATCTCACATCAGATTCCATCAGAGTGCCCGCTTCCTTCCGAGATATTATCAAATTTTGAATCTGGTCACCTCCCTTGATGAAATGCTCGAGGTCTCCGACTATACCCGTAAACGGCTCCAATTGGCTTATTACCTCGTGTATGAATGCCGAGTTTTGTGTTCTTATCTTGAGGAGTTCGATCTGTTGCGTTTCCGTCGCCTTAGATAGTTGGGACTCCAACTTCGACCGCCTGGGCCAACTGGTATTCCAATTTTGCCAACTGTTCTTCCGCCATAACTGTTTGCTGTATTAGTTGTGTAACGTGAATATCGAGAAATTAAGATTGTAACTCCTAAACCCGATAGCACTTTACCTCACGTGACTACACTTCCGGACGTCCCGGGTTTCGGCACCAGTTACGATTAGACTGAAGCTAACACTTAAAAAAAGGTGGGTATAGGGGAAATGAGCCGCACAACATTCAGAGGAGAACTGACTTTATTGTAATACACTCCAGGTATATATAGATACAAGTTTGTTGATAAACAATGCTAGTTATCCTATAACATAAACTAGACTTAATACTGAAATCAATACCTTCTTATCTAGCTAACTTATATATATATATATATATATATATATATATATATATAACTTAACAGTTACCGAGAAGAAACTTATAAAAAAAAGGAAAAAGGTAGACAATAAGACACGCATGAAGTTAGAAACAAGACTGATTTATTCTTTCTATAATTCCCTATTTATACATTCTGCTAATGTTTATAAGCAATGTTTGGTATTAAGGCTAATACTGTGCCTTCTCTATCCTTATCTCCCCCCCGCCAGTTTACGCCACCCTGTCGTAAACTTCACAAAATAAAGGATAAAATAAGAAAATATAAACAGAACAAACAAAAATAAAATATAAACAGAACAAACAAAAATAAAATATAAACAGAACAAACAAAATACTTAAAACGAAAGAAAATTCTCCTATTTACAGAAATAACTAGCATAACAACTGAAATGGTTTCACTTATGGCACATAATCACTTTCTCAAACTTATTAAAAAAAACAACCAAAAAAAAATATTTCTTAGCACAAACACTGTATTCACTGAGCGGTTGGGAACTTCAGTTGCTCAATGTGGACCGTCCTTCGCTTTTTTGGTTCTTTAACACTTTCAATCGTTACTACATTGTGTTCCCTAATCACTATCACTCTGAATGGGCCCTCGTATCTCCGTAATTCTTTTCCCCTGTTGGTACCTATCTTGCGGTAAACGATTGTCCCAATTTTTATCCCTCCCGTTACATCTTTTAACTTTACATTCTCCCGCGCAACCCTCGTACTCTTTTCCTTCTGAATTTTCCCCCGAACTTTCTCCCATCTCCTACCCAGCTCAATCCTATTGCTGAACATCCTCTCCACCGCTTCCTCTTCCGCTACCGTGGCTGCGTAATCCCGTCGTCTCCCGCGTAGCCCGAAAAGCACTTCGAATGGAGAAAATCCCGTGACAGTATGAATTGAGTGGTTATAGGCCATCACGGCCTTCTGCATTGCGATGTCTGGTTCCAACCCCTTTTCCACTTGGTACACCCTCAAGTGATCGCTAAGAGTGCTGTGCAATCGTTCGATGCTCCCCCTGCTCTTGGGATGACCCGGTGTGTTGAGGTGCCACACTACTTCGAGTTTCTTCATTTCTTCCCTTATCTGCGAATTGTCGAATTCCCTTCCTCCATCTGAAGAAATTCGGTCGGGCACACCGTAGAACTGGAACCACACATGAAGAGCTCCTAATACCGCCTCTGATGACTTTTCCTGAATTTGGTACGCCATCGCTATCTTACTGAAGAGGTCTATCATGGTGACCCATTTATATCCCCTCCAAGTGAAGGTGTCAATTTGAAGATCACTGAGCGGCATATCTGCAGTCGGCGTCTCCTCTTGTGTACCAACCGGGGGGTGCCTATCGTATTTCGTTGCCAAGCAAACCTCACAGGACCCGATAATTTCACTGATCGTCCGTTTCATACCCCACCAGAAGTATCTTCTACGCAAGGCCTGCAGCGTCTCGTGTACCCCACGGTGATTTGTTTTACCTTGGTGGTATGCTACTGTCACCTCTTTCTGTCGCTCTTCATCCCTGAGGGTTTCTACCATCAGCTTGCAGCGGATGAATAGTCTATCCACCCCGATTCGTTCGGACCGCCACACTCTCTTTATTTTCTCCCAGATTGTTGAGTTCCCTACGTAGAGGTGATAGACCTTTCCCTTTTTCGATGCATCCTTTAGCGCTCTACAAATCTGATCATCTCTCGCTCCCGGCTCTGACCAGATTGTCGTTATCTCGCATCTCCCGTATCTGCTATACTGCACTTTCATTAACCCCGAGGTCCTCGTTTTCCAAATGATTTGGCGGCTTTTATCATTGACGATCTCCTCCAATTCCTCCATATCTGCTGTACGGCCACTAGCCTGATACTCCTCTGCTTGTGAATCATCTGTTTCTGTTTCTTCCTCGTCATGTTCTCCCTCTCCTTCGGGCGTCCACTCTCTCAGGAATTGTCGCACATCTCTAGAAGATTCTCCCCTCTCTTCCTCGATGGCGTTCACCGTGATGGCTCTAGACAGCCAATCTGCAACGACGTTCTCTCTCCCTGGCTTGTACATGATTTCCATGTTGTATTGTGACAGGAATTCTTTCCATCGCGTAACTCGCGCCGAGGACTCTTTTAGTTTGCCCACCCATTGCAGTGGCCTATGGTCTGTGTGTACTTGGAACTTTCTCCCGAATACGTAAGGCCTAAAGTGCTCGACAGCCCACACTATTCCTAACAATTCCCTTTCTAAGGCGCTATACCTGGACTCTGCTTCCGTTAGACGCCTACTAGCGTAAGCCACAGGGCGCTCCCCCCCTTCTCCCTCCTGAGCCAACACCGCCCCGATCGCGTACTCGCTCGCATCTGTTGTGATGGTGAACATCTTTGTGAAATCTGGGAATGCAAGTATGGGTTCCTCTTGCAGACGCTGCATGCACTTTCGGATGTTGTCCTCCATCAGTGGGGTCACTATTACTTTCCTTCCTTTCTTTAAAAGATTATTGAGAGGAACAAGATACTCCGCCATTTCGGGTACAAAGCGTCTGTAGTAATTGAGAGTTCCTAACAGTCTACGGATACCTTTCACATCTCTAGGGATTGCCATTTTCCTGATAGCCTCTACTTTACCCGCTTCTGGTTTGACACCTTCTCCCGAGATAGTATGCCCTAGAAAATTTATCTGCTCCTGGCCTATTAAAGATTTTTCCTGGGATAATTTTAAACCAAATTGTCGCACTCTCCTAAACACACTTTTTAAATGTTCCACGTGCTCTTCTTCGTTCTTACTGAACACCAACAGATCGTCCATGTAGATCTGGCACATGGATTCGTCGATCCCCCTCAACAATTCATCCATTAGCCGCTGAAAGGTTATTGGAGCATTTTTCAGACCGAACGGCATCCTCGTAAATTCATAGTGCCCCCGCTCAAAAGAGAATGCTGTCTTGCAACGGTCTCTCGGATGCATTTTGATTTGGTGGTACCCCGCTTTTAAATCTAGCGTGCTGAATATTCTTGCCCCGCTCAGCCTATCCAGGATATCTTCAAATTTGGGGATCGGGTATTTTTCGTCCACAGTGTTGTCATTTAGCTTCCTGTAATCGATAACGACCCGGTACCTCTCTTTGTTATCTCCCGGCACGCTTTTCTTCCTTACTGCCCATAGGGGGCTGTTGTACGGCGACGTGCTATCCACGATAATGCCTTGTTTTTTCAAATCCTCGATTTCTTCCCGAATGTGTTGGCGGAGCGCGTGAGGGTATCTCCTTTCTTTCACGTACGTTACCTTCTCTTGTTTGAGGGGTATTTCATGTACAGTTCTCCCCGTTGCTCCCAATACATCCCCCTCCTTAAAAAATACGTCCGCGAACTCATTCAACACGCTTTGCCTCCAATCCTCGGTCCGTCTGATCACCCCTATTCGCGCCGTATCGTCCCTCAAAACGGTTTCACACTTGTACTCTATCTTCCCGATCCTAATATCCCACTCCCCTTTTCTATTTCCGATACGCGCCCCCACCCTCTCCAAAAGGTCGCAACCTACGATGACCTGGTATTCCCGGGGCATATTTCTAACGACATGTACCTCCAACTGGCTCCCCTTACTTCCCCACCTTGTTAGATCGATTTCTGCCTCCCCCTCTACTCTACAGGGGCCACCCAGAGTGATTAGTTTACAGTTACATACCTTGATTCTGTGAGACGCCTCTCCTCCACTCAGCTTCTCCAGGGCTCCTCTCGTCAAGATGGTGCTGGAACTCCCAGTGTCCACCAAACACCGCACGCCGCCTTTCACCTCAATTATAGGCAACCATCCACACTTACTCCTTATATTGTGATTTACTAGCGTGTGGTCGCCCCTCTGCCAGCACTCTCCTCAAATTCTTTCTTCCGCTCGCCATCGTCTGCTTCGACCATTTCCTCGACCGCCTCTGCTAGTCTCGCCCCTTTGTCCTTCCGGTTCTTCCAATTCTCCTTCCGTTTCCGAGGTTGCGGACTCTTCTGTTGACTCTCTGGATGCTGTGCTCCTCCTTGCTGAATCGCTCCTTCTACGCACCCTCTGGGCATTTATTTCCATCGGTTCACCTCGATTTTGCTCTCTCCTGGAGTACATGTAGGGGCACTGCCTCGCAATATGTCCCTCCATGCCGCACTCGAAGCACTTGGTGCGGGGACACTGTGCAACCAAGTGTCCGCTCTTCCCGCAGCCATGACATTTTCGGTCTTCCCTCCTGGATCTCTGTTTGGTTTGCATCGTCCTTCTTTCGGAAGTCGACGGTTTCTCCCGGCTATTATAGAGTGATTCTCTCCTTGTCCAGGTCGTGTTTCTAGGGCGTCTGTAGGTTACTCTGCTCCAGCCGGTCTCTTCCGTCTCCATACGATTCTCTTCTTCTCTTGCGCTGTAGTCGACCATTTCTTGCGCACATTCTACAAATGATCGTTCTCTCGGTAGACCCTCTCTTTTTCCTGTCTCTTTGGCCAACTGTACCTTAAGAATGGTGGACAGGAACGCCATCCGACCCTCGACCTCTGCTGCACTCATCGTCTCCCGCATCTTCTCGGTAATCTGGTTGTATTTAACCAAAAGTACCCCAGCATACTGTCCGCTTGTCTGCCGTGGCGATTTCATCTCCCGAAACATTTGGAAAATGTCTTCTTCGGGGGTCCACCTTCCGCCCCCATACGCCTTCTTCAACCTCTCCTTCACCACCACCCAGGGCGTCTCTTCATCAGCCTGAATGTGATTGAGAATACTCCTCTTCACTCTACATACCAGGGCTGCCTTCAGTGCCTCCGCATCTCCAGCATTGACCAGATTTTCCGCCACTTTGGAATCTATTCTTTCCATTAGGCGATCTCCGCCCTTCAGAAAGTGGTTTAGCTCTCCGGTTTCTCCTGCAAAGCGCTCGAGATCCGAGATCGCTTTTCTCAAATCTTGACACGTGGCTACTCTAAGCTCCATCCATTTTAGGGTATTGGCATGTGCCGCCGCTAAGGAATCACGTGGTGGTGGAGGGATATCTAAGACTGGCGGTCTCAACACTCCTTCTGCCATCTTTATCACTTCAAACACAATTTACGTCTGACCGGAAAAAAAACGGCCTCCGCACTCTCACTTTCCCGGGTTTCGGCACCACTTAACAGTTACCGAGAAGAAACTTATAAAAAAAAGGAAAAAGGTAGACAATAAGACACGCATGAAGTTAGAAACAAGACTGATTTATTCTTTCTATAATTCCCTATTTATACATTCTGCTAATGTTTATAAGCAATGTTTGGTATTAACGCTAATACTGTGCCTTCTCTATCCTTATCTTATATATATATATATATATATATATATATATATATGTATATATATATATATACCGGGATGGCCGAGTGGACAAGGGCGCTTGCAATAGGTAATCAAAGTTAAGCAACGTCCATCGTGGCTAGTACTTGGATGGGTGACCGCTCCATTCGGGTGACCGCCCACCAATGATCGCCACTCAGTCCAAGTGTACCCCCACCCCCGAGTTTGTGAGGCCCGTCAGTCTACTGGAGGCGACTCACAACGACCGGGCGTAAGAGTGATGAACCTTCCCCGTATATCTCATCGAGAATCGTGGTGTGGTTTTCCAGGATGTCAGTAACCGCCCGGAGGTTTGGTTCAAGGACGGTATACTTCGGGAAAAGAAATATAGGTTTTCGGGGCCTGCTGACTCTGAGCTACCACAATCCTTTGACCTAGACCAGTTTGTCACTGTCCTTGAACCCGAGAGAGCTGACGCCATCGGTGGGAAGGACGCTATCAAATTGGCCCCAATGGGATTGGTTATGGAGCTATGGGCAGTCTGCTGCTGCACCATGGTGACCATAGCTTGCAGCAACGTGAGGTTTGGGCTACCCCCTCCAGGCTGTCTATGCTCCCGCTAGCAACACAAATGTCTGTAAAGAAGACCACACTGCGCGGCCAAAGGTCTTATTAGGCCTAATGCGCTAACCGAAAAAAAAAAAAAAATATATATATATATATATGTCCGAGATGTGACTCCAAAAATTTCATCAAAATTGGTCAAACGGAAGGGGTGCTTCATTTAATAACTTTTAACGTTTTTTTCCGATTTTCTCAAAACGGCTCTAACGATTTTGATGAAATTCGGGATTTAATGTATTTATATGCCCGATATATGACTACAAAAATTTCATCGAAATTGATCAACCAGAGGGGGACTTTTTTATCATAACTTTATTTCCTATTTTTAAGTTTTTTTCGATTTTCTTTAAACTTTTGATTTTTTTTAAACGATTTTGATTAAACTCGTCCCGTTTAATTAGATTCAAGTATTCTTTAATATCTGGTAAGCTTTATCATTATTAAAATGTTCTGAGGGGGCACAAATGAGGAAGGGGCCTTTTTTGTTTTCCTATTAAGTATCTTTGTTTTTGTTTATATGGAGAAATTATCAGCCTCTCGTTTCGCCTAAATATGAAGTATGAAAAAAAATCAAGTAAACATAAACAGGAGAAAAACTCATAAAACACGTTGTACTCTCGCATGCGCAGTACGCCTTTAATGGCAGACCAACGCTTTATAAGTAAAGATGTTCTGTTCATTTATTAAATCAATTATCAAAATAAATCAATGAAAGTGTTCATTTAATGGAAATTGAAGTAAAAGTAAAGTTGCAAGCATTACCGGCTTTTAAAAAAACTTTTATTTAATAATAAAAAAAATCATTGTACTTTAAAGAGCAAATACAAACAAAAATAAGTTAATGAATGTGAAAAATTGTGTGATTTTGAGAACTGGCATTTAACAAAACACGACAATTTCTAATCAAAGTAAGTTAGTAAGTGAAAGTGTGTTGCGCGCATAGCACCAGATTTTTTTTTCCGGTGTTCAAACGCTATTACATTTCAATTAAAATCTATAATTTATCTTCAAACGATTGTTTTTACTTTGATAATAGCTTCATTATGTAACTCTGAATTGTTTTATGATTTCTTTCAGAGTTATTTACAATCCCACTAGTGATAAGAACTTATCTTTCACAAAGAAGCCCCTTGCAATATGTCAGACCTCCAAACATTGCGTATCAATCCACTGCATATAAACAATATATTGTAACGGTAAATAATATAACAAAAAAACCAACATATTTTTAATTGATATTAATAGTATATCTTTAAGAAGGGCTTAATTTATGTATATAAGTAACTAGCTAGTGTGCCCGGCTTCGCTCCGGTAGTTGTATGGCAGTTTCAATAACAGAAAAACTTTAAAATTAAAGGAAATATAGAACAAAATTAGCACTTTCTTGAAAATTTTAACATTGTATCAATATTAAGATTCGAGATCTGCAGTGTCTGCCCAAATAAGGAACCCTATATACTTTATAGGGTGTTGAATGAACAATGGTGAATGAACAATTAATTTTGCTGCAACTTTGTCGAGTCATGCATCGTTTTTGATGGTTTCTGTGATTACGAATCCTATAAGCCCATTCCAAGCAGTCAGCAGATAATAAGTTATTAGATTATTAGTTAAAAAACTATATTTGGAGTACAACTTAAGCGCCGACTACTGTGATGGTCCCATTAGATGCAGAAGTTTAGAAAATACCGAAGATTCATAGAAACATTTTTGTAAGACCTTTCTTCCAGTTCAACCTCCCTTAATATATAACCCCCCCCCCCACCCTAATTTGGCCGAACTCTGCAATTCTCCAATCTTACTACTATTACTAAGCGAAAACCAAAATATCATGAAGGCACAATTTTTTCATCATATTTCAGTTTATCCTGAACTATGAGCGGTGATAAAATCTTATTGAAAAAATTGTATTAATGGAGTCAATTCATCATATTGTCAACTGGAATGCTCATCATACATAATAATAAAACCATTTTTCATAACTACATACAATAAGAACACTTCAAACTTGTTATTTTCGGTTTATAATCGGTCTATTCAGCTCTTCTTTTTTGTTTTATGTCTGTTTTTATTCGCTTACTCATATTGCATTAAATTTACTTAAGTATATGTTAGATATTGATTAAATGTAAAGTGTTAATCAATCAACCATCTTATGAGAAAATTAATTTTGTAAAGTATCCAGTCGGTTTTCTAATTGTTTGCAGATATGTAAAATCATTAATTTATTCTAAAAGAACTAATTATTTTCGGTTGATTATTTAGTAATTTAAAAAGAACAGCTGACAAAATATATAACCTATACAAATATAACGGAATGAATGAACAATAAACATTGAGTGAAACACACCCTAGCGCTTCCTGGTGGTCTGCGGCTCGAACTAAATTTTTCATTCATAAACTCGTATGTCATTCTCAGGTAGGCTAATTAAATGTTGCGAGAGGCTTAAAATTCCAGTCCTTTTCTCTTCAATTTCACACCCTTAAGAGAAAAACGAAAACCTTCTTCTCCGTTAGGGGACATACAGTTACACGCTGACATAAATCTCTTAGTCGTATGTGTAGTCGTTTCTGAGCCTTTTCGGCACGCACATTGTACACTTTGCTTTATAATATATATTGATTACTATTAAAACGTATATCATTTTATAAGATATAGTCAATATTAGTATTTCTTTTGTTTTTAGCAATATTTTGTTTCAAATAATTATATAGTTTGATTTTACCCAAATGATCTTTTATTAATGGGTGTAAGTAAGAGAATTTGTTTTTGAAAATTACTCACGAACTTAGTGAACGTAATTTTCATTTAAGTTTATTTATTAATTTTTTTAAAAATTCACTATTAATTCGTGGGTTTGAATTATAAGGTTATATTCATTTACAGTTATCTTCGAGCTTTTAATATAGTGAGCTTTAATTAACGAATGGAGCATCAATAATTACTGGTAGCCGGTTGGTATTGTGTATTACCATTTAATAGAGTGCTGAGGTTTGTTCACTTGCTAATATTTTTTATTGTAATTTTTTATTATTCCTTTTTTTATTATTTTGTTTGGACCTATTAAATTTCAATATAATTTTTTAGGTTTTCGCTATTTCCCAAAAATAGTGTTGCGCCACTTTATTTTTTGCAATGATGAAATCTTTTTTAGGAACCCCTCCAAGCTTTACTCAGCTATTGATTCCTTGTTATAATTGTCTTATTTATTTTTAACAATTGATAGTTTTTTGCAACGTAATCTAATGGCGCCCGAACAGGGAATATCGCAAATAATTTGATTGATAACATATAGAATAATATTTATTGGAATAAAGAATACATTTTTTCTCTGATTTTAAAAAATAGCAAAAAATAATATTATAATTTTTAATTACTGATTTTTTTATTTAGACATAAAAAACATTCTATAAAAAAATAAAATAAAGTAATAAACCGACTTCGGAAACTACTAAGCACTAAAAATAATTGCACTAAAAACTATGAAATAATTACATTTGATTTTCATGAATATACAGAAAAATATGAAAATGGTTTAAACAGAAGATATGCTACAAAAATAATAATTTTCTCTTAATTCTTATGAATAAAAAACCAAATGTTAATAAAAAATTGTAAAATAACATATTTAATACCATTTTAATTACAACACAATGGAAAATAACAGACAGATTTTGCTGATTATGATTTCATTGGAATATGAAAATTATTCAATTTTTGGTGTGTATTCATAAAAAACCAAGAGGTAATTATTTCATACTTTTTGGTGCTTTTATTTTTACTGCTTACTAGTTTTTGAAGTTGGTTTAATTTTTTTATAGATTGCTTTTTATTTCCCACTTTTTTTTTTTTTAATTTGGGATGTTGATTTCGAGTTGCAGGGGGTCTAACTTGATGATTAACTGAGTGTTGTAAATGATTTGTGCGAAATGAAGTAAACGATTTTGACTTGAATTAAATTATTCCACGGGAAGTTTAACGCTCTACTATTTTAAACAAAGTACAGTTTTCTATACGATAAATAGTTTTTAAAGTGGAAAAAGTTCAAAATGTTTCATTTTAGGGAACCACCATTTGTAAAGGTAATGCACAGAATGTTTTTGTCACGGTGTTAAATTATTGAGCAATAAATTAGTTGATTAAAATGTTGAAGACTCAAGGCTTTTGTCTTCCTTATGTCTCGTTCGCATCCGTAACATTGTTTATTTTTTGCTCTTTAATGTAATTAAATTTAAGTATTTAGGATGTTAAGCTCTAGTGGAGTACATATCGCGACGCTTTAAAGATAACTTTTTTTATCTGTTAGTTTTGTATCTACACCTGTCCCTGTATATTAGTAGATACCATTGTATTGTATGCTATGAAACAGATGAAAATATTTCTTTGAACATCATTGCAGTAAAATTATACACTTGTGTGTGGTTCCCAAACTTTTTTGTACTATGTCCCCTGATGAAATGAAAATTTCCCAAACTATACATGCCCAGACAATATACAAAAAACAAAGAAACATTTTTTTAATGTTCTAGAAATTCTAGAAAAAAAAATGTCTAGACAATGTGGTTATTTAAAATGATCTAAAACATAATTTTAGTTTTAATAAATTGTGTACTAAAAGGTTTAATTAGTGGTTTTTTTTTTGGTATGATTTTCAATTTTTTTTGGCATGCATCAAAAGAGATGAGCCTTGGAAGGTTTTTGTATGGAGTAGGGTCCAGGAGATTTTGAATGAGAAAAATAAAAGTCATCAATATAAATTCGTGCAAGCAAGTGCAGGGGGATTCGAAGCCAGCAGATTTAGCGAGTAGAGGTTGTATGCTACAATATTTTATACAATCGATATGGTGAGAGGGACCTCTGTGGTTGAAGGCATATCAAGACAAATGAGGTGTCAGCTATGGATAAAATACATATAAGACAGGAGAGAAGGAAAACTACAATAGCGGCGTAAGCTTGTATTGAACAAAGGTTTACAAAGAGGTATTAAGCCGGTATTTTCCAAATATTGAGATCGATAGATAGGATCCTTAGATTTCTTTTTAATCGATTTTTATCTATGGAAAGGAGACTGGTTAGCTATTACCTAAATAAATTCAACGCGCATAAAAACTTGTATTAAAAATAGCGCAGGAAGAGTCTTTCGAGAGCACATAAGGCAAAGGATTGTAAAAGCTCAAACCGAAATCAGATGCCGGTGGGATTATAGGTGTAAGAATTCAGGTTTAGGCGAAGAAAGGTGCTACGGATTTTAGAGCCCCATAGATCTTTCCTGCAGAGAATGCCATCGTACAGCGATTAATATTTGAAACCCACAAGAAGAATGGTCATATCATAGGTCAGGGTCTGTTAAACCTGTTGGAAGAACGTTTTTTGATTTTTATTTCATTACTTATGAACTTAGTAAATGTAATTTTCATTAAAGTTTAATATCATCAAAGGACGACGAGTTGTACGTGATATGCCGCTTCTTGAGTCTAGAGAGAGATTACGCTGGTCTAATTTATTTCAGAGATGGCAAGGTTTATTTGTGTCTAATTGCATGTCCTTTAAAGGTCCATCCCTTGCTATATTCCTGTACACCGATGCTTTTATAATAGCATTCGGCGAATTAATTTATAGGTAGACCGACAATTTTGTACAGTAATAACGGTACAAATTTACAATGCGTTAAATAAAATCGATTGGAGGAAGATCATTTCTGCTGTTCCAATAGTAGGATAGAATGGAGTGTCAATCCTCCTTCTGCTGCGTGGTTGGGAGGGGGGGGGGGGGGTTGGAGAGCGTCTTGTAGGTGTAGTTAAGACCATTCTGAAAAAGATTTTAGGAAGTCAAGTCCTCACTTGATATGGAAAAACTATATAGATGTCATATTTGGGCCGCGACGTGGCCGAGGGGAAAGCGTCTCCGACACCCACGCTGGCGGTGAGGGTTCGAATCCCGCCCAAGCCCGCTCGATTCTGTTCGGTGAAGGCCTCACTGAACAAACTCAGCGGCTTGCCATGGATTAGAAGAGGTTGGTTACCCGTAGAAAACCGTCCCGATTATCCCTCGTGGCATAAAGCGAACATTAAAAAAAAAAAAAAAAGTGATATATGAGGCGTTTAGTTTCAAAACCGGCTACATCCATTTTCAACAATTTTTTAGGACTGGTCAAAAAAAGATAAATTAAAAAAATTAATAATTTAACAAATTTGTTTTTGTCGTTTCGCTAACAAAAATTACCGTCAAACAAAAAATTTTGACAAATTTTATCACATTTTCTTTTTTAAATCTCATCTAACATTAAAAGGTATGTTGGATGTACCTGAATTTGATAAGAAAATATCAATTTTTGGTTAAATTATGAATAGACATTTTTAAAAAAATCTCTTTATTTAATTTGAACAATGTATACATAGTTTTTATTTTTTAAATATACAAATTTTAATTTAAATCTTGATGTTCACCCACATCCATATTGGTATCATGCACATTTACTTGGATAGGTGACATTATACTGTCTATTACCACTTTGTAGAATTCTAGGGTACCCTATTGATCTCCAGTCTTCTCCATAATCTTTTTCTTAATAGAGTATTAACATCATCCAACTGTTCGGAAACATGGATACCGTTTGGGATTTCGAAAAATTGAAGGTTTTCTGAAAAGTGAAGCTTGGATGGAACCGCTTTTGATAAGAAATGGAATCTTTAAATATTGATTTTCGAAGCATCCAGACGTCTTTTTAAAAAAACGCGTCTAACAAATTATTTCTAACATTAATAACTTGAAAAAAAAAATGTTTTTGGAAAAAATGGATGTAACCGGTTTTGAAACCAACGAAGCATAGACTAATGACCTTCCCTATGCTTTTCGGATGATGTAGATAAACCTGTACCTATTACTCCACTAATGTTCATACTTATATATACTGGGAATAGTGAGACCTGATTTTGATAAAGCAGACACAAGTACTCTAAATCGGAGATGAAAATATTTGAGAGAGGTAGAAGCATCATTTTAGGTTAATTTATTATTACATAAGCTAACGGGAGCTTACTTTAAATAATGTTCATTTCTAATTAAGGATGAAATACCAAAAAGACATATTTATTTATTAATTTTTACACCCTTCCCTGCCTCATAGGCAATACATGTAATCTGCAGAAGTGTGATCTTAGTGCATAACACAATACTGCAATCAGAACATAGAAACAAGCAATCGCCGGCATGTGCTTGTTTCTCCGATCACTGCTTCTTTGCCCTGTCCTCCTAGCTCTGCGTTTTTAAAGTTGAAGCGTTCCAGCCAAAAATGAAATCCCTGTGCTGCGAGAAGTTCAGCTCACTCATTAGCTCTCGAAATTCTTCCTCAGTGAAGATATAAATCTTCGTTCCCATCATCCTCATCCATAATCCATCAAATGCAGAGCAGGTCGTGACGACATGTTCTGCGGTCTCTAGAACACCAAAGTGGGGCGGGAATTTGTGGTTTATGTTCTGACCCAGTTGATGCAAATGGGCTCTAAAACCCAAATGCCCATGTCAGGAATTATGAAATCCAGTAGTCGTGGAAGACTAATTTTGCCAATAACTGGGATTATACCGTATGGAAGTATTTTCTGAGGGTATTCCCGATTTCTCAAAGTCTCCTCCACTCCTATATCGTACCCCTCCACCCCCCCCCCCCCGTCTATTTGTTTCCTTTCATTAGGGTTCTCAGCAATCATTACCCTTAGAGTCTCCGAAAGTCATGCTAGGTCTTTTTCCTATAAGGGCCTACTATTTATGAAAAATCGGAAAGAAGAGGGGGGGGGGGGAGGGACCCACTGGACCTTCACTGCAACTATGGTCTGCCTAACAAGTAATAAGGTAAAAGAGTTCCCAATTGATGTTAAAAGTTTTTAATCAATACAAAGTTACAATTAGAGAATTATTATATAAAAATATATCATAATCATGTACTTACGTAAGTAATAAATAGCCATACACAATTTAACAAGATTAATAATAAACTGTGAAAGAAACTCAACTCCAAAAAGACGGAATCGATTAAGAAGTTTGTTTGTTTATTGTCATGTAGTGAATTCATACATATCGCTAAAGGTTGGCATGTAAAGTTGTAAAATGTAACCGTTAAAACAAGGCTTAATACAAAGAACAGCTTATTAAAATGCTTTATTACAACTGTTTAACATAATAACTTATTAAATAATTAAAAATGCTAAAAAAAAATACCATTAATTATCACAGATTTGTTAGTACTAGTTAAATTAATAATAATTTTGTATCATAAGGTGTTGGTGATTAGTTTTCTTAATTAGAATAAAAATTAGTACAGTTGAATCATTGGATATGTTTTATTATCACTAACTCACTGTCTATTTTTTTTCATTTCTATCATGTAACTACGTAAAAAACTACACTAATTATAAATTTAAAGTCTATTATGATATAATCATAAAACAAAAATTTTATAAAATTATTTAAAGGTGTTATATCTTTTTAAGATCTACACGAATCGGATTGTGTGAAATCGGTGAGTGGAAAAAAACATTGGGCTCGTATTGAAGAGGAAGTCTTGTTTCAGGATTGAGGGAAAGCTCAAAATTGTCGAGAATGTGAGCGAAGAGTGTTGCGATTTCCATAAGGGCGAATCTCTTACCTGAAAAAAAATTATATGCCGTGTCATGTTTTATTATAAGACCTTTAACCTAAAAAAAACTTACAAGACTTTTGAATATGTGTATAAATATATGAACAAATTAAAAATAAATAAAAGTACTTACCGAGACATACTCTAGGGCCATCCGAAAATGGAAGGTGCGTGTATTTCTTGGGTGCACTGTTCTCATCCAACCACCGTCCAGGAACGTATTTATCAGGTTCCGGGAAATTCTTTGGATCCATCTGTATGCTGTGAACCGGAATAACCATTCTTGTGCCTTTTTCGATGCTGACTCCTGCCATATTTGTTGGTTTGTCATTAACTCTCACTAGGAACTGGAGAGATGGGTGCATCCTTAATGTTTCTAGACGATTAAAAAAATATATATTAAACATTAGAAAGTGCGGAAATATAATAATATACATATATTCCATCTTGAGATCCCCCCCCTTCAAATAAAACATATAGGATGAGAGTATTTATATAAATATTAAATTCTTATCGTTGGTCAGTTGTGTCACTCTTAATTTAAATAAGTAGCGAATATAAATAATAATAATAAAGGTGATCATGAGATTAAAATTATATGTATTAAGCGGACCTTACACTATCAATAATATTGACAATACAGTATGGTATTGACAATTATATTGATCGTATAAGGTGAGAATTTGAGTATTGATGGCTATATAGATGAAAATCTAGATATTCTGATTTTGGAGCGTCAATATCCAAAAGTGGAGGGGATATTTAAAGATATGGCCAAATTTTATTGTACAAATTAAGAACGTGTAAAACTATAGGATCTTATTTGATTTTTTCATGCTCAATGAAGTGACATGATAGTTTAAACTTATTTTAAAGGGTGTATAAGGTTTTTGGCCTGCTAGAAATGTTTACACTCAATATTTTGAAATGGAAATAGAATTAGTCATAAAATACCAAACAAAAACTGGCCAAATTAAATTGTACACATTTTCTTTTGAAGGATTATCGCAGATAAGAGTGTCTATTGATTCAGTCTTGTTTCTCACTCCGATAGTAGAGTATTTGTGATTAAAAGAAAATGTATTCCAAGGATTTAGTTAGTTAAAAAAGAAGTTAAAAAAGGCTTAAGTTATAAGGCTGTTGCCGAAAAGTTGTATACCGCATACTACGGTGGCCTATATGGCAAAAAAATGATTATGACCGCATTAAAATGAAAAGAGGACCCACATCAAAGATTACTAGACGTTCGGAAGCTCGTGTCAAACGAGAAATTCGAAGGTCAGCCAAAGAAGGCGAACATGTTACATCCCGAAAGTTGAAGGAAAACCTCAATTTAATTGCCACCACTAGAACAATTAGAAGATTTCTTCCTGAGATAGGTGTAAAATTGAGGAAAGTTGATAAAAAACTACTTCTCAGCAAAGCGTATCGCGAAAATCGCGTAAAAAAGGCTCGAGAGTGGCTGTCCTTAGGGGATTTCATATGGACACGTACAGTTTTTACAGATGAGAAGATTTTATCAAAAGACGGTCCAGATAAAGAATTTAGTTATATGGAAAATAACTCTAAAACTGCATTTAACCGTCCCAAACGGCAAATGAGAGGTGGTGGAGTGATGGTCTGGGGTGCAATTACAGCGTCAGGCGATTAACTCCCGGAAAAAGTCTCTAGAAGAATGAACAGTCAGCAATATTTAGCACTTATACGTGAAAAGGTATTAAACTGGATGAATTCCAAGTTCCCGGAAGGAGGTTATTACTTTTTACAAGACAACGCGCCATTATACCTCTCCCGAGTAACAAAACAATGGTTGTCTGATATCTCGCTCTCCTGACCTAAATCCGATCGAAAATTATTTGATGTCACTATCGACAGAAGTTTATAAAAAGGGAGCGTACCAAACGGACAATGAGTTATGGGAGGCGATCCAAAAAGCGGCGAAAACTAGTAAGGGCAATAAGCCAAACTTGCTGAAGGATCTATGAACTTCAATGAATAGAAGATTATTAAAAACGATTGAAGACAAGGAAAATACTATTAATTATTAGTTCTTACTATTGTTTTTTTATATATTTTTTATGTTTCTAATATGTACAAATAAATTTGGCCAACTTTGCTTGTATCAATTTTTCTTAAAAAATATTATAAATTTGTAAATATGAATAAAATTCATTATAAAGAAATTTTGTTTTTAGTAGTTGATAACCTAATTATACAAATTTTTTTATCCAGGAATCCATGCATTATAATAGAGAAAACTGGTGTACAAAAAAAATTGGCCAGGAGTGTATGGTGGGAGGTAGCGCAAATTGACTTCTGGCAATCGGGCGCACCATAAGGTCGGGGCGGCCTGCTAACAACTTTTATTATATCTAGTGAAGAGGTTCAATACTATGCCATACTGTATATTTGGAAAATTATTGAAAACACTTATTCATGTTGTCCCATAGGATATGAGCAAGAATTTCACACGCTTCAATTATAGCATCGCTGATAGTTGCAGGTGACATAATGACAGAGAATTTCAAAATTTCTACCTGTAGCTAAGTATCTTAGGGTTAAGGCTAATCTCTCTTTAACAGGGAAGCATTCCCTCATGTGTGATCTGCGTTCTCAAGAATGGTTCCTGCATTTTTAATAATTTTATGAATGTCCTTTCTTTTATTCTGAAATAATTGTGAAAATCTTCTGCATCCGTCAATCTGATTTTCTTCAGCAGTCTCATATACAATATTTTTCACGTTTTTTCAACCATTCTTTCATCCATAGATTTCTTTGAGATCGTCGAATACCTCCGATAGCCATAATTATGGCTGCATAAGCTTTCTTTCGATTGTCCATGTTCAAACACTAAATGTCTCGAAAAATCACTTCGAAAAACCTCATCTGAATGGTAAAACAAACGCCGTGAGATGATTTATTGATATAATTATCGTCAAAGATATTGACTTTCTAAGGTGTGGCGATATTGACGGTGGGCCCTCAACGCTAAACGACAGTAATGACAATATATTGGCAATTCTGATATTGAAAATATTATTGATTGTGTAAGGTACGCTCTTACCGTAAAGTTTGCAAACAAAATGCGGTCTAAAATTAAAATAAGTGACATAAGACATTTTGCCATCTTAGTAAGAACAAATCATGTTCAATTGTTAAGAGTAGAAATAATTCATAAGAAAATCTTTACGTTAGCAAAACAAAAGAAATAGTAGAGATGATGATTTAAAAGACAAGTAAGTAAGTAATTAAATATTACAATGCAACATGTTGTAGCATAATGTATTTATTTTCAAAATACATAATATATCTGTAAAAATATGTTATTTACTTGGAAGCCTCAATAGAGTTATATCTATTTTTATTGGAGCACTTCTATATTCTACGCATGACACTGCAAGATTGGATAGCGGGGTTCCTCCCACTCCATATATTTTACAATATCCTCATGCCTTCATATCATGAAAAATTCTTTATTCTTTACTCAAGGGACACTGAGAACGCTGTACTTAAAAATACCTTTCTCCCAATCCTTACTTACTCAAGCGAATCTTATACCCTCACATCTCAGAAGAGTCCGCTCTAGACTATGCAAATGTGATATCTCAGAAGGGAGGAATGAAATACCAGATGAGATGGGTTGAGAAATGTTTCGATTCCATCCAATTTGGGCATACGACCTTCAAGACCAACGTGGGCGGTAGAAGACGCCTGAAAAACCTGGTAAAACGGAGTTAAAGGGGGATCGGAAAGGCTTGGACTACGAGGGGATGGTTTTTGGTTCGGGAGCGAGACCATCTGCTCTGCAAGCAGGCTCCTCACCCTACAGAAGTGGTGGATAGGACGCTATTAAGCATTTTAATATAAAGAATGGACTTATTCTTTCATTCGTATACTACAGAACTAATCAAATATTTTTTTTTTTATCTTTGACAATGTGAAATATATTACATCATGGCGTGTAAATTTATTTTTCTGTTTAGTTGTTCGGATAACTTAATTTCGTTACTATGGAAACCAATTATTACCGTTAATTAAATAAGGAGTTGGGCCGCGGCGTGGCCGAGGGTTCGAATCCCGCCCAAGCCCGCTCGATTCTGTTCGGTGGCGGCCTCACTCAGAACAGAACAGACTCAGCGGCTTGCCATGGATTAGAAGAGGTTGGTTACCCGTAGATAACCCGTCCCGATTAGCCCTCGTGGCATAAAGCGGACGTTAAAAAAAAAAAAAAAATGAGGAGTTGTTTTCGTAAAGAGTTCTCAACCTAATTTTTAAAGTGCTTTTTGGAACAAACCTAATATTTTTGTATGTTTAAATCGTATTTATGCCAATTTTTTCGTGCATGTATACATTTTATGAGTTTACAAACTAAATATTATTCTTTCTGAGCTTTCAAAATTATATTATGCATGTATATAATTGCACTAATTATCGGAAATTGAAATTTTATCTTGTGGAAAAACATTTTTTCATTTCTCCTCTATACGTTTATCAAATTCTGTCATATTTCGTCATTTCTTATTACTAGGCATAATAAGAAACAGTTAATTTAACATCCATCAAACAAAAACAAAGTTACTTTATATAAAGAAAATTTTCCTTCACCATTTAAGCCCCTCCAGCCAACATCCAAAGCCATTTAAGAACTGTTATATGAAGATAAAACATACCTAATATTAAACAATACTTGATTCTCATTAAAAATGACCAGCTTCATCAAAATCGTTGGAGCCGTTTTTGAGATAATCGAAATAAAAACATAAAATTGTGTTAAATTTATGAAAATAAAGTACCCCATCCGTTAAATCAGGAAAACGAAATTTTCGCTGTCACATCACGGGCATATACCTACCTCAAATACCCAAGTTCAGTTCCGTGCGGGTTTATTTTTTTTTAGCTAGTCTCTTCACGTCTACACAGACCATTTCGCGGGACTTGGTTTGGACTTGAGGGATCCCAAAACGTTTATTTCCTTTGAGAACAGGAAGTCGAAATTTTTCATGACCGCAACACTTTCCATTACTATATGTTTGATATACGTATATGTGTATGTGGGGGGTCACCTGTGGTTCTGTTGGCTAACATAGCCAGTCTACAATACTTTAGGCCGGGTGTAAGTTGAAACGCAGCTCCGTGCCATGAGGTGAGTTGAGGTGGCTCAGGAAGGCAGAGATTAAGCTCCATGCGCCATTAATTAATTATATAATAATTAATTATTAAGCTCCATTGAAAACTGCTGACCAGTAAGGCGACCAGGAGTTCGTAAATGTGCAAGATTTATATTAGAGTATATTCCGATGATCTCGGATATCAATTAATATCCTTCCTTAAAGCTGCTATTTAAAGAAAGGGAAGACACACGGAGAATTCATCCTTAAAACCGAGTTTTATAATTTTTATTTGTATTTGACTTCTAAATACTCAGGATGTGATGTATCGTATAAAATTCCTCGGTCCCTAACTGCTTCAAATAATTTTTCTTCCATTTTTCACTTCGCAAGCAGTGACAAAATGCGTTAGGAACACAAACCTCCGCTGCTGAGGGTGAGGCCGGGCGTAAGTCGGGGCCGTGACATGACGTGAGGTGACACAGGAAAGCAGGAATTAAGCCGATCTATTAAGCGCGCAGGTAGTGCGAAAGTTGTGACTCTAAAACTGCGCCCACTCACCTGACGGCTCAACGTTCGCTCTTCCTTTCTATTCTATAAAACGTCGCGGGTTCGTGTCCCATGGTGGCCCTAGGATTATTTAATGTTAGCAAAAAATCCTTGGCTATACCGTCCCTCGGATAAAATGGCGTAGTATTTTCTTCTTTTCTTTCTTTTTTATTTCTTTTCATCAAACAGAGCGGATGTCGAATAGGCCTTAAAGGATTAGTTGATTAATTATATGAAGTGGACGGCTAATGAGATAATATGCGCTTGCCAATCATGTATAATAATTAAAAATAATAAAAATCATTACCTTGGATACATGCATCCAAATAATTCATTTCCCTCACAGACTCCCAAGAGTATCCACCGTATTTTTTCAGCACACTCCTCACGTTTTCTCGAGCCCTCTCTTGACAATCCTTAGCTTGAGATAAATCAAACGCCAAATGAAGCATGACAAGTGTTGTTGTATCAAGTCCGGCGAAGAAAAACATAAATGCTTGCGATATCACCAAATCATCTGTTATGTCTGAAAAAAAAAGTTGATACTAGAGACCAAAAGTTTTATGGATACCAATCTTCTATAAATTTAGAAGACCATTGGAAAATATAATTATAAAATTTATTATTATGTTATATAAAACTGGAATAATGGCCTTTCTTTGTTTGGCCAGCACCAAAAAAAAATGTATTAGTCCCTAATCTATCTTCTATTTATAATTCATCTTGATTAGCAAGGTTGAAAAGAAGTGGGTTCGGATGGGCATTTAGTTCATTATGAAAAGCGACTTATGGAACATACTGGTCTCTATGACAAAAGAAGAGCACAAAAAATATTTAATACTCTTTTAAGCTAAAAAATAAAATAAAAAATCGTTATAAACAATTTTTTATCATCATAAGTAAATCGGGGAATGTTTAGAATTTTCAGACATAGTTTAGAAAAACATGTCTAAAATCAGCGACCATTACTATTATGAGACCCATTTCTTTTAAGCCCTTTCTGTAAGATTCAACCTTTACCTTACGTCGTGTCTTCGTTACATTGTTACTGCTTATTTCTATGCACTCAAAACTTCTGTGGATAGAACATCTAGCCCTATTTCACCCCTTATTCTTCATTGACTCATAGTGTGATTAAAAATTTCCAATCTCGAAACCTTAATTCTTATTTTATTTTATTTTTTTAACTTATAAATTTAGTCACTAGAATCCTATGAGAATTCACAAGTTTGAAAGTTGAAATATTCAACCCCGCTTTCCTTCATTCCATCAAATCATGGAAAAATATAGGTATTTATGATCTTGTTCACTGTATTCAGTAGATCAATATAAATTTCCAGGTTACAGAATCGGATAACAGTTGTTTTCGGCGAAGTATATTGTATATCCGTTCTAGTGTATCAATGCATTCGATTTAAGCGGCTATTCTCTATGGAATAAAGCGTTCCTTGGAAAAGAGGATAAAATTTAACAATACAATGATCACTAATCCATACATAGTAAATGCGAAATTATAGTCTGAATACAAGAATGTAAAAAGAAAGACGGAATGATTATTCTTACCGAATGCTTGATCTTCTCTACTATTCTCCCTGCTGAAAATTGTCATCTTCTTTAGTCGTTTCAAATCGACAAGAACTTGCGCGTAATCGTTTCTGCCGCAATCCAGTTTTTCCCTCTGGTTAAGGAGAGTATGCATGAGGGAAGAAAAGTAGTTATGGAGTTCATTAGACATGAATGTCATATTGAAGCATTGTGACAGTTTTGGGAAGTAGGTGAGCCCGTACTGCTGGAGCATTCTGTACGCATTTCCATGAAAAATTGCTTTACAGTTACGAACGAGTTCTTCTTTCCCAGCTGGTAATATCGCTGTCCCGAACATGCTGTTCAGGAAGCTCTCAACGGCGAAGGCGGTGAAGTCCTCTTTGATGAGAGTCTTGGGACGCCTATCAACTAATGCTTGGCACGATGCGACCAGCTCCGGGAAAATAGCTCTCATTTTTCCAGTTGTAAAAGTAGTCAGCAGCTTGTTTCTGAAAATAAAACCAAAGAAATTGATTAAATAAATCGCCATGGGAGGTCAGGAAAATTATCGATTCTCATATTTTTTATAACATGCATTCTCAAAACAGATAAGATAGAGTGTACCATTGGGCAGTTTCTCATTAATCGTTCACATCTTGGTCGTTAAATCCATCATTTAACAATATCTAATTTACTGGTTGATTATGTTTTGACAAACAACACAGAAGGGCGCACGAAAAATTCAGATGCTAAATGAGTTAGATTGATTAAGAACTCATAAATGGCTTTGTTCAATAAAATCGGATATACAAGAATTATACCATAATAGCTATATAGAGATCTTTTTTAATAGATAACAAGCGAGCAGTTCAACGTACCCAGTTCCAGATTAAATATGTTTGCGCAATCGAATTTGTTCTGGTGCTTAACTTTACTTTCACAATTACTCATTGCTGAAGGAAATATATCGCTATTATCGACTTTTTTTTTACATAATAAATATAGTCAAACCAGAAGTTCATATACACACTTTTTCTTTTTTCTAAATCATAGAAAAAACTTTAATGAAATATTTGGTGATGTTTCGATTGCATTGAAGAGCTTAATTTTTTTCCCTCTTTGCCAATACCAGGATGTTGGTGAGGTTTATGAATATGAGAAAACTGAAAAGTAAGAAGTACTGCACAGTTTTATATATATACCCGGATTCTATTCTAAATAATAGTGAGCAAGGCCTTAGATAGTCAGTAATTAAGAGCTAGAAAAGTTCACGTTTATAAAGTTTAAAAATCTGGTGCGATGCGCGCAACACACAACTTTCACTTACGAACTTACTTAGATTAGAAATCGACGTGTTTCGATAATACATAAACACCATTCCTCAACACATTTTTTCACATTTAGGTTTTATTATAAAAAAAATTGAGCATCAACTATTTACTCACTAAAGTCAAATACATTTTTTTATCAATAATAAAAAATCAATGCAAAAAAAATGCAAATTTTTATATTCTTACTACGGTTAATTAAATTTTGACTGTCACATCGCGGGCATGTACATAGGTGAAATACCCAGTTTGATCAAAATAGTTAAAGCTGTTTTTGAGTAAATAATAAAACAAGTGATAATGAGAAACATTTATTAAGTAAAGTGTCCCCTCGGGTTGACCAATTTTGTTGAGATTTAGACTGTCACATCGCGGGCACACACATACACCAAATACCGAGTTTAAGCAAAATCGTTAGAGCCGTTTTTGAGAAAAACGTAAAAATTAGACAAAAGTCTTTAAATAAAGTACCCCCTCCGTTTGAACAAATTTTGATGAAATTTTTGGTGTCACATCGCGGGCATGCACATACACCATATACCCAATTTCAGTTTTTTACGGCTTATAGTTTTTGAGCTAGTCTGTTCACACACACACACACACACACACACACACACACACACACACACACACACACACACACACACACACACACACACACACACACACACACACACACACACACACACACACACACACACACACACACACACACACACGCACACACTGACCATTTCGCGGGACTTGTTTATTTGGACGTAGGGGACCCCAAAACCTGGATTTCCGTTGAAAACCGGAAGTCAAAATTTTTCACGATCGCAATACTTTCGCTTACTATATATTTTATATAAAGGTAAGTGAAAGTAAAAAGTGTTTTATTGAATTAGAAATACATCTGCAGCACTTTCCTCTTTGTCTATAAACTCTTTGAAATATTTTGGAAAACTGTATAAAAAATAAGAATATTTTTACCTCACTGCCCTCCACTTGACACCAGATCCCGTTAGAGCGAATACACTTTCACTGATGAGGCTGTCATCTTCTATCAACAACGGCCCATGATCTGGAAACGTCGAGAAATTCCGGACGAGTACTTGCTCGATGAGTTCGGGATCCCGAAGAATCAATGTAGGCGTCATGAACTCGTACATGCCTACCATGCGCTCGTTTGGAAACGCCTGATACACCTGAAAGAATATTTGAATCGATTATTGATTGAGCCGCTTTAAAAGTGAAAGAAGGATTGAAAGAATGTTTTACCTTATTGTAGAAATAGCTAACGTGCTTGTCGAGTCTCAACAAGGCCCCCAAGTTACCAACTATCGGCCAAGGGGTTATGTGCTTCACTCTTCGAACTTTCCAATAAGTCATCGCTTTCCAAACGGATATGAAGAAGTAAAGGAGTCCACATATTGCCGTTATTATAAAAAGTACCAAGGAAACCAAATACATATTGGAAGGCAACGCAAAATTATCTGTGATAACTTTTCTTCTATACTTTTCAAAAAAATTTCTTAACACAGAATATTTATTACTGAAAAACAAAACAAAAAAAAATATAATATCTAAAACGAACCGAAGCGGATGAGAAATATTTTACTTGTCATGATTATCTTCACTGGCCTAAAAATAATATTTCTTTTTGATAATCCAGAGATAAAAAACAAATAAGATCATGGACAAAAAAATAGTTCTTCTTGTGTAAACGATTCAACAAAAAACAAAAAATTAAATGTACTACTTCTATAAGAAATTATTTTGAATTCCGTAAAACAGATCTTAAAGTACACTTAAGTGTTTTGAAATAACAAATCGAATCCTACCGTTAAATAAAATATATATAATTCTTTTAACAAGTCGCTTTAAATATATCTAAAAGCTTTAAAAACGATAACCAATAAAGTCATTTTTAAATCCTTTCAGATTTAATAAATTCTTAGCGGCAGATATTAAATAATAAATAAATAAGACTTAAAGACTGAATTTATTAAAGGCATTTTCATCAGAAAAAAAATATATATATATTTTTTTCAAACATAGTAACAAGTTATATCAATTGTGATAGTTTTTAAAAGAACGGTTAAACTATTTTCCCTACTACTATTTTTAACTTTCTGAAAATGGCCGTAATCCAAAATTGATATGAAGTGCATTATGAATAGTATTAATGAGGTGCTACGAAAAATACTACTGAATTGCTACTCTATAAAAGTGAAATGATTAATCAATACCTATTCTTATAATTCATTCTGCACTAACTATTGTATTGATTACTATAATTAAAATACTTCTGAATCATCTTGTTTTTTAATAATACGCGTAAAAACTTAATACAATCAGTTTTTTCTACTAAACCAAAAATAATAATTGTTTTCAAAATAATGAAAAATTAATTTAATAATGTTTATATTCAATTTTTTTTTAAATATTAACAATGCGAAAAAATAGGAAGTCTATTTAATAAAATAGGATATTTTAAATCAAAGTTCCAAGAAATTTTTTAACGTTGTGGACAAATAACTTGTTTGCAATAAAAAAATAGAATCGTAATTTAATGGACGTCTAATAATGTCTAGAAAACTTTTTCCTTAGAGTTCAGAAAAAAAAAATCTTGTTAAGCTATATAAGTTAAAATAAAGGTATATGCCTATGCTTTAAATATTTACTTTTGGAAATCGGTGAAAGAATCGAAGAAGCTTTAAAATTACATACGCTTTAAAATGCCTATTAATGTCTCAAATAATTATTTGTGACATCTGAAACACTATAAAAAAAGAGGCCTAGGATGCTTAAGCTAAAAATAATGTATATATAAAGGGACTTTTATGCAAGAATTAAATAGCTTAAATTATTTATTCATTAAATATTTATTATGGTTTCGAACCATAGAAATTAATGATTTCTTAAGTGATGTGTTTTTTTTCCTTTTATTTCCTTCCTTATTGCATTATATAATTCCATATGATATATATATACATAATATGCTGTGTAAAAATGGACCGTCACTTGACTTATCAACATATCAATAGTGAAAATCTTTTTTATTTAAGTGATATCTTTTGAATGCGCCTAACAGCCTAAGTTTTAATTTTCGTTCTTCATCCTAGTACGGAATTATTTTTCTGGACTATTAAAATATAAATATGCTGCTCATAATGTTCGTTTTTTGCTTAAAACAAATTATAATGAAATAAAAAATTATGGGTGATAAAATTCTTAGGAGGGAAGTGAAAGTGCTTGCATTTTTCAGTAAAATGTTCACTTCAGAACAAAAAAATATATGTATATTTTCTTACCTGAAGATCCATATAAAATATTTAATTTATGTTTGAATTATTTGTTGAACTATTTAATTTTATGTTGTACTAACACTTTAGAGATTACGATGTAAAATGAGCTGCATTTTTGCCACTAATCAACTCACATATCAAAATTATTTTATCAACAATTAGGGGGGAGACCAATGGGATGGATATCTCCGTGTTACGTCATAATATACTATCACGGATAGTCAGTTAATACAAACTCCTAAATGATTAAGGACCATTTAAATGAAAAAGATGATTTTTTTTTTAATTTAGGATACAGAAATATTAATTTTTTTTTTTTTATAATTTTTTTCGATTATTTTTTCTTCCAGAATAGAAAAAAAAAAAAAAAAAAAAAAAAAAAAAGAGCAACCAATTTAAACAAAAAATGTCTTCATCATTGTGACATAAATATACACACACATATATCTATATCTATATCAATATATATATATATATATATATATATATATATATATATATATATATATATACATATTTTTTTTTTTTTTTTTTTTTTTTTTTTTTTCGGTTGGCGCATTAGGCCTAATGAGGCCTTTTTGGTGGTCTTCTTACAGACATTTGTTTTGCTTGCGGGAGTACAGACAGCCTGGAGGGGGCTCACGTTGCTGCAAGCCATGGTCACCATGGTACAGCGGCAGACTGCCCATAGTTCGATAACCAATCCCATTGGGGCCAATTTGGCAGTGTCCTTCCAACCGATGGCGTCAGCTCTCTCGGGTTCAAGGACAGTGACAAACTGGTCTAGGTCCAAGGATTATGGTAGCTCAGAGTCAGCAGGCTCCGAGGACCTATATTTCTTTCCCCGAAGCATACCGTCCCTGGACCAAACCTCCGGGCGGTTACTGACATCCTGGAAAACCACACCACGATTCTCGATGAGATACACGGGGAAGGTTCATCACTCCTACGCCCGGTCGGTGTGAGTCACCTCCAGTAGGCTGACGGTCCTCACATACCCGGGGGTGGGGGTAGACTTGGACTGCGTGGCGTTCATTGGTGGGCGGTCACCCGAATGGAGCGGTCACCCATCCAAGTACTAACCACGATGGACGTTGCTTAACTTTGATTACCTATTGCAAGCGCCCTTGTCCACTCGGCCATCCCGGCCCCTATTAATATATATTTGACAACTTGAAAAAGAAGAGGAAATATTTAAATACACTAACTATTAATAAAAATTATTATATTAAAATATTAAATACCAGGTTCAATAGAACACAATCTTTTCGGAGGCGGGGTAAAATTTAAAAAAATTAACACCAGAAATAATTAAAATCTTCTAAATGGATCTTCTCTTCCCAACTATTGATTTCAATGTCGAACGTTTATCTAATGGAATCGTAATCAGTAACATGCATTTTGATGATTTACTATTTTGCGCCGTCTCCGATAAGATTGTATTGTATTGAACTTGGTATTTAATATTTTAAATTAATTTTTACTAACAGTTAGAGTTTATTCATACCTATCAAAATATAACTATACCCCGACCCCAATCTATACACTTACCTAATAAAGATTTTTGGAATAATTACCTATGCGAGAGGTAACTAGCTTGGAAAAAAAAACATAATAATTATGGTTTAAAAATTTACGTATGCGAGAGTTAACAAGAGCTAGCGGGGACAAAGTTGGGCAGTGGTAGTCAAGGGGGGGGGGGGCGGAAAGTTTTACGGAAACGTTTTATTGCACTTTCCCGCTTTTCATACCTTTTTCAATCTTGCTGTGTATTAATAAAAATCAGAAGTTAATTGTTTCATACTTTTTAGTGCATTAATTTTTACTGGCTCTTAGTTTTCGAAGTCGGTTTAATTTTTGTTTATAAAATATTTTATAAATCTGATTTAACAGAGATTTCTTTTGTATTATATCCTCTGTTCAAAAATAATTTATCCAAAAAGGTAAAAACAATAAAATAAAACATAAGGATACCAGGCCCTATATATCCAAATATAATAGTGCAGGGCTGTCGTTCGGCAATTGTTTGTCCCACGGATTATAAATAGGGTACCACTGCCCAGCATTAGGGAGTCTTAGTCTTAGTTTGGCCTGGGATTTTGGCGGTCTTAGGCTCACTATTTCACTTGGTGTCTCTAGGATGTTTTAGTCGGAGTTGACTCGTTTTATTTCCTTACCCCAACCTTACCTTATCCTATTCCCTTTTTCCTTTCGAAGAAGGCCTGGTTTGAAGCCGGTTTCTGCATCGCCTGGTCGGTATGGCATTACGTATACCTACACCAAACCTGGGAGTTGGCCTCCCAAGCCAAACTTTTGGCCTCTACTGACCCTTTTAATACAGGACTCTTTCCTCCTTGCTAAGATTAGCGCTATAGGGCTGTCAATAGGCCATGAAACTAGCTTTGACAAGCTTTACCTCTCGAGGTAAAAGGGTAGCGTCGCTCCAGCAAGGATATTCCTTCCCGCTCTGGGGTCTGACGCCTCGGGGTGCTATTCCTTATGCCTTGCGCCAGTATAATTGGTTAGAAGGTGCCCTCAAATCACTAAGATCCATGTTTATCCCTTGGGTTTAACTTTGGTGATTCACTTCCCAGAAGTGAAGGGCAGCGTTGCTCTGGCAAGATCAACCTTATTAAAACATATTTAGAGTCATTAGGGTAAATACCAAAAATCCATAGAGATAGTAAAGAGCCCTTAAGAAGAGTTATTGCATTTTTTGCATCCCTAGCATATTTTAAAAGTAATAAGCAAAAAAAGAGATATTACATTTTGGCATCCCTTGTGGGTATTGAAAACCTTGAGCTTAGTAGAAATATTACGTTTCTGTATCCATTTTGGGGATTAAAAATAGTGAGCATTATTAAGAATATTACATTTTGGCATCGCTTGTGGCGATTAACAATATTAAGACTCTGAAGAGATGTTACTCTTGATTCAACTTCTTCACCTTATATTACAACCTTTAACCAACCAGGGTTAAGAGAATGTTCGCATCAATCCTCTTCTACAAGACCAGCTTCTATTGACCCTTCAGTCGAGCTTGGTTTACCGGTCTCAGAGGTAACTCCATACATAGACAGAACAGCCCCCATCAACATAATGAGGCTATAGGAAATTCCTGACGCCAGACGGTCCGTGAATGGAATAGAATAATGCCGACACCACCAATCGCTACCTAAATTCCAAGATCCACCTTCCTCCGTTAATCCAAACTCTTCAGAATCAGTATCAGAGGATCCTAAAATCCTCCCACCTTCGCCTTCGGACGTTTTCCAGTCGACAAAGCGTTTATTAATCTTTTAGATATTTTTTCGTAACTAAAATTGCTCTCAATTTGGCACGGCCCCTTTAACTGACGCGCGGCCATAACTACATTACATCTTCTTTTCTACTCTGATCTTTAAACACTTCTCGCCAAAATAGTCCCTGTTTTTACGGCTAACCATATTTTGAGTCTTATTTTATTTCCAGCCAAAGCCAACGGCTTTAAATGACCCTAGTTGTAAAATTGGAGTAGTGTTAAAAAAAAAAAAAAAAATTTAATTTCTTAATGAATTATTATTTCTTTAACGTGCGCGGTGGATTGTCATGAATACTATTTTTTATGTTAAAAAATTATTTATATTATTAAGTTTTTATGGCTATACCTCTTTGTTAAGTAACTTCACTATTAACCTTCTTACTATTATTATTATTTTTTTTTTTTTTTTTTTTTTTTTTTTTTTTTTTTTTATTTCGGATTTTGCAACAAATGTCACATTCCGGTCCTCATCACAGAATTTCTCCAGACGTTCCTGTCTCTGCTGTCCTCCTCAGTGAGGCCTCTGGCAGCCATGTCCTCTCTCACATCTTCTATCCACTGTTTGCGTGGTCTTCCACGTTTTCGACGCTTCTCAGGGACATATCTTAGCAATCGAAGGGGCCAACGTGCTTCGTCCATTCGCAAAACATGCCCATACCACATCAGTCTTTTTTCACTGATGTCGTTGAGGATGTTCAATTCTGCCCCTACTTTATTCCTTATCACCTGGTTTGGTACTTTTTGTAGCCTGGATATGGCACAGCTCCTTCTCCAATAGTCCATCTCCAGGGCCATTAATTTGTTTGCCTGGGTCTTAGTCACTGTCCATGATTCTGCCCCGTACAAAGTTGTGGCAATGAGGAACGAATTGTATATTCTTTTCTTTATGTGGAAAGACACTTTTTTGTTCCACAATATGCCATTTAATATACCAATAATTTTCTTTGCTATGGTGATTTTCTTTTCAATGTCCCTTTCTACTGTGCCATAGCAGTCTATGGTGACACCAAGGTACTTGAAATCAGAACTTTGAGGGATCGTCCAATCCTCTATGGAGAGAGAAGAAACAGAAGAGTTAACCGCCATGTATTCCGTTTTGTCACTATTTATTACTAAACCCCATTCTTTATATGCTTCAATGAGCCTCCTCATCATGAATTCCATATCATATTCATCTGAAGATATGACGACTTGGTCATCTGCAAATTGAAGAGTAAAGAGAACATCATTACCAATCTCAATGCCCATACCTCGGCAACTTTGTTTCCAGGATTTCAGTGCCTCTTCAATATAGATATTGAAAAGTGTTGGGGAAAGGCAACATCCCTGCTTCAAGCCCTTAGAGATTGGGAATGGCTCCGTGAGTGTTGCTCCAATTTTCACTCTTGATTCTGCTCCAATGTACAAGCTTTTTATAGCTTTTATAAGACCTCTGTTTATTCTAGCTCCTTCCAATGCTTCCCACAGTCTCTTTAATGGAACACTGTCGTATGCTTTTTGTAGGTCGACAAATGTTAAGTGGGTTTCGAGATCATATGCTATCCTTTTTTTTTTTTTTTTTTTTTTTTTTTTTTTTAAAAAAGGACTATTATTATTAATATTGTTTATTGCTATTTTTAATGTTTCATTTACAGTTATCTTTTTAGTTTTGACATAATATCCATATACATATTTCAATATTTCATTCTCTACTCTCCCAAATTAGGTCCAAATACACTAAATCTTTATAAGGAAGAAATAAGTCTTGTCCCAAGAAATCTAATCAAAGCTACATTAAAGTAGCTGACCAGCAGGCTCTAATAATTTTTGAAAGAAAAATAATGAGACGAATAAAAAGGACGACCGAGAGAATTTTGGAGAAGTGACATAAAGGGAGATCTGAAGAGACTGAGAAAGGAGAAATGGAGAGGTAAAGCGCGGGACACCAAAATCTGGAGAATGATCGTGAAGGAGGCCAAGGTCCACACCGGATTTCTTTTTCTTTTTTTTTTTTTTTTTGGTCCTCCCCTTCCTCGCCTTTAGGCTCTACGGGGTTTCCCGGGCCAGGGAAGAGGGTGGGGGATATATGCCAGGTATTATTAAATTTCCCCTGGCTCTGGATCTATTTATTCATTTTATTAATTTATCTATCAATTAAAGGTGTAATAATAAGCAGGAATGGGAATATTGACGATGAGGTCAACAATAGAATTAGAAAAGCCAACAATATTTACTTCCATATCTGCAATTCCATCATAGGAAAGAGAGAAGTTGGAAGAGATGTTAAATTAAGAATATACAAAGCAGTGTACCTTCCAACATTGCTCTACGGTAGTGAAAGCTGGGTAACTCTAAACAAACGTAAAAATAGAATAATCACAGCTGAAATGAGGTATCTCCGAAGAGTGGCAGGAAAAACCAGACGAGATTACGTACGCAATGAAAGAATTCGTGAAGAATTAAACGTCGAGCCACTGGGACAAATACTTGAGAAAAGACAACTAAGGCGGTATGGTCATATGTGCACATGGGCGAATATAGAGAACCCAGAAGCTTCTATGAAGCCCGACCAAGAGGAAAAAGACCTAAGGGTAGACCTCGACTGTCTTACGAAGACCAAATTGCCAGGTTGGGACGATCAAGAGGGAAGTCCTTAGGGGAGATGAAGATGCTGGCGAGAGACCGGGATGCCTGGCTGGATACAATACCTCCACGCTGAAAGGCATTAAAGGAGGAAGGGAAAGAAGAAGAAGAGAAGACATAAAGGGAGATCTGAAGAGGCTGAGAAAGGAGAAATGGAGAGGTAAAGCGCGGGACACCAAAGTCTGGAGAATGATCGTGAAGGAGGCAAAGGTCCACACCGGATTTCTTTTTCTTTCTTTTTTTTTTTGGTCCTCCCCTTCCTCGCCTTTAGGCTCTACGGGGTTTCCCGGGCCAGGGAAGAGGGTGGGGGATATATAAGGAAAGTTCTCACGACATAAGAGTCATATGATGGGGGTGTTACATGAAAACGGTCTTTTAGCGAGGTTAACACTAGGAAAAAACCAGAGATGGAAGAAAGCTTAACCTGCCAGGTATCTGTGGGAAAGAATTCACGTCGGTCCCCACTACATTGGTTAGAGACAACAGGCCCTTTTTTTCTTCAGTTGCTAGAAACGGATTTATGAAGAATTTGGCGAAAGAGTATCCCATGAAGAATTGGGATCCATTTTCCAAGGAAATGGAATATCACCGATTTGAGACATCTTTACAAGGGTGGAGGCAGAGACAAGCAGCTTTCTTTGTCATATTGACCTATATGCCTCCTCCATGCTATGAGCCAGGTCCTGGAGTATATCATCTAACCAATGCTACGAATTGTTCTTACTATAGCTCGTCATCCACGGCAATGTGGTTCTTATAAGTGAAGTGAATTACTCCTGCTTTGATTCGAGTTCACGTAGACGTAGAAAAGAAGTCGGAGAGTATATCGCATTGCTGGTCTTTGACATGTCCTGCGCCTTTGACAGCGTCAGGTGGCCTTGAGTTCACCTACAGCTATCTTCACGATTGGCTCATTGAGATAAGAGATTTTTCCTATGAAGTAGAAGCTTCCTTACAGTGGGGATGCCCTCAAGGTTCAGTCATTGGCTCAGCGCTATGTAAGCTAGTATCTGACAAGTCTCTGGGAGTTCTCGAGGATGAGCAGTTCCTTTCAACAACATATGTTGATGGCCTTGCGGCTGTAGTGGTGTCTAACAGCAGGGCTGGAATAAAAGAAGGAGCTGAAAGATACGCCAATGTGGTAAATCAGTGGTGTGAGACAAAGAAATTAAAGATGGCCATTGCGAAAAAGGATACGAGAGACGGCTGAGCAAGGTGTTTTAAACTGCATCATCTTCATTGCATTGAGCACTAAGTAAGTGAGGGGAACTGGACTCCATGTTCTTACAGAAAACAAGTTTTCTGAACTAATGGAAAAAAAGAAACTACCTATACTACAAGGAATTTGTGTGCAGGTGGAAAAATGTAGAACCAGAACTATTCAATCTCGGAAGAGGATGACCAGCACCTGGAAGACCTCTGGAGTGATGATTGAAGAATGGAAAAAATGAAAGATGTATTTCTGAAGGAAAACTAGTTAGGCAAGGCCCATTTTACTCGTTGGGAAGGAGAGAAAATATGAACCGGGGATTGAATGGGGACACCATTCAGAGTAGAGGTGGGAGAAGAAGTGTATAAAGGAAGAGCGGGCTGTGTGCACAGCTCATTAAAAACAATTTTAAATTGTTTTAAAAGCAGCAGTTGGTTGCTACTTCAGAATGGTTAACATCCGACTGATGCTAAAACCTGTTTTGCCTATAAGGTAAGGTAGAGCAGGAAAAAGAAAAAAAATTACAATGTAATCCAGAAAATTGGTGAGAATCAGGAAATTTAGAACCTAAATGAAAATTGGCATGGCACTTGGCTTATGTCCTTATAATTATTTGTAATTTAAAATAATATTAATTATAAAAAACATTTTTTAATTCATCAGTCATATGTATTGAGATGACCCACTCATATTTATTTGTAATTATATTATAATATATTGTATGAGGGCTATTATATAAATATTACGTATGTAGATATTAATGTAATGATTCTATTTTAATTGTCATAATTATTGTAATTACGTGCCCAAATAAAACATTGAGTTTATATAAATAGGCTAAATAATAACATAAGGCCACAATTTGAACTCTAAGCCCTCCTTATCGCCCTAGTTCTAAGAAGGCCCCACTCCAACTATGAGTCTTACCGAGTCTCCTTGTTTTATAGAAGGCCTGTATTATTTATAATAATTTGATATAATTCTTTATATGTATATATGTATATATTATCACCAATAATAATTTACTTCGACTGCGTAATTCTGTGTTCTTTGCTTTTGTCCCAATTATTTGAGACAATTAAGATCCACGGACCTTTTTACTAACCATATTAATTTAACTAAACAAGGGAAATAGCAGTATTAAGGGTTTAAAGAATAAAAATACAAAGAAATAATATAACAGTAGATTTATATATTCATAAAGTATATCACAGTGATTTTTATTTGCATCGTAATTTTATTAATTTTATATCTTACCATTGCTGACTTTGGTTAAATATATCATTCTTAATTAATTAATAACCTTGATTCAATAAAAAAATAATCTATACTTACATATATTAATAATACTTGATATTTTAAGAGTCTTAGAGCTTTTTGCTTATTCTTTATTTACAATCAAAAGAAAAATCAATATATCACTATTTTTAACTCTTCATTTGAATATATGATACAATTAAATGCAAGTAAAGTAATTATTTACTTTAATTAATTAAAGTTTAATTTAATTTAATTATTTAAAGTACTAAAGAAAATTAAATAATTTTTTTTTTTAAATAATTATTTTAGGTTATCCTTTTTAAAATGACAGAGATTTCACTATTGGAGATTGGTGTGTGGAATAAAGCGTTTGGATTGTACTTCAATGGAAACTTCATGTCCGGACTTGGATAAAGTTCAAAGTTATCCAGAAGGTGTGCAAATACCGTCACGGTTTCCAATGTAGCAAATTTCTTTCCTGAAATATTAATCATAAAATTAATATTAGTATAGATAAAAATTCGGCTTTTCATAAAATTATAGATCATTCACGTTTCTTTCCTTTCCTAGCTTCCTACTCGATTACTGATTTACCATCATTGTGTTATTGAATAAGCTGAAGTTTGTAATTAAGTAAGCTAAAATAAACCTCCAATCAAAAAGTAATAATTAATAAGCTTCTTAATGAGTTGTGCTTTGTATTTGGATTTGTTTGGCAATGATATACAATGGTAACATACATTTTAATGGTACTTTATAGTTATTTCAATTGCATTTTTTCTTTTATTTCTTTGTTATTACTTTCTACTGCATTTCTATGTTTTATTTAATCAACTCTCCACGATTTCATAAAAAATTGATTAGAAAATAAAGTGATGATAACAAAAATTAAAAAAAATCCTAAAGTTACTCCATAATTGTACACCAAACCATTTTAAACATTTCCTGGGGAAAAATATATTTAAAATTTTTGTCTGCTTCTTTTTTTAAATATTTAAAATAGCATCTTGAATTATAACAAAAATTAGCTGGGTAAAGTTCAAGATGATTGAAGTTTTCATATATATATATATATATATATATATATATATATATATATATATATATATATATATATATATAGTTAATCATATTGTTTAAACATTATAAATTAATTATCTAAAAATAATAAATAAGTAAATTTCAACATTAAAAAATGGATTCTTAAAACACACACACAAAAAAACAAACAAACAGGGAAGACATTAAGTGAACTAAGAGGTGATCAAAAAGTCATTTGAAAAAAAATCAAAATACAATATCAATCCTAAAAAAAAATTACGCAGACTAACTACGTGTCTAACTCAAACACCAATATATTTTAAATAAAATACATGAAGTGTTATGCTGGATCAACTTACCTAGACACACACGAGGCCCTTCAGAAAATGGTAGATGAGTAAACTTTGAACATAGTGGTTCGCTGAACCTTTCTGGGTCAAAGAGATGAGGGTTTGGAAAATGATTTGGATCCATTTGTATGGTATGTAACGGTATGATAATTCTTGTGTCTTTTTTAATTTTTACTCCATCTATTTCCGTTTCTTTATCACTTACTCGGACGATAAATTGAAGGGATGGATGCATTCTTAGGGTTTCTGGAAACAATGAAACAAAAAAATGTTTAAACAACAAGAATAGTATCTACTTTGTGGCTATAAAAATAAATCCAATAGACAGATAATTTTGGAGTCTGAGAACAAAAATTTCTACAACCTTCCGCCAGAATAAAAACTTATGAAGTATTTTGCAATTATTATCAATAACCTTGTATTTTACATGACCAAATACCTTGTATACACTGGTCTAAATACTTCATATCTCTCACAGCTTCCCAGGAATATCCTCCATATCTCTTCAGTACACTTCTTACCTCTTGGCGAGCTTTTTCTTGACAATCTTTAGCCAAGGATAATTCAAATGCAGTATGGAGCATAAGCAGAACAGTTGAGTCCAGACCAGCGAAGAAGAACATAAATGCTTGAGCAAGAACCAAGTCATTTGTTATATCTGAAAAATAAAAATAAAACAAAATTCATAGTTTAACAATGGATAGCAAATATTCATGCTAGATTATACTAGTGAAACATTTTCCTTATTTTGTAAATACAGAGAAAAGTTGGAATTCTGAAGATAAAATAAAATATATTGAGCTATCCAACTTACTGGAAACTATGCCTTATGAACAGTCGACGACTTCATGCTAAAAAGAACTTAGGAAGCGAAAAAGGAAAAAGTGACACAACTTTTTAGAAATATTTAACTCTGACAAATAAAGAGTTTTTGTTGCAGTTTTGCTTTAATTAATTTATAAAGAACCATTCAAACCCTAATTTCAGAAAACTAAACTAAAAATATTTCTTTATGTTCTTATTTAAACATGAGTTAAAGATTTCTTTATTTGTTAATATATTTGATTTCCGGGAGTATTATAATTTTGCCATTTATACATTGACACTTCGGGTGTATTGCCCATCCTCATGACAATTGCTAATAATTTAAATATTTTTATATTATTTATGTAAAAATATTGTATAAATGTGTAGAAGACAAAATTTTAAGGTTTATACTCTCAAAAATAAAATATTTATTTGTTTATAAACAGATAAAATGGGGCCGGGATGGCCGAGTAGACAAAGGCGCTTGCAATAGATAATCAAAGTTAAGCAACGTCGAGCGTGTTTAGTACTTGGATGGGTGACCGCTCCGTTCGGGTGACCAATGAACGCCACGCAGTCCAAGCCTACCCCCACCCACGGGTATGTGAGGCCCGTCAGCCTACTGGAGGGGACTCACACCGACTGGGCGTAGGAGTGATGTACCTTCCCCGTGCATCCCATCGAGAATCGTGGTGTGGTTTTCCAGGATATCAGCTACCGCCCAGAGGTTTGGTACAAGGACGGTATGCTTCAGGGAAAGAAATATAGGTCCTCGGGGCCAGCTGACTCTGGGCTGATAAATTCTTGGACCTAGACCAGTTTGTCACTGTCCTTGAACCAGAGAGAGCTGACGCCATCGGTGGGAAGGACACTGCCAAATTGGCCCCAATGGGATTGGTTATGGAGCTATGGGCAGTCTGCCGCTGCACCATGGTGACCATGGCTCGTAGCAAAGTGAGGTTTGGGCTACCCCCTCCAGGCTGTCTGTGCTCCCGCAGGCAATACTGATATCTGTAAGAAGACCTCACTGCGCGGCCAAAGGTCTCATTAGGCCTAATGCGCCAACCGAAAAAAAAAAAAAATAAAAAAAATAAAAAATAAACAGATAAAATAAAAAAATAAAAATAATCATTATAAAAACTTTTTATTTATTTGAGGCCAACAGATTTTATTTACAAAATCCTTAGTTATAGCCTCACTCATTTACCAATGCCCCGGCATTGAAGCCATTATCGTGGTAAGACTTCCTAAAAGCAAATTTCAAATTATCTTGACAACTTACATGTAAACTAAAAACAAATACATAATTAAACATATGCACACCCACCTGTGACCATATTTTTTTACAAGGAATGCCCTTGAAAAACACAATTAAAATTTATCCCTTTTCTCATTTACACTTATTGAGATATATTATGACTTTTGATAATAAAACAAATTGTCAAGGTTGAAACTTAAACCTAGTAATGAAAACAAAACTGCACTCAAACAAACAGATGACTAGATGACTTTTCAGCATTGATAAACTATGAATGAAATTAAAAAATCCCATCGAATCATTGGAAATAAAGTTGCTCAATCAAAAATTTCGCACCTTCTCCATTTCTTTATGACTTATAATTTTACATTGAAAAAATAAAAAAAACTCATTACATGCCTTAATTTGAGAAGCATTTTAGCATTCCGAAATTAAATATTCCTTTTGTTTACCATACAATTATATAATATAAATTAATGAAGCAATTCACATTATATCTACAGGAATTAATAATTGATTGCTTACCAAAGCTTTCATCTATTCTGTTATTTTCCCTATCATAAACATTCATCTTTCCCATCTTTTTCATATCACAAAGAACTTGTGTATAGTCTTCCCTCCGAATATTCGATGATTCTCTCTGCTCGACCAGAGCGTTCAATAAGCCCCTGAAGTAGTTGTCTAAAGTTTTAGGCATGAACTTCAAATTCATAAAGTCTGCAAATCTAGGGAAATATGTTAGCATTATTTGCTGGACTATTCTCTCCGGTTTGCCTTGGAATACTTCCTTGCTTTTTGCTATAAGTTCTTCTTCACCTTCAGGTAGGATTTTAGTCCCGAACATGGAGTTCATAAAGCTCTTCACAGCAAACTCATGGAGTAGATCTTTATGCAATGTCTTTGGATTGCTGTGTACCAGGTTTTGACAGGATTGGACAATTTCAGGAAATATAACTTTCATTTTTGCTTTTGTGAAGGAAGTAAGCAGTTTATTCCTAAAAAGATATGCAAGAATAATTATTACCATATTTTGTGCATATATCTGCAAAATATTGTGAAATTTTTTAAGTACGATACATAGGTAGTTCATCGTTTAGTTAGTTAGTTATTTATTGCCTGGGCTATTGGTTAAATTGGTTCATAGTTTGGCTGGAACCTCAGTTTATAATAAAACTGAGTCTATAAACTTAACTTGTCTGTTTTTCCAAGTCCCTTTGACTGCTGTTATGTATGATTTATAATACAAAAATTTACTTAATAACTTTATACGGTGATTACCTCAATGCCCTCCACCTGATGCCAGAAATTGTAAAAATGCTCTCATAACTGACACTACTTGGCTCGAAGAATAATGGTCCATGATCGGGGTAAGTGGAAAACTCCTTCACCAGAACATTTTCCACCAATTTCGGATCACGCAGGATAAGGGTTGGGGTGAGAAATTCGTACATACCCACCATTCTTTCTTTGGGAAAAGCCTTGTAGATCTGGAACATAGAAGTGACTATTTAATAGTGGTTTAGCCATACCACCCAGAGCCTGGGGCGGATATATATTATCTGCTTATCGAAATTGATGTCCAGGGCCCTTATCTGAGGTGAATAATGAGGGGGGGGACACACAGGTTAATTCCCTAATGGAGGACCCAGGGTTTGGAATAGATTTAGAATCCCCCTCCACTTGCTACGCAACTTCTATTTAGTAGATGAATAAATGATTTTTCAAGTATATAAATGTTTAAAACAACATAAACTAAATGGTGAATTTTATGAACACTGGAAATAATAAGAAAGTCATTTTCAGTATTTATAAAGTCAAGTGTACCAATTTCAAGGTAAACATTTTTCGAACATCATCCAGAAATTGGGCACATGTTTTTTTTGACTGTTTAAAGTAAATTTCATTGGGTTTTTATGTAAGGGAGACCAGGGCATGGTTTCCAATTTTTTTTTTCTTGAATTTTGCATTTCTTTCTTAAATACATTTCGAGGTGAACATGACATGATTATATTCCATATATTTTTATTTTCATACAGTAATATGTATTAAAAAATATAAACATATTCAATGATACAAAAAAATAGTTGAGGATGATAGTATGATCATGATATGTACATAAGATTAGTATAAGTAGGCTGTTTTAGCATAGATGTGCATGAATTACAGCATAAAAAATTCTATTCTAAGTTTGTTAGTTTAAACTTTTAGCAACACATTGTTTAGTTCAAAAAAAAAAAAAAAAAAAAATCATTCAATAATCAATTATATTTGTTACTTAAGCCTCCCTCATATTTTTTCATATGAAACTTTAAAAAAAAAAAATACATTTATAAACAATATATTAAAAAATTTAGAACAACTCAGAACTTTTTTTAATAAAAAAGATCTTTAAAAAATGGTTTACATTTTTAAAATTTTCTTTTTAGTTTATACCTTTGTGGTCCCCAGACCAAATATATGAATGAGACAGACTGGAAAAAACTAAAATATTTTATATACAAATGATAATACTAATACTTATAAAATTGCGATACCTATCTCAACTTACCTCATCATAGAAGTAAGAAATGTGATTTTGTAATTTTAGCGCCCTGCCCAAATTTCCTATCAAAGGCCATGGTTTGAAATGCTTTACACCCCTCACTTTCCAGTAGGTGTTCGCCTTCCATAGGATGAGCCCAAAGTAAAGAAGCCAGCCAAAAACTACAAGCACGACCAAAATCAATGTTGTCGACATCGCAAATGTCTTTCAAATAACCAGAGATGTTTAAAGGATCTTTATCTAAAAAAAAAGCAGCACAATAGTAATTATCAAAATGTCTGATAATGATATTTTAATAGAATAAACTGTATTGCTTTTAATGACAACAGTAATTATCTTTTTGAAAACTATAATTAACGTAATTAAGGATTTGAAATTTAATTTAGGACTTTTTAAAACTCATATAAAGAATAAATTAGCTTTTTCATTTCTAACAGCTATTTAAAAACTCATCACTGCTTTCCAATCACTCTCTATCCTCGTGTAGCTAAAAGATGTTTCCCATATTTACATACAACAAATAAAATAAATAATAATAATAATGGACACAATTAAAAATACATGGCGTTGATAGCCTTGCAGCTTTACGCGAGTTATCTGGAAACAATTAAGTCTGATCTATCTCTTTCTCCGTTCGCTTAGGTATTAATGATTTTTCAATCAATAATTTAGTTTTAGTTGATTCATAACAACAAATAATTTGCTCTATGGGCTTAAAACAGGCTCAGATTTATTGAAAAATACAGATTAATTAAAGTCGATTAACTCGGGGCTTCAGTCTGGAACTTTCAAAATCAAAATTTTCAATACTATCAAGGTACGTTCCTACTTGAGCGCTTTCCGGTTAACTTTCGAGCTCAATATGATGCCAATGGTGTTAAGAACGTTCGGCATGCGCAAACCCATGCTTCGTCCAGCGTGAAATTCTTATAATTCCTCAGCGCATGAGCTCAACGAAAGTTTTGCCCAAAGATAAAGCGTAATTTGAAGATGAAAGCTTAAAAGCAAGCAAACTAAATTAAAAGCAATCCTAAATATCTCGCCTGAAGACCTACTTTCCTCTGTCCTTAAATCCAAAACCAACGACTATGGGCCCGATCAAATCCCTGTAAAGATTATTAAATTATGTCTTCCTGTCATCTTTCCTGCTCTTTTACACATTTATAACTTTTCCTTACAAAACTCCGTTTTCTCAAAAGCCTGGAAAAAAGTGATAGTCCGTCCGTTGAACAAAGTTCCAGTTCCCACTTCAGCCTCCGACTATAGACCTATCTCCATTCTTTCTAACCTATCCAAACCGCTTGAAAGAATTGTCCACTCCCAGCTCAATGACTTCCTAGAAAGAAATTCTCTCCTCAACCCTCTCCAATCCGGTTTCCGTTCTCATTACTCCACACAATCTGCTCTGTTGAAGATCACTCAGGATCTTCAATCCTCTATAGATGAACATAAAATCACCATCCTAATTCTCTTTGATTTCACAAAGGCGTTGGATACCGTCAATCATGAGATCCTTCTTTCTAAACTCCAAAACCTCTCCATGTCAAACAGCGTCTTGAAGTGGTTCCTCTCCTTCCTATCCCAACGTTCACAAACAGTTCACATTCCCGATAAACCCCCTTCCTCATCTCTTTTACTAACACGAGGTGTACCACAGGGATCCTCACTTTCGCCAACTCTCTTTTCTGTTTATATTAACGATCTCCCCGAGTCCATCAACCATTCACAATACCACTTATACGCAGACGACCTCCAAATCTACCTATCCTTCCATCCCTCCAAAATGCTAGAGGCAATCCGAAAAGTTCAAGAAGATATAAACAGCATCAACGCTTGGGCTGAAAAAAATGAGTTAAGACTGAACGTACAAAAAACTAAGGCAATCCTAATTGGCTCCAGGCATCTTCTTAATTCCCTCCCTTACTACCCCTTACTCCGTCTTAATAATCAAACCATTCAGCTCCAATCCTATGTCAGAAACCTCGATGTGGTCTTTGACCAGCACTTGTTGTGGAGTAATCATATTTCCGAAATCACCAGAAAATCCATAGCTATCCTCAAACAGTTCCTTAGATCACGTGATTGTTTGTCCCCAAAAACCCGTCAACTCCTAGTTTCCTCTCTTATATTTCCCCATTTTGACTACGGCTGCCTTGTATACGGGGGACTGTCTGGCATGCATGAAATGAGGTTGAAGAGACTAATGAATTGTTTCATTAGATTCATCTTCGGTGTCCCCAGGCGCTCCCACTTCTCCAGCCGGTATGCGGAATTGAAGTGGCTCTACCCAGTTTTCCGACGGCAATACTTCTTAGGTGTATATTTTTTCCAAACCTTCAGAACTAAGAAACCTCCTTATACCCTCAGTTTGTTCAAACACTGCTCCTCTATACATTCTCTAAATACCAGATCCCAAACCTCTAGCCTGTATATCCCTTTTTACCGATCTGCATCCTTTACAAAATCCTTTATCATCCGTGCTGCCACCTTCTGGAATTCATTACCTGTCTCTATCCGAAAAACTTCATCCCTCACATCCTTCAAAACCCTACTATTTCATCACCTCCTAATTCTCCAATCCCCGATGGCTATGTAAATATGTAAATAGTGAAAACAGTATTAAGGATAAATCTATTTGATTTTTATTATATATATTATTTCTATTTATATATATCTCTTAAGCTTAAAAGCTGACCAAAGTTTTGTACTATACTTCCAAATGTTGATCTTACATTTTTTCTTTCAACATTCGGTCTTTGTTATCTTTATTGTATTGCTTTTCTTTTTTGTGTCTACCTTATATTTTAATTCTTTATTTCTTTTATTGTTTTTTATTATATTTTTTCCAACTAACCAGATAAATGGCTATTAATTTTGTTAATTTTTGTTATTCTTAGGGGACTAAATGTCCCAGAATAAAAATTACTTTTCTTCTTTCTTCTTCTTCTTCTTCAAACAAGTGTTAGCATACCTTTGTATCTACTCAATTGATGCGAGAAGTCGCCGCATGTATTAAGGATCGAAAAATGCTAAACGGTATTTAATGAAGAAATCAGTCGAAGAGTAATCATATTGTAAATAACATTAAAAACTTTATATAACAGTATATAAAGTTTTTAATGTTATTTATTATGTAATTATAAACTAATGTTATTATAAACTCTTATAAAGATAAGAGTTTTATGTACGCATTAAAGAAAACAGAATCGCAGTATACATTAAAGAACAGGCTAATGCAGTTCCCTATTGCATTTTTTTTTTAATTTCATTAATTTCAATGATATCAGCAAAATATTGAATGTAATCAGAGTACTGACAATCACATTATCTGAGGGAAACATCGCAACTCTCTTAATGTTGTAATCATATTCGTAGTGGCTGAAGTTTATCATGAACTATAAGCGGGTTTTTAGAGAAAGATAACGAAAAGTTGGAAAACACACAACTTTAATAGCCCTTCAACGAAGATCTTTTTTTTTTTTTAAAAATTCTTATATTTCTTTTGAAACGTTATCATTTGATTTCCAGAGTTCGGATATTATGATATCTAGTATCATATAATTAAATTGTCAAGTAACAAAATTGCATTCCACATTTTTTAATAAATCGGATTCTCTTATTCCACCAATCGAATTTAATTGAATTTATGGAAAATCGGGTGCGTGCGCGCAACACACAATCTTTCACTTACCAACTTATTTAGAATAGAAAGTAACGTGTTTTGTTAATTGCCACTTCTCAAAGTCACACATTTTTCCACATCCATTTCTTATTTTTGTTTTTATTTGCTCTATAAAAAACACTAATTTTTTTATTATTAAATAAAAGTTTTTACTTGTGATAATTCAGCAATGCAAACCACCAGCAAAGCAAGCTCATTAGTTAACATGAAACAAATAATTTCTATTAAATGAACAGAACGTCTTTAATTATGAACAATGGTCTGTCATTACAGGCATACTCAGCATGCATGGGTTCAAAGTGTTTTATAAGTTAACTGAATATTTTTCTTTCTTTTCTTCTCTATATGTTTACTTGATTTTTTCATATTTCATATTCTCCAATTTTTTATTTTTAGGTGGAACGAGAGACAGTTAATTTCTCCATATAAACAAAAACAAAGGTACTTTATATGAAAACAAAAATGCGCCTTTCCTATTAGAGCCACCTCAGAAGATTTTAAAAATGATAAAGCTTACCTGATATTAAAGAAGACTTAATTTTCATTAAACATGACGAATTTGATCAAAATCATTAAAGCCGTTTTTGAGATAATCGGAAAAAAGGTAAAAATAGGAAAACACGTTATGAAATAAAGTACCCCCTTCGTTTGATCAATTTTGATGAAATGTTGGCTGTCACATCTTTGGCATATACGTACATCAAATATGGAGTTTGATCAAAATAGTTAAAGCCGTTTTTGAGTAAATAAAAAAAAAAACACGTGAAAATGATACAAAATTTATTAAGTAAAGTCCCCCCTCCGGTTGATCAATTTTGATGAAATTTTTACAGTCATATCTCGGGCATTTACATACATCAAATACCCAGTTTGATCAAAATCGTTAAAGCCAATTTTGAGTAAATAAAAAAAACACGTGAAAATGATACAAACTTTATTAAGTAAAGTCCCCCCTCTGGTTAATCAATTTTGATGAAAATTTTTACAGTCACATCGCGGGCTTATACATACACCAAATACTCAATTTCAAATACCCAGGTTCGCACGGTTTATAGCTTTTGGAACACCCACATACACACACCGACCATTTCGCGGGACTTGGTTATTTGGACTTAGGGGACCCCAAAACGTGTATTTCCGTTGAAAAATGGAAGTCGAAATTTTTCACGGTCGCAATACTTCCCCATAATATATATTTCATATATAGGTAAGTAAAAGTAAAAATTTAGAAGTTTTCCTGAAAGTTGAGAATCCGTATTTCATCAGGAGCCTTCGGAAATAAGTCCTGAAAAACCTCTGATTTATCGAGAAATAAATCTTTGTATTGTTTGACCTCTCGAATATCCCTTTCATCAATCATATGATTAAATAAATAACTTTTTACTCATACTAAACTTTATCCAATTTACGATGGTGCACCTAGAAATAAAATTTTATTCATGCATTTTATTTATTTAAAAAGAAATGCGGCCCCCTTAAGAAAACACAGAAATGGACCAAATTAATTCCATTGTGAATCGGACAATGCATCTATAACTTATACGTTATCTGTTCCTAGTCTCTATGGTCAGGGGGGCAAATGGCAGGGGTAAAGGGGGGCTGAGGCGGAAGACGGGTGCGGGAGTCTTCCTACCCTCATGTGGAAACATCAGGCTAAAATGCCCCACTCACTGTCTGTTGTTCCCCGCTTGCCCGATCCTCTGCAACGCCTACTGTCACCTCCTTGTGGTGCCCCCTAGGGAGTTGTTTACAACTCGCGAACGACAGAGGCGCTGGCACGGGACCAGTCCTCCTTAGGCCATGGTGGTAAGCCCCCGCCATCATGCCCTAAGTAGGAGCATCCGTAGGACAGGCTTAGTCAAAAACTACCTGTCCGGCCCGCTATCCATTCGGGATTTAAGGCGGTGATGCCAAATGGTACCACGGGGATGACGCTCTCCCGGGCGTCATCGTTGGGTGGTGCCAGGACCCCTAGGGGTGCCTGGTATGGACGTGGTGGTCGTGGTTACTGGGACCACCAAACGCCGACTTGTACAGGTCTTGAGTGTTTGTTGGGGTCAGGCTGGTTAGCAGGTTCTGTCCCCTTCCTCTCTTTTCTTGCCTCCATGATACGGAGGCGGTCGGTGTAGGTCGTTCGGCCAGGTACGGCTGCCTTCGAAGTCGTGGAAGCGCAAAAGCCGCTGTCTCTATGGTCAGCTCCCAGAGTTTTTCCATAAAACTACGGACCCCCTAAATTGAATTTAAATATATTGTAACATGAAACAAAACCATATGATTTCGGTTTCTTACAATGAAAAGAGCTCTATACATTTTTTTGGAACAGTTAGCAACTGTTCCAGTACCTTTTCTTGATTGTTCGAGAATCGTCTATACATTTCGAGAACCTTCCAGAATATTCAATTTAAGGAGCAATGGATTCTTAGTCTTGCTCTGTAGATTATATCACAAAAGTTATACTATATCGCATAAGTAGTTACTTTTTTTAACATCGTTAATAAATCGAGTCACCCATAATGTAGTGGTTAGCATAGTAACCTAAAATATTAAAGGTCCGCAGGTTCGCGTCCAGTGATGGTCCTAAAATTTTTTAAAAGAAGCAAAAATCCTTGGCCATGCCGTCCCTCGGATAGGACGTAAAATGGAGGCCCCTAGTCTGTACGATGTTAGGTACTCATTAAAGACCCCTATCCTAATCATAGCTGGATAGTCAAAAGTTAGGACACCCACTGTAGAATCAACCGATTAGCCTTAGCATGATGGGACCTTAAGCAAACAACTTGGGTTTTAATTGTTTGTTAGGTATTGTGAATTATTATTTACTTCTAATAAAAATTATTCAATCCCAAGTTAATGTAACAATAAATAATATCAGAGCACATGACAAGAATGTTTAGTACAGCAACTATCTCTACAATGATGGGTCGATTAGTAATATCCATAAGAGCGTTATCTAATCAGAGACATCGGCTGACAATGGGAATTCTTATGCATCTTGTATTGTGGGTCTGTTGTGGGAGGGCAGATATCTAATCAGGTAAATATTTAAAACACAATATTGAGCTAAACGTTATTTAAACAACGCCTTATAGATGTTGTTTAGCTTTCAGAGGAGTAAGATTTCGTGACTGAGAAAAGGTTTTGAAAGGATATTGGTGTTTCTTAAGGTTACAGATCAGATTATCAATAAAATTTGTAAAAAGCATAAATCATAGACTGCGATATTATACCATTTTTTTTTTTGTTTTTTTTTTAAAATTGGATGGCTTATATCAAATAAAAGCTAAGATCTTGAAACATCGAATAAAAATTATAGCTTTAACATACGAAAAATTGATATGTGAACATGATACAAGCACTAAAACTTCCCGAGAAAATAATGGGTAGCCCAGATTGTAATAGTTTAGTGAGGAAAGGATCTGGAAGCTTTCATTAAAGAAAATGAAGACTTGTCAAAATATACTCGTATATAATGACACAAGAAGAGGTGACTGAAATAATGGTACTCTCACTTTTATTGAATCGAAAATTAGCGAAATCCTGAATACGAACTTAAGCCCGAATGGTCATGTCCTCCACAGCTTTATATGTTGAAGTAAAAGATGCACTTATAAAAAAAAAAATTATATAATGTATACTTACATTAAAACGTATTCCGAAAAGATTAATAAGCGCGGTGCCGAATGGGAATCGTCCGAGGGGCAGGCCGAGACGGAGGTGGGAGGATTGCGTTAGGGCGGATCTATCGAAGTTAGGTCTGGAAGACGGTCGATGGATGGAGGTGTGCAGGGAGCGATTGGTGGTGTCGGCATCGAACCTTCGGGTTCGTTAAGCCTTTATTATTATTATACTTACATTAAAAACATTTAAGATTAATAACATCTCTTTGGTAGGTAGATGTACTTAAACATACCGTCTCACAGCAATGACTGTCGGCGAACACACACATACTCTTCATTCCCAATTTCATGAGAAGCGAGATAGACTTAACGACAGACTTATAAATACAGCCCATGGTCATCAGGAATTATGGTGCTAAATCTACACCTAAAAGAGGTCGTGCGGGAACTATCCTTCCTCATACCTCAACCGCTTGATCAAAATTTATCAACATATTACTTGCTAATCACTCACTCCTGTGACAAGTGCAAGAAATTTTTTAAACCCCGCATTCTCTAAAAAATATATATTATAATATTACAGGTTATAAATAACATAATTTATAAACTGAAAATACTAAACAGTTTCGAATAAGAAAGAAAAAAAAACTGAAGAAGAAAAACCAACAATTCTATAGATATATATTCCATTTATTAATCATGATGAGACATCATTAGTAGCGAGTGATTTCGTCCGGGTAGCTAGTCCTCATGCAATTCATTCAACCTAAGAGAGAATCCATAACTACCGATTGATGAACTAAACAACCATTAATTTGGCTAAAAAAACCAAACAAAAAAAGTTCTTTATTTGTATTTTTTGACTTTTCCTCATTTACTGTAGTCAATATTAACGAAGGAATTTGGCAGCATGAATTGTTTTTTTCTAGGAAACAAAATTTATGGAAAATATTAGCACTTTAAAAACCACTTCTTAAAATGTTCACAAAAGAGAAGATAAATCGGTATATTAGCATGACAATATTTTACTGAAATTTTTTGGTGCTTCTGAATCTCCTTTATGATCACTTTTTTTTTTTTTTGTATAATAAAACAAGTTGAACTTAAATTACATCTTATTTTTAGTGATTGTCTCTTTGACAGAATTATAATGTACTTCAACATATTTCATATTAAATCAAAGATAAACATATTTATTTGTAAACAATTCTCATATGTTAAACCAATGAAGATACAGAAATAATGCAAGAATCAACAAAATTCATTAGCGACCGAAAAATTATTTAAAACACACATATTTGAAATAGTTTTTTTTTCTACCAGTTAAAACTGTCAAAAAATTGTACTGAAATATAGATATAAAAAATTCATGCGAAAATTAATATATATGAAAATATATTAAATGTATTTACTTGAAAACTTTTAACAGAACAATTAATGAACCTTATCTGCTTAGGAGATGTAGACAACACAAAAGCTGGAAGGGGACGCAAATGTATTGAAGTCGACGTTTATGACAGGATCTAAATAAATACGAATTCACCTCTCCTTCCCTCCCCACCTCCTTCCTTCCACGCATAATTAATTGGCGACAAAAACACGCAAGGCCTGGAAGTTTGTTACATAAAAGCTGTTATAAATTTACTGTACAGGTCAAAATTCCCTTCTTCTAAAACGTTGTAACACGTATTAAAATTTCATTTTGTTAAATTTCTATATGTACTCTTTCGACGATAGTTACTTTATTTATCCGGTGCACTTCTACCGATTGGTGTAGAGCATTTGCAGAAGCGACGCCATTGTTCCTTGTCGGCTGCCTTCCCACATCGGGGCCCCATTATTTAGGGACGTACTGACAGCTCCTTCCAGGTGGTTATTCTCCTGCCCCTGGGTCTGATACCGTCAACTCCAGCTTCCACCACTTGCTTCGGGTACCTCCCACTCTCCTCCTTGGACATGTCCAAGCCATCTCAACTTCAAGCCTTTTTTTGTTTCGATAAAGGGATTTGAATCCAGAGTTTTCCTGGTAATTTGGTTCCTTATTCTATCTCTCTTTGTTTTTCCTGCGACAGCTCTTAGGAACCTCTTTTCTTGGGCTGGAATATTACCCTCCGCTTTTGCACCTAATCCCTATGATAAGCAGCATAGATGAGAAAGAGTGCTTAGAACGATTTTAATATTTTTTCTTCTTGCCTCCTGACATTATCTCCTATGCCTGAGAAATTTTACATTGAACGAGTGGTGAATTCGTTTTGCCGCTAATCGTCTTGCGGATCGTCGGATTTATTTCTTCATTTAACCTTCCATCCTTACTCATCATCTATCCCCTTTAAATGTGTCTACTGTTTCACCTGGAAAGTTATCTATGGTCAAATAAGAGATTGTCTTTACTCTAAATCTGTCGATGATTGGCAATGGTTATTTCCGAGTCTATGAAGCAAAGATGTACTACTTTGTCGTATTCGATTGCTTTTTCGGTGATTTGCCTCAGAGAAAGATAAGATCCTGCGCCCCTTTAATTTTTAATTTCTTAGTTTAAGTGACCACGTAAAAAATCTCCTGGAAGACCCAGGAGGGATTTAGACCCACTAGAGGGGCGCAGGATCTTATCTTTACTCGGAGTCAAATCATCGAAGAAGTAATCGAGCATGAAAAAGAAGTACATCTCTGCTTCATAGACTTGGAAAAAGCATTCGATTCTATCCCAGGAAACAAATATGGGACGTCCTCAGAAAGAAGGCGTTACCATTGCCAATCATCAACAGAATTAGGGCAGAGGCAGCCTCTTGGCCATCCTAGGGTTAAATACTAGGGAGTTATGATAAGTAAGGATGAAAGAGTAAATGAAGAAATAAATGCAAGATGATCAGCGGCAAGTAACGTATGGTATAATTTGGTAATAACTGAATAATATAATATAGTAATATATTAAAATTGCATAACTTCAGCAAATCTCTCGGTATATTCTTTGTTGTTATAAAAATCGTTATGATCTCGCTTTACATTGGTTTTTTACGAAATCGACCGTTTGAGTCGAAAAAAGTCTCATATTATAGATTTAAAAAATCAATTTTCCTGGATGAAACCGGTATATACAGCTTGCTAGAAATTAATATTGTAACGTTAATTCGTTAAATAAAAAAAGTATATGATTTCAAATCCAAAACCGTTTGTTGGAACAAAATAAGCGGTTGAAACGAACTGTTTGGGTCTAGATCTTTCGTGCCTAGTCCACGCTGGCGTAGAACTGCCCACATTGTTCTGGAACATTCCAGGCCTGACTATTTAAGATTATATATAAGGGGCAGTGACTGAACGAGTTAGGGGAAGGTCTTGATTGTGTGGCCAAAGTCATATGATTGTGTGTTATAATGTTATCATTTTTGCAGCCTGCTCAAGTGTTTAAGTTTTATTAATTCGTTGGCATTGTGATAACTGTATATTTCTGTTAAATAAATATTTGTTACCCACATAAGTGTTACAATATTGTTAAATAAATAACTCAAAGCAAATTATTATTATAACCTTTTAATATTTTTTCAGAATCAAAAGATTTTTCTTAAAAACGCAAGAAAATCAATTACTGACTGGCGCACCCGTGTGTTGAGGCACTGAACATAGTTATTGGATAATGATCCTTAGTTCGAATCTGGTTAGGCAGGAAATCTTTCCTATTCTTCCGTGTATAGTGGCCTCGAAACTCATTCACGGGGCACTTCCAGCCTCTATGAAATCAGTACTCATAATCGAAACCTTAATGGAGAAAATCTGGCGGTTGAAAATCAAATTGATGAGTAATCATCGCTTTTGTTTTTGTTTAGGAAATATTTTTACCAGTTTATCCGATTTTAACGAATTTACGTGTCGAACGAACGAAGGGCAAAGGTTTATGGTTTCATGGAAAGACAGATAAAACATTTTAAAAAATCGATGGCAAGGTTTGGTTTTAAAAACATTTTCTGTCAATTTAAATTTTAATTGAATTAACTATTTATTTATTTTGCAGGCCTACCTTGCCTGATTAGCAAAACGTGTTTTAGCACCAGTTGGATGCTATCCATTCATGGGTAGCATACAATTGCTGCTTGTACAATCATATAGAAATAATCTGCTATGAAGTGTAATTGAATTAATACTTAATTAATAATTGAATTAACTAAACTCCGTTAAGTAAATTAACGGACTCCCCCCGAAATCGGATATTTATTTTCGACACACCGCCATAGATAACGTAATGAACAGACCCCAGCCTGAAAAAAATGCGAAAGGTATATTTTTTTCACGAACTGGATAACCCCGTTATAGACAGTCATATTAAAGAAATCCGAAAAATATATTTTTTTTTATTTTAGGGGCCCCCTACCAAAATTTAATCTGTTTTTTTTTTTCCAAACATTGCCCTGGATAATAAAAATTAAATTTCAATATGCCTCCTAAGAGAGATATTTTGAAATTTTACTTATAGATGAATGTGGATCTCAATCCTTTCAAGTTTTATCGTATCAACTCAGTATCTTATCTACGCTTAAATGCACAATGGTAGTTGTCACAAAATAAGGAATAGAATAATGTTTATGAATATGTGTAAATGCACAAATGTTTAAGATAAATATTCATGAGTTAATTAACACCCAGCAGGGACAATGCTGGAAAAAAAAAATTCTCTTTGAAGCATACATTTATTTAAAAAAATATAAATTATCAATTTTTAAGCTGATTATGCATTAGTTGTGGGAAAGGTGGATCGAAAGTACTGAAATTAAAAATATAAGTAACTAACTAAACTGCAGCCTTCGGCAGATCTTTCTCCAATAGGAAAAAACGGACAGAGAAAGTAAACAAACTCAACGAAACATATATCGTCAAATAAAATTCTAACAAAGCATGATTCAATTTTTGATCAAATGAGTTGTGAACCTTAATGGATTCGTCTTATCCAGCAGCTTGATCGATTGGGAACAATGAATATTGGAATATGTCACAAATATGTTATAAATTTGAAATATTCTTTCAATTGTGAGAATTTAAAAATTCGAAGCAGACTTGTACTAATAATGAAGAATTGCCAAACCTTAGACATCCTCAAGCGCGTTCGCAGGATTTTGTATTGGGAGGGGGGATAGACTGATAAAATCGGAGGGGTATTCAGGACTGTGTGAGGCTAAATTATGGCTTCAAATAAAACTTATGGATATTTAAAAAAATAAAATATTTATTTATAAAATATTACTTAATAAATATATTAAATTAATACAAAATTATTTTATTCGTAATTTTTCATTCTGGTATTTTCTACGGGGGGGGGGGGGGGGAGCAGCTGCACCTCTGCGGACGACGTTTATTTTGGTTTAATAAACTTATTGTCCTATGAATAAAAAAGGAAAACAGTTGATACTTGCGTGTTTCTGATAAAATAAGAATAAAAAAAGAGAAGATCGTGTGTTGTTTTCTCTGTATCAACTATAATCTATGGAAAAGGACTAGGTAAGCAAACCAGTTACCCACTATTATTATAAAGATTCTACGGCATCATTGCAAAACCAGCAATTTTATTGTCCCACAGTAAAAAGAGAGATGCAAACGTTAATTACGAGAAAATAAAAAAAAATTGCTTTTTTCTATAACCGTTCAGACTAGCACGTTATAGCTTTTTAAAATAAAATGTCTCATGGAATGAACGGACAACATAAAAATGTTGATTAAAAATTGACCAATTTAATAAAATTCTACTAATAATGTAACTTAAAAGACGACAGTGAAATGAATTAGTAAAAAGCTTAAATATAACAATGAGGAAAGGTAAGAGTATGCAAAATTGAAGTTTTCATCAACAGTCATTTTTTTGCATTTAAAGTGTACAAAAAATAGTGATTTTGATTTAACTGAAGTTAAAAATTGGAAAAAAATGAAGTATCATCTTTGTCGAGTGTAAAAATATATTTTCGAGAGTGTAATTGGAAAATCATATTTTTTTATTTCTTTACTTCTCGCTGCCCACGAATATCAGTGAATAAAAATATAGTAATATAATGACTCGAAGTAGGAGTATGTTAGTTTAAACGGCTAAAAAGTTTTAGCGAAGAATAATAAATAGATATTGCGATATTAACTGGATCATTAAACGTTAGTAGGTCAAGGAAAGTTTGGTGTGGTTTCGTAAAAATTTGGCCAATTACAATTATTTTTACTGTAGGCTAAAATTATAGCCTTCGATTACTAAGGAGTTAAGTTATATTATACAATTATAAGTATACAATTATTATACAATTATATTACACAATTATAAGTATCCAAAAATTGTACCTGAAAAAATTATTAGAAATTTCATTTCGATTCATAAAAACTTCCTATCAAAATTGCAAACCAATTCGACTTAATTTTGAATTTTAAAGAAACAGTTTTCGATAGTGTGACCATTTGATATCCCGAAGCCCAACTGGTGTCGGAAGAAGAAATAATGATTGTTTCCAAATTAAAAATATTAATCTATAAAAATAAAAATGAAATTCTGTTTGTTTGCTTGTTCTTTATAGAAATCCATAACGTTTGTCCTAAATTCTCCAAATTTCGCTCAGTGGTTCTTTCGTACCAGGCGCGAACACCTGTCCATATTAAAATTGCATAACTTCAGTATATTTTTTATTGTTAGAAAAATCCTTATGTTCTTTATTGTTAGAAAAATCGTTATGATCTCGCTTTACATTGGAGACGAGTCGCAATTCTCCGGGTGAAACCGAGATATACAGCTAGTAGTTTATAAATTAGAAGTGATAAATTTTTATTTTTTTCTGTTAAAAACATACTGATGACAAAATAATAATATGTCTTAGGTTTGTGTTAAAGAATATATATGTGTTCTATTATTTAACCTGTAAAACCTCTTCATTGGACCCAACCAAATTGTTTGGGAATGTTTGTCTACTTTATTCCGATTAATAGATATTGTATGGTATTATCATAGGCTTTACTCTCGAGGTACTTTAATGTTAACATCACAGATTCAATTTTATAATAGTAAAGCTCTTGCTTTAACCGTACATGCTTCTCTTGAGGTACTTATGTTTTTTTTATGTTTTCTATATTCCCTCGGATGTGGATGGGGTTATTTTACCATTACCAAGACAACTTAATAACGTCATTAGCCATTTGAATGTTAGGTTTGCATGATTTCTTAGCATGATGTAGATTACAGCTTGTCTAAAATACTTATGAGAAGGTAAGGATTTTTTTAGTTGGTTTTTATCTGAAATGATAGGATAATTATTTAAATAAAAAGCGCTAGCACGAAAAGAAATGGAGAAAGTGATAGGTTTCTCGAGGTTCAGTCAATAGTCAATAGAGACTACATTGTTCTCATAATCATGATTTTTTATAATATATATTTTTATTCAGGACTGAACTTGCCGGCGTATATTTTATATTCTATGTAACGACGTAATTTACGTAGAATTATCAATCAGCAACATTGGCATCAATATAAGAACAATATAATTTGTTTTTGGGACTTCTTAGATAATTATGGTTGAAGGAAGCCCAACAAGTCCCACACAGTTTCTTTAACAATGCATACATTTCAGCGAGCCATCTTCATAGCTAAAAATTGGTTATTATTCGTCACATTTAATGAGTTCATCATCAAAATCCAGCTAGGACTAACCTAACGTCGTCAACTTTTTTAAAATGAACATTACCTCGTGGTACGTGGTATCATTCTCTAACTCAGAGGCAGTGCTTAAGCTGGATATATATATCCAGAAACCTAGTAATAAAAAAAAACACGTTTTAAATTTTTTTTAATTTCACTTAACTATGTATGAAATAACAGATAGGTTTCATCATCATAGAAATGTTCTGATGGGGCGAAAATGTCGAAGGAAAATTTTCTTCCCATAAAGTACCTTTGATTTTGTTTATATGGAGAAATTAATTTTGTATTATTATGCCTCTTAATAAGAAATGGCTTGATATGAAATAAAAAAGAATTTAATAAAAACCTGTACAGGAGAAATAAAGAAAATTGTTTCCAAAAGATGAAAATTTCAATTTCCGTTAATGAGTGCAGAATTATATATGTATAATATATCGTTGGAAAGTTGAGTATCTCAGAAAGAATAATATCTTTTGTTCAATGCAAGACAGCGGTAAATCGCATTTTCTTCTAATTTTCATCTACCATCTCCGTGCTCGACTGTTATATCATAGATACGTAAAACATTCGAACTAAGCAATCGAATAAAGCATGCAACGGATTCCCAAAAAAATAATAGATGAAACTATAATTGGGTTTCCTGGAAAATAGATATTTTTTTAGTTAAACCAGACTTACTCGGGACGAACGATATGTTGCGTAGTAGATACGTAAAAAATAAAGATCTTAAAAGCTACAAGATCTTGTTGATAATTTTTAAGGATATATAACAAGTAATCACTACATATAAATTTTATTTTTTATAACAAGCACAATTATGACGTCTTTTAATATACGTTTCCAATTATTTAGTAAATATGCTGAGTTATGGTCTCATTAGGTCTGATGCGCCAACTGAAAAAAATGCTGAGTACTAACTATATACTAAGAAAATAAAGCGCCGATAATAATTTATAATAAGTAATAAATGATTGATTCTGTATTTCTTAATAGTTAAGGTAACAGGTAATAAAAAACTAAAACATATAAGCGGATCATATATAACATTAATTCTTTACCTCGGGAAAGATACTAGCTACAACATACATACACTTAAGGTTTATATGACCCATTAAAAAACAAAAACAGAAGAACTCTACACATTGATTAAATTAAATTAGAATTTCGTAGAATATGACAAGCATTTAAACTTCCAAAACCAAGTATCTTCTAATACCTGTTAGGTAATTTAATTAACATAAAGCGAGATTAAATGTTGAGAGATAGAAATTAAGGCATTGGCGGATCCAGGGGAGGGGGGCTGTGGGGGCTGCAGCCCCTCCCTTGGGAAAATTTTTCGTCATTTAAATATAGAATTTGACATTCCTTAATGTAAAGAAACAAGTTAAAGCACAAATAATGTGCAGAACAAGTAGAATTTTAGTTGTGGTAAAGGAACATAAAGGTAAAAAAGCTGATTACTAGATCCAAATCAAGGGCTAAGGGGTTGCAGCCCCCCCCCCCTTTACGATCGGCTGGATCCGCCCATGAATTAAGGCAGGTATATTAATGATCACAGTTGTTCAAAATGGATAATTATAAATAATAAACTGAATATTAGTCATTGTGGAAGTTACGACTCTTGTCACCTCATGTTGCTGCGATTTATAATAAAATAGTTCCTTTCAAATTTATTTCATCTTCATTCAAATAATAAATAGTAATAATAGATTCATATTTCAAGCAAGATTTCTGCAAGACTCCTACAGGTGCAGAAACATACACTTGTACTATAAGTGTCAAAGAATCCTTCAGGATCGTTTCCACTTCAATCGAAAAAATGTTTTGTGCAGACGTACGAGGAAGTATTGTATTTTTTTCCTTTATTTTTCACATACTTTTTTTTTTTTTTTTAGTATATTTCAATATTATGTTCTTAGATTTAGTAAGATTAATCATGTACTAACATTGCTCATTAAAAACGATTTTGACTAAATGAGTAAAAGGAAGTTATTGATTTAAAAGAGCAAGGGATATGTATAACTATTGAATTTATTTATTTTCCAGCATAAGTTTCTAGCACTCATTCCTTGTTATTTCTTAGATTTTGGTTTAGTTCAACGACTTAAATCATTGTTAGCAGTGTTGGATTAACTATCTGTTGTCTTTTTTCTCGAAAGTTTCGAAAAAAAACAGATAGCGTTTTCTAAGTTTAGCTTTGAAAGCTTGAAATTTATAATGTATATTTACTACAAGATAAAGAATCGCCATTAAGGGGATTAGCCTTGAGCATCCTGAGAAACGCAACTGGCATGCTATACCAAGACAGGTTTCTACTCACATTCGAAGATGCCCGTTGAAATTAATGGGACTGAATCAAAAACACTCTTCATATTGATATTTGATTTATATCATTAATCATTTAGTGAAGTGCAAAGAAGTTATATGAAAAAATAGTTTTAAAAGAGTCAATTAATTTAAATGTATGCACTGATTTGTTCTTTGGTTGGACATTATAGTTTGATGAACGAAAGGATTTATATGAGCCAATACTTGATTTAATTTTCATTGGCTCTATTAGGTGAATTTCAACAGACTCTAGTGTCTTTTCCTTGCATGATGGTAGAGTTTTTCAAATCAATGAACTGTACTCAGAGTAGATATCAATCAGTGGTAGATATCTATGCGTCTGTTTATGGTATTATTAAGTCTAAATTCCTGGTTTTGGCTCATATTGTCTAAATTATCATTTGGCATTATTTATGTGTATTGTTGAAATAATTCATTATTGTTGAGAAATGCTGGTCATAAAAAATCATTTTGTTTGTCTGAGAATTGCAAGCTAACTTATTTCTTAGCTTAAAACAATTTTTACAGTAACAGCATCCTACTCTTTAATTATTGTAATTGTATGAACACGTGGAATCTTTAACCTTTTATTTGGATAAATAATAATTGGTACTCATAAACTATTAAAAAGCATTGCTGTAATTCATAAGTTCTATTAACAGAGTCTATTAACATTGTTAGGCATATATCGTTTAACTGGAAGATGATTGCCACAATCAAAAAAACTAAAATTTTACTGAAGAAGCATATGATGTGATCATTATTGTTATCTGTCAGCTCTATGGAACATTACCTTGACTGATATACAGTGTTAAACATTAGATTTAAAAATCTCAAAGAAAGATATGTGATTTTAAGTCTAAAAAAAAAAAAAAAAAAAAATGTGTTATGGCAGTCTTCTTCCAAATAAGGATTAAAAGATACTGCAATGATAAGTGAAAAAACAAAATGATAGTTTTTTTTTAAACGTACATAATAGAAAATCTAATTAATTCTTTTCAGATCAATTTTAATTGGATTGGATGCTTTTGGAGTAAGAAAGAGTGCGGTGGGTTCATACTTCAGCGGCAACTTCGTTTCAGCACTGAGCGATAGCTCAAAATTTTCAAGAAGATGTGCCATGAATGTTGTCGTTTCCATAGTTGCAAACCTTTTACCTAAAAATATTTAAATTATTAATACTTTGCAGTTCACTAATTACAATTAGTATATAATATCTTTATTTACAAACGTTACATATTTGTAATCAAAATCTATTGATAGTAAGATATTACAATTAATAATAATTATGCAATTGTAATTAGTGCTAAATGTAACAAATTAATGTAATATCAATGAAAATCCATTTCTTAATTTAATCATAATGGCTTACCTTACTGGAGACCAATAATTATTCAAAATTTGTTAAATGAATGAATAAGTTATTGAGGTTGTAATATTTTTTATAAAATATTACAGAAATAAGCATGAAAAAAGAAAAATAATTTATGATTCAAATATTAGATGTTCGTATTTCTATTTATTGAACTGACTGGACAGAGAAGGGCAATTAAGGGAATGTCATGTTGTAATTAAATTTTGAATAGGATCTCATTATATTTTCATATTTATACTTCTTTAAGATGTTAACCATTTTCATTCATAACTTTATATCAGTATGTACAATAACATACAGTGGCTCACAGTCAAAATGATGCAAGGTATAAACTTTGAAAAAAAAACTATTTTATACCAAGCCAACATTTATTTTCAACAATCTTTGTTTACAAATATAAAGTACAAACATTAGGCTAGAATTGACAATACTTAAAAGCTTATTTGAGATCAAATCCTAAAATTAAACTAAAACCTCATGAATAAATATAAACTTCTAAGGTCACAGTGAAAATGATGCAAAATTAAAAACATCCAAAAAATCAAAAATATTTCGAATTTGAGTACTTTGTAGGTAAGCCTTTATCTTTTATAATCTCTTTCGAACAATTGGGCATGGATTGGACAAGCTTTTCTGTTTAAGGTGGGCTTATGTTGTCCCATTCTTCTTGTAGCACCTTTCTGAGATCTTCTCTGTTTGATATCTTATGTTTTTTCACTTCTGTTTCTAATTTACTCCATGAATTCTCTATGACGTTTAGGTCTAGTGATTGGGGAGGTGTTTTTATAGTTTTGGGGTAAATTATATAAATTATATAAACACCATTCTCTTGCAAGATGAGAAAAATGCTTGGGGTCGTTATCACTATAAAAAGCAAAATTATTTATTATTCCAAGCTCAGTTGCACTTGCTTTAAGTTTTTTCATTCAGGGTGTGGCAATATAAATGTCTATCCATTGTTCCCTCAATAAAATGAAGATTTCCTACCTCCGAGGCAGCAATACACCCCCTAACTATGACATGACCACCTCCAGGTTTGATGGTCAGGTGAAGATTTTTTTCATGGTGCTCTTTATTTGACTTTCTCCAGACGAAACCTCTTCCATCAGAGCCAAATAAATTAAATTTTGTCTCATTCGAATACTGAACACTTCCGGAAGTCCATGTCTTTTGTTAAACAATGCTTAGCAAAATTGATTCGAAGCTTTTTATTTTTGTCAGTGATATAAGGTTTTTGCCATGTAACTCTACCGTAGTATTGTGTTTTTCTTAAGACCCTTCGAACGGTTTCAGCACATACCATTTCATTTAAATGTTTTTTAACTAATATGGTCAACTTTGGAGCACCAAATTTTGGATTATTTGTTATTTGGCGCAAAATCCAACGTTCATCATTACCAGTAAAAAAATGTTTTGCACTCACACTAGCTTTTCTTATTATTTTATTTTAGTTTTTAAAACTTTCAATAATATTTTGAACGGTGGCATAAATCCTATTGATAGTAGAGGCAATTTTTCGTTTTGTTTTGTCCATTTTTAAATTGCTGATCACTATTTCTCGTTCACGAATAGTTGTTTGCGCACCCATTTTAAGCAAAAGCTCGAACTAGACTGATTACTAGTATTCATATTGTTTATTTTTGTTTCCATTGAAAGAATGAAAAGAAATTAAAAAGTTAATAAACTCATTTACCCGATAATTGAAGAATACTTGTTACTTTCACTTTTTCTAAACGGAAGTAAACGTTGCATCTTTTTCACTGTGACCTTCAATCCCTACAAGTTTTAATGAAGATTTTTTTTTTCTCTTTCTATAATTGCTGTTGAGTTGATTTGATTATATAAAGTTAATGTATGTCAATGAACCATTATGGCCTCATGCGCATTGGTTTTTAAATTTTCACAATTAGGAAGTAAATAGCATTTGAAATAAAAATATTCGTTTGCATCATTTTGACTGTGAGCCACTGTATGTGTACACACATTAACATTATGTGTATCCTGGATATTCCACGAAATTTTTGGTCATTTTAAAATATTTTAAATGATTCAATTACTTAATGCAATTATTGTAGTAAAGTAAATGTTGTAGTATAATAAATATTGTACACTACAGATAAATTATGAAAGTTATTTATTTTCATTCATGTTCTTCCTCTGTAGTTCATTTTATACTCATTATTATATACTACTGTTAAATGATCAAAAGTAACTGTGTTAATTGCTAACAAAACTAACTTCTTTATAGAAAATAAAATAAATAGTTGATTTGATTTTATAAAGGGTTAACAGACAAACACTATAACCTATTTTGACAAAACATTTATCATAAAGATTAACATTACTATGAAAGTGAAACCAAACTATAAATCAAGAATCATAAATACACCGACCATACATAGAGATACTATATATGTATATATATATAAGTATTATGTAGCTCCATAGAAAATGTTTCGATTTGAATTTTCTATTTAATTAGAATTCTTGTGAGTTCTTATTTAAGATAATCATATTATACTGAACTATGTAATATTGTAACAACACATAAAAAATGTCTCGTAAATTTTTATAAGATTTAGATTTTAGAAGAATAAAATAAATTATCGAACAAAGAAAGATTTTAAATTTATTAAATTACAATATAGAAAATTCTACTCTTTAATACATTAAAATTTTGATGAGATAGAGTCTGATGATAAAAGTATAATTGCAAATTTGAATGGACTAATGGGTAAAATTGTCTGTATTATTTCAAAATGGATAATTGAATTTCTGTTAGTTGTATAAGCTTAGCAATAAATAAGTTCAGTACTGATGATGGCAGCAATCCAAACCATAATGTTATTGACAGCCAAGCATGCTTTGCTTTGATCTGTTCAATTATGGCTTTCATTGTGTAATTGAAAAATAATACCTATCATGACTAAAAATAATATTGTTCCATATCAAACTGAAATCCACATTTTTGTTCCTTAGTTTAGTGTGAAATGGACTTAAAGTCCACAGTAGCGTCAGAATATTAACTGTTTCCTATTTTCACAAACAGCATGAATTATAAATCAAATAAAATTTCATACTTTCACAATCAAAATAAAGAACTCTTGCCTTTAATTGAAGGCCCATTTTATTCGTCTCGCTGCTATAATGTCAATTATACTTACTGGCTACAAGTCACTTATTTTGGCGTAGTGTAAGTGTCTAAATTTTCCGGTTAGTTCATCCCTTTTGAGTGCAAATATTCTACACAGTACTTTATTTTTCAAAAACCCTAAGCCGTTACCATCCCTCAATGCCAGTCGCACATGCCACATCAATGCTCAATCGCCACATTTCGCATCCGTAAAAGACCGATGGATGAATAATAGTTTTGTAAATTCTAATTTTTAAGTTTCGGGACAGAAGGGACGAGGAGCTAAGCTATTTCACTACTATAATTCACTACGAAAAGTAGCAAGCATTACCGGCTTTTAGTTTGGCCTTAATTTCCTCATCGATTTTGTTTTTACTAGTTACCGTCACCCCTAAATATCTAAATTTCTTTACATTTTCAAACGTATTCCCTTCTACATCAAAAAAATCGTCACCACTTCTACGAATAACCATAAGCATGAAGTATTAAATAAAAAAGACTATGTTACAATGAAAGAGGAATGGAATGTGTGTATGCATTACATGCAGCATTTAAGACCTTTAAGTTTACATCTCTTCCAATGGGATTGCAGTACCCATGAATCCAAAAATACATAAGATGTACTAAGAGATGTAAAAAACAAAAAAGTTACCCAAGCAAACTCGAGGCCCATCTGAAAATGGAAGGTGAGAAAATTTGTCATTTATTCCTTCCATAAATCTTTCTGGATCAAATTTTTCAGGGTTAGGAAAATTCTTTGGATCCATTTGTATTGTATGGATAGGTATAATGATTCTAGTCCCTTTTAAAAGATTGACACCATCAATCGATGTGTCCTTGTCACATACTCTGTTTAAAAATTGAAGTGATGGCTGCATTCTTAGGGTTTCTGGAAAATATATATTAATTAGTTTATCTCAAAATTAGTCAGTACATAAATTTACATTTTTCTTTTATTGAATTTATAAAAAAAGTTAAACATTTTTAAAATATACTTACCCTGTACGCAGGAATCTAAATACTTCATATCTCTTACAGCTTCCCATGAATAACCTCCATATTTTTGTAAAACAGTCTTGATTTCTTCCCGAGCTTTAGCTTGACATTCTTTAGACTGAGCTAAGTTTGAAGCAGTGTACAGCATTAGAAGGGAAGTTGCATCCATTCCAGCAAAGAAAAACATGAACGCTTGTGCGATAGCTAACTCATTTGTTACATCTGTAAGAATAAGAAGAACTAAATCGTATTTTCATGAAATGTGTTAAACGACTATCTCTCTTGAACAATTTATATTTCTATATTCTAATATTTATGTAAAGTATTTTAAATTAATTTTTAATTTATATCTTAAAAAAATGTTTTGAACTACTATAGTCAAATGTTGGCCTTTCAAATAAAAATTGAAAAGGTTTTTGAAATATTAAACCTATGTCTCATGGATGCCATAAAAATATCTTATATAATCATTTTAATTTTTTTTTTGGCACATGGATAATTGTTGGTTAGGCATATGCAGGCTTTTACATCATGGTTGTCAAAATATTCTTTTGTTTTCCTACTGAAAGCTTGCATAATTGTTATTTGGTTTATATTATTGACATTTCCTAAATAATAATATGTCTTTTTTCTTAACAATTGTTTTCTTATTAAAAAGGAAGAATATTAAGATGAATGAGAGATTAAACCTTATCCTATTAATATTATATAAATTATACATCATATAAGCTACTTACCAAATGTCTGGTCTACTTTTTTGTTTTCTCTATTGTAAATATTTAATTTTTTCTGCTCTCTCATCTGCACTAATACTTGAGCATAATCATTCCTATCTCCCATTGACAACACCCTTTGGTTGAGAACGGTGTTCATGATAGATCTGAAATAGTCGTCCAGATGATTCGGCATGAAGGTGAGATGCAGGAAATTTGCTAGTTTGGGAAAGTATGTGAGTAGAGTTTGTTGAGTGTATCTCCACCATGTCGGTTCAAATATTTTTCTAGCTTTGGTATAGATCTCTGTTTCAGCATCTTTCAGTATTTTTGTGCCAAACATACTCTCCATAAAAGTTCTAATGGCCAAATCACTTAGCATCTCTCTTTCCAAGGTTTTAGGATTGCTATTGAGCAATTGCAAACATGATTCAGAAAGGGATGGAAACACTGATCTCATCTTGCCAGTTGTAAATGTTACCAGCAGCTTGTTTCTGAAAAATAAATAATTTCTTCCAATTCCATACTAAAACATTTTCTGTATTGCTACGTTTCTGGTTTCCCACTTTTCTAAGGCGGGTGGGGGTTACCACGAATGGCATTTATCAAATGAATATATGAAATTAATGTATTGAATAAGTATCAATGTATATTGGATTTTACAAAACCTGTGGCATGGAGCAAATTAAAATAAAGAAACAATGAATTGAATTCTGACCATACTTAATTTTATTTACCAAAACTGTAAATCATTAATGCCCCTTCTACAAAAGTCTCTACATATATATTAACGACACATAGATGCTGATGCTGCCTAGCATGTTAACCTAATTCATTGAATGCATACCACGCAATATTACAATCAGTACTGTGTATTAAACAACAACTTATCTGGTGGGGATTCTATGGATCATTCTAAGTCTCTGGTGTGGATCAGTCTCAGCCATCTCAGACGCTCTCTGTAACTAAGCTCCTCTCTCTCTGCACCCCTAGACTACTGCAGCTTCCTGCACCTCCGCCCGAACTCCCTCCTCAACCTCCGAACTCTTGGCACTTCCTCCAACTCCCTCTCTTCTCTTTTCTTCCTCCATATAAATTCTCCAAGTCAATCCCCCACTCTCTTCAGACTACTTCTGATTGGCTAGCCTATCCTAAAATTCCCTTCCATGATGTTCTTTTCATGGTCCTCATCGGCATCTTTGTCGGGGCAAAACCGGATAATGGCCCCAAATTTCTCTAAAGGCGATAACAATCTTTCCAGGCATTTCTCTTGGTATTTGTCGGCAGCATGGTCGGTCTTCGGCTTAACATATTTTGAATTTCTAAAAACAGGTTTATGGCCCCAATAATTTCCAAGGCGGTATTCCCTGTACCTTGCCGCCTTCAGGTAAAACTGACAACCGGGTTTGCGCGTATACAGTACTTTACATATTATTTTAAATTAATAATTCAATTTACTTACCCTATCCTGAAGGCATCCACGATACATAGCAATATAAAATTTGGTTTTTATATTTCTATTTTTTTAAATCGAAAAGAGGACATTTTCAGAAAAGAGGTTTGAAATGAGTTGAAATTTCATTAACAATTATTCATAAACAATATTGATATCCAATAGAAAACATGGAATCATTCATAATTAAATTTTTAAAATGTGCAAGCCCATTATTTGAACCTGTGTTATGGTTGCACTATGTTAAGTTTGTTTTTGTAATGAAGCATTTAGAGGTAGAATCAAGTTAGACAGGTGGATCAGAGGTAATCAATATTTATCATTAGTTGGTCGTTGTAAAAAATCAACTCGTTGCCATTTCCGGCACATTTTTATTCAATAGTAGAATGAAATTTTCCGTGGCTTTTGAAGTTGTCCAGCATTCGGATCCATAAAGAAGTACGGGACGCATTAATGTCTTATGCAGGTGGAGCTTGTCTGTCTGGAAAGTATCCGCCTGTTTAGCTGCTGTAATTCTTCTCTTTAGTTCAATTCGGTGTTATTGTCCTGGGTGACCATAGATCCCAGGTTAGTATACTCCGAAACTTTTTTGAATTTGTGCTGCCCAATAGTAATTGTCTCACCTGGTTTGGGAATTTCTTCCGTTACCATATACTTTGTTTTGGACTCGTTCACTTCAACAACAAGTATACTGGCAGAGTCCATCAGTGCTTGAAAGGCATCAATCACAGGCGGAAGGGAGTGTCCGACCATGTCATCAGCATATGCCAACAATTGTACAAGCCTGGTAAATATGGTTCCTTGGTGTTGGCGTAATCCCGCATCTCTTACGGCCTTCTCAAGTGCAAGGTTGAACAACATGGAGGCTAAAGCATCGCCTTTTCTAGCAAGAAATTCTTCGGATTTTTAACCATTTTTTTAAACAAACAAACATCTCACATTCTTGATGGTGAGTTTCTCAGGTATATTGAGTTCTCCGAGAGCTCTGTATAGCTCTTCGCAAATTATGCAGTCATACGCTGCTTTGAAATCTATGAAAAGATGTTGAGTTTTTGTTTTATATTCGAAGCCTCTTTCAAGAGAATGGTTCGCACGCAGAACATCTTGTCTGAGGTAGATCTTTCCTTTCCTAAATGCACTCTGGTACGGACCGAGTTCACGCTCGGCGTTTGGTAATAGATGTTTGAATAAAACATGAGACAATATCTTGTAGACACTGGATAGTAGAGAGTAGCCTCGATAATTGCTGCCTAGCTACCTATCACCATTTATATGGGTGGGGCATATGATTGACTTGTTCCAGTCAGAGGGCATTACCTCATCTGTCCAAATCACAAGGAGAACGTCTCATAGTGCTTTCGTCAGGTCGTTACCGCCATACTTCAGGAGTTCTGCTGATAGCCCATCAGCACCAGGAGCCTTACTATTTTTTTTTTTTCGGATCAGGATTTAAGATAGCGAAAATCACAAATGATATATAACAGATACGCTAGAACTGTTTATATACATACAGGCTGAATAGTGCTCTTGAATGCCTTTCAAGAGAGTCAGGAGGGTATGGAATACCCCTATTTATTATTATTTATTGTTTTACTTTACTTCCTCACTCTTAGTGAAGTTAAGTATGTCTTTGAAGAAACAAAATTATCCAAAAGAGATCTATAGCCCTCCTCCTTCAAAGATTTTATATTTAAATCACTGTTTTCCCTGTCCGGTTTATGAATACTGTTTCTGTTTCTCCATTGTTAAAAAAAGTACGGTAATCAAAGAAGCTAAGGACAAGATCAGTTAATGGAAAGCTCGAAATAAATCAAATTGTGTTTATATTATTTTTTAAGAAAAACTTACCTTAGAGCACGCCACCTGATACCGCTCATGTTAAAAATGCTGTCGTACATTACACTGGATGGCTCGAACAGAAAAGGTCCATGGTCAGGGAATGTTGAGAACTCTCGGATGAGCACCTGTTCAATAAGTTGTGTGTCTCGAAGTACGAGAGTTGGCGTCATGAACTCGTAAAGGCCAACCATCCTCTCATTTGGAAATGCTTTATACACCTAGATATAATAATTTGTTTTTAAAAAATAATTTATATAAAATGAGTAAAATAAATTGTGAAAATTGTTCCTCCATTTTTTAAAGTAGAAAATATCGAAATACGTTAAGATTTAAAAAAAACAAACGTAGATGTATATTTAGTGGATCCTCATAACGAGATCCAAATAAGGGGACTCCCTGTCCTAATTATATCCTTTCCCTAATATATATATAAATAAATGTTAATGATTACCATTCGAGAATATTAATAATGATACTTTAAAGATACAATGGTTATTTTTTTAATTGTAAGACATAACAATTTACAAGGTTATGAGGGTTGTGACACAAGGGCGGATCCAGAGGAAAATCACAATGATCATACCCTTCCTTAACTATTTTGGATATTTATACAATTCGTACATGTCAAGCGATGGAAACAGTTAATATCCTTTTGAACTGCGAAAAGGGGAATTCAGATTTCCATGATTTCATCAAGTTAAAGAAAAAATAAAATAAAGATAAATGCATATTTCAAGCACTTTTAATGATACTTATGTACATACCTATATAATTAATTAAATATAGAGAATTTGGATAGAAAGTGTTTTTCATTTATCAGCGCGAGGCATGTTTAATTGGCGGATGACCCATGCCATACAGGGTGATCTGTATATATATAGATTTAGTCAAAAATGAACAAGATGTTATCAATAGATTATATAGTATTCATTATTATTATTTATGGATGTAATAATTTTTATCAATAGACGTAATTATAATTAATAGATGTAATTATTAACAGCTTGTTATTCTTATCTTGGTTATGCTTGGATGATATATATTGAAAAAAAAATCAACAAATCATACTTTTCTCAGAATAAACAAGTAGTATATACATACTTTTTTGTTCTAAGAAAAGTGTGATATATATGTATACCATGGGCGGATCCAGCCGATTGTAAAGGGGGGCTGCAGTCTTAAAGGTGGGGGGCTGCGGCCCCACGGACCTTCATTTGGATCTGCCAATAAGCAATAATGCCAATAAGCTTTTTTACCTTTATGTTCCTTTCCCACAACTAAAATTCTATTTGTTCTGCACATTATTTGTTCTTTAACTTGCTTCCTTGCTTGAAGGAAAGTCAAATTCTATCTTTAAATGACGAAAAATTTTCCAAAGGGAGGGGCTGCCGCACCCGCCCCCCACAGGATCCGCCAATGATGTATACATATCCCATTACTAAATCGTACATATCTAAGTTGTGTGCTCATGCATATTACTGGAAACTCTCACTTTGTCATAAAAATGAAAAAAATGTTTTCTGAAACTGATCGCTGACAGAAAGTTTCCAAAAATTGGAACGGGAGAGTGGTGTTTGACTCCCCGTTCCTTCCAATACGTCATTGATTTCCATACAATTATGGCGAAGTGTATAATGCCCACCACCGCAGCCAAAACCAAGAGTTCAAAAGTCAACATTTTTCTGTAAAAAGAATAAATAAAAAAATCTTATATTAGATAGAATCAGATATGTTTATCCTGCATACTGTTTAATATCAAATATTTGGGCACACATTTGTGTTAATATTCATGGAAGTGGGTAACATGATTCTATTTATTAACTTCTATTTTTACTAAAATGTTAGGTATTCTGAAATATACTCTGGTCAGTGCTTTATTTAAAAATTTCTTTCATAATCAACGTTTTGTACTGATTTCAGGTTGATGGTTGAATAATTTAGTTAATGGATGAATTTGTTAAAGACGGCTCGGAGGCCAACAATATTGATTATGATAGAGAGTATATTTGATATATTAAATGTTCACATCAATTTTTTAATATATATATATTACATATATAGTATTGGAATGAGAAAGAATGTTTTTGTTTTTTTTAATATCGTTAAGAACGAGATGAATTAAGATTAGTTTATTTTCGAAATCGTGTGTTACAAGTTATAGTTCCCCACTGTTTACAATTCACTAGATATTTTTTACCTGAATTATTTTCATGGGCTTGTAGTCGCGAAACGCTGACTATTAAAATATAAAAAGGAAAAAATAAACCGATTCATCCCCTGATATTTTTAATCTGGAGAAAAAAACAAAACGAAAACCTGAATTATAAAACATTGCGAGCTAGTCAACAATTGAATGGAAGCTTTAAACCTAACTAACTAACCTACTAACCTAACTAGGATATTGAAGATATCGAAAAATGGCAAATTAACTAGAAAACTATATTATTTATTAATATAGTTAATATTATAACTAAGTTAATATTAATAGTTAACTAATTAATATAACCTCCATTAAACGGAACGGTTGGTGACTGGGCCCTTTTTCCATTGAACAGAGGTTTCCGTTTAAAGGAGGTTTATTAAAAATAAAAGTAAGTATTAATAAACAATGGACAGAGCCATTTATTTGGAAGGGATTATAGTAAACTAACATAATTAAAAAAATGGATATAACAGGAATTACAAATACAATACTTTTTTAGGTTTTCTCAGTTAAGCAGATATAACCCCGCAAAATAGACCAATGAGCCTATCTTTCGCTTTCTTCCATCTTGAAACTATTCTTCCTTCAGAACTAAAGATTTTATAAAATAAATTTAAACCTCCGGCGGGCGCGCTGCTACATTTGGACCGCAATCTGAACATTTGTCACAATATTAGGAATACTAATTGAATCAGTGAGCTGAGGGTTCCAAGTATTTCTAGACCGGCATGTTCTGACAGGATTAGACGGTCGTGCCCGCTGTCTTCCGGTTTTCCTCAGTAGTTATATTGCCTTATTTGCAGCAGGTCTGTAAGTGTGGTCCAAACACCGCGGCGCGCCCTTTCGTGTTACAGATTCAGACAACGTCGGCTGAATTATTTTATCGTTTTCTGCGCTTTCTTCACAAATTAAAATACATGTATTTTGATTTTTAAGTTGTCTAATATTGTTTGAATTATTTTTACACATGCTACTATTTTTAGTCTTGTTTTACTAAATTAGTATATCGTGAAATTTAGCTGCGTATTTTATTATTTTTCTTTAAAACCTTTACCTGTGCATATGCTTATAATGACAATACACTATATCTTATGGGTCCACTGGGACAGCATCAGCCATAGAGCACTGATGAGGACCTAAAATTTGGGTCGAAACGTTGGCAAAAATAAAATATGTGATTCTACGGTTATAACAACGGTCAACCATCTTCCACCATTCATGTGAGCAACATTTATTATAATAAGCAATTTATTATTATATTATCTCTATCCATTATACTACCATTTGTAAGTTTTTTGTGTGTCACCAAAGCTTTTTTTTTATTTTAATTTTTTTTTTTTTTTCCATCCTTCTCTTTATACAACTTATGATTTTCATTCCTAAGGAATAGTAAAAAACTGAAGCAATGAGTAAATAAAAAAAAAGAGTAAGTTATTGCTTATTTTCTAATAAAATATACAGAAAACAAAGATGCGGTCCAAACACCGCAGCACGCCCGCTGATGTAACTCAAATAGGTGCGCCCGCCGGAGGGTTAAAAAAGAGGCCAGTTTCGTCGCTATTTTACACAGACCCTCTTATCAAAGTTTTCCATAACTCATTTTCATAGCTTTTTATTGAGTGACTAACAAGTTCTTCTTCAACGTCTTTTCCCTAACTACTAATCTGTTTTCAAACAATATAGCGAGGCTTTTAAATAGACTTCTAGCCAAACATTCCGTTTCCTTTGATTAGAGTTTCCGAGTAAGAGAACTGAATTCTTTCCCTGAGAAAACCAGGACTTACGAAATTATCCGCTTAACCGAGGTTTCCGTTATGAAGAAGTTCCGCTTATGAGAGGTTATACTGTATTTTCTAATTCTTACCTTCTTTATTGTACTTTGTCATTCATCATTTTGCTGATATCCTACTTGTATGACAATTATATCATTGCTGACATAAACAGAAAAAAAAAAGACTCCCTTTCTTATACAACGTATTAAAACCTTCTATAGTAGGATATGTGTATATGGAATACTTGCAAAGAGTGTTGGGAAGAAACTTTAGGAGAAGAACGCTAAACTTCTTAAAACTAATTGTCTGCTGCTGTTAACAACTTAAACACGACGCTCTTGAACAGTTGTTTTATAAAATAATAATGGAAAATTCATAAGAATCCAATTTACCAAATGTAAAATCCTATGTACTTACTTATATACTTGTTAATATAATGTGAATGTAGTACATACATAGTTATACAGTTGACAGCAGATTTTTAAAATGTTTATGTTTTCAAAAATTGAATAGAGGTATGAATTATATATAATATTCTAAGCAAACTTAGCATCAAATGTAATTTGCTATAGATATTGGTTTATGCAGTGAAATATCTAAACTTGATAAGATAAAGTAGAGAAAAGGTTGTTGATAAATATTCCAATTATATAATCATAAAAAACCTATGTCATTTCGATAAAATTTGCTATATACCCCGAGCTGTCATCGACCGTCCTATTTAGCTACGAAAAATCTTATAGCTAGCAAAATAGTAATATAATTAATCAGTAATAAGTGAAGAGCGGATTTTCATGTTAAATATTTATGTTTGGAAGTTCAAAAAAGTATTACTAATTAATCAAATATTTTATACAATTATCGCAACACTTACAAGAAAGTACCTAATAAGTGTAATGATTTAATACTTCGAAATATGTATATGTACAGTATTAATTACATTAGCAGTAAATTAATGTAATTAATAAAAATCATAAGGTAATAATTTAGTTATTTAACACAAATAATTATTAATAAAATGAATATTAATAAACCATAAAAAACAATGCATTTTCTAAAAAAAAATAAGAAATGTATATATATATTTTTTAATTCATCACCCTTCCCAGCCGTTCGGCAGCATTAAATTATAACGACGGATACGTGTAAAAATCTGAACTGTAGTTATAAAAAGTATCTTACTTAAATTTTCAAAAATTGAAAACCTATAGCAAAATTGACACGTAATGCTAAATCCTTTGACCTTGAAGAGAAATGAGGGAAATTCTATTGGTCTGCTTGCCTTGGGCCTATGACTCTGTAGTTTAATTCTGCTTACATGTTTTTATTTTATTATAAATAAATTTTCTGCTACATACATACACACACACACACACATATATATATATATATATATATATATATATATATATATGTATATATTTACTTAATCATTTTTCACGATGAACTCGTCTATGTGCTTTTTACAGTCCTCGAGCGAGTTATATTGTTTCCCGTTGAGGGAGTTTTGGAGAGACCGGAATAAGTGGTAATTTGTTGGGGCAAGATCTGGTGAATAGGGTAGGTGGGTTATCGCATACCAGCCAACTCCAACAATTTTTGCCGAGTCTGTAAAGACACGTGAGGACGGGCGTTGTCGTGGTGAAAAACAATGCCTTTGCGATTAGCCAATGCTGGACGCTTTTGCTCAACCGCTGCCTTTAATCTTTCCAACTGGGAACAGTATACTGCCGAATCAATGGTCTGGTTGGGTGGGAGGAGCTCATAATAAAGTACGCCTTTCCAATCCCACCAAATGCACAGCATAACTTTTGGAGCTACTTTTGGATGCAATCCGGCTTTTGGAGTCGTTAACGGTGGGTCACTTCGTTTTCCCCAGGATTTTTTTCTCACAGCATTATTGTACAGGACTCATTTTTCATCCCCAGTAATCAAGCTCTTTAAAAATGGATCATTAACATTGCGTTTAAGGAGGGAATCGCTGATGGAAATGCGGTCCAATAAATTCTTTTCCGTCAAAATGTGAGGAACCCATACATCGCTTCGAGAAACATATCCCGCAGCTCCCAAATGATTTGAAACACTTGTATGTGATATGCCAAGTGTTTTTGCGATATCCCGGGTCGTATAGTGAGGGTTATCGGTCACTCATTGTTGAATTTGTTCGTCATCAACAATTGAAGGACGACCAGAGCGCTTGGCGTCTTCCAACTCCAAATTTCCGGTTTGAACCGAGCAAACCACTTACGGACGGTGCTTTCCCCTACGGCGTCATCTCCATACACGCTACAAATTTTGTTGACCGTCTGAGCAGCGGATTTTCCTTTTCGGAAATAAAATAGCATTATATGGCGAAAATGAATTTTTTCCTCCTGCATTTTGGACTAACACAATACACTTGAACAATAGAAGATCCCGATTGAAACTGATGCATAAAAGAACGTTATCTAATCCCTTTTTAGGATATGTAAACATTATTGACCATGTAAACAGGATTAACAAACACAGGAAGGATTAAATTAAAATAATGAAAAACGCTAAGAACTTTTTTTACAACCCAATATATATATATATATATATATATATATATATAGAAGAAAAGCATTTCCTGGACATAAGGGGCTTCGAAAAAAAAAAAAAATGATTTGATATTAACGAGGAACCTGGATGGGGAAGTCAGATAACAAGCAGCTGCGACATTATGAGGAAGGTGAGGTGAGCGTCTTAACAAGGCTTATTTCTGGAAGATACTCTATTTCGGTGGTAGGTGGTAGATTTTCACAGATATAAAGATACATTTATTTGGTGAAATGATGTTCTAATTGTGTTTATATTTTAGGGATTGAAGTATTTTTGTGGACATCACTCAGTTAATAATGATTTGCTTAAAATACCCTTACCGAATAATAAATACCGTATTTAGTAGATCATAAAAATTATTTGACTAAGATAAATATATTTTTTTTAAATTAATCATCTTTAACTGTTCTGGGAATGAAGAACAACAACAACAAAATGAATGTACATAGAATTAGAAACGGTACTTCCTTAAAATTTACTAAATACACGCGAGTACAACCTACATGCTTTTTAGAGTTACACATAAAGGTAACTTTTCTAAAAGAGTGATTTAGTGGTCTTAAGAAATGAAACTGAAAAAAAAAAAAAACACGTCAGAAAACCTCGAGTCTTTGTAGCTAGGTACTCTGAAGTTTCTAGGGTGTTCTCGAATTACATAATCTGGGTTCTACATAACAAAGTATTCTCTTTAAATATTGTATATTAAAAGACCTTTCACTTCTATTATTAGAATTGAATGGTCTATTATCTATTATTATTCTATTATTAGTATTTTGTAGTCACGTAGGGAATGCTCAGTAGCAATCATTCATTCAATCATAGTTCCAATTTAAACTAACATTAATCTTGACCCTTCCCAAATAATAAATTCTATTCCAGTTTTTTTAAAATTTTGATCCTTTATTAACCTTACACCATTTTTACAATAGTCGGTTCAACGTTTCGGCACTAAGCCATTTTCAAGAAGAAGACCTGTGACCACAATTTTTCAAATAAATTAGGCTGACTACCCTTGTCAAAAATTAAAAATCTTTTTACTAGTTAAAAACTATAGACACTTTTGGTAAGAATCAGTCAAATGGATTATTTTATTTTATGGACAATAATCCATTTGACTGTGATTCTTACCAAAAGTGACTATAGTTTTTAACTAGTAAAAAAAATTTTAATTTTTGACAAGGGTAGTCAGCCTAATTTATTTTAAAAATTGTGGTCACAGGTCTTCTTCTTGAAAATGGCTTAGTGCCGAAACGTTGAACCGACTGTTGTAAAAATAGTGTGAGGTTAATAAAGGATCAAAATTTTAAAAAAAACGGAGTACTATCTGCTTAGCCTCAAGACTAATATAGAATTATTATATAAATAAATTCTATATTCGCTACTGCAATCTGAGTGTTTATGTGGATGGAATATAAGGGCCCGATGCTTATTCTCAGTGAAATAAGTTAAAACTTTTGAAGATTAAAACCAAAAGAGGAAGGCTATGTGAGAAGAATTTCGATTTTAATTCACAAAAATAAACCGTTTTTCTCTATTTTTTAACGTTTTAGTGAAATTTTAAAACTGATATTGTTGTCTGATTAGTATTTTTGTGTAAGTGATTAGTATTTTTGAGTAAAATATCTCGAATACGATGTGAGTAGGTACCTCATGAAACGGTATTGGGTGATCGAGGGTAATGCCCTCGCGGTTTGTTAGACAAACTCAGTTAAGCAACTGTTTTCTGGTGATGTGATATCAAAATCAATTTTCTGCACGAACGGCTTCTCACATCTCGTTTCCTCTTGGTCAGTCGCGGAATATCTCTTGGTAGGAAGCAATCTCTGAAATATCCAATCAGGGAACGACAAGTCATTTACAGTCTCGAAACTGACAGGTTGTTTACAGGCGAAGACTGTTTCGAATATCCTCGAAATAGATCCTGATTGAGAAACATTTTTTAAAATAATAGTAGTGTGTTCTTAAATGAATTTTAGACATAATTGATGACGTGTAATTACTCTAAAGAGAGTTCGGAGTATTTAGCCTAACACGCCAGGTTTAATAATTGCATTAATATTAATATTTAATATATAAGTCGCGTGGACAGAAGAAAAAAAACAACAAAGAAATGCAGAGATAATGAGGGAATGGTGGAAGGAAAGGGGGGAGCAGGAGAGGAGCCAAAAGTAATGATATTCGCGTAATCTCCAAAGCGGTTCCTTGAAAAAAAATTAAATTAAATTCCTGATAGTTTTTTTCTGCAAGTTTCATAGATTTTGGTATAACTAGGTGGCAAAAACTAAGTTCATTGAGTAGTTCATATATTCATTTTTTTGAGTGCTATTTTAATATATAATAATTATATGTCCATATATCAACACAACATCTATTGACATTATTGTAGCGGTTTGTTAAAACATAAAAATTTTATAAATTATTAAAGAATAACATTAAATTATATAAATAGCATAAAAACACTTAAGGTACAATATCCAACCAATATTAAACTAAAAATTGCTGAAACTAAACTAAATAAGGAATGCAAGAATATAAACATGCTAATAAAATAAAAGATCTGGTGCGTGCACGCAACACACAACTTTCACTTACCAACTTACTTAGATTAGAAATCAATGCGTTTTGTTAATGCCACTTCTCAAATGAATAGAACGGCTTTAATTATGAACAATGGTCTGTCATTAAAGGCGTACTCCGCATGCGTGGGCTCAACGAGTTTTATGAGTTGACTGAATATTTTTCTCCTCTTTATGTTTTCTTTATTTTTATCATATCTCATATTTAGCCATTTCTTATTTTCAAGCGTAACGAGAGACAGTTAATTTCTCCATACAAACAAAAACAAAGGTACTTTATAGGAAAAAAACAAACAAAAGAGGCCCCCCCCCAAAAAAAAGCCCCCTCAGAACATTTTAATAATAAAGCTTATCTGATATTAAAAAACACCTAATTTTCATTATACATGACGAATTTGATAAAAATCGTTAAAGCCTTTTTTGAGATTATCGAAAAAAAAGGTAAAAATTGCAAAAAAAAAATTGAAATAAAGTGCCCGCTCCGTTCACGATCGCAATACTTTCACTTACTATATATTTCATATATAGGTAGGTGAAAGTAAAAATGAGTCAAATGATAATATCCGTATCTCTTAGCCTTTACTAGAATCACCCATCCTTCCTTATATATATAAAAATCTCGTGTCCCGATGTTTGTCAGAGGTAAACTCAGAAACTATTCAACCTATTTTAATGAAATTTGGCTCAATGTGTATAGTTTTGTCCAAAATAAAAGATAGGATAGTTTTTATCTCGATTATTGGCTTCAATATATTTTTTATTGCAAATTAAATGCTTATTATACTACGGTTGAGTCTAATTATTTGTAAGTTCTATAAATTTCCTACAGATGGCAGTGTAAGTTTATTTACTGACACAATATTTCGTTTTCTTTCGATATTTAGGATGAATAAGCAGAAACGCATTTTCCCCATGGTTTTAGCAAAAGACTGGTTAAACAAAATAATTGTGCACCTATTAGCACTACAATAAATAGAAATTGTGATTTCTAATAATAAAAAAATTAACATCATTGTTGTAAAAAGTTATAAATTAACGTTACCTACCTTATTTATAAAATTAAATTTTTCCGTTTTGATAAGTAGCATGTAAAACATTCAGCATGGTTTGAGGTTGCTCGCTTTTCATAACCTGTTTCTGGTAGAACCTCAACAAGTAGACGTTATCACATTTCAACAAGTGTTATATTCTGAATTTAATTAATATTTATTATGGCAAAACATTAATTTGGTACATTTTAGCTAACTGTCTATTGTCTTTGTACTAAACTCTATTCCAATTATATTCTTTATTTGTTACTTTTACATGTATGTTACTTATATTTAATCTCGCCTCTACTGCAATAATCCAATAAGTGCAAAATAAATGGATCATTATTACTTTAGTCATTTACATTTACATTATTACTTTAGTCAATTATGAGATGTGAAAAATAAAAACTTTAGCCCTTCTTAATTCTTTACCAAACAATTTTAAATTTTGCGTAAAGTTCTCTTTTAAATCTGGTTGGTTTTTAGATTAGCTGAAACGTCCTCTTTATCATTGAATTATGATTTGATTGTATTAAAAAGAATAGGAAATAATTAATTCAACCCATTATAGCAACTGAGCCACAGCAACGCGTGGCACACGGGGGTATTTGACCCGAAAAGCTGGCCAAAACTATTTGCTTCCATTTTATTCATTCAAAAGTCCTCAAAATGGCTTCTATATTTGTAATAGACATTAAAAATGTTTTTTTAGTAAGTAGTTAAAAAAAATACTCCAAGGAGAAATTTTTCATAAAACAAATTTTTACATACCTAACTCCCACCGACTGTGAAATAGGCATCCACGGGTTTACAATTTATGATCACATTATTTTCTTTTTATGCATTGCTCCCATGAAATATGCGTGTAACTAATTAAAGATTTATTATCATTTATCTATTACTATTATTTTTAAAAAATGAAAGTAGTGTAAAATAGGTGAATATAAAAAGTTAAGTTAATCCAATCTTAAATTGTGGCCGACCACCAATTTTAAATTATTTTTAAACAATTTTATTTTTTGTCCACCTCCCGCTACTACTCGCAAAACTTGTGAGATAGAGGGAGTAGGTATCAGTGAAGAGGAAGGATTTGCTCTGCCTTGAGCCGAGCTCTGTGGTGTAGTGGTTAGCATCCTCGCATGTAACACAGGAGACCCGGGTTCGACTCCCGGCGGAGCCAAATCTTTTCTCTTCAAAAAATAAAATTGTTTAAAAAGTTAAGGTGATAAAGAAAAACAATGTGTTTTCCTAATTCATTAAGAATTGTTTAATACCTCTTCGAAACACAACTTATATCCCAGGAAGAAACGCACCAACCTTACTAACCACTATCGGTTAAGTTTGTTGGGGGAGACAACATTTCTAAAGTTTCCTTACTAAACCTGATACATTTTTCTTGAACTACTCATACCTGTGGGTAACTGGATCTGATGTCAATATTAATCTATTAATTACATTCAGATTGCACTCTGCCCAGGAAAATTTTCTGGCCTTATTTTCTCTATAAACCCGGAAATGGTTACTTCGGATTTCTGCTGCTTCCTCAGATAAAAGGCCAATATGAAGCAGAGGGCTTTTTATCACTTCAAAACCATCCCTTAAAATTTTGTGAACAGATGGTGTCATAGCATACCATTGATAAAGTTTCTCCGCATCCGTTGTAAATATTAAAGTAACAAAAGATTTTTCAGAGCGTCCACCAGATCTTGAGCTTTTGATTGATATCGTCCCACTTAGCCATTTCTTGTTGCTGTTTCAAAAACATTTCTTTTCCTTGAAGAAGCATTCTATCTCACTTGAAAATCATGCCTCAAAAGGGATAATTTTGTTTTAGCTCTTTCACATGCTCTAGGTTATTACAATATTTCCCAATGAGAAAAGACACCAAAAATTCCTTCTTTTTTTTTAAAAGCTAATTAAAAATATGTCAAATAATTCCATTTAGGTTACAGTTATTCTTCCAAAAGATCCTAAAATACAAATAAATGAAAATATAACAAAATTGAATTTTTTTTATTATTTAATAAAATTGACATTTTAGTAATAAAAAATTATTTGTCTCCCAATCGCAGCTATTCGCAGAATTTTTTTCAAGAAACATAAACTACGATAATTATACATTATCATAAAAAATATTTCGTTGCCCAGAAATGCCCAGAAGTATAACTTCTTAACCTTCAAATTTAATTTTTAGCTCTAAAATATACCTACCAAAAAACAAAAAGATATTGATACTTGTATTGAATACAAAAAAATTATAACTATCTGGATAACAAGTACAAACCTGGCCTCGAACTACCCATCATATGATAATGCCGATACTTCAGTAAGAACAAAGAAAATTAATATATTTTGTAGACCAATACTTATGAGCACAGACGAGTTAAAGGATAAGGTCAGATTTGAATTAGAATAGCCGCCGGATTAAGGGCCTGGAAGAGATAAAAATCATCTTGCGTGATCCAACAGGTCCTCTACTTGAAGTACCAGTCATTATTTACCAGAAATTTCAAATTTCAAAAAATGGGTTTTGGCCAACTTTTAGGGCCAAATACCCCTGTGTGCGTGGCTGGGACTGTTTGTCTATTATACATTTCTTTAGGTTCAAGCATCTGACTGTAAACTGTGCAAATGCTTTAATTGTGGAAACGTCAGTAAACTTCAAATTTTCGTAAAACTGTTGAGGTTGAATAAATCTAATACGAAGAGAGTCCAGTATACTGAGTATAATAGACATAAGTAATAGTAATGGTGCTGTGTTTCATCACCAAACACAATGTGTTTCATCACGGGTTAGAAATTTGGAGTGTAAAGATGGCAGGCTTATGGAGGATGTTGTGGCGGGGCCTAAGGGAATCTAACTGATTACAACATATTAGACTTGTCATTTAAGTCTACTATGGGTGGTGGAAGAAAGTAGCGGATGTGTGTTAATCTATCCTAAAACTCAACATCAACTATGCACCCCTGCGAGGACCCCATAAGTCAGCGGAAAGGTGAGATGTTGGGTCCCTCAGTCGCAAATGCGCCTGAAACACCAGGCGGAAATGCCCCAACAACTCTCTCTTGATAACACGCCGACATCACATAATCAAGCTCGAGTTGATGAAGCTCCTTAAAGGAAGGGACTTTGCATGCTATGAGGAGGTTTACTGTGTGGAAACGGATGGGTCCACGAGATATGCTGACATCGTGGCGTTTTCTAAGACCGGAAAGTCAGCAATCATTCCGGATCCCACTGTTAGTTGACCTCGATCAGGCGAGTAAAATTGAAAGGGTAAAGAAGGCAGTTTACGAAAAATGTGACCTTCTACTTAAAGAGTAGTTCCGTGAAGGCTTCTGCGAGAGATTTCAACGTGAGAGGCGTTTGGTTCCGGAGCCCGCGGAACTATACCAATTTCAATGGTGTCGAAATTAAGGACGTAGCGAAGATTGCAGAATATATTGTGCTCGACTCCTTGGAAATCATAAACAACCACATCAATTCCTAGCATTTAATTAGCAAAGCGTTACAGGACCATGTATGTGAATATTTTATTAAGTTATACCTTCACTAGTTTTAATGTTTTAATATCACATATCGACATTAATTAATATTTAGTGGCCAGTTGAGGCCATACACAGCAAATTTTATAAGTATGAAAAAAAAAAAAATATTTTTAAGCTTCATTATTTATGCAGAGCTATATTAAGTATATTAGTATTAGCTATAACAAATATTCAGTGAAAGATAATTAGTATGCTGTGTATGAGCAACCCAATATAATTGGACAGCATCTCTTTGTTCAATGATGTGTTTCTCTCTCTCTCTAATGGCTAACTACTTAGGCATATGTTATAAAGTTTCAAACATTTTAACTGACCTTTGTTGTTTGTCACGCTTCGCCTTGGATATTAAAACTTCACAGAAGCACTTACTGATGTTAATATAGGTTTGGCACTAATTTTACGATTAATAGATCACTATTACCCACTAACAAATTATGTTCACAACGCTCACGATGTAATCACTTCCACTGACGTGTATACATTCCTTAACACTAGATTCAAACAAAGGATTTTTCCATTAGAGATAGGAAAAATTACGCTTGAGAATAACCTTTGGGGTTAAAAAAAGTTATTTGATATTGGTTGTGTGATATTTTTGAAATGGAAATTGATTACTGTATAACGAATACACCATTATCCAAGTCTTGGAAAAGTAAACTTTCGAACATTTCAGAGGCGATAGAGCGGCTCTGCTGATTAAGCTCTTTGATTCTACTAAATCTAACGCAGCGGAGACCGCGAATTATAATTCGTTAAAGGGAAATTGACAAACAAAGTCATCACTTTAAAAACACACACAGGAGAAACATTGAAGATAAACGAATTTGTAAGTTTAATTCTGACCATTGCAGTTTCATCTTCAGATTTAAATAATTTTAATTAACATCGGGTAAACCAAAGTTTCGAGTTTATACTTTTTGGAAAGTTTCAATTAATTTTCTTGGGTTGAATGTAAATTAGGTGGGGATTTACATTTTACGAATTCTTGGGCCAAAGAACCGAATACATTCATTAGTTTAAGAAAACAACATTAAATGATCTCCTGCAGTAACTTCAAAGGAAATTTTAGATATCGTGCATTAAAATTATGTTGGGGGCATATATTAATTTATGTAATTCATTTTTTGTTCAATGATTCTTATACTTCCTATAAAATTGATGACGGTTTTGATAACTCTTCAAATGCACAGCATGCAGCCAAACGCTAATTATCTAAGATACGTTTATCAAATATATCTGAACATATCATTTTTATTTTTAAATAATGTAAATCGTAATAAACATCAGTAATAATCTATCAAATTAGGCTGAGGATTATTCATGTAAGTGACATGTGTATCAGTCCACTGATATATAGGATTATTTTTTCCCATGAACTTTATTGTATATAAAAAAAAAAAAAAAAAAATTATAACCAAACATTAAATGTGAAATGTTAAAATAAGTGGTTGTAGCGGTCATAGTCTGCGCTAGTTTCTTTGAAGTCCTATAGGAATTTTGAGGAGTAATAATAATAATAATAATAATAATAATGTGCATTTATTAAAATATTTTATACATACAAAATAACTAAATTATCACAAATATACACATAAGCTTGGACTAGGTCCTTCAGCTAAGCTCAGCCTAGGAGAACAAAAGTTGAAATAAACTGAAAATGTTGACTAAAATATAATAAAATAAAAAAATACATTATTATACATTATGATTTCCATTACCTATCAAAATTATTATCTGTAGATCATAGACTGTAGATAATTTTAACCATAAATATAAACAAAAACAAAACTACCTAAACATTCTCACTAAAAATATTATTCATGTTTATCCATTTAGATTCAATGATTAAATTCCGTTATCAGTTCATTCCTATAACGGTTTGCCTGTACTACGTAAACATATAGTCTATTCCAATTGAGTCCATTCAAATAATTTAAAAATAATTCATAATCTAAATGACCACAGCCAAAACTCTTTAACCTAATTTCCCTTAAAACAGGACAAACCCCAACAAAGTGATATAAGTCCTCAATCTCATTCATATTACAGAGTGAACATATCAGCTGTTTTTCTTGTCGGTTTATTGCATAATTTAGATTCAATGACTCGGAGCGTACTTTCATTATATCACGCATCAAGTTTGAATTATTAACATCATTCAAATAGTGTTTTTTATCTAATTCGAACTCTAATTGTTTGTATATTAAATGGAATTTAGCATTTGCAACTTTTTTCATAAGATTTATCCTAAAATCATTTTTTAAACTATCTATTATAAATTTAACCCTTGTTTTTATGTTTCCCTCTTTAATCCAGTTTATGTTTTCATAATTAACGTCCCTTGTAATTTCTTGTAGTTTCTCGTACCAACTCAGTCTCTCTTTTATAATACATGAAGCTAATATACGCGGTAACCTACTAGCCTGCATTTTGAAAATTTTATTTAAATACTTTATAGAAAAAACGGCCTCAAATAGTCTCAAAATTACATATATATATATATTTTCGTATATATACAAGCCAAATTTTCGCCCCTTCGGGCATCATCAGGGCAACTTAGACTAAGGCAACCCCAGTTGATGAAGTGTTCTTACACAGATTGTTCAGGATAGTTGTTTTTATAAGAATTTTAATTTTTCATTTATATGTGAAATATTTTATATATATATATATATATATTCAATCTGATGGTGAGTCCCCCAACATTTATTTTACTTTATTAATACTTATTAAAACAAATTTAGAATAATTATAATTGTACCTTTATACATAATTTTACAGCCCTGATGATGCCCGAAGGGGCGAAAATTTGGCTTGTATATATATACGAAAATATATATATATGTAATTTTGAGACTATTTGAGGCCGTTTTTTCTATATTAGTGATTAGTCTCCTTCCTGCTATTGGAAAATCTTAATTTAAATACTTTAAAAACAAAGAGAGAGTGTAGAAATATAATGGGTCTCAATTTGTTTCAAGATATAACACATAGTCCGGACAATTGGACGGAAGTGTAAACAATTTTTTAATGAAGAACTTTTGGAGGAGCTCAATATCATTATAATAATTATAGCCCCAGAACTGCCCACCATACGTCATGATTGATCTCACCGCGGAATCGAAGACTGTATATTTTGTCGATAGCGGAATGTCCTTATTACCAATTAGATTATTCCATGTTGAAAGAATTCCGAATTTTGCAGCAGTATTTTTTTCTTTCCAGTGCTGTTTCAATGACAACTGGGGTGTAAGTCCTATACCTAAATACTTATAGTAATTAACAATTTCTATTTTTTCTGACCTATATGCCCATTTCTCCTTCTTCGACGGTTTTCCGCCTTTACGAAAAATCATAATTTTTGATTTTTGTTAATTTACATTGAGATTCCACATATAACAATATTCACTTAGTTCAGTCTTTTAATTTTGATCCTTTATTGGCCTCACACTATTTTTACAATAGTTGGTTCAACGTTTCGGCACTAAGCCATTTTCAAGAAGAATACCTGTGACCACAATTTTTAAATAAATTAGGCTGACAAAAAATTTTTTTGACTGTGATTCTTACCAAAAGTGACAATAGTTGTTAACTAGTAATAAAAATTTTAATTTTAGACAAGGGTAGTCAGCCTAATTTATTTAAAAATTGTGGTCACAGGTATTCTTCTTGAAAATGGCTTAGTGCCGAAACGTTGAACCAACTATTGTAAAAAAAAACCTCAAGACCAATATAGAATTAATATAAATATTCACTTAGTTTATCAATCATTTTTTGTAATGCACGAGGTTCCGTAGCCAAGAAAACGATATCATCGGCATATTTCAAACAGTTTATTTTGATATTTTCAATGACCATCCCACCTTCCACAAATTCCGAAATGTCGTTGATATAGTATGCAAAGAGGCTAGGGGACAATAAACAACCCTGTTTTAATCCTACTTTTGTTTCAAATGGAGCAGTTAAACCATTCTTGGTCCAAACATTGGACTTCGTATTGTTATAGAGGCCTTGTAGGACATTTATAAATTTAGTTGATAAGCCTAAGTTGTAAAGTTTATAAAATAAGGCGTTTCTGTCGGGGGAATCAAACGCACTCTTAAAATCCACAAAGAAATAATACAATTTTCGTCTTTTCAATTTAGTTTTCAAGGTGATTATACTTATAAGATTGAACAAAGTATCTACCGTGGAGTATCCCTTCCGGAATCCTGCTTGATATTCAGACAATATTTTATTATCTTCTGCCCAATTTTGCAATCTTTCCAATAAGAGACCTGTAAAAATTTTCAAAATCGCATCCTGGAAACTTATTCCCCTATAGTTATCAACTACATTTGGGTCACCTTTCTTTAATAATGGAAATATTATCGCTCGGGTGAAAGATTTAGGAACTTCTCCTGTTTCATATATACTGTTAAAAACATTGAGCATTATCTCTAAAAAACTTTCTGGAGAATTTTTATAAAATTCAGCAGGGATTCTGTCCAGCCCCGGTGCTTTTCCAGTCTTCAGATTCGAAATAACTATTTTCAATTCATTAAAGTGAAAAGGCATATCTAAAGTATCAACCTTAATAAGAGGTGGTGCATATGGGACATTCTTTTACGAACCGAACAGATTTGGACAAAAATTGTCCGACACATTTTAGATTTAACTGAAACTTTTTTTACGGGTTCTATATCGAAAAAAAAAGAGATACGTGTAAGAGGATTTTTTTTAATTTTCGATATTTTGAAAAATAAACAAGATCGAAAATTCGTGAATTTGATGATTTATCGATAATAGCCTATTTTTCAAAAATTCATAACTCCGGTTCTATTTAAGCTAAAAAATCTATTTTTTTTTATTTTGAAGGTAAAAAGACAAGCTTTAAGAAAAAAATACTTTTAAAACAAATTGTTATTAACAATTTCAATGTTTAAATCGGTTTTTAACAGTGGCGCCACCCATGAATCAACTTTTTACTATTTTTATCGTATTCTGCGTCAAATTTTCTATCGAAAACGCTTTTAAAAACGATGGAGAAGTTATTTTTACTGTAAGAAAAAAATTAATTAATTTAGCATATGAATACAAATTAGAAGAAAAACAATTGTCCGAACGTTTCCAAAAAGCTTTAACAATAAAAGGAACTTTAAAATATCATTGTATTAATCCGATTTCTTTACAGCAATTGGACGGTTTTCATCTTGCGAAAAAAAGGATATTGTAAAAATTTTTAAACAGAAAATGTAAACATTGTCTTATTTTTACTTTCACTTACCTATATATGAAATATATAGTAAGTGGAAGTATTGCGATCGTGAAAAATTTCGACTTCCGGTTTTCAACGGAAATACACGTTTTGGGGTCCCCTGAGTCCAATTAACCAAGTCCCGCGAAATGGTCTGTGTGTGTGTGTGTGTGTCTGTGTGTGTGTGTGTGTGTGTGTGTGTGAACAGACTAGCTCAAAAACTATAAACCGTGCGAACCTGAGATTGGGTATTTAGTGTAGGTATATGCCCGCGATGTGACAGCAAAAATTTCATCAAAATTGCTCAAAGGGAGGGGGTACTTTATTTAATAACTTTTTACGTTTTTTTCGATTTACTCAAAAACGGCTCTAACGATTTTGATTAAACTGAGTATTTGATCTATTTATATGCCCGAGATATGACTGTAAAAATTTCATTAAAATTGATCAACCGGAGGGGGTACTTTACTTACTAAATTGTGTCCCACTTTTATGTGTTTTTTTTTCATTTACCCAAAAACAGCTTTAATGATTTCGATCAAACTTAGTATTTAGTATATGTATGTGCCCGCGATGTGACAGTAAAAATTTCATCAAAATTGATCAATTGGAGGGGGCACTTTACTGAGTACATGTTGTCTCATTTTCACGTGTTTTTTTATTTACTCAAAATCGGTTTTCACGATTTTGATCAAACTGGGTATTTGATGTATGTATATGCCAAAGATTTGATAGCCAACATTTCATCAAAATTGATCAACCGGAGGGGGTACTTTACTTAATAAATTTTGTATCATTTTCAAGTGTTTTTTTTTTATTTACTCAAAAACGGCTTTCACGATTTTGATCAAACTGGGTATTTGATGTATGTATATGCCAAAGATGTGATAGCCAACATTTCATCAAAATTGATCAATCGGAGGGGGGACTTTACTTAATAAATTTTGTATCATTTTCACGAGTCATTTTTATTTACTCAAAAACGGTTTTCACGATTTTGATCAAACTGGGTATTTGATGTATGTATATGCCAAAGATGTGATAGCCAACATTTCATCAAGATTGATCAACCGAAGGGGACACTTTATTTCATAACTTTTTTTCTAATTTTTAGATTATCTCAAAAACGGCTTTAACGATTTTCTTCATATTCGTCATGTTTAATGAAAATTGAGTGTTATTTAATATCAGGTAAGCGTTATCATTATTAAAATGTTCTGAGGGGTTTATAGAGCAAATGAAAACAAAAATAAGAAATGAATGTGGAAAATGTGTAACTTTGAGAAGTGGCATTAACAAAACGCATTAATTTCTTATCTAAGTAAGTTGGTAAGTGAAAGTTGTGTGTTGCGCGCACGCACCAGATTTTTAAATATTGTAGTTATTATGATATTCCAAATATTGTACTTATTAACTAATGCATTATCGAAATCTTAATAAAAAAATTTATTTTCGACAATGTTTTTTATTTATGTATTTTTCTATTTTTTCCCATCTTTTTCTTGGCTAATAAAATATGTTTTTTCATTAAAAAAATGAAACAATTATTTGTATTTAAGAGATAAACGGTGTAAAACAAGAATATGAGCCGCAAAATGTGACCCAATTGTCGATGTGACGCACCGCGCTAAATTAATTAATTTTTTTCTTACAGTAAAAATAACTTCTCCATCGTTTTAAAAGCGTTTTCGATAGAAAATTTGACGCAGAATACGATAAAAATAGTAAAAAGTTGATTCATGGGTGGTGCCACTGTTAAAAACCGATTTAAACATTGAGATTGTTAATAACAATTTGAATTTCTCGACAATTTATATTAAAAGTATTTTTTTCTTAAAGCTTGTCTTTTTACCTTTAAAATAAAAAAAAATTAGATTTTTTAGCTTAAATAGAACCGGAGTTATGAATTTTTGAAAAATAGGCTATTATTGATAAATCATCAAATTCACGAATTTTCGATCTTGTTTATTTTTCAAAATATCGAAAATAAAAAAAAATCCTCTTACACGTATCTCTTTTTTTACTTTCACTTACCTATATATGAAATATATAGTAAGTGGAAGTATTGCGATCGTGAAAATTTTCGACTTCCGGTTTTCAACGGAAATACATGTTTTGGGGTCCCCTGAGTCAAAATAACCAAGTCCCGCGAAATGGTCTGTGGGTGTGTCTGTGTGTCTGTGTGTCTGTGTGTGTGTGTGTGTGAACAGACTAGCTCAAAAACTATAAACCGTGCGATCCTGAAATTGGGTATTTAGAGTAGGTAAATGCCCGCGATGTGACAGCATAAATTTCATCAAATTTGCTCAAAGGGAGGGGGTACTTTATTTAATAACTTTTTAAGTTTTTTTCGATTTTCTCAAAAACGGCTCTAACGATTTTGATTAAACTGAGTATTTGATCTATTGATATGCCCGAGATATGACTGTAAAAATTTCATCAAAATTGATTTACCGGAGGGGGGACTTTACTTAATAAAGTTTGTCTCATTTTCACGTGTTTTTTTTATTTACTCAAAAACGGTTTTAACGATTTTGATCAAACTTGGTATTTGATGTATTTATATGCCCGAGATTTGACTGTAAAAATTTCATCAAAATTGATCAACAGTAGGGGGGACTTTACTTAATAAATTTTGTCCAATTTTTACCTTTTTGATCGATTATTTCAAAAACGGCTTTGATGATTTTTATCAAATTCGTTACGCTTAATGAAAATTAGTTGTTATTCAATATCAGGTAAGCTTTATCATTATTAAAATGTTCTGAGGGGGCTTAAATGGGGAAGGGGCCTTTTTTGTTTTTCTATAAAGTACCTTTGTTTTAGTTTATATTGAGAAATTAACTGTCTCTCATCACGCCTGAAAATAAGAAATGGCTAAATATGATATATGAAGAAAATCAAGGAAACATATACAGGAGAAAAAAAGAAAAATATTCCGTCAACTCATTAAACTCCTTGAGCTCACGCATGCGCCGTACGCCTTTAATGACAAACCAATGCGTTATAATTAAAGTTGTTTTGTTCATTTGAGAAGTGGCAATTAACAAAACGCATTAATTTCTAATCTAAGTAAGTTGGTAAGTGAAAGTTGTGTGTTGCGCGCACGCACCAGATTTTTTCGATATAGAACCCGTAAAAAAAGTTTCAGTTAAATCTAAAATGTGTCGGTCAGAAAGGTGTTCGGTTTGTAAAAGAACGTCCCATATAGGAAAGGAAATGTTTTTCTTACAGGATTTAATAGTTCATCGTAATAATTTACCCAATCAATCGCTGAGATTGCATTACTAGTAATTCCGATTTTTTTCTTGTATGTCTTAACTATATTCCAGAAGTCTTTTGAGTCTCTAACATTTAGAAATCTTTCTTTTAATGAATTATAATATTCATCTTTTTTTCTTTTGCATAAAGTTTTATATTCACTATTTTCTTTAATGTAGAGTCGATGAATCCAATCTAGGTTCGTAGTTCTGAAAAGCTTCAGTAGAGCAAAAGACTTTTTCCTTTTTTGCTTACAGCGATTATCAAACCACTCAGTTTTCTGGAAGCCACTAAGTTCAACATTTTTCTTCTGGCCTAAGAACGCGCAGTTTTTAATTAAGTCTGTAAGACAATGCACTTTTTCTTTAATTGTATCTTTCAGATCAATTGAACACTCTCTATATTTTTGTAATTTACTTTTATAGAATTTAGAATCTTCCTTTGTCCATCCTATTTTCGGTAAGAGAGGCAATAATTCCTGTCTGTTATCATTACTAATAGAGAGGTTGACATTTATCGGCATGTGATTAGAAAAAATCTTCGGGACTACTTTAAAATCCTGAATCTTTTTTATTAAATCTAGAGAAACACAACAGAGGTCAATGAAAGAATTACCTTGGGCACCAACAAAGGTATATTCACCCAAACTATCTCCAGGTGTTCTTCCGTTTAATATAATTAGTTTGTTTCAGCATTTCTTCCTTAAGCCCAAAAATCTTGCAACAAATATCTTTAACTCTATTAATTTGAATAGATTGTTCTTCTCCCAAGTCCCCAGAAAATACTAAATTTCTCTCTTTTGTTTTTACTATTAAGTATTCTATGTTTCTTTCTGTTTCTACCTTATGTTTTTCTAATTCTTCAATACGGGTTTTCATTTTTTTGTTTTCTTCTACGACTCGTAAATTCTTGCTTCAATAATTCAAAATCTGACATTTTGGGTAAATCTTTTAACTTATTATCCAGCAAAACACTGAATTTTTCCAGCAATGCTTGTGCATCCATTTCTTCATTACCTATTTTAATAACTTTTTTCCTTTCCCTTATATCGGGTGACGAACGAACTCTTTTTGGAGTTGTGACCAAATAATCGTCAATTGTGTTAAGACGCTCCTTGGACATTTAAATGTTTGGATGCGCACCGTATTGCGCAGCTTATCCCTACTCAACACTGAACTGATTTATCACAAGATAAGGCTGGTTATTGCTAGTTTCGGTTTATTTTATTTATTAGTTTTTAACACTTACACTTACAATTAACACCTGCAAATTTATTTTATTTATTAGTTTTTAACACTTACACTTACAATTAACACCTGCAAATTTCAAGGAAATTCCTAAACTATGTTATCTAGGCGCACACAAAAATTTAAGCTTCGATTCTGACTATAAGCAACACTTCACAACGACGTTCACGGATCCGATGTTACTACGTGGCCGTCTCAGGCTGAACTCTGAATTTTGAGGAGTAACTAACAATTATTTCAATACGATCAAAAATCTAATATGGAAAGTCGAGATGAAAGGAATGGTACAATTTTTTTATTTTTTTTTATTTCCGTCTCTAAAATTGGGCTTTTCACATTATGACAGAAAATATTAATGAGCCCATATCCGCCTTTAGTTTTCCAACCAACCAAAGTGGCAATTAGTCTTCAAACATAATTTGTAAACATTTTTGATTTAAGTGTAATCATTAATTCGTTCCAAACTTATAGATATCCATTCCAGTCTGGCAAAGAGTTTAAAAACAGACATTGAAAATAGTTCAAATAAATGAAGTATTGAAATTATAAGTAATGATTTATTTTAAATAATAAAACTAAATAAGTTGTGTGTATTTTGCATTTTAAGATGTTAAACTCAATCTAAATCAATTTTTATTTATTTTTTTTTTTACTTTCCATATCCATATGTGAAATATGGATAAATGAGATATGGTAAAGATTTTGATAGTGAAAAATTAACTAAACAATTAAAATAAAGCAACATATATTGTTTCTACTCAAGTAGAATACAGTATATCTGTCGTTTTCTGAAAAAATATTCAAGCGTTCAAAATTTAAATTCCACTTCATTATCGGCCATCAATATTAACCGCTTTTATCGGTTCTATTCACGATATATTGTCAAAAAATAGATGTATAAAAAATAGCGTGTATGATAAGTTGTGTACATATACATACATCGATACATTTGGGCCCGATTGTATTTACCAAAAAAATCCAAACGATCATGGGGCATAGGATCTCATGAGTAAGTAAGAGGAGCGAACTTCATTCTTCGAACTCAACTTTATGATGTACTGACTATAATAGTTTCCAATCTATTAAAAAAAAAGGTTTTATCGGGTTCGACTAAGGACGCCATTTTAAACTATATAATGTCTATTTACGGTCAAAGATAGGAGGATGGTGAAAGCTGTTATATGCCAACCACACCAAATATGATGCTAATACTACAGCCACAAAAAGATGTTAGTTCAGAAGTATCTAACATTAATGGATCTGATATAAATTCTTAACCACTTTATTATTTGTCTTTAGAAATCGAGTTTGTTTTTTAACAACAATAATAAATAAATATATTTAAATTAATGGGCAAGAATAGTTATTATTCTTGATCTTAATGCAATAAGAAGTGTAGACCGTTATGCATCTAAATTGTACATATTATATACATATCAAGTATTATAAAATATATACACTAATTAGGCCATATACATTTTTTAAATAAAACTTGTTTATTTAAATAATATAAAAATTTGGTACTCACTGCAGTATTAAAGACTATCTTCTGGAAATGCTATGGGTCCATTGACGATTATTTAGATAGGACAAGAGTGACCTCAATCGATAATTATTATCTTGGAAAATTCTTGATTTGGAAATGTTCAATGAACTCGATTTTTTCCTACTATAATTTCACATCCAGGAGTTATTAAAAAATATATTTTAATTAGTTAAAACTTTGGTTTGAACAGTGTCAAACCAGGCTTCACTGGCATACAAAACTTCAGACAGCCTCTATGAAATAATCCAATTTGCATGATTGTTTACCTTCTGGCACCAGGCTTAGAGGTGTGAATGATTTTTTGAATATGTTAAAAATTATTTTTAATAATAAAAAAATATCTACTTATATATTTCATTGGAGATCAAAATGAAAAAATAATACCTATTTTAGTTTAGATGGCGCTGCGGTCCTTGAAGAACTTTGTCCTATGTCCCACCATTCTTCTCATATCCACACCCGCTCTTCTCCAATTTCGGACTTCGAATAACCGTATCTCCTCCATGTCGATCCACGGAAACCTCATTCCCTTCTTCTTTCACCTCCAGGATGTCCCTCCAGAAACAGAGCGCTCCTTAGAGACTCCTGGTGCTTAGAGACACAGTACTCCTTCATCATCTGTACACATCCAAGCCACCAAGTCCGACCCTGATTGCTCCATGAGATAATATCTGGGGCCTTGTTTTACTTGCGGAGCTCTAGCTTATTCCATTGCCTCAACAGTCACCCACCTTTCTTGTTCTATCAATTTTCCCCAGGATCTTCTGTTTTTCGATGTTGAGCTTGCATTCAGCTTTTTAGGTGAGGAACCGTATCTCTCATCTGTATTACTGGCCTTTATCATAGAAAGTTAAAAACTTTTTTCCGATTCAGTCCTATGTTGCTGAAGTCCGTTTGCGTTTCAAAGAAGGATGGACAAGGAGCCAATAGCCAGCTGCTTATGGGCCATTTTGAGGACACATGGCTTGGATAACCTGTGCGAGTTTTTGGAGGAGGCTAAAAAGGGGCTGAATGAATATTAATGCTTAATACGTATTAATTATCATGACCTCGTTTTTGATTCACTATTATTTTATTTTTCGTATTGGGGGGGGGAAGTTGGTAAAATTAAAAGGCAGTGTGTTCATTGGTAGAATTTCAAGGCTAAGCCTCAAAACGATCCAAGAGCTGCCATATTTTTAAAACGATTACCAACACGAATTCATTAACGGCACAATACCTACAAATAAAAAAACAGGGAAAAATCACATTCCCATCTAATTTCTGTGACATCGCCAATTCGAAAGAAGAATTAGTAGACATGTTATTCGAAAGAAGCGAAACGAATTACTTGAATCACGCAGAGTTGATCAGAAGATCCATACCAGTGGTTAATAATGTCAACTTAACTATATAAATATCATTCTAAGTAGAATTATAGGGAAAAAAATTACAAAAAAATCTATTGGCTCGGTGATTGACCAAAATCAGATGCTGAATTTTCCTAGAAGGAACAAAAAATTGGTTAATTCATTCAATGTACTGTACGTAGTAATACTACTCCAGAATATCAGTCAAAGTTATGCAATTGGTTGTAAAAAAAAAAAAAAAAAAAACCTTTTCATTGTACCTCATACAGATGAAGACGTCATTACTTCACGCATGCCATTTATTCCCCCTGATATGGCTTTCGGTTTCAAATGTATTTAATTTCCATGACGCGTTCCGTTCGCAATAACTATCAATAAAGCCCAAGGAGAATCTTTATTTGTGTGCGGTTATGTACCCAGACCTTGTGTTTTTCTCTTGTCCAATTGTTTCTCAGCTTTGAAATTTGGCCCACATTTAGTCACACTATATTAGAATGACATATAAGTTTTCAAAATAAAAAACCAAAAGGTTTATTTTTTCGAAATTAAAAAAAAGAAAGGACTCTTTGAAGGTTAGGCGAAACGATGGCTCCTTTTCGTTTACAGCTATATTTGAAAGAAAAACTAATTTCATGTCAGAGATTCATTTACCTGTTGACATCGTGATTTTATCTTCGGGTGGTCAACTTTCACCTAATTTTCATAATTACATAATGAGAGACTTTATTGAAGGATCCTCTTCCATGTGTTACTTTATATTTAATCGTCCCAACGTTTCGGACTATTGGCCCATCTTCTGGTGTTAACTATTTTACAATTATTTAGTTCCATCGCCATTTGTCCTTAAAACTAGCTGTATATCCCGGTTTCACCCGGACAATTTCATTTTACGGTCGATTTTGTAAAAAAACAATGTAAAGAGGAAGGATTTGTATAAGAATAAACAATATACCCAGAGACCGGCTGAAGTTATGCCATTTTAATATGGACAGGAGTTCACACCTGGTATGAAAGAACCATTGAGCGAAATTTGGAGAATTTAGGACAAATGCTATGGATTTCTATAAAGAAAAAACAAACAGAATTTCATTATTATTTATATAGATTGTTAAAAATGAAAAATATAACTTTCTTTTCCTTATTTTACATTATTAGCTTATTTTTAACACTTTTTATGGCTTTGGACTAATTTAATTGTCACTGTTATAACTGTAGCTTCTTTGTGGAAAAGTCCACAAAGAAGCTACAGTATAATTTAAAAATAAAAATATTATATTAAATAATTTATTTTTGAAGAGAAAAGATTTGGCCCCGCCGGGAATCGAACCCGGGTCTTCCACGTGACATGCGCGGTATGCTATCCATTACACCACGGAGTCGCTTCCAAACGGTGCCAAATCCTTCCTCTTCACTGACACCACTCCCACGATCTCGCAAATTTTGCGAGTATTTACGGGAGATGGACAAGTTTTGTCCAATTTTTGGGCATCTCTTGACGTTCGTCAATTTTTAAATTATTTTTTATTAATTTAACCATTATTGTGGAGTAACCACCTATTTTTTAAATTATTTTAAATAATTTAAAAAATAGGTGGTTACTCCACAATAATGGTTAAATTAATATAAAAAAATATATATACATTTTGATAACTTTTAATAAAAACATAAAAAATAGGAATTTAGGTATTTTATGTTAAATACCTCATAAAGGCCCATTTTATTTTAAAAACATTAATATATTAAAAGGCAATAAGTGGATACACAAATAATTTATTTTTAAACAGTAATTTATTAGCTCTGATTTAGATTAATTACTCAACTTTTTGGTATTGGTATTTATTTACCTGCGAACTTCTAAGTTAGTAAATATTTTATGTTGTTTAAATTATAAACCTGTGGTGAAGTGGTTACCGTGACAACTTAGTTACACCGTGACGTAAAATGGAGGTTTTGAGCCTGTGCGATATTAGGTATTTATTCATTCATGATCATTATCCTAATCAAATCGGGATAAGAAAAATTTAGGAATACCGCTACCGATCAGCCATAGTATATTTAAGTGACGTTATATAACTAAACAAACAATTCTTGTAAAGTTTAATTTAAACTTTTCTGATTTGGTTTATCAAAAAGGAATTTTTCTAATTTTATTCATCTCTTATCTCAAGTAAATATATAACTTCATAGAGTTTGATTTGTTATTAATATATAAATATATAAATATAAATGTATCCATGTATGACTATCAACCATAGGAAAACCGAAGTGTAGCTCGGAATAGACATATATTTCGTTACACACGATGAGTTTCATAAGAAAATATTAAATATTCCAATAAGTTTTCCAAAGAATCTATTTCCATTTACCTTCCACATTTCCATTTCCATTCCAAATAATAAATTAAATTACATTTATTAATTTTATTACTTTTCATTAACCTTAAAAAATTCATGGTCTTTAAAACTTTCTTAAGTTTGAGTGTTGAAATTGTTATAAAAAATGTAAAATGTGTGAATATTGAATAAATTCAACTGTCTTGTTAATGCAGATGACATCAGAAACAATCTTTAGGTTATACTCTCGTAAAACATCCCGGAAAAATTTCAAATTCCTGTAAACTCAGAAGGCAAGTTATGTATAAACTCTGAGGGATCAATGGATCACAACCAAATTGCTTTGAATAACTGGAATATTTTCCTTCACCATCGTCATACATCAAAGACATTTAATCCTATAAATACTTTAATACAGCTCCTAGGGCACATTGAACGGAATCCTCGTACACGGCTCAAATATTTTTCGACCTAGAATCGCCAAAAAGTGTTTGGTAGGAATCTGTTCTGTTACCCATTAGCTGTACGTTTCCCTTTTAATACCTGAACCGAATATCTACCATTGTTTTTTGTGGAATCTGCAGGTTTTTTTTTTTTTTTTTCAATCAGGTATGATTAAATTATTTTTAGCAAAATTAAAATAAATAAATAAATGACCCAAACAATAATGGCATTTTATAACATTATCATTGGCAAAATAGGACTTGGGTGGCAAGTCTTGAATCCAAAAAAATTTTTTTTTGAATAAATATTATCAATATGAACTCTCGTATGAAGTTTTAGCTTATGAACATACACATGCAACGTATTTGCGGAAATCAATGCACGTCACTTCGATCCTTTATCCCCCAAAAGTGTTCCAAGACTTCCAAAAAGATACTGGTTCCGAAAACGATCAAATTACAAATCGCAAAATAATAATATACTTACAATTTAATCAGTATTATCCTTTACAGCAGTCAATTAATTTCTTCTTAACAACTGAATATAAACCAAAGGAGTTTTGCTTGACCTTGAGTTCTAGGTCTCTTGAAAACTTTAATTAGAGAAGATTTCTTGGCAGGCAATTTCGGAAGCTTTAAAATGGACTTAAAAGATTAGGAGCATTATTTATGAATCCAGCAAAATACTAATGGCTTGTTCTTAGTTAATAAAGGACGTTAAATGTAATATTATACAAAATATAAAATTTAAAAATATAAATATTATATTTATCGTTATGCCTTAATATACTTATGAATATATGCTGAGCGCTGAAACATAGGCAGTTACTAAAAAGCTTCAGTGGGAATTTCCATTCTTGTCTCTTTATCCGCTGCAATCTTCAAACGGTCAAATGTCAATAGGTAATAAAAATAAATACTGCATTTAATAAAACATCAATTAGCTGAATAGATAAATTATCTCAGTTTTTATTTTATCACGCTAAAGATTTTTGAAACAAATTTCAAGTTCAATTAATCTATGTAATAAGTTAAGCGGGTAAACACTGGGGTTGAACTCCTCAATTTTTGAGAATAAAAATTGTTTCATGACTTCAGGATAACTTATATGATTAAAAATTATATAAAACAAGTCAAAGTGAGCAATCAAAATAACACATCAGCCAACATTTCCAATAAGTCGTAAATGAAACGAATATAATAAATTATCTGGAAAAAAATAAAAAAGACAGACAAAACACAGTCTAAATCCTGCCGCAGCAGCTCATCCTCATCCGTATAGGAATTGGCCACACTTAAATATTCAGGCCATTCTTACACAATACCATTTAATACGATCGCTCTTACCTCCAATATCCCAGCTCTTGAAATCCAGTTTAACTATAAAAAACATATATTCATGTCCTCATATGCATGAATGAATAAAATAAGATCAATTTTACCCGTAGCTCTTTCGAGCAACGCAACTTCTAATTCAATTTTGAAAATATTCGCTCCTATGTCTAATTTCGTCAGTGATTTCAATTGATATCAGGACATTTATATACCACACTCGTCATTATTGGTAATATCTGACTTCTTTTTTATTGTTTTTCTTTATTTAAATTTTAGTGTTATCTTTTTATAGGTATATATACTAATAGGGTATTAAACAGAAAAAAACAATCCAAATTTGTAAATATGGAAAAAAATAAAATAAAATATTAGGCGTTGGTGAAATGTTTTACGTCTCAAAGAAAAGAAAAAGACACAATGTCACTTGGCTTATTCGTTGGTGAAGAATGTAGTTAGGCTGTGATGTGACCATACACATAATTATTTTGTAATTATAGTAAGAGGGCTATGATGTATATAAATATTATATATATTAATTGTTATTATATTATATTGTATGAGGGCTATTATATAAATATTCTGTAAGTAGATATTAATGAGAGTGACTATATATTATTGTAAGTTAGGGTCCCAAATAGATAATTGAATATTTGAATTTATATAAAATGCTAAGGAATAACATAGGGCCAAACTTTGTACCCTAAGCCCTCCTTATCGCCCCACTCCAAATAGGCCCCAGAGATCAGTTTTAGTTGGAATTTGCTGCCATATAGACATATTGTGCCCTAGCTCCGGCCAAAACCTCACTCCTTTGCCAAGGCCTGTATATATTAATTTGATATATTTATTTATCTCTATATATGTATACATTATCACCAATTATAATATACTTCCACTTCGTAATTCTGTTTTTTTTTGCTTGTCCCAATTATTTAGATAATCAAGATCCACGGACCTTAACGGACCTTTTTACTAACAACCCTATTAATTAATTAAAAACAGGGACATACATAGCAATTGGTAGCAGAGCGTGGTTGATTTTGATTGAAAAATAATAAATAGCAATTGGTTGCAGAGCGCGATTTTTGATTTTTAAATAAAATCAAAAACCACGCTCTGCTACCAAGTATACATTACATACAATTATACATATACCTAGCCCTCTTACTATAATTACAAAATAATTATGTGTGTGGTCACACCGCAAGGCTTTACAACTCATTATGCTTCGCTAAAGTAACTGAAACGCGTTCTTCTTGGAAGTTCTTCTCCTTGTACAAAATACGATATTTTGGGCCGAAATTAATTTTTTTTTTCTCCGTGCTGTTTGATGCATTTTAGTTCATGCCACTAGTTATTAGATACTCCAGAAATCTCGATTTCGTGTTACATATCTTTCTATTTTGTTATAAATTATTAATCATGTCGTGTAGTATAAAGTAGAAGATATTTCATGACCAACCTGTTTTTAATGTACTTACACTTTAGAGCTTTATTAATACAGTGTGCAGTTTCGACATGAAATATCTAACGCTAGGTTAAGGCCTTTTAAGGATTTCCTATAAATAAACAAATAATGTTTGAGATATTGTTTACTACTTTAAAAATTCTTTGATTACAACCAATTGAATTTTAAAACATTAAATTAAAGCGTACTACTGATATCTAAATGGTTGATATCTATGTTGAACGAACGCATTAGTAAAAAAAAATCCATACTATCCTTAAGTTTCCAATAGCTTATTATAGACTATATACAGTAGATTTTTTTTCATCCCGTCATTATAAGGTTCTTTTTATTCTTCTTCTGTTTCTTCTTCTTCTTCTTGTTGACTTTGGCATTGGCTTCTCCTTTGGTCTGTCCCGACTTGTCGTCGGCAGTTGCTTCCATTTTGCTGTTGCTTGATACAGAGTCTCCTGTCCCTGTCGATTCCAGTTTGATGTCAGCTTCAGTCATGTCATTGCTCGTCTTCACCTTTGCAGACCCCTTGCCCTCGGCTTTGTCCTCGGCTTCGCTAGACCAATGGACGTAAGTAAACAAGAGGATGAGGCAGAAGCAAATTCCTATACCTAAGACAACAAAAAATATATATGAAAACGTGAATATGTATAAAATAAAATAATAAAATATGTAGAGCAGACTGTAAAGAAAAATTATTTGAGTTACTAATTCAAATCGAATTTCAAGTTAACTAAGTTAAACTAACTAAGTTAAATAATATAGGAAAACAATTTATATAAATATAATTAAATTAAACGACGATAATACTGGTGATGATTACCCATTTTTTGCGGTTAAAAATTCATTGAATAATAATGCATATTTACCACAAATAGGTATAAACAATAAAATATTTTTCAGCATCATTTCATGTTGACATCCTCAAGAAATGGATACAAAGGCTAAATTTTTTCAAACCAAAATTAAGTTTCAACAACATAAATTTATTGTTTTTAACACTTTTTTTCGAATTAATTTTTAATTCTATATTCATTAATTATTGATATAATATTATAATTGATTGAATATTTTAATGCTAATCGCTTTGCTATGCTACACGAAGGCAAGAAACGAGAAAATATTTTAAACTTCAACTCCCAAGATAGACCCTAAAACAATCTGTAATTTACTTTTCAACTTTACTTGCTGTTAATTTTCTTTGTGTATCAAATTTTAACTTACCATTTATAATGGGTGGCCTTTTTATTGCATGTGTAATTCTGCAATCCACCCATCCATGCAAAGTAGATTGTTCTTATAAAAAAAGTTTAAAAATTATTTGCCTTATTATCTCGTTCTAAGATAAATCGAATAACCTGTTTCTGAATCAATCCAGTAATACCACTTTTTTTATTTCTACCTGCTAGCGGTCGGTCTCAAAAAGGATATTAACGTAAGTCACAAAGAGAACTTCTGCAGCACTGACATTGCTTTTCAATAAGCAAATAAAAAGAAACACGGAGCAAAATGATTTTAGCTTTAACATGAGTTAAAGCTAAATTTGGGCCAGCGCTGCGACGCACAGTGGTCCAACCAGGGAAAAAAAACCATAAATGAAAGTTGCCCAAACTTTGAATATTTTCTTAGTTTTCGAATACTTAGATACTTGTAGAGCAGTGGTAAGAATACATTTTTTTAACTAGTTCAAAATTAAAATGTATGTGTACCGGTAAAATTGAACTTTTTAATTATTGAAAAAATCGTACTTTTCTATAAACATAAAGAATTTTTTTTACTCTGTGTAAAATTAACAGTAAAATATTCCCGAATACTTCAGGAGTGTCTCATCTATATGTGCTCTGTTTTAGGCTAAACATGTTTAAATAATATCAATAGTTAGAGAAGAAATTAATTTTTGAAATCGTTGCCGAAATAAGTATGATTTTTTTGACTTTGTTGGTTTATAAAAAGCTTGCGTTACGGTGCGTTATGTTCGCAATGGTTTAATATGTAAGTGTAGGTAGTAGAGGAGCAGTGGTAAAATTTTCATCGCCAACTTCGGCCAACTTAATTTACGGGATTTATAAGGATTTAAACCTTTCCCTACGGTGCGAGTGGCAAGGGCGGATGACCTTGGGGATGAACTATTAGTTAAGAAAAATCCTCTTAAAGGTCTCTAAGGGAGGGGGACTGACGAGAGAATTACTGAAGGGAAGGAAAGAAACGTAAACAAAGGATTAGTTCAAAAATGTTTTATTATACTCAGACCTGGGCATTATTTTAAATTAAAGAATTTTAAAATAAAAAAAAAGTATTTTACTATGTTTTTTAAATAATCAAATAAACTACACCATAAGTAGGTTATTTGAAGTTACACAGTTTCGTTATAGTGTATGGTGGTCCTTTGCACTAGAGCTCTCACCCGTGAAAGTTGAGGCGGTACATTTATTTCAGTTTGATGCTGTTATTGTTATGTTTTTTTAAAATCATTCATTAACCGTGCAAATTACAGGGATAAATGAAGAATTAATTATGAGGTTAAAAATAGTACTAGGTGTAATTTGCTCTCTGTACCCGATTTGATTCAGCATTTCGCAAGTATGCAGCGGAAACGGCTGAGATGGCAGTGACTCACTACCCCTAGTATTATCTCCCTTCAACCGTCCACAAAATTCATTTACATGGAACAGGCATCATTGAGCACGCTGCTCTTTGTATCGTTTCCCTTTCAGAAGAGGCTCATGGAGAGTAGGATCAAAAATTGTAAGCAGTACAGGGAACATCATTCCAGGAAGATATCTCGAGTCGCAACAAATGAAGATGTTTTCCACCAATTATTTTTATTTCCACCAGTTAGGCGACCCATACATTACGGATTTCAGACCAGTATACAAGTATAAAAAGAAGAAAGAGCTAACCGAGGAAGCATACAATTTACTTAAACAAGTTTAAATAATTATATCCTATACGTATTACTGTAGATAAAAATGGTAAATAAAAAAATTATCTATAAATTTTTTTTTATTTTCCTCTTCAAATATAAACTTGATCTGATGCTCTGATTTCGTTGGTACTGATTTCATTAGATTCGTCACCTCAAAAAACATATACGACTATACCAAACACGAGTTTTTGATATTTTTGACTTTTTGACCTCAAATTTGGACTTGATCTGGTGGTCCCATTGCACTGATTTTGATTTCATTAGATTCGACACCATAAAAAATGTGGCGGTGGTTCCATGCCGCTAACAAAGTAATTGTAGTAGATATTAGGTTTTTTCCCATTTTCAGCTTTTTTGGACCACTGTGCGACGCATCATGCAGATGACTGCTTGATGTCTCGCAACGGTGGCCTAAATTTCCTGTAAATTTAGCAATCGGCTTCACTCTCGAAAGTAGTCGATGCACCTTCGAGGGTAAAACTCGTTTAGGATCTAACTTTTATTCCGATTCCTGTAAAATATAAACCTGCCCTATAAACCCTTTAAGGGCTTAACTCCATTTTAATTTATTTAACTTCTTCAAGCTGTTTGACTTACTTTGTGAACCATTTATCTAAGCTGCAAGTATAAGTTGATAACATGTTCCTAGGCTTTTACTTATTATGTTCTTAGGCAGGAGTTCACTCAACCTTTTACTCAACATATGTTATTCTTTATATGTATAGAAAATAATAATACTTGTCTCATCTTACGATTAGGAGCTACGATGTTTTAATGTTTTGTAATCAGGGATATTTTCAGTTCACTTTTATATCGTTCCAGATCATTCTTTATTATGATATTTCCGTACGATTCCTTCGTACCACTGGGATTCATCTCACCTTTTGAAGTTTTAAGTGTTTTTTTGTAAGCTTAGATGCTTGTTGGCTGATTTTTGTATAACAGATTCTAGTGTAGTTTTAAGTGAAGGAAATTTAACATAGCAATAAATATAAAAAATACATAATGGAAAATGTATCTTTGTTGATGGGACCTTATCAAGTCGACTTAATATCACTTATAATTAAACCTAGCATTATGATTACTATGTATTTTCAGTGAATTATAATAAAATATGTGGAAAAAAAGTTTAGTCATTCTTTAAATTTTTAAATTAATTAAAATTATATTGATAACACATTTAATCAATGTTTCGTTAGTCCTTATAGGCTATAATGTTAAGTACCAGTTAGAAGCTGTGAAAACATTTTAAACCTTATATCATCTCTGGAGTTCGGATCATGTGCTTTAGAAAACAGAGTAAAAATATTGAATATTTTTATATTATCACTTTTTATTCGTTCTTTTATCTTATTTTGAATATTCATATGAAAAATAATAAAGTACAAACAACATAGTACAAAAAAAAAAAAAAAAAAAAAAAAAAGCCCGGATTTTTATGCAGTAAAAAGCGTCAAAATATACCATATAATATGCAGTAAAAACTATAATTATGTAGCATAAAAACTAAAAATATGCTATTAAACAACTGTAATAATCACAGGTACTAATGTTTATAAAATAGTTCATAAAAAAGGGAGTGGATGAGACTATTTAGAAATGAAACCAATGATACCGTACTTCCTTAAACATTAGGTACTGCACCCAAGACCCTTCATAGGCTGCAGTGGTAAAGCCTTTTTGTTTATTTCTAAATTTATTTCTGTGGATCCTAACCTATTGTTTGAAATATTTTTATAATTCGAAAATGATCTTTCGACATGAACTGATCTGATTGGAGCAAACATACAAGCGTCTAAATTTATTGGGTCGTTGTCCAAGTTGCTGAATTATCCACGTCTAAAATTTTATTTATATGTTCCAGGATTTTAAGCCCTGAATTTTTCATAAAACGTCTTCCTTTTTTTTTTTTTTTTTTTTCTCAAAGCTTCTCCAACATACAAATAAAAAAGTATTTGTATTTTTATTTACTAAAATAAAAACGGAGGTGGAAAGTCGGAAATACGAGCAATCATGAATTCGAAGAAGAACAAGACTTATGTAAGGCAAATAACCCCGATCGAAATTGGGAATCTTAGATACCACGTTGGATATTACTTTTATATATCTTAATGGATTGTTTACTTTATTAGATAGATGGTCGAAATGTCCGAAAATGTTACATAAATAAATTAATAATTTATTAGATCATCAAAATATACAAATAAAAGCCGTTATCATCAAATACAATACAATACAATAAGGCTTAACGGACCCGAAGGCCCGACGCCGACACCACCAATCGGTCCCTACATACCTCCATCCACCTACCACCATCCAATCCCAAATTTACAAGATCTGCTTTCACCGAATCTTCCCACCTTCGCCTAGGCCTACCCCTCGGCCGTTTTCCAGTCGGCAAAGCGTTTATCAATCTTTTAGGAATTCGTTCACTACTAAGACTCGTCATTTTGCATGCCCACTTTAGCCGACGCGCAGTTATAGACTCGATTACATTTGCCGGGTACAGCTCACGCAATTCCGCATTGTGTAGCCGTCTAAATTCTCCTGTTGACTCATCTTTCTTCGGCCCGAATATTCTACGCAGCACTTTATTTTCAAACACCATAAGGCGTTTCTCATCCCTTACTGTAAGCGGCCATGTTTCACAACCGTAAAGAACAGTCGGAAGAATTATAGTTTTGTAAATCCTAAGTTTTAAATTTCGGGATAAAAGGCGTGACCCAAGTAATTTTGCAACCGAGAAATAACAAGCATTTCCCGCCTTTAATCTAGCCTTAATTTCCTCTTCGATTTCGTTTTTTCTAGTTACAGTAGATCCTAGATATCTAAATTTCTCAACGGCTTCGAATATTTCCTCTTCTACTTCAATATCGCCAAAATTGTCACCGTTTCTACAACTAACCATATATTTTGTTTTTTCCGTATTTATTTCTAGCCCTACTTCTTTTCCGGCTTCCATCAATGCTTTTGTATTTAGTTCTATCGTTTCCACGTCGTCGCCAAGCAGAACCAAATCATCAGCGTAACCGAGTACGGATATATTTCCCCCCAGATTCAAACCCTTTCCGGTATTTATCACCTCCCTAATGACATATTCTAGAGCTAAATTAAATAAAACAGGGGATAGCGAATCCCCCTGTTTCAAACCAGAGTGAACCTCGAACTTCTCAGAAAAATAACGACCGATTCTTATTTTATTGAACGTTTCGGTCATACACATTTTTACTAAGTTTACTAACTTCTTCGGTATTCCTAGTTCAGTCAGGATGTTGTACAGTTTATTGCGGTCTATTGAATCATAAGCCTTTTTAAAGTCGACATACAGTTGATGAACAATACCATTGTATTCTAATTTTTTCTCTAATATTTGACGGAGGGAGAATATTTGGTCTATGGTAGATCGGTTCCGTCTGAAACCACATTGATAATCTCCGATAATTTCCTCGGCGTATTCGGTTATTCGGCTAGTCAGTATTGACGTAAATACTTTATAGCAGACCGGAAGTAGTGAGATCCCACGGTAGTTATTAGTGTCTGTCCGCGACCCCTTCTTGTGAATCGGTATAAGTATAGACTCTTTCCATTCTTCGGGTACTTTCTCAATTTTTTTTAATCAAAAGATGTATTTTTGAAATCCCAGCTTCCCCACATGATTTGATTAGTTCGCTAGGAATATTATCCGTCCCCGCTGCTTTATAGGATTTTAATTTTCCGATAGCTATTTCGACTTCCCCTATACTCGGTTCTTCTAATAACGGTTCAGCACTTTGAAATTCCAAAAGTGGTGATAGACGGGTATTTTCTGGATTCAAAATACTATCAAAGTGCTCTTTGAATTTCATTACTATGTCTACCGGATCCGCTATGATGTTATTATTATTATCCCTAATACCAGTCGTAACTGGTCCTAGACGTTTACGTGATAAATTTATGCCTTTATACATATCTCTAACGTTATTTTGGATTCCATTATTTTCTATTTCTATTATTTTGTTTTTGAGATATTCTCTTTTTTTATTTTTAAGCAATTTAGTCGTTTCATTCCTTATGCCTCGAAAGTAGGCACGATTGTCTTCGCTAGGATTATTTAAAACTTTGAGTTTAGCAGCTTTTCTTTTCTCACACGAGTTTAAACATTCTTCATCGAACCATGGTTTATTCTTATTATTTTCCCTTTTGCCCAGACACAAATTACTGACCTCTTTAATATTATCCCTAATCCCTTCCCACAATTGATCAATGTCTTCACCATTCTCTGTCGATGGTTCTAATACATCAAATCTATTCTTGAGTTCAATTTCAAATTGTTTTCTAATCGCCGGAATTTTAAGTTTTTCCAGATTAAAATATTCGGTATGAGATCCGGTTTCTAACCTTTTTTTTATTGAAAGTCTTTGCCGAACTTTAGCGACTACTAGTTCGTGATCCGACCCGCATTCCGCCCCTCGGTACGACCTAACATTAATAACACTATTTTGCCACCTATGCTGCACCAAAACGTGATCGATTTGATTTCTTGTTTGTGAATCCGGTGATGTCCAGGTATATTTGTGAATATCTTTATGTTTAAAAGTTGTACTTTTGATTATTAAATTTTTAGAAGTAGCAAAGTTAATCAATCGGATTCCGTTATCATTACTAATTTCGTGTAAACTTTCTTTTCCAATTGTCGGATAATATATTTCTTCCCTGCCCACCTTTGCGTTAGCGTCTCCTAAAACTATCTTCATGTAATTTCGCGGTAATTTATCGAAGACCCACTCTAGTTTATCGTAAAATTCCGACTTAACTTCGTCATCGCTGTCTTCGGTCGGAGAATGTATGTTTATTAATGCGATTTTAAACCACCGCCCCTGAAATACAGCTACTGATATCCTGTCCCCGAAAAATTGAACGTCCCTCAAAGCGGATATCAACCTATTCCTAATCAGAAACCCAGTGCCTAAACAATAATTTTCGCCCCCGCCGTACCAAATTGTGTACTTACCTTCTCTTAAAGAGCCCTCCCCCGGCCAGCGTACCTCTTGCAGCGCCACGATATCTATACCGTACCTCTCAACCTCATTCGAAACCGATTTTAACCCACCCGCTGTATTCAAACTTCTGACGTTCCACGTCCCTAATACTAAATCTCTTAATTTCAACTTTCGCCATGATTCCCCTAAAGCAGTCCCCACCCGGAGACCCGAACGGGGGACTAGTTTACCTCCGGATAATGAGCGTTTTACCTTAGGAGAATCCATGACTGTTTGTGGTGTTTGAGTGAACTAAAAAATGTGAGTAGGGCGTTCAAACCTACGTCACACCCTCCAGCAAGCCTGGGGGGGGCGCTCTCATTGTTGGTCAGCGAGTCCTACGGACTTAGCCGGGAGGAACTTCCTAGGAATTTCCACCGACCATCCCCACATCCGCCACCCGTGGGACGCTCCCCATACGCGGTAATGAGACCCGCGCGAGGTATCATCAAATATGCATGCTAAATAAAACTTGACTAATTAGATTTGCGTATTCTAATTCGTAACCATATCTGTTCCGCTATTTTAAAGAAGTTCGCGAAACAAAAAAAAATGCAATTGCATGAAACTTCGGGCCCTGATCATCACTTATTGTGATTTATGACACAGCAATTACTTTAAGTTTTTATTTATGTTAATTATTTTGTATAACGATTACGCTGTTTTATAATTATGGCCTGTCAATAGTTGCAAATATAGTCGGATGTTGGCAATCATTTGCTGATAGATAACATAAGAATTCATAAGAATAGGGTTCTGCTAATTTCCCATGGATAGGTCTCATACATACTCTTGAAAGGTATTGGCCGACTGTGAAATGGTAAAAATAAACCTTATACAAATTTTCAGCAGCCTATTACAAGAATTTTGGCAATTCAATGGTGTGCTACAGAAGATAATTTGACAATAAGCTTTAAAGAGATTTTCAACGATAGCAAAGCAATTAACCATACCCTATTCGAATGTCTAAAGGGAGTGAAGTATTAAAATGTAATGAAAAAATATGTAATATGATGTCAATGACCCTCTTGGACAGAAGAAAAGAAATCTGCGTTTTTATGGTATTAACAATTAATTTAAACAAAATTATCATAAAAGAATACCAGTTTTCAATTTCGAAATTTATTATAGGAGTGTGGAATCCATACAGTGTAATCTTGATCATCTTTCGCTATTCAAAATAATAATAATAATAATAAAGGCTTAACGAACCCGAAGGTTCGATGCCGACACCACCACTCGCTCCCTGCACGCCTCCATCCATCGAACGTCTTCCAGACCCAACTTCGATAGATCCGCCCTCACGCAATCCTCCCACCTCCGTCTCGGCCTGCCCCTCGGACGTTTCCCATTCGGCACCGCGCTTATTAATCTTTTCGGAATACGTTCACAGCCAAGTTTTGCAATTTTACACGCCCATTTTATTCGTCTTGCTGCAATCACGTCAATTATATTTACTGGATAAAGTTCACTCAGTTCGGCGTTATGTAAGCGTCTAAATTCTCCCGTTATTTCATCCCTCTTCGGTCCAAATATTCTACGCAGTACTTTATTTTCAAAAACTCTAAGCCGTTGCTCATCCCTCAATGTCAGCGGCCAAGTTTCGCATCCGTAAACGACCGTTGGAAGAATAATAGTTTTGTAAATCCTAATTTTTAAGTTTTAGGACAGAAGGCGGGAGCTAAGCAATTTCGCGACTGAAAAGTAGCAAGCATTACCGGCTTTTAATCTAGCCTTAATTTCCTCATCGATTTCGTTTTTTCTAGTTACCATCGCCCCTAAATATCTAAATTTCTCTACCTGTTCAAACGTATTCCCCCCTACACTGATATCAGCGAAATCCTCACCACTTCTACGACTAACCATATATTTTGTCTTATCCGTATTCATTTCCAGTCCAAGTTCTTGTCCGGCTTTCATCAACGTTTTTGTGTTTATTTCTATGGTTTCCACGTCCTCCCCAAGCAATACCAAATCATCGGCATATCCGAGCACGGGTATATTCCCTCCCAAATTCAAACCCTTTCCGGTACGTGTCACCTCCCTAATGGCATATTCCAGCGCTAAATTAAATAAAACAGGTGAGAGAGAATCTCCTTGTTTCAAACCAGAGCGGACCTCGAACTTCTCAGAACAATAATTACCGATTCTAACTTTATTGAACGTTTCAGTCATACACATTTTTACTAAGTTTACTAATTTTTTTGGTATTCCCTGCTCGACCAGAATGTTATACAACTTTTGGCGGTTAATAGAGTCATATGCCTTTTTGAAATCGATAAAAAGCTGATGTACGATACCGTTATATTCTAATTTTTTCTCTAATATTTGGCGAAGAGAGAATATTTGGTCTACGGTTGATCGGTTTTGCCTGAAACCACATTGATATTCTCCGATAATTTCCTCGGCGTATTCAGTGATTCGACTAGTTAGGATTAACGTAAATATTTTATAGCAAACCGGAAGGAGTGAGATTCCACGATAGTTATTGCAATCCGTTTTTGATCCCTTTTTGTGAATCGGAATAAGAATAGACTCTTTCCACTCTTCGGGTATCTTTTCTTGTTCCCAGATCTTTTTAACCAAAAGAAATATTTTTGATATCCCAGCTTCCCCGCATGCATTGATTAGTTCGCTAGGGACATTATCTGTTCCCGCTGCTTTATGAGATTTTAATTTTCCAATGGCTATTTCAACCTCCTCTTTACTCGGTTCTACTACTAACGGTTCAGCACTCTGGTATTCCGAAGAGGAAGATAGATTATTATTTTCCGTATTTAAAATACTATCGAAATAATCCTTGAACCGTCTTAAGATGTCCACCGGATCGGCCGAGATATTGTTATTTTCATCCCTAATTCCAGTTGTAACCGGGCCCGACCGTTTACGAATTCTGTTTATGCCTTCGTACATGGCTTTAACGTTATTCTCGATTTTGTTACTTTCGATCGCTATTATTTTATTTTTGAGATATTCTCGCTTTTTAAATTTTAGTAGTTTAGTTGTTTCTTTTCTTGATGCTCGAAAGTTAGCAAGATTGATTTCGTTAGGAATATTTAACGCTTCTAGTTTAGCAGCTTTTCTTTTGTCGCACATGTTAATACATTCATCATCGAACCAAGGTTTATTTTTATTTTCCCTTTTTCCAAGACACGAGTTACCGACCTCTTTTATACTATCCCTGATACCTTCCCACAACTTATCAATGTCTTCGATATCCTCGTCAGACGATTCCAACGCCTCAAACCTATTTTTGACTTCCAGTTCGAATTGTTTTCTAACCGTCGGAATTTTTAACTTCTCCAAATTATAATTATCATAATTAAAACCAGCCTCATTTTTCCTCTGTATTATAAGTCTCTGGCGAATACTAGTCGCGATTACTAGTTCATGATCCGACCCGCATTCGGCCCCACGATATGATCGAATATTAATTACGCTATTTTGCCACCTACGTTGAACCAAGACGTGATCAATTTGATTACGGGTTTGCGAATCCGGAGACGTCCAAGTATATTTATGTATATCTTTATGTTTAAACGTAGTACTTTTGATTATTAGGTTTTTCGAGGTGGCAAAATTTATTAGCCGTATTCCGTTATCATTACTATATTCATGTAAACTTTCTCTACCGATCGTAGGATAATATACTTGTTCCCTCCCTACCTTTGCATTTGCGTCTCCCAGAATAATTTTTATGTAGCTTCGCGGTAGTTTGTCATAAATCGATTCCAGTTTTTCATAGAATTCACATTTAACTTCATCGTCACTATCTTCAGTAGGTGCGTGTATATTGATCAACGCGATTTTAAACCACCGACCCTGAAATATAGCAGCCGATAACCTATCTCCGTAAAATCGAACGTCCTTCAACGCGGAAAGTAACCTATTTCTAATCAGAAATCCGGTGCCTAAACAATAGTTTCCGCTCCCACCGTACCACAAAGTGTACTTCCCTTCCCTCAACGAACCCTCCCCTGGCCAACGGACCTCTTGCAGCGCCACTATATCTAATCTATACCCTATTACCTCATTCACGACCGATTTTAACCCACCCGCTGTATTTAAACTTCTTACGTTCCACGTCCCTATGCTTAGATCTATATTTTTCAACTTGCGGCATGAATCCCCTAAAGCAGTCCCCACCCGGAGACCCGAACGGGGGACTAGTTTACCTCCGGATAATGAGCGTTTTACTTTAGGGAGATCCATGACTTTTTTTGTGGTGTTTGGGTGAACTAATAAAATGTGAGTAGGGCGTTCAAACCTACGTCACACCCTCCAGCAAGCCTGGGGGGCCGCTCTCATTGTTGGTCAGCGAGTCCTACGGACTTAGCCGGGAGGAACTTCCTAGGAATTTCCACCGACCATCCCCACATCCGCCACCCGTGGGACGCTCCCCATACACGGTAATGAGACCCGCGCGAGGCGCTATTCAAAATAACTTAATAATTTATGCTTTAGTTTATTTCAATCCGCAAGAGAATATATTTATCATATTTCTTAGAAAACACATTAACATTTTTAAAAAATTAAAAATGGTAATATATTGCTTAGAGGCTCTTATAAAACCTTGCAAACGGCAATTGAGCTTTGATGAGATATCGCTCTTCCAATGCCAGACTGATCTAACTCAAAATCACATAGGCCTTTAAAGTTTGCTGTTTTTACTTTCGTTGAAATCCATTGCTTCCCTACCCGTTTGTTAAAATGTTTTGGGAATCATCTATAAGCGATCTTTTATGTTATTGTTTTCTTTATCTTCTGAATTATATATAAGATGGCGAAATATTATTATTATTATTAATCGCATTGATATGCTATTATTTATATTTACGCTGTGCAATCTCAATCCTTTAAAATTTACCTGGGAGTAAAATTAATAGTCAAAGAAGAAACCTAAAGCATTTCAAAAATGCTTCCGTACTCTGCGCACGGCAAATAATATGCTAAAGTTTTTTTCACACGGTTACTAATTAGTAACGACCTAACTCACATTTTTCTATAGATGAGACCGAAACGTCGAAAAAAGGGACCTTATTATTTTTAATGATGTTCAAATCAAAAGAAGGAAAAGGGGCCTTTTCATTATTTTAACATAGAATTAACTGATCTAATTGATAATTCTCTCTCAGGCAAAAAAAAGAGGATTAAAGAAAAAAAATTGGTTTTGAGGAAAAATATATTCCATATCCATGTTTCATTACCAAAACCATAATACATCATTTAAAAATATATAACATACAAGATAATATATATTAATTTCAAATTTATAACAGTTTTGTTAAAAAAACTTAATAGAATAAATAATTGGTAGGTTTAGGACATATTTTTACTTTCACTCACATATATAGTAAGGGAAAGTATTGAGTTCGCTAAAAATTTTGACTTCAGGTTTTCAAAGGAAATACACGTTTTGGGGTCACCTGAGTCCATAATTGGTCAGTATCAAGTCACGTGAAATTGTCTGTGTGTGTGTCTGGATGTGTGAACAGACTTGACTAGCTCTATGAAAAATGAGCCGTATGAACATGAAACTGGGTATAGTGTATGTTGGCGATGTCACACCAATAATTTCATCTAATATTATACTGATTTCGGTTAAAAAACCTCTAATAACAGATATTTTCTTATGCCATTTCAATAGGGATTGTATTAATAATCTTAATGTTAGTTAGTTGAACGATTTGTTAATTAATTAAAAATCTTTTTAGTTATTTCATGTATGACTGAAATAAGCCGTTTCTTATGCTTCTTCAGAAAAAAATTCTACAGTTGACAAACGATAGTGTTTTAGTAGTAGTATGTGGATTGTAAAGAATGACTAAGTAATTTAAAGTTAACAATACAAATACTGAATAAAATGCATTTACTACCTCTTTAAAAACCACTGGTTTTAGTTGCTCGTAGTATGTCGCAATGCATGACTAATATAACTAAAAATCGCATAAAAAAAAAAATCATGAATTATATTCTCTGTAATTCGTATATTTATATAATATATTAAGTAGTTTTTATTTGGTAACTCCGTGCAAGACCAATACATTAAGATCGCGATAGATATGCATGTGAAGCATTTTAACAATCGAAGATTAAAGGATATCAAAAGGAAAGGGGGAAAAAAAATTATTAACAAAAAACGACCGCGCACTGAAAACAACCACTTTTGGTACTAGTGATGAAAATAACTATTTTGCGTTATATCAGTTTTAAATTTGACTTGCGTTATTTACTTGATTGCTCATAGTAGGGGAGAACGGGGTTGGTTGGCAACAGTTTTCACTTTTTTGATTGTTGAGTCGTTCCTGTTCATATAATCCCAAAAGGGCTGGTACCACTGTAAACCCCAAGTATTAGAGTACTTCAAGTATTTTTTCTAACACATAATATTTAACACTATGATCATAGAAAAGTTAAGAGTTCGACAAGTCAGAGTATGTCAATTAACCCCCCGTTTGGGGCAGGTTGGCCTAGAAGGTGTTGTTGTTTGGTAATCAGTAATAATTTTGATCGGTTTTTAACAGCTATTAAGGGAAAATAGAATGACAAATGACTGCATTTTACCATATTTGGTAATATATAGGAATATATATTTACCATATTTTACCATATAATTGAACAAAATTATATAACATTTCAAACAGCAGAAATTAGAAAAATGTAATGGCTTATAAGCATCATTGCGTTAGAACAATGTAAACAAATTTTACATAAAACAAAACGAATTCAACACATCTTCAAAAACTTTAGGTAGCATAAATATTCTCTGGTCCTTTAATCGTATCATGAGAAAGTGTCTGTGAATAGCTGTTCATTTTCATGGTAGCCAGGTGTGGCTAGTTCATCAATAAGCTTCGATTGCGGCTGAAGGTGATCTTTAGTGTCATTATCTTTTTCATTGTCAAATTCCGTTTAAGTTTAGACTGTCGTCACTTTCTACATAGGAAATATTGCTCTCCTACTCCTCGCTCGAACTAAAGACAAGTGGTAGTTTCACCTTTGTTTATGTTTACCTTACTTTTGTGACTGCGCCAACAAACCCCATTTGAAGATAGCCAACTAACCCCACAGGAGAAATCATATGAAAGATGGCTGCCAGAACAGGGGAGAGCAACCAAACAAGAAACAGGTTATTTGAAAGGTTAGGTTTTTCAAAAGGAGTTTGGGGCTATGTGCACAGAATCGGACTCGAATGTTTTTCCATACCTTAAAAACAAACTTTCTGAAAATATAAAAATTTACTTAAATGTTGTAAAATCAATCAATGAAGCACACTCTTCTCTATACTGTTAGCATCGGACTGAAACCTCAGGACATGACTCCCGGGGTCGAGCAGGTCACATGGTACGATTGTGCGCCTTCACAACACGTATGACGGAAATTTTAAACCAAAGGCCAACCTACCCCCTATCCCAACCAACCCCGCTCTCCCCTACTTTAATAAAATTTAGAAATTTGTAAAATATTGGCTTACAGAAAACCTTCAATAAATTTATTGCTCAATTTTAGTGTTTTTATCATCTAAATAAGCAAAGATATTTCCTTTCTCTCTACGGTCTTAAAATAAATATAATCCACTAAAGGAATATTTTTAGATTTTTATGAGCTCTTCTAATCCTTCAATAAATATTATTATATTTGTCTATCAGAATAGCTTTACTTTTATCTACCTTTTTTTTTTTACTTTCACTTAACTAAATATGAAATATATAGTAAGTGGAAGTGTTGCGATCGTGAAAATTTTCGACTTCCGGTTTTCAACGGAAATACACGTTCTGGGGTCCCCTGAGTGGAAATAACCAAGTCCCGCGAAATGGTCTGTGTGTGTGTGTGAGTGTGAACAGACTAGCTCAAAAACTATTAACCGTGCGATCCTGAAATTGGGTATTTAGTGTAGGTATATGCCCGCGATGTGACAGCATAAATTTCATCAAAATTACTTAAAGGGAGGGTGTACTTTATTTCATAACGTTTTAGGTTTTTTTTCGATTTTCTCAAAAATGGCTCTAACGATTTTGATTAAACTTGATATTTGATGTATTGATATGCCCGAGATACGACTGTAAAAATTTCATAAAAATTGATCAACCGGAGGGGGGACTTTACTTAATAAATTTTGTATCATTTTCATGTGTTTTTTTTTTTTTACTCAAAAACGGCTTTAAAGATTTTGATCAAACTGGGTATTTGACATATGTATATGCCAAAGATGTGACAGCCAACATTTCATCAAAATTGGTCAAACGGAGGGGCCACTTTATTATATAACTTTTTTTCCAATGTTTACCTTTTTTTCGATTATCTCAAAAACGGCTTTAATGATTTTGATCAAATTTGTCATGTTTCATGAAAATTAGGTGTTCAATAATATCAGGTAAGTTTTATCAGTATTCAAATTTTCGGAGAGGGCTTATTGGGGAAGGGGCCTTTTTTGTTTTCCTATAAAGTACCTTTGTTTTAGTTTATATTGAGAAATTAACTGTCTCTCATCACGCCTAAAAATAGGAAATGGCTTAATATGATATATGAAAAAAATCAAGTAAACAAATACAGGAGAAAAAAAGAAAAATATTCCGTCAACTCGTAAAACACCTTGAGCTCACGCATGCACCGTACGCCTTTAATGACAAACCAATGCGTTATAATAAAAGATGTTCTGTTCATTTAATGAGAATTATTTGTTTCATGGGAACTAAATGAAATATTCAACAAGTACATAGAGAATTATAAAATCAGACGACTTGGAGTATTATGCTTGCATTGCCGAATTATCACAAGTAAAAACTTTTATTTAATAATGAAAGAAATTAGAGTTTTTTTTTTTGAGCAAATGAAAATAAAAATAAGAAATGAATGTGGAAAAATGTATAACTTTGAGAAGTGACAATTAACAAAACACATTGATTTCTAATCTAAGTTGGTAAGTGAAAGTTGTGTGTTGCGCGCACGCACCAGATTTTTTAACCTTATATTCTTTTTTTACTTTCACTTACCTATATATGAAATTTATTTATAGGAATCTGACTGAAAATATACATATGAATATCAAATTATGGTAAGTGCTACTAACAATTTCTTTTTAAAATGATTTATGTGATCACTACTTAAATTAAAAAAAAAAAAAATGAAAACAATACATTTGTTTTTACTTTCACTTTCCTATACATGAAATATATAGTAAGTGGAAGTATTGCGATCGTGAAAAATTTCGATTTCCGGTTTTCAATGGAAATACACGTTTTGGGGTTCCCTGAGTCCAAATGACCAAGTCCCGCGAAATGGTCTGTGTGTGTGTGTGTATGTGTGTGTGTGTGTGTGTGTGTGTGTGTGTGAACAGACTAGATCAAAAACTATAATCCGTGCGAACCTGAAATTGGGTATTTAATGTAGGTATATGCCGCGATGTGACAGCAAAAATTTCATCAAAATTGCTCAAAGGGAGGAGGTACTTTATTTAATAACTTTTTATGTTTTTTTCGATTTTCTCTAAAACGGCTCTAACGATTTTGATTAAACTGAGTATTTGATGTATGTATATGCCAAAGATGTAATAGCCAACATTTCATCAAAATTGATCAACCGGAAGGGGGACTTTATTTCATAACTTCTTTTGCAATTTTTACCTTTTTTTCGATTATCTCAAAAACGGCTTTAACGATTTTGATCAAACTGGGTATTTGATGTATGTATATGCCAAAGATGTGATAGCCAGCATTTCATCAAAATTGGTCAAACTGAGGGGGCACTTTATTTCTTAACTTTTTTTGCATTTTTACCTTTTTTTCGATTATCTCAAAAACGGCTTTAACGATTTTCATGAAATTCGTCATGTTCAATGATAATTAGGTGTTCTTTAATATCAGGTAAGCTTTATCATTATTAAAATGTTCTGAGGGGGCTTAAATGGGGTAGGGGCCTTTTTTGTTTGTTTGTTTTTGTTTCCTATGAAGTATCTTTGTTTTTGTTTATATGGAGAAATTAATTAGATAAAATTAATTAATAAGAGATGGCTAAATATGAGATATGATAAAAACCAAGTAAAGATATAGAGGAGAAAAAAAGAAAAATATGCAGTCAACCCATAAAAGGCGTTGAGCCCACGCATGAGTAGTACGCCTTTAATGACAGTTCATTGTTCATAATTAAAGCCGCTCTGTTCATTTAATGGAAATTATTGGTTCCATGGTGACTAAATGAAATTTTCAACAAGTACATAGAGAATTATAAAATCAGTCGACTTGGAGTATTATGCTTGCATTGCCGAATTATTTCAAGTAAAAACTTTTATTTAATAATAATAGAAATTAGAGTTTTTTATAGAGCCAATGAAAACAAATATAAGAAATGAATGTGAAAAAATGTGTAGCAGAGTTAGAAGTGGCATTAACACAACGCATTAATTTCTAATCGAAGTTGGTAAGTGAAAGTTGTGTGTTGCGCGCACGCACCAGATTTTTACAATAAGTGAATGAAATGGAGAAGGTAAATGGGAAAGTTTTCTGATTCAACGAAATATGTATTTGATTCAAAAATCGTACCAGAAAACTTATAATTAAATTAATATATTTGAATATTCTATACGGGGTATATTCGTAGCTACTATTCAAGGCAAGTTATGGTCAGCTACATAGATCGTACCACTACTTATATATTCAAATAGCTACTAAGATATTCGCAGGTGGTTAGACCCTATTTCAGACTAAACCGCTTTAGGGATTCTGCCCGTAACCGATACCATTAACGAAATCAGAATCTTCCCTGTAAATCTGCATTTTCGATGCGATAATTCGTATAAAACAGTAATATATATGAGAATCTTAGGATTCGACAGAAAATATGTTCACTACAAAGCTTGGCATTTTGAAAATACATTTCATGTGCACCGCATTAAATCAATTTTAAAAATAAGAAATGCAGTTACGAATTTCTATGAACATATAATGAAAAAAAAAAAGGAATTGATTTTTTATTAAATATGAAGATTATAATTTTTTTTGTGTGTTAATAATTATAGATTGACATAAATAGTGACAAAACAAAATATTAGGTGCAGAAACAGTGGACATTTTCTAAATATAGTTGGATAATTTTCAAATATGTAAAATATTTGATCTATTTTTATGAGGCAGATCTAGACGTTTGCCTCTTAAAGCAGTGTTTCTCAAAGAAGGGGTAAGGGTGGGATTAAAAGTTTTTTTTTTTTTTTGGACAAAACTGTTCTCTTTTAGAGACAAGGAATCCATCAAACTTCAAAGTGATAATGTCGGAAAAACAAAATGGAAGAAACGTAGTTTAATAATTATTGGTAAAGGTAAAAAAAATCCATTGTTATATAGATGTAAGGGGCGTAAATTACAGTTAAAACATGTGTGGGTGGCTCGAGAAAGTTTGAGAACTGCTTCTTAAAGGTTTATCAGTGGTTTCCAAGACTTTAAGGGCAGCGTTCTTATATGAGGAATGGAAGAGCGCTTGAAGGCAATGGTGATATCGGCATTGAACCTCCGGGTTCGCAAACTATTTTATAAAAATCTGGTGCGTGCTCGCAACACACAACTTCACTTACCAACTTACTTCGATTAGAAACTAATGCGTTTTGTTAATTGCCACTTCTCAAATAAACAGAACGGCTTTAATTATGAATAATGGTACCCCATTTAAGCCCCCCCCCCAGAACATTTTAATAATTTTCCTAATTTAAATTAAACGCGCCGAATTTGAAGAAAATCGTTAAAGCCGTTTCTGAGAAAATCGAATAAAAGGTAAAAATTGCAAAAATAGTTAAGATATAAAGTGCCCCCTCCGTTCGAGCAATTTTGATGAAACGTTGGATATCACATTTTTGACATATACATACCTCAAATACCCAGTTTGATCAAAATCGTTAAAGCCTTTTTTGAGTAAATAAAAAATCTGGTGCGAGCTCGCAACACACAACTTTCACTTACCAACTTACTTACATTAGAAATCAATGCGTTTTATTAAATGTCACTTCTCAAATGAACAGAACGGCTTTAATTATGAACAATGGTCTGTCATTAAAGGCGTGCTCCGCAAGCGTGGGCCCAACGAGTTATATGAGTTGACTGAATATTGTTCTTTTTTTCTCCTCTATATGTTTTCTTTATTTTTATCATATCTCATATTTAGCCATTTCTTATTTTTACAAAAAAAAAAACATACAAACAAAAAACGCCCCTACCCTATTTAAGCCCCCTCAGAACATTTTAAAATGATAAAGAACACCTATTTTTCATTAAACAAATTTGATAAAAATCGTTAAAGCCGTTTTTGAAATCAGCGAAAAAAAGTTAAAAATTGGAAAAAAAATATGAAATAAATTTATGAAATAAAACCTTCTCCCTTTGACCAATTTTGATGAAATGTTTGCTGTCACATCTTTGGCATATACATACATCAAATACCCAGTTTGATCAAAATCATTAAAGCATTTTTTGAGTAAATAAACAAAACACGTGAAAATGATACAAACTTTATTAAGTAAAGTCCCCCCTCCGGTTGATCAATTTTGATGAAATGTTGTCTATCACATCTATGGCATATACATACATCAACTACCCAGTTTGATCAAAATCGTTAAAACCGTTTTTGAGTAAATAAAAGAAACACGTGAAAATGGTACACAATTTAAGTAAAGTCCCCTCTACGGTTGATCAATTTCGATGAAATTTTTACAGTCATATCTCGGGCATATTAATGCATCAAATACTCAGTTTAATTAAAATCGTTAGAGCAGTTTTGGAGAAAATCGAAAAAACCTTAAAAAGTAATTAAATAAAGTACCCCCTCCCTTGGGGCAATTCTGATGAAATTTTTGCTGTCACATCGCGGGCATATACATACACTAAATGCCCAATTTCAGGTTTGCACGGTTTATAGTTTTTTAGCTAACCTGTTCACACACACACACACACACACACACATACACACAGACACACACACACACACACAGACCATTTCGCGGGACTTGGTTATTTGGACTCAGGGGACCCCAAAACGTGTATTTCCGTTGAAAACCGGAAGTCGAAATTTTTCACGATCGCAATACTTCCACTTACTATATATTTAATATATAGGTAAGTGAAAGTAATAAAAAACATTTTATAAAAAAATATTAAACCGACTTCGAAACCTAGGAACCAGTAAAAATAAATTCGCTGAAAAGTATGAAATAATTGCCTTCTGATTTTTATGAATACACAGCAAAATTGAAAATGGTATAAAAAATGGAAAAGTGCAATAAGACGAATAATTTTATTTTGATTGTACAAATACACACTAATTGTTAATAAAAATTATTAAATTTAAATATTAAATACTATGTTCAATACAACACAATCTTTTCGGAGGCGGCGCAAAATTTAAAATTTTTTACACTAGACATTACGAAAATCCTCTAAATGGATCTTCTCTTCCCAGCTATTGATTTCAATGCCTACTAATGGAATTGTATCAGTAACATGTTATTTCTATTTTGCGCCGCCTCCGAAAAGATTGTGTTGTATTGAACATAGTATTTAATATTTAAATTTAATAATTTTTATTAACAATTAGTGTGTATTTGTACAAATCAAAATAAAATTATTCGTCTTATTGCACTTTTCCATTTTTTATACCATTTTCAATTTTGCTGTGTATTCATAAAAATCAGAAGGCAATTATTTCATACTTTTCAGCGAATTTATTTTTACTGGTTCCTAGGTTTCGAAGTCGGTTTAATATTTTTTTATAAAATGTTTTTTATTTCACAATTTTTAGTTGGAGAAGATAACAAATGTAGAAAACCGTACGTTGGTTTAAAAATTTCGTTGGTAATTGGTCGTTGATAAAATAAACGTTGGTTTAAAAATTTCGAAATCTTTTTACGCTCTACCACGTTTGTCTTTCCCAGGTCTTTTTATTATACAATAATTGTATACAATTATTATGAAATACACTTTACCTTTTCAATTTTATGAATACACACAGAAAAGTGGGAAAGCGGTGCGTGTATTATACAACTTTCAACACACTACTTTTTATGACTATAAATGGATTTTTTTTTTTTTTTTTAAGATTAATGTTCAATTGGGAAGGAAACACATAAAATGTTTTTCCACAATGACAATATTTTTCCTTTGCTAAATGTCGTCAGTACTTGTCATTTACGTAGAGAATCAGTGTTCCGAGATGTGTTGAGTTAAATATACATAAATACATAAATCCGGCCATTCCAAGATGAAGTAGATAAGTCACTGAACAGTCGAGATTTTGGCCGGTTTTAGACATGATATCGTTAATGGAGAATCGATGAGGATGCTAATATGACCTACAGTAAATTTGAAAGTAATTTTTAAATTTTGATTGCTTGAATATTGGATAGAAGTCCCTGCAAAAAAAGGGGCAACCATAAAATTTATCGATATCAAAAAGACTGCCCCGCTAGGATAGAAGCAACAGGGTTTGGGACTCACATATGGTTAATTTATTATTACGAAGGATATTATTATTCTCCGTATTAGACTACTGACTTAATTCCAAAGGTTGATTCAATTATGTTCGTAATTCCTTTCGATGAATTTTTGACTAAATTTATTACCGAAGTACTATGAATTATATCCTTCGTAATAAAACATTATTCAGAAAATAAATTGCTAAACAATGTTGCTTCAATTCTAGTGGCGTAGCATTTATCATCATTTTTAACAATCATTTCCATGACTGCCAAATTTTTGCTGAGGGGACTTTCATAAAACGAGGTTGTTTTTGGGTAGTTATCAAGTTTTATTTTGTAGTTTTTATTGATGGATGAACACCATCAAAAGCCTCGATAGCTGTAGAAACAAATTTAAAAACCGATACTAGTAATCCGGATAACATAACAGAAGTGTCACCCTTAAAGGATCGGCACAAGACCTCCGGCAAGATATTCAACAGTAACCGAGTGTATCCGGAAGAAGACAGAGGTATCTGAATCCTTTATTAAGTCAACTGAAAATGAGCTTTTCCAGGAATTATTGTATTCTTTTTTAATGTGCATAGTCAATAAAAGATAGAAATCAAAATCTAATTTAAATCAATAATAGCTACGATTTTAAATTTAAACGATCCTTCGGGAACTTGAAGAAGTCTTAAATTCTGCTTTAAAACGATCACCGATTAAATACTCAGTCTTTCTTGGAATTCCACGAATTTTGTTGTCTTATGATTATGGTGTCCAACCGTTGATTAGATCTAAATTAAGAAGGTTTACTGTTATCGGTGAATATACATCTATCTATTATTTATGCTAATATCGCTACAGAAAACGACAGCGATATTATATTCTGCTGATTATATCTTCATTTAAATCTAATGTTGAAAAATTAGTTAAGGTTATGTATAGGTTTGTTCCAACAAGCACGTAAAACACATCGATAACTAACAGACTGCTCATGTTCTCCCCCCACTCTTTTGGTTCTGAATTTGATTGGTTGGTTTTCCCATTTGATTCATCCAGCAGTAATACAATATTTGGATTTGTTAGTTATCAATTAGTTTTAATAGCTTGTTGGAGCATACCTTATGTTATATATGCCATATGTTTTTCCAATAAGTAAACAATTTGAGCGATAATTAAATAATTATTTTCATGTTTTTTCCCGATAACTTCTTAAATAAATTAGGAACCCCAAAAAGGTTTAAATGGGACCACCTTGGGAAAATACTCTACAAGATGCAAAAGGTTTCGTTCCAATTGGTCCACCCATCTCTGAGTAATCGGTGAACATACATAGAAAAAAAAAAAAAAAAAAAAGGCACAAAAAAAAAAAAAAGTCACATACGTATCGAATTGAGTAACCTCCTTTTTCGTTCGAAGTCGGTTAAAAAGTAGTCTAAAGCATTAATAAAAGAATAAATATAACGCTAAACAAATTATTTATTATTATTTCGCCTCTACCCCTTGGTCATTGGCGGTTAATGACGATCTGTATAACATTGTAACGCTAAGAAATTAGTTTTATATCGTAAAATTCAAATATTTCCCCCAAACTTTAATATATTCTGAATTTCTAAAAGGTTTTTCTTAATTTTGTTTTCGGTTCGCCAAAAATTTCTTTATACATATTCGATGATTGAAGAATTATTTAGAAAATTTCCTACGTCTGGAAAATAGAGAGATCCCCAGAAAATCCCGGGAGACGAGGTAAGAAGAAAAGAAAACCTTATTTGAACTTAAAAAAAAAAAAAAAAAAATTGTAATTTTACGATTATGGAAATGCAATATTGAAAGGTCTCCATGTTCCCTACAAAGAGGAGAATGAACCATGAAAATCGGACTGTAAGTTAAGAAGTTCGGGCCTTTTGAATTATGTTCGTGTTTGAGTTTACATTACGAAACAAAAAAATACCACGGAAACTTTATGTTACCTCCAAACGAGACAATTAGAAATGGAATTGACTGAGATGGTCTGATAGTGTAGTTGAGGAAGCTAAAAATATTCTGGGTGTAAAGGGCTGGATGGGGTCCGCAAAGAATAGGGACGTATGTCGAAAGCTGTTGGAGGAGGCGAGGAATCGAAACCGGGTTGTAGAGCCTCTGTGAGTGATGATTGCGAAACAAAAAAAATTTCTTCTATAATTCAATGGTGTGTTTGCTTAGTCTCAAATGAGGGCTATGATTGATATGATTGATATTCTCAAGAGCCAACTAGTAAATAATTTAGTTATAGAAGAAAAAAGAATTTTATTTTATATACTTAAGGCTATTTAGATATAAATAGATGCAAAGTAGCTATTACCTTTCATGACAGTAGACTGAGCGGGAAGTAAGTTGCAGTTAGAAATGCCGGTATATAAGGTTGTTCAAAAGCTAATGAGGTTAGGGGGAGTAATAACGTTTAATGAGGTTTAACTTTTAGCGCGAATCGATAGCCGTAGTAATGATAACAATAGCCGTTATTATTTCTAATAGTTACTTGAACACTAATTGCTCCTCTTACTACTTTCTCTCTTATCAACAACTAACATGATCGCCACTGATCTTGTCTGTTATCATTAAAATGTCCAAGACCTACTCATTACACAGATTCAACTAATTTTTACCTTCTTTGCCAACTAGGACTGATTAAGTCAGCTTCGTATCTTCTAGATAGAAATGGAGCCAAGTTTCTATTAATCGTTTCATTTTAATCTATTTGAATGTTTTTTTTTAAATACAATAATTTATAAAAAGACTTATTTGGCGTTATTTATATCAACATGTTCTGATATAGTTATTATTTAGATATATTCGAAATAGTTTTTATTTCTTTGATGAAACATCCTTGTATTAATGAAATGTAAAAAACAAAACAAAAATACACTGTACCACTGCAGCCAATGAAGGGTTAGTTATGGCTTCAGTACATTTCAGGAATAATTATATATTATATGATAGGAATGGGTGTCCAACGGAATAGTCTCCTATTCCCCTATGAAAATCTCCGAGAAATTGATTAAATACCCTGTCTTAGTCGGATTCGAACCCGGGCCTTGAGCATAGTGGTTCTGTGACTCACAACGGACTTACGTTTCAGAAAAAATCTTGAAAATAAAAGATAGAAAACGAAGAACAGAAATAATTGTTGCTTCCGCATGGCTGAATAATTATACAAATACTGAAGCAAACACGACAAACGAAAAAGTGATGAATGATAAACCCATCTCAAAAAAGATGTAACATAAACAGAAGAAATATAAAAACTTGCTCTCTTGGAAATAGACTGATTTAGGGGTTCACAATAATGTTTTTTTATGCATTGCAAAGGACCGATTTTCATACACAATAGTCTGAAGGGCTAGCGACAATATCTCATTAAATTAAAAAAGAAAACAAATGCCAATTTATATAAAAACATCATAAAAGCTCATTGCAAATAAATTTATTTGTCTTAAAAGAAGGAACCATATTTCAGGCCGCGGTGAATTATCACGAATACGAAGAGGAGTGAACGATGGAAACGAAATAGCTAATACAAAAAGAGAGTTTATTGAGAAAGGATGTGTTATTTGAATCTGACCAAATCGGTGACATACGGGAAATTAAGGTTTTAATGGATAATGCGTCGTAAGGATTGGATGCGAGAGAAATCGAATGTAGGGTAGAGCCCCTAAACATGGCTGAAGAAGACTGTTGTGTCCAGGGGTTTCTAGTTTTAATCTTGTATGAGGATTTACAGGTTGAGTCTTAAGTAGCGGATTTGTTCAACAGGGAAGAGTGGAGATTACATCGAGATCCTAAGGCAGTCGGTCGTTGTTTTACGATGACGAGTAAAGGTGTACCAATGCAATTTTTCGGACCGATTTTTATTTTCCAGTAAAGGAGAATATAATTAAAAAATGTTAATCGTACAAATACGATCGATTGATTAATTATTATCATACAATAAAACCAATAACTATTTAAAAATTATACCTAAAACTTAATTCCCTAAAAAAATAAAAAAATGTTACCGAATTCGAAATTAACCTGCAAAAATAAATGCACAAATAAGTATGAAATATGACAATTTATTTAAGTTTATGTATAAGGTTTGTTCCTATAAGCACTTAAAACACGTCAGTAACTAACAAACAGCTCATGTTTGCCCCCACTCTTTTGATTCTGAATTTGATTGGTTGGTTTTCCCAACCGATTCATCGAGCATTAAAACATTATTGAACATTGCTTAAAATCAACCAATGAAATTTAGAATAAAAAAAAAATAGTGCAAGTAAATGAGCAATTTAATAGTTGTCAAAATGTTTAAATAGTTTTTGGAGCATACCTTATGTTATATAAGCCATATGTTTTTCCAATAAGTAAACATTTTGAGCGATAATTAAATAATTATTTTCATGTTTTTTCCCGATAACTTCTTAAATAAATTAAGAACCCAAAAGAGGTTTTAATGGGACCACCTTGGGAAAATACTCTACAAGATACAAAAGGTTTCGTTCCATTTGGTCCAGCCATCTCGGAGTAATCGGTGGACATTTGGATTCCAATAGAAAAAAAAAAAGGCACATACGTATCGAATTGAGTAACCTCCTCTTTCGAAGTCGGTTAAAAAATCAAAATAATTGATAAAATTCCTTCTTTTTTTATAACCGTGTAACTTACTCTTTTCCATCCCTGCCTCTGAAGCGCTTAAGCCGAGTCGGTTCACCCCTGCCATTCTTTTTTTTACCACAAGTTTGTTTGGAGCAACTTCTTCTTCGTATAAACTCTCTTGAAGACCTTTTCGGTCCATTCGCCACGTTTAGTCTTCATTGTAAGTTTTGTCCATTACCAGAGTCCATTAAATAAAATTAAAAAGCTTGTTGATTCCCCCAATCCAATGTCTCTGTTTTTCATTCGTGGATACGGATGTGTATGAAGACATTGTGTTTATTATAACTAACTTGTCAATTTTAATAAATATGGTCTATTATAGTTTTTTGTATTTTTTTACGAATAATGCAATATGTAGTTACTATGCCTTAAACAATCCCCTTTTGTAGTTTAGATCGCAGTCCTTCTTAATACAACGTAATAACCTCATATAAAAATTGGGCGAGAAGCTACAGTCGATTTGTTAACAATATTTAACTAAAATGTTGTTCGGGTGGGTCAAAACTTTGGAATTATTTTTCAGTTTTTTGCTAACAACTCATACCCTAAGAATGGCACACAAATTATTTTAAATTTTAATTAAGATAACTTTAAACTACGCATCAAATGACATACTGGTTTGATTTTCAATTTTGATACACATTTTGAATTCAATTGAATATACGAACATAAACCTAATTACTTAAACCCATTTGGACATACGCCTCACAGATTATTGGCTCAGAAAAGAAGTCGCACTTATAAGAAATTACAAACTTTTTTCAACAAAAAATTTTATGACTAATATCAGACGCTCCCTTGTACGTAAGAAACTTCACATAAAGACTTAGAAAATTATTGATAAATACACACGAACTCTCTATTCACGCTTTCATGTTAAATTTTATGGACATAACAATAGACTAATTAGTGACATGGCCACTGCTGATATGCCTGTTGGAAGGAGGCTAAAAAGAAGCTGAATGAGATAATTCTCTTTTGAAGTATCAAGCCCGGAAAGAATTGGTGCTGGGCACTTTCCTTTCCTCATGCCCAAAATGCCTGACTTATTAATTTGTTATCGCATTCGCTGATTGTCGCTGACTGCTGGACTGCTGTCAAGTGAGAATACAATTTTAAAGACAAAAATAAAAAAGTGAAGTTAAAATCAGTTAAGCCATTTCGCCAAAAATTATTAATAATGATGGTCAAGTTTAATCATTTTGGTGATTTTCCTTTATGGCTTCCGAGTCGGGTGCTTTCAACATAACAGAAAAGTACCCCTGGGTAAACTTAGGTCTCACATAGTAGATGCACTCCAAAGGCTTACCTTTCCTTAGGTCAACCAAAGGTAGGGTTTAGTACAGGGGTTAGTCCCCTTCTTCCAAGGGGGACTTAAATATTTAGGAGGTTACCCCAGGATCACATGGCTTCAAGTACTATAGATCTGCTGGGGGTATCGTTAAAGTTAAATTTTAACTGCTAACTATATCCTCGCTTCATTAATAAGATGCTTTTATCGTATAATTATTTTTGGTCTACAAAAATCGATTATAAGTGTTCATAATCGAATACTTTTAAATATTAAGTATAAGTATTTACTTTTCAGACAAATTGGTAAATTATGATCCATTGAGGGAGTTGCATTGAATAGTAAAAAAGAAGGGTGTATAAAGAAAACAAGATGATAAATTCCCAAGGCTCTAGGAGCTTAGTATTTACCTCAGAACCTTGTTTCCTTTGCTTCGGAGTTAATCCGTAGTAAAAGGCTTGAAGACAATCGGTAATTCGTTGTACAGGACAAATGAGTTAGTGGTCTAAAGGATAATTCGGTTTCTCGTCTACGCTGCGAAGTTAGCTCCTAAACAAAAGTTTAATGGAGTTACTAAATCCTAGCGAAACTGGTCCGAGCTGGCTGATTTGTGGGAGTTGGAAGAATGCTAAGAAGCACTAGTACAGTAGCCATTAGATTATGGGATAAGTTGGAACGAAATGGATCTTAACGTTAGAGCTTAAATGCTAATGCAATAATTGCTAGAACTTTGTTAATCCTTGGTTGCCTATTCAATTAGAAAAATATAAAAGCAAGCGATATAGTATTTTTTAATAAATCAGTAGGGGAACATACAAGATAAAAATTTATGGAACTATTTCAATTATAGCATTTCAACTAGAATCATTTATTTTTATTATTACCATATATAAATTGTCTTCATATATGTGTTGGAATAAGGAAATATCGATGGTATGGCGAGACAAGAGCGAAACTGCATTTTTGTTCACATTCCAACATGGAGCTTTAAGGTCCTGCTTAAAATCCTAATCTCATATACTTATTTTCAATGAACTTAATCGAATTTTGTGTAGATGACTAACTGCAATTATAATAAAATATAGTATTCATAATTAAAAAAGTCATAAATTTTGTCTGCGGTTATATTTTTACACAAGTTTCCTCTTACATGCCTTGTCCCCCTTCAAACACATACAATAGCAAGCCTTCATTGTCTTGCGAAATTGATGAAACATCTTTCTGTGGTTTTATTATTTTGGGACCCAGAGCATTTGAGACATGGCCCAGACGTTCGCGATCATGAGTGATTTTGACTTTCAGGGTGACTTATAATATTCAGTGTGTACTAATAATATCGGCTCAACGAACCCCAGGGTTCGACGCCGATAATAATCCACCGACCGCCGCACGGTGGTTCATAACCGAGTTTTTCTGGACAAAATTCTGTAATTCCTTAGGGGTTAAAGACAAATTGCTCGAATTTGGCACAAATATGGTTGAGTATTTGTATGTTAAACGTACACTAGTTAAGATGCACTAGTTAGAATACACTAGTTATGGTGCACTAGTTAAGATGCGTGTTTATAACGTGATGAAATTTGCCTATATAATAAACTGAATTTCGGTGTCCAATTAAATAATGTATAGTCTAAATCAAAAACGTATGTGTTGAATTAAATTATTCAAGAAAAAATTTCAATTTAAATTATTTCAAACAATTATTTATTATACATAAAAAGTTTTTATTACATAAAATGTAAAAGCATTTGTTATTTTTTATAAGTGAAAATAAAAAATGTTTTGGAAACTAAAATTTATAATTTAAAAATTTGATGTAAAAAAAATAAAATGAAATTTATAATAAAAAATTTAATGTAAACAAAAAAATCCAATGTTTTAATTCTTTTTTGTTTATTCTTCAGTTTCAATAACAACCATTTCACTTTCATCTTCGTTATTACTGGATTGGTGAGATGATACCAAGCCGGTATCTTATATCTCTGTATCGGAGTTGTTTTTTCCACGTTAACTGGAACGTGGAACGGCAGAAGATTTCTCGCGTCCTCGTCTAGGTCTTGTCACGGAGTGTTCCACTTTGCTCTTAAAAAAGAAATTAAAGGATTTGAGGAAATTAATAAACTATGTATTAGGTCTTCATTCGTTAGTGTTCGGTTACATTTCCGAGTATGACTTCGACGAAAACATTTAAAGTCTTTGTTCCTCGATTCTTGTGCGTCCTCTGACATCTTTCCAATAGGTATTGCTGTTGAGACCAAAACTGCTTTTCCATGGATAAGCACTTTGTGAACAGCAGAAGGCATGAAATACCACCATATAGACGAACGTAAGCCTGAGCTGTTTCTATAGCATATAGATTGTATTATAAGGAATAGACGAATTCGCCACTAGCCAAGGTCAGAAGAATTACATAAAACCTATAAATAAGGTTTTGATCGACTCCTGTTATGGCTGCAACGGATTCCCAATTCCTAAAAAACGTACGTGCTGTATTTCCATCATATACCATCAGATGTATCACTGCCTTGACAATAATTCCCAGTCGCTGTTTAAGGTGTTTTTGGATTCTTTGCTTTGTGAACTTCATTGGGGCCTTGTCCTCAACACTTCTTACACACCACTTCTGCTCATTTACTTCTAACCGGTAGGATAATATGTAGGATACATTCCATGAAGCGTATCCATGCATGGAGTGTCGATAATCCGTAATCGGTTGATCCTTCGTCTAGAGGCCTCTGACGAACAGCATCAATGTTGTTCATGTCTGTTGGTTTGAACCGCATAAAAGGCAAGAAACAGCTGAGGGAGTATTGGTTAGTGTTCTGCAGACTTTGCCGTCCAACATCGTCAGTAATAGCTTATGTTGCATTGAACATTTTTAATATTTTGTAGTTAATTTTGATATATCTGATATTTTTTAGTTTATTTTCAGTGCTACCTAATACTTTTTTTTTTGGAACTAGTACTGAAACTAAATTCTGTACCAGCATTAGAAAAAATTTATATTTATTAGAATATAAATATTGACCCAATTATCAGTGAGGTATTCTCTCTCGTTCATTACTTTAATTTTGCTATAGCTGTAAAATGATATTTTTTTTATACTAAAATTGTTACAAATACTAAGGTCGCAGGTGGTCGCAGCTAACTCACATGGGAATTGTTAACTTACTAAATTCGCAACATAACAACATTAGAAACTTAGGTGGGGGACGATTAGATCAATACTTATAGACTTTAAAAGTAAAAGACATAACGACTCAGAAGTAGTGCGTATTATCTATTATTTTTCAACAATTTAAAGCTCAATAAAACTATTTTCTTTATTACTAACATTGGGATAGATTTCAGTAGAAGCCTGCAAAAAAGTTATTAGCAAGCTTATTTCACAAATTATATCTAATTTTTATATATTGTTCACGGTCCATCGAGTAGCCCAAATTGCTTTTCTAGTAATGCTTATTATTCAGGGAGATTGCACTTAAGAAAAATGCTTTAATCAAAAACGCTTGTCGGATTGGGTACCTCTAACTATCTATAAATAAATATTTGCAGTCATTTTTGTGTAGTAAATATTTCGAAAAATCTGAATTTTGTCCAGAAAAACTCGGTTAGGAACCACTGTGCGCCGGTATTGGAATATTTGTCTTTCCACTATTCATAAGTTGAATAGTAACAACAGATTCTATCACTTTATTCGGATTTTTACACTTTTTATGAGCCTTTGAAAATCGATCATTAAAAAAGTTTATTATAATTTTAATTATTTTTACAACTCACATTTTTGTTTCTATGTGCGATTTTCCTTCATAATCATGAACAGCGATCCCACATATTACATTACCATAAAAACTATGCTATTTTTTTTTTAATGTTTCAACACAATGTTAAAATCCCGAATAAATGCAATAAAAGTTAGACAAAAATTGTTTTTTTGTAATCCATATATTTTTTCAGGTGTAACATCCATTTTTTTAAGACGATATCTGAAGGAAATTGTTCATTCAATTTCAAGGGCGTCCGAAGGATTTCGTCTAGGGGGAGGCAGGCTGGTAAAATTTTGATGACCAGGTGGGTATTTCGACTCTGCAATGCTCAATTATTTGATCAAATTTTGTTATATAATGTGGAACTTTTGTTGTTGAAAATGGTCTCTCATATTTTCTATGAGGGGACCCCTGAGATTGCCCATGCCTTCATTGTTTTATGCAGTTTATTTGCTTTGGAGCTTTTGCCTGGCATTGGATTGTTACTGACCGTTAAATATTTACATTAAAAATACGAACCACCGTCGCGTTTTTATTGTTTTTTTACCGCATCTTAGTAATTCCTTTTGAAAATGTAAATTTAGACTTAAGATATAATTAGTTGAAAAACCAATGTTGACTTATACTTCCTGTTGTTATTTCTTCTTTTTGTATACGGCACCAGAAAATAATGTATTGTTCTTTTCCTATTTTCCTTACCCCACCAGTTAATCCGATGAGCCTATAAATCTTATATAAAATTCAATCGTGGTTATGTCAATATCAAATATATTTTTTCTGGCTTATAGATTTTTGACGTTTTTTTTTTTCTTCCGAAAATAGTCGATTTTCAACCACTGTGCGCCGTCAGACCCAACTTCGATAGATCTGCCTTTACGCAATCTTCCCACCTCTTTCTCGGCCTACCATTCGGACGTTTTCCCCGCGGCCCCGTGATTATTAAACTATTAGGGATTAGTTCACCACGATATTTGGAATAAAAACATAAAATATATCTTTTGTCAGTTTTTCAAATTTATTGTTTACTGAAATGATTTTTTAGTAATTTACTTTTAAGTTTGTTCAAGAATTTTTCTTCATTCGATAAGAGTAAAATGAAAAATAAAATTACCAATGATTTGAGCTTTGGCACTACCTATGTGATAAAATAGAAGACGCTAGCCAACTGTTTGTTTTTCTTTCGGTTCAATAACACAAACACTTCTGATCAACCTCACGATTTATGTGATTGCAATCAGTTATTATTATCGGAATGCCAGTCATTATCATCTATTTTATGACATGCTTGGTCACTAATAAAATAACACCCTTTTTTATTTTGATCATGTGTGACATTTAAGAAAGGTCGTATTAAAACCGAAGAGAGAATTATCAATATTACAATAGGATCATATATCAATATTATAATAAGTAATTTGGGAGGGATACTTTTTTGCCATTTTTCAATGTGCCTATTTATATATATATTTTATTATATTATATAATTATATTTCTTGGGATAGTAATTAGAAGAAACGTTAATGAAAATTTACTTTTACTATTTCAAAGTGCGGGGCCTAATTGAGTGCCAAAATTGAGAGATTACTGGATAGCAACAAATAACAACTTGCAAGCTGTAAACTGATCTATAAAACATGAAAACGAATACATGGCACAGCAGGGACTATCAGATGTTATGGTTCTTTATGGTTTTCCCTGAAGTTTAAAATTGATTCTTATTTAATTATTTTTAAAAAAATATTTAGAAAGTAAATCTTAACTGCTACATATTACATCCTTGAAGAAGTGCAAAATCGTTGAGACTATATCCTGAGATGAAGCATAGAAGATAATAAAGCCATCGATTTATACGATCAATGCGTTGATGTCAGTTCATTGCTCAAATGCACTGCGTCCAGAGCTTTGCACCATATCTAAGTGATTGGATTCAGCTCTACCTATATCATACTCTATCCTGTAAATTGCAAACAGCCACAGGTCAAGTTATGACCTCAATGGCTTAAAATTCCTCCAATTACTTACATCAATTACAATAATTGATTCGTTGCTTATGTTTGCCTAGTTGCCTTATTCTTGCCTAACTCCTTTATTCGACATTGATGTAGCTAATTACTTCCAAATTAGTAATAATTGATGAATAACTGAACTTGAAAGACGGTGGAAAACTACAATCTACTTTAGCATTAAAATTCAGATCGTCCAATTTTCCTAAACTAATTCTCTGACGGGATGTATTTATTAAATATTTATACAACTTTGTACATGCGACAACGACAAAACAAAACAACAGTTGACACTTTGTTACATATAAATCTCATCAGCACTGTTTATTATCATCCACTGATCAGAGCCCTCATTGAAAATTCCGGGGAAACTCAGGAGTAGATAAGAGTATGGGAGAGGCGTTTGCGGTCGTGAATTAGCTCAAGATAAGGGCGAGGGCTCAATGGGACCCACTGTCCTTTGTCCTTCGACCTGATTTGTGGCTCGCACCTTATTTAATAGGGAAGGGCTTTCGGGGAATAGCTAAATATTCCGCTGGCGATTCTGTGTCCAATCTGATATATATGTCCTATTCATGTAAGAAGTTATACAATGGCTCTAATCGAGATAAAAGAAAAACATTATTCCAATATTCGGTTAAGAGTAGAATAAAGGATTGTTTTTCATTGTTGTTGATACAAGTATAGATGTGTAAGGTCGTTTTTAGGTAACGTAAAGTATGTCATGAAAATATGTGGTTTGAATTGAAAGTGGTTTGCCGTTTAACATAAATTTATTATCTTCAGATGTACGGTCAACTAACAAATCTGAAAAATTAGAACTTTTTGGGTGAGCCAGAAAATAATGTCTTACGCTTTGTACAAAAGGTTTTAATAATGTAGCACCATAATCGAATTGGAAGATAACCAAAACAACAATATAATGCCTTCATGTAGAGAGAAAAACAATGAACGAAATTTTTCAATTGATCTGCTAAACCGAAAAAACAGACAACACGAAAATGTGATCATAAATCAAGAACACCGAGGTACTTAAAAAAAATTTAAGTACATAGTAAATTTGATGGCAATCAAAGAAGGGAAAATATATAATGAATTAGCATTAGGAGAAACTACCCATTGGTATCACTCAACTAATACAAATATTGTTACATAGAAGGTCCCTAGGACGTCTTCTTTTGAGACGTCTAGGAGGGTTGTCAGGAAAAGTGGAGGAAGCGGGGTTGGTGACAAGGGAGTTCGGATTGCTGGAGAGTTTAATATGAAAGGACTGGTATCTGGATCAGGCCAAATCGGAATAACTTAATTCCTAAAACAACCACGATTTACATTATAAGAAGAGTCGCATAGGCCGAGGATTTGCCGAATTCAGGATAATATACATAAAAATATGTTAGATCATAAAACTACTAAATAATTAAAGCCGTCATTTTCCATGAAAAATATCTGCAATTTTCTTTGAAACAAGGCTTAGGTCGCTAAAATTATAATAATAAGTCGTACTGCAAATAATAATTTAGTCAAGAAAGCATAATAATAGTTAAGTAATAAAAATTGTGACTTCGGCCCTTTTGACCAAACACCAGTAAATTAAAAACTTCGTTTTTATAGAATAAAATGTTTTTAGTGGATTTAATAACAAAAATACCGAGAGATAGGGGTATTATTGAATAAGCAAATTTGTTATTAGATCATATTTCAACATAAAATAAATATTTAATTAATAAATTTAAATAATGATTGGTATAAACTGTTACATAATCTACATGGGAAAAATAATCTTCAATATTAATGTTCCTGATAACCTCTCTTTTTTTATTACCAAAAAAAAAATGAATAAAAAAAACTAAATCTCGTTCATTCCTTGCTTTATTTTTCTCTCAATATGTTATTATTATTGTAGCATCCTGGTTATGAATAATACTTTTGCCCTAAATAATTTATCTTCAAATGTCCATTTTATATATTTTATAAATGGAAGTTGTATGTTAACTTTTTTTAAGAATACTTTATACATGCCCTTATTTCAATTAGTGTAGCTCTCAAACTTGCTGATTGTCGAAGTTGTTGACAGGCGCAAATCAAGATATGAAGACAAAGAAAAACAAAAGACTTTATTGTTTTTATTAAAAAATAGGATATAGGGATTGCCTTACAACGATTAGGGATTTTACTAAAGGTAGTATTTACTCTCTTTTCCTATTGAAAAATATGGACAATCAGGATATACCTGAGAGCCTACAGAAGGAGAATATCTGGATATCAATACAGCCTCAAATACATACACAGTCGTACTGCAAATAATAAGGCAATTGTAGGGCCTACCGATGGAAGGTTTCTTGAGCATAAATAAGTGGGCTAGTTATATACAAACTATTGATATGGGATGCAATAAATTAAATTTAAAATCAATACTACCAATGAAATATGCTGATGATAATATATAAATTTCATTAACGGGTGATAATAATAATTTAATAATATTAAGTGGTGGTAATTTTAAAAAAACAATAATAAAACTGACAGATTAGTAGTTTCATGCAGGCCAATTAGATTTTATTTTCGTTATGGTTTGCCAGAATGCCCATTTTTATGGCTTTCCATCTTCACTGGTAGTTTTCATTCTGGTTGATGAAGTGAACTATAGCATTACAATTGGGTTAGAGATATTGTTTTTCAAGTTAAAGTTGAAAGTTTATACTCTTAGCTCTGTTAGTACTATTTACTGCACTCCGCAGAACCTCTTTATAAGTAAGGATCTAGGGTTTTATTTGTGTCCTTCCATGGAGTTTTAGAATTGAGATGTAACATTTGTAATTGAATGTTTCGAAGTCTCTCTAAGTTGATATTATTGACAGATTCGTATCTGTGAAAAGTATAAAATAACTCTAAAAACAATATCACTAACCCAATAACAGTTTTTTTTTTATATTTTCCTTCTAACAGTAACCCTGCCAGAAGGGAGTTTATTTTGTATACTGTACATACCATACATTTCTGTATACAATGTACACGTTAGTTGTGTCGCCGGTGGTACTCCAGGGGCCCGCCTCCAGCGATACTGGTGCATAGACCTCTGCAGCATCAACAACGACACATGTTACATGAGACGTACTTATATTATAGTTTTATACAAATAATAAGATTTTTTGAAAAATAATAAACAAACTTCAATAAAACAAAACAAAGACTAAAGAAACATGACAATAAGAATCAAATGATTAAGTGAAGAAAAAAAAAAGATTAGAAAAATAGTAGCGTTCAGCAACTACACAATAAATACCTTTTACGTTCATATTGACGAACTTACGTACATACATTCATACTTACATATACTGAAACATATAAACACATATAAACAACATATAAACACATATTTACATATTGTAAACATAAAAACATAGATAAGCACTTAAATTCATAACTACATTTAAACATATAACATAAACAGAACATATAATAAGATACCAAACTTACAGTAACCACAAACTGGAAATAATAAATGAATGAAACTTGAAAACATAAAATAGAGAAATTATTATAAGCGTTCAGCAGCAAAATAGAACAATATTTTTTTTTTTTTTTTTTAAAGGCAGAAAGAAGTTATCAATCAAAAATAGTTTTCATTAACTTCTTTAATTTTAATTAGTGCGTTCTTAAAAAATAGTTTCACGTCTACAAATATTTTTTCAAATAATAAGTGATTTTCTACCGGCCATCGTCCCAGTTTCTGTATAGTTTTTGTTATTAGCGAATTTCTGTAGTCAGTAAGTAGTCTACATTCATGTATTAGGTGGTGAATGGTTTGTTCATGTGTGAAGTCACAGGGAAACAATGGCGAGTCCCTGATTTTAAACCTATGAAGGTAACTGTTCACAGCTGCGTGTCCTGTGACTCCTTGTGTTGTATAGAAATCTGTCCATGTGTCAGTTTTATTGAGATAAGTGTGTAAGTGTGGGATGAATGAGTACAAAGGTCGTGCTTTGTGTGAAGAGTTCCATCGTACTTGCCATCGTTGTACTGCTTGTTGGTGTAGCATGTGTATTAAGTGTTGTTTCGATATCTGTGTGTATGATACAGGAAGGGAAGTATCTTTGGAAGCAGCTTTTGCAGCCTTGTCTGCCAAATCATTCTCAGGTATATCCGAGTGCCCTTTTATCCAAGTAAATGAAATCCAATTATTTCCATCAGTTTGTAGTTTTCTTAATAGCTTGTGGATTTTCTCGATAATCGGTGTGTGACAGTGCGTGTTAGCGATCATGTGTAACGAACATTGGCTGTCGGTCAGCACATTAATAGTTTTGTTATTGTTTTTTAAGTTGTTAATGTATTCGAGGGCTTTGAGGATGGCGAACTGTTCGGCTTGGTTATTAGAGCAATCCGGACCTAGTCTAAACTTTATAATGTTCATCAAAATCCCATTTTCAAATATTAGGCTAGCACGCCCTACATGTTCGCCATCCTTGCTACCATCAGTGTATATTTGAAAGTCTTTCGTGTTTTTGGAATTCAGGATAATTCTTGGGTAATCTGCAGGATGTGGCCAGTCTTTGTAGTCAGTAATGTGTTCCACGTCATCCGATTTGAAGGTTTCAGTATCAGTCTTTGTGGATAATAAATGGAATTTACTAACATAAAAGTCAGCTAATATACTTATGGGAACAATTTTGGCTAAGACGAAGGCGGCTTCATCGGAGAGGGTTCGAAAGCCTTTAGCGATTTTAAGTGCCATCAGCCTTTGGACCCTTTCCAACTTTCTAATGTTGTACATTTTCTTTAACGCAGGGTACCAAATTTCGATGCCATAGGCGAGGATGGGTAAAATTGCGCCCCTATACAGAATATCCAGAGCCTCCGTTCTTAACCCCCAGGTCGCTCTTGCCGCTATGGAAAGGTAATTTATTAGTTTTATGAGTTTGTTTTGTAGTATGTCTACGTGGGTGTTCCATGAAAGTTTTTTGTCAATGGTTATACCGAGGTATTTTATAGAAGATACATTGCGAAGTTCAGAATGTTGTATCTTTACTTGAAGTTGTGGGATTTGCCTTTTCCTAGTTATCACCATATAATTTGATTTGTGTGTGTTAAATGTCAGTTTGTTTGAGTGTGCCCAATTGTTTATTTTGTGTGATACGATTTCGATTAATGTTTGTAAGTGTTGGAAATATTCAGAAGTTATAATAACAAGTATGTCATCTGCGAAAGCCAAAAGAGTTACATTAGGTGGTAATCTTTCCTATGAAACATAATAGTTGACTCACTACTCAAAGAAAGATTACAACCCAATAACAGTGATACAGTTTATTTCAGCACCGTGAATGAAACCTTATGTTGTAAATTGTTCCTCGAAGAAGGAAAACCAACATAAAAATGTGTAGTGCGGCTAACATTAAACTTAAAGAAAAAAAAAATTCATGTAATAGAGAAGTATTGAAGCCCATAACTCCAGAAACTGATTTTATCCAAATTATTATTTCTTTCCATTCATGGTTCTACAATAAAGGGGTGTTAGGAGGCTGTATTGAACCTCAAATAGCCTGCTTTATTCATACAGTATAACCTCCATTAAACAGAATGCTTGGGGGAGCATTTTTCCATTCAACAGAGGTTTCCGTTGAAAGGTTAATAAAAAAAAAAATTAAGAAAATAACACATGGATCAGAGCTATTTATTAGGAAGGAATGCGTTTTACAATATATAGTAAACTAAATTAATTAAAAAAAGATGAATATAGCCTCAGAAAAAGATAAATTAAAAAAAAAAATCTTATTTTTAGTTCGGCAGCTGTATTTCCGCACAAGAGAACAATTGGACATTTTTCGCTTTCTTCCATCTTTTGCAATATTTTCCCATCAGAACATTTTGTGGAAATGCTTTTTAAAGGAGGTCGGTTTCGTTACTTTTTTATACATTCGTAGTTTTCAATGAGTGACTCAAGTTTGCTTATCCGCTCACTAACTTAGTTCTTCTTCAACTATTTTCCTTCACCACCAATCTTTTTCCAAAACATATTGTGACGCTTTTAAATTTATCTAGCCGTGACCATTTAACCGTTTAAATTTTTTCATTAAATTTCTTTAATCGCTTGCTAATAAACCATTTTATAAACCTAATTATTCCTCAATTTAATCACTTTCACTTAATCTGATATTGTTAGCTCACATCACGACATTTTTACTGGCAACAATTTAATGGACCTGCTCAGGGTTTCTGAGGACCTACTCATTTGATAGAAGGGAAAAACGAAAATATCTTAAAAAGGGGAAAGACATTTTGGGAAATAACCTGAAATGGTAACTATTTGCCGAAAATGATATCAAGCTAGAGCATAATGATCCCTGGATTCGTAGATCTAGAGAAGTACTTTTTCCGGTAACGATAGGGGCTTTACCCATTTACTGATATATTTACGATTCAAATAAAGGTATATGATGTATTTCAAATTATTTAGACCCTCGTATTTATGCAATTTTTAGTACTATGAGTGCACTGTTTGATCTCAATGTGCTCTATTTATTTTGATGCATTTTTTAAAAGTTAAAATAATGTTTTCATTATCGTGTATATCTACTTTAATATGAAAGATAGACTTAGATTTAATAAAATTTATATTTATATCATGTAATGAGAATATATGTCAGGGTAAAAAAATATATGTAATAAATAATACAACAGAAGTAGATTTTTACTTTCACTTACCTATATATGAAATATATAGTAAGTGGAAGTATTGCGATCGTGAAAAATTTCGACTTCCGGTTTTCAACGGAAAAAGACGTTTTGGGGTCCTGTGAGTCCAATTAACCAAGTCCCGCGAAATGGTCTGTGTGTGTGTGTGTGAACAGACTAGCTCAAAAACTATATACTGTGTGAACCTGAAATTAGGTATTTAGTGTATGTATATGCCCGCGATGTGACACCGAAAATTTCATCAAAATTACTCAAAGGGAGGGGGTACTTTATTTAATAACTTTTTAAGTTTTTTTCGATTTTCTCAAAAGATTTTGATTAAACTGAGTATTTGAAGTATGTATGGTATACCAAAGATGTGATAGCCAACATTTCATCAACCGGAGGAGGGACTTTACTTAATAAATTTTTTTCCAATTTTGACCTTTTTTTCGATGATCTCAAAAACTGCTTTAACGATTTTTATCAAATTCGTCATGTTTAATGAAAATTAGGTGTTCTTTAATATCAGGTAAGCTTTATCATTATTAAAATGTTCTGAGGGGGCTTATCTTTGGGGGGGGGGCCTTTTTTATTTGTTTGTTTCCTATAAAGTACCTTCGTTTTTGTTTATATGGAGAAACTAACTGCCTCTCGTTACGCCTAAAAATAAGAAATGGCTAAATATGAGATATGATAAAAATAAAGAAAACATAAAGAGGAGAAAAAAAGAAAAATATTCAGTCAACTCATAAAACTCGTTGAGCCCACGCATGCGGAGTACGCCTTTAATGGCAGACCATTGTTCATAATTAAAGCCGTTCTGTTCATTTGAGAAGTGGCAATTAACAAAACACATTAATTTCTAATCCAAGTAAGTTGGTAAGTGAAAGTTGTGTGTTGCGCGCACGCACCAGATTTTTTATTATAAAAAATATTACTTCAAAACAAACTGCGGAATGTATTTTTCCTTTTTTTCTAGTTGGATGATTCTTTGGATGATTGGATGATTCTTGATATTCTTTTATTGTCTTTCGTTTCAGGTGATTAACATTCAACTGTATTTGTAACATTTTCTTATATCATATGCGGCGTTTCGATACCATTGCCCATCTTCAAGCACCTTAAAAATTCTATGTTAAACATTTTATATGATGTTCAATATAGATCTTAAGGTGATTTATGATGAACAGAGGGTCTGAAACGTTGCACATGAGATATTTAAAATATTATAATACATATACAAATAGATGTTAATCACCTGAAAGAAAAGACATATAAAAGAATATGCAAATAATACATAAATATTTTTACACGATCAACAATAATATACGGAGCATGACTTAAATATCAGCAATATGTATCCTTTGGAACTTATAAAAGATTTCTTTATTTTTAATAATTTGCAAAATAATAATTTTAATCTAGAATGAAAGGCATCTTATGATATTTAGCAATCTGTTAGAGATCAAATTGGACAATTATTTCAGACAAGCTGTTCACCATTCCTTTTCCTTAGCCAATTCTAAATAATCTATCGAGTGTTTCATTCAATCTTAATTTTCTTAGACGAATCAATTCTATGTTATATTAAATCGCTCTTCCAATGCAAAACTAGTCTAACTCATATCCCATATCAGGAATAATCGCTGTCACGTACTAAAAACGTTCTTGCACAGAGGTAGTAGAAGAATATAATTCATAAAAATCTAGGAAAAATCGTTGGAGCTCATGCAAAACTGTTTTGCTCACTTTTCGCGAACATTGGATTAGGTAAATTCTCCACAGATTTTGACGGATCTATAAAACTGCTGAATTCAGTATTCCAATACCGCAACAATTTAAATATACCACAAACTTGCACAGAAGGCATTTCATATTGAAATAAATCATTTTTTTTTTTTTTTTTTTAGTTTTCTGGAAGTCTGCCAAAATTGAGTTAGGTGGCGTTGTATGAACCGCGACGAAATGCGGTTTTGACAAGTTTTAGTTGTTACGAGTTAGACAAGTCTTGGATGGTATGAAAGATATTATTCCATGTGATTGAAATAAAAATAAGAATAATTGTTTCATGTGATTTAAATGGGATGAAAAGCCTCGTATTTTTTGTTGGTTAATAAGTACAATTTTTTTTCTCTCAAATAGATATACTTATTTTTACTTTCACTTACCTATATATGAAATATATAGTAAGTGGAAGTATTGCGATCGTGAAAAATTTCGACTTCCGGTTTTCAACGGAAATACACGTTTTGGGGTCCCCTGAGTCCAATTAACCAAGTCCCGCGAAATGGTCTGTGTGTGTGAACAGACTAGCTCAAAAACTATAAACCGTGCGAACCTGAAATTGCGTATTTAGTGTATGTATATGCCCGCGATGTGACAGCAAAAATTTCATCAAAATTGCTCAAAGGGAGGGGGTACTTTATTTAATAACTTTTTATGTTTTTTTCGATTTTCTCAAAAACTGCTCTAACGATTTTGATTAAACTGAGTATTTGATCTATTTATATGCCCGAGATATGACTGTAAAAATTTCATCAAAATTGATCATCCGGAGGGGGGACTTTACTTAATAAATTTTGTATCATTTTCACGTGTTTTTTTTTATTTACTCAAAAACGTTTTTAAAAATTTTGATCAAACTGAATATTTGATGTATGTATATGCCAAAGATGCGATAGCCAACATTACATCAAAATTGATCAACCGGAGGGGGGACTTTACTTAATAAATTTTGTATCATTTTCACGTGTTTTTTTTTTTTACTCAAAAAAGACTTTAACGATTTTGATCAAATTGGATATTTGATGTATGTATATATCAAAGATGTGATAGCCAACATTTCATCAAAGTTGGTCAATCGGAGCGGGCACTTTATTTCATAATTTGTTTTCCAATTTTTACCTTTTTTTCGATGATCTCAAAAACGGCTTTAACGATTTCTATCAAATTCGGCATATTAAATGAAAATTAGGTGTTCTTTAATATCAAGTAAGCTTTATCATTATTAAAATGTTCTGAGGGGGCTTTTTGGGGGGGGGCCTTTTTTGTTTGTTTGTTTCCTATAAAGTACCTTTGTTTTTGTTTATATGGAGAAATTAAGTGTCTCTCGTTACGCCTAAAAATAAGAAATGGTTAAATCTGAGATATGATAAAAATAAAGAAAACATTAAGAGGAGAAAAAAAATAAAAATATTCAGTCAACTCATAAAACTCGTTGAGCCCAGGCATGCGGAGTACGCCTTAAATGAATGACTATTGTTCATGATTAAAGCCGTTCTGTTCATTTGAGAAGTGGCAATTAACAAAACGCATTAATTTATAATCTAAGTAAGTTGGTAAGTGAAAGTTGTGTGTTGCGCGCACGCACCAGATTTTTTTAATTTCTATCCAAAATATGATTAGGGCAGATCAGTGAAACTCGTGGAGGTATTATTATTGTTTTACGCTTTGTGTTAATGCCAAATTTTAATCGAATCCTCTTGTATAATATCCGCGTTATTTTACAAGGAATGCGAATGTTTCAATAACAAACGGCCGACAATTGTGAAAACCCGAGGCCGTTAAGGTCAGGGTTGGCTAGCGATTATGCTGAAGAACTGAGCTCACAAATTTTCTTGAACTGCACCAGTTTTTCAATGTCTGCTACAGACCATTAGAATTCGCTGCTCCATAGTATCAAGAACCATTGAAATTAATCGCTAAGCATGAATTAAATTTTCTTTAGAAAGGATCAGTAATATTATGGAAATTCATCATTACTACTTCAAAATCAAAATTTTGTTAAAAGATTTATCAATGTATATATATGATAATGTGTATATAGGTATATATGATAACGTATATATATATATATATATATATATATATATATATATATAGTTTATATATATATGATGATTTGAATAACGATACGTCAGCTGAGATTAAAAGGAGGATAATGCTGGCGAACAGAAGCTTTTTCGGATTAGGCCACCTCTTCTGAAATCCCTATCTCACGAGAATAACTAAAGTAAGGTTGTATAAAACCCTGATCCGCCCCGCCCCGTCTTGATGTATGGCTCTGAGACTTGGACCATCTCGAGTTCTGACCAGCAGAGGCTCCTTGTTTTCGGGAGAAAAATTCTGCGCCGAATCTAAGGTCCAATAAAAGTATGCGGAAATTGGAGAATACGAAACAACTTGGAGCTTCAAACGGTCCATGGGTAGCCAGACATTATTAGAGTCATCCGCATTGGAAGGCTTAAATGGGCAGAATGCGGGAACAGAGCATTCCAAAAAAAATGATGTCCGAGAAAATCTATGGGTCGAGAGGTGTCGGAAGACCGAAACTTTGGTGGGCAGATGGAGTCACAAAGGATTCAAGACAACTTTTAGGTGCTCGGAATTGGATTGCGGCTGCGCTGGATAGGGAGCGATGGGGCAATCTTCTTAAGGAGGCCTTGACTCACTAAGTGGGTTGTTGCGCCAGTAATGATGATATATATATATATATATATATATATATATATATATATATATATACATATATATCTATATATATTTATTTATTTAAAGTTTAATGGATTCTATACGAAGGACAGTGTCTTCTATCATCTTATCTCTCTGAAAATACAATAGAATGATTAAAAAATGTTAATTGTTTATTTATGCTGTTATGCCACATTATGCTACTATGGCTAATCGTACGTTGCTAAAACAGTAGGGGTTCTAAATTTTGCCGAACTCGCGACCTTGGGAGAAGGCTTTCATGCTAATGTCTGCACTACAAGAGACCCCTTAACAATGTTACTTTAGATTCTAGAATTATCTCTACATAATTTATTCTTGCTCCTCAATACAATAGTTTTTCAATTAAAGTCCTTTGTGTGAAAGATATTTCACATTTCTTCCCCTAACTTTTCACTGTATAACCGATTATAGTTCATGATAGACTTCTGCCACAACTAATATGATGAAACCGTATTGGTGAGAGTTAAATTTCTTTTCGAAGGTCCTCCTGTAGTTGGCAGTTTCCAGGGTAACATTTGCTAATACCATTGAAACTTTTGAAAATTTAAAAAATTGAAATTGGAACTTATATTAGTAATTTTTTAAATGTAATCTGAAGAATACATACTAAACACGCCGAAAGAAATTGATAAAATATTCAAAGGTGCTGTAACTTTAAAAAAAAAAGAATGAAATGTCAACAAAGAAGAACTAATAGAAAACAAGGTCTGAAGTAATCAAATTAGCGGTGAACGTGACATAGCGGAAGATTATTGGAAAGAACGTAAAGAAAAAAACCCACAAAAAACAAAGAATTGACATTGTCATGAGATCTCAATCTGATTACATTATTCAGACACAATGAAGGGTATAATATAAATATGTTGTAAAGAGATAGAATGAATTTTAGTGGCTGGCGTTTAAGATATCAACGATGTACGCCAGAAATAACCATGAAAGGCGGTAAATAAATAATTTTAGTTAGTGAGGTTAATAAACTTATAGATAAAAAACAAAACAATATTTAAGTTTCGATAGTTTTTCATTTTACAGAATTCAAAAGAAAATCTATTCCAATAGGGTAGTCAAAAGTTCAAAGTTCAAAAACTTTTAATTAAATGATCTAATACGTGATTAGATGCTTTGGAATGTTAAAGGCCCTTCTGGGATATTCCATTCCGGACTAAATATAAGAAGCGACTAGGGGATTATCTTGCCTTGAAAATCGAAGCACAAGATAACTTTTGGGTCCCTGTTTTGTATCTGGCAGTTACTTTTGAGTAATGTGGCTACTAATTTGTGTTGAGATTGTTTGTCTGACATTTTTACGTTAGTAAAATTATTTTAAATCAACATCAGTGTTACAATATATTGAATATTTGATTATTTTAGGAGTTCAAACCAATGCGACTATTTAAAAATTAATCCCCTCTCCAGCATGCCATTATACTTTCAAAATGAACAACTCCTTTAGACAACAAGAACTTCTCAATCTTTCAATGTACTCCCCCTCACTGGGCCAACCCCACGGGAAATTCTCAATGCCCTAAATTGTGCTATGTTAAGCAAACTTTAAACTGAACGTCTCCAACGCAAGATTTCTTGTCATTCTAGGCCGCATTCATGAATCCAAAAACATAATGGAAAGCGTTTGTTTGTTCTGCTCAAATGCTAACTTTTAAGCAGTTCCGGAAGTCTGTTAATTGACAATTCTCTTGTAGAGTTTGAGATTGGGCGTAAATAACTGAAAGGTAAGCAATGTAAATTCTCACCGGTACAAGTAAGGTGACAAAAAACATTAAGTTCTCAAGTTTTCGATCATCATTACTTATTTATTGTTTCAACTTACATATAACTAATCTATAAAATAAATAAAACCCCAAGAACGTATTTTGTACATATCTCTTCTGTGTCTGACACAACAGCCCCAACAACTCCCTGCTCATAACTCACCACACCAAAGGGTCAAAATGGGATTTAGGAAGCTCCCAAAGGAAAGGGAATTCACAGGTTTCAATGTCGCAACTATATCATCATAGTGACTTACATAAGGCTGGAGGGACAGCACTTATCGTAAACTCTATAGTCAGGTATGGCAGCAGTAACTTCGATCAAGCAGATGCAATGGAAGGAGAAATATATAATAAGTGCTTATATTTCCGAGAGACCTTTGGAGAAAGAGAGAGTTCACCGTGAGATTCCTCTAGTCGGGTCTTACGGGATTAATAGATGCATAATTTGAGCCATATGAATTAATATTTAGATCTGCAAACGATTCTGTAACACTTCTGTGGGTTAATAATATTTTTGTACGAAAATATAACAAAAATAGTCAATGCCACACGAATTATAAAAACACAAATATTAAAGCAGGTTATGAACATTATCACTTTGTAACACAAATCATATGGTTTGAACTTCACAGTCTAAGACTAACTCGTCCAGTAGCTCGCTTCTTATAGTCGTTAAAGGCTGGCGTGGATGGTTCCAGACCTGCGTGGACTGGGCTCGAAAGATCTGGTCGCAAACACGTGCTCTGACGGTTTGTTCCGACCGCTAGTTCGTTCTAACAAAAGGTCTTTTTTTTTTTTGGCACTGAGATTATTTGACAAATCCTATTTCGCAAATATGTTTTTATTTATATGTTTTCGTTATGTCGAGAGACAGGTAACTTTAGTGTTATATAATTGCTACAATTCTTAACCATCGATCGTCTGTTAAAAGGATCGTTAATTTCTTATAACCTTTGAATTGAGCTGTCATTATTAACTTTGAAAGCTTTCAGAAAATTCCTAATGTTGTCAGTGACAGTTAATTTCCTGGTGAAGGTTAGCAATTTTTTAATGTATTTTTCATCTTCTCATCAATTTCCTCTAATTACAGAATGACTTTTTCTTCAACATTTTTTCGACTAAGTTATTTGAAATACCTCCAGAAAAATTCATATCTACCAATGTGCTAGCGAAATGGAACAAATGCCATACTCGAGAATGTAGAAGATAAGGGAAATAGGGCATGTACATCTAATTTCCTTTCTTACTTTGGGGATGGTGCTTTCTATGAATATAGAAAATTATGAAAAATAATAACGTGAAGAAGTAATAATGATAATATTTAAAATTCTAAATGTTATTATCAGCATGGTTCCATTCAGAGCTGTGGAAGAAAAATATTAAATAGAATATATAATATTATGTGAAGACCTCAATATAAATTAATATGCCTTGAATTAATAGAACTTCCATAACTCGGGAAAGGTAGCGCTAATCGAAGGGATGATGTAGGAAGCGCTTTGTCAATGAGACGAAGTGACTTAATTATGATTCCAGGGATGCCACATTATCATCTAAATGCAGTATTTATAATACTTTATAACAGATCTTATGAACATTTACGCTTTTTATGCCTTTTATCAGTAAGAAACTAAGAATAGTGTAATTTACTTACTAAAAGTTAAGGTTCAATTTACGCACAACACATTGATCTTTTTATGATTTTTGTATGATTTATTGGAAAGAATAATTATTTCATACAATAAAATGTCACAAACGTAAAATTGCCAAAGAAGTAATGAAACACTGAATAGAATAAATGAACTACGAAAGCACAACATATCAGTAGGAATACACTACACTACCAACTAAACAGGAACAATGAATTACAAATAATATGAAAATTTACATTGGATAGTTATAGTTTAGTATTATATACTTATAGTTAATAAATTTTCTCATTAATTATTGATACTAAATAAGTCACAGCCTGGTTTTGCAATCTGGACATAACTTGACCGTATGCTTAAATTATCAAATAGGGATTCAGATCTTTACACGAATACGTTTCGAATTATTTTTTTTGTGTTTCTGATGCTCTTAGCTGTAGCCTGCGGCAATATTTAGTTGTTTTTTGAAGAGAGGTTGAATGGACTACAACTAATTTTTTACTTTCACTTACCTATATATGAAATATATAGTAAGGAAAGTATTGCGATCGTGAAAAATTTCTACTTCCGGTTTTCAACGAAAATACACGTTTTGGGGTCCAGTCCCGCGAAATGGTCTGTGTGTGTGTGTGTGTATGTGTGTGTGTGTGTGTGTGTGTGTGAACAGACTAGCTCAAAAACTATAGGCCGTACACAACTAAAATTAGGTATTTAGTGTATGTATATGCCCGCGATGTGACAGCAAAAATTTCATCATAATTGCTCAAAGGGAGGGGGTACTTTATTTAATAACTTTTTACGTTTTTTTCGGTTTTCTCAAAAACGGCTCCAACAATTTTGATTAAACTGAGTATTTGATCTATTTATATGCCCAAGATATGACTGTAAAAATTTCATCAAAATTGATCAACCGGAGGGGGGACCTTACTTAATAAATTTTGTATCATATTCACGTGTTTTTTTTATTTACTCAAAAACGGTTTTAACGATTTTGATCAAACTGGGTATTTGATGAATGTAAATGCCAAAGATCTTTTTTTTTTTTTTGTTTCCTATAAAGTACCTTTGTTTTTGTTTATATGGAGAAATTAACTGTCTCTCGTTACGCCTAAAAATAAGAAATGGCTAAATATGAGATATGATAGAAATAAAGAAAACATAAAAAGGAGAAAAAAATAAAAATATTCAGTCAACTCATAAAACTCGTTGAGACAGACCATTGTTCATAATTAAGGCCGTTCTGTTCATTTGAGAAGTGACAATTAACAAAACGCATTAATTTCTAATCTAAGTAAGTTGGTAAGTGAAAGTTGTGTGTTGCGCGCACTCACCAGATTTTTTTAAAATTAAAATTAAATTTGCAGTCTACTTTTTTTCTAATATAGTTGAAAACAATTATTTGTGATTCCAACCAACAACTAACTTGTCAGTTCTTAGAGAAAGGTTCAACTAGCTACTCTAGTTGTAATTGTTAATTTTAAATTGCTATCAATTTTCGCACAACTCTGGTTGAAACACACACCTTTCACGTACCAACAGTTGGATAGATTAGATATCGACGTTTTTGAAAAATATGTAAACGCCTGTCAGCAATTTAACACATTTTTCCACATTCATTAACTTACTTTTGTTTGTCTCCATAAGTTAGAGTGTACTAAATGTTGTATTGCAATATATTTCATATATAGGTAAGAAAGTAAAAATATTAATCCGTACTCGATTAAATTATTTAACAAAGAATTAAAACTTTTTCTGGTAACATATGTTTTAAATATGATCCTGATATCAGTATGATTATCAATAAATGATGTATTAATAATAATGATTGAATGATCAAAGATGTAGGATGTAATCAGCTATTATCCGTCGAAATATGTTACGTGACATGACAACGTATGAGCCAACTATCTTATCTTCAGCTTAATCAAGCTCAACATTTCGCTAGTTTGTTAACTGTGATCGCAATCAAGAATCCGTCTTCACGAGAACGTTGTTATATTTTAAACGTTATATAGTTTTTATTTTTATAAATAAAAATACAAGGGCGCATGTTTGTCCAAAACTCGAAAAGTAACGGAGAAACACTTTATTATCAAAATATATGACAGAAGTGGGGTTCTTGTTACTATAACAAGAAAAATCGATCTTAATTGACCATGATCCGAACTCTATGCATTGTTTTTGAATGCTTATGAATCCAAATGCAATTATAAGTTAGATCAGTGTTGCATTTGACGAGCAACCTAAATCATTAATAAAAGATTTTCATTTTAAAGAAGGGTAAAACAAGTACATTTAAAAGTAAGTTTGTTTAAAAAAAAATTAACTAAATATGAGAAATATTAATATAACAATAAAAAAGCTTACAAGATATTTAACTAAAATAATTAATGATTTAAGAGGCCGGATGAAGTAATATTTTTTGGAAATTAAGTTCATAAATGCATTAATCTTACGGAAATATCTATGTGTTGACAAATTGATACAGACAAATCAAAATTATCCGAGTAACATGATAGATTGTCCCCTGTGAATTCAGAAAAACTTTTTATCATCCTATTTTTGATTGTCCATCTAAAGTCAGTGATAACTTTTAAACTACTGATTGCATGCTTATGAAAAAGGTATCAATCGATTCAGCGACGTAGATACTGCTAATATATTACCTCATAGCATCATTGATTTTGGGTAAAAAATCAATTTAGATGCATGTATACGTACAATATTTGCATACTTGAATTTATCACAAAAAATGGTGAAATGGCCAAAAAATCATATTTTTTTCTATAAACAAATTCCCACTTTGACCAAAAAACTAAATTCAGTCTTACGAAAATCCAAGGTAAAACAACTAAGGCGCTCTATTTATACGCAGAAAGGTAATCCTTTCAGTCTCTACTGCATGCCGTTGATCAGATTATTAACACTGAAATGTAATAACATCGTATCTCTTAAACGCATCTGAATTTGCACATTTGAAAATCAATTTGCTTTTTTGTTGTTATCGCCAAAAATGGTAACACAGTCCATATGTTTTCTATTGAAAGAAAAATATGGATTACTTTAAAGATATGCAAAATATTTTAGTAAGACCTGGATTTCCGAGATATTTAGGACAATTGGCTGTTTTTTTTTCGTCAAAATTTTGGGGAAAAAGGCCAAATCGTGAAGAGTCTTGGTCTCCCCCTAAATTTGCTTTGAATAATGTGCGAATGCAATAGACGACGTAGAAGCCCAAGTATACCATTTGCGGTATCAATGATAGTTATTACAAACATTATGCAAAAGTTAACGATTCGTTGTACAATTACTCAAGCCAAATCGCAGAGGAACAAGATAGCAGCTTTCAACAATAATGTTAAGAGCCGTATTTGTGAACGTGGAAAAGCAAAAGGGAATCTTAAAATAAATTGCTTGGACCAGTAATAATTCAAGCTGAATGCGAGAGTGAAAATCAATGATATTGATGCTATCTCTCTCCCTTAATCATTTTGTTTGCTACTTCTACAGAGAGGCAAGAGGGCTGATCTCTCTGTTTGTTCGAGTTTAACATCATAATGTACTAAGTAGGACTAAAAGAATGAGTCGTCCTAGCAACTTATGCATTTAAGGAAGTTACCTAGGTTTTCTAGTCGGCGAGGGAAGATAGAAATTGATTGTATCCAAAGCAACTCGTAAGTCGAGGTTTGAGACATCACATCATGACATACTACAGGCTCTGTACTGTAACTGCTAAAGTTTCTATCTATACAATAATTTATATGTATATATCCAATAATTTGTAAATTGTTTGTATGAGCAGGTCATGGCTATTTTTTTTTCTCGATAAGGACTTTTTTTTTTTTTAGATAAATGAACAATAAAGAAAATATTCCATCTTCATGTGTGTATCTATTAGTATTAATGCATTGTTTATACCATAGTAATAACCACACGATCTGCTAAAAACAAGACCAAGAAACTTATAACTCTACTCAATTCCTAATTTTTTTATTTCATTTTTGCTATCTACGTAGAGAGGTGTCCATCTCCATATCCTATAGATCTGCTACTTTTCCTTGCACGCATACTGAACTGAAAGGGAAATACTTTCAGAAGAGGAAAAGGGTCGATTAGGATAAAAGGGTTCTTTGATCTGCGCGCCCTTCATCCAGGGAAGGGGCCCTGTCATTTGACTAAGGAAGGCTTTGCCAGGTTAGGAAAGTTATCTTACATTATCTTCCTAAGTCCTGTCGTCTTCCATATAACGTATAATAACTGGGGAACAGTTTTGGAAAATTAAATCCTGTGTTATTGTAATTGCAAACGGTAAATTAAAAATCAAAGGGCGAAATTTCAAGATCCGATCATATTCGATGTATTTTGCCATATTTAGGCCTAAACACTCGCATTCACCGATCTACTCATCACTCATCATCCTCTACTGCGACACGTATCATCCTTAAAGCAATTTTCCTATTTTCATACTCGGGAACTCATTCTTAACTTAACAAACACCTTCAGGAGCCCATTTTATTTATCACATTGCCATCGGTCGTATCACTAATGTTAACTGACAGCTTATATTAAACAGGGAAAGGTTGGGGGTGCGGTCAAAATAAGTAGCACAAATATGTGAGATTTGCATATTTTATTGTAGCCGACATTTCGACCCAAATTTTAGGTCATCATCAGGGCTAAATTAGAAAAACCCAAAAACAACCAATCAGAGAAATTATATAAACAAATACTAAATGTATGTGAAACATTAAACAAAATTAAATAAGATAAAAATAAACATAAACATATTTTTTTGTAGAGTTAAAAAATATAGTTATTAAAGTAAGACTATGATAAAATTAATAAATCAAAATGAGATAAAACTCAAAATAGCATATCTGAGGTGATATTGTACTATAGGTGAACATATAATAAGGTTGCAATGAAGCCTAAGTAAATAAGATGAAATGTAACATACAGAACACAAGGTGGTGTGTAAATCGAAAATGTAAAAAAATGAGATGGATAATATAATAATACAGATATTATTTGATTGAGATGAATATTTTTATATTATACATCTCATTTTTTTTCATTTTCGATTTACACACCACCTTGTATTCTGTATACTACATTTCATCATATTTACTTAGGCTTCATTGCTACAGACCATGTAACCATATTATATGTTCACCTATAGTACAATATCACCTCAGATATGCTATTTTGAGACTTATCTCATTTTCATTTATTACTATTATTGTAGTCTTGCTTTAATAACTATAATTTTTAAATTCTACTAAAAAAATTATTTTAATGTTTATTTGTATATGATTTATTTAATTTTGTTTAATCTTTCACATAAATTTAATATTTGTTTATATAATTTCTCTGATTAGTTGTTATTTGATTTTTTTAACTTAGCCCTGATGATGACCTAAAATTTGTGTCGAAACGTCGGCTACAATAAAATAAGTATATCCCACATATTGTGCAACTTATTTTGACTGCAACCCCAACCATTTCCTGTTTATAATTATCTACGGTTAACTATCATCCACCTTCATGACAACTTATATTAATTAATACAGAAAACTATGGTTACTTTAGGAAAATTAATTCCAATTATTTAAAAATGCTAATAGCCCTGTGAAAAACTTTCATTAAGTTGTTCTTATAGGTAACGAAGAACCAAATTTCAATAGATGAGAGTTATGAAAAATCGCCTCTCCTCATCAAATTAAAACAATGTAATAAGGTGTCATTTACCTGCTGGTTGCAGAATTAGTTTAAATTGTGTTATTTATAATAACATCATATTATTATTTTAAATTATCGCGGTGGCCACCTATCATTATTCATTTGAGCTCTTTATTATTCTTAAATCTGAAGGCCTTTGCTTGTAACTGTTATCAGAATAAGTTATATTTCAGTCTTATTTCTCTATTTTTCTTTATTGACGCTTCCTTTTGTTCTAATTAAAATTTAAGTTAATGTATGTTCTTTATTCAAGAGTGTTTTCAGTATTATTCTTTCTAAGTGTTTTAATGCTCGTTTCTTTTACCTTTTATTTTTATTCATAATAAATGTGTGGTTATATATTTTCATCAGCAATCGTTGTATTTAATTTCACGCTAGTATTATTTCCATTGTTTTTTTTTTTCTTTCTTTTTATCACAAACATTGCTCAATGATTAAACAAAGCTGATGTTCAATACAGTAATTTGATGTATATTTATTTTATATTTTAACAGTCTGCGAAGCGAAATCACATTTCTTAAAAAACTCATGTATAATGGAGACATATCATTAAAAACCTGAAGGCGTTGCTCATTTATATGTTTCATCTTGAAGGTATTTAGAAATAATATTGTAACGTTAAATCGTTAAATAAATAAAAAAACATATGGTTTAAAATCTCTTAAACCTTTTGTTGGAACGAACTAACGATTGTAACGAACCGTCAGAGCACATGTTCGGGAAGGGTGCTAAAATACCATAATAGAATTAGATCGATCAAATCCGATCGATCGACGATATATCGATATTAAGATTTAAATCCCTATATTTGAACTTTCATTATATTTTCGGCCTCGAATTAGACTAAGTTATAAAACATATTATTCGTTGAATTATATGACAATATTTTTTTCCGTTAAAATTCCTAAAAATAGGGCATTTTTAATTGATTTTTTTTTTCTTATTTAGACAATAATTATTTTAAAATGTTTCAAAAGGAGCAAATGCCTGAAAGAGATATGTATATAAGCAGAAAGCTCAATAGATAATAATCCTGACTCACTTCATCCATTATGTATAACCCTGTACCGAATAAACTATTTTATTTAAATTTAAGTGAAGAAAGAATTCTTTTAAAAATTAATTTGAAATACTTTGAGAGATGGTATTTTTATTTGTTTTATTTTCACTGATAAAGGAAATCCCATGCTCTTTAATGAAAAAATAATTATTCGATTATCGTCATTTAGTCAGAAATTATAGATTTTTGGCCGCTAAATGACAAAATTTTCCCAATGTGCGTCGCACATAAGGGTATTTGACAGGCCTAGCTGGCCAAAAATTAGTTTCACAAAATGCAGCGGAGGTGGGAAAACCTATTGAATGTTCAATTAGAATAGTTGGAGATTCAAGTCAAAGTCATATATCGCTTCTCTAGTTGAAAGGATTAGAAAAAAACCAGTTTAAACTGGTCTGTTAAAACTTCTTTTCTTTTGTTTCCCATCAAAAGTAACTTTGTGAGTGCATAGTTAAGTGCTACTTGTAAGCGATCAGATTTTATTTAGACCTTCTCATTATGGATTGTGAAAGACCAGGGATGTATCTATGTTATAGCAAAATATTATTAATTAAAATATAGAATAAGGCACTACAAAAAAATACGATACATGCTCTTTATTTTTTGCTGCTTGTTACTGTTAATTTCAACATTCGATGATGATTTAGTTATACTTCCCGATGAGTCCCGATAACTTTTTTATCATGATTGGTTGTCCAAACTATGTAGTAAGGAAATATTAAATCAATAGCCCCTAATCTGGAAAATATTGATTTTTTTTCTCCTGCAAATCTAAATAAAGAAGCAAAGTTTTAAAAGAAATTCTTAAAAAAGATAAATTTATAAACATAGATTTATAAATCTATTTATATTTATATTATATTTATATTTATATATTATATAATATTATTTTATATAATATTATATTTTATTATATTTATATTTATATTTATAAATTTATCTACCATATGTATAAATCTATCTATTTATAAATCTGGATTTATAAACTAGAAAATCCACATTTTAATAGATTATAATCTGAAATAACCAGACCACAGAAACAAAAAAGAAAGTAGGTACCCAAACGGATTCATTATTTAAATTTGAAGCTCAAACAAATCTCCAAACCAAACAAGTTCCAACTCTAAACCACATCTCCCACACACCTAACAGACCCCGCTCTACACCTAAACCAAAGCCACAACACGCTATCGCCACTCGTTCAGTGACGTTGGCCACGATTCATCCACCCTCACCATAACATTCCCCCTCCCCACATCCCAGCACACTTCCCCAATCCTCTACAACGCAATCCCCCGATCCCTCGTCTTCATGCTCCAACCTTTCTATCGACAAAGGTCGGCCTGAAGGCGACATCGAGTTTATAGAAGTAGACTCGCCTGACTCCGCTGACGGCTATACCGAGGTCAAGTATAAAAAATAAAAAATTAAAAAGGACAATGTAATAAGCAAAAGTAAAAACAGACCCAAGTAAATAACGTGACTATATAATATCATTATACTGTTTTTATTTTTTCTTTATTCTTCTTTTTTATTATTTATTTATTTTTTATTTAAATATATTTTCCCCTTAATTTATGATTCCTTTGTATCGATTTCTTTAGCCTTACCGTTTTAAGCGTTTCCAATTTTCCAAACATGTCACTATTCTTTGATTTCCTTTACATATTCAATTACTTTTCTTGCGACGTTTTTTTTCCTATACCTCCTTTCTCCGTGATATGGACCACCTAAAACTGCTCCAATGGAATTGTAACGGACTGTTTCTGCACTTTAGTGACCTCCAAATGTTAATTGATGAATATCAGCATGACCTGCTCTGCCTTCAAGAAACGCACCTCAAACCCTCCGATACTCTGACTCTAAAACATTTTGATCTTTTTAGGTTTGACCACACTGGTGGCGCAAGAACTTGTGGAGGAGTCACCATACTCGTTTCGACCATATTAGCCTCCCAGAAAATTAATCTGCAGACCGATCTACAAGCTATCGCCGTAAGAATTCTTAGCAGTACTCCATTTACTTTATGTAATATATACCTTCCTCAGCAAACTGCAGTGTCTGAGTATCAAACTAACATCTGCTCTCAGCTTCCACCTCCAGTAATTGTCGTTGGAGACTGTAACGCCCATAACTTACTCTGGCGCTCAAATAGCACCGATAATCGAGGAAAATTAATAGAAACGGTTTTAGAAACAAATCACCTCTTTCTCCTCAATAGCGGCGAACCTGCCCTACCTCAGCCCTACACATGGGACCCATTCATCAATCGATCTCGCATTCTGTTCCTACGGATTAGCTGCGGATTCTTCTTGGGCAGTGAAACCTGATCAGCATTCAAGTGATCATTTCCCTATAATGATCAAACTAGCTGGAAGGAAATCTTATCCATTCAAAAGACGACGCTGGATTCAAGTTAAGCTGATTGGCCAAGTTTCACTGAGTCCGCACAGCTAGACTTCTTACTTTCTGACGACGTCAATGAATGTTGTACATTGATTACTACCAAAATAAAAGAAGCAGCAGATTCTTGTATTCCCCAAAACCCCAATTAATCCCTAACGCCGCCCTCTACCCTGGTTCAATTCTGACTGCAAAGATGCTGTAAGAAATCGTAGGAAGGCATACCGAAAATTCAAGAAAAATATGACACTCCAAAACCTAATAAATTACAAGAAAGAAAAAGCCAAATGCAAACGAATTATAAATCAAAGCAAAAGTGATTCGTGGAAAGCTTTCGTATCATCAGTGAGGTCGGATACGCCAGCCTCAGTAGTCTGGAGAAAAATAGGAGCCATAGAGGGAAAAAGATTCAGTCCTTCCATCCATCTCAATATTTATGGCCGACTGGTGAGTGATGAAATCACTCAGAATGAAATCATTTCAGAAGAGAAAAGATTCAGTCCTTCCATCCATCTCAATATTGATGGCCGACTGGTGAGTGATGAAAAACACCTAGCTAATGAATTCGCTAAGTACTTTTCCTTAAATGGATTACCTTTTGAAGAAGCATTTTCAAACTACAAAAGAGATATGGAAAAGCACCGTATCGAATTCATGTCACAAGAAGATGCTGAAGTATACAACGTTCCTTTCAGTTTTTCTGAACTTAAGACAGCACTGCAAGCGTTGAAAGGAAACTCTCCAGGTCCAGATGAACTGACGTACAGCATGCTTAAACACCTCTCCGAAAAATCCTTAGTCCAAGTACTTATCTTCCTTAACAAAGTATTGACCACTGGAGTATTCCCCACTTCATGGAAACAATCTCACGTGATACCCATACTGAAAAATGGAAAAAACAAAACTCTATTATCTAGTTATCGTCCTATCTCTCTAACCAACTGCCTTAGTAAGCCGATGGAAAAGATGGTAAATAAAAGACTGATATGGACCCTCGAAAGAAATGACCTATTTAACAACCTCCTATGCGGTTTCCGTAAGCATCGTTCTACTATCGACAACTTAATTCGACTAACCACCGCCATTCAAAACGCATTTATTCAGAAAATGTACGCCGCAGCAATATTTTTTGACATTCATAAAGCCCTCGAATGACATAAAGGACCCTAGAAAGAAATGACCTATTTAACAACCTCCAATGCGGTTTCCGTAAGCATCGTTCTACCATCGACAACTTAATTCGACTAACCACCGCCATTCAAAACGCATTTATTCAGAAAATGTACGCCTTAGCAATATTTTTTGACATTCATAAAGCCTTCGACACAATATGGAAATATGGCATTCTAAAAGATTAAAAGAATGGGGAATTAAGGGTTACATGGCCCAGTTTATAAAGGGTTTTCTTGAAACCAGGTACTATAGAGTCTGTGTTGGAGGGTGCGAATCCGAAAATATTGCACTGGACTGTGGTGTTCCACAGGGTTCGGTATTAAGTCCAACACTTTTTTCAATTGCAGTGTCAAACTTAACTGATATCCTAGTGGAAAACGTCGAAGGTTTTTTATTTGCCGATGATTTTTCAGTTATCTGCTGCTACACAGATCTTGAGTACATAAGGAATCAACTGAAACTGTGTTACGGTGTAACAAGGTTTAAGGTATATTTTTTTTTGGAAAAAAAATGGTAAAGATTCGGGAGACGAAGGCCTTTGCTTTTCATTACAGCTTGGTCCGAACAATTTTTAATGTTTGTTTTGGCCATGATTTTTTTTTTTTGCATTCGGCAGAAATTTTTTTTTGTTTAAACAGGTTAGAATAAAATTTTGTAAATATTGGCCATAGTTTTATATTGTGATTTCAATTAATTAACCTAGTGTTATAAGGCAATAAACAAAAGGGGACCAAATTGAGTAAGCTTAGTAACACGAAATTTAATAGCAATTTCAATAGAATATTTTTTTATAGTACGCTATATAAAATGTAAGGTTAAATGTAAATTAAATTAGTATAAGATCAGAACTCGTATGTATGGTGTGAGGAACAGTCCGCAGTCCTTTTGTAATAAAAAAATCTAAAAGGTCCGGAGATTTACGTAGTGATGTTGGCCAGTATGTCGGTGTGTCAGGATTTATCGTGTCTAATGAAAGCTCATGGATAGCAGCCCTCAGATTCCTACCTCTTGGCGTGCTTAAACGTGATCCCCAAAATTGGTGCTTGGCATTGAAATCACCTCCTGCTATAAAACACCGCCCTAAGCTTTGGAAAAAATTGCAAAACATCGAAGATGTCAGCACATATCTTGGCGGGCAATACACCGAGGCTAGTGTCATTGTGTAGTGTTTCATGTACAATGTTATGCCCGTTGATTGAATGTCAGGTGTACTAGGTAAGTGTATATGGTTGTGGGATAATGATGATCGTATGAGTATAGCTGTACCACCATGGGCAGTGCTGTCGGGGTGGTCCGTCCTGTGTATTATATAGCCAGAAATACCAAATTTAGTTCGTGGTGTCAGGTGAGTTTCTGTTATCAGGGCCACGTCGATTCTTTTTCCGTGAAGATATAAGTCCAGTTCAGGTTTGTGTTGTGTCAGTCCGTTGGCGTTCCAAAGAAGGATGGACAAAGAACCCGCAGTCAGCTGATTAGGGGCCATTTGGACGATACATGGCTTGTGTCACCTGTGCCAGCTGTTGGAGGAGGCTAAAAAGGGGTTGGATGAGGGAGTTCAGGCCATTAAGTAATTGAAACAATTCAGGAGGGGCTGTTAAGGAATTATCAGCTGAAGGTGGCTGCTGGTTGAATTCCCGTCTCATGCCCGAACATGTTTGGTGCTGATTCTGATGCTGATGGTGATCCTGCTGCTGATTCTGATGCTGATGGTGATCCTGCTGTTGATTCTGATGCTGATGGTGATCCTGCTGCTGATTCTGAACGAGCCTCTGAGTATGACTTTTCTGCACTGGTCGCTGCGCATTCTTGGGTGGCTGCAGAGTTGGGTAATGCTCGGAGCTCGAGGGCGGAGGCGGAGAAGGAGGCGAAGATCGTTGGGAGCGGTTGATTCTTGCTTTTCTTTGAGTCCTCAGGTCCTTGAGAACTTGGCATCCCCGGTAGTTCGCTGAATGTTCACCATTACAATTAGCACATCTGGCTGCTGTATCTCTCGGCTTGGTACTTGTGGTGCTATCGTGACCTTGGCCACATCTTACACAACGAGATGCATGATTGCAGTATGATTTAGTATGCCCGTATTGTTGGCACCTAACACATTAAGGTATTAACCTTTTTTTTCTAGGCTCTTCGATGATGATGCGTGTGTAATAAATGGATTTAATTTCATAATTTTTTTCATTAAATGTAGCCTGAGAGATGTCTATGAAAAACATTGGTAAAGGTTTTTTATTGAAGCGAGATAGAACATTGGCTACATTCGTAACCTCATACCCATATTTCTCGAAATCTTTTTTTATATCATTAACCGGAGTAGTGTGGTGCAAATTTTTCACAACTATCCTTTTTTTTTCTCTTCAGGTAGCTGGTATGTATGGAAGTCAGCTCCGTTATGTCGGAGACTGCTTACCAGCTTTCTATAAACATCTGAGGTCTGTGGGTAGACCGTAACCCCCTTGATTGTAGTTTTAAGGAAAAAAGAATTGGGTGGACATTGGCTTTCTAGATAACTAACCAAAGCCTGATAATTATGAACATTGTTAATATGTATCGGTGGTATTGATACAACAGAGGCCGATGAACTTAATACAGGTTCTTCTGGTTGCCTAATATTATTAAGAGCTTCAAAAGAATTACTTACAGGAATAGCAGAAGTTTCACTTTCCGAGCCTGTTCTTTTCTGTTTCCTGGGGTCTCTTGATTCACCTGGAGAATTCCTTTTCCTTCCCGTGACTTTAGCCCATGCGTCCCCCGCATCGACTGCTTCAATCACATCCATATTACTGACCCCACTACTCTCAACATTTGGAGTTGAGGTGGGGTTCATCCCTTCGGTTAGTTTTGTTCCCACAACTAAAGTACCAAGTTGGAACTGAAATTATTCTAATGGAGGGTACCAAAGAGTAATATTTCTGCTAAAAAAGCTTAATAAACTTTTAGGGAGAAAATATTCACGTTTATAGGTTTTTTAGCACCATATGATTTTGCTATGCTCTGATCATTCCGCTGTACAACTCATTATTCTGGATGGGGCGGTCAACGTAGAAAGAAGACCGAAACATATTAACGGCACAATAGACTGGGATGCTTACAGAGAACTATTAGATAAGTCGCTTTCCATCCCACTTTCTATAAAAGATGAAATTGAATTAGAAGAGGCTGTGGACAAGTTTACCTCAAATATTCAAGAAGCGGCATGGTCTTCATCAATGCCCAAAAAACCCAGTTCTGCGCAGTTACCGCAATACCCTCAGTTTATAAGGGACTTGATCAGGGCAAAGAGAAGGGCCCGTAAGGTATGGCAGACTGACAGACGCCCCTCAGATAGACAGACATACAACAGACTTAATAATCAACTGAAAAGAGAGATTCAAAAATTCAATAGGACAAACTATGACGCGTACATTACTGGCCTCTCGACGGACGACGGAAGCTTATCGAAGCATACCAAAAAGCTGTTAAGGCATCGAGAGGTGTCTGCACCACTTCGAAAAGAGGATGGCTCCTGGGCCGTGTCGGATAAGGAAAAATCCGTAATCTTCGCCAATCACCTTTCTTCTGTATTTACACCATTCACTGACTTCATAAATGCAGAACATGATACCATGGTACTTAACACTTTAGACATTCCACTACAGTTGACACTTCCACCACCTCCGTTCACTCCTTCTCAAGTCGCATTACAAATCAAACAGTTACCAAAAAGGAAAGCCCCTGGTTATGACTTGATTACAGCTGAGGTACTCCAACAAATGCCTAGAAAAGCTCTTGTATTTCTCACGTCAATTTACAATTGTATACTAAGAACGTCCAAATTCCCAATACAATGGAAATACTCACATATCAGAATGATCCACAAACCAGGTAAAGACGTATACAATCCTTCATCATACAGACCAATTAGCCTCCTCCCAATTTGTTCCAAATTATTTGAAAAATTAATACACAAAAGATTGGTTGACATACTAACGGAACAAAAAGTATTACCTGACCACCAATTCGGCTTTCGCACTTACCACTCAACGATACATCAATTACACAGAGTTACTGACTACATTGCAGGAGCTTTAGAACAAAAACTATATGCGACTGGAGTATTTTTGGACGTTGCTCAAGCATTTGACAAAGTCTGGCACCAGGGTCTTCTCTTTAAACTCAAGACCATATTACCGCACACTTATTACCTTATTCTTCAATCATTTCTCTCCGACAGATTTTTTTCCGTCCAACAGGGTTCAGAAATTTCTTCAATACATCCGATATTGGCGGGAGTACCCCAAGGTTCAATACTAGCACCCTTACTCTATATCATCTACACTTACGACATACCTATTATTACGGAGACATTGACTGCAACTTATGCTGATGATACAGCAATTATCACTAAACATCAGGACGCAACACAGGCATCATTAACTTTACAACATCACTTATACATACTACACGACTGGTTCCAACTATGGAAAATTAAACTAAATCGTGACAAATCAAAACACATCACATTTACACTTAGAAAACATACCTGTCCACCCGTTTATATTGACAATAACCAAATTCCTCAGACGGACACAGTACACTATCTGGGACTCACTTTCGACAGAAGGATGACATGGGGCCCGCATGTCAAAATGAAAAAAAGAACGCTTACCAAAAGACTTAAACTTCTGTATCCATTACTTTCTAAATCTTCAAAATTAAAACTGAAACAAAAATTAAATACGTACACTTACTTACTCAAACCCATATGGACATATTCCTCACAGATATTTGGCATAGCTAAAAAGACTCACTTACAAAAACTTCAAACATTTCAATCAAAATTGTTACGACTCATCACAAAAGCACCTTGGTACGTGACTAACTACACTTTACATACTGACCTCTATCTGCCGACAGTCGACCAACACATAACGACACTTTACAACCGATTTTTTAGTAATTTGTACGGACATCCCAACAGTTTAATAAGCAATATGGTTGACATTCGCATGGATACGAGAAGACTAAAAAGGCGCTGGATGAGGGATCTGCTCTCTTAGACAGCCAAGGTAATTGACTCAAGCCAAGAAGGGGGTGCTGTTGGGTGCTTTCTTTCCTCATGCCTGACATGTCATTATTTCATCTTACCGCCATCACATTCGCTGATTGTCCGCACTTTGCAGACAGGTGCGAATTAATAATTAAAGTCAAAAAAAAAAATTAGTATAAAATAAAATAAAAGTTGCAATATTGGTGGAATTCAAAGACATATTGTTTAAAGAAGTAAGAGTGAAGAAATATTAACTAATAACAACGAGCGCTACGTGGTGGCAGAGAAAAAAAAGACGAGCGGAGAGAGAGAGTCGAGGCTTGAGTGGTGACGGCTCTGCCGGATTTAAATTTTTTTTTCTGAGCCTTTTCTTTAAGTTCCAAAGTGAGTGTGGTAGTCGAACATTACACGAGGAGGGGACTTACAAGATCAGGAAAATCTGAGGCTGATTTGGCGAGCAAAGGGCCAGAAATTGAAAATAGAAGAGGACAGGACTGGGGGCGAGCGACCGACGGGTGCACCCACCAACCAGCTAAGTTTCAGTTTTTTTTATTTTCAGAGCTCTGAATTAATATTTTAATTACCATATGTTGGAGAGAAATGATTTTTTTTGTAATAATTTGAGGGAATAATAGTAGTTATAAAAATAAGAATAGAAAAGTAGCTTTTGTAATTATTATTTAGTTTGTGTGATGGAGGAATTTTTTTTGTTTTGATCATTTTTGCCTCTTATTGTAAATATTTATAGGGTTGATCAAAAGTTGGTTTTTTTTATGATTGTAATTTTAAAAAAATGTAAATAAACCAATATTAATTTCTTTTGATGTTCATTTTTTTTTTTTTTTTTTTTGTAAATGAATTTTATATTCCCTCAAAGAGAAAGAAATTGCTATTAAATTCACAGTACTGATTTTTTTTCCTACCAAATTATTATTTATTTCACAAGGTAAGTTTGATCCAAAAAGGAAGAAAAATAATTAACATAAGAGATGTTGGTTCCCTGGTATCCGCATTGAATTTCATTGTAGAGATAAGGATTCAATTTTTATTTTTTTTTTATTCTTTTCAATAGTACTTCAATCAACCATTTGCCTTCTTGAACCTCCTATTTTTTTTTTTTTTTTTTTATGTATAAGGGAATGGTATCATTAAACCAATTGGGAAAGCTACAAATTTCCAAATTAAGGGGTCTTAACCTGACTGTTCACAGGGAATGAATGTAAATGTGGCCGAGTAGGTAAATGCCCTAGTTACTCATAGTGAAGTTTTGAGGTTCGATACTGGGCCCCTCTAAATTCTTTGTTTTCCTTTATTTGCTTTTTAAATATTCTTGTTTACTATCAAATAGATTTCTTTTGCCCTTGGTTGAGCGTATGGATTAGGTTTTCGACGTTTTTCCGGATCTTAGGTTTTAAGAACAAAAAAACGGCGTGGCGCCTACAATTTTTTTTTATTATATTTTTATTTCCCTCCCTGTTAATCGGCATTTATTCATTGAATTATTTTTATTTACTTCTTGATTAATTTTTAATTATTTAATTTTTTTTTTTGGTTGCTTCTTTTTCTACCCACCCCTTCTCCACTGAGTAGGGCATAAATTTACGTTCTCGGAATTGGGTAACAACTGGTAGTTACCAACCTTCAAACATGGTCGAGCAAAACTGGGTTTATATTCTCCGCCGAAAAAACACGTTGTGTCTTATTCATTCGTCGCAGGAACAGAAATACTCCTCCCGCCATCATTTTAAAGGGATCGCCTCTCTCTTACGTTGAGAATGTTAAGTTCCTTGGCCCCCATCTTGATCATAAACTAACATGGTCTCATCATATAAATCAATTGAAAATGGAGTGCGAAAATAGGATGAAGATACTTAAGAAATTAGGACATATCTCTTGGGGTTCTGACAGAAAAATGCTATTGAGGATTTACCAGGCTCTGATCCAATCAAAAATGGACTATGGTTCCTTTATTTATTTATGGCTCCGCAAGTAAATCTGTCCTATCTCGGCTGGATTCGGAGCATTTCGTAGTAGCCCAGCCCTTAGCCTCTGTTCGGAAGCTGGTGTACTCCCCTTAACTTTCCGTCGTCAAAAACTTGGTGCAAGATACCTATCCAAATTATTCACCCAGCCGGACAATCCTACATACGACTGCTGCATTAATCCACGTTATAAAAATTTATACGAGAGAGCGAAAAACCCGTCACTCCTAGTTAGGATAAGGCTCGATGATATTTTAAAAGAAATCAAAAAGAATCCAATATTGTTAAGTGAAGACAACCTAGCCTTGGGTTCTAACCGCTCCCGCTATCAATATGGAGTAGTTCCGATTAGTTAAAAATAAAGAATCAATCCACCGCCTGAAAACCACGCTCTCCCCTATTCTCTGCAATTACAAAAACAGTCTAATATTATACACGGATAGTTCTAATACAGAAGAATCTGCATCCTGTGCGATAGTGTTTAATCTGACTTCCAAAAAGTACAAACTAAAAAACCTCTGCTTCATATTTATGGCTTAATTAACAGCTCTATTGAAGGCCCTCGAACATGGTATTACGGCAAAAGATGACTCGGTTGTGATTTGTTCGGATTCACTAAGCGCCCTAAAAAGCTTAAGAAATCCTTTCTCAGAAAAACCACTCGTCAAAGAAATTCACAGCCATTTACATCAGATGAAAAAATCTAAGAAAGCAGTTGTTTTTGTATGGGTGCCAAGTCATTTCGGCGTAGTAGGCAACGAAATGGTCGATAGATCAGCCAAATCAGCTCACGGATTAGATAACACTGAAATTTCCTTTTTATCAAGCACAGAACTATCCTTGCATCTTAGAAAAGAGATTTGGAAGAAGTGGCAGGTAATATGGGATGGGAAAATTCTTATTAAACTTCGCATGATCCAGAGATCAGTTAAGGAATGGCCATCATGTTCTAGTTCATCGAGAAGAGAGGAAGTGGTCATTACTCGCCTCCGCATAGGGTACTGCCGCCTCACCCACAGCTATCTGATGGCTAAAAAGCCAGCACCGCAATGCCAAAAATGCAGAACATTACTATCTTCCTCGGTATCATCACTATCATACTATATTCCTCGGTCTATCGCTACAGCATTAGGAGCAAATCAGAAAATCACCAGAGAACTCTTGAGTTTTATTAAAGAAGTGGGGCTCTACCTTCTCATATAAGAGCTACGCCCTTTCTAATTTGCGGGTGATGATTACCTTCGCTGTTTTTCACCCTGTACCTATAAATAAATAAATAAAATAATAAATATATTATATATACATTTTGGTATTTTCATTACTTAAGGGCAAATACTATTTTAGGGCAATCCGGGATAAGAATTCTTATGAGGCGAGACCTATTTGACCTGATGATTAGCCAGCAGTTGCCCAGTTTCGACCAGAAATTAGAATTTTCGGAAAATTACCTTGTAAATAAAGAAAATTATTCTGAAGAGCAGCAGAAGGATATAAAACATGAATTTTCAAGCCTTAAGTCAGAATTTCGGCGAAGATGGCTTAAACCAAAGAAGAGCAAACAATTTTTCTTAACAGCTAATGCATCTTGGTTGGAAGGAACATTTCGATTACCTCAAGTAACTATGTCTAGGAGTCGACCCCAGAAATTATTCGAGGAATGTGCGCGAAGAAGTGCGCGGAAAAACAAATTTGCAGATCCTTTCTCATGCAACCCAAACCCTGCTTCTAAGTTCCGATCCGCTTCTATCTGGTATGAGGCCAGTACCGAAGAAAAGAAGCAAGCCATTTTTGAGCGAGACGTTAGCCCTATTTCTTTCCGCTGAGCCATCCAATCAAATAGCTCGCCCTAGAATTCTGGAATCGGAGAGTGATGAAAGCAGTGAATCAACAGATGGATTATTAAAAATTAAGAAGTGTGTTATAGTTTGCCCAAAATTTGATTGTATATCGCAAATAAGATGTATAAATTTTTATTTTATATTTATATATACTATACTTGTTTTTATTAAATATAGAAACTTGTCAATATAAATGTTGATTAAAAGCTGTTAGAAACTTAAAGTTTGGTTTAAGTTTCTAGCAGCTTTCTCATTTTCGCTGCAAAACCAGACCAAGTTGACGGGATTGATTATTATTTGGAAGATTAATACCGTATTTCAAAAACTAGAGGTCCTAGTTCTTTTAGAATATTTTTTTTTAAAAATCAGCTGCCTAAAATTAATAGAATGTGGTAATAAAATATTTTTGGCCGGCTAAACCTGTTAAATACCCCTCTGTGGATCGTAGCACGCGTGTGTGACTACAACATTCGTACCATCCATGCCGTTCCACGAAGTTCTAGACCATTCTCCATACGACTATATATAAGGAGCGATGGAATAGACCGTTAGTCTTAATGTTGGTCTTGTTCTGAAGCTCAAGCCATATGATTATTTTCGTATTACAAAGTGATGATTTTTGTACCCTGTTCAATTAGGTGTGTTTTGATCATTTGTATGGCATTGAAAATTGTTATTTTTCTTTGAATAAATATTGTTTTACCCACAGAAGTGTAACTATATAAAAAATGGTATAAAATGTATCGTGTATTATATCTCCGAATTGCAGATTGTCATCAGTAAAAATATTTACCATCCTTAACATTTTAATGTTTTCACAATTATGATGATTAGAATCGGGATCGAAAGTACTAAGAATCTTACTTTCCTTTAGATTTAAATAGCAAACTATTTTAAAGATAACAATCAATATTGTCAGTCTCAATGCTAGGAACGTCGTCGTATTCCACACGAGGATTGCTGAACAAAGTTATATGTTCCTTCCAGAAAAGGAAAAAAGTTTTAAATGGAATGGATCCTGAAATAAGATCTGTAATAAAGAATTTTCTTCGGAATTTACTGCAGTTGGGGCATTGGAGTCCCACCAATAAACAACTTATACGCTCCACTTTCATGATAAACTAAAAGTAGTTCGAGCTAAAGAAAAAAGAGTTCATCATATTTTAACTACAAAAAAGCTTTCTCGCCGATTCGAATTCAGAACTTGGGATCGGATCTCAATGTATTGAAATCTTTGTAACAATTATTTTAATTGTTTACATTGAACTAAAGGTCATATTTCAAAATATTAATATATATTGAAATATTCATCACAACTGGCCATTACTCTACGATGATGATGATGAAAACAGAAAAAGGACTAGTTTGTACTATTCTCAAAGCTACAGGGAGTTTTACGTCCAAAGAGAAATGATTCAAAACCGCTTTTAATGAAATTATTTATTGTAATCATAGGTACTTTTGTATTTTGGTTTTGATCATTATTAAAACAAAATCTTTTTAGCCTACATTAATTACAAAAATGGCTTTAGTACACATTTAATACGAGTATGAGTATAATTATATTTATACAACTTTACTTTGGATATTTTAACGTTAAACAAAAAAAACCTTTTGTTGGAATGAACTAACAGTTGGAACCTACTGTCATAGCACGTGTTTGAGACTACGCTGTTAACGAACCATCTACGCCGTTCCACGAGGTTCTAGACTCTTCTCTTTACGACTATACATAAGGAGCCATGGAATGGACAGTTTGGGCCGTATTTATGAACATTCCTAAGGAAGCAGTTAAGGTAATCTTAACTGGTTCCTATGTTAAGCTAACCTTTAAACTTAAGTGTTCCTTTAGATAATTCTCATTTTATGAAACTTCCTTAATACTTCCTTTCCTTAACTAAGTAAGCATTTATTAAGGTGCAAATTTAAGGCCACCTTAACTAAACAACCAATCAGAGAAGATTGATAAGAGTACTCCGCCGCTAGGTGTAACCTCCCTTACCTGACATCAATGTTAACTTCACTCTTGTTTACTTTGTTGTTTCGAGTGTTTTAAGTAGTTAATGTGGCAATTACAGCTCTAGAACTATAAGAACATGATAATTGGAGTAGAAATTACTCAAAGTTGTATAGTGTGCAAACATTGTTAGTGTAAAAGAACAAACAAATGTATACAATGTTTCATCTAACCGATTTCAATACAACTTAATGGATTCTTCAGAATAACAATCAAAAATATCTTTATTATAAGATGAAGATGCAAATGAGAGTGAAAAAGTGTGATAAAACAATGTTAGGTAGTGTTAGTCTAAAACTTTATTTCTCTTGAGGTTAGCTTGGGGGATGAGAGACTGCAATATTCTTCTAATTAAGATGTTTGTGATATACTGTTGTATAATTATTATATATTTCTTAATATTCTTCAAAATAATCTTGGATGTTTTAGTTCCAACCTTCTTCATGAGAAATGTTAGATATGTGTAAATTAGTAACCAACTTATTTTAAAAAAGATGTGTGTTGGAAATGTGAAATATTAAAGCTTCAGTTTCCTTAATAAGTAAGGTGAAATTTATTTTCAACAACTTCATATTCTTATTTGAATTATTAAAAACTGATTGTTTACTTTAGAATGTTATTACTTTTGTATTAGCATATTAATTATTGAAAAATCTAAGTGGATGTACATGTGTTTTGACATTTTATAAAGAATTGGTTTATTAGTGTGTATTATGATTCTGCTATTTATTTTTCATTTTTATATAATAAATAAAAGTTGTGTATCAATTTATTTCTGTTCTTTTTACATTTCTCTTACCACTCTTCCAAAAACTTGTTATACCAAACTTATCTAATTTCAACAAATTCCATGAAAGCCTTTAATGTAAAATAGGCATAGATAAATAAATAAACTTTAAAAATGTTAAATTGGTACTATTAAAATTACATTTAATTTTCTCAAATTGGATTCAGTCTATATTTCATATCAAGATTTTGTTTTGTCAATGAGATATTGAGTGAAACTATCTTTACTATCAATAATTAAGATTATATTGCTCATTACAGTACCACTTGCAGAAGAAAAAGAATGAATTCACTTAATATTCTTTCAGATGTTTATATCACCAACTATCAAATATTTACAATTACAGCTCTAATACTGGCTACTGAAACATAATTAATGTTAGAATTGTAGAAATGGAAAAGATTCAAAAGCATTTGCATCAAAATGTTTGTGATTAAATTTGTACACTTATGAAATACTATCAATATACTAAATAAGTATGCATTAATTGAAAATAATACATCTTTTGTTTTGATTTTGCTTATATGAAGAAATTATCTGTCTCTCATTGTGCCTAGTAGTAAGAATGGCTACATATGAAAACGTTTGATAGATATATAAAGGAGAAAAAAAAAAAATATTTCACCAAGATTAAAATTTTTATTTCCCTTAAAAAGTGCAATTATGTTTCACCGCCTTTGTTGTTTATACCTCATATAAATAAAGTAAAAAGTCGTTTTGTTCTTAATAAACGGTTCTTTTTAATAAGTATTTAAGTCCTGATATTTGTTTTCTGTTTTTATTTCTATTAATACATAGTTAAGGAGAAGCTAAAGGTAGCTAATCACCTACCTTAGCACTAAGGAAGGAAAACAGATCAAATTTATAGGAACACCTTAGGATCTAAGGCGTCCTTAAGATAGGAAAGCGTAAAGGAACGTTTATAAAATGAAAATTGTGTTAAGGTTAGCTAAAGGTGTGCATTTTAAGGAAGTCTTTAGTAAGGCGTTCCTTAGGTTCGTTCATAAATACGGCCCTTAGTCTTGTTCTGAAGCGAAAGTCATATGGTTATCTTTGTTATGAAGTGATAATTTTTATAACCTCCTTAATTGTTTGTTTCAATATTTGTGTTCTTACAATTTGAGTGGCATTGAATATTGTTATTTTCGTTAAATAAAAATTGGTGACCCACTTTATTGTTACAATATAGTTAATATAGTTAGATATAAATAGGTTTTCTTAAAATCAACTGTTTCTACGTACTAAGAAGTGTCAATGGAACATTACAATGTAATAAATTATTATCATTCATTATTGTAGGAATTATGTACAGAAGTATTAATTTTTCATCTGTTAGTTTGGAAAATTAACTATTTATTTTTTTGTTTACTACTTAGGTTATTTAATTTATTTATTTATGTTGAAGAACACATGAGACAGTTGCAAAGTTACTTGTATCGTCTGTACTGATTGTAACTTCTATATGTAGATAATGATATGGCTTTGTATAAATATTTAATTCAATAAAATATATGATCCTACCGAGTGATTCTTGTTCAGTTGCATAATAAATAGGACTATGACTATGCTTGATCAATATGAAGGGATTGATTTTTTAATGCATTCTTAGCACACATCATACGGTTTTACTGCATGTACATAAATTATGTTTATAAAAAAATCTTATTGCCTTCATTAAAACACAAAAAATTAATATATAAATAGTTAATTTTGAAGATTAAAAAAAGATGTATAAGGAAAAATACAGTAATTACACGAATGAAAGTTGCGCGAAATTACGATTTTGCGAATACGATATTATTAAACATACCACTAAATTATTATCATTTCGAATAATTATAGGTAATATTCAATTCGGTGCTAACTACAGGGGTATATCGCTGCTCCCTTGTGCTTACAAATTATTCTCTAATATCCTCTACCAAAGGCTGATCCCGCATGCAGAACGAGAATTCGGGCTCGATACTGGCTTCAGGAGAGGAAAATCTACAGTGGACCAAATTCATACCCTTAGGCTAATCATGGAAAGGGCCCACGAGCATAAAAAAGCATAAAGTGTGTACCCACCACTTGTTCGTGGACTTCAGGAACGCGTATGACAGCATCAAGCATCCTACGCTGTACGAGGCTCTAAGAGAAATGAAGGTTCCTTCAAAGCTAGTACGCCTTATAAAAATGACGATGAGAGATGTTAGGTGCAGGGGCGCATACAGTCCGAACTCTCTTTTGAATTTAGTTGAATAAAGCGCTGAGGCAAGGAGATGCTTTGGCATGCCTGCTGTTTAATTTGGTTTTGGAAAAAGTAGTGAGAGAAACAGGCATCCAGATTAATGGCACCATATTCAATAGACGAGTCCAACTACTCGGTTATGCGGATGACCTTGATATAGTGGCGCGATCTTTTTCTGCGCTTACTGAGTCTTTCTTAAGCCTACAGAAAGCTACCGAACGAACGGCGTTGGCTATAAACGAAAATAAAACGAAATATATGTGCACAGGAGTAGCCAGACGTCAAGAAAGACAGGTTGTCGTAGGAAGCTCTACCTTCGAAAGAGTAGAGGAGTTTATTTATCTTGGATCGCAGGTTACATCAACCAATAACGTTTCAATTGAAATAAAGCGAAGGATCACAGCGGCTACCCGATGTTATTTTGGTCTGTTGAAACAGTTACGGAGCAAGCTCATTAGCAGGAAAACAAAGGTCCATTTATATAAAACTCTAATCAAGCCTGTCCTGACATACGCCTCCCAGACATGGACGGTATCTGCACAGGATAGAAATAATCTCCTGGTCTTCGAGAGGAAGATCCTTCGAAGAATCTATGGGCCGGTAAGGGATGAGGAAGGCTGGAGAAGAAGAAGAAATAAGGAACTCTATGAGCTGCTCCAGGAGATAGATGTTGTAACATTTATTAAGCTGGGACGCCTTAGGTGGGCAGGACATGTTGCACGGATGAGTTCGGATTAAATTCCAAAAAAAGTCGAGGAGGAGGAAATCCACTGTCCAAGAAGAGTCGGACGGCCCAAGCTCCGGTGGATGGACGGCGTAGTAAAAGATGCCTGAGACCCGCTTGGAGTCCAAAATTGGAAGGTAGAAGCCCAAAACCGGGCCGAATGGTGGAGGCTCATTGAGGAGGCCAGGACCCGTCACAGGGTTGTAGCGCCAACCGATTGATTGATTGATAATATTCAATTCGACTCAATCTAAGGTGATATTAAATGTAATATCTATTAATCCTATATTTTAACCGGGAATAAATTTTAGGTAAAAACCTTTGCCCTGTCGATTTTGGTTTCCTTTTCCTATAGTTAACAGTTTTTCCCTAGAATTCAGAAAGAACCTCTAGTAGAACACTTGCATTAAAGAAAAACTTTAAATGGAAAACAACATAATCTGAAATTTAAGAATAAATATGGTTATTAAGAATTACCTATTACATATTCTTAAAATGCTAATATGGAGTAAATGGATAAGTTTGGAAATAATTTAATTCCTTGAAAAATATGAGAAAAATAAACAAGAGTATATGAAAAGATAATTTTCATATTATCTATAATTTATCTCTAGTAATTGGAAAAGAATACAACGATCGTTAAGTCTGGGTTGGTATTAATTAATATATATTTGTTAGTTCTATCCTAAATTTAAACAAGGGGTATAAGGTACTGAAAATACTAATAAGCGTCATTCAGTGTATCACTATGCATATCCAACATCAGTAAATCCGATTTTGATAAAAAATTAAGGTCTCTAGGAGCTATATCAAGGAAATAAGAATAAATGAACTTATTTTTTATCATTCCCTGCTCAAACAGAAAGACATTTGCAGAGGAATAGGAATTTGGTTATTGTAATAAAATTGTCGTCAAATTCAATATTCAGTTTATTTAGATATAAATAAATTATATGTGATGAAATATTATTACATAAGTTAGTAATACATATAAACAACCCAATATTTGAACATAAGTAAAATATTAAAAACACAACAATAAGAACAATAAGAAGGATGGCTTGGGGCCCTCATGTCAAAATGAAAAGACGGAAATTAAACAAGCGACTGAAAATATTATATTCACTATTTTCAAAATCATCAAAATTGAAAATCATACAGAAACTTAGTACATGCATATATTTACTGAAACCCATATGGACGTACGGCTCACAAATTTATGGTACAGTAAAAAAAAACAAAATAAAAACAAACCTTTTAATCCAAAACTTAACGAATAATAACGAACATTGCTCTGTACATTAGTAGCAAAACACTACAAACAAACTTACAATTACCAACTATCGATGAACAAATAAGAACCCTCTATTCTGGCTTTCACATCAAATTGCTCGGACATAACCACAGACTTATTAATGATATGGCCATGACTGTCAAGCCTGTTATGAGGCGACTAAAAAGGAGTTGAATGAGAGACCTCCTCTTCTGAAACAAGACCGGGATGATGTACTGCTGGGCACTATCTTCCCTTATGCCTAAAAATGCCAAAACACAGCAGTTTTCATCTCATTTGGTTATTGTCGTTTATCATTTGCGACAGGTATATATAAAAGTATGAAGTAGAAAAAGAAAATATATAAAAATAAAAGAACTAATATCAAAATTTGGCTTTTTATGTTAAAAATCGAAAGAAATAACATTGTATATAAATATATATATCGAACTTAATGGGAGGTCACAGGGGGATGAGTTCGGAGAATTCACTTTCATCGGCAGTCAAGGTAGCTCGCTGATTGATTATTGTTGTGTAAATACAGACTTATTAGATTTTATTAACAATTTTAGAATAGTTTCACAAACTTATTCAGATCACACGCCGCTTGAGCTATGTCTTCAGTCGGATGAAGTTCAAAAAAATGAACTACTGCCTCTAATTCCGAGATTACCTTGGACAAAAAGTGTAATTTCCATTTTAAAAAAAAAGATAGTAGCACTCTGTGAAAATTTGGCTGAGAGTACTCCTCATTCTGAGCTTGATAATATAGTAAAATCCATAAAAAAATGTGCAGAACTCGGTTCAAATTATAGCAAAAAACGTAAATATGATCCGAACAATCCATGGTTTGACAGCACATGTCAGAAATTTAGAATAAAATGCTACAAGCTACTTAACTTATTTAGGAAAACAAATAATACTATGGTCAAAAAATCTTACTTACTCACTAATCGAACTTATAAAAAGTTTTGTGAAAATAGAAAGAGAAATTATTACAATGATATTGCAAAAGATTTCAAAAATGTGAAAGACTCTAAGGATTTCTGGGGTTTAGTTAAAAAATTTTAAAAAAAGTAATTTTTTTGTCAGTAAAAATATTGATGCTTCTGACTGGATTTATTATTTTAGCCGGTTGTACAATCCTCCACATACAAGTGATAAATTATTATTTGTGGAACCATACCTTGAAAATAATAAACTAGACGCAACATTCCAGCTGGCTCTGAAAAGAGATGCTTACAAAAGTGAAACGCGATAAAGCACCAGGCTACAACGGCATCCCATATGAATTTTACAAAGAGGCCCCTGATTGTTTCCTAGAAATCGTTTTAAATGTCTATAATTCTTTGTGGAACTCAACGAGCCTACCTGAAAGTTTTAATAGATCATAAATTTTCCCACTTTACAAAAAAGGGGACAAGCATCTTGTGGATAATTATAGAGGTATAGCGTTTATTGATACAATTGTAAAGCTATTCACAGGAATGTTAGCAAACAGACTTTCCAGTTGGTTCGATGAAAATAGGGTTATTTATGATGGGCAGGCTGGATTTCATAAGGGTTACAGCACAGTCGATAATATTTTTAATTTAGTAAATATGATAAAATATTATTTCCACTCACAAAAGAAATTTAAAGTCTATTGTTTTTTTGTTGATTTTAAGGCGGCTTTCGATACAGTCGATAGACATGCATTGTTCTGTAAGCTCTTTAGCATGGGTTTCTCCTCAAAATTTATAAATATGTTCAAAACAATGTATGATAATCCCGGGTAGCTATTAAATTAAATGGAGGTATTTCAGAATATTTCATCAACAACATGGGGGTGAAACAGGGATGTCTGCTAAGTCCGGTTTTATTTTCCGCATATATAAATGACCTGGAAAAAGTTTTGGAGGGAGGGTTAAAAATTGGGGATGTTTATATAAAAACTTTATTATTTGCAGATGATATTGTATTAATTGCGAAAAGTGCCTTCGAACTAAAACAAATGATAAAAAAATTAGAGAAATATACTGAACTCTGGAATCTGACTGTAAATCTCTCAAAATCTAAAATCATTGTTTTTAGAGAAAAGGTCGGTAGATTGCGAGGATCAGATGTTGAGGTAGTGAACAACTACACCTACCTGGGAACTGTGCTAACCCCCTCTCTTCGATTTACTTTAAATAATAAGGAAAGGTGCAAAAAAGCGAAACAAGCAATCAACAGTATTTGGAGCATGATTTTCAAAAACTCTATGATCTCTGTATCCTCCAAGCTAAGGATTTTTAACTCGACAGTAAAGGCGTCACTCTGTTACGGAAGTGAGGTATGGGGTTATTTAAATTTTGAAGAAATTGAAAGAGTTTTAAAATTCTTTATCAAAAAGTTGTTTTCACTTTCGAAAAATACACCAAATTACCAAATTTATTTAGAAACTCAGTTAGACTCAATCTTTATCTCTACCCTAAAGCAGCACTTTAATTATATATTAAAAATATTCAGTTTACCGGAGTACAGATACCCCAAAATTATTGCCAAACAAATAGTGATTAGTAAATGTTCGTGGTTTGCCGAATGGATAGCTATGGCTGCTAGTCTCAATACTGAATTGGATGAGTGTTTCATATCAATAGACAGATGGCGTCGACAAACTGACAAATTACACACCTCCTAAAACAACAGTTTATAGATAATCAATTAACAGCAGTTCGACAATCCACACACCATACTATGTACAAATCATTAGTTCCCAGTAAAGTTAGGTACATAAATGATTTCAATAGTTAGGACTTTATAAATACAATATTTAGAGTAAGAGGAGAACTTTTAGACTTAAATTATAAACCTAAGATATTAGTTACATTTGCATTATCTGTAACAAAAGTGAAATAGAAGATATATTTCATTTTATCGGAATGTGCCCAATTTTCAATTACATTAGAAAAAAATATTTTGGTCATATATTAATAAATAAAGAGGAATTAATAACAATGCTAAAGGAAAATAAATTAAAGGAAATCTATTTATATGATAAAGAAGCATTAAGATATATACGGCTATTGTTATCAGAATTTGAATAAATAACATAAATATTATTTCTTTATACCTTTTATGTAGATATAATATATGTATATTTTCTCGTACGAAGTTATAGTGAGTTTTCTTTATTTTCATTTTAATTATATAAATTTTATTTTTTCATTTGAAAATTAAACTGATTTTATTGTTATTTTTAAATGCACCTAAAAAGTGGGCTAAAGCCATGTCAGCATTTTTCCTGCGTAACTTATTTTGAAATTTGTTAGAACTGATTATTATATACATTATAAATATTAAATTTGTAAACACCTATACTATTTTATAAATAAAGGATTTTTCTATTCTATTCTATAAATATATATAGAGTTTACTGATTATTAGATAAAATACATCAAGGATCAATCAAGGTATCAAGGAAGTACATTTCTTCATACTATCGTTTTTCGTAAAGGTAAAAATTGGTCCGGGTGCAGGTCAATAATATCAAACCATTTATTTAAAACCTACGATTCACCGCATAATGCAGTTCTTCTTCAGAGGTGTAGAAAGACGAACCATACAAATAATAATGATAAATAAAAGAAAGAAAAAAGGAATCAAGCTATCATATCGCACCTTCAATGTAAGACCACCATAACTCGAAAAAACTATATTTAGAGAAAATAACATTAATAAACATTATTTATTACTTTAATCTTATAAATTCACCATGAGACAGTTAGTTATTTAAGCTTAGAAGAGCAAATATTTCAGTTTAAGAAACTACAATAATCAGTTTTCATACAGCATATTTCCCAAAGGTTTTAATTCGGCATTTAAATTTTTAAAATTCAAATCTACGAAACAAATATTAAAGATATACAGAGTACTTTATTTTGTTAAAAAAAAATACAGTAGTCTGGTTCATTACGGAAACGAGTACAAAATTTTTGCATTCATCATCATGCATCAAATATCAAGCAATATCTTAAATTTAGGTTATATTTTAAAATATGTCGGTTTTCTTTTTGTAGACTAGTTGCAGTGGTTTCAACATGGAAAATAAAATGAAACTTTTTTGAGTTGTTGAGGGTACGGTACACTCATTTTAAAACTAAATTAAGTTTTTATTTTTTTTTTTATTATCGGCCGTTTTCTTGCCTAGAATACCTGCATAGCAGATTAGGTCGAAATGTAGATTTTAAAATAATTTCTTACTCTTTGTAGATAATATAACCACCACTCACATACTATTTTTTTTATTGTTTTTTTACATACTCTATTATTAATCATCCAATATCGTATTGTATTTAAAATTTCTTGTTTTTTTTTTTTTTTTTCATTTTATTATCTTCTAAAAATGACTGTCAAATAGGTGATTGAAAAACGAAATATAACAAAAAAATTTTTGTTGTACGAAACCTTTTGAATTCGCAATATTAATAATAAAAAGAGAGAGAGGGAGAGAAAAAAAAAAAAGAAACCAAGCAAAACAACACATAATACTGACGGAAGGGACACTCCATTTTTCAAGCCTTGGATTGACAATTTTATTTTTCTCAGTCTCGAGGGGTAGATTCTCATTTAGTTTGAGAAACTCGACGTAGAAGTCACGTCTTTAATTTAGCCATCTTATTCGCTCCTGATTTCAGAGGGTAGCAAAACACCTCTGCCTTCCTTCAGCTAAGTTGAGTTGTACAATATATTTCCAGAAACAATGCCATTTGAAAAAAAAAAAAGTTTATTCCGATTTTATATAAAGAAAGTATTAAAACATTAAAATATTCCAATATCAAAGTTTTTGTAAACCAGGTATGGTTAAAAACAAAGGAAACCTTTTTTCTACACTATTGTAAAGTATTGTGCTCTTAATGTTTTACTTTTGCGGGTAAAATAAATATGACTTTGAACATTTCATGTGGCTCAAACATTTCTGTGAATAAAGATTTAAATATTATAGACATTGACAGGAATAGGTTCGTGAATATATTAAACTAGAGCTTAGGAAAAGCCTGGTGGTTGAAAAAAAAGGGCCATTCCGTATGATTTAATTGACATAAAAAAGCGATCAGGGGATGAAAAATGATTTATCTTTCAGCATTTGAATAGCACTAAACTCAGAAGTTTTAAAAATAATAAAAAACAGGAGACCTGAAAAACTTATTTGACCTATATAATCTTTTTTTTTTTTTTTTAACCGAATCTGATGATGGTGCAAGGTTTGTATCTTCCCATGTCTGAATTACCCTTTGCCAAGCTTGTCAGCCCCCTTCCTTCAGTTACAGCCCTTTGCATTCCTCTTAAATTCACTACTCTCTAATTTACCTTAGCTATTCTTGCTGCCCCCTTACGCTCAGCTGGTTTCAATTCCTACTACCCTTTCTCTGTAGACTAAATGTTCCTGGGTTCAGAATATGACACAAAATCTCGCATAATGATATCACAATATGACATCAGACTAATATGCGGTTAGATCGAGGTATCGATCATGTGTCGATAAATGGCATATGATTATTTGAATTGTTTATAAAATATTCATTATATTGCTTGTTCGCAAACTGAAAGGTTGTTTTATTATTTATTAAAATATAAAAATTGGCGACGAGGCGGTTTATGTCATCGAGAAAAGCCACGCGTGCGGCTAGGAGGCAAGATGACTGGGCGGAAGGAGAGGAAGCTAGAGTACCTCGGAAGGGAGGCGATTCTTCAGCTTCGGGTTTCGCGCCAGCGGGGTTCCTTCTACCGCCACCCGGCGAGTTCCATGTACCAAGAGCATCTAGAAGAATTTTTCATTGTAAACAACATAGATGAAAAAAAAAGGTATCCATTTTGATTAGCATAATAGGAAAAGATGGTTATCGATGCCTGCGGGATCTTTGTGATCCAGCTCTGCCAAAAGAAAAGTCCTTTCAGGAACTGGGTCCGATTATGTCGAGGCAGTTCGTTTCACGAATTTCTATATTCAGACAAAGGATTAAATTTTATGAATTTTCACAAGGCCTACATGAGTCTATCGCTGATTGGTACAGGCGCGTAAAAAACGGCGCGGCTTTATGTAAATTTGGCAATTGCCAAGAAAATATTTTAAAAGATAGGTTTGTTTGCGGCCTTTCTAATAATTCTATTTTAGATAGGTTGTTCGAGCTAAATCCGGATGACAAGTATTCCTTGACTTTTATGAGTTGGCCTTACAAAGGGAGGCTTCGGAAAAGGGAAAGGTCAAACCTTCGGAGGAGGTTGATAAAATATTCGATACCCGCCGCCACAATAATAATGAAAAGTGTAAAGCGTGTGGTAAGTTTAATCAATCATTTGAGAAATGTATATTTAAGTCATACCAATGTCACAAATGTGGAGGAAAAGGGCACTTGGCGAACGTCTGTAAGGGTCATTCACGTAGGACGAACCACCTTGAGGATGACCAGGTTTCCGATAGCTCGGTGTCACGGTTGGAGATATTTAAGGTGAATTCCGAAATCTCAGTTCCTCCGTTGATGGCTGACGTTATTTTCGCAGGGAAACCATTAAGGTTAGAAGTGGATAAAGGTGCTGGGTTAACAATTATGCCGTCACATGTTTATAGGTCCACCTTCAGTTATCTACCATTACTCAAGACCGATATTAAATTAAAAGCATTCGGGGGAGATGTTCTTACCCCGATTGGTATAATAAAGGGCAAAGTACTTTGAACATGAAAAAGTGCTCATTTTTTCAAAAAGAAATAAAGTATTTGGGCCACATCAATTCCAGTGCTGGAATAAAACCGGATCCGGAAAAATTGAAAGCTCTTCTTGATTTACCGGTACCCAAAAATCCTTCGGAAGTTCGATCATTTGCAGGAGTGATAAATTACTATGGGAAATTCGTCGCGGGTCTGGCAGAAATAATGTGTCCCCTTTATAAATTACTAGCTAGGGTGCCCGGCTTCGCTCCGGTAGTTGTGTGGTAGTTTTAATACCAGAAAAACTTTAAAATTAAAGGAAATAGGGAACAAAATTAGCACCTTCTTGAAAATTTGGTTTTAACTTGGGTATCAATATTCTGCAGACTTGAGATCTGCAGAGTCCGCCCAAATAAAGAACCCTGTATATTAAGTGAATACTTCTATACTGCCTTCTTATGAGAAAACTAATTTTTTAAGGAATCCCGTTGGTTTTTTAATTGATTGCAGAGATGTAAAATCATTATTTTATTTTGAAAGCAAAGGAGAAACTAATTATTTTCGCTTAATATTTTAGTAATTTAAAAAGAACAGCTGAACAAACATATAACCTTTACAATAAACATGAGGATGAATGAACAATAAACATTGAGTGAAACGCACCCTAGCGCTTCCTGGTAGTCTGGAGCTCGAACTAAATTTTTCATTCATAAACTCGTATCTCAATCAATTAAATGGTGCGAGAGGCGTAAAATTCCAGTCCTTTTCTCTTTAACTTTGCACTCTTAAGAGAAAAACGGAAACCTTCTTCTCCGTTAGGGGTTATGTGGCTAAAATATGACATATCTTCCTTAATCCTAAGTGGAGTCTTTTTTGAGCCTTTTCGGCACGCACATTGTACACTTTGCTTTATAATATATATTGATTAAAAAAAGGTACCAAGTTCAATTGGACTTCTGAGTGCCAAATCGCTTTTGAAACAGCTAAAAATAAAGTCGCGGATGGTTCTACAATGAGTTGTTTCGATCCAAAGTTATTCGTTAAGCTGTACTGTGATGCTTCGAGGAATGGGTTGGGCGCAGTACTTGTTCACTTACTTCCTTCTGGAGAAGAAAAACCCGTTTGCTATGCATCTCGTTTATCGAATGCTGCCGAGAAAAATTACTCTGTCATCCATAAAGAAGCTTTAGCTATTTATTGTGGTATTTCCAAATTTTACCAATATTTGATGAGAAATAGATTTATCTTGGTTACTGACCATCAGCCGCTGGTAGCATTGTTTGGAGAAAAGAGGGGTATCCCGGAGATGGCAGCGGGAAGGCTTCAGCGGTGGGCTTTTTATCTGTCCGGCTTTGACTTTGCAGTTCAATATACCAAGAGCGGTTCTAATCCAGCTGATGGATTTTCTAGACTTCCGGTAGGGAGGGCTCCATCAGAACATCATCACATGGATTACGTAAACTGGCTGAACGAGAATTTTTCTGTGGACCAATCACAAACACAAGGGAGTTCATCGACCCCAAGATGGTAGAGAAGGATACAATTTAAAGAGCGCTTGCTTGACAAAAGCAGCCACGCCTAATAGACCTGGCTTCACTTATTGTCTCTAAACTAGAATGCAGATCAGATAACATTCTCGTCCATCAATGTATATGCCCCTTCGCATTCTCCAAGATGATACTTAAAAAAAATATCCTCCAGTAAGAAAGCATTTAAAAAGTTGGAATGTTAAGCATTTAAACCAGTTCAATTATACCCATCGGAACCATGTTTATGATTCGTACAGTCAGGATGTGCAGAAAATATCACCAGATTTTTTTTTCTCCCTTCATTTTTTTTTTTAGTTACATTCCCCATTATTTTCTATTAAGGTCCTGATCAAAATTATTCTTTCTATTTTTTAGTTCTATTTATTTGCGTCTGTTGAAATTTTATTTATATGATAATTTAACACGCTTGATAACGGAACTGTAAATTAGGAACAATATTAAACATTTCATTCCCTAATAACATATTCCATAGTTCATCTACGAAACATGTCTAGCTATGTATTAAAGATAGTTTTTAAACAACTCAAGATAGCTACACGAATGGACTCTGTGCAAAGACCTAGCTTACTAAAGACCTCTCGCTTACCAACCAATTCTTAATTCTCTTTTATTTTTCATTATTTACCTTGCCCTGATAAAGACCTAAAGTGGGCGACGAAACCTAGATAATAATTGAAAGTTGACACTTATTCTATTGTTATTTCTGAAGACTGCCACATCATCTAATTTAAGAATTTTAATATACTTTTCGTGGTGATACGTCAAAAATTAAAATTAATACTCGTCGAGATCGTCAGCTGAGCAAAGTGTATGATTTTATCCGTCAGGGGTGGCCCAATAACTGCGAAGAATCATTGAAGCCGTTTGCTCGACGTAAGGACGAGTTGAGTGTGGAAGAGGGCGTTATAATGTGGGGCTATAGGATCATCATACCGGGGAAGTTAAGAACCGCTTTGTTGGATGAGCTACATGAGACCCATGAGGGCATGAGCAGGATGAAGTCTAGGGCGCGTTTTTATTTCTGGTGGCCATCACTCGACTCTGATATTGAGAACTATGTAAAGCGGTGTCGGACCTGTATGTCATTTAGAGATGAACCCGTGAAAATGGAGCCAACAAAGTGGCTCGCAACTTCTCGCCCTTTTGAAAGAATTCATGTAGATTTCTTGGGGCCCATCAAGGAAAAAACCTTTTTAATAATAACAGATGCATTTTCTAAATGGCCCGAAGTTTTTAGCATGACGGGCTCGACTGCTGAGTGCACTCTAGATAAACTTAAGCAAGTTTGCGCTCGATTTGGCTTACCAAGGATTATTGTGATGGATAATGGGCCTCAGTTTCGTTCAGTGGTCTTCGAAGATTTCTGTAAGAAAAAAACGCCCCCATACCATCCCTCCAGCAATGGTGCTGCTGAAAACGCAGTTAAGAGTTTTAAAAAGGGCTTACAGAAGTGCCTTATAAGACCAGGCAAGGTAACGAATCTTTGTGTTCTGTCGTAAGCTGTTACCTGTTCCGCTACAGGACCGGAGTTCACGCCACGACGGGAGAGACGCCGGCGAAGCTGATGCTAGGTCGTGAGATCCGAACTCGGCTGGATGCATTAAAGGAGATGGGCCGGGGCCGGATGGAGAAGGAATATTCGGTCAACACGGGCCGTCGAGTTTATTTCAAAGAAGGCGAAAAGAACCTGGACTGAGGGAAAAATCGTTGGAGTCCTAGGCAGCAGGATGTACTTAGTCGAAGAGGAGGAAACTAGGAAAGTCCATACGCGTCACGCGGATCAAATTATCAAGTCTGCAGCGAGATGCGATCAGCCTCCGGCTTAAAGGGGGAGGAGGTGTTAGATCGAGGTATCGATCATGTGTCGATAAATGGCATATTTATTGTTTATAAAATATTCATTATATTGCTTGTTCACAAACTGAAAGGTTGTTTTATTATTTATTAAAATATAAAATATACGATCACCGGAGGTGAACTAAGCATCTATGTTATCATTCAATTAAATTTAATATTATGGATATAAATACCATGATAAATATTTTGAATTTTTTTTGTTACTTATAAATTTGTAATTAGACTCAGATGATGGATTGAAAGTATTTATCGTGGTACTTAAATCCATAGTGGAAAATAAAACTCAACGAAAAATGGACATTGCTTTGTTTACATTTAAGGAACAAATGTATACTCTAATCTAGAGTTAAACAACAAAATGTCCAATTTTTATTGAATTAAATTTTAAGACTTAAATTTTTAAACTTAAATTTTAAGACTTCTCTACCACTACTTTCTAAATCATCACAACTGAAACTGAAAAAAAAAAAAAAACTATATACGAGCTCTTACTTACTCAAGCCCATATGGACATATTCCTCACAGATTTTCGGCATTTCTAAAAAGACTCACTAACAAAAACTTCAAACGTATCAATCAAAATTGTTACGACTCATTACAAAAGCACCTTGGTACGTGACTAACAAAACTTTACATACAGACCTCCATGTACTAACAGCCGACCAGCACATAACGACGCTATACAAACGATTTTTCACTAATTTGAACTGACAATTTTAATCAGTAATATGGCTGACATAAGCATGGGTACGAGAAGACTAAAAAGGCGCTGGAGATCTGCTCTCTTAGACAACCGAGGTAATTGACTCAAGCTAGGAAGGGGGTGCTGCTGGGTGCTTTCCCTCCTCATTCATGCCTTACATGTCATTATAACCTGTTACCACCATCTCATTCGCTGATTTTCAGCACCTTGCTGACAGGTGCGGATTAATAATTAAAGTAAAAAAAAAAAAAAAAAAAATAATTTTACCATAAAATACCATGACTAAAACAATACTTCCACTTATTTACCAACGCCAAAAAAAAATGTGAAAAACCTGCATAAAGCTGTCCCTATTAGCAAAGAAAAATCAAATTTAACATGGTGTTTAAATCCATAATGTTAAATTTAACCCGGTAAAATGTGTACTACATTTTTACCAGGGTACCCATATATGTATAAATATATACCTATTATATCATGTAATTAATTGACTGTATTAGACATCATTATATTGAGCCTTCGGAAAGGAATAAATATTTTTTTAAATTTATTTCTATTGGAAGACTCATTTTTGTGTCTAATTGCAATAAATACAATATATCTTGAAAATGTTTTTTGTATAAGTTATCGCCTAGGATCACGTTCTTCGCCTTAGAAACTAGCGAACAAGAATACTATTTTTTTTTTTTTTTTTAACTTCATTTTTACATACGCACCTGTCTTAAAAGAAAAAGACAATCAGCGAATCTGATAACTAAACACGTAGAAAAACATGGCTTGATAGGCACTAGAATACTATTAATATGTAAAAATCATGTATAGAACAATTTAACCAAATAAGGTAATCTATAATATTACATATAAAAAAATAGCTTGAAAACCAGTTTTAATCCATTTAAAATTTTTCTATGGGAACAAATAAAAAACATCGGATTGTACAAGGTAAATCCATTTGTTGGAATTCATTCTATGCTTCTCTGAATCACTTCAATTCGAAACATATAGATGTATTTTAATCGAGGAATCGCAAAAATAAAATACATTCCACGTAGCGGATAGAGATTTTTTTATATCGCCGGAGATATTAAAATTTGTACCTAGGAGATGAATAACACCATTTTCTTTTGCTTATTGAATTAAATTAAACACTTTGGATTTAAATACCATGATGAATACTTCCTTTTGCTTATAATCGTCAATATTTATTAAATTTCCGAAAAAACGTCCATTAAATTGTTTCTATAACTAATGAAAATACAAATTTAAAAAAAAAAAAAAATCATTTCATTACTTTTAGTTTAAAAAATCAAAAAAATTATTTAATGCCAACATAACAACAATCTATATCTCATTTGCCCATTTTCACTTAGTTGCGACAGGTGCAAATAAAAGTCTAAATAAAAAAACGAAATATATTTATCAAGGTATTTAAATTCAGTTTCATTCCATAAAACTAGTGTTTTTTTCTCCGTAGTAAAGAAATAAAGTAATTTTAGAGAATATTTAACTATTTGCTAAGAATAGTTGTTCTGTAATACTAGATCTGTATTATTGATATAGATAAAAATTTACATGGGATACGTCTCTAAAGGTGTCAAGTTTACTTTAGCTTAAAGGAAATACAGTCTCATACTAGCGAATGGAAATAAAGATGAAAAGTGAATAATTGATCAGTTCAGGTATTATAAATAATTTTTACCGATTCAATAACAAATCGTATCTTAATATGTAACCATATTTTAATATCATTTTACTGATATTGACCTCTAAATAATGCTGACTGCAGTGACTTACTTTATCTGATTAGTTTGCCACTTAATGTTACTACAATGTACACCTTGATGTAATCACAATGTACTAGAATATTTTATTTATCACTTAGTTTGTAACGAAAAATGAGTAAACAAAAAAAATTTTTTTTTATTTAATAAAACTCATTAAGTAATAATCGAAGAGGGCTTAATATATTTTTGTATATAATTAAAATATGTGTTGTTTTAAAAGCTTTGTATTAGTTTTTTTATTGATATATTTTTTTATTTAGCTATAAAAATAATTATGTTTTATTTTAAAAGAAGAGACGGGACCGAAGTAATTAATCGAAAAACAGCTGTTATTAAGGCATTTGTTTTTATTAACCCTTTAACCGGGGAGTTCCCTTTTAAATTACGCATCCTACAACGGGCGTGAGCTCTTTCACTAGGACGTGTATATACGTCCCGCCCGGTGCAATGTAACTTCATATTATTATTTTTTTCATTTATGCTTAAAATAAATGGGAAGGCTATGAAATATATTCGTTTTCGTTTATTTATATATAAACCACAAAGGAAAACACAAAATGACAAACAAATAGAAAAGAATATCAACAAAATTATAAAAGTATCGAATTAAGAAATTATAAATTTACAGCCTTAACCTATTATAAAGAGTAAAAAAATATATATATAAATATAAATTAAATATATTATTATTATAAATATTATAAATTATAAATATATATATATATATATATATATATATATATATATATATATATATATATATATATATATATGTGTGTGTGTGTGTATATAATATATATGTATAAATTCACGTCGTTACATGTATCGATGACTAATCACTCTGTTGTACGAAAATATAAGTCCCACCCATTCCAGGGCACAACATATATTTCAAGGACGTATACATACGTCCTGCCCGTTCACGGTAGTGTTCAGGTTGGACGCCTATATAGGTCCCGCCCGGTTAAAGGGTTAAGAAACAACGAAGGAAAATACAGATGTTCACTAGCGTTCGACGAGTGATGATAAAATGTGACTGTTTTAGTGATTAACGTAGTTGTGGTCTATATCGCTAAACATCAGAGAATTGAAGAATAGTGGCGTTCACGGAAGAGATTCCGGTGACGAGAATCGCCAAGCCGAGTGACTGCTGGCAACAAAGCTACGAGAAGACAGGCGAGTTAAGAGAACAGACTGGAGATATTTTTCTTTTAATTTCTTTGTTAAACCTTGGTTTTTTTTATTGTATAGTTATAAGTTTAAATTGTTTCTAGTTGTGTGAATAGAGTTAGATTTTGATCAGGCCTGACTACGGAGATTGTGAGTAGATTTTATTTTTAATAGCGTAGTGTAAATATAGTGTTAATTAAAAGTTTCTTTTATTTGAGTTTAATTTGTTTTGTTCTATTTCTTTCTAACTTACCATTAAGTAGATCATAAGTGTAAATTGCAAATTGAATTTTATGTACAGCCCTCTCCGAGATTTTAAGGTAACCTTCACTTATTAAATTTAAATTATTTTTTTAATTCAGATTCCTTTAGGTTTTCGCTATTTCCTTAAAATAAATAGCGTGGCGCCCCTTAATTTATTTTATTTTTTTAATCACTAGTCATTTAAGAACTCTCCCGTCTCCACTGAGCTACCACCTTTTTTTGTTACGATTGTTTTATTTATTTATAACCAATTAATATTTTTTTTTAACGTAACAATCTGATAGATGGCGTGCAACAAAGGCGGAGGGCTCTCACATGGATTTAAAACGATTTTAATTATTAAATCTAATTAATCATAAAAATGATATTCTATAAATGTGTTCGAACATTTGCGATTTTATAAGCTTTAAGACGATGATTTAATGAAAGCCTGCGTTTTTCCATTTTATTTAATGAATATAAACAAACGTATAAGATATATTATTATTATAATTATTATAGGGGTAAATTTGCATTGTCCTTCGGTTTCTTAAATCGAATCAAAATATGTACTTGATTTTTGATTAAAAAAAAAATTTGATTTTAAATTGATCATAAAAAAAAGTATAAAAAAAAAGAATAGCAACTCACACCATGATAGCTCACAGAAAATCAATGTTGATTAAAAAACGATCAATGATGATTTTAATTAATTTAGACAACATTCACGCCCGGTGATTAGTTATTAATCCATTATTATGTCTTTTTTTTTCTTTGCTTGGCAAGAAAAACCATAGTTGATATCTTCTTTATTTGTAAACTTATTGATGCAGCATATAACACTTAAATTTCTTCCTAGTCCTAAAGATAAAACAACTACGATTTTACTGTATGCGATATGATTTTTATCACATCCATTAAATTTATGTTTGAAACACAGATGTGGAAAATAATCAGTAAATGAAATTATTCTTACAAATCCCTAGCTTCCTTGAACAAAACTACAATTTTTTCGTTCAGTCCTTTTAAACATAACCAGCCTCAGATCTTGTGAATATTTTTTCCAATTAAGAATCTCAAAAATTGATGTTGACTAATTTAAGAAAATGTAATCATTTGAATAGGAAGGTGATTCTAGCACTCTAAAAATAAAAAAGTTTAAAATTGTTATAGTAATTTATGTTAATAATTAAGTAAAATACATAAAAAAACTTTTCTTGAATATTAAACCATTAATATAAGCTGACGACCGAGTTTTAATCCCTTATTCATTGCCGGAAAATCATTTGGCACAACAGTAGTGTGTTGCTGGTTTGCTAATATATGTTCAAGGCGCTGTTTTTTATTCGAGAAGAAAAGGCAAATGCAAGGGACACAACCATTTTAATAATATATACTTGTTTAACAATTTATTGGTGTAATAATATATGTATATATATATGTATTTTTTTTTTTTTTTAATTATGCCTTCCTTTTTCATTGATCCATGTTGTTTTCATTGACATTTTTCATGGCAAAACTGATTGTTTGATTTCTCTGAGTTTGTTTTCTGCTCTCCTATTTCAATGGAACTGGAAGAAAAACTATAGAAAAATGTCAATGCTTATTCTTTCTATCACCATCTTATAAGCTGATTGTGAGGTGATTAATCTCAGTTGAGGACTGAAGACAGTTGGAAGATGAAACATCCAAAAAAGAAAAGAAATTATAGATAAATAAAATAATAATAATAATAATAATAATACCGTAAAACGAGGTGACATTGTGACTAATGGGGTGACTTTGTGACAAGCCTATTTTTCTACAGTTTTTGAAGTTCCCTCCTTAAAAAGAATCAGGTTAGGTCATTCAGTGTACTTGTCAGTTGGTCAGTAATGTGCTGCAACCTACTGGCAACATATAACTTCTTTCATTCCATTTACCATGGTGCTTTATTTCATATATGTTTGATTGTTTTCATTTAGTTGAAACTTTGAAATAAAGCACCATGATAAATGGAATGAAAGAAGTTATATATAGCCAGTAGGTTGCAGCACATTACTGACAAACTGACAAGTACACTGAATTGCCTAACCTGATTCTTTTTAAGGAGGGAAATTCAAAAACTGTAGAAAAATAGGCTTGTCACAAAGTCACCCCATTAGTCACAATGTCACCTCGTTTTACGGTAGTAAATAAACGAAAAACTACTGAAATATTAATAGTTGAAGTATTATTAGATTTAATATTAGAATAATTGACTACTTTTTTTTTTTTTTTTTTACTTCAATAATTGATTCGCACCTGTCAGCAAGGTGCTGACAATCAGCGAATGAGATGACGGTAGTGGGAAATGATGACATGTCAGGCATGAGGAGGGAAAGCACCCAACTGCACCCCCTTCCTGGCTTGATTCAATTACCTTGGCTGTCTAAGAGAGCAGATCTCTCATCCAGCGCCTTTTTAGTCTTCTCGTATCCATCCGTACTTCAGCCATATTACTGATTAGACTATTAGGATGTCCGTTTAAATTATTAAAAAATCTTTTGTATAGTGTCGTTATGTGCTGCTCGACTGTTGGTATATGGTATGAAGGTCTGTATGTAAAGTTTTGTTAGTCACGTACCAGGGTGATTTTGTGATAAGTCATAGCAATTTTAATTGAAAAGTTTGAAGTTTTTGTGAGTCAGTCTTTTTAGCAATGCCGAATATCTGTGAGGAATATGTCCCTATGGGCTTCAATAAGCGTACGTATTTACTTTTTGTTTCAGTTTCAGTTTTGATGATTTAGAAAGTAGCGGGTAGAGAAGTTTGAGTCTTTTGTCAAGAGTCGTTTTTTTCATTTTGACATGTGGGCCCCATGTCATCCTTCAGTCGAAAATGAGTCCGAGATAGTGTACTGAGTCCGTCTGTGGAATTTGGTTGTTGTCAATATGAACAGGGGGGCAGGTTTGTTTTCTAAGAGTGAACGTGATATGTTTTGATTTGTCATGATTGAGTTTAATTTTCCATAATTGAAACCAGTCGTGTAATTTGTATAAGTGATGTTGTAATATCAATGAAGTCTGTGTTAGGTCCTCATGTTTCGTGATAATTGCAGTATCATCAGCGTAAGTTGCAGTCAATGTCTCGTTGTTAATAGGTATGTCGTGCGTGTAAATGATGTAGAGTAGAGGTGCTAGTATTGAGCCTTGGGGTACTCCCACCAAGACTGGATAAATTGAAGAAATTTCCGAACCCTGCCGGACGGAAAAAAATCTATCGAAGAGGAAAGATTGAAGAATCAGATAATAAGTGGATGGTAATATGGTCTTAAGTTTAAAGAGAAGACCCTGGTGCCAGACTTTGTCAAACGCTTGAGCAACGTCCAAAAATACTCCATTTGCATATAGTTTTTGTTCTAGAGCTCCTGCAATGTAGTCAGTAACTCTGTGTAGTTGATGCGTCGTCGAATGGTAAGTGCGGAAGCCGAATTGGTGGTCAGGTAACACTTTTTGGTCTGTAAGTATGTCAACTAATCTTTTGTGGATTAATTTTTCAAATAATTTGGAGCATATTGGGAGGAGGCTGATTGGTCTGTAGGATGATGGGTTGTATATCTCTTTACCTGGTTTGTGGATCATTTTTATGAGGGAGTACTTCCATTGTATTGGGAATTTAGACGTTCTCAGTATACAGTTGTAAATTGTTGTCAGAAATACAAGAGCTTTTATCGGCATTTGTTGGAGTGCCTCAGCTGTAATTAAGTCATAACCAGGGGCTTTCCTTTTTGGTAATTGTTTAATTTGTAGAGCGACTTGTGAAGGAGTGACCGGAGATGGTGGGAGTGTCAGCTGTAATGGAATGTCTAAGGTGTTCTGTACAATGGTATCATGTTCTGTATTTATGAAATAAGTAAATGGTGTAAATATAGAAGAAAGGTGGTTGGCGAAGAGCTCAGATTTTTCTTTATCCGACACGGCCCAGGAACCATCTTCTTTTCGAAGTGGTGCGGATACCTCTCGATGTTTTAGCAGTTTTTGGTATGCTTCCACAAGCTCCCATCGTCCGTCGAAAGGCTACTAATGTAAGCGTCATAGTTTGTCCTGTTGAATTTTTGAATTTCTCTTTTGAGTTGATTATTAAGTTGGTTGTATGTTTGTCTGTCTGAGGGACGTCTGTCAGTCTGCCATACCTTATGCGCCCTTCTCTTTGCCCTGATCAAGTCCCTTATAAACTGAGGATATTGCGGTACGTGCGCAGATCTGGAATTATTATACTTGGGCATTGATGACTACTTAAAATTACTTGTTATTAATTTTTAATAACAATAATAAAGATTGAATCATCCAGGATGTTGATGAAATATTGTTAGTTTCATTAAAAGGGACTGAGTGTTAAACAAGACGCAGTAATTTCGTTGAGTAAAAACTAATAATACTCCCCGTAATGATAGGCCATTAGATGATACTGATTCCATTTCTAGAAGCTATTCAAGTAATTATTATAAAAGCACTCAAGCTTTATAGTTCAATATTTGATTTTAATATTGACTTTGTAAAACGAAACTTATAATACAGATTGTTTATCTTATACCTTGGCCAGTTATTAACGGATATCTCGACTGCTCTAATTTTTATTTAATAATTTAAGGTTGCTGTGTATATCAGAATAAATATATAAATACCCTAAAATAATTATAGTAATGATCCCGATATTATCATTAGAAATACTAAAACAAAAAATACAATTTCTTTAATTTTATAACGACCAAACTAATTTTTAGTATAAAATGTATTCACATAAAAAACGCATGAATACATACCTATTTAATTTGTATATGTATAAGATTGACAGACTCGAGCTGATAACGGATTTTATTATCCTAGAAAGAATTAACAAATAGTCAAATTTCTTAGAGAAATAGTATCAAATATAACTACTTAAATGAGAGTAGTAAACACAACTGGGAAGAATCATTTTACCAGGTATAAATGCAAAAGTATGTAGGTACGTTATCATTAATAGCAACGGATGGTTATGAACTAATAAGCAGAGGCTTACAGTTTTAGCGAACAGTTTGTACAGGTATGAGAAAAGGAACTTTACATATATAACATAGGAAATCAGCTAGATAATAAGAAATCGGCAAATGCCCGAAAGTATGAGATCCAAATAAAATAGATTTTTTTTAAAGATGTATATTATTTTTTAAACCTTGAACACTAATTTTCTCGGAGTACTCGTATACATCTTAAACTGATATACAAAATGGTGACGTTTTGATTTTTTTTTTTTTTATAGATGTAAATAAATAGAAGAATTTTGAAAAACTAGCAGATTTTTATTTGAAATAGCATTAAATAGTGTAATGCTACAGACATATTAAATTTTTTTTTTTTTTTTGGCTTCATAACTTGAATTTGCGCCTGTCAATAAACATCAACAATCAGCAATTATTAAAAATGTTAAAATTAATATTAAAAAATGTTTTAATAAAAAGTGAAAAAAAATATGGTCATATGGTGCTATATTGCTATAAAACGTAATATTTTGTATCAAAAAATTAAATCGAGTTTTTTGAGTGAACTAGCACAACTTGGTACCTAAAACTTTAATATTTTGGGTGCTAAAGCTGTGAGAAGCAGTAGGAAGTGAAACCAACCGGAGATATGGAACCCGCTCCAGCTCCGCCGAGTGGAGAGGGAAGTGGGGACTTTAAAGAAGCAAATAACACTGAAGAATTAACCGGCGCTTGGTCCTTGGTAACAGGGAGGAAAAGAAACGGTCCTGCGGAATCAAGGGATCCAAGAAAGGTTAACAGAACAGGGAATGAGATAACCGCTATACCTGTAAGTAATTCGTTTGAACCATTTAGAAATGTAAATGATACGAATCAAGATAACACTAATAAACCAACCCCAATTCATGATAAGCCACCTCCTGTCCATATAAATGACATTCAAAACTATCAGGCATTAATCTCGTTCTTGGAGCATCACTCACCACCAAACTCATTTTCTTTAAAGACTACAATTAAAGGAGTAACCGTATACCCCAGCTCATCCGAAGTGTACCGAAAACTGGTTAGCGACCTTCGAAATGCAGGTGCTGATTTCCACACCTACCAACTCCCCGAAGATAAAAATAGACGAATAGTGGTAAAAAATATGCACCATTCCACCCCTCTTAGTGAAATAAAAAATGAGTTATTACGATATGGCTATGAAGTCTTAAATATTTCAAATGCACTATCAAGATATAAGACACCATTGCCCATGTTTTTATTGACATTTCCAAATCAACTTTCAACGAGAAAATTTACGATATACAGTCAATTTACTACACTCGTGTCATTATAGAAGAGCCTCGGAAAAAAAGACTGATACCTCAGTGTATAAGGTGCCAACAATATGGCCACACAAAGTCTTATTGTAACCACCCCCCTCGTTGCGTTAGATGTGGCCAAGGCCACGAGAGTGCAACCTGCGGGAAGACAAGAGAAACAGCTGCGACCTGCGCCAACTGTAGGGGTAGCCACCCAGCCAACTACCGTGGCTGCCAAGTTCTGAAGCTCCTGAGGGCTCAAAGAAACAAAAGGCAATCCACCCGCCTTGAGCAATCTCCTCCTCTTCCCCCTCCTCCACCGCCGGGTCCCGAACAATTCCCCGCTCTCCCGCAGCCATCGAAGACTCAAAGACCATCAGAGAAGAATCCAATACCGGTGCCAGCACAGCAGCAGGGACAGCCACCGCAACAGAGGAGAATGCGCAACCCGTCCGAAATCAGACCTTCATGTTCAGTCATGAGGCAGGAAAGCACACAGCTGCTACCTTCAGCTGATACTTACAGCCCCAAACACTTGTTTCAGCTAATCAATGGTCTCAATTCCCTCATCCAGCACCTTTTTAGCCTCCTCCAACAGCTCGCACAGGTGACTCAAGTCATGTGCCCATCCAATGGCCCCTAATCGGCTGACTGTGGGCTCTTTGTCCATCCTTCTATGGAACGCAAACGGACTGACACAGCACAAGACTGAATTAGACTTATACCTTCACGATAAACGAGTTGACGTCGCACTAATAACGGAAACACACCTTACTCCACGATCTAAATTTGTTATTTCTGGTTACATGACTTACAGGACTGATCACCCTGACAACACAGCACACGGAGGTACAGCAATTCTTATTAGATCAACACTATCACACAGTTATTTACACTTACCTAGTACACCTGAAATACAGTGCACAGGCATAACATTATACTTGAAACACCATACAATGACACTGGCCTCTCTGTACTGCCCGCCAAGATACGTGCTGACATCTTCGATGTTTTCCAACCTTTTCCAAAGCTTGGGTCGATGCTTTATAACCGGAGGTGACTTCTACGCGAAGCATCAAAGTTGGGGGTCACGACTAAGCACACCCAGAGGGAGAACTTTGAAGGCTGCTATCCACGAGCTCTCATTAGACACTATCTCTCCCCACACACCGACTTACTTACTGGCCTGTTTCGAGACGACAATCCCCGGACCTTTTGGACTTTTTTATTACGAAAGGAACTGTAACTCACACCATAAATGCAACCTCTGATCTTTGCTCTGATCATTCCGCGGTACACTTAATTATGTTTGAGGAGACAGTAAATGTTCAAAGAAAGCCAACACTTTTTACAGGATCAATCGATTGGGATGCATATAAGGAGCATCTGGACTCATCTTTAAAGATCCCCGTCTCAATCAAGGACGAAACTGAATTAGAAGAGGCAGTGAACATCTTCACAAAAAGTGTACAAGAGGCTGCATGGTCCTCATCAGTACCAAAGCCTTACCAAGCAGGATCTGAACATCTCCCAAAATATCCTCAATACATAAGGGATTTAATCAGGGCAAAGAGAAGAGCGCGTAAAATATGGCAGACTGACAGACGCTCCTCAGACAGACAGATTTTTAACAGACTGAGCAATCAACTCAAAAGAGAAATCAGAAAATTCAACAGAACAAACTATGACTCGTACATTACTGGCCTCTCGACAGACGATGGAAGCTTGTGGAAGCATACCAAAAAGTTGTTAAAGCATCGAGAGGTGTCAGCACCCCTTCGAAGAGATGATGGTTCTTGGGCCGTGTCGGACGAGGAAAAAACCGAACTCTTCGCCAATCATCTTTCTTCTGTATTTCAACCATTTACTTATTTCATAAATACAGAACATGATACCATTGTACAGAACACCTTAGACATTCCACTAGAGCTGACACTCCCACCACCTCCGGTCACTCCTTCACAAGTCGCTCTACAAATCAAACAATTACCAAAAAAGGAAAGCCCCTGGTTATGACTTAATTACATCTGAGGCACTCCAACAAATGCCGATAAAAGCTCTTGTATTTCTGACAACAATTTACAACTGTATACTGAGAACGTCTAAATTCCCAATACAATGGAAGTACTCCCTCATAAAAATGATCCACAAACCAGGTAAAGACATATACAACCCATCATCCTACAGACCAATCAGCCTCCTCCCAATATGCTCCAAATTATTTGAAAAATTAATACACAAAAGACTTGTTGACATTTTGACAGACCAAAACCTGATCATCAATTCGGTTTTCGCACATTCCATTCAACAACACATCAATTAAACAGAGTTACTGACTTCATTGCGGAAGCACTAGAGCAAAAACTATATGAATCTGGTGTATTTTTGGATGTAGCTCAGGCATTCGACAAAGTCTGGCACCAGGGTCTTCTCTTTAAACTCAAGACCATATTACCGCACACTTACTACCTCATTCTTCAATCCTATCTTTTCGACAGATTTTTCTCCGTTCGGCAGGGGTCAGGAGCTTCATTAATTCGTCCAGTCCTAGCGGGAGTACCTCAGGGTTCAAAACTGGCTCCTCTTCTCTACATTATATACACACACGACATACCCGTAAGCAATGATACACTGACCGCTACTTATGCTGACGATACTACAATTCTCACTAAACATCAAGATCCTATTCATGCCTCACTAACTTTACAACAACATCTACATAAAGTAAACGACTGGTGTAAATTACGGAAAATTCGGCTAAATCATTAAAAATCTAAACACATAACGTTCACTCTTCGAAAAAATACCTGCCCTCCAATTTATATCGACAATGTCCAAATTTCTCAAACTGACACCGTACATTATCTTGGTCTTACTCTTGACAGAAGGATGACCTGGGGCCCGCATGTTAAAATGAAACGAAAAACACTTAACAAACGACTCGCCCTACTTTACTCCCTTTTTTCTAAAACCTCAAAACTAGGACTTCGACAAAAATTAAATACATATTTATACTTACTGAAACCAATATGGACTTACTCTTCACAGATATACGGTACAGCCAAAAAGACCCACTTACAAAGAATTCGTTTTTCGTACGCCTTATTAATTTATAATTTATAAATAAAGCTTTATTTGTAATTAAAGCTGTTCTGTTCATTTGAGAAGTGGCAATTAACAAAACGCATTAATTTCTAATCTAAGTAAGTTGGTAAGTGAAAGTTGTGTGTTGCGCGCACCCACCAGATTTTTAATTTTTCATTTTCTATACTGGCGTAAACGGTCGGCATACGTCCATAGTGAAGTATGCTCCAAATCATTTTAAAAACTTAGAACAAAAATACTTGTTGTTATTTTTGTTTAATAACGCCTATTTTTATTTGATGTTAATATGAGAGGCAAAGATAAATATATTGCGGTTGAAAAGTGAAAGTAGTAAAAATATTTTAAATAAATCTAATTTATTTACGAACTTAAACTTAGTTTTCTCAAAAAAACGGAGTTTGGCGCTTAGTTCACTATGGGGTCATACCGCCAATACGATTAATTTCCAAGTAATTATTTTTTTTCGCCATTCCTGGTGTTGTGGCCAACACACTTTAAATTATTTTTTTTATTTATCTCAATTAACTTTAATTATTTTTAATTTGTATTAACTAGTAATTCTAAGTTAAGTGACATTGAATTCGAGTGTGGTGCGAAGTCAGCTTCGGAAGCACTACGAAGGCTTCGGGTCACTTCGGAAGACTTCGGGCCGCTTCGGCAGCCCTCGGCTCCTCTCGTTCAATCATCCCATCCCATCCCATCCCACATATATCCTACATATATTATTTCACAAAGCGTAAAAATCGGTTTTTCATCAATTATAAGGTCCTACCGTGCTCAAATGCCACGAATGTGGTATCGTTGGATTCAGAATTTCACGGAGCTTTTGCGAATTGCATTCTCAGCGTTCATTTTTTGGTACAAAATAAAATATCGACCTAAACGTACTAATTCAACGGATCGAAACGAATAAAATTGGGTTTTATGGATTGCGATACGAGCATTACGAGCAGACCCAGTTTAGTTCTTTAGAACTAAACTGGGGTTTGCGTTTTAAAGCTCTAAAACCTATCATTTCTGAGATAACGCCTGGGTTAGGCTCCTCCGCCGCACGTGGTCAGCTACTTATTGTATTACGCTACAGCAAATGCTAGGGCCTGTCGTGTTTAGGTTCTAAAAATGTTGTTTCGTCTGATTTAGACTTAATTGTAGCGTTGGAAAATTGCACTCTCACATTTAGCAATTACAGTATACTCCCACTTTACCGGTTCCCGTTTAACCGACTCTTCGGATAAACCGATGGACACTGTAAAAGATAAAAGTTCTTTTTTAAATCCTTAAAAACTTTTATAATTTTGTGATATTTTCAATAAAAAATTATTATGTTGCGGTTCGATAGATCTTAAATAAATTAAAATGTAGGTAAAAAGTCCTTTGTTTTATACTTTCACTTACCTACATATGAAATATATAGTAAGGGGAAGTATTGCGATCGAGAAAAATTTCCACTTCCGGATTTCAACGGAAATACACGTTTTGGGGTCCCCTGAGTCCAAATAACCAAGTCCCGCGAAATGGACTGTGTGTGTGTGTGTGTGTGTGTGTGTATGTGTGTGTGTGTGTGTGTGTGCGTGCGTGCGTGCGCGTGCGCGTCCGCGTGCGTGTGTGTGAACAGACTAGCTCAAAGACTATAAACCGTGCGAACCTGAAATTAGGTATTTATTATATGTATATGCCCGCGATGTGACAGCAAAAATTTCATCAAAATTGCCCAGAGGGGTACTTTATTTAATAACTTTTTACATTTTTTTGGTTTTCTCAAAAACGGCTCCAACAATTTTGATTAAACTGAGTATTTGATGTATTGATATGCCCGAGATATGACTAAAAATTTCATCAAAATTGATCAACCGGAGAGGGGACATTACTTAATAAATTTTGTATCATTTTCACCTGCTATTTTTATTTACTCAAAAACGGCTTCAACGATTTTAATCAAACTGGGTATTTGATGTAAATATATATGCCAGAGATGTGATAGCCAACTTTCATCAAAATTGGTTAAACGGAGGGGGGACTTTACTTAATAAATTTTGTACCATTTTCACGTGTTTTTTTTATTTACTCAAAAACGGCTTCAACGATTGTAATCAAACTGGTTATTTGATGTATATAAATACCAAAGATGTGATAGCCAACATTTTAAAGGAGAAAAAAAGAAAAATATTCAGTCAACTCATAAAACACGTTGAGCCCATGCATGCGTAGTACGCCTTTAATGACATATCATTGTTCATAATCAAAGCCGTTCTGTTCATTTCATGGAAATTATTTGTTTCATGGTAACTAACTGAAATTTTCATCAAGTACATAGAGAATTATAAAATCAGACGACTTGGAGTATCATGCTTGCATTGCCGAATTATCACAAGTATAAACTTTTATTTATTAATAAAATAAATTAGTGTTTTTTATAGAGCAAATGAAAACAAAAATAAGAAATGAATGTGGAAAAATGTGTAACTTGGAGAAGTGGCATTAAAAAAATGCATTAATTTCTATTCTAAGTAAGTTGGTAAGTGAAAGTTTTGTGTTGCGCGCACGCACCAAATTTTTTTATTTTTTACCGATCTCCAGTAAAACAAATCTCTTCGAAGTAAAATTGATCTTGAAACAAAATCCTTATCCTCCATTCATTTCATTAAAAAAGAAATAGCTTCCTATATTTTGACAAGAAATTTCGTCAGTTGACATTAAGGTGCGTATAAACGAAAAAAAAATAAAAGATTTGTGAAAACTGAAAAGATTAATAGTGTAAATTTTCTTAAATTGTTAAATAAAATTGGCCCAAAAAAGGTTTCTTTAATTAATAACTATATAGCCTTTGTAAAATAGGTTGTGTGTTGCAATTGGGTATTATCGAAATATAGAAGTTATAATAATATATTTTGCTGATTTTTTATACACTTTTCCGGATTGACCGGCTCATATCGACTTTAGTCATTGGCGGATCTGAGGGGAGGGGTGCTATGGGGGCTGGAGCCCCTCCATTTGGAAAAATTTTCGTCATTTAAAGATAGAATTTAATTTTCCTTAAAGTAAGGAAGCAAGTTAAAGAACAAAAATGCGCATAACAGGTAGAATTTCAGTTGTGGGAAGGTGAAAAAGCTGATCGGCAGATCCAAATGAAGGGCTGTGGGGCTGCAGCCTCCCCCCATTGGGATGCAGCCCCCCCTTTACAATCGGCTGGATCCGCCCATGACTGTAATCCAAAATATATATAAAATAAATAAAATCTATTTATGGTGATTCATAGTAACATAGTGATTCATTAGAACTTTGGTTTTATCAACTTATCTTTTTTATAACGGGAATTTCAGAAAACTAAAGTATCGAAATAAGAAAAATGAATTTCAATGGTTTCCACGCGGGCTTTATGACACATACACGTTCCACGTTTTTGGGCCAGGCGTCTTACACCTCTAAAACTTTGGTTTTGGTGGGTTAGGCCGCTCAGCTTCACGAGGCTACTTATTGTTTTGTTGCCTCTCCATGGATAGAAACCTATTTGATGTCGTTCTTACCACTTAGAAGACTATCTTCCTCTCCATTGTCAGAAAAATAAGCGTAAAAAGCATCTTATGAACTGTTTTTGAAAAAACAAAATCAGTAGGGAAGTTAAAATCAGAATGTAGAAAGATTAATTTCCAAGACTATGCAACATTCTTAGTGATTTCATATATTCCAGGAAGATTACAGGAAACTTTTGTAGAGAAAAACGTCAGAAAATGAAGTTCTTCCTTAACTATTAAACAGAAAAATAATTTATTCTTCCTTGCTGTAGAAAAAAAATTTCACCTTAAGGCCTGAATGGTTGTTGGAGAGGGGGGGGGGGGGGGGTACAAACAGGCAAAAAAAAAAAAGTTCATTTCATAGTTATGGTAAACCTAGAAGTAAAATGTGATACAAATCTTCGTGCGAAGTGCTTCGCACGGGTCCACCTAGTATGTTTAAATTGAAAAACAAAATAATTATTAAATTAAAATTACACACAGGCGGTGTGAGTGTTGTCCGTAAATGTTGTCCGAGGAGATGGTTTTGAACCAGTTTCAACATCGAGGCCTCAAGGCACATTAATTCTCAAGAGGACAAGCATCTATGACCCAGCAGCCTAAGCAGGTTTTGGATTGCTTACTCCCAAAGTTGTCAGCATGTAACAACTTTTATTACTCACGGTGAACAATTATTCGCATTGAGCGAACAGATAGTGACCTCGGACCAGTCTGGGTGAGGTGTAATTAGCCACAGTGGCTCATTGATATCGAATGACTCTGATTAATAAATTGTTAAGGTAAAAGACTTTAATATTGACCTTGAAATATTTTCATCAGCCAATGAACAATTCATATTAATGTTAGTGCACATGCAATTTTATCTAAATATTTAGGCAAATTTAAAGATATCTTCTCTAATTAATTAATGTTAATTTTAGTATAATGCTGTTTATAGAAATTTCTTTTAATTACTATTTTTCCTAATTTTGTTTGTATTAGCTCATGAGCTTTATTTTGTTTTATGTTTCCATTTTTTGTCATAATTGTACATAGAAAGGTTCAAAATATAGCCCTCCGGCACTACTTTGAAGTTTATTTATGTTTATTTATTTTTTTTCTTTAACTTTAAATTTTCACCAGCCTATGGTGAGGTGGTTGGGCTAGGAAAGGCTCACCCTGAACCTCTACCCGCCATCACACCTGGAACACACTGATTGTTCAACTTGAAAATTTGTTGAATAATCAATTAGATATAAAAAGTTTGAAAGCTTGTAAATGCGTAATCTGTGGTTCTGCCAAGGTTTTTTTGATTAATTCGTGTAACATTAACAGAAATTCAAACATCATTCTATATAATTTTTTTTTACTATAAAATTTATGGACATAAATAAGAAATGAATTTATGCAAGCTATATTCACTATAATTTTTTCAATTCTATATTTTGCCCATCGTCTCGTTTTTTTCACAATTCATATTTTGATATAATTGATCAAATGTGTCAACCGCACCATATATTTCATTACACATATGTATAATTTCCCGTTTAGCAGTACATTTTCCATTTGAAGCATCATTAATCCTCATCCATATTCATCCATCCATATATAGTTATCAACTTAACTGTATTTTTTGTCTTTTGTTTGTAGGACACGATATTTATGTAATTAGAGATTGGCAGTAAGAAGTAACACCCGTATTCTCAAAACTAAGTTACTGACATACGTTGCAACTACGCTAATGAAATATACTTCACAAACTAGTTCCTATTGAAGACTTGGTGACTTACCTTGATGCTTAATCAGGAAAGTCAATCAGAAAATACTGAAAACTTATTTATATAACGATTCTTATAACGAAAACTTATTTCATATAAAATCCTACGTAGGTAACTGAGACATATATCAGTCGTCTGGGGTTAAAAGATCTCCAAAAATCTTTCGACTCATATTAATAATGGGAAGACACTAGCCTTTTAAAAAATATATTGTATTTTTTAAAAATTGTATATCGTTCACTGATTTTTCTCTTTCAGCTCATTCCAATTTAGGGCCTTTTCACACTATCGGTTTCGCTCCCGGTCCGCTCTCGATCTACCCCATTCGCACTATCGCCCTGCTCCCGCTCCACTACCTGTCCGCTCTCCTAATATCTTATCATATTTACATTATATAATTTTACACCGTTCACTTTTGAACGTTTGAAGCCATTAATAATCGAAGTCGTCTGTATTGGGATTTTAATAAATGATTAACTTTCAGTTATTAAAATATTTATTTATTCATTAATTTTACGGCCAATAAAAGTTCAACTTTTCGTTTGTAGAAATAGCTGTTAAGTGTAATTTTCTAGATGAAGAAGATAATATTATCAGAACATATAATAAGAAGCATATATTGCAACACTATGATAATAATTATTAATAATTATAAATCAATTTAATTAATGGTGAAGAAATAATTTAAATTCTTTTTCCGAATGTTTTTGAATACGCTTGAAATGATTTTTAAAAAAATAAGACCAAAAAGAAAATAAAACACGAAATCTTGTTGTGAAGCTCTTTGTCCCCGAGAAAAATTCATTTTATGTTTCAGATATATTTTGCAAAGAATTAATGTAAAAACCAGTCACTGATTTATTGACTAATTACTCATTAAATTCTAAAAACACGGCCAATTTGAAACTTGAATAAAAATGCAATATATTTTAAAAAATATCAGATCATTAACAAAAAATATATGAAAGCAAAAACTAATTAAAGTATGAATCAGGAAAAGACGAGAATTTTCTACCGATCCGGATGGAGCGAGACTGGAGCGGGATCGGAGCGAGACCGAAACGATAGTGTGAATGGGGTAGATCGTGACCGGCCCAAGAGCGGAGCGAGACCGGACCTGTACCACTATTGTGATTACCCTCTTTCTATTCCTCTTTACAATATTTTGCCAGTGAGATCGGACCGGGAGCGGACCGATAGTGTGAATGGGTGAGATCGAGAGCGGACCGGGAGCGGAGCGAGACTGGACCGGTACCGATTGTGGCATACTCTCTTTCTATTTCTCTTTAGAATATTTTGCCAGACCGAGAGCGAACCGATAGTGTAAATCCGCCCTTAAAGTATCGTGTTGAAAAATAAATGTATAACAAAAAATACTTTACTCCCCTGGAAATCTTAGGTTTTGGCTTCTTATCTTGTCGTAATCCTCAAACTCCCCTATTTCATTATTCCCTAATCTTATGTGGCTAAAGCCAAAGCCTGTTATGAATAGATGAGATGATACAAAATGTTTTTTGATATGGGCATTTAATTTTATTTATTTCACATGCTCATTTATACAAATGACACCCTTCAATAACTGTTACTCACTGATATAGTCCTAACCAATGTTTCGATTGGCGATATAGGCAGATAATAGGGTAGAGTGGGAAAGATGGACAGAGAAAAAAAAGCAATTGGGGAGAGCATTTGAAGCTTTCACGCGTCTGATACAATCCCGTTGGGAAATTTTGAGGTTTATTCTATTAGCCAAGTCAGAAGGGTGTGAATATTGGGAGATAACGAAACCTAATTTGACAGCTCCGTTTATCTGTAATAATAGCTGTCAATTTGCTTTTTCTCCTCAGAGAAAATGAGAATTTCCTTGATTTGGAGAAAATTTACACTTTCAATTACTGCCCCCATGATGAGATCATGACCTTCAATTAGTTAGTTAACATCTTGATTGTATCATGCTATACATGAGTGTATATAATAGGTCCTGTTTTTAGCTTTATAAATATATAATCACGTACAGAGCGATTATCGTATAATTATCAACTGACATTATGTGCAACTATAATTTTTACACACGATTCTATTCTATAAATTAAATTAAAAACGAAACACCAAATATTCTTAACAACCTTTAAAATAAATCAATGGAATGATGGATCAAACTTTAACGTGTACATGGAACTCGTTGAACACATGGGAATCATAAAATAAAATCCCTGAATATTAAGTTAATCTGAGTAAAAATATATGTCTTTATTATTATTATTTTATTTTTATTTTATAAAATCTAATTAATCATATGAAAAAATATGTCAAAGCATCAGCCGAGTTTAGATGACGATTTAATGCAAACCCGCGCTTTTTCCATTTTGTTTAATGAATGTATTTTGGATAAGATACGTTTTGATAGCAATATATTTGCGTTATCCAATAGGCTTTTAACTCGAATAACAATATTTTATTTTCTATGTTTAGAAAGATATGTAATTTTTTTTAAACGTTTCTCTCTGATATTTGTTGTGAGATTTTGAGTTGCTCATAAAAATGCATAAAATGAATAGCATCTCAAACCATGATGACTCACAGAAACCGATTCCAAAAAAAAAAATAAATAAAAAGGATGATTCAATTTTTATTGGACAACACACACTTTCGGGGATTAATCGACTATTGGAAAGGTAAGTGAACAATTCTAACCAAATAAAAGCGCTGTAAACATAAAGGAGCTTTGGTATACATATTCATGATAATAATTAAGTAAAATGATTAAATTATTAATTCATTGAGAAAAGCTGACGACTGAGTTTTAGCCCCACATTCAGCGCCGGGGAATCCTTCTGCACAACAGTATTGTGTTGCTGGTTTGCCATCATATGTTTAAGGCGCTATTTTTTTATACAAGAAGGAAAGAAGGAAAGGCAAATGCAAGGGACACAACCATTTATAATAATATATACGAGTTTAATAATTTATTAGTTTAATGGTATATGTATATATATATATATATATATATATATATATATATATATATATATATTTTTTTTTTAATTTTGCCCTGATCTCTTATTTATTGTTGTTTTCTCTTAATGATCTCATTTGCCTTCCCGAAAAGGGAGGCTTAATGTAAATACATATTGTCGGCCTCATTTGTTTTGAAGGTTGTAGTCATTGGCATTCCTACCCTCCCCTAAAACCAAGTTCCTCCCGAACTAAAGAAAGTTAAACAACCCTAGGATTATGATAATGTTTGATAAGTTGGGGTTTTTGATTATCTAAAATACGCAAAGTGGATCAAGCATTAATTCTTAATTAAACATAGCTTGAGGACATTATCCTGATTATGAGTAAGCAAAATTCAAAGTACGTCAGTATTTAAAGAAAGAAACGAATTAGGAGTATGTTTATCACTTACTAGTTTTGTTATATAATAAATAAGTGAGAATCACTCACTTTTGTCTAACACAGCATCGACAATTTCAAATAGTTTTGGATTTAATGTTACCACAAAAAGCATCAGTTGACGGAACGTCTTATGAACATTCAGGTTTGTCCAGAAACGAACATTCAGGGTTGTCCAGAAATGGTAGAAAATGCAATGGGCTATCAAAAAATTTGATAATAAGAATACAATTTCAAATCAATGAACTAGGGAAAACGTGGAACAGACCGTAGCTTAAGTAAATTACAATTATATTAATTGTTCTTTCAATAGCATGATTTTAAGAAGAGCAATTCAATTTCTCGTTAGGTAGCATCATCTTTGGGGTATAGGCACTATTGGTATCTAGATAATCGGTAACACTACTACTAAGTTACATCTTGGGTGGCCATGATATTAGCAATCTTTTTTTTTTTTTTTTTTGAGCCATTTTTAACTAAACGAAATGTACGAAAAGTAGGTAAAAAATCACCGCTTTATCAGGACAAAAAAACTTTATAAGATACTATGAACCCCGGTGTCAATCGAGTAACATAAGAATCGGAGGTCACGCCTGTTTCTCTAAGAAAAGCAAGGAATTGACAATTTTTATACGATGTATTATTGGGTTTGGACTCTATTCAGAAATTTCGTTTGATACAAGACGAAAATTTAAATATTTTGCAACGTGTCAATGAAAATACAATAGAAAATCTAAAAGAAACTAACTCATTATATAGAGATAATAATGGAAAAGAAACTTCAGATTTTTCAGATAAATTTAATCATTTAGATCAAGAAAAAAAAGAAAAAACTTTCCTTTGTGATAAATAAAAATTTATCAATATTTGCGAAAAAAAAGAGATCATATGGACTGCATAGTGACCACCACGTGTAATTATTATCTCCTGTGAAAATGTGTTCTAATATAAGTTTTAATAATTTGGAGGTGTGATTTTCAACACAAAAGACAGTATTTTCATTGTTTAGTAGTTAGTGAAAAAATTTTTTGTTAATTTAGTCTGTAAGTGTCTGAAACTCTTAATTTGAAAAACATGTGAAAAGTGAAAGGTTAGTTTTAGTGTTTTTTTTTTTTATTTACTTTTTATTTTTCTATTTTCTGTGTTTAAAAACTAGTGTTAATTTGTGATATAAGTGTTAGTTTTTAAGAACAAACAATAAGTGTACTTAAAAAACTTAAAACGATATAATAAACATAATTTGAAGTAACAATGACTGAAGAAGATAACAATATGGACTTGCAGCATGAAGCAGGGCCGTCAATTGAAGTAAATAATGAATGGGAAATCATTACAGGGCAAAAAAGGTCGGCATCTTCAAGGGACCCGAGAATATGCACAAAAAAACCCAACAACATAACGACCAGTAACAGGTATGAGACCCTGGCAAATTTTTCAAGCGACCAAAATAATGAACAAAATAATGTTCAAAAAAACACAATTGATAATAAGAAAATTAAGCCTCCTCCCATATATTTAAAAGATGTTCAAAACATTGAAGCATTAATATCATGTTTAAAAAAAGAAATAGGCCCAAATTATTTCAGTATAAAGACTACAAACAGAAATGTAATTGTTTACCCGGCCACTCCCGAATCATATAGGCAGTCAGGTGTTTAAAAAAAGTGAACGCCGAATTTCATACTTATCAATTATTAGAAGATAAGAACCCTCGCGTGGTGATCAAAGGACTTCACCCATCAACACCGATTTCCGCAATACAAGAGGAATTGAAAGCATTTGGATAAGAAGCCACAAATATTACAAATGCTATATCATCGAAAACTAAATTACCACTACAAATGTTTTTCGTGGATGTAACTAAAAATACATTTAATGAAAAAATATTTGATTTAGACCATATTTATTACACTAGAATTAAAGTGGAAGAGTTAAGAAAGAAAAGACAAATCCCACAGTGTTTTAGATGCCAAGGCTATGCGCATACGAAGAGCTACTGCAACCACCAGCCACGTTGCGTCCGTTGTGGCGAAGCTCATGAAAGCTCAACCTGTCTAAAACCCAGAGACAAGCCAGCAAAATGCGCCAATTGCTCGGGGGCTCACCCAGCCAACTACAGAGGATGTCAAGCCCTCAAGATCCTTCGAGCTCAGCGCAAAAATATTCACCGCCCTTCGCCGGTAATTGCTGAACCACCGGACCTTGGAGAGTTTCCAGCCTTGCCGAACCAACCTCATCACCAGCAGCCACCGGAACCTATTCCTGCATACTCAAGAATGCACAGTCAAGTTCACCCTCCTCCAAACACTGAAGCTCAACCTCAACATCAAGCCAGGTCAGGTATGAGGGGGATCAGTAAACAGCTGGTGCAGCCAGTTACCTCTGAACCTCCTCACCATTTAAATTTATTAAATAATTTAAATACTCTCATCCAACCCCTTTTCAATCTTATTACTCAAATTTCACAAATAACACAAGCCCTAGCCGCGACTTATGGACATTAGATCTTTCACTGTCGGGTCCCTGTCAGTCCTCCTTTAGAACTCTAACGGACTAATACAACATAAAACGGAACTAGAAATATACATTAACCAGAAACGTATTGATATTGTACTGCTAACGGAAACACATCTCACTTTACGCAACAAACTTTCTATACCAAACTACATTTTATACAGAACGGACCATCCCGATAACAATGCTCATGGAGGAACAGCCATATTAATAAAAAATACCTTAAAACACAACCCCATACACATAGACTCGACGGCACAGATACAAGTAACAGCCATAAACTTACAGACCAAACACAAAACTTTAACAATAGCCTCAATTTATTGTCCACCAAAATATTCTATTAATGTTCAAATGTTCATTAATCTATTTGAGTCATTTGGGACAACATTTCTAGCAGGCGGGGATTATAATGCAAAACACACAAAATGGGGCTCTCGCCTGTGTACTACAAGAGGCAGGAATCTCAGGTGCGCAGCTCAAAACTTATCTTTGGACATACTTGCTCCCGATAAACCGACTTACTTACCCAATTCACAATTTAAAAAACCTGACGTACTGGACATATTTGTAGCAAAAGGCTTGAAGAATCTTCCAATGGCTGTTACAACTGATACAGACCTCAGCTCAGATCATCTGCCGGTGAACTTGATGCTTGGTATGGAGGCATTTCTAAGAGAAAAAATACCGTCTCTCACCCGCGGTATCATGAACTGGGATATATTTAGTAAACATCTTGATGAGCAACTGAATGTCCCTCTAGCTCTGAAAACTGAAGACGACTTGGAAGAAGCAGTTGAACTCTTCACAACATCTGTTCAGGAAGCTGCCTGGTCCTCCCAAGAAATAAGAGAAACGCAAGCACCAAGTTCACCATCCTATCCTCAATATATCCGTGACCTAATTGGAGCTAAGAGGAGAGCACGTAAGAAATGGCAAACTAACCGACTTCCTTCGGACAGACGAACTTTTAACAAACTTAATAATGAACTAAAAAAAGAAATACGGCAATTTAAACAAACTAACTTTGACAAATACTTGCAATATCTGACATCAGATGACAACAGCTTATGGAGACACACCAAACGGCTTTTAAAACATTCCGAGGTTTCAGCCCCTTTGAGAAATGATGATGGTTCTTGGGCTGTGACGGACAAAGATAAAGCTGAAATTTTCGCTGACCATCTTGCAATTGTTTTTCAACCCCACACAAACTTAACAGACACACTCCACGAGGCCTTTGTTGAAACAGTTTTAAACTCCCCTCTTCCGATGTCTCTTCCACCAAAATCCTTTACTCCTTCAGAGGTATCAAAACAGATTATGAAAATGCCAAAGAGGAAGGCTCCTGGTTACGACCTTATCACAGCTGAGTTACTTCAAAAAATCCCCAGAAAAGCTTTAGTCTTTCTCACAACACTATACAACGCTATACTTAGGACAACTAAATTTCCTATCCAATGGAAATACTCAACAATTTTGATGATCCCTAAACCAAACAAAGACAAAAATAAACCTGACTCCTATAGACCTATTAGCCTTCTTCCTCTATGTTCCAAAATTTTCGAAAAACTATTACACGAACGTATTCTTTACTTACTGTCACAACAAAACATATTACCTGATCATCAATTTGGCTTCCGCTCACTTCATTCCACAACACAACAGCTACACAGAGTAACAGACTTCATATCTTCTGCTCTTGAACTAAAACAATACGCTTCTGAGGTTTTTTTAGATGTTACTCAAGCGTTCGATAGGGTTTGGCACCAAGGCCTTCTTTTTAAACTGAAACCTATTCTTCCCAGTACTTACTATTTAGTCTTACAATCATATCTCTCCGACCGCTTTTTCTCTATCCGCCAGGGCACAATAATCTCATCAATAAAACCAATCTCTGCAGGCGTCCCACAAGGCTCAATTCTTGCCCCACTCCTGTACCTAATATACACAAAAGACATACCAACTGACAATAACATACTTACTGCGACGTATGCTGACGATACCGCTATTATTACAAGAAACACGAATCCTATAAATGCCACCCTAACATTGCAACACAACCTTGACAACATACAAAATTGGTGTAGAAAATGGAAAATTAAGATAAATCAAGACAAGTCACATCACGTTACATTCACTTTAAGACACGAAACATGCCCTCCAGTCTACATAGACAATCACCCAATACCACAAACAAATACAGTAACATACTTGGGACTTACTCTCGATCGAAGGATGACATGGGGCCCACACGTAAAGATGAAACGAAAAACGTTAAATTTCAGACTAAGACTATTATACTCCATCGTACATAGACGTTCAAAATTACCCCTCAGACAAAAACTTAACCTATACAGCTATTTACTAAAACCTATATGGACCTATGCTAGCCAAATTTACGGACCCGCAAAAAAGACACATATTAACAAAATACAAATCTTTCAATCCCAATACTTAAGATTAATTACGAACTCACCACCCTATATTTCAAACGAGACCCTTCACAATGACTTAAGAGTTTCGACTGTGAAAAATCATATACGTATGAATTACAGACGGTTTTCCGACAAACTACATGGACATACCAACAAATTTGTACAAGATATGGCAAGACGTGACATTCCTGACATACCTCGGCGAAGGCTGAAGAGGAGTTGGATGAGGGATCTCCTAGTCTGACAGAGTAAATCTTTTTAATGCCAGGAGGATGCACCACTGGGTGCTATCTCCCTCATGCCTACCAATGCCTTTTGTAATTATTTAGCACATTTGCTTATTGTAATTGTACAGGTGCAAATAAATTGTTTAGTTAAAAAAAAAAAAAATATTTGCGAAACACAGATATGATGTTGGCGAAGTGAAAAATCACGAAGCACACATAAAACTTTTGGAAAATAAACATATTTTGGGATTGAAAAACCTTACAGGTGTTCAATCCCAGACAATCAGGAAATAGAAACACAAACCAGCAAGTTACTGGAAGGAGGATTGATAGAAGAATCGCATTCCCCATTTGTGGCACCTGTAACATTGGCATACAAGAAAGAAGACAACAAAAGATCGAGGTTATATATTGATTTCCAGGATCTTAACAAAATTTTAGTTCCAGAATCGCAACCGTTTCCAAGGTTTGAGGACATAATTGTGAAAACTCTGAACTGTAAATGATATTCAGTTTTGGATATTAGAAAGGTATTATAATATATTATATATTAAAAGGTATTCACTTTTATTTAGAAAACCTTGTTTATGCTTTTATTAATTAAGAACATATGTTTGATTGCATTTGTTTTTTATAGTTAATTCGGATTGTAGTTTTGTGACTGAAGATAATTAATAAACAATAAAAACCGATTTACCTTTTAGGTTAGATTCTATTTGTAATTCTGTATGTTTAATATGTTTGTTTTGTAATTAATGTTTAATATTTTGTTTTGTAATTAATGTTAAATGTTTTGTTTTATGTTTAATGTCAAATTTGTTGTGAATCATGTTTAATAAATTTACCTTTTAGGAACAAATACGGCTTAAAATTATTTATAAAAGTAAATGGTATTCAGTTTTGGATATTAGTTCTGCATTTTGGTCCATCCCTGTTAGAGAAAAGGATCGCCATAAGACGGCATTTGTAACGCAAAATTGTCAGTACCAATGGAAGACGCTACTTTTTGGCCTCAAAATTTCACCTACAATTTTTCTACGTATTCAAGCTAATACAATTCGCAATTGTGGATGTTATGATTTTTGCTTGAATTACATTGATGACATCTTGATATTCTCTCAGAGTTTCGATGAACACCTACTTCACATTGACAAACTTATGGAAGCAATTAGATTGGAGAGATTTCGATTGAAGTTGTAAAAATGCAATTTCGCACAGTCTTCCGTAAAGTATTTGGGGCATATAATAGAAAATAACACAGTTAGACCTCACCATTATAACCTGAAATCAATTAGAGACTTTCTAAAACCTCAAAATAAGAAAAATGTCCGTCAATTTTTGGGTAAAATAAATTTTTATCACAAATACATACCAGATTATACAAGAATGCTTGAACCAATCCATAACCGTTTGCGAAACAATACTGAATTTCAGTGGACCGATAAATGTGATAAAACTTATGCCAAAGCCCAATTTTATCAATATTTGATCCTGATAAGACAACTTTTCTGTTTACTGACGCCAGTACCCTTGTTGTCGGCGCCGTTTTTAAACAGATTCAAGATAATGGTAAATTGATCCCAGTGGCATACTTCTCCAAGAAATTCACTCCCGGGCAGGCTAAGAAAAAAGCAATTTACCTTGAATGTTTGACAATAAGAAAAGCAATCCGTTATTGGCAACATTGGTTATTAGGCCATAAGTTCCAAGTAATTTCGATTCATAAACCCTTGAAAAATCTAAAAATCAAAGCTAGAATAGACGTGGAGTTGGGGAAATTAGTATATGACCTTTCGCAATATGATTTCACATTACGTTATTCCCCAGGAAAATCAAAACAAGAAGCAGACGCTCTTTCTCGAAATCCAGTAAACAGTTATGACGTACTTCAAATAGTGAACTTAATAAAAATGGATGAGTGGAAGCTTGACCATGAAGATAATCAAAACGAAATCATTTCCGTCAAAAATGTTTCCAAGAAAGGTGATTTAATTTTTAAAAAGATAAGAGGGAGAGAACGCATATTTGTTTCAATGGAGTTCGGCTTTTCATTGATTAAGAAAATTCACATGTACTAAGGACACATAGGTGTATTTCACATAGCAGCTATGATAAGACCATACTATTACTTCAAAAATATGGATAAGCACATTAGAGAATTCTGTGATAAGTGTGAAACTTGCAAAAAGAATAAATCGAGGAGACCTCGACAAATTGGTTATCATAGAGCCTTATGAGATTATGTCTCTGGATACTATTGGAGGCTTTGTAGGAAATAGATCACCTAAACGTTATCTGCACCTTTTGGTGAATCACTTCACTCGATTTGCATATACCTACGCTTCTAGAGATCAGACAACGCAAGATCTGATTGAATTCTAACGTCCAATTTTCGAAAGACATAGAGTGAAAATCCTTCTCGCAGACCAATACCCTGGAATGAAATCCAAAAATTTCATCCATTCTCTTCTAAAAATGAATTTTATATTGAACCTTACAGCAGTTGATTGCCCATTCTCAAATGGTTTGAACGGACACTTAAACCAAACACTAGTCAACCGCATTTGTTGTAAGATTAGAGATAAACCACACCTACCATGGCCCAAGTTAGCTGCAGAATAAACTGAAGAATAGAATCATCACATTGTGACTAAGTTTTCCCCACTTTATTTACTTACTGGAAAACAATCATTAATTACCCTGCATCTCTGAATTCTCCGTCAGATTTTGAAGCAGAAAGACAAAGAGCCCACCATTTGTTCAATAAAACAAGATCAGACAAGAACAAGAAAGACCATGATTTCCAAGTTAGTGATTTGGTGTATGTAGAAACAGGTAACCGATTAAACCTAAAAAAATTGGATCCTTTACGTTCAGGACCATTCAAAATCAGACAGTGGGCATCTTCAAAAATTTATGAAATTAATAATGGACGAAGGCGTTCACAAGCAAACAAATGATTTCGTTCATTTTGCCCTTTCGAGGGGGGGGGGGGGGAGATGTAAAAGTGAATATTCACTTTTATTTAGAAAACCTTGTTTATGCTCATATGAATTATGAACTTATGTTTGATTGCATTTGTTTTTATAGTTAATTCAGATTGTAGTATTGTGACTGAATATAATTAATAAACTTTAAAAACCGATTTACCTTTTAGGTTAGATTCTATTTGTAATTCTGTATGTTTAATATTTTTGTTATGTAATTAATGATTAATATTTTGTTTTGTAATCAATGTTAAATGTTTTGTTTTATGTTTAATGTCAAATTTGTTGTGATTAATGTTTAATAAATTTACCTTTTAGGAACAAATACGGCTTAAAATTATTTATAAAAGTAAATGGTATTCAGTTTTGGATATCAGGTCTGCATTTTGGTCCATCCCTTTTAGAGACAAATACGGCTTAAAGTAATTTATTGAAAAATAAAAACATTTTTTGGTTCATTTCTTGTTTCAAAATTTGTCTTTATAAGTATAATATAAGAATTAGGTGCCTCTAGCCCTTTCTGCTATACAAGGCACCTAAAATGTAATTAAATAATATTTATATGATATATAAATTTATATGATAAAAAAAGTTATTTTAATATATGTCCTTTCGCACATTTGTACGTTTTGTATATTTTGTGATATTATACCTATATATGTTAACATCATATCAGTTATATTAAGTGTATTATTTTGACCCTAGCATTAAAATAATTAAGGAGAATACATACGCCTAAACACATCTATTAACTTGTTTTTTTAGTTAGCAATTTTCAATTCAAAACAGCACAAGTTTATTAGTGTTGAAAATATCAGTTTTCGTGTCTACAAATTATAATATACGAGCAGCTATGGTTTTCTGTTACCGTTTGCGAAAAACTTCTGCAGATTCGTATGGGTTACTGTTATTGTACATTGATCTGTGAATTACTGTTGTGTTGGAGCACATTCAATCTCTTTGGTGTTCTACCACGTTCTTCATCGAAATCGCTACTGCTTTTAAAATAAACAATTTCAAAGATGGCGAAGACATGTCTTCAGGATTTTCGGCTTTCAGTGAAGAACTATGAAAACCGAACCAAACCATAATGCGATGAAGAAGCAAGATAACAAAAATCTGGTGCGTGCGAGAAACACAAAACTTTCACTTACCAACTTAGATTAGAAATTAATGTGTTTTATTCATTGCCACTTCTCAAAGTTACACATTTTTCTACATTAATTTTTTATTATTGTTTTCATTTGCTCTATAAAAAAACACTGATTTCTTTTATTATTAAATAAAAGTTTTTACTTGTGATAATTCGGCAATGCAAGTATAATACTCCAAGTCGTCTGATTTTATAATTCTCTATGTAGGTATTTGTTGAAAATTTCATTTAGTTACCATGGAACAAATAATTTTCATTAAATGACCAGAACGGCTTTAATTATTTAATTATTTAATGGCCTGTCATTAAAGGCGTACTCCACATGCGTGCGGTCAACGTGTTTTATGAGTTGACTGAATATTTTTCTTTTTTCTCCTCAATATGTTTAGTTTTTTTTTATCATATCTCATATTTAGCCATTTCTTATTTTTAGGCGTAACGAGAGAGAGTTAATTTCTCCATATAAACAATAACAAAGGTACTTTATAGGAAACAAAAAAACAAACAAACAAAAAAGGCCCTACCCCATTTAAGCCCCCTCAGAACATTTTAATAATGATAAAGATTACCTGATATTAAAGAACACCTAATTTCCATTAAACATGACGAATTTGATAAAAATCGTTAAACCCGTTTTTGAGATCATCGAAAAAAAAGGTAAAAATTGGGAAAAAATTATTAAATAAAGTCCCCCCTCCGGTAGATCAATTTTGATGAAATGTTGGCTATCAAATCTTTGGCATATACATACATCAAATACCCAGTTTGCTCAAAATCGTTAAAATCGTAAATAAAAAAAAACACTTGCAAAAAACACCTAATTTTCATTAAACATGACGAATTTGATGAAAATCGTTAAAGCCGTTTTTGAGATGGGTAAAAATTGGAAAAAAAAGTTATGAAATAAAGTGCCCCCTCCATTAGACCAATTTTGATGAAATGTTGGCTATCACATCCTTGGCATACACATACATCAAATACCCAGTTTGGTTAAAATTGTTAAAGCCGTTTTTGAGTCAATAAAAATAAATTTTTTAACATAAAAGAAATTTTTGAGTCAATAAATTGAGTATCCCCTCCCTTTGACCAATTTTGATGAAATTTTCGCTGTCACATCACTGCCATATACATACACTAAATACCCCATTTCAGGTTCACACGGTTTATAGTTTTTGTGCTATTCTGTTCACACACACACACACACACACACACACACACACACACACACACACACACACACACACACACACACACACACACACACACACACACACACACACACACACACACACACACACACACACACACACACACACGCACGCACGCACGCACGCACGCACACACACGCACGCACGCACGCACGCACGCACACACACACACACACACAGACCATTTCGCGGGTTATTTGGACACAGGGGACCCCAAAACATGTATTTCCTTTAAAAACCGGAAGTCGAAATTTTTCACTATCTTTTTACTTTCGCTTATCTTTATATGAAATATATAGTAAGGGAAAGTAAAAAGACCTATAACCTGTTAATGTTTTACAGCAGAAAAGAACATCATGTCTAAGTTTAGCTACGAATGCAATCATAACCACCCATATGATTAAAAAACGCTCATATTTTTTTTAGATAGGACTTATATCATAAAAATAAAATATATGTGATGCATTTTGGTTGATTCCAAGGTAGAACATTTGCAGGCGATTCATATTGAAATATCTATATAGTGATAAATTAGATAAACTGCCATTTTTATATTATATTTTTTAAAGCATATGCTTTGAGAATTAATTAAATGTCACATGCGAAGGCGTTTTCAAAAGTTAGAGCCCATGACAAAGATAATGAAGATGGTATAAAGATTTCACTTGAACTGAAAAAAAAAAGAAAATTGCAAATACTACTCACTAGGATCAAAAGAAACGTGGCATGTGACACGAAAAGTGGATGTATTTTAAAAATCCTAAGATCTTGTATAACTCCAGGTTTGATAAAAGGTGATTAATATAGATTAATTTCTCTATTAGAAAAACTTTCAACAAACTAGAAAACTAATCCGAACAAGTGAATTATACGGAGCGATTGAATGATAAACTTATTTCAGGGAGTGAAGTAAAACTAGAGTGATAAACTTATTCTTCCCTTATTTGAGGGAGAAACTTGTTCCCAGCGTCTTTTGCTAAGTCCTATTCCAACGATTAAAATGAACTAATGAAGTTTAAAAAAAAGTAAATGGGATGTTCTACATGGAGCTAGGCTGCTCTTTGTCCTTACGTTATACTTGTAATTGTTTAACTTCCAAGGAGTGAGGGAGAAAATGAATAAAAACGTTTTATTGAACTTAACGTTGTATAAAAATTGTTGTAGAAATTTTTTGTACTTATTTTTACTTTACAACCGACTTATGTCTGTCTGACATCTCAAGTACACCCCAGGCAATTTGATTTTTAATTTTATTTTATTTACTACCCCTTAAACCCCGTTTATTATATTTTAAGTATTCATGAACATTAGCATATCACACAATACATAACCTGAGACAACACCATTTCTAATTATCATTTACACCATTATATCATTTCTAATTAAATGTCACTGTACTTTGATTCCATTTTGCTTGCATTTTTTCCTATTTAAAAAATATTTTTTTTTATACCTAATTATGTATTGTTTTTCTAATTCTAATTATGTATTCAAAGTTTTTATAGGGAAATTATATTTTTTTCCTATGAATTAATTTAATAAACTTTCATATGGAAAATTAAACTTCTTTCTTATTTATGTTTTATACAATATAGTTACTTCCCAGTAGTTGGTCTCCAGGAAAGTTAGACCATCACTCCCACTAAGGGGAGGCCTGCATTAGTTGTAGAGCTACTTGTCGGTTTCGTGCCCCCCAATCATTAAAATCGATTTATCGATTATTCGAATAAAACATATGATTGTTATTTAATGCCATAGTTGAATTTTCGTCTATTTCTACGATCATATTCTTGCCTCCTATCGATGTGCTCATTTTCTCCATCTTCCAGAGACATACTTCCCGCATATAATTACTATAATCCAAAAAACTCTCCTTGCAAATTCCAAGATGTTTTTTACAGAAATTCACTGTAGTAAGTTCTTCCGCCCAGCAGTAAAAAAATGAATAAAAGATGCAAAAGATAATCTTGAACCCTCAAGCCATGTATTTTTCCGTAGACTCGTTTCATATCTACAATCTCTTACCCTGCATCTCCATCTTGAACGACTGCCTATAACAATTTTCATTGAATGATTTTTCGGACATTTCTTCTCTTCCGGTATTATTCCATATTTCTGCAGAAGGGATACCGCTGTTTCTTCGTTATTGATTTTCCGAAAAAGATCTTTCAAAGAAATAATATCCATTTCTTAACCTTCCTATCAAATGTAAACAATCACAGAAATAGACGAAAATTCAACTATGGCATTAAATAACAATCCTATGTTTTATTCGAATAATCGATAAATCGATTTTAATGATTGGGGGCACGTAACGGACAAGTACCGTTGTGGATATATCGTGGATATTGTTTTAACATAAATATTTGTTTTAGAATATTCTGAATGAGCTTGTTCAAAATACTAATAATACAGTTTTATGACATGTTAATAGTAATTGTAATTATTAATTGGTGATATTGGAGAAGCAACAAATATTTATAATTACTGCAAGATCTTGTTGTTCCTCATGCAATAAAGATTTTATTTATTTATATTTAGTATTATTTATTTTATTATGTTTTTTTTTTGTTTTTTTTTTTAGCGTGATAAAATTAACAGGAACCCGACCATGAAGAAAACCATTATATAATTTAACATTGAAAATGAAAAAAAAACGAAACTTACGAAAAAAATGAAAACTTAATTTAGCTAAAACTACCGAAATGAATAGTAATGAAAAATCCGTAAACTGGATCAAAGGCATAGGAATAAACCTAACTGCATTTATTACTTCAAGGGTTACTAACCATCTATTTTAGGAAATGGGTGAATGTATGAGATAACATAAGCAAGGGAGTAGATCGAGGACGTAAACTATTAAGATTGTAGCTTCTGTATTGATGTTCTCGCCTAGCAATCAATTGACGATCACAGAGTAGATCTCGAAGGACACTAAGCTTGCCATGACAAAGGGCTCCCAGGCGCACAAAAACCCTTTCACTAATTCCCTGGTCCGGTCAATTTTCGATCCAAGATAAAGTGCTGATCTTTTTGATAACTTTTTTGAAACATTATTTAGATATCTTATCGGTATTTTTCCATCACTAACCATCTGATAAACATTAGTTACAATAACATGTTTAGTGGCTTTAAACCGTTTATAAAATAAGTCTTAATATCCTAATTTGTGTACAAGCTATTCATATGAAATCGTCCATAAAACTTCGAAAAAAATAAAAATGTACATTCAAAAACTACTATTGAATGAAGAGTAAGATGGCTAGGAATGAAGAGCGGTGTAGTTTTAACGGGATGCCGGTATGAAACTATTGGTCCACATGCATGTAGATATGAAGGCAGAACTGAAAAACCAATTTCAAGCAGCCTTATGTGATAAGTCGTCGTATAAGCATATGCTAATGCTTTGAGTTTTAATCTCAGATTAGCTACAACATAAAGGAATCGTGAATAGATGTTTAAATCTAGCCCATAACTAAAGCTGGATTTTCATAACACAAAAGCTCATTCATAAGCATTGTACATAACCCGAATGATAGTATAATAGACAATATTTTTTAAACAATATTGTAACACCAAAATTGACGGGATGTTGTAATAAAAAAATGTCAAAAAAAGCATAACTAAAACAGCATCACTTCTTATATTTAGTGGGCCTTTATTACAATAGGCACACTCTTTCATTTTAGCCAGGTGATAAAATTATTACTTTTTTAACTTACTGCTACCAGGTTACAAATCATATGTTTGTGAAGATTTCTGTTTATTATTGGTTTTATTAGTTCAATTAATCTAAATATTTAACCCATAATATTGAAAATGAATTTAATTAATCTAAATGCAATGATTTCCAGCACGAAGATTGCAGTTAAGGCTTTGCAGCGATATAGATTAATTCATCCAGAAAAGAAATGTTCAAGACTTCATCGTATGGAAATCTCCTATAGAAGAAAACGTGTGCCTATCTGGAGATGCAACAAGAAAGGTTTATAGCGGTGCTTCAGTATCAAATAAATGCTACGTTTCTGGACTCCCGCTTTTCTAAGGCGGGTGGGGGTTACCAGAAACGGCATATATCTAATTGATATTGTAATTAATGTAGTTAATACGCCTTAATGTAAATTGGATACTTTTCCAACGGTGACGTGTTTACCAATTCTATTTTATTTTAATAAACCTGTGGCATAGGGTAAATGATAATAAATAAACAAATCTAAATTGAATTATATCTTTGATTTTATTGAGCAATAGCGTAAATCATTTATACCCCCTTTTATATATCATATAAAGATGTTTTATTGTCACAAATTAGTAAATGGATGCTGACTGGCAATTTAACATTATTTAATAAATACTGACCACACAATATTACAACTAGTACTGTATATGTTGTATTAACCTTATCTGGTGGGCACTCTCTGGTGTTGTCTCTGGCCTGTCTGCTGGATCAGTCCCTGCCATCTCTGACGCTCTCTGACTCAGCACAGCATCCCATCTCGGTCTCTCTCGGAAATCTGGACTCTCCGCTCCTGCCTATCTGGTCCTCTGCCCTTCTCGTTCCACTCTCGCCCTCTTGGCACACTCCCCGACCTTTGTCCACCTCCGAACTCACTCTCCACCCGAACTCCTCGAGCCTCCTTCTTCACCGTATAAGTCCTCTTTCCCCCACTCTCTTCAGACTTCTTCTGATTGGCTGGCTGGTTGGTTCCAGACTTCGTCTGATTGGCTGGCTGCCTAAAATTTCCCTTCCTTTCCATATTCAACGTGTTTCCCAGCGGCCTCTTTGCCGGGGAAAAACCAGGGTTTATGGCCACAAATTTCTCTAACAATCTTCTTAGGTATTTCCCTGGATGTTTGTCGGCAGCATTGCCGGTCCTAAGCTTTGCTTATTTTGAATCTCTAACAGAAGGTTTATGGCCCCAATAACTTACAAGGTGGTATTTCCAAGACCTAGCCGCCTTCAGGTAAAACTGACCACCGGGTTGCCCATATACAGTACTTTACATATTTTGATATTAAATTATTAATTCAATTTACTTTTCTTATCATGGCAGCATCCACAATACATAGCATTCTCCTAGTGTCAAGGGAAAGAAAAATTAATAAACGTATGTTTATTGATTTTTCTTTTAACATACTCTCTAAAATATTGTTAATATAATCAGCCGTAAAGTAAAATCCTATCTACAAAATTAACTGTTCAGCATCGAATAAAACAAAATGATATAAAATGAACATACAACATACAAAACATTACTTAAACTACAACATATAAAATAGATACAAAAATGAATAGAACAAAACCCTTTAGTAGAACAAGATACGATAATAAATTTACAATTGCTATAATTTACATAACAAAAACTAAAATAAAACAGTTCTCAATATAAGTTTTCTGTGTACTATTTAAAAACATTTTAACTTCAACGTTCAAAACTAAATTATAATAAAAGTACAGAATGGTTGTAGAATATATCAAAATTTATGATCTTATAATTAATTAACTTCTTATTTACGATATTTATAAATTAGTAACTTTTTAACTTTTAGTCTTTGAACTTATCTATATCAGTATTAAAATTCCACGTATTAAGTATTCACATGATAAAATCTTATTTTTCCAAACAATTGCTAGATAACTTACATAGTGATCAGAGTTCTTCTGTCTTTATTTCACATCCTGAAACACTTCTTAATTCACAAATAACAAAAACAAGTAGCATAATGTTTATACAGTAACATGTTATTGTGTGGCAAGCATTTTCAAGAATAAAAAGGATTCAACTATTTGGGATTCTTTCCCACTCTAGTTTTAAAAATCATTTTTGTTAGGACTCTTTATATTTTAAATAAATGTTTAATTTCAATTATTTTCAGGGTTAATTATTATAACGTCTAATTCGGTATTTTTATTTCCTTTCTTAATAGCACGCTGACAAATACAACGGCGAACCTCCTACTTTCACAAAAATCGGTTGCCCTAGTACCATCTTGGGTTTTTTTTATGTCACAATCCAGGATTAAGTATTTACACATTCTATTAAATGAATCTCAGTTCTCAGATAATTACTATATTACAACATTACAATTTTTATCATGACTCTGGCAAACGAACAGTGTATTCAAATCACAATTTTTATTTATCAGTTATTAATTAATAAGTTTTGCTTGGCCATATTAATTACAAGTTTTAAAATTTTAATGGATTCTATAAGTGTTTTCCCTTATTTAAAATATTTCTATCTCTGATACCGAATCTAGTTCCTATTTATGGCCACATAAGATTTTTAATTTTCCTATCCGGATGTTCGGATCAATTACACCATGAGCCCCATCAATTATCTAATAATAAATGTTTTTACAAAGGGATCAATAAAATTGTTGCCTCAGTACTCTGGGCGTACTTGAAGATTTCAGTATCTTCTCAAAAATAATCTCAGGGATACCTGGAGGCGCTACGGCTGCTCCACATAGAGGGGTTTTCCCTACTAGACACAATTAATACTATAACCCGACTTCAGGGGTGATGGAGGACCTCTGTCTACTCCAAAGTAAAAAAGTATAATAATTGCTCACAATAATCCAATTAGGATATATAAAATGCAAACTTGATCCAAGTTATTTAAATGTTATTATTGGGGGTGGCTCATAGCGACTAAACAATTGAGGCAAGTTTTAGATTAATGATTATTACCGGTTTTCCGCTGGAAAAGGTGGCTTAAACCAATTCAAACTAAAACATTTTAATTTTCTCATTGATAGGTAATTTACCGTATATTGCATTTTGCATTAATTACTCAAATCGGGATTGGTAAAATAAATTTCAATTTTTATTATCTTAATTTGAATATAATGAAGTTACTCTGAGATCCACTTAATTAAACTGTATGTAGTTAAGATCCTAACACTAACAATTCCTAAATTTAATAAAAGTAAAAAACGTATTTACATAAAAATATTTACAATAATATTTACAAAAATTATTTACATTGATCCAGAACGGGTTGACCTGACGACGGTTTCGCCAGAACCCTTTAGCTCGTCAACGGAAGGGACGCTAGATGGAAACCCTTTTTATCCCCTGGACTGGGATAAAGACTACCGTGTCTTATTATAACACCATACGCGTTTCTTATTTACATGGTTCAAGACCAAATAATCCATGTAATAGTCATATAGTAGAAATAGGAAGGTGATAGGCTTAATAGGCGAATCCCTAAAATAAATATTTGCTTCAAACCTGTCATGAAAATTTCGATATTTTAACGGGGTTTTCCCCATAATCATGCTCAATGAGTTCAAGTGATCTCCTGGAGGTGGCTTATTCGGGTTTATTAATTTTATAAATTCTAGGAGGCTTAATTCATTTTCTATCTCCATAGGTCGGTCCTTCTCTTTATCTTCAACCTTTTCTTGGGACCTATCAACTACTTCACGAGTCTGACAAGATTCAAGAGTTTCTACCTGAGCTTGAGGGATTGGTAAATTCTCTTGAATGGTTTCTTCTTGAAGATTCTTCCTTTCATCTTCAACTTTAAAGAGAACCTTATCTTGCCCGTCGTAATTAGTCTCTATGTTACCCCTTTCAGATTGAACATTATAAACAGGTTCTTCCCTTGGAGATTCGTCGCTAATAATTTCTGTATACTTAAGAGCAGGCATCTCGTACGGTCCAGGTTTCACAGAATTGGTGACAGGAGGTTTATCAATACAATTTTCTACTGTTTTATGGGCATCATCTTCTGCACTCTTATTCATATCTTCACTTTCAGCTAGGGGTGGTTTCTGTATTTCCCCATCAGGTTTAGTAAAACGTTTTGCAGACGCTTCGAACTTCAGATTCGTTGTGTGAAAAGCTTCATTTATTTCCTGGAGGTTTTTATTATGCTCTTCTATTATTCCCTTTAGCTCTTTATGTCTATCTTCTTGATTTTTCTGCATCTCTTTTATTAGCTGCCATAACATTTCTTCTGGGCTGAGGCTATTTTCTTCTGTTTTCTCCATGGTCTGTGGCTGAGTTGCTTCTGGATGTGGGATCGCTATTCCTTCAGCCAACCCCATATTCGGCTGTGGTAGTTTCTCGTTTTCTACCCTCAAAGCCATATCAAAATGTCGTGCGCGTATATTATCCCTTTAATATCTATTGAAACCTCCGCGGTAGGGTTAAACGCAAGCACTGATTAAATATAACACAAAAAACAAGCCACTTGTAATAAGACCGTACAACAAGAAGTATAAGGACAGCCTTCCTCATACACATCACTAAGATAACACTAAGGAAAGAGAGCACAAGAAAACGGAGCAAATGTTTAAAGCGAAATCCTGGAGGATTTTTAGTTAAATTAAAGAAGTCATCAAACCTTATAATATTCACCCTTATGCCACTTTGTATAATTTAACAAGAAACGTCATCTAATGATATAAACAAATTGGTAAGTACGTCCCCACAAGGGATGCCATTTTAATTGCTACGTTTCTGGACTCCCGCTTTTCTAAGGCGGGTGGGGGTTACCAGAAACGGCATATATCTAATTGATATTGTAATTAATGTAGTTAATACGCCTTAATGTAAATTGGATACTTTTCCAACGGTGACGTGTTTACCAATTCTATTTTATTTTAATAAACCTGTGGCATAGGGTAAATGATAATAAATAAACAAATCTAAATTGAATTATATCTTTGATTTTATTGAGCAATAGCGTAAATCATTTATACCCCCTTTTATATATCATATAAAGATGTTTTATTGTCACAAATTAGTTAATGGATGCTGACTGGCAATTTAACATTATTTAATAAATACTGACCACACAATATTACAACTAGTACTGTATACGTTGTATTAACCTTATCTGGTGGGCACTCTCTGGTGTTGTCTCTGGCCTGTCTGCTGGATCAGTCCCTGCCATCTCTGACGCTCTCTGACTCAGCACAGCATCCCATCTCGGTCTCTCTCGGAAATCTGGACTCTCCGCTCCTGCCTATCTGGTCCTCTGCCCTTCTCGTTCCACTCTCGCCCTCTTGGCACACTCCCCGACCTTTGTCCACCTCCGAACTCACTCTCCACCCGAACTCCTCGAGTTTTTTTTTTTTTTTTTTTTTTTTTTTTTTTTTTTTTTTTTTTTTTTTTTTTTTTTTTTTTTTTTTTTTTTTTCTGATCCCTCTAAAACAGAAAAACAGGATTAAAATGGGAAATTCGAACCATAATACTATGGAACGATGCTAATTTACCTTATTACCTTATACTACCTGTGGTATTTGAAGGTGCGTTGAGTAGATGAGTTATGTTGTTTTCGCTGTGGTTCAGCTCAACATGATGTGATAGGAGTTGAGGGGCCTCCGCCCGAACTCCTCGAGCCTAACTCCTCGAGCCTCCTTCTTCACCGTATAAGTCCTCTTTCCCCCACTCTCTTCAGACTTCTTCTGATTGGCTGGCTGGTTGGTTCCAGACTTCGTCTGATTGGCTGGCTGCCTAAAATTTCCCTTCCTTTCCATATTCAACGTGTTTCCCAGCGGCCTCTTTGCCGGGGAAAAACCAGGGTTTATGGCCACAAATTTCTCTAACAATCTTCTTAGGTATTTCCCTGGATGTTTGTCGGCAGCATTGCCGGTCCTAAGCTTTGCTTATTTTGAATCTCTAACAGAAGGTTTATGGCCCCAATAACTTACAAGGTGGTATTTCCAAGACCTAGCCGCCTTCAGGTAAAACTGACCACCGGGTTGCCCATATACAGTACTTTACATATTTTGATATTAAATTATTAATTCAATTTACTTTTCTTATCATGGCAGCATCCACAATACATAGCATAAATAATCTCGTCCCGACCTCTTTGGGCTGAAGACATCTGACATCTATGAGACACATGACAGGTGACCTAAAAGCAATTAACTAAAGTTGAAGATGTACAACTGAAGACGTAAATAAGTAAAAATAAAAAAAAATGAGCTCAGTAGTGTAACAGGCCTGATTTGATGTTGTAAATATTGTTTTGTTATGAATATTATTTTTAAGGTGCACCGCAATTTGTATGTATGACTGTTCATTTATAATTAATTTATAAGTTCTGTAATAAGGTTATTCATTTTTTGGTTTTTCGTTATTAATTTTAGGATATTGTTTCTTTATAGTATTTATCTATTTTCTAATATTCTCTTAAGTATATGTATTTATTTAGTGATTCATAATCTTTATAAAAAATATGTTTATCGAGTGACATAGTTATTTATTTACTATAATAACCAAATATTAGGTTAAACCAAAAAATAACCATATTAGGTTGTAGGAATTCCATTAGTATTAATAAAGGAACCTTGTTGGAGAAGGACATATCAAAAGTAAGATCTCTTCGAACAAATTTTAAAATCTATGTTAAATTATTGGCCTCCACGTTAGCTTTTTCTAGTTTTGTTTTTAATTAAAAAGTTTGTATTTCTTTTTCTAATAAACGGTTTGTTTGTTTTGCCCTAATTTTTATAGAAATAAATTATAAGTTTCTTGCAGGTACAATCACAACTATTACTAAACATATCACTGTTTCTGGTGAAATGAAATGTGTGCTTCTATAAAAAAGGCTCTATTTAGTCCTAAATGGGCCTTCTCAGAAAGTCTTTGTTCATTAGATTGCTTAAGTACATGACTGTAACAGTTTCAGGCAATTCAATGTCACAGAAATAATCATCTGTGGCAGTTTTACATCACAATATGATGCATGAGGCTCATGCAGTCCATAATCCCTGCGAACGAAAAAATAATTACTTATTCCGTTTTTTTTGTTTTGTTTTTTTCTGTTTGTTCGCGTATGGGGAGCGTCCCACGGATGGCGGATGTGGGGATGGTCGGTGGAAATTCCTAGGAAGTTCCTCCCGGCTCAGTCCGTAGGACTCGCTGACCAACAATGAGAGCGGCCCCCCAGGCTTGCTAGCGGGTGTGACGTAGGTTTGAACGCCCTACTCACATATTTTTTAGTCTACCCAAACACCACAGTCATGGATTCTCCTAAGGTAAAACGCTCATTATCCGGAGGTAAACTAGTCCCCCGTTCGGTTTCCGGGTGGGGACTGCTTTAGGGGAATCATGGCGAAAGTCGAAATTAAGAGATTTAGTATTAGGGACGTGGAACGTCAGAAGTTTGAATAAAGCGGGTGGGTTAAAATCGGTCTCGAATGAGGTTAAGAGGTACGGTGTAGATATCGTGGCGCTGCAAGAGGTACGCTGGCCGGGGGAGGGCTCGTTAAGAGAAGGTAAGTACACTATGGCGAAAATTATTGTTTAGGCACTGGGTTTCTGATTAGAAATAGGTTGATATCCGCTTTGAGGGACGTTCAATTTTTCGGGGATAGGATATCGGTGGCTGTATTTCAGGGGCGATGGTTTAAAATCGCGTTAATAAACATGCGTTCTCCGACTAAAGACAGCGATGACGAAGTTAAGTCGGAATTTTAAGATAAACTAGAGTGGGTTTTCGATAAATTACCGCGAAACTACATTAAGATAGTTTTAGGAGACGCTGACGCAAAGGTAGGGAAGAAATATATTATCCGACAATTGGAAAAGAAAGTTTACACGAAATTAGTAATGATAACGGAATCCGATTGATTAACTTTGCTACTTCGACAAATTTAATAACCAAAAGTACAACTTTTAAACATAAAGATATTCACAAATATACCAGGACATCACCGGATTCACAAACAAGAAATCAAATCGATCATGTTTTGGTGCAGCATAGGCGGCAAAATAGTGTTATTAATGTTAGGTCATACCGAGGGGCGGAATGCGGGTCGGATAACGAACTAGTAGTCGCTAAAGTTCGGCAAAGATTTTCAATAAAAAAAGGTTAGAAACCGGATCTCGTACCGAATATTTTAATCTGGAAAAACAATTTGAAATTGAACTCAAGAATAGATTTGATGTATTAGAACCATCGACGGAGTATGGTGAAGACATTGATCAATAGTGGGAAGGGATTAGGGATAATTTAAAGAGGTCAGTATTTTGTGTCTGGGTAAAAGGGAAAATAATAAGAAGAATAAACCATGGTTCGATGAAGACTCTTTAAACTCGTGTGAGAAAAGAAAAGCCGCTAAACTCAAAGTTTTAAATAATCCTAGCGAAGACAATCGTGCCTACTTTCGAGGCATAAAGAACGAAACGACTAAATTGCTTAAAAATAAAAAAAGAGAATGTCTCAAAAACAAAATAATAGAAATAGAAAATAATAGAATCCAAAATAACGTTAGAGATATGTATAAAGGCATAAATTTATCACGTAAACCTCTAGGACCAGTTTCGACTGGTATTAGGGATAATAATAATAACATCATAGCGGATCCGGTAGACATAGTAAGTAAGTTCAAAGAGCACTTTGATAGTCTTTCGAATCCAGAAAATACCCGTCTATCACCACTTTTGGAATTTCGAAGTGCTGAACCGTTATTAGAAGAACAGAGTATAATGGAAGTCGAAATAGCTATCGGAAAATTAAAATCCTATAAAGCAGCGGGGACGGATAATATTCCTAGCGAACTAATCAAATCAAAAATACATCTTTTGATTAAAAAGATCTGGGAGTATGAGAAAGTACCCGAAGAATGGAGAGTCTATACTTATACCGATTCACAAGTAGGGGTCGCGGACAGACACTAATAACTAAAGGCCGGATTTCGTGCAGTAAAAATTTTAAAAACGTGCAATAAAAATTAGCCAAACGTGCAAAAACGTGCAATAAAAATAAAAAACCCTGACAAGCGTGCAATAAAAATAAAAAACACTGACAAACGTGCAATTCAACCTTCTGCTGTGTGAAGAGGCGGTGTATAATTAAAAAATCAAATATTAATTTAACATATTTATATAATTATTGTTATATACATATGTGCTTACAAAACCAACAAAAAAAATGTTTGCTAGGAATCATAATTAAACAAAACTAATAATATATATATAGTAAAACATAAATTTTCGTAATTTTCTACTAACTATATTAATTTATCAAATAGAAATTTCTAAAATTTTATCGTATTAAATTTACAATAATGTACATTTCCATATTATGCTTCGTAAATTCATCTCCAACTTTCTCGATAATATTAATCTGTGATCTCAATGTTAAGGTTTGCTCTTCAAGCTTTTTTATTTGTGAAGGTAGAACCGATAAATGGGATCTTATAAATGCTAGATCTGATGCAACAGATGTAAATTTAAAAAAAGATTTTACTTTTTGCACAGATACTGCATCATCTTCAAGAGTAGAAACAAACTCTTTAAAATTATTAAAATGATCTGAATAAAATAGGGCTGCTTCGATCCATGTTCTCCATCTAGTTATCACAGGTTCTGGGGGAAGGGAGCAGTCCATACTATTTCTATAAGCTGTAATGCGGTGAGGAGCTTTTAAATATATTTTTTCCCAGGATTTTATCTTGGTAGGATGTTTGACAAAAAAAATTTGCTAACCTGTCGTTTTTGGAAGCTGCTTACATGAAATGAAGTATGGTTTGGGTTCAATCTCCAGGTGTAGGATTTCAACAATTATACTGCAAATATTAAGTCCCCGTGGGTCTGTTGTTTCATCTACCATGATGTAAATATAATTATTTTCAACTATTTTTCGTATTTCTTCAACAGAATGTTTAAAACAGTTTTTGAGGTAATTTTTTTCTTAGGGTGTTCTCGTCAGGAATGTTTTGTTTTGTGTATTTTTGCAAAAAACACTTAAAGGGCTTGGACTGCAGTTTATTGAATGGAATATTGGAAGCGACCATGGTGTAACATAAATCGTAACATAAATCGGTAAAAACTGTTTGTTATTGTCTAACGACGAGCAGCTTTGTTTGTTGTAATTGTTGAATTGGAGTTCGCTTGGATTTTTGTGCTGCAGTTAACTGCGTGTTTTCCCGTCTTCTTTCAATTCTGGGTATGGTTTTATCCATTTGATTTTGGAAGATTGGCTGGCTGTCACTTTAGGCCATAGGTCAATAGTGAAAATGTTTGTACTTGTTTACCGAACTAAGCTCAACTTCAGAATGATATGGAAATAAAGGAGTAGGTGGGAAGGTTGAGTCAAATCCAGTTAGAACTTCTAAGAAAGTTAATACAAAGGAACGTTGTTCGACATAATACCATTTCCGTAACGAGTTCGAAGAAATATTTTGAAATCGCGAATAATTTTTTCTTTCATAGAAAATTAGGTAGAAAAATAAATTATAAATACATACATATATCGGTATTATTGTTGGTGATTTTAAAATAAATCATTACTATTCTCTATAATAAAAATAAAAATCTGGTGCGTGCGCGCAACACACAACTTTCACTTACCAACTTACTTAGATAATAAATTGACGTGTTTTGTTAAATATCATTTCCCAAAGTCACACATTTTTCTACACTCATATCTTATTTTTATTAATCGTTAAAGCCGTTTTTGAGTAAATAAAAAACCCCGTGAAAATGATACAAAATTTATTAAGTAAAGTCCCCCCTTCGGTTGATCAATTTTGATGAAATGTTGGCTATCACATATTTGACATAAACATACATCAAATACCCAGTTTGGTCACAATTGTGAAAGCCGTTTTTGAGTAAATAAAAAAAACACGTAAAAATGGTACAAAATTTATTAAGTAAAGTGCCCCCTGCGGTTGATCAATTTTGATGAAATTTTTACAGACATATCTCGGGCATATAAATAGATCAAATACTAAGTTTAATCAAAATCGTTAAAGCCGTTTTTGAGAAAATCAAAAAAACACGTGAAAATGTAACAAAATTTATTAAGTAAAGTCCCCTCTCCGGTTAATCAATTTTGATGAAATTTTTACAGTCATTTCTCGGGCATATAAATACATTAAATACCCAGTTTGATCAAAATCGTTAAAGCCGATTTAGAGTAAATAAAAAAAACACGTGAAAATGTTACAAAATTTATTAAGTAAAGTCCCCCCTCCGATTAATCAATTTTGATGAAATTTTTACAGTCATATTTCGGGGATATAAATAGATGAAATACTCAGTTTAATCAAAATCGTTAGAGCCGTTTTTGAGAAAATCGAAAAAACCAAAAAAGTTATTAAGTAAAGTACCCCCTCCCTTTGAGCAAATTTGATGAAATTTTTGCTGTCACATCGCGGGCATATACATACTCTAAATACCCAATTTCAGGTTCGCACGGTTTATAGTTTTTGAGCTAGTCTGTTCACACACACACACACACAGACACACAGACACACACACAGACCATTTCGCGGGACTTGGTTATTTTGACTCAGGGGACCCCAAAACGTGTATTTCCGTTGAAAACCGGAAGTCGAAAATTTTCACGATCGCAATACTTCCACTTACTATATATTTCATATATAGGTAAGTGAAAGTAAAAATAAGTGAAAGTAAAAAATCAATATTTTTAATGAAATATCAAAAAATGCACTTTCGTGCACTGAAACCTAAAATGTGCAAATTTGTGCAGTAACCCTCAAAATGTGCAATTTCGTGCAAAATAAAACTTACATATGTTAATGAGGAAGCCTTAATTCTTATAAATAACTTGTCCCCGATCGATTTCAAGCTACCGAAAAACAAGTGCAATTGCACGAGAATCCGGTCTCTACTAATAACTATCGTGGGATCTTACGACTTCCGGTCTGCTATAAAATATTTACGACAATCCTGACTAGCCGATTAACCGAATACGCCGAGGAAATTATCGGAGACTATCAATGTGGTTTCAGACGGAACCGATCAACCCAAATATTCTCCCTCCGTCAAATATTAGAGAAAAAATTAAAATACAATGGTATTTTTCATCAACTGTATGCCGACTTTAAGAAGGCTTATGATTCAATAGACCGCAATAAACTGTATAACATTCTGACCGAACTAGGAATACCGAAGAAGTTAGTAAACTTAGTAAAAATGTGTATGACCGAAACGTTCAATAAAATAAGAATCGGTCGTTACTTTTCTGAGAAGTTCAAGGTTCACTCTGGTTTGAAACAGGGGGATTCACTATCTCCTGTTTTATTTAGTTTAGCTCTAGAATATGTCATTAGGGAGGTGATTAATACCGGAAAGGGTTTGAATCTGGGGGGAAATATATCCGTACTCGTCTATGCTGATGATTTGGTTTTGCTTAGCGACGACGCGGAAACGATAGAACTAAATACAAAAGCATTGATGAAAGCCGGAAAAGAAGTAGGGCTAGAAATAAATACGGAAAAAACAAAATATATGGTTAGTTGTAGAAACGGTGACAATTTTGGCGATGTTGAAGTAGAAGAGGAAATATTCGAAGCCGTTGAGAAATTTAGATATTTAGGATCTACTGTAACTAGAAAAAACGAAATCGAAGAGGAGATTAAGGCTAGGTTAAAGGCAGGAAATGCTTGTTATTTCTCGGTTGCAAAATTACTTTGGTCACGCCTTCAATCCCGAAATTTAAAAATTAGGATTTACAAAACTATAATTCTTCCGACTGTTCTTTACGGATGTGAAACATGGCCGCTTACAGTAAGGGATGGGAAACGCATTATGGTTTTGAAAATAAAGTGCTGCGTAGAATATTCGGGCCGAAGAAAGATCAGTCAACAGGTGAATTTAGACGGCTACACAATGCGGAATTGCGTGAGCTTTACCCGGTAAATGTAATCGAGTCTATAGCTGCGCGTCGGTTAAAGTGGGCATGCAAAATTGGTGATTCTCAGTAGCGAACGAATTCCTAAAAGATTGATAAACGCTTTGCCGACTGGAAATCGACCGAGGGGTAGGCCTAGGCGATGGTGTCTCAGATCTTGTGAATTTTGGGATTGGGCGGGGGTAGGTGGATGGAGGTATGTAGGGACCGATTGGTTGTGTCGGCGTCGGGCCTTCGGGTCCGTTAACCTTATTGTATTGTATTTTTCGGTTGTTAGGCGATCTATCAATTTTAGGTTCCCGACCAACTCTAATGGAACTGAAAACTTCAACACTGAATATTCAGGCAGTTCTTTACCCTTGGGAAATTTCGAAAAAGTCATGGAAGCCCTTGTAACTTTGCTTACACTGTGGTCGTTAGGTTGAAAAGTTAGGAGAAACATGGTTTTGAGAAAAGTTTTTGTCTAGCTGGAAAGCATAAGAGTAAATGTTCAAAAGATTTAGGTTTTTTCCACATTTGCTCTCTACAGTGGCATACTTTTTAGAGGCAGTAAAAATATAGTATATGTAATAGGCTAAAGATTTTGAATATATATTGTGAATACAATTTATGTGGAATACAGGTAGTAATGGTTAGGTTAAATTGATAACAAACATATGATAGTGGTTAGATTAAATTAAATCATGTATTTAATTAAATTATGGAAAATGCACCTAAAATATTTATATGTGAACAGACATAACTTAAATGGAAATGTCACATGGGTTAATTATTTATTTGGAAGCACCTACTAAAGATATAAGTCACAACAATAAATAAATGCATCAACTAAAACGTTTGAAAAAGAGATAGGCTGCACAAATATGTTCAGAAAATACGGAATATAAATAATATTTCTAATTTTTGAATAAATTAATATCAACGGTATTCTCAAGTTTTACCTTTGGGACCTTAATCAGTTTAGACCAGTTCTAATTAGATTGGTTGAAGGGAACTGTTGAAATCAAGGTTTGAAATTAACTCTTGACTTGACTTTTATATTTCGGGGAAAAAATAAAAGTCCTGATATGATTTTTATCACAATAATACCTAGTATAACAGTCGAAGCTTGATATTTATTATTTAAGGATGAATTTATTAGCCTTTTTTTTCTCCATCCCCCCATATTGGTGTACAGTATTGGGTTAATGGTTTTTATGAAAATCGTATAGGGTATAATAAATTACCTTATATCGATCTTAAGATCGATTATTAGATTATCAAGGCTGCTGATAATGAAAATGATATCGATATAAAACCTCAGGTAGGCTCAGATATCAATAACTTATCAGTTATTTACAATATTGAGGTCGACTTCTAGGTTATTTAGGGCGCTGATTGTGAAAATTATATCGATTTTTCGATTACACGCTGAGGTATCAATTTATTACTACTTACGCGATATAAACGATATTGGGGTCCACTCTATGGTTAATTGAGGAGCTGAATTTGAAAATTATATCGATTTTTGGATTACACACTCAGTTATCGATTTATTACAACTTACACGATAAATACGATATTGTTTCTGGCTAATAGGTTAAAAAAGGTTTTGATTTAGTAAATAGTTTTCATTCAATTTCATTCAATTTCAACACTAGATTGTATTACGTATAAAATAAAAAAAAATTATACCATTTATTTTGGTAACTTAATAATTTTGTTTAATTGAAACAATAATACTTGTAGATAAGTATATTTTAAAATAAAAAGATACAATAATATGAAAATATAATTATAATTTTAAGAAATGATAAAGTTTTATTATCATTGTCATTTGAAAGACATACTCATTTTAATGACGCATATTGCAAATTAGATAAATTCGAGAAAAATTAATAAAACAATACTAAATATTTAAGGATACTGAGTACAATAAACTATTTACAGATGACTAATTTCATGAAAATATTCAAAGTGTGTGCAACTTATAACCACAATAACGTTTTCATCGTGTAAGTTGTAATAAATCGATCGACCTGAGTGCGTAATCCGAAAATCGACATCACTTCCGAATTCAGCACCCACGTTAACCGATTGGCCGACGACAATATCGTATACATCAGTAAGTTGTAATAAATCGATACCTGAGCGTGTAATCGAAAAATCGATATCATTTTCACAATCAGAGCCCTAAATAACCTAGAAGTCGATCTCAATATTAAAAAAATTATAATATATCAACTACTGAATAATTCACCTAATGATGAGAAATGGTGCAACCTTGTTACATAATTATATTACAGTCGCACATTTGACGTCTGTGAGGATAAGTTAACATAGGTTCTAGAATAAGCAATGCACAGAATAAAATTGGGGTTATGGTCGAAGAAAGAAGTTACGAGGAAAAGAAAAAAGAATTGAATAGTATAAACAAAGTAATTTATCTCTTTAAAAAAGAATATGCTCTAAAATTACAACATTGGAAAGGTAAACCAAAAACTTGTTGACAGTCTAATCTATAAAATTAAAAAAAAAAAACTAGTTGGGTAATCAGTTAATCAGTTAATTTTACTGCGCACATATTAAATCCTATTTTGTATTGTAAAATCAGGCACACCCTCTTATAGTTATAACCAATAATAATAAAATTGACAAGGATGAATGCAAAGTTACAAAATTTTATATTAACAAAAAAAGAAACCAGAACATCTCAATTTCGGGTGTAGTACTGAATCACCGATAAATAAAAACAAGCTTCATATACTTATTATAAGGTTTGTATGAAAAACAATTATAGCCTTTAATTGAAGCCTTACATATTTGTACCCTGGACGTAAATATCATCATGTCCATTTATGTTGAATTACATTTTACATTATGGATTTACATGCCATATAAACATTTTCAATAAACTTCACAAATTATTTACCATGGTATTTAAATCGAAAGTATTAAATATAAATCAACAAAAAAAAAAAACTCCACATAGGAGTCGCATGCTAACATCCGGGTTCAGATATATTCTGTATGAATAACCGATTTTCAACATAAAATATTGCTCTATTTTCTTCTATTGTTGGCAGCTAAGTAATGTACTTATAAAATTTAATGGCGTTGTCCTTTCTGAGATTTTGAGTCCACCATTGAGCTAGCAATATATCGTTTATTTCTGATATATTATAACTCAATACAAAAAAAAAAAAAAAAAAATGATTGAAATTATTATAAATGGCATAAAAAACATAACCCTGTGTTTAAATGAATAACAAAAATAATAATTTGAAGGAAGAAACTAAACTATTTTCGGCTAGTCCATCAGACATAGAAGACTATGTTTTTTCCTATGGTTTTCAACAGGATCTACTTAGACAAGTTGTTACCATCAGTAGGAAGGAGCTGTTCTTACGTAGTAGGGAACTGGTCGGATTGGAAGTTACTATTGGAAATTCCTGCTAGGCGTGACTACCCGATTACTCTTAGGAAGGGCAACTCTTGTATTACCCGTAAAGAAGAGACGCCTCGCCAGTGACAGGATTAAGAGACACTAAGATAGCAGATTCGATAAAGACCGGTAAGAAGAACCTTCAAACTCGTCGTAAAGAAGCGGATCATCGATGTGATCTAAAACGTCTTCATGTTGCCTAAAGGCAAGTCTAAAGCCATCCTTTGTAATAGTCCAGAACTGTATGCAGGTGACCGCGGTGTAGAAGAGCAGATGCATTGATCTACAGCAAAGGCCTTATGTAGCGAAAGATCAGTCTGAGGACGTCCTGGAAGAACGACTCAAATGAGGGGGAAGTGCTACGGAAGAAAACCAAACAGAGTCTTGACGGTCTTGAACTTTTGGGGACGGGATTGGTAATGTTCGAGAGGGTTCGTAGAACATCATATGTAAGTGAGGAAGCCACGAGACAGAGGATTTCTTTCGGAGGCCCCTCTACTCCAAAAGTTATTAATTTATCCGTTAACCAGTAAAGATGACAGATAATATCACGGACATCACACCTTAAAATATCGATGGTAGTGTTAGGTATTAGTTAAATGTGTATCGTTCCATTCATTGTCTATTATAGTGGATTGGATAGTTTCGAATATATTATGTTCTGATTCAGAAGGATCTGGAAAAGAAAAAGAGAAAATTCCATTTTGAAGAGCGGAGCGAATCTTAAACTAGACTATAAAGAGTAGAGTTACTTTCGAATCACTGTTGAATTGAACTTTTGCGGTTAGTCACTTTGTTAGTACTTCCAGTTCTCGTTGTTTGTTTTACATCCTTATATTGTAATTTACATAAATAAAATTGTTATAACATGCATCAGTGTTATAATATAAATGTTTTAATTAATGAAACTTCACAGAGTCTTATTATAAATAGGTTATGAAGTTCGATAAAATGTTTCTTCTATTACTCTTTGAGCGGGATTGATCCGAAAGGCAGCGCTGTAGAATTATCTACGGACAGCCACATCACTTTATCTCTACAACCGATGAATAGGATGTTGTTTCCAATGGTTTGCATAAGATAGTCAACCTGACACCAATATCCGTTGCATTGTTAGAGAGGTGGAAACCTGCTCCCTTCTAACTCCACATATGAGCGATATTGGAAGCTTAAAAAGCCTGAAAATTCACCTTTCCAAGTACGATTCTTAATTAGAAATTTGTTCGATATTCTATATTAACCTATACAGCTCATGAAGAAAGTGCTAGAAATCGTAATAAGGCAGTTATTATCCATTTTGAGGTAGGTTTCATCATCATAAAAATGATGAGACAGCGATTAAATGACAAACCCTTATTATAAGGTACATTTAATTTTATTTACTTAGAGTAAATAACAATCCTTTATTATTCGTAGTAGCATGGAAGACTAGAGATAAAATATTGTTACGTGAAAGAACGTAACAAAAAAAAAAAAAAAAAAAAAGATTGAAAAGAGATTTAGGAATAGTTGCGTTTGAACATTTACAAACTGTTCTAGTACACGTTCGTGACTGTTCGAGAATCTTCTGCGCTTATCCGGGAACCTTGTAGATTTTACTAGGTCCTAATAAATATAAGGAGCGATGGACTAGAGGGCTAATCTTGCTCGGAAGCTGGAATCATTTGGTTATTTTCGTGTTACTGTATTGTTAAACGTCGATTTTGTAACCTTGTTGATTATTTGAGTTTTTATTGTTTGTCAGACATTGATGATTATTTTCGTTTAATAAAAATTGTTTAAATAAACGCACACAATATGAAAGGATATTATAATTATCAAATTAACATATCATATTGATGATATCATATATATATATGTGCATTTCATTGTATACTTTTTCTGTTTCATTTTAGCATATGCTCCTAAAAATGTAAATTTGCATTAAAAAAATCCAACCGAATCCTTTGACTTACGATAACCTATAACTAAGTAGAGCCAATAGCATTCTTGTTACACCACTGTATTAAGTGCTTACGAAAATACTTATGCAGTTTTTATCGATATATCGTCAACGGAGTTATAGTTATAGAACGGATATTTACTGCTAATAGTAAATTAACCCTTTAACTCTTGTAGACTGATATATCATTTCGAGCGCTGCTGTCCCTGGGGCCTGCAGACTAATATATGAGTTCCGCCCGCTTCAGCGTTGAAGACTGAAACTGCGGTCCTTATTTTAATTGATTTCTTAACTCCTTCCATTTTACTATTGCACTAGGATAAAACCCCTAGTAATCAGCACCTTAATTGATGTTTTTGTGGCCTCTTTTAAAACAAACATTGAATTTTTACTCATCACTTTCGGATTTATCATATCATTATTTAGGAATGCAACATTCATAAATTGTAGGTAACAACTCGTATGGTTTCCTCAAAAATTTCCGAGGGTTATAAACTAATTGACATGGGGTTCTTTTCGGGTTTTAAATTAATTTTACCTGCACCTTATTCCTTAGTCAAATATAGTGAATCCAGAAAAAAAATATAAATGAGAGTGAATGTGGCAAAAAGTATTGAGGCCACCGGGCACGGCCCCCGGTCTAAGGCCTCAGGACACAGGGCCCGCAATACAATCGCACTGCTCAGATGCTAAGAGTTAAAACCTAATTTTCGAATTTGAATTACCTATTACCTATCATCTATCTAGAAACCGACAGCGATTACTGTTCTGGTAGCGCCTACTTTAACAAAACTTTCGAAAAAGTTTCATTCAAACAAGTGAGAATCAGTTATTTTATGATGACACAATACATTATAGAATGGGTAGTGTTATTTGACTTGGCTAAGAATAGATAAAAAAATGGAAAGAAGAAGACAAATTATTTTCAATATTCTATTAATTTAAAATAATTTATCATGACTGAAATACTTGTAATTAATGAAAATATAGTAATAAGAAAATATTTGAAAAAAACAAGATTTTCTTTTATTACAAATAGTAAATACGTTAAAGTATAATCGAACCCCGGCAGAGCCACAAAAAATAAAATTCAAGGTTAAACCCATATGAAGCTGTGACTTTGGGATTGTCGCATCTCGGAGATGATAAGGTATTAGTAACAAACTTAATAACGGCTTTATTGGGCCATGACCTGATTTTCCTCCAAATTATATTATACCTCACTTAGTGGAAACATCTCTTGAATGCTTTTCCGCCCTTCAAAAATATCTTAGTTTATATAACTTGGTGAATTAAATATATATATATATATATTTACCTATGCGGTAGGTTAAAATAAAATACGATGAGGAAAAAGAAGTATCACGGATCCGTACCAATAATATGGTTTCCAATCACCTCCAACACCCACCTTCACGCCCTTTCCTCTTTTCCCCTCTATTCTTCAATGAATTATCCCTAACCAGGTCCTTCCTAAAATCCAATGACCATCTTATTGTTACGAATGCGGATAAAGGTAATTCCACTGTAGTTATGGACAAAGACGAATACATAGATAAAATCCATAGACTTCTCTCTGACAGATCCACCTACATTCCCTCCACCCGCGACCCGACCCGCTCCCTCACGGCCAAATTCAATAAACACCTCAAGAACCTCCTTGAGACCAAACAAATTAACCGTCATACGTACTACAACCTGATATCCTATAATTCCGTACCACCCCGCCTATACGGACTACCCAAACAAATTGACTCCTTGAGACCCAACAAATTAACCGTCATACGTACTACAACCTGATATCCTATAATTCCGTACCACCCCGCCTATACGGACTACCCAAAATCCACAAACCAGGAAATCCCCTACGCCCCATCATCTCCAACATTAATGCCCCTTCCTCAAAACTTAGTAAATCTCTTCTTCCCTCCCTTCAAAAACTCAGCCACAATAACAATTATGATATCCAAAATTCCTTCCACCTCAGAGAACAACTACTATCACTCCATATTCCGGACAATTTCATCCTTGCCTCCTTCGATGCTGAAAGCCTTTTTACCAATATCCCCATCGACATAGCCCTCAATATCGTCCAACATAACTGGTCCACTATACAACCCCATACCTCCCTCAACCTCACCTCATATCTAGAATCCCTTGAGCTTTGCTGTAAATCCGGGTACCTCTCGTTCCAAAACCAATTTTACGATCAAATTTCCGGCCTTGCAATGGGCAACTCCCTAGCTCCTGACATCTCCAACATAGTACTGAACGACCTACTTGACAAAATTACCCCTCTGTTTCACAATGATATCATTTTCATCAAAAAGTATGTTGACGACCTCCTCCTCGTCCTCAACCCCGAAAAAATCCCCGAAATCCTGTCATCTTTCAATACCTACCACCACCGACTCCGATTCACAGTTGAAAAAGAAACCAACCACCAACTCCCTTTCCTCGAGCTCCTCATCATAAGAAATGCCGATGGCACCCCCATATTCAGGCAGACTCATCAACTTCCACTCACAACACCCCTATCATCACAAACTCAATGTGGCAAAGAACTTAATTCACCGATCCCTTTCATTGTCTGACCCACAATACCATCCCAGCAATATAAAACGCATCACTGATATACTAATAACCAACAATTATCCATCGAAACTTATAACAAAACTCATCTATCATACAAAAACAGAACCATTTCTAGTATCATGACCCCTAGCCCCTTACCTAGCACAGCCTCCCCCCTCCTATATAGGTCTCTCCCTTATATCCCTACGCTCACAGACAAAATACAAAAATCTTTAACAACCTCAATCCCTTCCCTACGTTGTGGCCTTAAGCCACTCAATAAACTATCCCACCTTTTTTCCAACCTTAAAGATCCCATTCCTATACAATACCAATCCAATATTGTTTACCGGGTCCCATGTTCAACCACCAATTGTAATTCAGCCTATATCGGAGAAACCAAAAACCACCATAAAACTCGCATTTCCCAACATAAATACTCCATAACGTCCCGTAACCTTTCCGCGTCCAAACTCTCAGAACACGCCTTAAGCCTTAACCATTCCTTTGATTTTGATAAAACCTCTGTCCTCGCTACAGTTCCTAACCATGAAAAAAGACTTATATCCGAATCCACATACATCCATCTCGAACCAAACCCTGTCAACCACAAGATAGACAAGAATTGTATCTCACTTACTTACAGACCCATTTTAAACCTTACCAAACAACAATAACCTATAATATCCCTCCGTCACCACCTTCACACTACCTCCCAGTAGCTCCTATTCTATTTACAAAATTTCCTTCCCCGCCACCATTTCTTGACACATAACACGTATATATTACATAAACATATAAATTCTTTTCAGTACTTGTTGTATAACCTCCCCATTCTCACTCCTCACTTAACATATCCACCTATTCATATTATATACCCATTTTATGCAATAGAACCAGATTAATTCATGCAATAGAACACATCTACTACTATTCATTTAATAGAATGAACAAATTATTATATGAAACAACAATCATTATTTGTACCGAACCTATAAAAATATGTCAAGTTCCACAATTGTATAATTTCTAACACTTAAGGCTACATAGATAATTAATATGTTCCTATCGAATACAGAAATAGCCTATTTATAACAACAGTAATGTAATTCTTTATTTTAAATTTTTGTTTAATCCAATTTTAATGTTTTCACATAATTTTAATTACATACATATATAGTCAGCTAGTTATAAGTTTATTAGTTATAAGTTTTCTCAATTTTGTTATGCTGTTAAATATGCCACTATTTATTCTTGTAACCAATGTTATGTCAATGCAGTAATTTGTGTAAAGTTAGTTTAAGTAAACAAATCCTAACCCTCCTTGCGGCTCACACTTTTTTGCTGACATCTTTCCCCCCTCCTACAAATCTTACCTTGTTTCGACCATTCCAGCCCTCACTCTGGCCGTGACATCCATCCCTGTCATAAGGTAAGCTCCTTCATTTACTATATTTATAATCCATCATATATTAATCCCTCTTCAACTCTGCCCCATTTTGCCACCATATCTACCCATAGTACACCAATCTCATAACTTATCCACTACTATGCACCTTACCCCATCTTATCACACCACCTATATTATCAGTATCAACAGCATCAGTGTTAACAGTATCAGTGTCAATAACCATATTACACCATGTGTATATAAATTATATGCTTAACCTTATAGTTTACATTTATTTATATCTTATATAGTCAGTTCATATTATTTGTTTTCATATTTTTTATATTATATCTAGCCTGTTCATATTCTTTGTCCTAATTACTCATGTTGTTGTCTGTGTCTTGTTTATTTAGCCCTGACGAAGACCTGCATAGTTGGGTCGAAACGTTTCTCAGCACACCAGCACAACGCCGATCATTTAAAGAATTGGTAATCAGATAGGTAAACCTTCAAAATTGACAATAAAAGCCTAGTATGTCTAGCTCCAGTAGTTTGTTTTTAATTGGTTTATTTTAGTCTTTGATATATTGCTCGGAATCGGGTAGTTCAATCATCATAATTTCTCTAAGATCCTTCAATTTGAATTGATGAAGCTGATTCCACCCAGTATGATTTAAACATATTAAATGATTCTGCGTTCTACGGTTTGAATTAGGTTAATTGATTTCAGTTGCACGCTTTAAATTTATTTTTCGAAATATATATAGCGACGAAAAAAAACCAAACATGATGTTCATTTATGTTTCACTGTACAAGTTACAGAACTTCCTGGAATGATTGCAATACTGTGCTAGTACATGATCATATGTTTTGGAATGATCTAGGCCGTTCTGGGTGGGCCCATTTCGGATTCATAAAAAAAGCGACCAACTAGTGTCTTGGTTGTTTTTTATTCAAAATTTAATACTCAAGGGATTGAGTAAAAGAGAGAAAAAAAAATGAAAATGGAAAAAAAATATATTAAAAAAAAATATAATCCTGTAGGTATACATATATAAATATGAATGCTATTATTATTATTATTATATATTGTTACAATAAGATATTACAAACAGTCTCATATTTGCTGTGTCTTATCAACCCAATGTAGCTGGGCAGCACCTATTTTATGATAAATAAAGTGTTTTTCTCTCTTGATAATATTTCTGAACATACACTTGCGCCCATAAATAAGTTTTTGGTCATCTGAGCCAATTAAAAGTATTTTTAGCCCCTTCAAAAAAAAAAAAAAAAAAAAAAAAAACACGTTGGATGAACATCGACTCTTAGGCACTCAAAAATTGAGAGATTCAGTAAACATATGCATAAACTTCTTTTTTTACTATGATTGCTTCAACCTAAGGTATTGAAAGAATGTTGAATTAAAATTTTCAGAATTCAAACGGACCGTGGAACATGAAATTCTCAACTGAAACCTGAAGTATTCCACCCAAGCCGATTTCCGGAATCTAATAATATTGGATTCCTCATAATATTTCCCACCCCCAGTTCTTACCTTCAATATCAAGTATTAGCGGGGTGAATGATTCGACCTCGCGAAATATGATATATCCTCTTAAATTATGAATATTATTAATTATGATATCGCCATGAAATACTGATTAAAAAGACAAAACGAAAATTATAATAATGCTTTGGAAATATAAAATTAAGAATATGTTAAATGTTAAGGGTTTATTTTTTTTTATTAATTAGAAAATAAATTTTATTTTATGGGAAGGCCTCAGCCGTGTGTCGAACCCGAGTTTCTACAGCCATAGTCCACCTCCATCTTCAACCATCCTACCTGCCGTGGTATTACAACTAAATGGCTCTGGAGGTGGCCAGTCTTTTCTCTTAAGATTAAATTATTTAATGAAATAAGATAATCCATCTTTTATCCTTTTTTTATCTTGTTGTATTGTTATTGCTTGGTGCAGGTCATTTATAAAAATATCAGGGGCGATTATTAATTTTTTACTTTCACTTACCTATCTGTGAAATATATAGTAAGTATATTGCGATCGTGAAAAATTTCGACTTCCGGTGTTCAACGGAAATACACGTTTTGGGGTCCTCTGAGTCGAAATAACCAAGTCCCGCGAAATGGTCTGTGTGTCCGTGTGTTTGTGTGTGTGTGTGTGTGTGTGTGTGTGTGTGTGTGTGTGTGTGTGAACAGATTAGCTCAAAAACTATAAGCCGTACAAAACTGGAATTAGGTATTTAGGGCAGTATTTATGAACGATCCTAAGGAACGTCTTACTAAAGGCTTCCTTAAAATGCACACCTTTAGCTAACCTTAACACAATTTCATTTTATAAACGTTCCTTTACGCTTTCCTATCTTAAGGACGCCTTAGACCCTAAGGTGTTCCTATAAATTTGATCTGTTTTCCTTCCTTAGTGCTAAAGTAGATGATTAGCTACCTTTAGCTTCTCCTTAACTATTTAATAATAGAAATAAAAACAGAAAACAAATACTTAAATACCTAAGGACTTAAATACTTATTAAAAAGAACCGTTTATTAAGAACTAAACGACTTTTTGGAATTTTTACTTTATTTATATGAGGTATAAACAACAAAGGCGGTGAAATATTATTGCACTTTTTAAGGGAAATAAAAATTTTGATCTTGGTGAAATATTTTTCTTTTTTTCTCCTTTATATATTTATCAAATGTTTTCATATGTAGCCATTCTTATTACTCTTCTTATTAGGCACAACAAGAGACAGATAATTTTTTCATATAAGCAAAATCAAAACAAAAGATGTATTATTTTCAATTAATGCATACTTATTTACTGTATTGATAGTATAACTTAAGTGTACAACTTTAATCACAAACATTTTGATGAAGATGCTTTTGAATCTTTTCCATTTCTACACTTCTAACATGAATTATGTTTCAGTAGCCAGTATTAGAGCTGTAATTGTAAATATTTGATTAGTTGGTGATATAAACATCTGAAAGAATATTAAGAGAATTCATTTTTTCTTCTGCAAGTAGTACTGTAATGAGCAATATAATCTTAATTATTGATAGTAAAGATAGTTTCACTCAATTACTCATTGACAAAACAAAATCTTGATATAAAACATAGACTGAATCCAATTTGAGAAAATTACATGTAATTTTAATAGTAACAATTTAACATTTTTAAAGTTTATTTATTTATCTATGCCTATTTTACATAAAAGGCTTTCATAGAATTTGTTGAAATTAGATAAATTTGGTATAAAAAGTTTTTGGAAGAGTGGTAGGAGAAATGTAAAAAAAACAGAAATAAATTGATAGACAACTTTTATTTATTATCAGATAAAAATGAAAAATAAATAATAGAATCATAATACACGCTAATAAAACAATTCTTTATAAAATGTCAAAACACAGGTACATCTACTAAGATTTTTCAATAATGTATATGCCCGCAATCTTACAGCGAAAATCTCATCAAAATTGGTCAAACGGAGAGAGTACTTTATCTAAAGACTTTTGTCTAATTTTTAGGTTTTTCTCGATTTTCTCAAAAATGGCTCTAACGATTTTGATTAAACTTAATCAAAATTGATCAAATGGAGGGGGCACTTTACTTAATAAATGTTGTCCCATTTTCAAGTGTTTTTATTTATTTATTAAAAAACGCCTTTAACGATTTTTATCAAACTTGGTATTTGATGTATGTATATGCCCGCGGTGCGACGGCCGAAAATTCATCAAACGGAGGGGGCACTTTACTTAATAAATATTTTCTCAATATCACGTGTTTTGTTTATTTACTCAAAAACGGCTTTAACGATTTCATCAAACTGTGTATTTGGTGTATGTATAAGCCCGCAATGTGACGGCCGAAATTTCATCAAAATTGATCTAACGGAGGGGGCAATTTACTTGTTAAATGTTTTCTCACTATCACGTGTTTTTTTTTTTACTCAAAACGGGCTGTAATTATTCTGATTAAACTTGATATTTAATTTATCTATATGCCCGCGATGTGACAGCCAAAATTGTATTAACCTTATCATTAATAAAAACATTTATTTTTCTTAGGAGGGTAAAGTAAATACGTGATGCTTAAATTTTTTAAATCATCGAGGTTGTGCAAAAATATTGTATAAAATAATATATCATAATTAATTATATTTTAGTCTAGAAAATTTTGTTCCATAATAAATTTCCGCAATATAAAGCGATTTTAGAGACACAGTAATCGTTCTCGTTTTCCAGAAAGGCATAAGAGACCAGCTTTACAACGAGACGTAAATGCACCTATCGATTCACCTTCACGATATATTTACAAAAAGCAACTCGTAGTAAAAACAAGCAAGCAGTAAAAAAAAAACTCGATGAAATTAGGTCCCTTATATAAGCAATAATAAATCGAAATGTACTGAGAACTTCAAAATTTTGCTATACAGATACTTTATAACTTATGGAGATATACAAATAAAAGCATGTAAGTAAATGTGGAAACATGTGTGAATGGCGATTAAAAAATTAACCAAACACGTCGTTTTCTAATCTAAGTAAATTCGTAAGTGAAAGTTGTGTGTTGCGCGCATCGCATCAGATTTTTACTGTTTCGATTTATCTCTAAAGATTTTTTTTTTTTAAACTGAATAAAAAATATGCTTCCTGGTTGCGAAATAATGTGTCTAGGAGTGTTTTCTATTTATTGTATTGGGTAATATTAAGAATATTCCTACTATATTACTAATAATTGTTGATTCGGAAATAAAAATGTTCCAAATTCCAGTTGCATTTTTATTATATTATATTATATTAATATTATAATATATTATCCAGTTAATTAATTTAAGTAAAGGAGGGGGGATTAATGAGTGGGCTAACACATAGAAATAGGCGGTGCTCACGAGTGCCATGTGATAATTTCTCGAGATCGATTCTAGGGTGCTGGGGTTCTTTAGCATCTCGACATTAATACCCTCATCCTCCCCTCTGGCTCGGGAAACCCCCCTTATAGCCTAGAAGGTTAGAAAGAGGAGCAAAAGTAGTTTTAATAAAAATTTAATTAAATAATAATGATGCTCCAATATAGATGAGGACTATATAGATATGGAGACGTTTATAGGATATATGTATATATTTTTTGAGGGTGGGAGGGCAATTTATGATGTTCGGGAGGGGTTCCAACTTATTCCATATACCAATGACCGGAAGGATGTTTGTGGGGTTCTGTTAGTGCTTACAAAGAGAACCGAATAACGTTATTAGTTTTGGCAGGGAATTTCAGGAGTTTTTAGGTGGAATAGACCACAATAAATTATGAGAAATAGATTGGACAGGTGACACTACATAGGACATCATTATATAAACATATTTTTATAGTTCTTATTTATTATTTTTTATTTTATTTTTATTTCATATCATTTTCTATTTTGATCTTATTTGAATTGTTATTCTATTTATTATTTTATTGTAATGTATACATTCAGGAATACTTAAAGTATTTTGTATTAGTTTTGTATTTTGTTTTTGTATTTTGTACTTTGCATTTTTTTGTTTCCTTGTTGTTTCATTTTGATGTAAAAGTGTTCTGAAAAATAGAATTTAAATTATTTTCCTGCACGCAGTATCACCCGATGGAAGGTGCAGGACTTCATGTAAACAATAAACTCCGCCATGCCCAGGGTTACTGGAATGGGGAAAACATAAAAAAAAAAAAAAATAAAAAAAAAAATAACATTGTTAGCCATTTTAACATTTATTGTAGTTTTGGATGATTCATTAAAATAATATAGATTACAGCACTTGATTATTTTTATTTTATATTAACTCCGGGGTCAGGGCCTCTGCCCACATTTATGTAAGCTCCTGAAGCTGTAATTTTCATCTCGCAATGTAATCTCACAATTCACGACTTAAGTCGTATAAAAAACATGTAAATACAGTATGATTGATCAAAAAGAAATTTAAATCTAATAATTTAATATATGAAATATGATGTCAGATATAAAAAAGATAACTGTTATGAAATACTAAAGCGGACCTTACACGATCAATAATATTGTCAATACCAGAATTGTCAATATATTGTCAATACTGTCGTTTAGCCTTGAGGGCCCACCGTCAATATCGCCACACCTTAGACAGTCAATATTATTGACAAAAATTATGCCAATAAATGATCTCAGGGCGTTTGTTTCCATTATTCAGATAAGGTCTTTCAAAGTGATTTTTCGTGACATTGAGTGTTTGAACATGGACAATCGAAAGAAAGCTTGTGTAGCCATAATTATGGAAATCGATGGATGAAAGATTGGTTGAAAAAACGTGAAGAACATTCTCATAAGAGACTGCTGAAGGAAATCAGATTGACAGATGCAGAAGATTTTCACAATTATTTCAGTATGAAAGAAAGGACGTTCATAAGATTATTAAAAATGGTGGAACCATTCTTGAGAAGGCAGAACACACACATGAGGGAATGCATCCCTGTTAAAGAAAGATTACCCTTAACCCTAATGTATTAAGCTACAGGTAGAAATTTTGAAGATTTGAAATTCTCTGAATCATATCACCTGCAACTATCAGCGAAGCTATAATTGAAACGTGTGAAATTGTTGCTTTTGTTCTACGGGACTACATGAAAACATTAATGTAGATTGTAACATTAATCTGAAAACATTAATCTTAGATTTTTTTATTTAAAGTGTTTTAAATAATTTTCCAAATATTATATCAGTATGGCATAGTACAGAACCTCTTCACTAGATATAATAAAAGTTGTAAGCAGGCCGTCCCGACCTTATGGTGTGCCCGATTGCGAGAAGTCAAGACGCTCCCTACCACCATAAATAATATAATTCCCCTAAAATATACATTACCTATCGTCCTTATACAGAAATTTGACCTCTTATTTCATTGAAAATATTGACGTGTCTTTTTTTCTCAAAGTTATGGCAGTAAAATTGGAGAAAGGCATATTAAATAATTCAGAGCAAACGAAATAAATTATAGTCTTTATTTATTTATTAGCAAACTCAAAATCATCCACTGTTTTGAATGAGTGGAAAAAGTTCGCCATGGCTAACACTTGATTTTGGTCGTTGATTTGTTGTGGGTTGCCACTGGGATTAGGAGAATTGTAATTAAATGTAATTGTTATTTCAATAATTATAATTAACAATATATCAACAACAACAACAACATTAACAAAATCGTCCACTGTTTTGAATGAGTGGAAAAAGTTCGCCATGGCTAACTCTTGATTTTGGTCGTTGATTTGTTGTGGGTTGCCACTGGGATTGGTATTTACTTTTCAAATTTCTCTAGGAAAGAAAGAGTCCAAGAGTCCAAGAGTCTCGAATGTCCAAGCTGTAGGTTTTTACACCTCATCTGGGCTATTTCCACAAATTTCGGCTATCTTCATCAACTCTTTTCAAAAATTCGTTCGTAGGCTGTTAATTTCCTTCAATACGCTGTCTCTTTTGGCCCCGGCTTTATCCTCGCTAAAAATGGGATGAGGCGGTCAAGCGCAACAATCCTGGATGTTTTCCCTCTCCTGAATCAATAAAGCCTTTAGACATCGTCTCAACGTCACTACACACAAGCACAGTCTCGTACGAAAGCTTGGCACCAACCGAGTATTGACCTCTTTATTGACATATCACCTTACACGCTCAATATTATTGACAATATCCCCTCCACTTTTGGATATTGAAGCTCCCAAATCAGAATATCTAGATTTTCATCAATATTGCCATCAATACTCAAATTTTCACCTTACACGATCAATATTATTGTCAATACTATACTTTAATGTAGTGTAGGACCCGCTTTAGAAGGTAAGAAATAGTATAAATAAACAGATTTCCATATCGCTTTATGCCAAACAAAAAACTATAATAATCAGTTTAGGATAAGTATCAAATTGACTCAACGGATATATTAGTAGTAGGGAATTAGATGTTAACTAAGATGCGTTATTGAAATCCACGTTTCTTTTTCTGATGTTCTTTACTACTTTAAATTAGAGAACTTGTGTTAATTGTCCGTTAGTCACCATTAACTAATGATCACCTAATATGAAAAAAATAAATGAGAAAAGTTTTTTTAGCATAATTTGGCCATTATGTAACTAATTGAACTTCTTTTAGATATGAACAAGCATCACGAAAACGAGAAAAGAAAAAAGTTCGGTAAATTTGGATTCGTAAAAGGCCGATCCGGCATAAGCTACGTTTAGAGTAGCTCAGAACACAAATTTCAAACAGGTTAAACATTTTAAATCAAACATGTTTGTAACATTGAGTCCATTTGAAAGCTAAGGAGTTTTTCGCAGACTCATTTTTTCCCGCACTTGAGACCACTTGGCCGATATAAAACTAAACCGTCCTGTCCTTTCCTTCAAAATCAATCTCAGGGCCCTGAGTAAAATCCAACTTCTCTGAATATTTCTCATTTGCTGCTTCGTCGATTTCTGATCCCACAGAGTAAGATTGAATCCTCTCAGTCATAGCAAGGCCAGCGTTCAATGTCATTGGACCTCTAAAACAGAAATAGCTCCTAAAGTTTATTAGGTTGGCTATGGGGCACTTCACATTGAACAACGTTACCGAATGAGTTTTAAATAAATAAGATTCAAAATCCATCCATACTAGCGGATAATAATAAATTATTTTTAAGAAATAACAAAATAGTTCTTTGCGAAATTGTGAAAAAAATCAAATAATTAAATAAATACTTCTATTCATAAATGATATTGATTTATTAATTTATAGATACTGTCAATCTTACAAATCTATATAAAAATCATAACATAATTGGCACTATAGTTTTTTTTTTTTTTCCATATACATATTATAATGTGAAAATTTTTAGTTACTATACCTTACCTCTGGAAAATATTAGTTTAAATAAACACGGTATTTTCCATACTATTCATCGTACAATTATTGTCAGAAATATTTTATACAAATTGTTGTTACATACATATTAAGATAAATTGTTTTTAAAAATATGAATAATCAGTAAAAAGCATTTTTTTTCTTTTTGTTTACTTTTTTCTTGTATTCAACGGTATACATATTACTTTGTAAACATAATGACTTTTGACAATCTATATATCATTACAGTAGGAAGAAACGAGGTTTATTTATTATTTATGCTTCAATGTTGTTTTTTATGGTTTGGAGCGGTAAGATATTAATACATAGCATTCCACCCTTATTGAATTTCTGCGTCTTATGTTCTGTGACTAATCATGGTTTCCCATTATTTAATTTTTCTTTCTTTATATATATCATCATTTCAATAAGATGTTTATTCCCTGCTACACTCAAACAATTTATATTCTAACATCATATTGCCATATCAATGTTTTAAAAGGCAAAACATACAAAAGCAATGCAGAAAATTGAATTAAAATAAACAACTCAAAATATTACATTATTTTTAGGTCTTGTATTTACTTATCTCATTTACATTAAAAAGTAGTATTAATTCAATAGGTAACTAACCTTCAATCCATATTCGATGTATAGTATACTAGTATGTATGTATGTAGTATGTATAGTAGAATAGCATTGTTTGGGTGAGGGTTATAGGTAACAATATTATTAGGAAAGTTAATAATATAATTTAGATAGTTATATAGTATAGAATAGATATAGTATAATATAGATAGTTAGATATGAATTTACCAATCGTAATCCTTTTAAAAATTTCCTATTGGAACATTTTCGATTTCTGTTAAATATAAAATTTATTTGCCTGGTAGGAGTATAAGAAATGTTTGATAAATGGAATAAAATTTTTGATTCTCAACAGTAACATTTCAGAGGAGTAGTTCTGCTATAATCATTATCATTAATTATTTGTAAATCAATTAGAAAATTCATTTCTTGATGAATTATTGCTTGATAATGAAATAAAATTGCCGAAGGACTTAAAATTTTTATTAAAAATTAGAAAATAGAATTCAAAATCACACATGCATAGAATATCCTATAAATACAAAATCTCCTTAGGACACTACCTACGCATAAGTTGCGAAAAAATAAATTATAAAACACGTCAGGCAGGTTCAAGTTGGCAATAATACAATAAAAGTTATGTATTAATGATATATAGGTGATTCTCCGCTCATGTATGGAATTCGTGTTTTGTTTTTCACCAATGAAATTTAACTTTCTATTTAAACATTTTTATGAATCTCTTCAAAGTATGCTACCAATCACAATCAATAAAAATAGAGGTTCATGGATTAAAAGGTACAGTATTATATTTGAAATAACTACACAGAGGGACTAACTGCATCACTTACATATTGAAAAATCACAATAAAAATATAGTTTGTTTTGTACGATACATTGTTATCACATAACATAAGAGCTGTAATAGTTAATATTTTTGATTTTTAATTCGTCGATTTTCAGTGCATTTTTTATGCAAAAATTTTAAATAGGAAATGTACACCGAAGGTTTATTTAAGCCTAAATAACAAAAGCTGCAATTAATAAATACGTTCTTCAAAGACTACTTTTTGTTTTGTTTTTCTTTAACACTTCCTTGTCAACAAATATATTTTGTTAATGTAAGTCTTTTTAAATAATACGATATTTGTTAGTCCATCACTCTTATGTTGTGTTGGATTGACAAGGACGTATCATTTTGCCTTTTTCATAGAAAAAGCACCAAAATTGCTTTCTTTTTCAAATAAAAAGAAAAAAAAAAAAAAAACAGAAACTTCTTCGGGAAACAAACGACCTAGCTCAAAGGAATCATTTAGTTATTCTTACATTTATCATGATTGGTGAACTACTAACATGTTGTATTGGCGAGTCCTGATTTTCATACAAAAAAATTCACGAATAAACTCAACGCCAGGGGATTTGGCATGGAAAAGGTTGCTTAGAGTTAACGGTCAATCTGAGCAATGAAGCCAGTGTGTGATAAACATTTTAGATGTGCTATTGAATGTTGTGAGGCCTTTTTCATAAAAATGTAAGGGACTAACTTGAAAATCTGGTATAGGGACAGAAGTGTCATTCTTTTCTTTGTTGATTCTTTGGTACCATTAGAGGACCTACCAACCTCAAAATCGTTACCTTGGAAAATAATATGTCAAAAAATAAAATGATCTAATATCTCTCATTTCAGTTTATTATTAAAACTAATTTTAAATTATCGTGAGGGACTAAACCTAGATCATTTTTTATATAAAAAAAAATCATATTCAACATGTCATGCGGATCACACAATCTCCAAAGGATTTTTGAATTTTTTACATAGTGGGAAAATCGTATATAGAAATCATGGTTAGCTTAACATATTTCACAAGCAAAATTTCATGGAAATAGGTATCAAATGTATTTGGGGAAATTTAATTGTTGAAATGCCCTAAGGAATATGTTATTTAATGATTTAAAGGTGTGGAACAAGGAAATGTTAGCTGTGTTATTTAATTGATCCTCAATTCAAAACGGATAGAACAGTAGATTGTTAATAATCACCAGTTAACCAATAATTTCAATTGCAGGAAATTCTAGGTGACTTGGGTAAAAGGGCGTTAGCATCCCATACAATTATATATGAGAGCTTCAATGTCGAGTCCTCTAAGCGTCAATGAATACTTAGTTGAATCAGTTTATGTTTCAGAGTACAAATTACCTTAATTAACGTTGATGAAAGGAGTAAAAGACCCTTATCAATTGTATTCATTAGTATACCGTTTATTGACTTTATTATAAATGAAATTATGATATTCTTTAAAAAGGTGTAATTTAATGTAAAAAAAAAAAAAAATTATATTAAAAAATAAATTAAAATAAAGTTCCGAGTAGAATTAATTTTTATAATATTACTGGGAATCATTATAACTATTGGGGTCACCTGTGGTCTAGTGTTTAGCATGGAAACTTACAATACTAAAGGTCACGGGTACGCGTCCCGCGGTGGCCCTGTGATTTTTTAATGGGATTAAAAAATCCTGGTCTATGCCGTCCCTCGGATAGGACCTAAAATAGAAGTCCCGAGCCTCTACGATGTCAGGTACTCGTTAAAGATCCCTATCGTAATTATACCCGGATAGGCAAAATTTAGGACTCCCACTGTAGCATCGTCTGATTAGCCTTGGTGACATTAACACTTAAATATCTCCCTATAAGTAAACTGTCAAAAAACACTTTGAATGTTTTTGCTTTATACATTTAAATATACTTACTAAAATTATGTTTATACATTTCAAAGACAATAAAAACGTCGTATATCATTGAAAATAGCACGGAGCTGTATGACCCCGTGGAACCGGCCAGGAGAGTTAGTGAAATTAGGGCTGCAGTCCGGCACGAAATCATAAAGCCCCGTGTTATTCCCCGTGTTTTATCTGTGAATCACATATTCCCAACTTCGGTAAATAACAGAACACCTACCTCCCTTTTCAGTTTACTTTTTGCTGTCGGTTCTAATTTGTTTTTCTTTAACTGTTGTGTGTCGTAATTTAATGATAATTCATACTCATCCATCTTTATTTATACTTATCAAAAATTCAAATCCTTCGCTGACCATCAAAATTATCGCACAGAGCTAAAAACAAATTCCTAATAAGGTAATAAGTGTAAGTTAAATATTCAATTCTACATCATCTATCAAAATATGGATGAAAATACGGCCTGCGGCAGTCATATATTTGTAGATGTCCAAAGAGTAGGAAAATATTCAATATACCAATGTATGTTCGTTTTCTGAGAGGTTTTAGCGTTATAAATGGAGACATAAGAACGGGGTCAATTGATCCCGTACCGCACTTTTGGATAGGCCGCACCACAGTGGGGCAAACTAGGAAAAAAAAACCTAAAATCCAATGTTCTTATCTGGAGTTAATTTTTATTGTATTTCATTCTTGAATAGTCAACAAATAAAAACCGATTAGTTCCTGTATTATCAAAATTTTTACTTTCACTTACCTATATATGAAATATATATTAAGTGGAAGTATTACGATCGTGAAAACATTCGACTTCCGGTTTTCAACGGAAATACACGTTTTGGGGTCCCCTGAGTCGAAATGACCAAGTCCCGCGAAATGGTCTGTGTGTGTGTGTGTGTGTTTGTGTGTGTGTATGTGAACAGACTAGCTCAAAAACTATAAACCGTGCGATCCTGAAATTGGGTATTTAGTGTAGGTATATGCCCGCGATGTGACAGCATAAATTTCATCAAAATTACTTAAAGGGAGGGGGTACTTTACTTAATAACTTTTTAGTTTTTTTTCGATTTTCTCAAAAACGGCTCTAACGATTTTGATTAAACTGAGTATTTGATCTATTTATATGCCCGAGATTTAACTGTAAAAATTTCATCAAAATTGATTTACCGGAGGGGGGACTTTACTTAATAAATTTTGTAACATTTTCACGTGTTTTTTTTATTTACTCTAAATCGGCTTTAACGATTTTGATCAAACTGGGTATTTGATGTATTTATATGCCCGAGATATGACTGTAAAAATTTCATCAAAATTGATTAACCGGAGGGGGGACTTTACTTAATAAATTTTGTATCATTTTTACATGCTTTTTTTACTTTCACTTATTATTTACTCAAAAACGGCTTTCACGATTGTGACCAAACTGGGTATTTGATGTATGTATATGCCAAATATGTGATAGCCAACATTTCATCAAAATTGATCAACCGAAGGGGGGACTTTACTTAATAAATTTTGTATCATTTTAAAATTTTCAAAACGGCTTTAACGATTAATAAAAATAAGATATGAATGTAGAAAAATGTGTGACTTTGGGAAATGATATTTAACAAAACACGTCAATTTCTTATCTAAGTAAGTTGGTAAGTGAAAGTTGTGTGTTGCGCGCACGCACCAGATTTTTTTTTAAGCAGAAATTTAAGGTTTTGTCGTGGTTGTAAAAATGTCATTTTTTTTTTAATAAAAATATTTTGAGCTGGTTACAGCACATTTCAGTGATAGTTGTTTTACAAACTTTATGAGCGTATATAGACGTTCCACATTATAACAGTATCCATCCAATATAATCGATTAAATAAGCGAAAATCTTTCGCACAAAATAACTAATTTGAAGCATGATAATAGATAAAGCCTTAGCCTGGCTTAAGATGGCAGGGATTGATCCAGGACCGAGATGTATCAGATAATGTATTCCTCTCATTTCATTTGCCTTTTTTTGCCTGTTGGGTAGTTATTGTCAATTATGTGAAAAATTTCGCGGCGCCCGAAAAAATTCCCGAGAAGTAAAATACCCTTAAATTGACAGTCTCCAATTTAGTTAAAAATCATTGAATCACATCCCCACATACCTACACAATCATAGTTTAATTTTTTTTTTTACTTTTTTAATTTGAAATATGATATGGTTAGTGTAATACTCAATGAATCTTGACTGAGCTTCAGCTGCTTCAGCCTCCTCCCAGAGAAAAATAGTTAAAGTACAATTTTCGACACTGGTTCTGTTTTTATCCAGTCAAAACTGTCTAAATATCAGTAGGAGGTAATTAGAAAGCGATTAAAGACATTGGTCCTAATATTTCCCTATAAAAAGTTGCAAGACATTAGCTGACAAAAAAAAAAAAAAAAAAAAAAATGGAACCTTAAAGGGAATTTAAATTAATGTGGAGTTAAATCAAAGTAAAATTAGCTAAATTAAGTTTGTTTGTTTATTGAGGTTTAGAAGCCATAAAACCCTAAGGTCATCAATGTCTTCGTTTATCTGTAGCTAAATTAAGTTAAAAGTAAGTTCAATTATTTTTTTAATTATTTAAAATATCCGTTCTTAAGTTTCCTCTGTAATTTTGTATACATAAAGAATATAATTTTTAAATTTAGTTGCAATCCTATTGTAATTTTCCATCCTTAATCGAATGAAACAACTTCCATCTCGATAGGACAAACAGTTCCCATGATATAGAGTATTTTCCACTTTTTTGCCGTTTTGCCCCACTGTGGGCCGTCCGCACTGAACTTGCTAAAGAAATAAACATTACTATAAAATTTGACTTGCAGGTTACTGGAGTCAATTTTTTTCTCATATAATAATTTTAAATTGTTGTTGACTGGGCATTTAGCCAATTTATAAAAAATGGGGGTTTATGATCAATGGTGGCTAGTTCGTTGGTCGTTATGATTACATTAGTGGGTGGCTCAGTTGTGTATGGTTTTTGTTTTGTTTTTTCTAAATTTATATTCCTGAAATCAATTTTAATTTATTTATATGCAGGTACACTTTCTAGAAAATGGCTTAGTTGTCGAAAAAATAAAATAAGTGAGGTTGAATATAAGAATCTGTTTTTAAAAATTTAAACATTATATAATTAATTAATTGAGTATTCTATATATTTTTTAAAAATAATGTTCATGATAGTTAAGAGGTAAATATTAAAACAACGAGCGTTGATGGCCAAACTGTTTTACTGCCTTAAACCCAATTAACAAAAAAGACGTTACACGAGAATAATTTCACCTTTATTGGCCTTTGAAAACCTTTTGGAAAAATAAGATATGAAACGACTATCTAAACCATTGTCATTTACAAGGTGAAAAGTCCAAAGTACAGCAGTTGACACTCGCAGTATTAACTGGAGTTTCAGAAGGGGAATCTAGCATTCAAAGACAGAAGGGCCAGGACATATCATACGATGATAAAATCCTAACACACTTAAATAAAATAATAGTTTAAACATATTGAAGAAGGAAACGACTCATTCTGTCTTGGACGCATGCGCCTTCCGCGTCGGCTCCCGTCCCAGTATGGTCCAACCGCTCTTAGAGGTAGTAGCGTCTGTTCTCTCTCACGAAAAAAACACGTAAGTTCTTACGTATTTAACGAAATCGTATTATTGTAATAATTTAAAGGGAATAATTATCAATTCATAATTACGAGTCCTCAAAAAATATATACATAAAAAGTATTTAATTATGAAAATTGTGGACCAACGATTTTCCCAAATATCGCATGTTTCAGAATCTGACATATTACGGCCAAGAAGAAAATAGATTCCCTACTAAATATCCTATTTCTGGGCTCTCTGAAGTGAGCGTAAACACTTCTGAAATCGAAAATGGTTTGTTTTGCCTGCTTTCTTCAAGTGTGTTTACTATCTAAATTTAGGCATCTATGAACACAAATTATTCAGAGGACTTTATATGTTTTCGACTAAAATTAAAGCTATTAATCATGAAGGGAGAAGAGACGTCTGTGGATTGTAATCTAGAAGCTTCAGATCAGAATTCATCTTTTCGATTTACACAGTTTTCACGGAATTAATTATGATCTAGACTTATAGATGGACATATTCACCTCAATGAAAAGGAGGAATAAGATATAAAAAAAAAAAAAAAAAAAATGAAAATTTTGTAAAAATAGCATCGTTCTTCTTCTTCAAAAAATGGTTAAATAACAATTTTAGAACGTCGACAATTCATTGGAAACCCAAATTCTCCTGATTTAAACACATTATGATATCTCGTAAGAAACAAATATGAGGCTCTTTCGAATTCAATATTCTCTTAATTCAAAAGTATTAGAATTAACTTTATTATTTTTTTATAGTTAAACATTACAATTGACACAAGACCCTTTATGACTAAAAAAGAAATCCCAGTTATTACTCTAGGTATTTTGAATGTTTCGTTCTATGATCACTTTATAACATTCATATTATAAATTTTGTCTTTATCAAAACAGAATTTGATCGCCATCATGGTTACTTAATATAAAATAATAAATATATGAATTTCAAAGACTATTTGATGTTTAACCTTCAGGGTATGGTTATATTTAAAAAGAATTGTAATTAATAAATTTGAAACGTCTTAAATATTTGAAAAAAAAATTAAGTAAAGTTTCGTGAATAAAATAAGATTCTTATGAGAATCGAGTTATTGAGAGGTTTCGTATACAAAGTTCAATTGAGGAAACCCATTTAGTGTGTGATGGACTCTTCCCCACATTAAAGAATATGTAGACGCCATTTAATATAATTATATAATATATAATAATATATTATAAGGCATAATTTTTGTTTATGTTTTAGGGTATTTAAGTATATTGAAGAGAACATAAACTAATGTTTATATAAAAATAATTATATTTTATCTCAGTGAAATAAAAAAAAAGTTAACTGAACTGCTTTTAATGTGGCATAATTGATTCGAATTTTTTCCAAAACACTCACTGGCGTAAAACTTAATTTACGAATGACATAATGGATTTTTCATTTTTAAATTGTTAACGGATTGTTTTTTTTTTAAGTTGCTATTATTTAATGAAACGTTAAGAATAGTATCATTTCATATTCACAAAATTAATTGATTGACAAAAAAAATCAATGTTTATTCTAATTATAACAAACAAATAAAATCACGCCAGGTCAAACCAACCATAGACATGTGCTGTTTTGTGTCCAATGCTTATAAACAAAACAAATATCACAGATTTGAATATATCAATTGTTGGCAACGAAAACCCAGTCGGGCAAGTTCGTAACATTAATTTAGCATACTCGTTATTTATAATTATTTGGTTGATTAAAAATTTAATTTTTATTTTAATTACGCATTTTTTTTTTATTCTAGAGCGGCTGCTGAGTATTGGCGTACTCAGCACCCGCTTACATACAAAAACAAATTTTATATATTGCATTTACATTTATAATGAAATAATTGTAAAAATAACACACACACACACATATATAAGAACATAACAATTTTATTTTATTTTTTATGTCCCATGTTCATCTCGCAATTCTTCAGTTTAGGGCTAAAATCCGAATTTAAAGAAATCCTAAAATACAACGTATGCACGATAGAATTGGTTATAAAAGTTAAAAAGAGCAATGAAATGATATCTAAAAAATGTAACCAAATGCAAATCATGGAAATGGAAAGAAATATTGAAAACGTAAAATGAAACATCGTTAATAATAGGATTTATAAAAAAATATATATAGGGTCGATGACTTTTTAAACTTAAACAAATAATATAAACAGAATTAAAGAATAAATGATATTAAATATAATTTACAAAATTTTATCCAGAAGTTGTTCATAAAATAATTATTTTAGATCATAATAGTTCAAGAACTCATTTTTCTACTTAAATCATTTATATACTGTAAAAAAAAAAAAAAAATTGTAAAAATATTGTGTGTTTAAATAATTTTTATTAACAAAAATTATAACGCACATTGTCAGACAAACAATACAAATTGAAATAATTAACAATGTAACGAAAACTTTCAGCTTGTTACGACACAGTAACATAAAAGTAACCATATGATTCAATCTTTAGAATTATATTTATATTATTTAGTCTGAATTAGAACAGTCTAGAAGGTTCCCGAAAAGCGTAGATAATTTTCGAACAGTCACAAACATGTACTATGTACAGAACAGTTTATGACTGTTCCAACAAAGATTCCCGAGCTCTTTTAAATCACAATATTTATAATTTTTAATGTTCATAATTAATTTTCATTTGGTATTTTCTCTTTTGATAGGTTGTATTAAGCATATTTCATAATAGTGACCGCATTAATAAAATTCGAACTTCACCCTTATAGATCACACATGCAGTTATTTCAAAAAGATTACAACTAAAAAACTCTAACATACAACATACTTATTTTTGTCCTCTTTTTTTTTACCGATTTTTCAAATAGTTACATTGATTATGAATAACATATAAAGATGAATAACTACAGAGAGGTTTATATCTATATCTGTATACTGAACTACCGGTATATCCTAATGTCGTTTACCAAAACAAAAATTCAAAAGAAAGTACTACAGATTCATTACAAAATGCTTCATAGTAGCAGCCGCATAAGAGTTTTTACATACATCTATTTTGATAGTTACTTAATAAGGTTAAATATTGAGCTATATTATGAAAAAATATAATTATTTGATATTTTTAATATTAGGCATTGTATTTTATACATTTTTCAAAATATTATTTTTTAAAACCAGTCATAAGAGTAACAGATATAAGAGACGAGAAAATAAAAAGTTCTAATGCAGTAATCTTTTCTATCTGGCTATCCGTGGCCCGGGGACCGTTTAAGAGAGAGGACCTGCCAACATCTCAGCAACCGAAGTAGCAGTTAAGTTTAGTAACTTTATTAAGTTCTTAGGGGATGCTTCTCCCAACGCGGTTGGATCGGCGGTTTATCTTGGGGATGTAATATCAAATAACTTCGAAGTTTTGTTTTACCAAGAAATTGAACGATTTAATATGAAAATAATTTATCAGGAATTATCATGTAGGGTAAACCGGACAGTTATTGGCACCCTTAAGACTACATATCTGTGGCGAAACTTAAAAAAAAACTTTTTATGAAGGGATCAAATTGAAACTTCCTATAGCTCCTCTTTATCTATCCTTATAAAGATTCAAGAAGTTCTTTTGGTTCAAAAGTTCAATAGTTTTTCCGTATGGCAATATTTATTGTAAAAAGTGCAAAAACTAATTATTGAAACCCTGTGTATTTAATTGTGAAATCTTTCCTATGATTAGTTTGCTAAACACTTACTTCATTCATGACTTAGAGGATCCTTCAAACATTAGATTCATGTTTAATTAGGACTTGTTTACTTATTTCTCTAAGTTAAAGTTGGGTTCTTTAAGTTAAAGTTGGGTTGGGGGTCAATAACTGTATGGTTTACCATATGTAATATGTATGTCGTAGCTGTAACATAAACATCTGATGAGGCGGAATTACTATTTCTTTATTAATTCAGCTATTCATAAATCTTCATTTAAAAGATCTAAATTGAACAATACTTATCGTGAAAATGAATAGATAGGCCTTATTTAACAATTAAAATATGTTGGCTGGTTTTCGCCGGTCAGGAATTGAGCAATTAAACTGAAAATTTTGGAGAACAGCGTTGTAAATAAGAAGTTTATTTTATCATTAGGTAATGTAATGATGATTATATAATCTCCAGAATTCTAAGTAAGATAATGTGGACGAAAGGCAGGTGGTGAAAAATTAAATAATTCAATATAGGGACAAAGATTTAAAAAACAAATGGATTAATTAATATGTGAAGAGGTAACTTTCAATGTAACTGCTTAAAAATCACTGGTGCCCGGATTTACAATAGGACCCAAATATTTATTAGTTGTATTTTTTAATCATTACAACTATTGTGTGAAGGGGGGAAGTCATGCCAGTAACATTTTATAACTGATAAACGTTATCTATGTAGTTATAAAAATATTGCTGTTATCTAAGTAGTTAATTAAAATGTCTATATCCCCACCCTCTCCCCTCGCCCGGGAAACCCTGTATAGCCTAAAAGGCGAGGACGGGGAGGATCAAAAAAAAAAATTAATTATTATAATTAACTAACATATATTTTTAAATAATTTATTTTTTGAAGAGAAAAGATTTGGCTCCGCCGGGAGTCGAACCCGGGTCTCCTGCGTTACATGCGAGAATGCTAACCGCTACACCACAGAGCTCGGCTCAAGGCAGAGCAAATCCTTCCTCTTCACTGATACCTTTTCTCTTCAATCAATGAGCAAAATCTTTTCTCTTCAAAAAATAAATTATTTAAAAATTATTTAAAATTGGTGGTCAGCCACAATTTAAGATTGGATTAATTAACTAACATATAGTTGTATTTGTGACATTGGACCGGAAAATTATGACTATTTCTTGTAAAATGAACACATAAGAAACGATGATGTTTCTACTAAGTTGCTACTAGGCCAAAATGCCATTGCTGGTATTAAGGTATGAGAACCATAAAAGATATCAAATAAAGATACGACTCCACGACGTAAAATCTCCACGACCCCAATTGGTTTTGTTACCAGAGGAAATGCAGAACAGAGGTGGGTCTCCCTATAGAAACCCTCATAATTAGTTTTTAAAGGGGGAAATTAGTAGCCTAAGCTACCATGGGCAATATAACGTATTATTAGATAAAGATAACAAAAATGTATTACGGTGTTATATCACAATGTAATTTAATTTTTTTCTGACAAAAAATACTTATTTAATGTATACGAATATAACGATTTCACATTAAAAAAAATATTGAAATTAACTGATAAGATTCGATCACTCCTTTTTACAACTTCATTCTTATTTAATAAAAACATGATTTTTGAAGATTGTGAATCTAAAGTAAAAAATTAAAATAAAGTTCATTCAGAACCGATAGGTATTGATTTCCGATTCAACTTGTTTATTAACTAATGCTGTCTTTTACGCGGCAAAAAAGAATTAATAAAAAAAAAATATTATTTCGGTTTCAAGAGAAATAACCTTTTTTACAAAGTTAAAAAAAGTTAATTTGTATTTATGACGTTTTTGTTAGGATATTCATAGATGATGCTCGGATTAAGTTAACAATTCGAGGATTTTGCAAGGTTTCTTCTTTCATTATAAAAAAAAAAAAAAAAAAAAAAAAAGAACCAGTTGCAACGTAATATAGCCAATTTTTCAGGTAATACTTTATAAAAAGAACTTTGCGAACTGTTTAAATTGTGACGCAGATGAACTCCAAGAATGTAACGAAGTATCAAAGAAAAGTATATAACAAGAATCGAAGAAGAACAACCGAAAAATAAATCAAGAAAAACGCATTTTGAACTTTGTCATTGCAAGTGGTAAAATAATTTTGATTTTATGGAGTAAACAAATATATTTAAGTATAATTTTTCGGAAGAAAAAACAATTATACATGAGATATCGGACAAAAAATTACTTGTAGCCTGTTAAACGACATATAATGTTTTTACGCAGCCTGTTCCTTCCGAAGACGTTGGGTATGACAAAAAAACAAAAAAGTCGAATACTACTGTCTTTATCGAATATCGAACCAATTCTGATAGAAATGTGGTATCTTGTTTATATTGCTTATTACTTATACTTTATGGAACCGATGGGATATCATCAACATAAACCACCTCTTGTTGACATATCCCCTTCCGAGATCCATGAGTCCGTCTAAATATTTAAACTAGCACTCTACCATGTTTTATAGCATGTTTTCGTAAATTTTCCATACAATTACTTCCAGGAGAAAAGCAAAGCATCTTGATGCTGTAGGTAAATAGACCCCTAATAAAGAGACCGAGGTTACCCTTGTGAAAAATCAAGGGCTAATACACCCTCCGTAACCCCCTACTTCAATTTTTAAGGGCTATGAAGTAACAACACGACTCTCATATCACCCTACTCAAATAAACCCCCATTTGACGAACATATGGATGATTTCGTTACAATCTTTAACTTATTTCTATCACAAGCATATTCATTTGTATTTTCCAAGAGTCAGAATAGAGCACAGAAAAAAAAAAAATCCGAGATGGGTAGTGCTTATTCATGCATTATGTAGTTATTTATTCTTGGTGATATTTACATAATATCTATTTATTCAATTTATTGTTGGTTTTTGTGAGTTTATGAACCATCAATTTTCCTTTACATAGTCCTGAGCTAAACAAAATGCATGAATCAGCCACTTTATCAGTTTATTAATTTTTTAAAAAATTATTCTTGATTTGGGTCTCACTGTTGTGATCTTAAAAATGTAACAGCCAACATTTCATCAAATTGGTCAAATGGAGGGGGCACTTTATTTTATAACTTTTTTTCCAAAGTTTACCTTTTTTTTATTGTCTAAAAAACGTCATGTTTAATGATAATTAGATGTTCTATAATATCAGGTAAGCTTTATCATTATTAAAATCTTCTGAGGGGCTTAAATGGAAAAAGGACTTTTTTTGTTTTCCTATAAAGTACCTTTGTTTTTGTTTATATGGAGAAATTAACCGTCTTTTGATAGCCTAAAAAAAAAAAAAGAAATGGCTAAATATAAAATATGAAAAAAATCAAGTAAACATATAGAGGAGAAAAAAAGAAAAATATTCCGTCAACTCATAAAACACGTAGAGCCCACGCATGCGTTGTGCACCTTAATGACAGACTATTGTTCATAATTAAAGCCGTTCTGTTCATTCAATGGAAATTTTTTTTTTCATGGTAACTAAATGAAATTTTCAACAAGTACATAGAGAATTGTAAAATCAGTTGACTTGGAGTATTATGCTTGCATTGCCGAATTATCTCAAGTAAATCCTTTTATTTAATAATAAAAGAAATTAGTGTTTGTTATAGAGCAAACGAAAACAAAAATAAAAAATGAATGTGGAAAAATGCGTAACTTTGAGAAGGGGCATTAACACAATTTCTAATCTAAGTAAGTTGGTAAGTGAAAGTTGTGTGTAGCGCGCACGCACAAGATTTTTCAGTAACCTATCATGAATAGTTCAACATTAAATCTAATTATATATCCATTATATTCCTCTTTATTTTGAAGGAAGGATTGTGGTAAAGAAACAATAGAGTTTTAATTTACTTTTTGTTTTAAAGAAATATGTTACTAGTTGTTTTCGTATAAATTATTTAATAAAAACCGAGTAATTTATTTATTCAAATTTTAAACCTATTACGGAAAATTTTCAAAATCTTATTGAGGCCCGTTCAATCTAAAACTTTTCCAATCTCAGAATAAGAGTTTTTAGATTTTAGTTTTAAGAAATTTCCATTTCTATTGACTGCTTATTGGATCAATTCGCTGAAAACACTGTCAAATCATGTTCCCTTAAAAGCCTTTATTTTGCTGACCCAGGGATTTCGAATTTCTTCTTTTATTCTATTAAGGATAAAGCTCCCCGTCACATGATTATCCTCACAAGCCCTTCTCGAAATAGTTTAAAAGTTTTTTTTCCTTTTTCTCTTTCTAATCTAATCTAATACAGTTACGTAGTCAAGTTAACATCTCTCATTTGACCATACTCCGGATTAAAGTTATTTCTCTTACTTTATTTTCTATTTTTACATTTCCCTGACCTAGTTTTAAGCCACAACTTTAAAAATAGGAAAGGTTAAACTATTCAGATACCTCTGTCGGATTTTTGATAAATTAATCAGTAACTCTAGAATTATTAAATTTTTTTTTTAATTTTTTTTTATATTAGTTTTATACCGAATCACCAATTGAGTTTTCGTTATCATTACTCTACCGTATTGCAGTGACACGGTACATACTGTTTCTTTCACTTTCGAAAACAAAAAATTAAATACCGCTTACAGGTTTTCATCGACATAGAATGTAGACATATTGATTGCTACAGAGGCTTAATTTTGAAAATAAAACGGAAAAAATTATTCAACTTATTTCCCAATTTTTTCTTAAATGGTTATTCTGCATATTTCTCTTTACTTCATTTCGACGTATACTGTAAGGTAGTGTTTTTAGTAATTTAAGGTAGCGTTGCAAGGTTTTAAGCTATCTGCTTGTGAAACTAGATGATTGAAATCTACACTTCTGATGTAGCTGAACTTCCAGGAGGTAGGACAGAGCATTAATCACTGAGCTTTTCCGTTTCCCTTAGGGAAGAGGTCCCCAAAGAGGAGCGTGCTTCCCTAAGGGGCCGAGACCAATATGAACTAAATGTTTCATACATATATGTATCATCAATATATGTGTGTGTGTAAATTAGTAGCTGAGTTTAGAAAATTAAAACAATTTAATCGGTACCTTTTTCATGTACCCATAAAATTAATTCTGTAAGAGGTGCGTGGGAAGCTTAAATTTTATCAGGGGGCGTGGTACAACAAAGTTAGTACCCCAGCCTCAGGGATTCAGTTAAGTATTTTTTAAATGTCCAGATTCAACTTGGATGTTTATTCCTATTATGTTCGGGGTGGCGGGATGGCCGAGTGGGAAAACGTGTTAGAAAATACGCGTTGCCCATGGCAACGTCTGATTGGAAATAAGAAGATAGCAAGTTCAACACCCTGAGCCAGGGGAAAACTTAATTATAACTCGGCATCAATCCCCCACCCTCTCCCCTGGCCCGGGAAACCTCGTATAGCCTATAAGGCGAGAAAGGGGAGGAACAAAAAAAAAAAAAAAATTCCTATTGTGTTCCTGAAGCTCAGACATGAATAAAATTTGTTGAACTTACGTCTACGTACCTGCAATACGTTCTAAACTTAGAATCATTTTAATTCAATGCAATGCCAACAGAAATTTACAGGTTATATTCTGTTCAACTGCAAGGAATCAAGAAAAAAAAAAAACACGCTATAGATCAAATTAGGTTATTGTTACCTGTTTCGGCTTCCCGAAAGGTTCTATAAATCGCAGCAGCGGGGGTTGGCAAATCACATGGCGGGACCGCCAAGTTTTGAATGCCCCACCGGTGACCTCTGCTGGGGGCAGAGGCTGAGAAGTGTCTTGGTGTTCGAGATAGATTCCTGCAAGAGACCAGGCCTAGCCCATTTGTTTCTTTTTTTTCTTTAATCAAAACTTACTCGAAGGCATGAGTGAGTAAAGAGAGGACTCGGTTCCCCGGCTGGAGGTGATGAAGAGTGGAGAGGGAGCTTCTAGAAGAATTATTGAGCCAAATGCAAAAGATTGGTCATATCCCCCAACCCGGTAGTAAGTCAGCATGGCCATGTCATTTAAATATATCAAATACCTACTAACACACAATATTTTGTTTGTTTTTTCTCGATAAATCCATGTAACTTGTTATTTTTATTTTATTTTTGACATCTTTAACCTTCAAATACAGTCCACTGTATTTCACAAAAGTGGTCTTGTGCTATACCATTAAGTTGGAGGTATAAACCATACAGTTACCTAATAAATTATTTCTTATATCGCACGTACAATGCAAGACTGGTATATCTTTGAAAAACCGGTTTTCCATTGCCGGTTTTATCTGATTTTTAAAATATTTCAGGAATTATCACGATAAGTGGTCTCGCACAGAGAGAGCAGAGGGAAATTTGAGATCAAGTGTGAAAAAATAAAATTAAAAATGTGCATAGATCAATTGTGGTGTAGTGATTATCATGACCAAGTACTTACCTAATGTCGCGGGTTAATACCACGACGATAAGATTGCGATGTCAGTCAGGTACTGACTCGCGAAAGATCCCTCTCAAATTTATAACTTGCTAGGAAGAATAGGACTCCCATGTTTGCATCGTCCGATTAGCCTTAATAGTATAAAGTGGCGTTAAATAAAAATAAAAAATAAAAAAAACAATATGCGATTTTGTGTTAGACCAGTCCTGTACTGGACGGGCGATATAACAAGACTATTATTTTTATTTATTTTTTAACTTGAACTATTTATTAGATGTTGATAACCAGCTAATGTGCCGGTGGCGGCTTTTCTGGCTTGATTTAATTTCTATGGTTGTTTCATCGAGATCTCATATCCAGTGTTTTTTAAATCTCCTATGTCAATCGGGGATATGTTAGCTATATCTCTTATTGATATGTTGTTATAAGATCACATAGTAAGAATTCAAGTAACAATTTTGAAAACAAATGTTCATAAACTATTTTGCAAATTGGTTATAAGAAAACTAAGCAAAACTACAGTGCGAGGATACATGAAATTCGATGATCAGTACAAAAGTGTTTAACACCGTAGGTACTAAAGAGAAGCCTGAACAATATAAATCTAAACGAAAGTAGATACCTCAGAAATGGTTATTTTCCAAAAACGTAGACGTAGAATAGGCTTCAGAGATATATTCGAGGTCAGAGACTTAACAGTCACTAAAGAAAGTGCTGAAGCCTGATCGAAGATTGAAGTAATTGGACCTCAGTCAACCACAAAACAACCTATGTCCTCAGTCAACCGAATTTAAAAACATATGCCACCTAAATTGTCAAAGTTATTGCTCTCTTTCAAAAACCTTTGCCGATATTCTCCGCAACCATCTCTATGTAAAGATACAATGGTTAACCTTCAAATTTTATATAAATATACGTTGAAGAACCCAGAAAAATAGAAAAAAAAAACAGTACATCAGTTTAGCATTGTCAGCAATAGGGCGCTCTAAAGCGTACTGTAATTAGGCACCACAATGCAAGGGGTAAATAAGTATAAGCTAAGGTAGAGCCCATTGTAGTTTTGACAGTATGAAGTCTAGATAACTCACAGGAAAGTGTTGTCACTCGTGGTTTGTCACACTCAGCTAGCTGGAGTGGATCCTCAAATTTAATTGAAAATTGAAAGAAGCCAGGAATCCAAGAAGCCATCAGTATAATCACCTGAAAGTGGAAATCAATGCTCCTCCGATTACACAAGAGATTCCGCCCCTTTTACAACACAAGCAAGCTAATTCAGATCCTTCAAAACTGGAATTGCAGCACTTACAGCCTCAATGCCACTCCTATAAAATCACCAGCACCTCGACAAGATTATTTAAATAGGAGGTTGGGCTGTATCAACCTGTAATCTCCCAATGTAAATGATCGATCAGGTTATGTTTTTTAATTATCCTTTTTAAGTATCCTCCTGCTTCCAGCTAATGTGCACCGGGCCTTAGTAAGTCATAACAAAAAGAGGCCGCTGGGCATTTCACCTCCCCCTTGTTTATCATGCCATATTATTATACTTTTCATTTTTTTTATTTTAGACAAGTCTGAATCCACAATTTAAGTTTAAAACCTTATGTGTTGGTCAACTGTTGGTGGGTATGTACAGTTTTTTTAGTAGTTTTGGTTTGTAGCACCAATGTTTTTATAAATAAATTTTACCTTTCAATTTTTTTAACGTTCACGTAAAAAAAATAAAATAACATATTCACGAATTGACATTTTAGTAATGATTCTTGTGGGCACTCGAGTTTGATGATTTTGTTGCCATATTTTGGGATTGTTATGGCATGGAATTTAAGATAGTGAACTTGATGAGTTAAATGGGAAGTCGGGTCTGAAGATAAATATGACAAAAAAAAAGGAATACATCTTTTTAAACTATGTAAATAGATATAAAGTTATACGAATAACTTTAAATCATGTCATACTATAACAGAAATATAAACTCTGACCCAATAATAACAGTTCTGCAATAAAAAAAAAAAAAAATGTTGAGAAATTTTTCCTAATTTTTATATTCTCATGTGTTCTCAGTTCTGATGTCTAAATACTATCATGCTCCTACCCAAATTTTGCGCCGAATTTGTGTATTGAGACAAAAAAATTATGTTTTTTTTGTTTAATTTTAAGCATTTCTTAATCATTGTAAAAAAAAAAAAAAAATCTATTGGGTTTGAATTGAATCACAGAACCCGGATGAAATTATGTTCATCTGAAACTGTTTTAAGTTGAGAGAAAATAAATCCAAATGATCCAAGTGTAAAAAACTAAATTTAATTCACATGTTACAACCCATGAGATCCAAAATTGTTGGGACGCAAATTTTTAAACGACCACCAAGCTCATTTTTTTTTTCAGTTTCACATAATTTCCTTTGAATTCCACATCATTAATTAGAGTGCGGATTTTTGTCCGAACAAATTCTTGAAGACTAACACTTTAAGTATCGCAAATTTATACATTGTAATAGTATCTAAATCTAATAGAATTCTTCGTTTCAGTTTGCAATGTTAAAGGAATGCTCAAAATGTCGAAAAACAGCTAATTTTTATACGCAAAAGAAATCAAACATAAAATGGTGCCTGATAGATTTTTTACCTTTGGATTCGTGTCCAGCATTCCTCAAACAAACAAAAAACATGAAATTACCAAAAACAATATGAATGATGAGCTATGATTTAATGGGAAGGTACGATTTCAAAGGGTTTGAGTCATATGTATATAGACGATTGGGCAAAAGACGAAAATAAGTGTGGGCCCTGGATATTGATTTCACTAGCGTTACAGATGACATGTAGGCAATCCTGATAGTTAGGATTAAATTGAGCCAATAAGTTATTATTGGTAACAAACAGTTTGGTCTTCATTGTCATCAAAAAACGAAATTTCATCGATTTTAGACATCTCGTATCTACGAGTATATTGGAGAGGTTGAGAAATATATGGATTTCCATAACTTGTATGTAATGTCGACTGAGTATCAACTTTTCTTGATTGTGACTCATATGGTTGGGATCCAAGAACAGTCTAAACAAAAAAAAATTGCTTAATTATAGTTCGATATCCATGCTTTGAGGTCAGATAAAATATATGATTGTAAATGTAAACTGTAAAATTGAAAGAAATGTGATTCCTTGTTTTTTTTTTTTGTTTTTTTTAATAAAAGGAATCACTTCTTTCATACATGGAACTAAATCGGTGCTCCCATCTGTTGGTCTCGTGTTAATTTCATGGTTCCATTCACTACAATAAAATTTCTTAAATAATGGGCATTTTAGATCTAAAAAAAAAAATAAAAAATAATAATTATAACCAAAGTCTACTGTGTCGGTTGCTTTAACATTTATCTGTTCGATCTGTAATCAGTAATGAAAAGGAATTGTATTAGCAGATTTATGTTTGCATATTTAGAAGATTTATTATTACTGCAATGTTCAATGTGATTAGACCAAATATTCGGGGTTAATTTATACAGAAGTCCCCGATAACGTAATAATGAGTTTCAGGAACAGATCATTTGCGTTATTAGCGTTATAGTTTTATTAGCGGATAATGGACTCTACTCCCTTAAAAAATCCATTTAGGGACGCTACCTCAGTGAATATTATGGTAAAATCTTTAGTAGCCAATTGATTGAGGGAGAATCAGCCAATTTCAGTATATTTATGCTCTTCGCTCTTCCGTTTGTTCTCCTTAATAGTCTGATGAGAGGAAGCAGAGGGAGTTAAAAGACCATCATTAATAGTTCCAATTACTTGTAAACTTCAATACAGGATGAAACAAGTTCATTAAGTCGTCTTCATATATAAAGAAAAAATAATTTTAATTGCTCAAACTTTTGTTTATCTGATCAAACACGAAAATGTGGCGTAGCGTTTTTTACCTCCAGGATAAAAAAAGTAATTATTAATGTGTACCATTAAAAAAATAAATAATGCTTAAATGCTTGAAAATGTATGGAATAAAATAAATAACATAATGATCCATTATATGTATTATTCAATGATATAATAATAGGCATGGGATAATGTCAATTTTTCTATTTGAGATAGAAAGTAGCGTTTTTTACCTCCAGGATACAAAAAAAAATTATTAATGTGTACCGTTAAAGAAATAAACAATACTTAAATTTCTTGAAAATGTATAGAATAAAATAAATAATATAATGATCCATAATATGTATTAACCAATGATATAATAGTAGGCGTGTGACAATTCAATTTTTCTATTTAATATATATACTATTCAATGCTATACAAACAATTTATGTTTGGTATAAATAGTTGTGTCATTTCAGAATATATCTAAAAATGATAGCGTTTAGTGACCTTATTGATAAAATTACGGCCTTCTTCTACCCAAACTTAAATTTTTGCAAATCAAATGCGGAGAACATTTAATTTTGTAAAGGGTAGTTATTTGAACTATTATTTTATAACATTAAAAAACTACGCCCTCAATAATATTATATGTTTTATTTAAAATATGGAACGAATTGTGCTTCACACGAATTATTCTTCTATCAGTATTTCTATTTTTTTTTTTTTTTTTTTTTTTTTTTTGTCACATTAAAACATAATGATGTAACAAATGATTAAGAGGGTTACAGTTATTTGCTTTTTTCATAAGTGTGACCTCCGGTTATCAAAGAACAATTTTTTTTCAGGCAATACGTTAAATGCCTCAGGATTAGTGAACATATTCAAAAATATAAAAGTTCATTTATTTCTGCATACCAACCTGTAATTTATTTAAGATTTCTTTTAATAAATTTAAATATTGTATACCATAAAGTTAAGACTGGAGTAAGATCATAAACGTAATGTAATTTTATTAACTTCATAAAAACATGTGTATTAATAGTTAAGAATTCAGAAGGTTTTGATATTTTTATAACTTTCTTTGTTTGTGTAACGTCCCTTTTTGCCACTAAGCTAATCGAACGATGCCACATTGGGGGTCCTAAATTTTGCCTATCCAAGGATTTTTACTCCCTTTAAAAATCCTATGGCCACTGGACTCCAACCTGCGACCTTTAGTATTGTAGGCTGCTAAGCTAACCACTATACCACTGGAGACCCCATTGTAACTTTGTATTGAAAAACGTACTTGAATGTAAAGCCTGGTTACTACATTCTATACTGTTTGTTCTTGACTTTTCTATGGGTCGATAAGTAATAATGTTCGCGTAAAGCAAGCATTTGGAATGAAAAAAAAATAAATAATGACATGGTTTATTATATGTCAATCCCATTAAACAACACTTTTATGAGATTAACCCTTGTCGTTTGCACATTTAACATCTTCTGGATTAAATGATTATTTCAAGTCTTTTAAATAGAATTAATTAAAGCTAAATGTTATAACAACAAAAGACATAAAAAAAAAACATTTTTACATTTGTTAACTCAAATTATTACTGCTCCGTTCACATTGGTCTCAGCGAAATATTATATAATGCAAACATGATTTTTCAATCGGGATAGGTTATTCTGAAGATTAATTATTAAATATTATATTATATTAATAAATAGCTTACGTAACATTATAGACTGCTATTTAAGAGTATTATAGATTAAAATAGGCGTTCGTAAATACGAGGCATATGATATGGCATATATTGGCTCCTATAAAATATTTGGATAAAGTTTAGATTCGAGAAGCTTATACCACGAAATAACACCCGAAAGAAAAAAAAAACAAAAACAAAAAAAGAAAAAAACGAATAGACAACCATATGGCACCTGAAGGTGATCCTTTGAGAAATAAAATGGGTTGGTTGGGCAATTTAGGGATTCTGCATCCCCCCCTCTTCAACGTTAAAGGGAATACCTCTTGCCTTTGGATTCGCCCTTTATTGAATCGCCAAGGAGGAGGGGAGGGGGAAAAGAACTTTACCTTTATGTCATCACACATTTTCTTTTTCGATTATTTTGGATCGGCGATCACTACCGTGTCGGCAGAACCTCTTTTAATAAATAGTATCTATTCAAAAAGCTTCTAGTAACTTCATGTAAAATAAACTATGAAATAACGTTAAGTCTGCATTACAATGAATGCATTACATAACCAAAATTAGACTGCTTGAAAAATTAAAAAAAATATCCAAAACTGTACATACATATTTTTTCATTTTCTATGGTCCTCAATTATCGCAATAAGTATCAATTTCCATCTACCGCGGGCCTTTGATTCTTATCGAAAATAAAAGGAATTGTGATAACATGTCAGGACTCCTTCTATCCACACCAAACGTGGATAGAAGGTAACTTACATTAGACTCACGGTTTTATAAACTACATGAATTAACCCGACTTCCGAAAATAAATTAAAAACGACTAAAGAGTTTTTCTATGTTCGTTGTTTATTTAACGCAACTTTATGCTAGTCGGAAGACCGTACGATAGAGTAGGAACCATAAATTACGCTATCTGAGTCTAGGATAGGGATCTCCAACGTGTACCTGACATTGTACAGGCTCGAGACCACCATTTTACGTCCCCTTCTAAGGACGGGATTTTTTACACCCTTTGAATATCCTTAGGCGGTCTACTAACCCGCGACCTTCTTTGCAGTAGTAGGCTATGCTAAGCCTTACTGACCCCAACAGTTTTCAATGATTTATTTATTATAAAAGATTGATTAGGTGCGGAAAAATGTTAACTCAGCTTCCTATGGTAACTAACCAAACAAATGTACTAATGTTGAACTAAATAAAAAATCTAAAAACTTTGAACGTTTTAACAAATAACAGGAAAAATAAAGTTGAGAGAAATTAAAATCCAACATTTCTATCAATTAACTTATTATTAATATAACTAATTAATTTATTAATATTAGTATTAATTTAATTTAATTTATTTAATTTCTATCAAAATTGTATATAAGCGGTTTCGAAGATGTTAAAAAAATAATCTGATAAACGTTACCTTAATTTCTTTATTTGAGAAATACCTATTTTGGTTTTGTGGTAGCAATGTGAGTCCTTTAAAAAAACAAAACAACTAAAAGATCTTTTACTCTGGTGTTAAATATAATAAATACCTAGCCAGTTCCAATGTACAGAACTTTTGTTAAACTGGTATAGAATTCTTCTACCATCTGTAATTTTACATTCAAATGCTATCATATTTATTTATTTATTTATCAAGCTGAATAGTTCTTTTTAGTGTGTATACGGATATAGTAATAGACAAGGTTACGATTTTACGCTCTGAATACATTACATAGTTGTGAAAAAAGATGCAGTATTAATAATTGAACAACCATCGTTGTTTCTTTCTCCTTTGATGCAAAAATTTAATGGAAGAAACGGAATATAAAACAGAATAAATTAGCATTCAACATTGCTTAAAATATATTTCCCGCCTTATAATTATTATTGTACAAAGAAAGTAAAAATATATAACCGGAAAAAAACCATTTCATCAAAGGAAAAAAAGAAAATTCTCATGTATAAAATACCTGCAACACATGTTTTCATATGATTTCCTTCCACGTGCCGCTGGTCTAAACATTTCATTCATGAAGGCTAGTGTAATAAGCTCAGCAGAAATTTTTTACACTCATGTAGAGGTAAAACATTTTCTCTGCGTGCATAAATTACATTATATGCTGCTGAATAATTATGTGTGAGGATGTTAAAAGATAAAAAGTTAGCATTTATTATTATTTTTTTTTTTAACATAATGTCTATATCCACACCTTCATAATTTGAATACTGGCGAAAATTGGCTTGTGTTATTGAATGATAATAAATACGGCCGTATCTGAGGTGTTGCAATGAGAGCAGTTTCAAAAATTTTATGGCAATAGCGGCATTGTTGGGTTTCCAGGTAAGAAGAACAACCAAAAAAGATAAAATAAAGATACTGCAGTTTATTACAATAAGAGAAAATAAAAAATAAAATATAGATGGGTACCTGTTCTTCTGCCGCAATCCCGGAACAAGTTGCTGCAATCAAGACAATTGTTAATTGGCCAAAACTGGGGGAGGACCCAACACTGTTGTGAACTGTAATAAAATTAATTGATGTAATAACTGTAATAAAATTGAAAGACTGAGCCAAGGGGAGGGGTAACCTACCCTAGGGTAATGAAACTGGCACTCACCTGACAGAAAGCCCGACGTTTGCCACTGCACCCCTGAGGACTAGCGAGATGTTTAGCGGAAGCCAGCTGGAGATGCTGTGTGCTGCGCTCGAAGGTGCAAACTGCTGATGGAAGACTGTATAACAAATATTTCGTCACAGCTATCTACCAGTTCTGCAGGGTTCCCCAGCTCCGCTTACAATTGTGCATGAAAGTTATAAAAAAAATAAATGTTCCGAACACAAAAACTAGTTGGATACACATAAAATAAATCTAATTACAAAAAAAAAAAAAATCTGGTGCGTGCGCGCAACACACAACTTTCACTTACCAACATACTTAGATTAGAAATTAATGCGTTTTGTTAATTGCCACTTCTCAAATGAACAGAACAGTTTAATTATAACGCATTGGTTTGTCATTAAAGGCGTACGGCGCATGCGTGAGCTCAAGGTATTTTATGAGTTGACGGAATATTTTTCTTTTTTTCTCCTGTATATGTTTACTTGATTTTCTTCATATATGATATTTAGCCATTTCTTATTTTTAAGCGTGATGAGGGACAGTTAATTTCTCAATATAAACTAAAACAAAGGTACTTTATAGAAAAACAAAAAAAGCCCCTTCCCCATTTAAGCCCCCTCAGAACATTTTAATAATGATAAAGCTTACCTGATATTAAATTACAACTAATTTTCATTAAACATAACGAATTTGATAAAAATCGTTAAAGCCGTTTTTGAGATAATCGATCAAAAAGGTAAAAATTAGACAAAATTTAATAAGTAAAGTCCCCCCTCCTGTTGATCAATTTTGATGAAATTTTTACAGTAATATCTCGGGCATATAAATACATCAAATACCAAGTTTGATCAAAATCGTTAAAACCGTTATTGAGTAAATAAAAAAAACACGTGAAAATGATACAAAATTTATTAAGTAAAGTCCCCCCTCCGGTTGATCAATTTTGATGAAATTTTTACAGTCATATCTCGGGCATATCAATAGATTAAATACTCAGTTTAATCAAAATCGTTAGAGCCGTTTTTGAGAAAATCGAAAAAAACTTAAAAAGTTATTAAATAAAGTACCCCCTCCCTTTGAGCAAATTTGATGAAATTTTTGCTGTCACATCGCGGGCATATACATACTCTAAATACCCAATTTCAGGCTCGCACGGTTTATAGTTTTTGAGCTAATCTGTTCACACACACACACACACACACAGACACACACACACACAGACCATTTCGCGGGACTTGGTTATTTTGACTCAGGGGACCCTAAAACGTGTATTTCCGTTGAAAACCGGAAGTCGAAAATTTTCACGATCGCAATACTTCCACTTACTATATATTTCATATATAGGTAAGTGAAAGTAATAATCTTAAATCTGCAAGAAAATGTAATCTAACTTCTAAATTACAATATTGAAATTAGCTGGCCAGCAAACAAATGGAATACATACTAATTTAGTAATATAAGGAACATTATTAGTTGATATAGTTACGATGAGCGATACCAGCACAAAGTTGCCCACTCTGGAAGTGCTCTGATCCTGACGGCTGCGAAGTCGGTACGCCTGCAGGCTAGCAGACAGCGTAAAGAGTAGACAGGAAGGGATGACGTCAACGTTGAACACAGCATTCGCACCAGCTGCTTGGAAAATTGCGATGATGAAAGACTTCGTGGTGTTGGAGGAGAAGAGGTCTCCGGAAAAGGCTAGCAGTTTACCCAAAATGGCGGTAAGCCGGCAGAGGGCGACCGTCTTGAAGCTGGCAAGGAAAAACGCAAAGAGACGAAGGACTTAATCCGCCGGAGCTTATACAGGGCCTAGGGATTAGGCGCAGACAAAGGGTGGCAGTGCTCGAAAACTTCGGAGAGCCCAAAATACAAAAATTTAAAATGAAGCAAAATAATAATTATAAGCACTGTTTAAATAAAAATTAGTTAATAGAGCTAGTTTTAGCGGTAATTGAACATAACTTAAAACGAGAAAAAACATATATAGAGGAAAAAACTTAGCGATTGCGCTGGGCTATGAGCACGATAGGGTAACCTGTCGAAAGGATAACCTTAAAGAGTGAAAAAATGCTTAAATTCAACCAAATGAAGCGATTTATAGAGAAAAAACCCTGGAAACATGCTCTGGGTTGCGTGAGCAAGTGGCAGAAGTGTTATTATAAGAAAAACATTTCGGGAAAAAAAAATAGCAAACCACGTTGTAAGTACATAAGTACAACTTGGTAAATTAGAATGTTTAGAGAGTTTAGTTATTTAGAATTGAATAATTAAATAAAAGCTATCGTGTTTAAATTTCAAAAACATAAACTTCTAGAAAAAGAAACAAGCATAAAACCAAATTTTTATAATATAAAAATTCTTTAAGTTTTCATAAAAACTTAACAGGCATTTATATCAATTATTTATTTTTTGCTATAATAAGAAAATGTATTTATATTTTTTGGTTTTTCTGACTTTCAGTCAGTTTCAGTAGTCTAAATAATCTGATAATGATATTTGTTTGTTTGTTTAACGTCCATTTTTATGCTACTAGGGCTAATCGGACGATGCTACAGTGGGAGTCCTAAATTTTGCCTATCCAAGGACAATTAGCTTAGGGATCTTTAACCAGTACCTGACATCGTACAGGCTCGGGACCTCCATTTTACGTCCTATCCGTGGGACGGCATAGCTAAGGATTTTTCACTCCCATTAAAAAATCCTAGGGCCACCGCTGGAATCGAACCCGCGATCTTTAGTATTGTAGGTTGCCATGCTAACCACTCCACCACAGGTGACCCATGATATTTTTGTTTTCAAAATTCTTCACGTAAAATATAGTTGTAAGATATAGATTTTTTTTTGGTTGGGGAGGGGAAAAATTGAATTTGCCCCTTTTGGGGTAAATAGGTACTAGTTCAGGTCCTGTTCTGTGGTATTTTATTTAAAACAAAAAAAAAAAAAATCACAGAAGATCTCTCAACCACTGCGTTTTCAGCTTTCTCACGACTAAAATTATTCTTAAAACATAAATTTATATTTAAGGGAAACTTTAGTTTTAATTACCAAATGAATAAATGCACAACAGAGCTTTCTCAAAACTTTGAGTAAGGAAACTTATTCTGATTTTGAATTTCAGGAAAACTTATTACGTTCTTATTGTATATTGTGTTCACTAAAATATATTAGAGCAGTATGAAGCTTTACCTAAATGTTTTGGAGTTTATCCAAATGTGCTAAATTTTTTTAATTATATTGTTTGACAGGTAAATATTCGTCTTTTCCTTTGATGATTAATAACACAGTCACGTACAAATTATAAGTGTTAAAGTGCTAGCTAGCATAAAAAGTATTGAAGATGTCATCCACTGTAAGGGGTTAGCTTAAGCTCCGGGTCTCAAGTTCCCAGCGGGAGATTTAGTGCCTGATTCCACGCTACGTAAGGCTATAGAAAGGAAAGAGAATTATGTGCCGCACACAAAGAAATGAGCAAGGAGGATATAAACGAAAAACTCGAGAAATTACTGAGTTGGGAAATATTGTAAGGGGCAACTCTACGTGTGACAATAACCATATTAAAAATTGAAAAGTATTTCACATATTCAGCAACATATAACTTATAAATTATAACTAACTTTTTCATTTAACAAATGGGATTTGTATTGGTTCAGATAAGGCAGAGCTTTGTTAATGATTGAAATGTTAATTTTCATTGTCAAGTACTGACGCGGTACCCACTTTACAATAAAATAAAAACCAATACTTGTCAATAATTGAGGAAAAAAGTTTTACCTTTTCCGGTAGCACTTGGGTAAGTACACCATTTAAAAAAAATTAATGTTTATTTTCAAAGTAAGGAGAATAGTAAGTTTAGCACCCATTTTTTTCCCTGTGACCGTCAGTAATATTTTTACCATGTAAAAAAAATAACGATATTAAAATCAACAATAATTCTAGTTTTTATTAATACAGATAACTAATGATAACCTAAATAAATGTTTTTGTTCGGTATAATAAAGATGAGATGTGGTAAACGATGCGAACCATATCTTTTCCAGTTAAAAATGTCTTCATTAGCTTTTGACTTCCGCTCGGTAGACTCGACCCCCCCCCCCCCCAGTAGTTCCTTTTCAGTGGAAATTGGGGCCAAAATTTATATTAAATTCAGTTTATATTTAAATTATAGGCATGATAAAATATTATTAGATAACCACAAAAAATTCAAAGACTTAAGAGATAACAAAGGTTGTTTCCACAAGGGAACGAAGCTAGAGAGCTGGTTGTAAACTGTGTCCCTTGAAGTTTTATCTAACAGGAGATATTTTGCAACAGTTTTCAACTCTATTATGAATTATTGCATTCATGATGTAACAGTTCCAAACTTAAGCTAATGATCGGTCGGAAGTGACCATAAACTGGATCAATATAAAATTTTCATACGTTCAGAAAGTTATTACACGTTTTGTGTAATCATATTTTAACGGATAAGATAGATCTATGAGGTATAAGTATTATCAAAGCTGAAAAATCCAACGAAAATGCAGCGGAAACGTTAGCGAACTGGCGGGTAGTTCCAATTACTATTTATACCGACACATTTATGCTAGACAAGTGCAAAGTGTATTTTGAGATGGCCAGATATTTCAATCCGGAGTTGAGGCGTCACTGAGTTCGTATGATGAGAGTTATTGCCTGGTCCTAAGTCTGTTTGTCTTGATTTATGTCGTTGTTTTCAGAGTTCTTGGAAAGCCTGGCATCAATAATTGTGATATTTCCTGTATCAGAAAGGGGTATTTAAAATATTTTGTCATCTATTGCACTTAAGGTCTCTCAAACTTTGAACAAATGTAGTTCGCTATAATACCACCAGGGTCAATTATAACGGAGTTTATAGCCCAGTTTACACGGTAACATTTTTGGAACGTTTGGATAGAAATGTAGTTCAATTATTAACCACCAGGTGTCCAACGAGTTGACTTGATTTAATATATTATAATTGATCTTGTTTACATTGTTTTCCATACATTACTTTACATAATTAAAAATCTACAAATGTACCTTAGTGCGTGTCATGTTATATTTTTATATTCATACTAATGGCTTATTGTTATTAACCTTTTATTAATAAAAAACTTGAATGGAATTTAATATACTCAATTAGTGACAAATAATTAGCCTTCTTCTGCAATCAATTGGGCAATTCCTTCTCTTCCTCTATTCGATAGATTATTAAAAAAACTATATAGCTGCCAAGTCAAGGCCTGGGCTGCATTTGATGGATCGTGGAAGAGAATGATGAGATAGACGGTAATTTATTTCTTCCCTGAGGAGCGATTTCCCCATGTAATTAGTGAGGAGAACTACATGCAGTTCAGGGGTTTCATTTTTGGCCGGAAGTTTGGCTCCGCAACTTAGGAACGCAGAGACGAGGACCAGGGCAAGGAAGGCCCACGGAAGACGGAAGGCACTTCTTTAGTGAGTCAGTGATCCGAAAAACAAGCATGTGCTGGATATTTGTTATTACCCTTAATAAGAAATGATTATTATTTAGAAGATAGTTTGTGATGTATATACTTTATAAGGTTTATCATACTTGGATATGCAGTTTTTAATGCGCAGCGATACGTTTCCGATGTTATAAAAATCTTCCGGCTTAGACTACAAAGCTGTTCTACACCCTCAATTCCCATTAAAACATTTATTCCCATTTGTATGAGAGCTGTACAAGTTGCAGAAGCAACCCATATCGACGTCTAAGAAAACTATAATACGATGAAGATTTTTGGAATTGCAATTATAAATAGTAGTAATCCATTTAATCATAGGGTCTGTCTAAAAGTGTCAACAACGTTGATGTTTTCTCTCTAACTTTTTTGGAGTTTTTTTACTGTAGGAAACCGTGGCATTTTTGATAAAAATTAGTGTTTAGAGATTTGACACTCACTTCATTGAAGAGTTAGAAGATTTTTTAGAGAGGACTTCAGTCAGATAAGATCAAATAATTTTATAATTTTCTTTTCATCTATTTCTTTTCTATGGCATTTAAATACTAACAAATAGCTAAATAAAACATATATCTGTTCTAATAATACTGGAATCTGTTAAACATAATCGCTCATATTATTTTTATTTTCTATTATGTTGCTACAAATTTGAATCACTAATAGTTTAACCTCAAAATGAATGGGACTGACCACGGAAAAGGGAAAGAGGAAAGCCTCATCTCGACAATATCAGCGTAGCCACAAACCTTAACTGTAAAAACAAACCCCGTTATTTACTTATAAGCCGTAAGTATGAAAATAATTTCTCAAATACATCCCCATTTTTCAGTAACAAATTTATTATCAATACAGTCGGCAAGGTGAAAAACATTAGAAAGTTGAGAGTTGGGAATTTGTTGGACGAAACCATTAGTAGTAAGCAAACAGATGTATTGTTAGCATTATCTAATTCGGGGTCAATCCGATGTTGAGGTTACTCCTCATCGATCCCTTAACTATTCAAAAGATGTTGTCAGGTGTTTTGACCTTCAATATGCTTCGATTTAAATTTACCCACACCTATATATTAACATTCACTACTCCGAAACCTCCAGAACAAATCAAAAGAGGTTTTTTTAACAGTCAAAGTACAAACTTTCATTCCAAATCCCTACCGTTTCTTTAATTGCATGGGTTTTTCAACTAAAAATTGTAAAAAAATTGCACTCGGTGCTAACTGCGGCCAAGCCCGCCATGCGGATAAGCCTATTTGCCACCTAACTCATAAGAATTTTGTGATAAAAACTATCATAAGACCATTTAACTGTATTAATTAATTGCTCGGGTAAGCACAACGCTTAGAACGTGCATGCCCTGTCTTCGAATTACAAAAAGAAATTAAGGCGATTCAATCTAATAACCAGGTCTCATATATGGAAGCTAAAAATATTTTAAGGGATATGAACTCACAATTATTTTCAAAATCATACGCAGAAGTTATAAAAAATTGCGAAATAAGAGGTATGAAGAGATGAGATGCAAAACTCGTTCGTTCCACCTTAACACATTTTTCAGGAAACTCAAAAAACTTACCACGTCTTGTAGAAGGCCAGATAAAGATGATTTTTTTTTTGCCTTCGAAAGGTGCAGCTACCCTAAGGAATAAAAAAATTTACTAATTTAGAGGTAACAAAAAAAAGTAACAGAATATGAAATGATAAAATTTTGCAACAAAATGTTTAAAGGATAGACTTTTGATGCACACCACATTGGTATGAACGAGTTTTAATTCACACAGCATAAGTTGATCTTCTTAATAAGTAATATTTTTTTACCACTGTACAGGTGTACCACAAGGTGCTGTATTGAGTACGACTTTATTCTCCATTGCGATACGCACAATTACAGAATGCTTAACACCCAACGTCACCGAATATTTATTCGCTGATGACTTCCCCATTCTTTGCAAATCACAAGACCTTCAGTTTATAAAAGTTTCTCTCCAAGAAATAGTAGACAACTTAGCATTGTGGTCCCAAACAACAGCTTTTTAATTTTCAACAGATAAAACCCGATGCGTACATTTCACCCGTCGTAGAAATCTCAATACCCCTCCTTAATTCGTTTTTAATAACATTCCACTACTCTACACGAACAATATTCGCTTCCTAGGTATCTATCTAGATAAGAAGTTAACATGGTCTGTTAACATAGAACTCAAATATAAAACCAAAAACAGACTGAAGATTTTGAAGAAATTAGGTAACACGAGGTGGGGATCAGACCAAAAAACTATGCTCCACGTCTACAAGGCAATAATTCTCGGTAAAATTGACTGTGGCAGTTTTATTTACTCTTCCGCAAGCAATAATCAAGTTAAAAGACCCGACGCAATTCACCATTCCGGTTAACGCCTATCAACGGGAACCTTCAGATCAAGTCCGACAGACAGTCATTCTGTGGAAGCTGGAGTATTAACTCTTTCTCATCGCCGCCAAAAGCTCGGTGCTAAATATATAACGAAAATATTTACGCAGCCGGCTTACGATTCCATATTACAACGAAGAAATGCCGACAAATATGAAAGATTGAAAATTCATATCGTCGTCTTTGGTACAGAATGAGATGGGTTATCTCTGATTTAATCCAGCACCAGTTCACGGGAACAAAAAGAAAACCACCACCGTGGACCTCATTACCCTCGAAAATAAACTATACTATGTTGAAAGTGTCCAAAAATAGTAATTGCCACCTCAAGAAATCTCTAAAATTTTCTCGCTGAACTCACAAAATGTAAGTATGAAGAAGTAATATATACCGATGGCTAAAAAGGTAATTCAACATCTTGTGCAGAGCGCGACGGAGATAAAGCAACAAAATACAAGTTGGACAGTGTCTGCAGTATATTTACAGCTGAGATGATTGCAATCTCAAAAGCACTGCAGTTAGCCGCCTCATCAACCGAAAAATCAATACTAATATGCACTAACTCACTAAGTGCCCTCACAGCCCTCCACAATGTTTTCTCACAAAACCCTCTTTTTCAGGATATCCACCATACCCTCAAACAACTGGAAGATGGATCTAAAAAAATCACATTTTTCAGGGTTCCCAGCCATTCAGGGATTACAGGAAACCAGAAAGTAGATAGAACAGCGACAGAAGCTCACGCACAAGAAGAAATAACGAGCTGCTATATCTCTCCATCAGATCTATTTAAGACAATATACACTTACTAACAAAAGTCTCTGCACACCCTCCATCTTTTTTTTTATTTTGCCTAAAGATAGGTTATGAGCCAGATATTAGCAATGAAACTCACACATTTTTTACATAGTTTAATCTATTTTAATTAACAATAATCAAATTTAATAAAATTTATTTAACTTATAATTTATGAGGAAAATTACATAAAATGTCAGAATATTGATGCGCCAAAAGTCCCTGCACACATCATTTTTCTTTAACTTGAAGCTTAATTATTGATGCCAAATCAACTTTAATAGGTAGTCGTTCCTATCTTATTTCTTATCACTTCTCATAATCTATTTGGCATGGTGTGGACTAGTTTTTGATAGTTTCTGGAGTAATTTTACCCCACAATTCCTTTAGTACTCTTTTTAAGTGGTCTTTGTTCTTTATTTTAATTTTTACTTTCTGACGCCCTAGTTGATCCTACAGATGTTGTATTGGATTAAGCTTAGGAGATTGGGGAGTTGTTTTAAGTTGCTGTGGAGCATTGTAGAGCAACTATTCTTGAACTTTTCGTGCTGTCGTTATCTTGTTGAAAAATGAATTTTTCCTGGAGATCAAACTTCATTAAACTTTCCGGTAAATTACTCCTCAAAATATTTATATAAACGTGTTGGTCCATTATTCCGTCGATAAATTCCAAATTACCAACTCCAGCAGCGCACATACACCCCCAAACCAAAACACTACCTCCACCATGTTTCACAGTACCAACTATGTTTTTTTCCAGGGGCTGTTTGTTAGGTTTTCTCAAAACTTTCCCCCTTCCATCTGATCCATGAATGTTAAATTTACTCTCGTCAATAAATAAAGCACGTTCCCAGAACTATAAGGGCTTGTTTACATGTTCCTTTGCGAACTGCAGTTTCAATATCCGGTTCGTATACTAATGAATGGCTTACACCTAGGCTTACGCACATTATAGGCAGCTTTCTTTAGGGTTCTTCTAATCGTTTGTGCAGATACCCCAATCTTGTAATTTTCTTACACCATACCTTCTAAATTTAGAGCACTTGTGTGGGGTTGTTCGGCCAAAGTCCTTATGACAGCCCTCTTGTGGAGAGCTTGGAGTACGGGGGGCGGCCAGAGCGGTATCTACTTTCCATTTTACCCAGTTTTTCATACCGTTTTAGGACATACCTTACCGTATTATAGCCGCTGTTGACGATTTGTCCTATTTATCTGTATGAGTCGTACGAGTTTCCTCAAATTTACAATTTGGTCGGGAATCGGTGTTGGAACCTCCATTTTTTATCACACTCTTAACTGTTTTGGTCCAAATTAACACGGGCAAGTTAGGATTAGCCGGAGGATGAATGGGATAATGTGCAAACTGTATACATATCAGTATCTTGGCTAATTCCACTGCGTGCAGAGACTTTTGGCGCATCAATATTTTGACATTTTATGTAATTTTCCTCATAGATTATAATTTAAATAAATTATATTAAATGTAATTGTTGCTCATGAAAATAGATTAAATTATGTAAAAAATATGTGAGTTTCATTGCCCATATCTGGCTCATAAGGTATCTTTAGGTAAAATAAAAAAAAAAGCTTGAGGGTGTGCAGAGACTTTTGTTAGTAAGTGTATGGAAAGACTCAAAGCGAAGGGCAACAATCCAGGACCACGCTAGAAAATAATAAACTGAGAAAGATAAAACCGACCGTCAGTTGCTGGAACTCATCCTCCAGACAGTGCAGAAGGGAAAAGGTAGTTGTCACACGCCTCAGAATTGGACGGCTACCTGATGACAAGGGGAGATCCACCTCAGTGCCAGCTCTGCAAAGTAACCCTCACGGTAAGCCATATGTTCGAGGAGTGCCCTCACTACTGGAGAGAGATGGAAAGGTGTGGTGTTCCTCGTCAGCTCTGTGAGGCCTTAGCAGATAATGAGCACCACATCATCAATGTAATTAAATTTATCAAAAACATAGGCCTGATCCAGCAAATTTGATCAAATTCTATTTTACACCAACTACTACGTCGAATGATATATGTAAGATGCTTTAAAATTTATCGATGTATTTTATTAAATTACCTTCTTTATTTTTTTTTATTTTCCTCTTTTTTCAATTACATAGTCCTTAATTAAAATACTCCAGTAATACTCTTACACTCCCTCTCTTTTACTTTCTTCATCTTTATTCCCCCCTCCTTCAATCTATTTATTTATTTATAATCACTACAAGATCTTTGAATATTGCGATTTTTCCAGTCATGAGGGCAATGATAACCATCAGAAGTGTTTTGCTCTAAAACCCAAAACAAACAAACACCAATAATATTAATCGTGTAATTGTCACTTCTAAGTATTACTTTTGTTTCTTGAACTAGTATTAGCTTTATTTTTTTAAATGAAAAGCACAATCAATATTTAACATTAAGTTTGCTCCAAAAACCTAGTTGTAGTTGATGGTTGATGGTTTTCGTTGGTAGGAAAACCTAGTTGTAGTTGATGGTTGATGGTTTTCGTTGGTAGGAAAACCTAGTTGATCACTCTTCCCGTTCGATTGACTTTTATTCGAAAATCAGCCAATAAAACTTGTTGGTTAGATATATGAAGGGTTTTCCTTTGGCCAGGCTGATCAGTGTTTTGTTTTACACTTCGCCATTCATTGTTTACTACATAACTAACCGGCCAACTTTGCACCGCTAATGAATCAAAACATTGTAGTTTTAACTATATTCTCGAGAAAAAAATAAACCACTTAATAGGTAACATAATTCCTTCACATTTAAAAGAATATGTATGTGTATTATTTTACACGATTTCTTTCCATATAAACATAATTCGGATCATTAGGAACGTTATAAAACAAAAAGCATCCAAATCGGTCGAGTCGTTTTTAAGTGATTACCAACGAACATCATACCTATCTTTGCAAAAAAGTTACGTGATCAGCCGCAATCCTTATAATTGTTCGGGCTTCAGATATATATGAACTAACACGAATTTGTTTTACATAGATATAGAGATAATGGACCGAGAAGCTGATTTAATTAGGGCGGCCGAATCTATGGCTCTTGCAGCAGGTGTTGTTTTATTGAAAGAGGTTAGTAAGAGGAAAAAAAAAAGATCAATATGGATTAAAAAGTGCATTTCTCGCCGAGAAGGAGAAGATGGAGTACTGCACATGCTGCAGTACGATCTAGGAGGGCACGATAAAATTTCATTCACAAACTGGTTGAGAATGAATATTGAAACGTTTGACGAACTGTGGGAAATGGCCTCCTCAAAAATGATACTAATATTAAGCATTTGTCCCAGAGACAGGTGTATATAAAATATATTTATTTTAGGTACTTAATATCGTTATTATGGCGATGGAAGCTCGGCCCATTAGGAACAGGCCACGCGGAAGGCCTAGGATTCTATATGAAGAATATATCCAGAGGATCGGAGGAAAAACTTTCAAGGAACTGAAGAGGCTGTGGAGGGACCGTGAAGCCTGGCAGCGTTGGATCGAGGCCCCTCCACGCTAGTAATGGCACAAAGGAGGACGGTAAAGAAGAAGAAGCAGAATATCGTTATTATTATATTGTTATGTTGCATAATTTTCAGGCTCAGCCTCACACTTCGTTTTTTGGCAATGGGTGAGTCGTACAGATCTCTTATGTATTATCCAAGAATACATTATAGCATGATATCAAAAATAATTCCTCAAGTTTTTGAAAGTATATATAAAAATTTATCTGAGCGGGGTTACGTGAGGGTACCTTTTCATTGAGACCAAAGTAAAGTTTAAAATCGTTTTAAAATCAATTTACAATCTACTAACAAATTTAGTGATTTTTATGCTACTTTCTATTTTATGACTTTTATATTTCTAGTTGCCACAAACAGAGGAAGAGTGGAAACACATTGCTTACAACTTCGAAAAAAAAATTGAATCATCCCATATGCATAGGTTCAAACTGTTTTATTTTTTGCACTTATGCTTGAAACTTTATTTGGTTATTGTAATTTTTTTCAAACTACAGGTGCGATAGATGGTAAGCACATAGCATTCAGCCCCTCGAGAAGTGCAGGATCCCATTATTATAACTATAAAGGGTTTCATTCTATTGTTTTATTAGCAATAGTTGATAGCAACTATAAATTATTGTATTGTGACCTTGGGGTTAATGGTAGAATTATTGATGGGCTGTTTTAAGGAGATCCTCAGTATTTAAGGCTCTGAATGAAGGGAAATTAAATTTGCCACACAGTTTACCGCTTCCAGGGTGAGAAAAAATAATTCCCCTATCATTTTATCGGGGATGATGCATTCTCCCTCACTCCGCATTTAATGAGGCCATATCCGCTACGGAACAAAACCACAGAGAAGTCAGCTTTCAATTACCGACATTCCCGGGCAAGGAGCGTAGTTGAAAATGCTTTCGGTATTTTAAGTAACAGAATTTTTCTGAATACAATCAATTTGCCATCAGAAAAAGTAGACATAATAATTTTGACCTGCGTGATCCTGCACAATTTCTTGATAACGAAAAACTGCACGAGTTACTTAGATATAGATATGGAAATGGAATTGATTGATAAATTAACTAGAATAATGCTGAAATATATAATAAATAACAACTGATACACTCGCATATTTCCGTTTTCAGATAATTTAAATTCAACAACGCTTACCGGATTGCATTGTGAGGTAGGATAAAATCCATACAACAGCCAAAGTAATAAGAGATGAACTGACGCAATATTTTTTCGAAAACCCATTATGAAAGGATCAATTCATTCATTTCAACCTATATTTTATAAATAATTTTATGTTATAAGAAAAGAGATTGGCCGGGACTCGAACAAGGCCACTCGCATTACTAGTGCGCAGCTCTATTCTGGTTTGAGTCCTCGCTATGGTCAATCTTTTACCTTATTACATAAAATTATTATATTATTATTATTACCCTACACTATTTTCGTTAAATTGAAGTATTTACTTCGTGATTTTTGTTAATACGAACCTAATATTCAACTATTCATTCATTAAAATTTTTTTTTCAGTTTTCGCTCAGAATTCGAAAACTATTCATCGAAGAAAAAATTGTATTATCTTTAAAATGAAAGAACATAAAGTTTAGAGTCCATTGAGCTACTCAAAGATAAAATAAATGAAGTATTTTCGCAATAACCGATTATCAATTATAGGTAATTTCTGTGGAAGAATAAATTAGGCTCATGTACCAACCCTTGCAATTAGAAAATGATTACTCCAGATGAAAAACTGTTACACATAAAAGTTGTAGAACATTAAATTGTGTGTAACCTAAATCTTTAAATGGCTTTAAGATTATTTTTTTTTTATTTTTTTTTTTTCGGGACTTAGGCCTCCACTGAAGCCCTATACTGCCCATACTAACACCCATGGCACTGGGTGATACTTCTCCTACGAAAGAAAAGCACCACCCAGGGCGGGACTCGAACCCGCAGCTCCGGGATGGGAGTACGGCGCTTTACCGCACAGCCACACCGGGCCCCAGGCTTTAAGATTACATCTCTATTAAACATTTTACTTGTATGTTGCAGATTGTTAATACATTAAAATAAAAACAGATGTTTTCACTAAGAACTTTTTAGTGGTTTTAAATATATCAATTTCTATGCAACGGAGTACATACTGAGATACATGCCTGAAATGCCTTTTTTGTACGACGTTGTATGTTAATTTAAGGTTCCTGGATAAATAAAATAAAGTTAAAAATAATAATGTATATATATTTTCAAATATTCAAATATATATTTATCACTATCTGAAAACGGTAAAAAATATTTATATATTTTACTTGATTAAAAAAGTCTCAAGTAACTTGATCCATTACATAAAATTATTTATATAACTTTCGTCCAATAGTTTTTTTACGATTTCGATATGAATATAATTCAACCCTTATTTTGATATTTATTCTCTTTTTTATAGCCACGATAAAAGAAGCAGAGACGGAACCAGGACACGTTCTTAAAGAGCTTACAAAAGGACCTCAAACTTTTTATTATTCAAACGAAGCCCTGGGGGGGCTGTCTTAAGTAGTACAGTCATGATTAAGCGCATTTTAACGCCACCACCGAAGTTTTTCATTCCTATTTCTTTTTCAAGGGTAGAGTATTTTTCACAAATTTTCCAAGCAAACAAAGTTAGTCTGGCTTCCCTTTCTATTAATTCAAAATGGTTTCCAACTGAAGAAAGCCCGAATTGAATTATTGTAATATAAACAAAAAATAAAAAAAGTATCATAAAACTTTAGAGAAAAAATTCAACAAAGGCGTTTCGAGATATTAAAAAAAATTGATTATGGTTTATTAAAAAAATCACTCATACTCCTAGTTTTTCCTTGTATCAAAAATGTAATAATTCATATTGCGATTATGAATGAAACAATTTTCTAAGTGAACCCTTTGCTAACGTTAACAATGCATGATGGAGCTTCAAATAGAGAATGTGCAGCTAAAATTGTTCATACTTAGTATAAACAAAGGTCCCTCTTTAAATATTTTATTTAATGAGTCAAAATATAAATAATGAAATAAATATAAGACGGCCAAAGTTTCATTTTTTCAAGATGGTAAATATTTAAATTATGGTCATTTTAAATATGTTCATAATTTTTATCATTAAAGGAAATCTAATGAGAGCCCTTTTTAAAAGGATTTAATTGTTAAAATTATATCAGTTAGGTACTCACAAAGCCTTGGAAGAATCAAATATTATCCATAACCAAGCTTTCTAATGATCTTGAACTCATAACTTGGAAAACGTTGAAGTTGGACGATCAATATACTCCATGAAAGGCAGAAGAGAACTTAAAATTTTGAAAAGATCATATTGTCACTTATACAAGTACAGAAAAAGGAAAATGATAAAGTCGTACTGTGAAACTTAAATTCAAAACAATGCTCAAATTTGTTTATTGTACATAATTATATTATAAACAGATAACGGCACTATAATAACATACGGTCATGTCAGATAAATTAAAAAATAATTATTAATTAGAGTCAGTTCATTAGATTATAATCATTCATTGTATTATGCTTTATAGTTATTATGTATTAATATAAATACAATTTTCCTAAAACTTCTATTCTAATTTTAATTATTTCTTGTTAATTTACCCTTTCTATTGCTTGCTTAAAACTTCACCTTTTAAATATTATATGTTATAATAGATTGTCTTATAATGTTTTATGTTATGTTATAAAAAGGTAATCGCAGTATAATAATATATTTAATTAAAATAATTATAATAATGTTTGATAAATTTAAACATCATAATTACTAATTATAGTCAGTTGCCCTCAGATACCATGATTTTTTTTTTAATAGTTCTGTAGATTAAGTATAGCCATTCATGGTATAATGCTTTTAAATCATCATTAGTATAATTCATTTATCTAACTGTTTCTATTATAATTTTAATTCTTTCTTGTTCCTTGAGCTGTTCTATTGTATTTTGTAAACTTTTTTTTCCCTTGCGGTAATGAAGGGAGAAATATTAATATATATATATTTACCAATTAGCCCTACAGATTATTTAATAAAACAGATTGATGATTAGTTATGCTTTTAAGTGCTTCGCTAGGAATCACTATTTCTTGGCCAGCCGTTGTGCAATAATGTTACTAAGAACTCGTTCCACCGCCATGTTTTCCTAATCTTTTTCTTTCTCAATTATGTAATTAATTAAAGAATTCGAATTCATAAATATTGAGCAAGAAAATGATTAATATTTCTCAATTATGTAATTAATTAAAGAATGTCCAATTTAAAGACTCTGCATGCCCAAGGAGTGTCCCAAATTGAGAAAATGAGTATAGCGTCTAGAGATATTTTACTATCATTAAATAGTTGAAAATCTCAGTTGCTAAAAATTTTGTTTTAGAATATACGAAACATGGAATAAGGCTACCCAGACCTCCAACACAATGCCAAATAGGTGATGTCAGTAAGGAGGGTTTTCTTTTGTCTTTAATTTTCTCGTTTTTGCGTTGTTTTTTTTTTCTTTTTTTTTTTGTTGTTTTTTTAAGCAAAGGGAATTCATGGCCAAAATGTTTTCAGTTCTGCAGACTCCTTGGCAATCTCTTTATTGCAGTAGCTACTCACAGTCCTGAGAAATATCTCAGACTAAAAGCTTTCAGAAAATATAAAATGGTACTCGTTTCTAGACTGGCTTTCTGGGACTAATCATTTCAATTATTTTTTTCTTTTTTTAAATTTTATCATTGCCAGTTCATTCGAGGTAAAATACCTGGTGGAAACGGTTGTTGTGTCATTTTCATGAATGCGGTCATAAAAAGATTACTAATGTGCGACATTATATATGAAATACTTATGCAATTTATTTATTATATATTAATTTAACCATCATTGTGGGTAACCACCTATTTTTTAAATTATTTTAAATAATTTATTTTTGAAGAGAAAAGATCTGGAAATAAATAAATGGACCCCGCCGGAAAATAAATAAATAAATAAATTATTTAAAATTTATTTATTAGTGTTATTTTTTTATGAATACATCATACCCTCTCGCGAACATTTCCGCTTCATCTCTACTACCTCTGGTCAATTATTTTCCACATCATGAAATAAAATATAAATAAGTTTAATTGTTTTTGTTTTTAAAGGAAATTGTGTAATATTTATAATGTAAAATCAAATTTAAGTTCAATGTTGAACATAAGTGGGTATCCTCTTAATTATATTTGAAGAGAGCAAGTATTTGCGTTTAATTTTTAAATGGAACTGGAGATATTAAATTCAGTCTCTAAATACATTTTGAAATGAAATACAATGTAGTTATTTCCATGTAATGGATTCTTTCGGAGGGTTGTTTTCACGTGAATTGCTCCATACATTTTCGGCATAAATATTAAACTGGAATCACTGAATTTCATGAATATTTAATAATGTAACAGACTACAAAAAAATTTTCTTTCAAGTTATTTGATGAAAAAAATTTTTCAAAAGTTGTTAACATAAATATTGATTAAGTTTTTCTTCTTTACCTTAGTTATAATTAATTACTTTACTTCATTGTAGAGCTTCGAAGAAAAGAATATTTTTTTAGCTAATTTTATTTTAAGAAAAAAGGTCCCAGCAATCAAAGGAATCGAAGCAATCAAATATTGAATATTCAAAAATAATTATAAATTAATGTTTAAAATTTTTTTTTTTTTTTTTGCATTTTCAAAGATTTGTCGTTTCCGCGGGAACATTAATGTGAAAACGATGGAAATAACACAACAATGGAAATAACTTTACAAATAATAATATTTACTAATTCAACATTTCCCTACAATTATATTTTATTGAAAATAAAATATAATTGTAAAAAAATATTCAATTTGTACGTCTTCAGGATCCATCTAGAACTATGGAGAATATAAGAGGATAGAGTTAATGATCGTATAGAAGTTATACCGAAATGCCAAATGCAAAAAGTAATATCGTGAAATAGGCTAAAAAGTTTTTACAAACAGCAATCCCATTTAAGAATAATTTCGAGTTTTATCATTCATCAAACAATGAAAAGAAGTATTGAATAGAATTTAGAAAGAGTTTTGTTTTAGATTTATTTAATTTTCATATTAAACCTAAACTTCTTTTTTGGTTTAATTTCCATGACCATTTTATTATAAAAAAAAATTATCTATAAAATTATTTTCCTGGAGAAGTGTAAAAATGATAAGACATTGAAATATCGAAAAGAAATCCCTTAATGTTGTTCTTGATCGTTTGAGCTTTAAGGCGTAAAACCTCTGGGGTCATTAACGCCTGCACTCAATGATTTATATTTTCGTTTATATTAGATTTCGCCAATCTTCTTGATTTTTAATAGTTCATTTTGGCACATGGGTCCCATCGTTTTGTCGAAGACGAGGTTATTTTTAGTTATTATTTTTATTTCTTGGTAATTATCTTGCAGCTGCGGGTTGATTAACTGAGGTGGGGGACGATTCCAACTAACTTCAGTTATTTATTCTTTACATACATTTTTAAACATTCAAAAATTTACGGACAATCCTTGCCGTGTCCAGGAGAGTCAATTTTTGAGCCTCTCTCTCAGTACATCAAGAGGCAATTTAAGTTTTCTGTGCCCATTACCGTGGTATTAGGAATCAGTCCGTTCGTAGATATTACTATTGGCACCACCGTCACATTTTCCAGATGGTATAGTTGTTTCAACTCCATCGCCAATTCCTGATATTGTCGGAGTTTCTCACCGACTGTAGAGCTGATATTGTTATCATGGGGGAATCGCAACATCGATAATTCCTGCTTTTTTCTCTCCAATATCTAAAAAGGGAATATCGGGTATATTATGCCGCACTGCGTAGTCGGTAATGATAGATTCATCCCAGTAAAACTTGAAGGGACCTTTTTGGAGAAGCCCATGGGGGATGCACTTATAATAAGGCATATTTTCATCTAATAGGTCAAATCATCTTGCCAGGGCCTGATGAAAAATGTTGGCCACATTATTATGCCTCAGGAGATACTTCGAACGAGCTAGTGCTCCACATCTACCCGTGATATGCTGGATTGATTCAAGCGTTGATGAGCACAGTCGGCATTTATCAAATGTTATTTAGATTTTTTAGAACATACCTTCAGTATAATCTTGTTGCAATAACTTGATCTTCAATTGCTACCACAAACCCTTCCGTTTCGGAGAACAACTTCCCTCCCACTAACCATTCAACCAATCTTTCTATGTCTCATTTAATTGGTTGTGGAATCTCCCATGAAGAGCTTTGTTTATTTATTTTTATAACAATTATTATTATATTTAAGTTATACTTTTATTTATTAAGTTTTACATCACTGAATCCTAGATTTTTATTTATAATATCTATTTCATTTCGCTACAATAAATAATTCGAGCGATCTAATTAATTCAGAAAACTGAATATTTAAGCAATAGTTATGAAACTGATTTTTTTTCCCCTTGATCTTCGCCTCTACCCTATAGGATCATTGGCGATGTGTTCAGTTATATTATGATATTTCTTTAAGGTATTTGAACAGAATATCTATTTTGTTTTTCTCATCTTTTAACAGCTCATTTAATGTTGTTTCCATATTAAGCTTCTTTCTGAGTTCTTTGTATTTTGAACAATGGAGTAAAAGGTGTTCTACCGTTTGGGCTACATTATTCCATTCTTGACATGTGGGTGCTGCACCCCCGGAGAAGGTATCCGTGTGTGAACTCGCAGAGGCCAATTCTGATGCGACACAATACGACTTCTTCTCTTCTCGAGATTCTCGAGCTTGTATTCCACTTTTTGCAATCTAGTTTTGTTTCAGATAGTTTGGAGTGTTCTCTCTTCCACCTCAACTCCCAAATTTTGTTCTGATTTTTTTTCAGTTGGTGTAACCAGTCCTCTTTTGTTACTTCTTTTAGTATTGTTACTTCTAAATTCTCGGTTACTTCTATTCTAGCTATATTTGCGGCCTGGTCGGCTTCTTCGTTTCCCTTAATTCTTTTGTGGGATGGTATCCAGATGAATATTATTTGTTTTCCCATCACCTCAATCTCCCACCACATATTGATGATCTCTCGAATAAGAGAGCTACTTGAGTTTTGATTGTTCATCGCCGCTAAGACGCTGAGGGAGTTCGTTATGATCGCCGATTTGTTCGTTACTAATTCCGCTATCCAATTTAACTGATTTAAGGAATCCTAAATTTTCTGAAGGAATCCTAATGTTAATTATTTCTATTATTTTTTCCTGAAAAGTTCTTCAAGTCTAGACCAGCAGTCTCAAACAGTCTTGACCCCCGATTGTCATTGACAGCAGGTGATTATGTATGATCATGAATACAATTTTTTCAGCAATAAAAGTCATTTAGGAATTTAAAAAAATTAACATAGTGTAACTTGAAACAAAAACACAGTGTAACTTGGAACAAAATCATATGATGTTGTCTGTTACATCTAAAGCAGTAACTACAAGTTTTGTTGGAACAGTTATATAACTGGTCGATTACATGTTCTAGATGTTTTGAGCACATGCTACGCTATTCTAGATTGTTCCATTATCTTATATTTAGTCCGATATAAGAAACAACAAACTAGGTGTTTAGTCTTGCGCTGTGTAAGACCCATATGATTACTTCTGTGATATTGTATTGGTGCTAGTAGTTACTTTTCGTTGCGTTGTTCATACACACAAACAAAAAAAAATCGTAATTAAAAATATATTATAGAATTTTCTCGAACCATTACATTCAAGTATTTGTACGTAGTCACATGTTTTGGAATGATTTGGAATGAGGGGTCTTAGTCTTCCTTAAAAATCGAAGCACAAGGTTACTTATAAGTTACTGCTTTGTAATGGTGTTACAGTTGAGTTTTAATTGTCTGTTTGCCATTTTGTATGTATGTATATTGTTGTTTAGAGGCGTAAAAAATCTGTGGTCATCAACGCCCGTTGGTTTCTATGGTTATCTGTTTAAAGGAAACCAATGACCCGAACCCCGCCGGGAACCGCCGAGAGGGGGACCCAGGCCGATGGGGGCCAGCCGGAGCAAAGGGGGCGTCCCGGTCCCACATGTCATTATTTGGTGGCTTATGTTTTGACACGAGTTTTGCCATTTTTGTATTAAAATTTTATGTTAACAAAATTATTTAAGCCCGCATAAAAAAAAAAAAAAATAAAAAAACAGAATATTATCAATCAGCCTAATATAATTGTTTTCATTTATATATATATATTTTTTATATTTTCATTCTGTCGGTGGCATTATATTAAAAAATTGCTAACTTTAATATGTTTAATTTACAGAATTTTGTAAACATAGTTGTTTATTTCCTGTTATCTCTTTATCCAGAAATGCTTTTTACGAAAGAAGTTCTGCCACCACTTCTTTCTCCTTCTCTGAGTTAATCGGTTTAATAAACAGGTGACACAATTTGGCTCCGATAAAATTTTTGCTTACCATCGAAATAGAAATTAACTAACGTAAACTAATTGACTGAACTGAATTAAATACTAAGTAGTTATTTAGTATTCGGCAGACAAAATAGAATAATTGTTATATTGCAAGAATAATTCGATATCGTTTTTAATATATAAATTTTTTTTTTTTTTATTTAGTTGATGTAAACAACTACGCTGAAGCAGACACCAAGAGACCTTTATGCTTCAACCCATTTGTTTAGCAAAAGTAAATCAAATAAAAATTTCTAATAAATTGTTTACACACATTTTCCCAATTTCATTCCTGACTAATCCGATCAATAAAGAGGGCCAATGAAAGAAATCGCCTGGTTTCCTTTTATTTTCATAAGTACGTATAATAATCCGGATATAATAATTTGATTGTTCCATTGATGTTATTTCATTGACCCCTAGGCAATACCATCTCCTTCGGAACAACGGCTAAGTAGCAACATCGGCCATTAGGGTCTATTATATTAATTTGACAGTGACGGATTACAGAGGCATCGAGTTCCACCAGTCAATGTACACCGTAATTCCGTCTAGAGCATTCAAACTGCTGAGAAATTAGTCCGAAACAGAACCCCTATTATCGGATCTAATGCCGATATGTTAAGTCGGATTGGAATCAAAATTACTCAATTTTTATCTCACTATAATAAATTAATGGATACAAAGGGGTCCGCAGGATTTCATCTGAGGGGCAGGCTAGTAAAATTCTTATGACCAGGAGTCGGATGATGAATGAGAGTCGGAGTACTCTGATGAAATAGGGCTTAAATAAGATTTATTGACATTTGAAAATTAAAATATTCGTTTATATAATACTTCAGAAATTCATTTCATTTGTATTTTTTGATTCTCATATTTTCTAAGTGGGGCAGCTGCTCTTTAAATTTATTTTAAGATGTTTTATGTAACATCTGCTTGACACCCTATATAGCTACAAGATCTACACGAGCGTAGTACAGTTAATGAGAACAAAGATCCATGCAATAAAGTTCGATTGCATATGGTCGGGGGTAAGGTCATAGTAAATTAAGCGCCTAGCTCAATATTTTGAGAAAACTTAATTTTTTTTTTTTAAATCATTTATTGATATTTACAACTGTATAAAACAATGGGCAATAAAAAAAAAACTGCATAAAACAATACATCTAGTGAATTTGAATACAAAATAAAAAATGACGTGAATAAACGTGTAGATAAACTACCCATCCGTAGCTTTCTAATAATAATCCTAAATTAGAATGTCCCGAGGCCATCAACTTTTCAGACGCCTCGGTGGGATGTCAGGAATTGAGGAGGAAGCTAGGACGGAGACAAGAGGGTTGGGATGAGTAGGCAGTTTATTGTGAAAGGATTGGTATCTGGACTTGGCCACATCGGCGAATTGAGAAAACTGAAGTTACAGTTGAGTATTGTGAAATAAAATTGTATTTATTTTTATCGATTTTGAGGTAAAACATATTTCACTTCGTCTTTTATGTTATTCAAATATACAAAAAAGCATGATTGCAAAAAAATAACAATAGATAATTTTTCGGCTTGGCGTTTATTTCACTATGGTTTTATGCTGACCACAAATCCACGTTTCATGATATAACATTTTTGTACCCTTTTCTTCCTGTTTGCTCTTCCTATTTATAAACTATAGAATCTTGTTGGATTTTAGGTAGGATTTTTTTTTTTTTCTTTTTTTTTTTTTTTTTTTTTTTTTTTCGCAAACCATTATTGTAATGAAGTATATTGTTCAAGAAAACCAAAATACATTGCGAATTAGCTATGGGGGGGGGGTGGCGCAACTAATATATTCTTCGATGAATGCTAGAAATACACTTTAGTGATGTGAATACGAAGATAACCTATGGCCAATTTGGAGGAGAAATTATTTTTGCATGGGGAACGAAACGGCCGACCGAAGCTGCTAGAGAAACATTCTCGCTTTCTTGTGTGGGAAAACTAATTGGATACTGTCAAATCTACAGTTCATATGGGAATGGGTGGCGGGATGACCCAGTGGGCAAACGCGTTGAAAAATACGCGTTTCCCATGGCACGGATGATTGAGAACCGAAAGACAGAAAGTTCAAAACCCGGAGCAAGGGGAAAATTTAATAATACTCGGAATCAATCCCCCACCCTCTCCCATGGCCCGGGAAACCCCGTATAGCCTACATGGCGAGGAAGGGGAAGACCAATAAAAAAAAAAAAAAAAAAAAAAGTTCATATGGGAATTCCTAGAGTATGACACACGAGACTCACCGAGTCCTATCCCCCCCAAAAAAATAAAACCACTAAAATGTAAATATAGTAGTTATACATACTTTTAAAGAATGACACCGCTCAATTTCAATCCTGAACAGTTTTAGATAAAAAGCCGAGAATCAACCTTAATCCTTATAAAATATATTAAAAATGTTGAATAGCTATTCAACATTTTGGAGCGATAAATACATCAAATAATCGAATAAATATATCGAATAATATGCTATTACAAGAAATATGGTTTCGTATAGTTTGATATATCGTATTAAGATGTAGGTAGATGCCTATAATTAAAACTTAGTTGGCATTGATGACGTCAGCAAGCGAAAAAAAACTTATTTTAATTGCAATAAAAATTAAGATTAAGAGTTTATTCAAAGTAAGGATTCTCACTCTTAAAGTGACCATAAACATCATAAAATAATAATAAACAATATAAAATTAATACGATAAATAATAAGCCATAGGTTATAGCAGAATTCGCCTTAAAACATTATGGCGTTTTTAAAATAGCTATTTCAAGTAATTTGTAAAAGAAGCAATACTGAACGAAATTCGAATCTGGATATGAAAATACCACTTCCGATAGACGATCCACGTCTTGTTTGTTGTTTGTCTTTGCTCCTCCCTCACAGATTATATTTCCAGAACCACATTCAGAGAAAACATTTTCTTTCTCTAGATTGTTATGCTACCATCTCTTTTGATACTTTTCTAAGAGTCTAACATTGCTGTTATGATAGTAATGTTCGAATATTATTTTCATACTGTTGAAGTGACAACTACATCTTACCTAGATTTTGAGGAATGGTTTTAAATATGGTTATGTGTTTATTATATTTGAAACAAAAAGAAAGAAATAGTACCTAAGTCTTAACATCGAATACGATTAAATTAATTATTTAAGAAATAACAGTTTAAATAAATCCTTTTATAAGGATTTAGACCCATATATAATATATACATGGTGTGTGTTTTTTTAAAATATCATATGCAATACATACATTAATAGGAAAGAAAAAAAACATAATTACATTTCTTCATATATAAACATAAATTGATTATATTTTAAAATTTATATTCTAACTTGAATTTCATGTATCGAAAACAAACTTGTTTCTCTTCTTTTTTTAAAATTCTCTATCATAATTTCTGTAGTCAAAATAAATAGGAAAATTAGAATAATTAAGATTTCATTTTATAGCTCAGTTATGTTCAGATCCATCAATCATCTCTTCATCAGATATGAAATTATTTGAATTAATTTAATCCTTTTTCTTTTCCTGATGACATAAAAATTCTCAATTAAGCTTTTAAATATTTTTTAAAAGAAGAGATTATCCCCGACCGAGATTCGAACCCGGATATCCTTAACACTCTGCCATTTGAGCTACCAGGCATATATTCCAGCAAGGCCAATCCTTTCCCTTCACTGACCTCTTTCCAACCGATCTCACATTTTTGCGAATTAACCTTATTAAGAATTAATTTTAATTCATTATGCGAGGTTTCTTAAGCATTGTCACAGTTTATTTAAATATCAATTTAATCCTTTTTCTTGTCCTATTGACATTAAAAGTCTCATATATATTTCTATATATATATATATATATATATATATATATATATATACTTTTTTTATGAGTATTTGAGAATGAATAATTATAATTTAAACGATTTTTGTAGCAAATAATAATTTACAAAAAGATTTAATGACAAATAAATGTTTACAATAATAAAAATCAAGTTACGATAATATATAAAAAATAAGAAGTAATATTTTTTTCTAAAATGTTTTAAATTGGATTTTTCCATCATTAGTATGTACGAATCAATGAATAACAAAATAAATTCCAAGAAATGCTTAAAAAAAAGATTTTTTTTTTATTTCTGTGGTTGTTTGTGGCCGATAAATACCTTTAATATTTAGCCAAGAATTTAGCCAATTAATTGAATTCATCGCTGAATTAAGGAAGGGTTATTTTTTTTTTTTATTCTTAATTATTCATTTCCAAAAAAAATATAAAGACTGCTTAAAGCTACTCAACTGGTATGAAACGTACCGACACAAGAACTTAGTCTGAGAAATTATTTTCTTTATTTCCGCTTTATAATGTTTATGTGCGCGTTTATATGTATCAATATAGCTAGCAAATTAATATATTGTTTTAATTTTATGTATATTAATTTTAAAGATAGATGTGTACGTTTTTTTACATTTAAAATTCTGATGTACCAGGAGGTCGTACATTATTCCCACCAAGAAGTTGCAGCATTTGGGTTTATTAAAAATCCAATCTTGAGAATGTTTTATCCTTAAGGTGGCAATTTCCCTTAGAAAGGGAAAGATTGCAGGGACCCTCTCACCCCCGAACAGGGTCTTTAATTGTCAACATTTCATTCACTGGAGAGAAAAAGGTTATGTAATGACAAAAGAAATGTGCAAATAGAAAAGAAAGAAGAAATAGGCAATATAAAAAGTATTCAAAATCTTAAAAATAAAATGTGATTGGTAATTTAAGTTATATTAAAATATATTTCAAAATGAAGCGTCTACTTCAAAAATGGGGTAAATCTTCGCAAAAACAAAAAATCGAAAATGTAAGAAAAGTTTGGCTACAATAAAATAAATTTCTGAAATCAGTCATTCAGTCTTCTTTGTACCTTTTTCCTTTGCAGGGTTAATATTTCACTAAATATTTATATATATATTTAGCCTTATAATAAGCATTTTTTAAACACAACTTAAAAGAATGTAGACTTATACCATTTTTAAAATAGACACTTAATTTATTAGTTTTTATAATATTTATTTGTATACTTTAAAAAAATATGTTTATTATTACAGGTAAGAAAGCTGAGCTTTATTGCATGATAAAAGGATGGGATGAACTTGGTTTCTGTAAGTCGAATGCAATCTTTTTTAACAGGGATCAATCATATTATTGTGAACTAATTAATTATTTTTGAAATTTTTCAAATTTTAGTTGTTATATTATATTATATTTTTTAATATGGATTAATAATTATTGTGAACTGATTAATTGTTCTTGAATTATTTTAACTCAGTATTCAAAATTAGGTCTTTATTGAGTTATTCCGTAAATATTGCAGTGCTCAAAAATCCAAAAGCAGTTTTGGAGATCAAGACATAATAAGTATAATATAATATTTAATAATTATATTCTATTTTGCAAGCTTTACTTCCGTAATAATTTTTTTGAGTGAAAAATGAATTGAATATACAAAAAGGGTAAACAAGTCGAGTGATGAATGAAAGGATTAATTTTTGAGGCCCATTAGAAAATAATTTAAATAATAACCAATTGAAAAATTCCGATGGTTGTCCGGTTTTGCATTATTTATAATAATCAATATCTAAGAGAATATAAAAAAACAGAAATAAATAAATGTGGAAAGAGCTGTTTCCTGTTTCTAAGCAGCGTTTACTATTTTAACAAAACACCCAGAGGTCCATTACTGATCCAAGTGGGATTACTCTGTCAGTGCGTTTTCCACCGACACCCTCAAGTTTGGGGACTGTAACGATTCGCTCTAGATCTATTAATTATGATAGTACAGAGTCAGCAGGCGCAAGAGGACCTTTATTTACGTAGGAAACCTCTGGGCAGAAATATGTTTTCGATTAAAACATAGCGGGGTATCATCGGTGTAAGTTGGGTTCTGGCAGTCTTTTTATCAATTTTTTACAAATCTATAAATTTACAAAATTATTTATGTTACCATTGTTCTTTCTCCATTTCGTCTAGATATAGAAATAAAATATTACTTATCAAATTAATATGTCATATAAAAGAATAAACCTGATAAATTAACCATAGCATTCTGGTATGAATTTCCAACAATATAAATTAAACTGTTCTGCATCAAAATCCCTTCAACAAAAATGTTGTTTTATCATGTTTTGGAGAGTGCTGAACACGAATCCAAAGTCAAAAAAATCAGGCACCACTTTTTGTCAATTGTGCTTAGGTCGAAAAATGTGGTGTTTTTCTATATTTCAAAAATTTTACTGTTTTTTACAACAGAGAAATAAGCATGAAAAGAGTGCTTTTTCTAGTACGCTATAATTAGATATGGATCATGAAATGTTAGGACAAATGCGAACCATATATATATAGGAAGTTTAATTAATTTTGGTGCCTTCGTGTCATATATTTTTGTGGTTTCTTTCATAAAAGAAGAAAAGTTACGTTGCCCTATCTGCTTAAGAAATAAACAGCTTCCTAAGAATTCATGGCTGTTGAGATTGTGGCCTTTTGTAGTAGGGGGGGTTTGCTGTCAATTGGGGTAGGTTTAGATAACCGTAAAGTGCAACATAAAGTGTAAAGTACCGAATTTCCTTCAATTTTGTAGAACAATAAAAAGAGAAATGTATATTTTTCAGCGAAACATTAATTACTGTATTGTTGGCTTCTTTGTTTTATATGATAAAATTTCAGAATTTATCATTTTTTTTCAATGAAAAAATATTATCTATCTCAACTTGATACCTTTTATGGGACCAAAGCTATTCCCATGTATAATTACGTCAATGAAATATTATTTTAGCTCTCATTCAGTTCATAGATAGATTTGTCATATTTAATTTATTTTATTGCCACTCCTGCTAACCGCAGAACGAGTTATGGAAGAATTTAAGGACCCACTGGAAATCAATGATTGAAAAAAAAAATGACAGAATCTGATCATGATTTATGCAATGCAAATAATTTTTAAATTACATTGAAAACATGAATAATTTATCAATCATAATCTTTGAGGGTATACAACTTAGTAGTAACATTTTTCTTCACTTACCTATTTATGAAATATGTATGGCGATCGTGAAAAATTTCGACTTCCGGTTTTGAACAATAATACAGGTTTTGTGGGTCCCCTGGATCCAAATAACGTTTTTTCCAATAATTAAAAGCTGCAGGTTATTATTTTTCTACGATCTAGGTTGTCCGAAAAAGCTGTAAGGAAAAAATAATATTTTTTTTCTTAGCTATGCCTTATATTCCTTCAGAAAACTTTTTTATTCTTCTTTCAATGTTTCAAATTCAGCCAAGCAGTGTTTTTTTTTTTTTAGACTAGAACGAAAATTAACTCCACTAAAAAACATTAAAAAAAAAAAAAAAAAAACAGAGCACCAAATAAGACCTACAGCTCATTTATTTAGAACTCTTCACTAATTCATAATTTTAAAAGATGCAATACATTGTCGTTGATACTGCAAGAGGTTGTATGTCAATTAACAGCTGATTTTCAGGAGAACAAAAAAATAATTTTATTTGCAACTTATTTTTTTAGTTTTTGTGATTATCGAAAGAAACATTAAAATTATTACATTCATTTGTAAAAGTTGTATGTTTTAGAGTTTAAATTTTCCTTATAGACTGGTGTCACTCAGGATTAATGACCAAGCGAATCATGAAATTCAAATATTTTTGTACCTACCTTCTTTTCTATTTACTGGTGACATAGTCCGTCTTTTAGAGCCCTAGAGCTACTCGTTTTGATTAAAAATCCAATAAAATCGCAAATTCGAAAATTTTTGACATACGACCTTTTGCAGTATCAACGACGATATTTCACATTGTAACGAGGGAAAAAAAAACATATGATTTTGGTTTATTAAATTGAAAAGAGTTGTAGACTATTTGTTGGAAGAGTTACTTAATTTTTCAAGTAAAGTAAATTTTCTCGATGTTAACAAAATCCACAGTGTTCTTCGAGATCCTGCTAGAATCTTCTTACTTCGGACTAGCCTTAGACTAGAATTAGCCCTTACTGTATCGTTACAAGCCGTTACTTTTTGTAGAATTGTTAATAATATAAGTTTTATATTGTTTGTATGGCGTCGCGAATTTTTATTTTATTCATATAAAAATTATTTAAACCCACAATATACTAATTAATACCATACAGTTTTAAAATATATCACACGCACATAATATTTTCTTTTGATTAGTATGTTTCTTCTTGCATTCTACGACATACATATATGGTACATACGAGGTATATAGTAGTAAAAATGTCATTATTTTGATTAAAAAATAGAAATGGATTCAATGATAGTGATTAGTTCAAATAAATAATTATGTTTAAAACAGTGTGTCTGAATTTCTTAAAAATCGGATAAAATGCAAAATTAATAATTAACCCTTAACCAACGCCCCTCATTTTCCCGATGGTTAAATACTTATTTATAAAACTTCATTTATATATCCACAACAGGTTGTAAAATGCATAAAAATAAAATTAATAAAAATATTAGAACTGATACTGAAAACTAAAGTCATAATTTCGATTTTTCCTTATTTAAAAAATAAAGAATTTATTAATTTTTGTTTTACCTTAACTTTGATTTACGAAAAATGGAAACCAAGTCACTTAAACCCCTTTTTTCCAAGGTCATCAAATCCCAGGAAATTCCACGTGAATATGTTTAAAAAACATTAGGCGTTCTCTTACTAACGTCTTAGTTAGCATTAAAAATTCCTGTGCTAATAGGTAAATGAGTTTCATGATTTAGAATTTTAGAATGCTTAATGTGAGTGAAATTTTCAATTCTTTATCTTTCTTAGCGAGAAAGCCAAAATGAAAATGCTTAGAAAATAAAACATTATAATTTTTCTATAAACATTCAATCAATAATTTTTTTCTTTTCTAGTATACCTGATAAATATCTAAAATTCCATCTGTAAGTCATTGATGTTTTAAATTTACCTGTACCAAAAAATGGAAATTTGAGAAAATTAGGCTTTTTATTAATAAAATACTTCTGAACTTTAGCGGAGAATAGAATAAATTAAATTAAAAATGTAATTTAATTGCTTATTGTTTTAACAACTTCTTAATAATTTATGCGAGGAAAAAAGATTGCCAAAGCCGGAGTCTTCCTCATTACTAGTGTAGTGCATTACCAACTACCCTACCAAGGACATGTTTCAGCCATTGTCAACCTTTCCTCCCACTGATCTTGCCATTTTGCAACGATGTAATTTGGGGCCGTTCTATTTCCAAAATGGTAGTATTAAATTAAAGAACTGTCTTTAATAAATTATTAATTATTTATAGAAAACGTGCAGGTTGAAGCTTATTCACGATCCAATGAATACCAGGTCCGCTATGAAACTAGTGTTTACCAATTAAACAACCAATTAAACCAATTAAACCGTTCGGTTACAGGTTCTGAAATGAAAATCAAAACCCGTTTTATAACAGGCCAAATGCCTTCCTTAACGTCATTAAAATTTATATCAACATAAAAATATAAGCAAATGACCCAAAAATTGACACAACTTTGTGAAATAGCAAGGTTAACATTTTAACAGGTACAAATCTTTATTATTATTTTTTTTTTATTAAGAAAGAATTCATTACGTGTACTTATTTTTGAGGTTTTATTCAAGAATATGAGGAAAGGAACGACCCTACCAGCAAAAATGTACCTCTTTGAGCTTGGCGGCAAAGAAGTATGGAACCTAAAATTGCAAGGGATATCAAATTGGAGTACCTAATTCAAATCACCATAGATTTCAAAAGTTATCCGCCAAACTCAAGGGGGGTAATGAGTCATTGATGTCATTCCAGTAGTAAGTATTATTGTATTGCCGATTTTGCTGAGCGGGGAGGGGAATACTGGCGCATATAGATTATAGCTACACACCTCATACTTTTGTTCTAGAAACGGCACTTAATGACCTAAACGTCAACAAAAATTGAATAAAAGACATGTTAGCTCTAAACCGACTTTTAGATAATACTAGCTTGGGTGCCCGGCTTCGCTCCGGTAGTTGTGTGGTAGTTTTAATAACAGAAAAACTTTAAAACTAAAGGAAATATAGAACAAAATTAACACATTCTTGAAACTTCTAGCATGGTATCAATATTAAGATTCGATATCTGCAGAGTCCGCCCAAATAAGGGACCCTATATACATTAAAAGGGGTTGAAAATGGTGAATGAACAATTAATTTTGCTGCAACTTTGGCGAGTCATGCATCGTTTTTGATGGTTTCTGTGATTCTGAATTCTATAAGCCCATTCCAAGCAGTCAGCAGATAATAAGTTATTAGATTATGGTTGAAAAATCTATTAGTTAAAAAACTATATTTCGATTACAACTTAAGCGCCGACTACTATGATGGTCCTATTAGATCCAGAAGTTTCGATTCATAGAAACTTTTTTTTTAAGACCTTTCTTCCAGTTCAATCTCCCTTAAGATATCCCCCCTCCCCCCGTAATTTGGCCGGACACTGCACCTAACAAAGTGAAAACCAAAATATCATGAGTGCACAATTTTTTCATTATATTTCTTTTTATCCTGAACTATGAGGGGTGATAAAATCTTATTGAAAAAATGCTGTAATTGGAGTTAGTCACTTTGTCAACTGGAATGCTCATCATACATAGTAATAAAACCATTTTTCATAATTACATACAATAAGAACATTTCAAACATTTTATTTTCGATTTATAATCAGTCAATTCAGCTCTCCTTTTTTGTTTTATGTCTGTTTTTATTCGCTCATTCAACTCAAAAATGTTCACTCATATTGCATTAAATTTACTTAAGTAGGTATATATTATACATCGATTAAATATAATGTCTTAATCAATTAACCTTCTTATGAGAAAATTAATTTTGTAAGGTAGCCAGTCGGTTTTCTAATTGATATGTAAAATTATTATTTTATTTTGAAAGAAAAGGTGAAACTAATTATTTTCGCTTGATTTATTAGTAATTTAAAAAGAACAGCTGAACAAATACATAACCTTTACAAATTGAACGGAATGAATAAACAATAAACATCGAGTGAAACGCACCCTAGCGCTTCCTGGTAGTCTGGAGCTCGAACTAAATTTTTCATTTATAAACTCGTATCTCAATCTCAGAGAGGCTAATTAAATGGTGCGAGAGGCTTAAAATTCCAGTCCTTTTCTCTTCAATTTTACACTCTTAAGAGAAAAACAGAAACCTTCTTCTCCGTTAGGGGTTATATAGCAACATGCTGACATAACTTCCTTAATCCCACGTGGAGTCGTTTTTGAGCCTTTTCGGCACGCACATTGTACACTTAGCTTTATAATATATATTGATTACCTTGTTACTTAACACGTTCACGCCGGGACTGTTTAATGCTTTTCGCTCTATCGGGCGGGAGCTATTCCAGGGCATTATGCAGTATTGGCAATCCAACAATAATAAATAAACAATAACAAATACTATCCTATTACTTATTTTTATAATAAGGTATTAATTATAATTGATGTTAAAAAAAAAATCTGGTGTGATGCGCGCAACACACAACTTTCACTTTAGAACTTACTTAAATTAGAAATCGACGTGGTTCGATAATATGTTAACGCCATTCCTCAACTTCACACATTTTTCCACATTTACATACTTATATTTGAATATCCGATTGACGGCTGTCGCATATACGTACATTAATTATCCAGTTTGATCAAAATAATTAAAGCCGTTTTTGAGTAAATAAAAAAACACGTGAAAATGGGACAACATTTATTAAGTAAAGTGTCCCCTCCAATTCATAAATTTTGATGAAATTTTTACTGTCACATCGCAGTTATATACATACACCAAATATGAAGTTTGATCAAAATCGTTAAAGCCGTTTTAGCGTAAATAAAAAAAACACGTGAAAATGCGACAACGTTTATAAAGTAAAGTGCCCCCTCCGATTGATCAATTTTGATGAAATTTTGACTGTCATATTGTGGGCATATACTTACACCAAATACCGAGTTTAATCAAAATCGTTAGAGCCGTTTTTGAGAAAATCGAGAACAACGTAAAAAATAGACAAAATTCTTTAACTAAAGTACCCCCTCCGTTTGACCAATTTCGTGAAATTTTCGCTGTCACATCGTGGGCTTATACATACAACAAATACCCAATTTCAGGTTCGTATGGTTTATAGTTTTTGAGCTAGTCTGTTCACACACACACACACACACACACACACACACACACACACACACACACACACACACACACACACACACACACACACACACACACACACACACACACACACACACACACACACACACACACACACACACACACACACACACACACACACACACACACACACACACACACACACACACACACACACACACACAAACACACACACACACACACACACACACACACACACACACAGACCGTTTTGCGGGACTTGGTTATTTGGACTATAACGTGTATTTCCGTTGAAAACTGGAAGTCGAAATTTTTCACGATCGCATACTTTCTCTTACTATACATTTCATATATAGGTAAGTGAAAGTAATAAATGTTTATACGTTTATAGGTGTATGAATATAAATACAAATATATATAAAAATAAACGGATTTATGTTAAATTTTCATTATTTTAATTTTCAGCTATATAGAAATTATTTTTACTTTCTTACATTTTGGCTGCCATGTCAATAGAAATCGAGTAACTGTTAGCTTGTCAGAGAATTAAATATTAAAATTGTGTCGAAACGAGTGCGTGATTCTTAGGAATTATTATTTATTATTTAGCAGCAAAATGTTAAAGGTCTAATTATTTGGCAGAGGCGGCATTCTAGTGTGAGCCACCGGTGGTACACGCCGCCCGATGAGGAAGTGAAGTGTGAGCCACCGGTGGTACACGACGGCGTAAACGTGTTAAATAATGAACAAAACAGACGAAATACTTTAGCTAACAGCTTGTGGTTCAACCGTTCAAATTAGAGTTCCCAAAAATCTTCGGTTAAGAGCAATATCAATTCCATAGTATAATAAAAATAAATAATAACATAATAATAATAAAGGCTTAACGAACCCGAAGGTCCGATGCCGACACCACAACTCGCTCCCTGCACACATCCATCCATCGACCGTCTTCCAGAACCAACCGCGACAGATCCGCCTTAACGCAATCCTCCCACCTCCGTCTCGGCCTGCCCCTCGGACGTTTCCCATTCGGCACCGCGTTTATTAATCATTTCGGCATTCGTTCACTACTAAGTTTCTCAATTTTACACGCCCATTTTATTCGTAACAAATTGTAACAAAAATAAAGGATAACAAAAATTAAGGAGGTTCTTCGCATGGCCACTGCGACTAACGGCTGCCATTCTACTCCAACTGGCTGCGGTGTCGAGTCTCAGAAGGTACTTAGAGTAGTACTTAGGTACTTTCGCATGGACGTCAACGGCTACGACTATCGACCTTAGTTTAGTATTCATTATCATGCTGGAAAGGAAGAAAAGAAACTTGTTCTATACTAACTTAAAATTATAAACTTATAAACATTTTTTATAAGCCTCACAGTTAAATAAAATTTACGAAGTATAACACTAAAAAACTTTTGCGGCTCTTTCATTATATCAGCGAAATCATCCTGAAAAAAAAAAAAAACGAGGGATAGACTAAAATTCGAGAAATTCCGTGAATTTTACCGTGCCTTTTTGCTTTGATTCAAATAGTTACCTACTTCTTTGCTGACGTTTGCCTATAAAGTCGCTGCAGAGAGGCGACGAGTTGCCAGTCGCAGCCGCAATCCTTCAATGCGAAATCCCATCCTTTTAACGTATTGATATATATTTAGTTGGTTACGCTATTTATTGTTTACAATTTGGATAGATTTTAATATTTGTGATACTACACTGAGTTATTGCACTATTAATTGTTAGAGGTATTTACTGATGCGTTTTATAATAAACAAATATTTTTTTTAAATATTAAGCTCGAAATGAAGTAGATTATTTCTGAAGAACTAGGGGGCATTTACTGCAATCCTAAAAACTTTGAGAATTTAAAAAAAAAAAAAAAAGAATAGTTATAATACCTTTACAGGTTATTAAGGCTAGGATTTATTTATTAGCTAACATATTATCGCTGTATTAAATGAACCTATCATCAACCCCTATTCATTAAAATGAATGTTAAGACTAAAAGTAACCATAACATTTTTAGTTGATATTTTTCTTTGACCTAATTGAAAAATCCAATTTTTCCTCTATTTTATTAAAAGGCTGGGCGAAGAAGAAAATTTAACCCGGGAAACCGTTTTTTTCTACCGTATGCTACTCTGAAACATTTCTAGCAGCCTTTGAGGCACTTAAGGGGACTTTATTAAATCCTGACTTACACAAAGCTCATGCAGAGGGAACGCAGATTCTATGACCACCATTTACGTGACTTCTCCCTAGAATCGTCATATTTAGGATAGCATTTTTCTTAGTAATATCGTCGTACTGTTTGATGAAGAAAAAAAACAAAAAAAAAAAAAACAGGGACTGATTTGATTTTTTGTGTGCAACAGTATTCCAGCTGTATTCCTTTATTTATTTTTTCATATCCTCTTAATAATTTTATTGTAATGTTCCAAGTTCATAATTTTTTTTTGTTGCATGTTATCGTTTTAAATAAATACGTTATATTAAATATGTTAATCATATTTATACAGTTGTTTTCTAGTTGATAATGTTAAATTTATAAGTAATGATTCCCACCCTTTTCTTGAACTTTTAAAATCTTTTCCTTTTACAACTCTTGGTTGTAACACAAATAATCACCCATTTTTGTTTCACGGCACTATATTAAGACTTCGGTTTTCTGAGAACGACACTGTTCTGGCCATTTGAGATCTGAAAGGTTCCAGCAGAGTATGCCATGAGACACAGAGTAGATAGACTTCCAACAGTCTATCTATATCATAGCTGTCCCTGCGTTTCTATTAAAGTTATGACATATTTCAGACGGCAATTTAATTAAGGAGTGTAAAGTACTTAGCTGCGTTTGGAAGCCTGTTTGTTCTTAAGAAAAGATTTCTACAAATAAGGTTTTCTAAAAATTATATGACTCATATATAACCTATTATAAATTACTAGGTTGTTACAAAAGTCCTTGTGCATATCAAGTTGTTTACATTGAGGTCTCTAATTTAATCCTTATTTAATCTCTGACGAATACAATTCTTATGTCAATGTTTACATTAACTAATCCTCTAATTATCTATGTACGCCAACTGTCCCTGCCTTTCATTCAGTTTATTAAATTTCACTAGAAATGTCAGAAGAAAATTTTGTCATCCGCGGCCTTCTTAGGCATTATTGGAAAAAAGGTTTTAGTGCAAAGGCCTCAGCCGAGGAAATTTGTGCAGTGGAAGGGGAAAGTGTGGTGCATCGAAACACGGCCGCATTTTGGTTTAGGCGGTTTAATTCTGGGAATACAAGCCTTGAAGATGAACCTAGATCAGGTCGTCCTTCAGTCGTCAAATACAACTTTTGGCTGAAAGATGGGTTAAAGTAGTTGAAAATGATGGTCTGTATTTTGAAGAATAAATTTTATTTGTAAATTTTGTACTCACATTTGAATAAAATTAATTTTGTGAACAAGGACTTTTGTAACAACCTAGTATTATTACTAAAAACATTATCGAATATAATTATTCGGGAAACTGGTGAAACGAGTAAATATAAAGTATTGGTTTATGGTGGATTTTAATCTTGAAAGTTACAATAAAAATGAATTAGTAAGAAATGCATCGTATATCTTACCAAAGAAACAACGAGGGAGCTTCTGGAGTGATATTTAAGCTTTTCTCAATTAATATGCAAACATCTTTGGAAGAAAAAGTTTCTTGTTTCATCTAAAGTTCTTTATACCTTAGGCAAAACAGCTCATAAGTTAATAATAATTTTGTAAAAGTATTTCGTTTTCTTAATACAATAATTTTCGGAAGTGGAGTTTTAATCAAATTAAATAAGCTGAATTCCTTAACTTTAGGTTTTATAATGCTTTGTACTTTCTTGGCAGTTCAATTATCGTAGAGAAACAAGAGAAAGGATTTCAAAGTAAAAAGTTACGTTTAAGAAATTGTTTTTTTTTTTACTTGGAAATCGTGTTTCAAAAACATTAACTGATTATTTAAGATCTCATTGTATTAATTCTTGATTTGTTAAAGGACCTTTTTGTGGGACTCAAATGAAAAAAGTATAAATAAAACTAAAAACTATAATTACAATTAGGTCTCATTAAGGGCTTCGATTTATTAATTGATAAGGGGGTGGCGGGATGAACAAGTGGGCAACGTATGATCGGGAACCCGAAGACAGCCAGTTCAAAACCCGGTGCCAGGGTATATTTAATAATTAAACAATCCTCCCCTGGCCCGGGAAACCCCGTATAGCCTAAATGGTGAGCAAGTGGAGGTGAAAAAAAAAAAGCCTTAAATTATGGGTGGCCCTTTATATACGAGGCCTATATCCCTCGTATATCCCCTTCCCACGACTACTACCCCCATTTTGGGAAATCAGAAGACACTAAATAAAATATCGATATTTTATCTATTTGAATAATTATGTAATTTTCTAGACCCATATAATTTAAAAAATAAATTATAATAATATAATAAATTACACTACCTAACTAACTTCCTATATATATGATCTCTAAATAGCAAACAGTGATTGTTCGATCCAAGATATTGTAAATATTACAATGCGGATCGAATCATCAATACTTTCTTTTTAAATCTAACTAACAATATTGCACTACAATCATGTGAAGTCTGTATTTCTCCACTCCATTCGATCCGTTGCTTTTCGGCTTCAATTCGTTTGTTCGTTTAACGTCCATTTAAGGCTACTCGGACTACTACTAAGGCTAATCGGACGATGCTACAGTGGGAGTCCTAAATTTTACCTATCCAGGTATAATTAGGATAGGGATCTTTAACGAGTACCTGACTTCGTACAGGCTCGGGACCTCCATTTTATGTCCTATCCGAGGGACGGCATAGCTAAGGATTTTTTACTCCCATTAAAAAATCCTAGGGCCACCGCCGGACGCGAACCCGCGACCTTTGCGAGCATCGTAGGCTGCCATGCTAACCACTACACCACAGGTGACCCCTCGGCTTCAATTTAATACACTAAATCAGAGATGTGCCTTTATGCGGAAATTTCTTTACGTTTTACTGTGGGGAATAGTAAAACATGTAAACCAGTGTAAAAAGTGGTAAAGAATTCATAATCAGCCCTTGAAGTGTTAGTAAACTGGTAAAATAGTTAAGAGTGATGAATATTAAAATAAATAAAATGTCTGATTATAACTGAATCAGTCGTTTGAGAAACTATCTAAGAAATGACAATTTTTTTTTTTTTTGTGCAAAGCTCCAAGAAATTGAAGTCATGAAAATTATATTTATAATTTAAATCTATGGACATGTACGGTTTCCCGAACAACTGATTCAAAGTTTAGGATTTTCAAGTTTTATTCTCATTTAGCTTTACGCGTTTTCTTATTTTAGAAAGTAAAATGTATTAAATATAAATAAAATATTCGCTACGCTCAAGGTAAAGACACTATTCTTTGAGCAAAACTTTTTAAATAATTTAAACAGATTTAAATAATTTAAATTTTAATGTAATAAGTTACACAAAGGTTAATCAATAAAAATTAAGAAATATGATCTATAAAATCTTAAAAGTTTAAAATATTATCCCTATTTTATAATCGAACCCACTCAATTCCTTAATACTTACCACCATTTTATGGGTTCAATTATATCTCGCAATTTCATATAAAATTCATGAATATTGACCTCAAATCGTCGGGGAAGAGAGATAATTTTAATGAGGGAATGGCTTAGGACTTTTTTAATACTTCTGTTTGTCCCTACTTCTAAAAGAGTTTACTTTAGTACTTTTAAAGAGTCTACATCGGCGCTTGATGAAAATAATTTCTCAAACATAATTTTTTTTAATATTCCTAATATCATAGCTAAGAAATAACTGAGTTATTCTTACGTGAGAGGGCACTTTTGTGTTACAGGCCGTTTATAGCGATTTAGAAAAGCTTCGGACTCCAAGACATAAATTCTCTGAATCCAGGCGAATTGCAAAGGTAGACCCCACACGACTTTATTTTAATAATATAACACACGTACCTTGAAAACACCAGAAAAGGGTCAAAATTCGTTCCCCTGTCATGTCCCAAGGTCTGATTTTGCTCAAAGTTAGAGTTCTGTGACCGTATACTAGGTCAATTTTTACTTTTTTTCCTTTTAATTTTTTTCAAAATACTGTAAAATTTCATGAAAGTCGAAACCTTGATGATAAAGGATTAGAATTGAAGAAAACTACTTTTAATGATGTCCCACAGCTTTTTTTTTCATTCCCCTGTCAATTTTTAAAATTAGATTCTTACCAAACTTTTCTGGCAGGAAATTAGTAAAAAATATATAGTCAACAGGGAGGAGTCTCTCCCCTAACCACCCCGACTGTTGACCTAACCTCAGTACAAATTCAAGCTCTCCTTTAGCAAATGAGTTCTCAAACTTGAGAGGTTATGTTTAATAGTTTTCATTCCCCTGTCCTCTATAGTTTTGATAAGGTAAGTTTTTTCTTTTCTAATTTGTGAAAGATAAATGATTTTGTAGCACATAAATGATTTTGCCAAGTAGCATTATAGTTTATTTTTTTCCCTTTCAATGCATATTAAATAAACTTTAAAAATTCATTCGAATGTCGTTCATTTCCCCGTCTTACTGTAAATCAAATACAGCAGGGGAATGAAGATAGCGACGTGGATTGAAGCTTTATTTTGCTGCTCAACTATTTTAAAGCATCATCAGTCCTTAACTATAAGAAATTAAAAAAAAAAAATTCTTTCAGATAGTTAAAAAAAAATGCCCCCAATAAATTACAAGTCAAGAAAGTAGGTGTTAAAGAGATTTCGATTTCAAAACAAGAAAATGATCCAATTATTCCGAAAAAGAGAATCAAAAATATAAAATAAAGTTGCAAAAAAGAAAGTAAAATTGGTTTGTGAAATGACTCCGTGAAATTCACTTAAATCGGAAGTGATTGAGAACGAATTCTAATGTATATTTGTTAAGAAGAACACCTTTTAAAAGAGAGTTGATTTGGTGATATAAAATCTGTTCCTTCAACCGCTGATGAGAATGTAGACCCATCCACTCCTCAATGCATAAAATATAAAACAAATCAGGTAAATAAAAACAAAGCGAAAGTGTACTAGGATAATGTTATGTGGCTCAAAGAAAAAATAACGCTTAAACGACAATATTTGTTGTTCAAGAATTTTTATCTCAGTAACAATTAGTTTATAGGCCTAAATTAAAACTTGATATGTCAATATCTATCTCCCTAACCTGTCTCAAAGCTCAAGTTGCTGATTTTGATGGCGGAAAAAAGATATATTCTTTTATTTATAACCTAGTTTTTTTTTTCATACTTGTTAGAAGGTCTTAATTATTTGGTTTTACGGTATATTGCTGTTTTCGTATTACAGAAAAAAAGTTATGATCCATAATCTTCCTGTCCCATAGATGCAACCTATCTCCCTCACATTGTTTTGAAATCGGGCCTCAAAACTTTGGAAACCTTTTTTTCATTATAATTCATTGCTGACGACATTGTAAAAGATACCCGTCTCAACACGGATAACCTTTTTCACAGAAGTTCTGCTCCAGTTTCCTTGTGAGGGGCTTTTATCGGTTAAAACAGTGAGTGGCGTTACATCTCCTATCTCCCTCACCCACTGATATTCCCTAAAAGGTGAGTTTGATTCACGTTATTTTACAGTTAATTTGTAGGTTTATAAGGGATTTCAATAACCCTTAAATGTTGTTCATAAGAGACTGACATAGAATGGACTACTTTAATCTAACCTCAAACACCTATCTCTCTTACATCTATCTCCCCCACTCGTGTGGAATGAGGGATATAGACTTTGAGTGAGGGAAATAGGAACAAGGTGATGTTTGAGTTTAGTAGAACCTGAACTCTAAAATTATTTAAATATTTAAGTTAAATTGATCTTCAGGTTTGTTTTGAGCACTTCTAAATAATATTCAAAGATTACAAAGACTTAATTAGTTGACACGTATTTGTTTTGTTTGTTTCTTTAACGTCCCTTTATGAAACTAAGGCTAACCGGACCTTGCTACAGTGGGAGTCCTAAATTTTGCATATCCAGGTATAATTATGATAGGGATCTTTAACGAGTACCGGACATCGCACAGGCTCGCGTCCTCTATTTTACGTCCTATCCGAGGGACGCTTTTCGCTTACAACTCGCGATTACAACAAAGGGATTAATCGAAAAAATGTATGTGATTGAATATGTTCTTCTTGAAAACCTGAAAACATTGACACCATTTAGAAACCTCTACGACTGTTTTTCTCGCAAAAACCGGAGTTTTGTGCTTATAACTCGAAAACGAAGGCGAAATGAGTGTTTTGTATATTTTTACTGGTGTAGCGGTTAAAGGAAGCTTTAAAATAATGCCTTATTCATGAAATTTGATAAGATATTAAGGAAGTTATGGTGTACCGACTAAAAAAAGGCCTTGAGTAATAATATATATATTTCTATGAAGGCATTTTTTGTGAACACCGTTAGGAGCCTACCTTCTAACAATTTGTGAAAAAAAATCATTGGAAAATGTAATTTTTTCGCATTGAAATTAGAACTATGAAATTTGAATGAAATGGGAGAACGACCCATATAATTATAGCCATTTTATCATTCAAGATGTCAACAACTCTTGAGTAATTTTTAAACTTACGGTATTATGTTTGTTTGGTAGTAGTTTGTTTGTTTTAATAAAGCTGTTCTTTAGTAGCGCAAATGTTTTTAGTAATAGTTATTTCATTTGATTTCAACAAATTCTCTTCATGTAACATTTCTACTAACTAATATTTTACGCCATTATACATATATATATATATATATATATATATATATATATATATATATATATATATATGTATGGTGAGTAACCACTATCGTTATTATTCTTTTTTTTTTAATTATGACGGGTTTTGTTACATAACATAAGTCCTAAAATGAGTAGGACACCTCAAACACATCAACACACTATTGTAGAATTATGAGATGTAAAAATAATTTTATAGATTAAAAAAAATACAAAGTTTTATAGTTCAATAAAATGAATAGTGTCTTATGAGTTTTGAAAAAAATAGCTTGGTACTATTGATAAAAATCGGCTGAGCAGAAACAATATGAAAGCTTTAATTGTTTCTGAACTGCTGTTTTTAATTGATAATTAAAGTTACCATTTCGATCATTTTTCAATGGCCCTTATCGTTTTTAGACTGTTACGAAAAAGTTAAGTTGCATTACCATTACATATATACATATATACACATATATATATATATATATATATATATGTATATATATATATATATATATATATATATATAAATCTTTATACATCATTAAATTTATGTAATCCGAAATTAAAAGGCTAAATATCATATATATTATTTCTCAAAGCCTTTTTTAGTCAGTACGCCATAACTTCCTTAATACTTCATCAAATTTCATGAATAAGGCATCATTTTAAAGATTTCCTTTACTGCTTCACTGAATAAATATACAGATCACTCATTTCGCCTTCAGTTGCGAGTTAAAAGCGCAAAACCGCGGTTTTTGCGAGAAAATCAAAATGGTCGGAGAGGTTTTCAAATGGTGTCGATCTTTTCAGGTTTTCATGGAGAAAATTTTCGGTCATACACATTTTTTCTCTTAACCCCTTCGTTTGCGAGTTGTAAGCGGCCAGTTTTATATGTCGTTTTCCAGTGTGCGCTCTTTCAGTGACATCTATGTCTGTTAAAACAAACCCACCAACCATTACAGATGACCATATCGTAACTTCAAACATGGTGTTCAAAGAGGTACTGTAAACATGTTAATACTATGTAAATACCTTAAACTTCTTTTTCAAAAAATAAGTAATCTACAATTTGAACACATCTCTTCTTTACTTCAACCCTCACCTATGTCTACGACGCACTTGATACGCACTACACGATAGTAGTGGGATTTAAGTAGGATAGAGTGCGAATGCTTCGCAGAGGTCATCTATTATATTTTAAAGTATGGTCATCCGAAGTTCCAAATCGAGTTAAATAGTAAAACACTAACAGTTAACAAATAATTAACTCCTAGTTTTTTTGTTATTCTTATCTTAAGAAAAATTGAAGTAGTAAACAAATTAAAGAAGGAATTGGAATTGGGGGAAGAGAAACAAAAACAAAAAAACTTTGTGATGTTTTATTATTATTGTATTAAGTATAACATAAAACAGAGTATTTTCTTTTACCGTAGAAAAACTGTTATTTTGCAATACTGGCAGAAGTTGCCTATTAATATTATACAAATTCGCAGCAAAATTTAATACGGAGGACAAGAATCTGGCGAATTGAAAATAAAAAGGTAAATAAATATACTTGATTGGTTAGAAATACTCAGTGAATAGCAGGTTAAGACGGAGACGGCTCCAAACAGATTTAGCCATTAACATGAACCTAAACTGTTCAGAAACGGTCTGACATCTCTTTTTCAAATTGGAGTCACATTTAGATCCCTACCGACAAATTCGTGTGTCTTTTTTTCCGAACGCTGATTCTAGAATGAAGTAATGTTTATTGTTCGGAGTTTTTGAATAGATATATGGATTAAAGATTCCTTTAGAATACATCAAAGGCAGGGAAATCTGTGAAAGGTAGAGAAGAAAATAGAGCCATAAATTACAGATTTACGAGCTCAAAGTGTGGATAATCAAACGAAGCAAGCCTTTCCCTCTAATTCCCTCCAAATAAGAGGATTTTCTGCAAAAGCTGAAAGAGTCGACTGAGGGCTTGGCATGCTCCATCTGGGTATCAAGTATTTAAAAGTGAAATACGTAGGTAGGCTTTGTGGGGGGAATAAAGGCCTAAAAGAGGATACCACCACCTTCCCCCGATATAATGTCGTTTACCCCCTCAAATATTTTGGTTATTTAAATTTTTAAAAACAATAATGCAATGACATAAGTACGAAATTTTTGGTCGGATCGAAGCTTTTTTTTCACTCGAAAGGCTACTAGACTACTCGAAAGGGATCGTGACCCTCCTAAATTTGCTGCAGCATCCATCCTTGTTCATGGGCAACAGAAAAGCAGGCCATCCCCACGGTAGATTAGACTCATTGGTATCGCTTGCATGGGTAAACTACTATTACCACTACTAAAACTAAAACAGTAGGCAGTAACCGATATACGAAAAAAATACGAAAATCGGGTGTATTCCCATTTAATCTTATAATGGAGAAATCTTTCAAGATTAAGAGGAGGAAAATAAAGTATATCGTGTGTAAGTACCTCGAGAAAACAAATCTATACTACAATATAATTTGTGGAGTTATAGGCCGATGGGGTCTCTGAGGTTGAGAGGCAAGACAAATAAATAAACTACAAATACAAAATGAGCGAATCTCAATTTTCCTTTTATATTTTACTCAAAATCACCATCCTTCGTATTAATGTTCATAAATCAAGAATTAACCAATTCACAGTTTGATTAATATGCATCATACATTTGATTAAATATAAATGTTTAAAGACGACTATAAAGGAGAGGATATATTATTACACGGTCTCATAAAGTTGGAAATCACAACATTGCATCTTCTTATTTATTTTAAAGGAGAAAAAAATGTGTTCTAGAGTAATAATTGAGCGTTTCAGACGACATAACGATTAACTACAATTTTATACTTAGTTCTTTTTTTTTTCACTATATTGAGGAAGAGAGTTGAATAAATATAAGAACAAGGACAGATGTAAGTCTATAGTTAACAAATTATATTGATGACAATTGTTGTTGTTCACGGTCAAATCCGCAGCTACGCTTTCTTTCCCTCTTCCACGTGGTCTTCCACGAGCTCTTACTCCTTCTGGATGACAAGGGTACAGCTTCTTTGCCACTCTGTGATTTTCCATCCTGACCAGATGGCCCAGCCATCTCAGACGTTGCATCCGTATATAGTCTGAAATTCTGAGATCTCCATAAATCTCTCTTTATTTTTTCGCTGACGCCAGTCTCCATTCTCTCTTATTGGGCCCAGGACGCGTCTTAATATTTTCCGTTCGAAGAGGTCCATTTTTCTTGCTGCTGCTGCGTTTAGCACCCAAGTCTCACATGCGTAGGTCGCAATTGGCCTTAATAGAGTTTTGTATAGTCTGATCTTTGTTGTGCGACTGATCAGCCTACTTTTTAAGAGATGCGCGATGGAGTATGATGCTTTATTGGCAGCAACAATTCATGCTTTTCCTCTGCCTCGTCTAAGGATACATTAATTTGGCTCCCTAAATATTTAAAACTATTAACACTTTGGAATGAGCTGTTGCCAACAGCACAGAGGTTTTGAGGGTGCGTCAAGTTTTTCCATCTTAGCATCATTATTTTTGTTTTTTCAACATTAACTTGAAGGCCGAATGCCCGAGTCTTTTGCTGAAACCGTTCGAAAGCGTCTTTGATGTTCTGGAGAGACCTTCCAATGATCACATCATCGGCGTACGCGAGTATCTGATAACTTTTGTTGAATATAGTCCCTCCAATATCCAGGTTCGCTCGCATGATGATACTCTGCACTATAATATTGAAGAGGAGTGGTGCCAGGGGATCTCCTTGCCTGAGCCCAGTGTTGACATGGAAAGACCGAGTGAGCTTCCCACTGACTCTTACACTACTGATAGTGTTTTGCATCGTGCACATTGTGAGCTTGATAAGCTTGGAGGGAATACCTATTTCTTTCATTGCTCTTCTCTCACAACAGTATCGTACGCTGCCTTGAAGTCTATGAATAAGCTCCACACTGTATTCCGAAACTCTTTCATTTTTTCGAAAATTTGTCTTAGAGAGAAGATTTGGTCAATGGTTGACCTATTCGGTCTGAACACATCCTGGTAATCTCCAAGCTTCCTTTCCACATAATATAGTATTTGGTCATAGAGAATATCTTGTAGGAGGTATTTAATATACTTATCCCTCGATAGTTTTCACAGTTTCTGGGATCTCCCTTTTTCTTGTAAACTGGAACAATTGTAGCCTCCAACCATTCATTTGGGATCTTCTCGGCCTCCCAGATGTGGCAAATGAGAGTGTGGATCTCACTAACTAAGGGATCACTGCCTTCTTTGAGGAGTTCGGTTTGTATTCCGTCTGGGCCGGCAGACTTGTTATTTTTCATTTTTCCCAGGATCAGTTCGATATCTTCTACATCCGGTGGTACGTCTTCGTTAATTATAATACCAATATATAAAATGTGAAATTCTCTTATATAAAATAACTATTGTGATAAAAAGATAATTATTATTATAATAATAATTATTAAATATGTTAAAATATATAGATAACCCCAGAGGATGGGCCAACAGCCCGAAACGTTGGGCTTGTCAAATAAATTTCAACAAATATATGGAAAGTACGCCTTCATTAAAAAAAAATAAAAATAAAAAATCCAATTTTATAATTTTTCAGCAAAGCACTTTTAATAATATTTCTCTTTGGAAAACTCGTACTTATTTCTTATGTAAAAATATTGCAACAATGTATAAAAATTTAACAATTTACTTAACGGTTTTTAAATAAACATGCAAAATAAGGAGTGAAGAATTTTCCAAAATGTTGAAATTGGGATTAGTCAATCTGTAAACTGAAAGGAATAAACGTCAGTAAAAAGAAATAAAAAAAAAAAGCGCTATGAACAAATATTATTTGTATTATTACATTGCTATTGACGTCAATAAGTAATTGGAAATATTTACCATGCTATTTAAATCCATAGTGTAACATTTAATTTAATAAAACATAGACATATTGTTACTTACCTCCAGGGTATAGATGTATGACCATAATTTACTGAAAATTTTGACGTAAAACGTATTATTTGTACTATCCATAAAAATTTTGAAATACATATATAGCAACAATTCTATAAGATTTAGGTAAATCATAAATTCTAAAATATACCAACAATTTAATAAAACATCCAACCAAATTTGCAATATTGTATTACGAACTATATCTAATTCAATCTTGATTGTTGAGTGGTTCGATTCAGATATACATGATCCAATTCGAGTTCATTCGAGCTGAGATAATTGATTGGATTGTTAATTAAGGGCCTAAAAACGTGGTAATAGGCTAATGAAGAATTAGCCATTACATCTAACTGACAATTTAAAGCAATTCTACTGTGAATAATCAAGTTAGAGCTGTAAACTGTATATTTAATCATTCTGTTCCCGGGGCCATATTTTGGAATATGAAATTAAATTGTATACATTTACTTTTCACCACGCTGAAATGAAAAATTATAATTGTTTACTAGATGTTCGAGGAAGGCTCAGCGGTATATGTTTATATATTGCTGTTCAATTAAGTGATAAAAAAATGAATTAAGAATTCCATAACATTATGTGCCACTGATGTGACAATAATAGGGTGCGCGTACAATGAAGAGATTGAAGGGGCGCTTTATATTATAAACGAATTGAGACAATTTTACGATTACTAAAAAAGCGTCTCTATTGATTTTGGTCAAAATAAAATTACATTATTATGCTTAAATTATTACAGTATAAATATATTTTAATATAAGGCAGGGGCTTTAATGGCGAAGGAAAAATTCTTCCTATCAAGTAAAATTAACTTTTTTTTAGCAGTAACTACTAATCCGTAGTAATAAAATAATAAAATGAAATAATTTCATTATCAAATATAGGAAAAAAAAATTCCCAAGATGAAATCATAGAAATCATAGTTAATATTATACTGGTATTATATAAAGTGATTAAGCATTTAATATAATATACTATAACGTGGTACAAGGCAACTAACTGAATACTAACTGGTTTTCCATGCACTAATTGCAATTGTTAATAAACTAAATCAAAACTAACAAAATTGCGGACCGTAAAAAAACTTTTTATTTCGTATTATAACTTTTTTTTATCGCAATTACGGTGGAAAAATACCTATTTCATATTATTTTTGTGGGGGAAGACGAGAAGTGCGTACTGCACTAAATTTTCACGGATCGGAAAAATATATGGCTATCTGTTAGCTTTAATAAATATATTTTAGTTTAAAAAATATTGCTCCAACAAAAGATTTAAATAAGTATTAGCAGGTCCTTGTGGGGCAGATTAGACACCGCTGTCATTTTCTGAAGGAGAGCTAAGCACTCATTATTCGAAAAAAAAGTTCCTTTTTATCAAAGGCCATGATACCACCTCTATCAATTCCTCCCATTCACGATATGTGAAAAAACGAGATGTTCCTGGTCAGTAGTGTAGGCACATCGTTTAATTCGAAAATCTAGGTGAGACCCAATGACGAAAGTACTTTCCAATTGAATAAAAAGATATTTTCAAGGTGGAAACATTTTATATTTATAGCCTATTTATAGCCGAAGTAAGGTGGGTAGTAATTGAAAATTACTAATAATGCACCGCGCCAGATATACAATATCTAGGGCTGCAGCGTAAATAGTGTTAAGTCCAAAATCATAAATATTTTTTTATTTTTTTGCATATGACTTTGCAGATTTATAACACTTTCTAGAAGACATCTTCATGTATAAATTGAAACATTCAGGATGTTGCTATCCGTGAAATGTGCTAAATAAAATAATAAATGTGCTAAAAATCAGCAAAGACATGTGCAAACATTTTTTTTACTTTCACTAACCCATATATATGAAATATATAGTAAGTGGAAGTATTGCGATCGTGAAAATTTTCGACTTCCGGTTTTCAACGGAAATACACGTTTTGGGGTCCCCTGAGTCAAAATAACCAAGTCCCGCGAAATGGTCTGTGTGTGTGTGTGTGAGTGTGTGTGTGTGTGTGAGAACAGACTAGCTCAAAAACTATAAACCGTGCGAACCTGAAATTGGGTATTTAGAGTATATATATGCCCGCGATGTGACAGCAAAAATTTCATCAAATTTGCTCAAAGGGAGGGGGTACTTTATTTAATAACTTTTTTTCGATTTTCTCAAAAACGGCTCTAACGATTTTGATTAAACTCAGTATTTGATCTATTTATATTCCCGAGATATGACGGTAAAAATTTCATCAAAATTGATTAACCGGAGGGGGGACTTTACTTAATAAATTTTGTATCATTTTCACGTGTTTTTTTATTTACTCAAAAACGGTTTTAACGATTTTGATCAAACTTGGTATTTGATGTATCTATATGCCCGAGATATGACTGTAAAAATTTCATCAAAATTGATCTACAGGAGGGGGGACTTTACTTAATAAATTTTGTATCATTTTCACGTGTTTTTTTATTTACTCTAAAACGGTTTTAACGATTTTGATCAAACTGGGTTTTTGATTTATGTATATGCCAAAGATGTAATAGCCAATATTTCATCGAAATTGGTAAAACGGATGTGGCACTTTATTTTATAATTTTTTTTCAATTTTTACCTTTTTTATCGATTATCTCAAAAACGGCTTTAACGATTTTTATCAAATTCGTCATGTTTAATGAAAATTAGTTGTTCTTTAATATCAGGTAAGCTTTATCATTATTAAAATGTTCTGAGGGGGCTTAAATGGGGTAGGGGCCTTTTTTGTTTGTTTGTTTTTTGTTTCCTATAAAGTACCTTTGTTTTTGTTTATCTGGAGAAATTAACTATCTCTCGTTCCGCCTAGAAATATGAAATGGCTAAATATGAGATATGATAAAAATAAAGAAAACATATAGAGGAGAAAAAAAGAAAAATATTCAGTCAACTTATAAAACTCGTTGAGCCCACTCATGCGGAGGACGCCTTTAATGACAGACCATTGTTCATAATTTAAGCCGTTCTGTTCAATTCAGAAGTGGCAATTAACAAAACGCATTAATTTCTAATCTAAGTAAGTTGGTAAGTGAAAGTTGTGTGTTGCGAGCACGCATCAGATTTTTTTTAATTTGGGCTTAACATTCTTTACCCTCCAGCTACAGATATACGAGTATATTAAAATCAAATGATGGATAATGTTTTAATAGTTTTATTTACTGTACTGATAACATAGTTTTAGTTATTATATGATTCGACATTTTAGATTTATAGTTATTTATATCACTAGTACAGAAAGTTGCTTTTTACAGTACGAGGTCTGGTTAGACGACCTATGCGCAGCCGAGCTCGTAACTAGACCGAGTAGTGTAACTGACAATTATAATGAAAAATAAAATAAAATATATTATAAGAACTTTATTTTTAGTAACATTTACTTAATAAGAATTGTAAGTTTAACAGATAATGAATGAAAATCATACGGTAGGAGGTATAGATGACTCGTAAAAAAATCTGCATATTTATATTTATATTAAATTTATAAGATAACTAGCTGTATGTCCCGGTTTCACCCGGGGAATTTCATTTTTCTAATGAAACTGTCGATTTCGTAAAAAAAACATTGTAAAGCGAGATCATTAAGATTTTTATTAGGATAAAGGATATTAGCTGAAGATCGGCTGAAGTTATGTAATTTTAATATGGACAGGTGTTAACGCACCTGGTATGAAAGAACCACTGAGCGAAATTTGGAGAATTTAGGATATAACGGTATGGAATTCTATAAATAACAAACAAAAAAACAGAAATATTGGCCTGCAGTTTCAGCTTCTCGCAAATCGGCTTGCCTAAGCCTTTGTGGCGCAAAGCGGGCCTCGTATTCCTAGGCAGACTCAGTTTCCCGCGATTCTGCCTGTCTAAGCCTCTGTTGTTCAATCCTATTTTGATGTTCGTCGAGAGTTTCATCTGTTCGTATTTGACGTTGTTTTTTAGCTTTTGAGAGCACTACTCCTATTGAAGCTCGCTTCTTAGTAGGCATTTTTAAAAAATAAATTCACCATACATGTAAATAAACGTATTGTAATGTTAAAAAAAAAAACATATGGTTTAAAAATCCCAGAACTCGACGCCTGCCAAAGGACGGTCTTAACGGGCCTTGTTGGCCTCTTCAAAATCTATAAAATGATTTTTTAGGCCGTTTTTTCGACTCAAACGGTCGATTTCGTAAAAAAAACCATTGTAAAGCGAGATCATGACAAATTTTATAACAATAATGAATATACCCAGAGATTGGCTGAAGTTATGCAATTTTAATATGGACGGGTGTTCGCACCTGGTAACAAAGAACCACTGAGCGAAATTTGGAGAATTTAGGACAAACGGTATGGATTTCTATAAAGAACAAACAAACAGAATTTCAACTTTATTTATATAGATAATATTAGTGTTATTATTAATATGTAATCCTTCAGATGGTAATTAAATGTCTCGTTTGGAGTTAGCATACTTTTTATTATTCATATTATATTATGGATCGTCTCTAAATTGATCGTCGTTATTCGTGATATTGATGTTATTATGCTTTATTTCTGTGTCTTATTTGTGAGGAATACTATTTTGATAATCACAGAACATTTTACTGGCAATCGCTGATATATTTCAGGCATATTCAGACATATTTAAATTAAAGTGATGAAAAGGTTCGTAAGCATTTTACGAGTGTTATTAACATGTGTTTTCTTTTCTGTACTAGTACAGTAAAGAAAACAAATGTTTCCATTACACTACTAGTAGCGTAATGGATCACTTTCTAGGCTAGCTAACAGTCTAGAGATATCATTTTAATAAATAACCAATGGCATAAGGGCCTATTCACACTATGGGTTTCGCGCCCGCTCCACTCTCGCTCTACCCCATTCACACTATCGCTCCGCTCCCGCTCCACTCCCGGTCCGCTCAAATATTCTAAAGAGAAATAGACAGAGAATTCCACTATCGGTACCGCTCCGGTCTCGCTCCACTCCAGGTCCGCTCTCGCTCTACCCCATTCACACTATCGCTCCGCTCCCGCTCCGGTCTCACTGGCAAATTATTCTAAATAGGAATAGAAAGAGGGTAATCACAATATTGGTAGAGGTCCGGCCTCGCTCTCGCTCCACTCTCGCTCCACTCCCGCTCCACTCTCGCTCCGCTCCCGCTCCACTCTCGGTCCGCTCTCCTAATGTCTTACCATATTCACACTATATAATTTTACACCGTTCATTTTTGAAAGGTTTAAGCTATTAAAGCCATTAATAATCGAAGTTTTCTGTATTCAGATTTTAATTAATGATTAACTTTCAGTTATTTAAGTATTCATTTATTCTTCAATTTTACGGCCAAAAAAAAAAATCAATTTTTCGTTTGTAGAAATAGCTGGTAAGTGTACTTTTCTTGATGAAGAAGATAATATTATCAAAAAATATAATAAGAAGAATATATTGCAACACAATGATAATTATTAATAATAATTATAAATTAATTTAATTAATGGTGAAGAAATAATTTAAATTTTTTTTGGAATGTATTCGAATACGCTTGAAAATTTCAAGTTGAAATCGGTAAATGCTACAAATTTACCGATTGTGTTCTCTTCTTTTCCTGATTAATATTTTAATTATTTTTTGCTTTAATATATTTTTTTGTTAATGATCTGACATTTTTCATAATATACTGCATTTTTATTCGTTTCAAATTAAACGTTATTTTATAATAGCAATGAGTATGTAGTCAATAAATAAATCGGTGACCGTTTTTTAGGAGTACATTAATTCATAGCAAAATATATCTCAAACATAACATGAATTTTTCACGTCGAAAAACCGCGCGTATTGTTGGTGATTTTTTTTTTTTTTTTTTTTATCATTTCAAGCGTATTCGATTACATTCGGAAAAAAAATTTAAATTATTTCTTCACCATTAATTAAATTAATTTATAATTATATATATATATATATATATATATATATATATATATATATATATATGTATATATATTTTTACAGTTGAACTTTTTTGGCCGTAAAATTGATGAATAAATAAATATTTTAATAACTGAAAGTTAATTATTAATTAAAATCCAAATACAGACGGCTTCGATTATTAATGGCTTCAATCGTGAACGGTGTAAAATTATATAATGTGAATATGAAAAGACATTAGGAGAGTGGAGCGGGAGTGGAGCGAGAGCGAGGCCGGACCTCTACCAATATTGTGATTACCCTCTTTCTATTCCTATTTTGAATAATTTGCCAGTGAGACCGGAGCGGGAGCGGAGCGATAGTGTGAATGGGGTAGAGCGAGAGCGGACCGGGAGTGGAGCGAGACCGGAGCGGTACCGATAGTGGAATTCTCTGTCTATTTCTCTTTAGAATATTTGAGCGGACCGGGAGTGGAGCGGGAGCGGAGCGATAATGTGAATCCGCCCTAAGTGTTCAACATTTCAGTTAGTCATGCGGGATGGTATAGCCCAAGGCCCCTCGCAGACTGATGATATAATGTCATAGGGTTAGGAAATTATTATCAACACATCTCTTTGTTTTTAAAGCAAACAAACAAATATTTAGGCTTAATGATGAAATTATCTGTAAACCTTTTTAGGTTTTAGATTAGCCAACTTATCTTTTTTCTCGGTATGTTAAATTGAACGACAATGTAATAAGTAAAACTCGTGAGAGATGGAAAGGAAATAACGTTATTTTTTAACCCTGTAACTCTGTATTTAAGCAGTTAACTCATGTTTTTATAACCACAACATTTTCTGTTGGTTTTTGATTAGATTAATCTTTTTTTTTTATTTTATTAACCCTAGAATACTAAACCTACCTTGGTCCCTTATTACCATTACAACTTCGCATTTCGACTACCAGGACCAAAATTTAGTTCTTAGAGTATTAAAAGAAACAATAAAAACAAATAATGATCAATTGAAGGGGTCGGGGCAAAATAGTGCCAAGCAACATTTTTAACAAAAATAAACTGCAGCTGCAGTCTGCTGTACATTACGTAGGACTATATTTATATGATGGAAATGCCACCTAAATATGACTATAGAGGCTCTATATAGTAGTGTAGGAAGAATATTAGTTTTGTTAACTCGAATTTTTAAGTCGGGGAAAGAAGCCAAAAGCTAAGTTACTATAGCCCCAAAATAACTATTCTTCTTTACATCTATAAACGTATTCCCTTATACATCTAATAGTTTTGATACGTAATTGTACTTATTTATGAAAATAGCCATATTTTGTCTTAATTGTTTTCATAAGGATATTAAAATAACTTTTATTTTGCAAACTTTTCTTAGTAGTTAGCAGTTAAAAAGATTCAAGATAAAACAGCCAAAAAAAGTTAATAACTTTTTCGCCTCCTCTATCCCGATATAAGTGACCATTGGTGAATATGTTTCTAAAAAAATGGAGGATTACTAAAAATTATAATATTAAAAAAATAGGCGTATTATATTATGTCATAATTCATTTCGATCTCAATTTTTTATTCTCTCTACCTTTGTTAGTTAAGGAAGTAAGTAAGCTCGAATATACTTCGGAATAATTATCTTAATTAGGACACCAACATAATCTAAAAGAAGAATGCTAATGAGATAAGCTTTCTTTATTTTTTTCCTTAATTGAAAATTACGGTTCATTTGTACATTTTAATCACAAGCTTCTCTGGGCAAACTTAATTTATTAGTTTAACTATAAGTCATTAGCAAAATTTCTTTACTCACTACCTAGTGAAATTTTAATTTTTTTTGGCTGATGATGGGGTCGATATCCGGAATACTATGATACATGTAAAACATGACAATCATTTTCTTTTTTTCATGCTTCGAAGTCTTGTCAATAAAATAAGAATCTGTTGTTTCTGAGAAGTTCTAGGTTCGCTCTGGTTTGAAACGAGGTGATTCTCTATCACCAGTCATTTTTAATTTAGCACTGGATTATGCCATTAAGGAGGTGACACGTAACGTGAAATTGGAAGAAAAATACCCGTGCTCGGATATGCCGATGATTTGGTGTTGCTTGGCGAGGACCCGGAAACCTAAGAACTAAATATAAAAACGTTTATGAAAACCGGTCAAGAACTTGGGCTGGAAATAAATACGGAATAGACAAAATATATGGTAAGTCGTTGAAGTGGTGACGATTTTGCCGATATTAATGTAGTAGGGAATACGTTTGAATACGTAAAGAAGTTTAAATATTTAGAGGCGATGCTACCTAGAAAAAAATAAACCGATTTTTCAGCTACAGTAGCTCGCTCCTTCTTTCCCGAAACTTAAAAATTAGGATTTACAAAAATATTATTTTCCCAACAGTCCTTCATGGAAGCGAAACGTGGCCGCTGACATTGAGGGATTAGCGACGGCTTAGAGTTTTTGAAAATACTGCGTAGAATATTTGGACCGAAGAGGGATGAACTAACCAGAAAATTTACACGCTCACACAACGCCGAACTGAGTGAACATTGCTCGTTAAATATAAATGACGTAATAGCTGCGAGACGATTAAAATAGGCGTGCAAAATTGCGAAACTTAGTAGTGAACGAATTCCGGAAAGACTAATAGGTGCGGTGCCGAATGGGAAACGTCCGAGGGGTAGGCCGAGACGGAGGTTGGAGGGTTGCGTTAAGGCAGATCTTTTAAAGATGGGTGTGCAAGTAGCAAGTTGTGGTGTCGGCATCGAACCTACGGGTCCGTCAAGCCTCCATTATTATTATAAGATAGCTACTATCCCTGTTTAAGACACCTTACAGACCGTGATAGTGATGATCTGTGAATATATATATTGAATATTTTAACAGTTGGATAAAGGAGGCGACGAATATCAAAGGAAAGGAAAAGAAGAAACTTTAATTGACTTTCCGCTTTTTTCGCGGAAGAGTCAATTAATATTCGCGGAGTCTTACATTGAAAGAGCTATTTTGTAATGAATTTTGTATCTTCATTTTGAGATATTTTAAATAAAACCTGCTAAATTGCGTTTTTTTTTTTTTTTTACTACAATTTCATAAGAGAATGCTGAGGCTACAATTTCATAAGAGAATGCAGTGTGAACGATCGCCAAGCTAGATAACCAATATTCAAAAAGCTCTAAAAACATATTTTTTATTTTTATTTACATATATATGAAATATATAGCAAGGGGAAGTATTGAAATAGTGAAAAATTATGAGTTTAGGTTTTCAGCGGATACACGTTTTGGAGAACACGGAAATAAACGATAAATCGAAAAGTACTGACAACTTTTAAGTTTTGCTAAACAAATTATTATACTCTACAACAAACGGAGACAAACAAAAAAGGTAAATAAATTTGAAAAAAATGTGTGAAGTTGAGGAATGGCGTTTACATATTTATCAAAAGATGTCTATTGCTAGTAAGTTGGTAGGTGAAAGTTATCTGATGAGCCCGTCGCACCAGATTTTTGCATTTTGTAATTAATTGGTTTTTATTAGTTTTTTATTTGCGTAAAGAAGTTAAATCCGAATCGCTTTGAATGCATTAAAAATAAATAAAGTAATCCGGGTATAAAAAAAAATAATAATTCATTTTCACAATTTTATTTCTCCTCACTTAGTAAGAAATAATTATTATTTTTTTATTACGTTTTCTAAGTGATTTAATGAAGTGCCTCATTGCTATCAGTTTTGCTAATAACTTTATTTCCATCGAAGACACACTCAAAGCCCATTTCCGGCTCAATTATAAGAAGATAGTTGCTTTAGAGTCTCATCAAATGTTACACATTTTTCGTTTAATGGGCAAAGCCTACTTAGTATAGGTAAGATTAGTAAAAAAAACTATTAATGATAACTTAAGTTGACATCTTTATCGCTCTCAAGACTTCAAATTTAGTCTAAGCTTTCTTTTCGTAACTCCTCTACAAAGATGCACCACTTGAGCAAAAGCTTCCATTCTCTAAGAAATGAACCTCATTAAAACGGCTATAGGAGGTAGCTAACGAATACCGTAAAAATGTAAGAATGCGTAGAAACTATTTTTTCTTGGTACTTTTTGGTTCCAAGAAACATGAACATTTTTAAATTTAAAAAACCTTCAGGTTCTTTTAATGATACTGTAAGACTCATGTGAGTTAACAATATTTATTCAAAGAAGAATAACAATAGACAATGCCACGTATTATAACAACACAAATATTAGAACAGGTTACAAAAATTATCACTTCGTAACACTAATAATCTGATGGCTTGAGCTTCAGAACAAGACAAAGACAAACTGTCCAGTCACTCGTTCCTTATACATAGTCGTAAGGAGAACATTCAAGAACCTTCTCGGCCTGCTTAGATGGTATTCGAACTTCGTAGTAAAAAACACGTGCTATGACAGTTTGTTCCAACAACTAGTTCTTTGAGGGAAGATGAAAAAAAATTCTTCAATTATTTTAGAATGTCTATTCGATCATTTGATGAATTGGCAGCTATAATCAGCGATGTATTAAAAGGCCAAGAAAATGCAGTAAGAGATATCCATACTACCTTTGGAAATGATAGAAGCAACATTGAGGTAAGTTTATAAAAAGTAACAATTCATATTTTCAGAACATGAAATATATTTCGCCTTAGAATATTTTTATTTACAATTTTATTTTCTCTTTTAATTTTACGATTCACTTATTTACATATATATTTTTATTTACAATTGTGAGCTTCTCGTGGGTATGCTTTGTTCAGGCATTTGTTGGCACACCGGTGGGATTTGTTGGGGTGGAGGGAAATTTATCGGCTGTGAGAAATTTATCGATCAAATAATGAATATTTGACAGAAAATCCTGATTACCAATCATCCTACAGAAAACAGTTGACCATTACACACGTCTAAATTACTTAAACAAATAAAATGAGTTATAACATATTAAAGATTAAATCTCAAATTACATATCTTATTAATTCCACATTGATATTGATACAAAATCATCAATCTAATTAATAATAATTTCAAAGATTAATTTTAATTGATTATCTAATAACATAACATCTAATAATAAGTTAAATCTATATAAATAAAGATGAAATTCTGTTTGTTTGTTCTTTATAGAAATCCATACCGTTTGTCCTACGTTCTCCAAATTTCGCTCAGCGGTTCTTTCATACCAGGTGCGAACACCTGTCCTTATTAAAATTGCATAACTTCAGCCAATCTCTGGGTATATTCATTATTGTTATAAAAATCGTTTTGATCTCGCTTTACATTGGTTTTTACGAAATCGACCGTATATAGATTAAAAATGAAATTCTCCGGGTGAAACCGGTATATACAGCTAGTAAGTAATAAAAATGAAATTAATAATTATATTACTTAAATTAACCTGTATTAAAGAGGAAGATAGGAAAAAACGCAGCGGCTCATGTGCACTGCCCCATTGAAAACAAGGTATTTGTGGACCCCAAAAGCGTCGAGTAGCCGCCAGATACGAGGAGAAACAAGCGTTAGCTCCTCGGCCTATCGGACTAATCCGGAACATCCGGCCGTCACTTACCGCCCATGTGCACTGTCCCTATATACCTAACGTATGTCTGCCTATCGGCGTAACATTACGCCTAGCGGCCAGCGTGCCTTGCCGCCCATGTGCACCGGGCCTAAGGGTTACAGAGGACACAAGCAAATGGAAAAAAGTCATTCGGGAGGATACCATTGAAGAGTGGAAAAGGAGGTGGGTGGCCACCGCGTTAAAGGTTCCACTTTATGAAAGTATTTCCCCACCGTTCGCGCACGTTTGGACACAAAGTGGGTCCTCCCGGACTATCGGGTCTCGCAATTCCTTACCGCACACGGGACTTTTCGAGCCAGACTTCATAGCTTCGGGAAGGATATTGATCCCCTGTGCCCAACATGCGGAATACCGGAGACATCTAAGCACATTGTATTAAATTGTACCGCCTTTGAGTCACTGCGTAATCACGGAGAACGAGTTTCCTGAGTTGATGGCAGAACAAAACTATCCGCATTACAAAGCATTTGTATATGGGTGGAAAGATGTTCTCGGACCAGCTGCCTTAAACCTTGGAAGACCACAGCAAAGACCACCTGACTGAGGCCTCTGAAGAAGGAAGAAGAAAATTGGAAATAGTGAAAACGGGACGTAATTTCTTGGAACTAAATGAGAACATGCGAGTGTTTTCATGTTGTCAACACCCGTGTTGCCGAGAGGCAAGGTAGGGTGGATATCAAAATAAAAAATAATAACCAAGTCCCGCGAAATGGTCTGTGTGTATGTGCGAAGAGACTAACTTAATAACTAAAAAACATGCGAAACTGAAATTTGATATTTGAGGTAAGTAAATGCCCATGATGTGACAGCAAAAATGTAGTCAAAATTGAGTAAACCGGGCTTAATAAAATGGCATAAATACAGATAATAAAAAAAACAATTTAAGGTTTGTTCCAACAAGCACTTAAAACACACTCACCTATTTCGTACGCGCAGTACTTCACTAACAGCTTATTATTAACTAGTAAGGCGTAAAGGTCATGCGAAAGAGTTTTCTACATGTTTTAGGTGATTGTTGAAACATACATACATATTAAACGGAAATCATTTGTTTCCAAAAATACACGACTATTGATAAAATCAGTATTATTTTCTCCTTTAAAAAAAGAAATAAATTACAATGAATCGAAAATTATTGAAGAATTTCACGTTCTGCAATAATTGTAATACTCTAGGCCTATGGAGAATAACAAACAACTAAATGTGGATAAAGCTATTTTATGTCAATTTTCTAGATTGCGAATACAATATTCAAAACTATTTCTACACCAATTAGGTTGATAAGTGAAAGTTATGAGTTGCACACATCGCACCAGATTTTATAGTTTGTCACCGCTTCAAAAATGAACATCACGTGAATTTAAATTACTAAGATTATAAATCTTTTGAAACTTAATCATTTATAGTCCCAGCTTTCTCATTTATAATAATAGTGTAGAGAAACTTGACAGAAAAAGAGAGGTACTTTACCTACAAAATATTAGTACGTAATTTTTCATTCGTTCGTAATTTTTCATATATTGTGGTAATTTATCTGTTCCAAATTTTCTGACCAGTATGAAACAATAAAATTTTAAAAGTTAAATCACTAAATATTTTTTACGGTCCGACTCTTAAAACAGATTGTCTTATCATCGCTTCTGCTGCCCTTATGTGCCGCAAACAATGGGAGAAAAAGCAGGAACCATATCTTGTTGCGATGTTTACACATAACTGACTCTGAAGGATCCAACAGCGTTATCGTCTACCTTTTTCCGATCCAAGAATCATGGTCGACTGAGCAGAGGGGATTCTTCCTGAATTCGAGTAAACATAGCATCTAACAATATTAGTAGTGATTGGAAGAAAAAAAACAAAAATATATATCATATCGAAATAATACTTCTTTTATATAAATATCATTGCGAAATGACGTGATGGCATACAGAAATTAAATGATTGTAAAAAAAGTCATTTTAGACATAGGAAAGGAGAGTGCCCAGCAGCACCTCTTTCCGGACTTGACACTAATTCAGGAGAGCAGGTCTCTCATCCAGTTTATTTTTTTTTCCATTACATATTTCTTTAATATAAAAGTTGGCGATTTCTAGAGAATTGGAACTTTAAAATAATGCAAGACGGAGTAGATAAAAGAAGATAATTAGGCTAAGGTCATATTGTTCCATTTTGAACTACGAGATTAGGGGAATATCTTCATACCTTGGCCAAATTTTCATTAGTTTCATCTCAAGGGTCATCTTTTGGCAAATATTCTCTCTTCTATAGTTTATTAGACAGGCCACTTTTTATTTTTGCTCCAAAAATACATTCGGCCACGATATTCTTCAAAGAATATCTAAAATTGGAACACACCTGCAGGGTCTGGTAAATTTTATAAAAGAACTAAGATCTTCCTCCGGCATCCTAAATTTAGAGAGTACTGGAATTATCTAGAAGTTCATTCTTTTTTTATTATTATTTTTTTTTTTATATCCGTATAAATTATAGCATAATGTAAATGTTTATTCAAGTGATGTCAGAGAGCTTGTAGGGATCCAAGATTATAATTTGCGCTTTGTATAAAAAAAAAAAAAAAATACATACTTTTAATTTTATTAATTTTAATTATATTTAGTAAGCTAAAAGAAAAAGTAGGTTATTTTAAAACCAGGCATTTTTATTTAAATTAAATTATTTTATCGACTTTACATGTGATTTTTCAATTATTACAGCTTTTTTAAATATCTTAATTGCATTGTCTCATCTTATTCAAAAAACAAGGGAAAAAATATATGTTGATTTTTTTTTAATATTCAGAATATATAGAAAAAAAAAAATTTAAAGTAAGCTCCCCTAATAATCTCAGTATTCCGAGTTTGTGAATGGTGGTGCCGTGGCATCTATTAACTGGGCATTAACTCCCCCGTCCCACAGTGTTTCGATTAGTATAAGCTAGGTGGACAAAAGTCATGATTGAAATTCTAAAAATTGATATTCTAATAATGTAAACAATACATCAAAACGTGGCATTCTAATATTTCTTAATGTCTCACACACTCCACCTCGTTAGTAATAGGGTCCAAAGGTGTAAAATCGTGGTGTAATTGAATAAATCAGTTGAATTCCAGGCATCACTTTAATCATAAAAATACTGTGTTCCTAAATTTGTATATATTGATTGTTAAGGATTAATATGCCTTGGACTAGTGAGTGTTAATTTACTCTAATAAAGTAAATTTATCTGTTAATCAAACCACAATAAAAAAATGTTTTTGAAATGATTGCAGGATTTTTTCATCGTTTTGAAACTTCCAGATGATGATCCAGAGGCTGATTTTTCTGTATAGAGTAGGGGCACCTTTCAGCTTAATAATAATTTGTATCATAGCCTGCACACTCGAGTACAACATTCTTTTTTTTAGTACTTTCTTTCCGAAATGGATATTATTTTAATAATCGTTGAACCACTCTACGGGAGAAAAATCTCTTTTCTCTTAAAGTTCCTTTCGTCCAAACATAATTTTAAAAACCATACAGAGGACTGAGGATGAGGTTGTCTAACTATTTCAAAAAATAGCCTCAAAAATTTCTCATAAATGGGTTGCTGCGGGAAAATCAAAGCGGCATTTTTAGGCTAAACGCCAACTTCCACATTTCAAGTAACCACTATGATCCCCGGAAAAATTGTTTAAGATATGACTTATTCATTTGAAGAATGCTAAGTAATTAAGTTGAAATGAAAGATTAGCTTGACTCTAAGCCTACAGAGCATTCCTACAAGCAGACTAGGATGCAGTCTATGTAGGCAGGACATGACTTCTTGCCATTACCGTCTAAGAAAATCTTTTACTAATAGGTATTTAAGGAAATGGCATTTCCTTTTTCCCCCACCGTATTTCTTAGCAGTACCAGCACTATCATTTGGCGCAATCCTCGGCCATAATCTATGATATCCGATCAAAATTATATGCACACATAAAACTAGATATGTGACCATCATGCTACACCTGTGACAATATCAAATATTAATTTAAGGTAAAAAAAAAAAAAAAAAAACTCTAAAAAGAAAGAAAAGAAGGAAAAAAGAGAAATACATGTAAAGAGGATTAGAAAAAATAAAGTGTATAGAATTTTGTTTTGATAGGCTTTAGTTTTTATTTTTTGTTCTTAATCTCCTGGCAATCGTTTTAAATTCGATTTTTAATCAAGAAAAATGTTTTATTTTATAAAGGAATTACTTAATTGGTCGTAATAAATGAAAAAATGACGAAAAACCATTTTATAATTTAATGTACTATATTCAATTTATGAAATATATACAATATTAAATATAATATATTAAACTTTATAATAAAATACAATCATTTTATAATTAAATACAATATCTTTATAATTAAATATAATAATTTTATAATTAAATTACTTAAATGGTCGAAAGAAATGAAAAAATGACGGAAAATACTTTTGTCCACCTAGCTCCAACTAAGCGAAACACTGAAACACCCGTATAGAGGAGAAGGCGAGATAGAGGTTTTAAAAAAAAAAAAAAAAATATATATATATATATATATATATATATATATTCTTATTATTAAATAGAATATAAAACTATTTAATAATAGGAATATATATATATGGTGTCGTCCACGATAAAGGATAAATGATTAATATATATTAGACATTTATTGGTACTAATCGACGACCATAACCTATCTAAAAAAAGAATTATATTTATTTTTTATGTAATTTGCGCCTGCGCTGGAGCGCATTTAGCAAATTTGCAGAATATGCAAACTGTCTCTGCGATTTGCTTGATTCAATTTGTATGACAGGAGCTGTGGAAAGACGGTTTGCATTTTACTGAGACTTTAGCTTCATAGTAAGCTTTTGATGGTCAAAATGATCACATTGATAAAATTCACACCTCTGAGTAGGTTCTGCTCTACATACAATTTTGTTGAAAATTTTATGGTATTTTCACAAACATTCTAAATTATCAAGATTAGGTGACAACTTTAGCGGTTTTTCTGACAACCTTAGCAATGACATCTTAAATATCATTGAAGAAACAGAAAAAAATTATATAGTATCGATATATCGATAGATAATTATACCAATTGGCTTAGAAACAAATTAATAGAAAATATTAAAAACATTTTAATATTTTTGGCATCTGATAGGTTGCAAATAGGCAAAAATTAAAAAAAAAAAAGTTAATGATGGAAAATTAAATGTGTCCTATGTGTGAAAGTCAAATAGATGAAAAATATTCAAATTTCCTGATAGTCGGAAAGAGGTTTTTTTCTTTTTTTTTTCTGAAACTATTTCTTTATTTTTTGACTATATTTGATTTGTCGAGTATTTTTGTATTAGTAACATTAGATATTTAAAAAGAATAGAAAAGTTAGTGCAGTTCATTTTTAAAGCTGAATAGTGGTTTGAAACCCCAGTTAACATTTCACAGTTGATTTAGTTGTATAAATGTCTTAATCATATTAACAATATTATATTTGAAGTCCTCTTGTAAGCAACTATTGTAATTAAGGGTAGTAAATAAAAGCTTGTTTAATTTTTTTTTTTTTTAGTTTTTAAGAAGGCTTTCAAATTCTTTTGATATTTAAATGTTGCAGTAAAAACTTACTTTTTTTTTTTTGTAATATCTTTAATTGGTCGGTGAGTTCTTAAGCCCAAAATGTTATGTCCTCCATTTCTACTATTATTTTTTCTATTTTCGCCTGAATTGGAACTTTAATGACCAAACCGTTTTCCTAAGTAGAGGGTCTAGATGAAACTAATTAGACCTTTGCAATTCTTGCCGGCAATATCTGCAGTTATGGCTTGGATTAAACGCTTGACTTAAAATAAGGAGTGGAATTTTCTTTTTTTCCAATTTCTAAGTACATTTGAAAATAATTTATTGAATCATTGTATTTAAAGCTTGGTATTGCCTTTAAGTTCGTGAGTTATTGAGTATCATTTAGCATAAAGTCGACGGGTGGCCCCGTTTTAGGTAAATATTAGAACTGACATGTTTTAATATTTCCTAATAATTCTTTTTATTATTGTTTTCTGATATAAATATTATATAACAGTTCTAAGTAATTATTGATTTTATTTGGAATAGGTCTCACTAGGTATATTTACCATTTCTTTATGGATTTCTTATCAATACATTTGAAGTTATAAGTTTGATAAAAAGTGGAAACAATACTGAAAAATACAGAATTACGTGTACTTTTTTTATTTTTTCTTGAAAGGAAAAATAAATCCGCATTTATGAAATAAGAAGCATCAAAACAAGGAGAAGAAATAAAAGTTTATGGCCAACTGACTATAAATTGAGAAATGATATTTTATTGGGTACACTGGATAGGTACTGACAAAAGTATCCAATAAGTTCCTTACTAAAGAATTATTATATATTTTTTTCTCTTTCCAATTAATAGCATTATTGTAATTTTAAGGAAATTGTTGTTGTCGGCTTTATTGTAAATTTCTTATAAGTATATGTACTTTAAATAAAAGGAAATAGATTTATTTTATTTTCAACATCTGAAACAGCAATAAATTATCGTTAATACTAACTTGTTTGTAAAATGGGTTAAATTCAGTGCATTCATTATAGACATATTATATAGCACCATTCTTTTCGAACTGAGTGAAAGTAAAATGTTCTAAATTTACACTAAAAGTGAAAGTATCTTAAAAAATATTTCCTAATCCATGAAAATTTATTTTAATTAATATATAAGCACGAAATTAGCGTATTATACATGAAACTCTCTCTTTAAAATTACCCTTTAACCTAAAACCGACTTGGGTGACAATTCATGAAAATCGAGGGGTTGGGTTAGGGTGACAGGAAGGGGACGGCAGAACACCTTTTTTCAGTCGGGAATGGTAGGTCATTTATTCCTCAAGCCTCCCTCACAAATTCCTTCCGTCTTTCGACTTTACACAATTCTTCCCTAGCTGACAGAAGAGTCCATCCAAGACTTACAACTTAAACACTCGCAAAATTGTAACAAAAGATATTTTTCAATGTTAAATTTTAATATATGTCGTACTGTAATAATAATTCATTTACAGTACCATGTTTCTGAAAAGCTTCTCTGAGGGTGTGCTGAATAAGTCTAAATCTTGTATATACATTTTAAGACAGAGGTGATGTATATTTACTTAATAGGCCATCGCACCAAAGAAAAAAGTAGAGCGCTGCAACGGAAATGGACAGACCCGGTTCGATTTCAAGCCGTGGCCAATCTTTATTTTCCTAATAATCTTACATATATATATATATATATATATATATATATATATATATAGATATATATATATATAAGGGGGTATGGAGCACAATGAAACACGGGGCACAGTGAAACCGTCGGTGCACTGGGCGAACCACAAGGTCTGGTGCAACCAAATTTAGACAGCAATCGGGCTGAGTGACTCCAAACAAAGTCAGCTATTTGCCCCCTTTCGACTTGTTACGTGACAGACTCCACGTGCTGAAGTGCGGTTTTGTGTGGTAAAACTAAACATTTTCTTCGAACGGATTTTCGTCTCTAGATAAAAGTAATTACGTTGTTCAATCTGCTCTTACAACATTTCATTATGCATATATCTCTTAAGATTTTGCCTGACTTCGGCTTTCCTACCTCTTCACGTTGATCGTAGGAAGTAAAAGACAACAAAATGGCTCGTATGGGGTTCCTTGAAACAGAGGTGTTCGGGTAACAATGAAATGTTTTATGTAGCCCCACGAGTGTTTCATCGTGCCCCATGTGTTTTTCATTGTGCAATAAGCAGTCGGTTTTATTTTTTCATTTCCTTATAGAATGGTGCGAAATCGAGAGCTTTCCTCTCTGACAACTAAGTAAAATTTTCCTCTCTCTTGAAGAATTTCGTGGCTATCCTAAAGCAGAAGAACGAAAAACCGACTGGAAGCCGAATAAAGTTTTTTTGTTAATTATGGTGTTGTTTTTTCAGTTGCTTCAAAGTACCCTTTGCGCTGTTTCATTGTGTTCGGGCACAATGAAACAATTTTTTTTTTGGAAAATAGCTGCTCGCGGTTACACCTGATGAGTAAAAAATGTTTAAAGCATTTCTTACTTAGATTAGATCCTAATGTAACATGGATAAAAAAAAATGAATATAAAGTCTCAGGTGGGGTGCTATGAGTAAAAGAAACTTTTGTGTTGCATTGTGCCCCACCTTCCCCTCTGTACATATATATACCTCAAATATCTGATTTGTACCAATTTCGATGACACTTAAGTACCTATGCCATTATTTTATTATTACGCTACTATTTAAGTATATTTTTTTGTAAAAGAAAAAAGGGTGGTAAGTGAGTTCGCATCGCACCAGATTTTAAACTTTAATTACAACAAAATAAATAATAACAAATTTTTAAATTCGGATTGAATATATTCCACAAGAATAAATAAAAACCGTCCGAGCACTCTAATAGAGTTATTATTTGATATTATTTATTTCTGCGGTAAATAAACGCTTTGCTCTCTCCAAATTCCTGATTCTAGTACCTTTTAGGAGTAGAAGATGAAGTAAGCAGCTTAAACTAAAAGGCTACATTTTCCCAAGATCTTCTGTACTTTTCGCTTTCAATGTTTTAGGTTCTTTTCAAGCATCAAATAGATTGAGGGTGTATAAGAGTACGAAATAGTTTATAAACTAATTTGGAATCGAATTTAAAAGTTGGTGCATTTAATCATCATTTCATAAAATAAAAAAACTTAAAAAATGCATTTATTAAAAAAAAAAACATTTCTCAAAACACTCATAAAAATCATTTCATAAAAAAAAAAAAAAAAAAAAAAAAAAAAAAAAAAAAAAAAAAAAAAAAAAAAAGGAACCTCTAGCCTCTTGCTTGTACTTATTAGGTTTACGAAGTTCTTTTTTTATATTACTGCTTTAACCGCAATCTTATATAGCTTATAGGATAACTGTAATTAAAAACTAAAGCAATTTTTCATTTATTAGCACTTTCCTTATTGTATTCGTTAATCTGATTGATTTTGTGCGGATATATTACGATTTGTATGGTTTATAGGATTAACTTTCTTACAGTCGACATAAGACTATGATGAAGTTATTTTTTTCTGAAGAAATATTCCTCTTTCTGAGTATTTATATTTTCTTATATTACTGTATTCATACCGAGAACGAGAATGAGAAAAAACGGCTGCGGTTGCAGGATGAAAAATAGAAGAGAATCTGATATACGAGAGATTTGAATGAACAGAAGGAGAAACCTTGTAGGCAGTAAAAGAAAGCTACAGTGCGCAGTTTTATGATTGCTGCACATTGTAAGTTTGCCAGTAACTTCATATTATTAAATTTTTTCAGTTTCCCGTGTACAATTCCATTCCCAGTGAGAAAGGGGAGGTGGAGGTTTGTGGTATTGTCGATCTATTCATGTGAACAGAAGTTTATAGCTTAAGTTATTTATGACACTTTTTATTTACCAAGATATACGTATTTCACTTATGAAACGGATAGCTGAACTATATTATTGGATAAGATTGCTGATGCGCTTGTATATAAATATTTGATTAGTGAACATGAATGAAAAGTTATATTATCGCTTATCCAAAATAATCTGTAAAAAGCATTGCACTCTTGGAAGATATTTTAAGTTCTAAGGTACTTCGAATATTTCTCAATCTGTTGAATCGTATGACAGTGAAGGTACTTAGCATCTTAGTCTTCGACACTTTAAATTTGTTCTTCATTATTACGTTGCACTTAAAACGTATAAGTTATTAATTTAATATGATATGCATTTATAAATAAAATCTAAATTAAAAAAAAAAATATGGGCGAATAGTTATGATCTACAAATTATGTGTCAATTGTGTACAATAACTTTTAATTTCTACATCAAGGTGTTGCCAAGAAGAGTTTTAAAAATCAGCCGTCATGTACTATCAAATTAAAAAAATATTTTTTTAGTTAATTAAAAAAATACATTTATGAGTTTTATGTCCAAACAATAAAACCCATTGCACATCTAACACTGATATATTCTCAAGATCAATAAATATATTATTAAAATAGGTAGAATTAGCTCACAGTTGTATTCCAGGCAAAATATTTTGAAAGCTATCATTTTTATTTTATTTTAATAAATTACATGTGTTATCAATGTGATATATCAGGTTGAGAGCATCATTCTTACTTAATTGAGAATATCATTGTATGTACATATTAGAGCACTCTAGTTTCATTAATTTATCTACCTTACTTAAATTTGTATATATTGGGCGAATTACTACTTATTTATTTTATCTCATTAAAAAGACCAACATTACTCATAAGTCAAGAGGCTTTTTATAAATTTGTTTCAATCTTTTTATTTAAATGATTCAATTCGTATTTACCGGATGCGATTAAAGTGTTTAGTAATCTTTTGAATTATTAGGTTGAATCGTCCTTTTTTTGATCCCAAAACTCTTCACATGTATATGTATATAAATATAAAGTATATAAATCAATCACAAAAAATATTTTTGGAAATAATTTTTGAGCTCTTTCCTTGCTTAAGGCCACGAAGATTAAAAAAAATTAAAGAAGAATCTTGATGAAAGGATAGGAACTGAGGAGATAGGCAATAGAAGAGATGCCAAGAAACATGAATAGAATACACAGAAGGGTCAAATGGCAAAACTATCGAGTATGTCAACAAGAACTTAAATTTTCAAAGAGATGTCAGTACCGATATGTGTTGCAAAGTATATTTTGAATTGCGTTGATCACATTGATCAATTGATTTAAATAAACATATAAGTAATCGATTATATTTTAATCATTCCCTAATAGTAGATTAGCAAACATGAAAACTAGTCAGTCTAGAAACACATTTTTTTAACAGTGCAACATGGATTTCAACTTCGGGGTCACAGATTGTACACGGTGAATCATAATTTAATTCGAAGCAAATTCGGTAAGTCAGATGTTTACCTGGCTAGCAAGTCAGGGATCAATTGACTCCCCAAGATTCAAATGAGATATTGAATGTATTCAGTATACAAATTCGATGTAGCCAGCGATTTCTCTACAAAATATGTAAGAGATAATTCACACCATAATTGCTCAAATGACCATTAAAAAGAATTTATGTTTTTGTTAAACGTTTTATTTTTTAATATTCATTATTGCTATTGCTAATACCCGTATTGCCTATAAGGCTTATTAAGAAGAAAAATAAAATATTATAAAATAATGATATTCATTGATAAATTATAGTATATACTTTATAAATTTTTGTATACTTATTTAATTTGCTATTTTTACATTCTATGTCAAATAAAAATCAACCGATGTTGCAGTGTATTAGTTCTGATATTTTTATTATTGATTTTAGTTTTTTAATTTTAAAATAATTGTAGAGGAGGGATGTGTCCTGAAAAATTACCTCGATTCTTTACACGAATTCTTCAAATGCGGAATTCTTTACCTTGGCCGTCTTTTTTATTTTATTTTTATTGGCTTATCTATTAGTAATATATAAAATTTATTAAATAATAAAAAAGAGCTAATAGATAAGAATAAAACTTCTAAATATTTCAATTTTAATTTGTCGTTCGAGGAACAGATTTAAATTTATGAAAAAGACTAAAAACAGTTACTACTACTGTAGTTCTAAAGTAGTTTTCATCAAGAGATTACCCGAACTTTATTAGAACATAGAATTAGAAGTATGATTCCCTCATCTTAAATATCACAGCATACTGTAAATATAGGCAAAACAAATAAAAAATATGATCGTTTTTTTTTTTTTTTTTTTTTTTTTTATTATGTATCTAAAAAACAGATTCAGTTGTAGTTAGACATTGATTTCAATATTCTTCACTTTTATTGTATATCAGTTTACTAGTACTTCACCATTCTTATTCTAGTGAATGGTAATTTACCTTTCTTTACTCTTTTTAGAATAAAATGTAATGATTAATAATTCATGCGTGAAGGCTTCCCTATAATAGATTTTTATCTCTTTGTCCCTAAATTTAACTCTGAAATTAAGGATCTTGGCCCTAAAAGAGGAAAACTTAATTTTTGTAATTCCATTTTTTTAAAAATGCCAAATAACTTTTTTCTAGAATGTAATAGGATTACTTTTTTCTTTTTTAGTTTTTTGTAACTTGTATAGTGCTCGATTACAGATGTTAATCAAATCATGTTTTGTTTACCCTGTATTAGTGAAATATTAATGATGAAGTATCAGTTTCTGTTTTAATTGAACATGTCATTTTTGGATGGAAATTTCCTCAATTTAAATGATTCAATGAAATCATCAATTTTCTTTCCTCCTCGAACAACAACATAAGGACATATAAAATATAATTGAACTGTTACGAAAGGTTATTATACTTCAACTAGGCTTATTAAAGCTAGGTATATTTTCACCCATTAATTTTAGATAATACAAGTATATTATAATATTAACGCCTACAGAGCGTGCTTAGAGGAAAGCCATGGAAATATATGATTCTAGAATGAGTTCGATCTCATATGGTACCCAAACATAAAAGCGTACACGATAATAAAATCGAAATCCACTTAATAAGCCAATAATAAATTCATCCATATTCTATTTATAATTTAGCGAAAATACCAATATAGAACTTCATGTTATAAATAAGTGATTTCAACAGACTTCTTCCCTGGAAACCTTCCTCTACTGAAATCCATTAAACACACAAACCCCTGAAGACTGGGACCTCCAGTATAGTCCTGAGGGAATCACAATCGGTATAGACCTCTTGGCCACTTGCCCGTCGGATTAGGGCTGATTCTTCTTTTATCCGCCGATAACTTTACACACCCTCTTTATCGTCGGAATAGAAAAAAAAACTCTTATCGTTAGGCTTATTTACAACTAGTTTATCACGTTTATGTAAATAATTAATTGAGGAGGGGAGAGGTTGGCTTAGAGAACACAGGCTAACGTTATAAATTGATTAAGATATTTTGATATAACTAGTTTCAAAAATCATACATTGTTGTTAAACACTTCAAAACGCGCTTTGATTTGTTACCAATTGGTTACAAATCAAATATTGGAAAATTATCTACTGCAGATAATTTCTTCCATTATTTTCAATTTTTTCCACTGATTTTTTTTTTTAGGATTTCAATGTTATTCTCTCCGTGTCCAATTCCCTACGATTTCAATCGATCTAAGAGATGATGCTAATTAAAAAATACAAAATGATTTGAAAGATTTTTAAATAAGATTTTATAGTTTTAACGAAACTTAAACGGTTTGATTTTTTACTAGCTGGTAACTTGATAATTATCTACTACAGAGATTTTCTTACATTAATGTAAACTAGTCATCAATTTTCATCCTGCTGATTTTTTAATTTTTTTTTTTACAATCACAATGTTGTTTTCTCCAGATTTAATTCTCTTCTATTTCAATCCAATCTAGTAAAAGATACTACTTTAAAAAAAAAATTTGAAAAATCACTATCAATTTTTCACTTTTTTTAGAATTAAAAAGAAAATGTTGAAATATATCTGCGCCCCGGAGGTATAATGGCGATCTGTTTATTGAATTAACTGAGTAAAAAACGGATTTAAATAGCATGATAAATACTTCCGATTACTTATCAACATAATTAACAATGTGAGAAACATTCATTAAGCTGTCTGTTTAAGTAACAAGAACAAATTTATTAAAATATTCATCATGGTATTTAAAGTCACATTTTAAAATTTAAATTTAATTTAACAGTCGACCCACTACATAACGACTCTTTACAAACGAGTTTTTATAACTTGAACGGGCCTATTCACACTATCTGTTTCGTTACCGCTCCGCTCCCGGTCCGCTCTCGCTCTACCCCATTCACGCTATCGCTCCGCTCTCATAAAATCTTATCATATTCACATTATATAACTTTTACACCGTTCAGGACTGAAGCCAGTAATAATCGAAGCCGTCTGTATTTGGTTTTTTAATTTAAAGTATTTATTTATTCATCAATTTTACAGCCAAAATAAAGTTTAACTTATCGTTTGTAGAAATAGCTGTTAAGTTTACTTTTCTTGATGAAGAAGATAATAATATCAAAACATATAATAAGAAGAATATATTGCAACACTATGAAAATTATTAATAATAATGATAAATTAATTTAATTAATGGTGAAGAAACAGGGAGATTCGCTATCTCCTGTTTTATTTAATTTAGCTCTAGAATATGTCATTAGGGAGGTGATAAATACCGGAAAGGGTTTGAATCTGGGGGGAAATATATCCGTACTCGGTTACGCTGATGATTTGGTTTTGCTTGGCGACGACGTGGAAACGATAGAACTAAATACAAAAGCATTGATGGAAGCCGGAAAAGAAGTAGGGCTAGAAATAAATACGGAAAAAACAAAATATATGGTTAGTTGTAGAACCGGTGACAATTTTGGCGATATTGAAGTAGAAGAGGAAATATTCGAAGCCGTTGAGAAATTTAGATATTTAGGATCTACTGTAACTAGAAAAAACGAAATTGAAGAGGAAATGAAGGCTAGATTAAAGGCGGGAAATGCTTGTTATTTCTCGGTTGCAAAATTACTTGGGTCAAGCCTTTTATCCCGAAATTTAAAAATTAAGATTTACAAAACTATAATTCTTCCGACTGTTCTTTATGGTTGTGAAACATGGCCGTTTACAGTAAGGGATGATAAACGCCTTATGGTGTTTGAAAATAAAGTGCTGCGTAGAATATTCGGGCCGAAGAAAGATGAGTCAACAGGAGAATTTAGACGGCTACACAATGCGGAATTGAGTGAGCTTTACCCGGTTAATGTAATCGAGTCTATAGCTGCGCATCGGTTAAAGTGGGCATGCAAAATGGCGAGTCTTAGTAGTGAACGAATTCCTAAAAGATTGATAAACGCTTCGCCGACTGGTAAGAGGAAAGTTCGAATTGACGTTTGTTACAACTAAGTTCAATCTCCAAATCCTCAATGATAGTGGGAAAGCTAGATTGGAAGCCTGACATTCTATCACAGATTGATGAGCCAGGTCTTCGCCTGCAACATTTTCTCCAGAATTTTCTACGAAAATAATCTTTGCGTTAAATTATACTCATAAGAGATACAGGTTAAAATACTTATTTTTCGACCTGTGGTCGTACTGACAGTTGACAGGGAAACTCTAGGATTTGCAAATTGCTATTAATTGTATCTCTTAAAACGATCATGAGTGTCGTCGTCTTGATTTGAAGAATTACAGGGAATCTCCGATCCCTAACTTGAAGAAAAGAGGTTGTAAGTCAATGGCCCCGGCCACGAGTTTGAAAATAATTGATGGTGTTAAAGGGGGAGAATAAGTTGAAGAAAGGGACTTGCTGCATCCATCAACGGCGGTCATCACTCATAGCGACAGAATAATCCACTTCCCTGGACATCCTGTCTACCAAGAAATCAATTAGCCATCTCTATCGAAGTGAAACTTGGCGAATTATTCATCGAAGAACAGGTGGTTTCTGCTATCTCTTTCTTCATAATCCATTCGTTAATCTTACCACTTTTCTTTGAATCGTCAGTTATATTTTTTCCCCGACCCCACCAGGGACCACCACCGTCGCGAGTTAGCTCTCGCACACCTAAATTGTCATTAACTAATTACTATGGTTTTTTTTTCCTAGCTAATTACCTCTCGCAAAGGTAAATATGCAAAAAGTCCTTATTATGTGGTGTAGCGGTGGGGGAGGGGGGGTGGGGCTCCGCCCCTCTGCCCCGACTACCGCGACCAACGTTTTCAATGCGATCTCTTGTTAGTTCTCGCGAACTAAAATTTTAAAAACTGTAATTAATACGGTTTTTTTTTCGCGACTAGTTACCTCTCGCATAGGTAATTAGTCCAAAAATCTTTATTAGGTAAGACTGTAGATTGGGGAGGGGGGGCGGGTTTTCCCTGACCCCACCAGGGACCACCACCGTCGCGAGTTAGCTCTCGCACACCTAAATTGTCATTAACTAATTACTATGGCTTTTTTTTCCTAGCTAATTACCTCTCGCAAAGGTAAATATTCAAGAAGTCCTTATTATGAGGTGTAGCGGTGGGGGACTACTACCCGACTACCGCCACCAACGTTTTCAATGCGATCTCTTGTTAGTTCTCGCGATATAACTTTTTATATAAATAAAATGGTTTTAATGTTTTTTTTTTTTAATGGTTTTAATGTTTGTTGAGTGGATTTTTATGCGGTTAAAAGCGGCCAAATTTGATACATAATATACAGTAAAAACTAAAAAATATGCAACATAAAATATAAAAGTATGCTCTTAAACAACTGTCATATTCAAAGTTAATAATGTGTATAAAACATTTCACAGGAAAGAAAGTGGAGGAGACTATTTAGAAATGAAACCTAAATTAATTTAATTGTTTTTAAATCTTAATCAAACATACATTTCCGATATTAACATTGAAAGCATTTAAAACTAGAAAGTAAAAATAATTCAAACTTACTAGTTAACAGGAATAATACACGGATAACATTAATAATAATAATTAAATTAACAATCAATATAAAACAAGTTGAAATACTCAAGGAAATTATTAAATGAATTTCTAAATTCGGGTACTCTTATATTAAATTTGGGCACTCTAATCTGCATTTCTAAATGTGGGGAAGCTTATTTGAATAATGAAGGGGAAAATACCTGTCAGTTGAGCGTGATCACGGTCAAATCACCTTGTACGACCGCTGACGTAGAAAAAGTACTTACTCAGTACTGCACCCAAGACCCTCCTTTTTTTTCTAAATTTATTTCTGTTGATCCTAACCTCCTATCGTTTAAAATATTTTTATAATTCGAAAATGATGTTTCGACATGAACTGATGTAATTGGAGCAAATTTATAAAGCCTAAAATTATTGGGTCGTTGAGAACAATTGAATTATCCCCGTTCAAATTTTTATTTATTTTTTTCAGGATCTTAGACCCTGAATTTTTTATAAAAACGTCTTCCATCTTTTCTTTCAAAGCTTCTCCAACATACCTTGGATGCGATTTATATTTACTAAAAAGGAGTTGGAAAGTCGGTATCTCAGTAATCATTAATTCGAAGAAGAAAAAGACATATTTACGGCGTTCGAATTGGGAATCTTAGATCCCACGATGGATATTACTTTGATATTTCTAAATGTAATGTTTACTTTAATTAGACAACAATTTATCGTAGAGAAAATAACAAATATCGTATTAAATTTGTATTTACAAATTAAAGATTATCTCTGAGTTAAAACTCCAATATGATAATTATTATATGAAGGGGTCGGGGAAAATAGTTCCAAGCAACATTTATAACAAAACTAAACTGTAGCTGCAGTCTGCGGTATATTACTCAGGGCTATATGTCTAAGATGGAAATGCCATCGAGAAAGGATAGTATTTGGTCATATTTAGGTGGCATTTCCATCATAGACATATAGTTCTACGTAATATACAGCACACTGCAGCTACAGTTTATTTTTGTTAAAAATGTTGCTTGGCACTATTTTCCCCGACTCCTTCATATAATGAAGGAAAGACGAGAATTTTTTTTTTTTTATGAAGAAAAAAATATTACGTTGGAAAATGTACTCAGGGTGTATGGAGGGAAACAAGTGAAGTTTTTTGGTAAGCTGTTGCAGAAAGAACTGTTCAAACTTTAACTGACTAATATATAATAACTACAGAATGACATTGCAAACTCATGTTAAATGACTCATAAAACTACTAGGGATGAAATATATGTATTATTGAGTCAATCAATCTCAAAATTTTGCCGAACCTAGAACTGGTACCCACACAAAAAGAGTATTTAGTGTTAACAGGTATAATAAAATAGAATTTTTGACTAGAAAAGTATGTTTTACTCATAGCTTTGTGGGTTTATTTGAAAATTCAGATTTATGTCATAAAATATAGTAATATTTTATGATGTTTTAGTTTTTCGAAATTAAGAAAATATATATCTTATATTATATTAATATATATGTATGTATATGTATATATATATATATATATATATATATATATATATATATATATATATATATATATAGATAGATAATATCAGGTAATCCCATAAGCAATGTCGGTTTTTAAATTTCTCTTTGTTTATATTTAGGTAACTGATCCATCCTTTTCAATTTATTTTTGTATACATTTTTGGTTTATTATAGTGTCACCCCTATTCTTAAAATCCACCAGTCCAATGTGACACAGGGATCTTTGGGCAAGGGTCGTGGGGTAATTAAGCAACTATGTACAATTTACACTATTTATTATTTACAATAATCTCTTACACGTCCCAACTACACAAGGGGGGGGGGGTACCTTGACTCATAAATTACTTGGGGCTACTTTACTACTTCGGATCCCACCATGCCCCAGGCTCACTCTGCCTGTCCCATACTTCGACAGCCCATCTCAGACCCAGCCTCCGTTCCAGACTACTGACTGTCTCTGACTGCCTGACCGTGTCTCCCCCAGACTCCCTGACTCACACTCTCCCAGACTGACCGACTGTGCCAAACTGCCCCTCTCAGACTGCCACTTCTACTCGCCTGGGCCTCTTCTAGGATTTCCTTAGGATTCCTAGCCTCTTCTAGGATTTCCCCTCTCTCTTAGGGTCTCCTAGGTTCAATGGACATCTTAGGTTTTCCACGTGACAATAGCATTAAATACACGTCTATTTATGATGTTTCGGAGGGTGAACCTTATTTATTCTGTGCTGAAATTTCATTTGAAATGGATCTCCCAAGAAACCACTTACGCCATGTTATGCTTTGGGAATTCGATAAAGGAGAACATGCTGTTTCAACTTACCGAAATATCTCTATCGGAATGTTAGATGGTCGCGGCAGTGGTTAGAACCTGGAGAAACACCTAGGACAGAAGCGATAGAAGGACTTCATCCGAAAAAAGTGACGATGTCTGTATGGTGGGATACGGAAGGAATCCTTCATCGTGAATTCCTTGATCTTAACCAAACTATCACTAGAGATCTGTACTGTGATCAGTTGAACCGAGCAATTGAGGAGAAACGTCCATCACTGATCAATAGACGCGGAATTTTATTCCATCAAGACAATGCGAGGACTTTGGATGGGAAATTATTCCTCACCCACCGTATTCTCCAGACTTGGCACCTTCGGATTATCACCTTTTCCGCAGTCTCCAAAACTCATTAAGCGGCAAGAGCATGAATTCAGTCGATGAGGTGAAAAACGAGGTATTAGCTTTCTTTAATTCAAAACCAAAGGATTTTTTCAGGACTAGCATTCCAGATTCGGTTTCAAGATGGCAAACTGTTATACAAAAAGATGGTAAATACATATGAGATTGAACGTGTTTCATTGATTTTATCCTATGCCTTATAGCACGCCATTAAAAACCGACATTACTTATGGGATAATCTGACATAAAGCAAAGCTGTGCGTGCCGATAAAACTATAAAGCAGAAGATTATCGTCAAATAATTAGTACTGTGGAACCTGGTGTTTTCATACGCCAGTAATCATGGTATAACAATATCATTTTTAGTTGGTTAGTTGGTGTTAAAGGGGTAAAACCATCAGTATTAGTTGATCTCGAGTGAAATCTGTTCTTTCTAGTTGTGAATAGTATATTTCATTGTCTTTTAAATGATTCATTTGACTTAATATGAGATATTTTACTAAAACTTACAATAGTTGCAAATTAATGTTAAATTTACAGGTCTCGAGCCTATCAAATTTACTTAAATTTGGCGATAGAGGTTTGGCACCGCCTGATGTTCATATTGAATAAACATTTCAGAAATATCTTTTCAAGAAATAGTCGATGTGAAGTTATTAGTTTGGGAAGTGAGGGTGACTTCCAAATCTATTTATAGGGCTCTAACAAGATTTTATAAAAAGGGTTGAGGGGAGCTGAGAGTAGATTCATGGGGTGGATATATTTCACAGTACGGCGGAATTTGAGCCACAAGCTATAATTATACTGCTAGATACGACTAGAGACTTGATTTTTTATCAGTTTTGTGTTTTTCCGAATGTAAAGAAAGTTTCATTTAAAGTTAAGGGCTCAATTAAACATATTTGCTATATTAAGATGAAATATCTTCAAAAGTAATCATTATCTTTTAGTTTTGAAATTTAAGGCAATCTCTATTTTCGGTCTAGCAATCGGAAATCTACCCGCAGGGTCAAGCCTGATTCGTTCGGCTAATTTTAGCTGTATTTACCGGGTGCAGGTCACGCGATAAGAATCATTGGGTCCTCTGAATTCTCCATTCTGATCCTTTGTTTTTCAGCCAACTAATTAACTAGATGCTAGTTCATTAGACAAATAAATAACTAGATGCTAGTTTATTAAATCATTTATAAAAATAAAGATTATTTCAAGTTTTAATTTCTTTCGAACGTTTTGCAAAATGAAGGACATAACGCCGTTATGAAGTTCTTTTTTCCAATGTATTTTTGAACAGTTTTGATTGAATATTAAAAAATATAATGACATCTGTAGTTGTGAACTGCTTATTAATATAACTTGTAATAGTGTTAAGAACTACATTTGTCATTCCTGATTTAAATTTAGAATTACAGCCAAAGATATTCATAACCAATCACCTATTGATTGAATACGAAAAATTACTGTAAATGGGTTAAATATTTCAATTTTTATTACGTCAATACTTTTTTCCGGGCTGATTTTATCATTTAATCTGTTATATTAGGGGAGAGCGGGGTTGGTTGGCAACAGTTTTCACTTTTTTGATTTTTGAGTCGTTCCTGTTAATATAATCCCAATAGGGCTGATACCGCTGTAAACTCCAAGTATTAGAGTACTTCAAGTATTTTTTTACTACATAATATTTAATACTAAGATTATGGAAAATTGAAGAATTCGTCAATCCAGAGTATGCCAATTAATCCCTTATGTGCGGCAGGTTGTCCTAGAAGGTAGGGTTGTTTAGCCATCTCATTCAAGTACTGCCTGACATATATGATTGTTATTAAAAGCTGCACCATAATGGTATAATCATTTTGAATCGGTTAGAACCAGCTTTTAAGGGAAAATAGAATGACAATAGAAGACAGAAGTTTACACTGTCGTCACTTCCTGCAATAGAAAAATCGCTCTCATCCTCCTTGCTGGAACTAAAGACAATTGTTAGTTTCACCATTGTTTATGTTTACCTTGCTTTTGTGAATTGCTACTGCTCCAACAAACCCCAGTTGAAGATAGCCAACTAACCCCCCCCCCCAGGAGAGATAATATGAAAGATGGCTGCCAGGACAGGGGAGAACAATCAAATAAGAAACTGGTTAGTCGAAAGGTTAGGTTTTTCAAAGGAGTTTGGGGCTATGCGAACAGAATCGGAGTCAAATGTTTTGCCATTCCTTTAAACCAAATTTACTGAACATATAAAAATTTACTTACATGTTGTAAAATCAATCAATGAAGAACACTCTTCTCTACACTGTTAGCATCAGATTGAAAACTCAGGACAAGACTTCCGAGGTCGAGCGGGTCATATGGTACTTGTGGTAATTGTGGGACCTTCACAACAGGTGTGGAGGAAACTATAAGCCAATGGCCAACCTGCCCCCTATGCCAACCAATCCCGCTCTCCCCTACATTATAACACATAACAATTACATAGATTTCATTTTAATGGCTTCTGTAATGTCCCTAAAAGTTGGCCTAGTGTTAGGGACATTATTCTGGTTCCGAGTAACAGTTTTTAATAAAAAAAAAAATATTTTTATTTATGAAGTTTATTGTTTCAATGCCCAAACCCTTTCAACGAATAAGGAACACTTTTTTTTTCAGGCCCTTGATATTTGGGTATACTAAGATTTTTTATCTGGTCTTCTTATTTGTTTTCTTCTTGTGTCTCATACGCTATGTCATATTTCCCCAATATACGAAAAGTTTATGTATAGTCAAATTTTAACATTAATTGGTATAATGGCAAATAAGTGGTGGTTCCACAATTTGAAATTATAGAAATCATGTTTCATGCCAAGTACAGGTGTATCGCAAAACTAAATATTCAACAAGTGGAGGTGATTGAAAATCAAATATATTCTTCACGACTGAATATTTAGATTTGTAAGCTTATATTAGATTGGAGCGCTGCGATTCCGGGTCTAGGCACGTTTCTTATCACTACTACCTGTGGCATCCATATCATACTTATACCAACCAGCTACCGGCTGAATATGAAGCAGTATGTTTGCAACTATAATTTATTCAATGAATATTAAATACAACGTTTATACAGCAAAATCCGATTATAACGATATTCATGGGATCCAGGAGAATAAATACCTACATCGTTATATCCGGAAATCGTTATATCTAGAACCGAACTGTTAAACCAATAGGCATGTATAAAAGGTTGATATTAAAATTAAAAGGGTTTTATAATGAAGGCAACGTACATTTTTGTTAAGGTATATTTTAAAGCTGAGATAAATATTTCTTAAACCAATATATACTTATGTATACAATTTTACTGCAAATTGTGCAAATACACACACAAAAAAAAATAATAATAATAGGTTATTTTAGTTTTTGCATACATGGATCGAAATTCTTCAAACAACTGTTGAAATAATAAATAATTTATAATCACATCAATTAGTTTGTTCATAGACTATGTCACCCATTTTTTATTCTCACCTCACCTCTTATTTTTCTTGATTATATAAATTTGTTGGAACCATTATTTCTCTTGTGTAAAGTAATTCTGTAGAATTTCGATTCCTTCATTTTTTTAATGACATTAAAATTTGGTGAATTAGATTTTTAATATAATTTCTTCTTCGCTGATTCAAGTTAAGATCAAAAGTAATAGTGCCTGATAGTAAGGAATTAGTATTGTAGGAATATGAATTACAATAAGGATTCTTTTCGGAAGTCAATAACCAAACACTTCATACAGAAGGAAGAGAGCCAACCTCTGTGAATTAAGAGCGTAACTGGATAATTGAACCAATAAAAACTATGATATGGAAAACCTGTCACTCTTGGTATTGTTTCGTAAATTCACATAAACAAAAATGCTTTGAAAATATTATTTGTTAGTTTAAGTTCACTCAACTACACATGAAGTACGATATTATTAATGGAAAGTATTGCGATCTTGATTAAATTGGGTTTTTAGTGAACATACACCAAATAACTAAGACCCGCAAAATGGTTTGTGTGTGAACAGACTGGCACAAAAATTATAATTAGTGTGAATTAAGGTATTTGAGGTACTTGTATGCCCCTGATGTGACAGCAGTGGTTACATCAAAATTAAGACAAAACACTTTTTCAGTGTCTGTTCATTCTTCATACGAATAATTAACAAACGTTTACTATTTCCACAATAACGCCTCAAATGATTTGTATTAAACTTATCATGTTTAATCAGAATAAATCTTCTTCAACAAGAGGTAAGTAGGTTTTGTCATCTTAGAAATGGTAAGGTAGGGCTTAAATGGCAAAAAAAAAAAATCTTCCTTTAAAGTTCCTTTAATTTTCTTATTTGGACTAATTAACTATTAAAAAGAATTTAATATGTGTAAAACAGGTAAAAATACCATAATCAAATAGAGGAGAAAATAAAAGTTTTTACAGTATGAACATTTGAAAAAGGTCTAAAACTCAATTGTTCAGAAGCATAAAGAGATCCAATATAAAAATCCAAACAAATCTCTTACCATGGAGCATCATGGGTATGTGGTCATATAACTGTATGAATTACAACAATATTTTCCAAAAGAACAGAAAAAAAAGAAAAAAACGGATTTAAAAAAAAAATTCCTATGGCACATACACCATTTAAAACAATAACGTAAACTTTTAGTCAAAGAAAAGAGGTTAGTAAGTTTTGTGATGCGCACACCTCACTAGATTTTTATGTTTACACAGATAAATAATAGTGCAGGCTTGTAGAAAATACTCATTAGCGATTATTAATTATAATGTATTTCAAATTAGAAGGTCATGAAGCTATCTTCTTTTTAGACATTATGGAGAATAAAAAGGAACGGAAATGGAAGCAAAGATGGAAATTTCTTTGGAATGGTGGGTTTAGAGTTCATCGTGAGAAAGAGGTATTTGGTTTGGGCCATATTCTTTTTTTTGGAGAAAAATAGAACGTTAAAGTTTTACGGATAATTAAGAGTGTTTTTATGGCAAATTTTGATCATTTATCCTCTTTCCGTCATTTCCATGTATTACACGATTTTAACGTTATCGGCTCTAAACTTTTCAAAAGCCTAATCAAAATATTTGTATATGTAGCGAGCGAAATATCAGAACCCTTGATAGGATTTCGTGAATCGCCTTCATACAGGAAGGTGGACTTGCCTTTCTTTAGAGCTTGTTTTGAAGGCTAACATTGAAAAATGGAACCGTGTTTGGACTGTAGCAACCAATTCACTGAGCCCGTACGAATCCATGCCATCCATCATCTACTAAAAGCTACGAGTCCATAGGGAGCACATTTTGCATAATAATACCATTTCTCACTACGGTATGGGAAGTGTAAAATATATCATATGACATTAACATTTCACGCCAGCATAGACCATCTCCGAAAGTGAACATTTCCTATTTTAAATTATATCAAGTCTCGTTAATAAACCAAAAGTTCATAAATACTGACATTATTATTGCCCGAATTTGACTAGTTTAAATGACCATGCCTGCTTTCATTTTCAGTTAAAAGCATGCATTGCAAATAATACTTATAAAGTATTGTCGCTAAGCGTTATAGATCCTCTTTTTTAAAGTATAACAAAAGATTTTAGTTTGAATAACAACAGGAAAAATCCTTTGATGAAAGGAGTATGGTATTGGAAAACTGTTCTGATAAGGGCTGTACAAAGAGAATGAGGGGGCTTTCGGAGTCCCGTATTGTTTGTCGTATTGAACTTCTTTTTCCCCCTTTTCATATTTTTCTATGAATAAAGGACAGCAACTAGTCAGTCATGGACAGACAATGAATTTTTCGGTATTGGTCCTTAGCATTCTGATGTTACTTTTCCCTGAATTCCCTTCTTAGCTTTTATGACTATTGATGGATAACAGTGGGTAAAACGAGTGCCTCACTTTCATTATTTGCAAAGCTATCTACAAAGTTTTATTTCTTCGTTTTTCCCAATAGAAAAAATAACAATCTTTGAACTACTAAATACAAAATACAAACTGTAAACAGTTTAAAAAAAATCAGGATATGTTTAATAAAAAAAAATATTATGTAGGGACTCTCGTATCCATGTAGTTATTGGAGGAATAGAAATGGCAAAAGAAAAATGGCCGATCCGCTACATATATTTGATAAGGAAAATTTTTTTTTAAAAATGCGTTAAAAAATTTAATCCTCTAAATCTTTTTTTTTTAGTCAATTATAAAATTTACCTATTATGTCCTCATTTGCTTACACGGTATTTATTAGTTTATCCTTTTAGGATGTTTTCATAAAAATAATTATTTTTTAATTTCTAATTTTATAATATATTATATAGTTACATATGGGGAGTCTGCCGCATATGAAAATTTAATTTTAGCCATATATGTTAAATCCATGTAACAGACGTCTAGTGGAGCGTCGCAAAATGTCTTGTCATTTTTTAAATTTCACGAGACGGTAGTTTGCTATTGCTTTTTTGCTATTAAGCGACTTTTGTCTTTCTAAAAGTCTTTTCTCAAAAGCTAACAAAACGAAAAGAAAAAAGAAAAAAATTGCCACCTTCTTAACAGTTACGAATAATGGATGACACCCCAGAATGTGGAGAAAACATGCTGTTAGTAGTAAGTATTTTTTAAGCTGAGCACAGATTTATGATTTATAACTTTTCCTGCTGTCTGTCTCCGTAAACTTTTCCTGATTCCAAAGTTTTATTAATCTTTTTTATGAGGAATTTATATTTCCTATTCAGATTATCATGGAAAATCCAATCGAAGAAAAACACTTTTTCTTGGAAGAATCATAGATTGATTGATTTTATAGTCACTATCCTTTTTCTGATGTTACCGCCGCAAATTATTTACTAGTTGAGGGGTATTTAATTAAACAAATTAGGTGTGCCAGTTGTGAAAAGCTCCTTCATTAATATTCGCTATTGACTGAGGCTTACGAGTGAGTCAAGTGTTTGTCAACACTTACCATTTCCAACTGGTCAAGTGCTAGTGATGTACTGGTTCAAAATCAATTATTAACCCTTTTCACTCGGCACCGTTTCGGACGTTACCAACTTCGCGAAAACGTACACCATGAAAACGTAATATTATACAGTAAAAATTTATAACCAAGTAAGGAATTATAATGAAATTTAGGTTATATGTATTTGTGAAGCTTCAAGAACACATAGTTACAAAAAAAAAATCTGGTGCGTGCGCGCAACACACAACTTTCACTTACCAACTTACTTAGATTAGAAATTAATGCGTTTTGTTAATTGCCACTTCTCAAATGAACAGAACGGCTTTAATCATGAACAATGGTCTGCCATTAAAGTCGTACTCCACATGCCCGGGCTCAACGAGTTTTATGAGTTGACTGAATATATATTTTTTTTTTCTCCTCTTTATGTTTTCTTTATTTTTATCATATCTGATATTTAGCCATTTCTTATTTTTAGGCGTTACGAGAGACAGTTAATTTCTCCATATAAACAGAAACAAAGGTACTCTAACTCTCTACAAAGGTAAAAAATATTCAGTCAACTCATAAAACACGTTAACCCCACGCATGCGGAGTACGCCTTAATTGACAGGCCATTGTTTTAAAAAAATTAAAGCCGTTCTGTTCATTTAATGGAAATTATTTGTTTCATGGTAACTAAATGAAATTTTCAACAAGTACATAGACAATTATAAAATCAGACGACTTGGAGTATTATGCTTGCATTGCCGAATTATCACAAGAAAAAACTTTTATTTAATAATAAAAGAAATTAGTGTTTTTTATAGAGCAAATGAAAACAGAATGAAGAAATGAATGTGGAAAAATTCGTAACTTTGAGAAGTTGCAATTAACAAAACACATTAATTTCTAATCTAAGTAAGTTGTAAGTGAAAGTTGTGGGTTGCGCGCACGCACCAGATTTTTTCATTATAAATCCAAATATTGAATATTCTCCACTATTTTTATTGCGTTCCCTTCAACTACGAGGTCCTCCTGATCGTAAATGGTCATGTTCTCAGTTTCGATGAAGTGTATTTTGAGAGACCAGCTAGAATATGTCTATATATATATATATATATATATATAGACTATGTCTATATATAGAACATATTATATATAATATATTTTCTTAGCCTATATTCTTCATTCATTGGCCAACATTAGATTATGAAGATATTTGTCACTTTTTTTAATAAATTTTCTATTCCATACATCCAATGACGTGCCTGTAAACTTTAAACAATGAGAGTAATTTAAAGTACCCTTGGAGCGAACTTTACCAATTGTGTACCCACATTGCGCTTCTTCTGGTCTTACTGCTTTTTATCATTTACTTTACTTATTAAGAAATTTATTGTTTTAATACTTCCATTGTTTGACCAATCTTTTATTGCCTATTTTGAAAATAAACGTTAAATATTAATATTTTGGAATATAAAGATGTTAATAAATCATTTTTTATTTATAAATTAATAATTAAACATATATTTTTAAATAAAAAAATATTATTAAATAGTAAGAAGTATAAATTTTATATTTTAGGATTCCTGTGAAGTTAGGACGACAATATATGTAGGAGTCGTTCTCTAATACAACAATTTATTGCACAACTTAGAAATGATGTAATCGAATTTAGTGACAGTGTTGTAAATTATGCTCTCAAAATCAGTGAGTATTACAATTTTAGATGAGGCAGTATTAGGAGGGACTAAATCCCTTACTGGCGGCTAAGGGGCTTGCATTATCAGCATTGTTTGATTTGCCTTGTGCTACTACTACGTTGGTCATTAGCAACTGTATTACTAATGAGGTCATCTGGTTCATCTTTGAGGAAATTACCATCGTACACCAGATACATACCTGTGAAGATAGAGGTGGTAATGGTAGTTATTGCTAGTAATATATATTTAAAGAAGCATAACAAATGGAAGAAGGGTCAAGAAAGAACCGCTGGTGTAAACTGGTCAGGCCCTATTTCATGACATGAAGACAAGAAGGTTAAAATGAGTGGAACATACAGCTTTAAGTAATCCATTAGGAAGCCTCTAGACGACTAGAAGAGCCTCATTAGTAGAGATCTCGAGGTTGGCCAAAAAGCAGATGGATATATTGTGAAAAAAGTGCGAAGTTACTTTTTGCGTTACTTTTGCGTTACATTTACTGCACAGTTAGGGCAAATAAAATATAGCTACTACTACTAACTATAGGCTAAGCTACTACTACTATACTAAAGTACAACAACCACTATCAGTACAATACTTAAGGTCGCGGGTTCGCATCCCGCCATGTGACCGTAGGAAGTTTTAAAGGGAGTGGAATGGAACCTTCGGGTTCGTTAAATTTTGTATTAATTATTTAGAGTTTGTCTGTAATTTTAAACAATCGGCCTCTTTATTATAATCAAGCAATGTAGGTAAAGTTTGTAATCAAATCATTTGTATATCTTTAATGAATTTCGGTAACCAATATTTTTCTAACGCTAATTAAAAACACTTCATTAATGATTTTTGTTTTACGTCACTTTATGCCACTAAAACTAATCGGACGATGCTACAGTGGGAGTCCTAAACCTTGCTTATACTTGTCTATATGCCTATAATTAGGATAATATTTAATGAGTACCTGGCATCGTACAGGCCTGGGTCCTCCATTTTTCGTCTTGTCCGAGGTACGGCATTGTCAACTTTTTTTTCCCATTGAAAAATCCTACGGCTACCTTGGGACGCGGATCTGCGACCTTTAGTATTGTAGGTTGCTATGCTTACCATTACACCACAAGTGACCCTATCAATGGTTTCGCCAATAAATTAAATAATTTGAGAAAGTAGAGAGTTCAAATAAAATGCCTAAAAATTAAACTAAAGACGATCCTGTGCCCAGAGCTAAGTAGTGGACTACCATCGTTGATGTACTGTCACAAAGCCTAAAATTATACTAATCTGTTGGAAATTAAGAGGTTAATAAGCAAATCAGGCACAGTATTATAGAATACGTTATATTAGAGTTCAATTAATTTTTTTTTTTGGAAAAGAAGTGCCTTTAAATATAGATCATGGACTGCATGCAGTTATGAAAAGGAGCTTTAAATGGACAGAGTTTTTCGCGAATGTAGGGAAAACATAGCTAACAATAAAAATAAAACATGTGCAGCACAAATAATTTAAACTAAAATTATTGTATAAAGAGAAGAAAAATTCTACTCATTCCTTGGATATTTTACCTCGTCTGATTAAAAGCAACGGAGCTTCTTTTTTTTTTCTTTTTTTTCAGATTTTAGAAAATTATTAAAGAGCCCTCAAAACTTTTTAATTATATTCAGTATGCTCTTACCAAGAACTGCTTTGCATTAAAGTTTAATTAGTTTGTGCAAAAGATGATCTAAGAAAATGTCTATAGAATGAGTGAATTCGATTTCCCTTTTTTCTTCATTCTTTGTGATCTTTTTTTTTATCTCGTTTTCTAATAATGTAGAATAAGTTATTTATTATTGGTTTTTCAATATTTTATTCATCATGATTTTATTACCATGAAACTTGATAGAGGAATTGATCATATGAATCGATTTGTGGGCCCATTAACAAAACAGTTTATTCCTCAACCTCAAGTCAAAGCTTGAGTCTTTTAAACTCACTGATTAGATTAAAAAGCAGCTGTCTGTCTCAACAATCCCCTCAGAGGAGGAATACAGCTGGGAATAGCCCAGTGTCCCTAGCAATCAGGAACAATCGTGTCCAGTTCACTGTTGTATACCAGTAACTCCCTAGAACAACTAAACAACTTGTGGGTCCAACTAATCTTGAATATAAACGAATCAGATATGCATGATGCTGTTTTCCAATAGCACTATTAGCGTAAAGCACTGACTGACCCATTTCATTTAAAATATTTTTTGTCGGTACCTACTATAAAACAGGTCAAAATAAATTTGAGCCAATGATTTGGAAATTAATAATAAATAATAATAAGTTCATGGAAAGAATATTATTATATAGTTTCCTTGCAGATTTGCACCTGCGCAGTAGCACATCAAGCAAATCTCTTTAGCTTTTCGCTTCTAGTTACTTGTTAATTTTGAAAACTTACACTAATACATTTTGGAGAAGAATTATATCTAAAAAGAACTAATGTACAATTATGCTACTTAACCTAGCAAAACACACATCTCAACTACTAATTTCATAGCAGAAGAATATTATTACGTTTGACATCTCTTGTGGACGATTAGAATAACCGATTTCCGATTAATATACACTGGATTAGCCTTAATTAGGGACTCACAAAGAAATTGATAACCAAGAAAAAATTGAAGAAGCTACCAGTAACTTAAAAAAAAAGAACAATGTGCTGCAGCTATCACAAATTATAATGTGATAGCCAGAAAAGAGAGCGCGGTCATGCGAAACAGACAACGTGCGAAGCGAAAAGATTATGAGGAAGAAGTGCAAGAAGAAACTCTGGAAGAACTGAGTTATTGATGGAGATGATGTTCTCTAGATTGATGAAATTGTTATCAGAAGAAAAGGCCGCAATTGAAAGAATTAATCTAGTTGCAATCGAAAGATCTTAAAAACCAATCTCTCGAAGAAAAGGTTGAAAAAAGACACTTAACCTCAGGAGGAAAAACTTATTATTGTTATTCTATATTTTTCTTTCAGCTTAGCACCTTCGATATGGCGCATCAAGCAAATCCGATTTCTTTTGATTTCGCTTCGAGCTTATTAATTTAAAAAGTTACATGAATTCATATTGGAGAAAATTTATGAAAGGTCTATCTGGTTTCATAATTGATAAACGCACATCTCAACAACAATTATTACAGGAGAAGATATTATTACGTTTGACATCTCCTATGGGAATAGAAAATTATGAGCACCTTATGGATATTACATTTGGCATCCCTCTTGGGGATTTTCGATTAAAAGAAAGAAATTGAGAATCAAGAAAATTTTTACAAGCCATCTGTAACATTGATGAGGCCAGTGGAGAAAAATTTTAACCAATATGAAGAAGTAAACCAGCTACTTTTTACCAGATCCAAAATATGTAAATCATGACGATCCGGAAAAGATACCGATGAAATACTTGAGAGGAAAATTCCATGTTTTCTTGCTAAAACCATATTTAAAAACCAAGATGAATAATAATCGATCGTTTGAGGCATTTCAAATCAACTAGCCCACGAGTACACCCAATCAAGAGCAAGCTAAATATTTCATTAATTAGCCGCTAAGTGAAAAAGGAGTAAAATGCTTAGTTTGAAAAATGAAATGAGGGCACAAATCGAATGGCGTACGCCACCTAGCATTGACTTAGCCACAACACTTGGGGATGCATTTATATTTTTTAATGATCTTAAACTGAAGTTCCTGAAGCAGGAAATTCAAGCAGAAAATTCAACAGTTACAGTAGAGTTAGAGACTGCGGGTAGGACACAGGGTAAGCAGAGTGGATTTTAAAGTGTTAAAATAAAAATTAAAAAAACTCATTGAGGATCTTTATAAATGTGACTTTTGATGAATCACCTTTTTGAAAACTTAATATTTTTTTAATCTTAATGTTTGTACTATTTTATTAGTTAATTCAATGAAAAAAATATATAAAAATATTCAAAGGGACGAAAAGAAATTATGGTAATGGAAAAAGAAATGTGGTAAAAGAAATCTCCACTACTCTGCTACTATTTACATATTTTTTTTTCTTTACATAGGGGGTAAATGTACATAAATTCAGTTACGCTTTAAAATTATTAAAAAATAAAAGCAATTAGGCATTAAGAGTTGTTTTTGATAATAATTTAAATAGTCCTAACATGATATTTACTATGTATTTTAATAATTATAAGGACATATATAACGTTCGATTTAATAATGTCTGTATCAAATATTTAATGAAAATGTAAATATTCTTTGATTTTGTTTGAATGTGAAATGCTTGAACTAAGTAAAGTAAGCTACTAATAAACTTAAGGTGAGACTTGATATCTTAATAATCTTTTTGTTTTCATTTCTTTTATTTTCAATGAAGTGTAGAGCATACTTAATAAGAATGTGTTATTGTTTTTCATTGAATGTTTCCTGTAATCTGTTGTCATTTAAAATTGCCAATAGCCTAAATAAAAACAATCGTTTTGTAAAATATATTCAATATAAATGTAAACTTAAAATAATTTTATCCTCCTTATTTAAGCAAATAATTACAAACTGTATCCAATTTCTCTATAAATATACAAAATTCAACTAAACCTTTAGTACTAAAATTAATTGTTTTTCCTTTTTTTATTACAAGTTCGGACCGGCGTTAGGACGTATCTAGTAAATCGGATCTCGTTTTTCTTCCAGCTTCGAGATAGTTGTTAATTTTCAAACTTAATTTTTTTTTCCACGATTCAAGCATTCATGGAAGTATGAAAATCGATCTCCCCTCGACACACCACTAAGATCGGAAAATGAAAAATGAGCCTTTTAACAATATCACAAAGATGAATCACGGATTCACGCAATTTTTCTTGTTTTGTTGGGAGGGTGGGGAGCAGGTGAGCTACATTACAACACCACTTTGTTAAAACGTTCGTTCATAAGATATTTTTAACTTAAAAAAAATTAACTTAAAATTCCTCGATATCAACAGAATGAGTTAATTTGTTTTTTAATTATGTTTCTATTTTTATATTTTTATTGAAAAGAAATAATACAATCTGCCACAATCTAGTGCATTTAGTATTAGTGATCTAAGTATACTTTCATACACAAACAACTAAAAAGCTAAATTTAGAATAAGAGTTTAAGTAGATTACGTTATTTTTTCAAAACATCATTTTGTTTTAAAACAAAAAAATTAATTTACGCATTTTCAATAACTTTGTGCATTGGATAATTTCTTAAAATATTTCTATAATATGCCTACGCAGCGGCAACATTAATTAAAGTCACATTAGATAATCCACGAACTCGCACACTCTGTGATGGTGCATTATTCGTCGATTGTCTTTGCTGTAATGTGTTTTAAACGTGTAAAGCGAGAAAAATTCCGAATGAGAGTAAAAATACAGCTGTTAAATGGTTCGAGATTACATATTTAATAATGCGTTTTATTTTATAGTAATTGTTATCGGGAAGCATCAATAATATGACCATAGCCAGCGCTAATGACACCGTAGATATATGGGGAAATTACTGATCGAGATTAAGGTTTCGACGAGGGAATAGCGGTTTATGGGGGGTGAATTATGGTTGACCGTAATATGTTAGATCGTTGGAGACCCTGTTCCGGAACATAGTCCTCTGCTTTATTGCCTGAATCAGGGTCTAAATAAAGATGACTCCACCAACAGAGACTTTACTATCATCCCATCTGATATTGCAATAAGTTTTATCTCCGTCTGAACCTCACAGGGACTGAAGTCATAAATATTATCTTTTAAAATATACCAGCATTGCAACGGCGTTAAATTAGTGTCCTGGATGAGAGATGTCACTTAAATATGATGATGCACACAGTCATGTTCAATTGATTACCGAAATAATATTCCAAATTTATGAAAAAAAAAAAAAAAGAACAAAATAGAAATAAACTTGATAGGAAACCTCTGTTTCCATAACACTCTGTGGAACACTCTGGGTCTGAATAAATGAAAGAAGACAACTACTGTACCTCAGCGTACTCGCACGACAGTCGCTCGACTCTCTTTACACAGCCATACACTACCAGAAGGCGTGACTGAATACTCGCACTCGCATCTTACTATATTCGAAACTTATGAAAGCCTTAAAAAAATATCTGCTCTTAAACACATCAAGATGAAGTTTCTGTAAAGACATTATATAATAAGGACAATACAAAAAGCGTGTGCTAAGCAGAAATAAACAGCAGCTGATAGAGTGAAACCTACTCCTAAGTAAGAAAGAAAGAAAAGAAAGAAAGAAAAAAGTAATTTTTATTCTGGGACATTAAGTCCCCTAAGAATAACAGACATGAACAAAATTAATGGTCATTTGTCTGGCTACTTAAAGGAAATACAATAAAAAATAAAGAATTAAAATACAAAGTAGACACAAAAAATAAAAATAATAAAATAAAAATAACTGAAACAAAATATTGTAAGAAGATAAAAAATAAACATTTGGATGTTAAGTACAAAACTTTGATCAGCTTTTGAGCTTAAAAGGTATAACAAAAAAAATCGTATAGATATATATGTACAGATATGTCCTCACTATTGCTTCACTATTTACATATTTACGGGAGATTGGAGATTCAGGAGGTGATGGAATAGTTGGGTTTTAAAGGAGGTGAGGGATGAAGTATTTCGGATGGAGACAGGTAATAAATTCCAGAAGGTGGCAGCACGGATGATAAAGGATTTTGTGAAGGAGGCAGATCGGTAGAAAGGGATATACAGGTTAGAAGTTTGGGATCTGGTGTTTAGAGAATGTATGGAGGAGCATGGTGTGAACAAACTTAGGATATACGGAGGTTTCTTGGTTCTAAAGGTTCGGGAAAGATAAACACCTAGGAAGTATTGCCGTTGAAAAACTGGATAGAGCCATTTCAATTCAGCGTACCAGCTGGAGACGTGTGAGCGCCTGGGGGCACCGAAAATGAATCTTATGAAGCAATTCATTAGTCTCTTCAACCTCGCCTCATGCATACCAGACAGTCCACCGTATACAAGGCAGCCATAATCGAAATGGGGGAATATAAGAGAGGAAACCAGGAGCTGACGAGTTTTTGAGGGCATGCAGTCACGTGATCTTAGGAACTGTTTGAGGATAGCAATTGATTTTCTGGTGATTTCGGAAATATGGTTATTCCACGACAAGTGCTGGTCAAAGATCACTCCAAGGTTTCTGACATGGGATTGGAAATGAATGGCTCACATGGAATTGAATTCATTGGAAATGAAGTATTAAGTTTTTTATAAAAAAATTTGTCACGTTTTTATCTAGGTTTCAAAACAAGCATAAACTAAAAATGTAGGCGTGAACCCGGGCTTACAAGATATTTTTATAGGAACAATTAAACTGAGAAACAAAAACGTTGTAGTAGCTCGACAGTGGCGACTGACCGATTCGCCAATGACCCGAACTCTTGTGCTGTGGTAAGACGGTTATTTTCGCAATTATAAATCTAATAATAAACGGCGAAATAATTAATTAATAGGATTATGAAAGCACTAAATAAAAGAAGAGCCGTTGGACTCCTACACCGCGTCCATGTCCACAGGTCGAACAACTATGTGCTTGTCGAACCATTTAGGGCAAAACCAAGTCGGTATGTATAAAAGAAAGACCATTTTGACATCAAACTCCACCTTAATCAACCGTAATTATCAAATCATGTTACAGATGATAATTTTGCACTTAACAGAAGACTATTTATTTTGTTTTTACCATACGAACTCGGCTAGCTTTGAGAATTCATGCATAGGTAAGTTGACAGATGGATTATTGGCACACATTACCGATAATATAAATAAATAAGGTTCATACAGTATCAGCATGAATTTAGGTAAATGCTCCTATATTAATGATAATTAGAAATTTTAAATAAATACAATAAAAAAACCGCTATGACTTTATATTTTTCTTTAAAAATTCTATTATCAATTTATATCACTACTTAATTTTAATGATATAAATTGATCTCACAAAGTTTCTTATATTATTTACTTATTTATTATGTGATTGTACTAAAAAGAATTTAGTAATTGAAAATTCACCACAATATAAAAAAATGTTTTAAATAAAACTAGGCATTCGTTTTAGTATACGTCCCATTGTCCTCTTGATTCGCCAATCCAGGACAAAATTAGTATAGAAAGTATAACTTTAACAAGATGCACCTGAATATGGTTGGACTAAAATGCAAGTTGATAATAATTTATCCTGACATGCCTACAAGAACGAACCCCTTAACATTTTTACAAATATGTAGAAAAGAAATTATATAATTATACTTTTAAACAATTACATGAAGTTATGTTATGTTGAACATCTATGACTTCGTTATTTGACTTCGAGTTACACACATTACCTACTTACCCGTTTAGGTTCGGGACACTTAGATTTTCAAAAACTTTGGCAATGAATTATAGGTAACCTATATTTTTTATATCACTGGTGTTTGGGCAAAAGGGCTTAAGTGTAATTTTTATGAAAATGAGGTTTTTATGGCTTCTTGTCAAAAAAATCTATCTGTTTTTAATGGCTCAATCGGCTTAAGTGAAATCAGCTTACTAAATGGTGTAATTAAGCTGATCTTAACGGCACAAGTGTTATTTGCTATTTGGCAATGATCCAAAGGGGTTAAGTGACACTTGATAAGACTTACATCCTTTATACCAGAACGTGTGCAGATCAAAAGGGCCTATGTAGTTATGCCAATTCTACGCCCTTTGGATTTGATCCACAAACATATGTCTGCTACCTAGTTCTTCTTAAGCAGCATGCATTAATTTTGATGGAAAAATAACCGATTTGGATCTAAGATAATTATATCTATGATTTTTAATTATCTAAGATAATTAATAAATCACATAAATTCTTTCCCACAATACATAAGCCATTTCATGCGAAGAGACAATTCATATAAATATCTTCCAAGCCATTTGACTTTGGCTCAAATGTACAGCTTATACAAAGAAGCAACACTAGATCCCGTTTCAAGGTCTTTATAGCATGAGGGATTCCATAAATTAAAACTTAAGTTTAATGTAAGAAAGCCGATACATACCATCGTTGTGATATTTACGATACTAAACTTAAAGTTTGTGAAAATGGGGAAAAAGAATTTATAGAAAATGAAAGAAATAAACACCACGACTCAGCTGAATTAGCCTTTAAAACTAAAAGGGAAGATAAGACAATTGCCAAACTTGATCATACAGTACGAACATACACATATTATTTACAATAGTGCTTACCGACGCCTGATTTGCAGACTTCGGTGTCATTTTATAAGAGGCTGTACTGAACTTACAATTTGTCAGTTCACGACTGCAGTACGAAAAAAGAAACATTTCATGTCTGGCACGAGTCTATAGCAAAGAGAGGAGCAAATGAGATTGCTTCGTGTTTTTATAAAGAGCTAAAAAATTTACCAGGCTCAGTAAAAAAAGGTGTCCTGTTCTCTGACACATGCGGGGGTCAGAGTAAAAACTCTTACGTTGCAGCAATGTTTTCCTATTTATTAAAAGAGAAAAGAACGATTCGTGAAATAGATCAAAAGTTTCTTGTCTCTGGGCATACGAGGATGCAATGTGATACCGATCATTCGCTCATTGAGGGACAAAAGAAGAAAACAGAAACGTTGATAGCCCACCCTCATAACTGGGCAACACTAATTAGGTGCACTAGCAAAAGATTTAAAGTCATTGATATTGAACAAAAAGATTTCTTCAGCTTTGGAGAACTCTTCAGGGTCCATTAGTTTAGAGGAAAAAAAATGAAAATAGAGCTCCTTTTTTGGGGAGGGAAGCACAATGGTTTCGGTACGAAAATGACTTTGGACGTATTAGTTTTAAAAACAGCCTGAATGAAGAAGATCCCTTTGATTATGTTTCATTTAAAAGAAGAGGCCGACAGCCAAGCACATTCACGTTGAAAAATACCTACAGTGAGCCAATCCCAATATCCAAGGAAAAGAAAAAGGATCTACTTGATCTTTTACAACTAATTCCCTACTTCCACTATTTTTACAGAAACCTTAGGTGTAATAACGATGATGATATTGACCCTGATTTAGTTAATGTAGAAATAGATCAATAACTTCATCAAGAGTTTCATTTTTAAACTAATAATGTACCTTTAGATTGATTTTTCATCATTTTCGTAATTGATTGTGTATTTTTAGTGTTAACGTGTTTTTATATAAAATCATAATTTCAACATGAAATAAAATATTTTTGATTTTTCCAAACTTTTGACCTTAGGGCGAGGTCCATATCTCATATCCTTGGTAAAAAGGAATTAGGTTGATTATTGTTATGTACAAAAGGCTAATGAGTTATGATCAGAAGGCCATAAGAGACAAAAATATTAGATATAAAGGGCTTATATGCACTTAAAATAAATAAGTAATATTGTGTTTAAATTTGTATTTCGCTATAGTGTTTAGTATTTAATGAGATAATATAGTGATTTATGAATAAGTAAATCCTTAGACAGGATTTAAAATGATTTTTCAAAACTTTGAAAAATCGTTCTGTAAACTTCACATTCCAACTCTTAACCCCTTTTGCCCAAACACCGGTGATATATAATGGTGAAATTATGGGGTAAAATAGAAACTATACTTAATCTCACTGGTTATTTACTTATTTTGTTTACTGGAATAGGATTGTTTACTAGAAAAAATCAGTGACCTTTGAAATGGATCTAGTGTTGAATATTTCAGTGCTCGAAGTTCTTCTATTGGTAGGCACGTTGAAGAGATAATGATACCCCCAAGGGGACTAGTAGGTAGGTAGTAACATACTGACTAGCCTAGTAGGGATCTGCCTTGTCAGCAGAGCGCGTAAAGGTTTTCACCTTACTGGATAGTACCAATTTCTAAAAAGAAAGTGTTAGGTTTAACTTGTTGAAATTCAATCCTACTTAAATATTTGCATTTTATTTATATAGAAAAACTCAGATTTATCGAAGATCTTATCCATGTAAAAAACCTTTTAAAAGATTATCTATACAACAAACAACTAGACATATGTTGTAAACTATATTTACCCTTTAAGTTAAATCTTACTTTAAATAAAAAAATAAATAAATACCCAAACGATTAATTAGCATATAAAACATAAATAATTAACGTCGATGTATTTATTTTATGTACGATTGTCTATCGATATTCGATAAACAATTTATGATTCAATACGAGCTCAAAATAAATAACACTTGATACGTTTTAACTAAACGTAAGTCCTAATAAATACGTATAACTTAAGTCCAGAAGCTCGTGGAACGGCGTGGATGGTACTCCAACATCGCGATGTTGTTGAGCTTCTGGACCATCTCCTTGCGACTATATATAAGGAGCAATTGACTGGACAGTCTTAGTCTTGGTTGTGAAGCTCAAGCAATGTGATTATTTGTGTTACAAAGTGATAATTTTCGTAACCTGTTTTAATATTTGTCTTTTTATAATTCGTATGGCATTGACTATAGTTATTTTTCTTTCAATAAAAATTGTTAACCCACAGAAGTGTTACAATAAGTTTATTTTTGGAATTTAATAGTTTTATACCTATTTTGTGTTCAAATTTGAGTATCTGTTGGAATCCTTTTAACAATAACAGAGTATTGCAAGTTCTTCACTAATTAACTTACAGTGACCACTTTACGAGTTTGCATATTTTTATACACCCATCATATTTCTCAATTATTTATTAGGACTTACGTTCAGTTAAAACGTATCAAGTGTTATTTATTTTGAGCTCGTATTGAATCATAAATTGTTTATCGAATATCCATAGACAATTGTACATAAAATAAATACATCGACGTTAATTTTTTACGTTTTATATGCTAATTAATCGTTTGGGTATTTATTTATTTTATTTTTTTGCGATGCATCGCAATCACAGACAGTGTGCTATGACAGTTCGCTCCAACTGTTAGTTCGTTCCAACAAAAAGTCTGGGGATTTGAAACCATATGTTTTTTGTTTTGTTTAACTTTACAATATTATTCATATATAAATGTTATATTCAGTCTATAATCACTAAAGAAATTATTACAGTCAACTTTCGATTAGTCGATCATCAAAGGACCCAAAAAAAATTGTTGAACTTACCTAAAGTTCCACTTACAGGAGATCGGCTTAACTAGTTTATCATTCGACTTATCTACATCTTAATTAGATAAAATCATCCACGCCTATTTTATAAAAATAAATGTTGTTTTTAATGAATATAATAACAATTAATAACAAAAACAATTAATTAATAATTTTCATTGTTATTAAAAATGGTTAAAAGTGTGTTTCGGGGAATTCCAAATTCCTTTCTCCTATCTCCACTTCACGAATGAGTTTTACAATATCGGTGATTTTCATATAATCAATTAATTTCATCTAGAATTATCAACTTTCGCGGAGCAATTGCTCGCAACCACTTTAAGGAATAACTAAAAAGTAACTAGTGTATGTAAAAAAAAAAATCTGGTGCGTGCGCGCAACACACAACTTTCACTTACCAACTTACTTAGATTAGAAATTGACGTGTTTTGCTAATTATCATTTCCTAAAGTCACACATTTTTCTACATTCATATCATATTTTTGTTAATCGTTAAAGCCCTTTTTGAGTAAATAAAAAAAAACCGTGAAAATGATACAAAATTTATTAAGTAAAGTCCCCCCTCCCGTAGATCAATTTTGATGAAATTTTTACAGTCGTATCTCGGGCATATAAATACATCAAATACTAAGTTTGATCAATATCGTTAAAACCGTTTTTAGGTAAATAAAAAAAACACGTGAAAATGATACAAAATTTATTAAGTAAAGTCCCCCCTCCCGTAAATCAATTTTGGTGAAATGTTTACAGTCATATCTCGGGCATATAAATACATCAAATACCAAGTTTGATCAAAATCGTTAAAACCGTTTTTGAGTAAATAAAAAAAACACGTGAAAATAATACAAAATTTATTAAGTAAAGTCCCCCCTCCGGTTAATCAATTTTGATGAAATTTTTACAGCCATATTTGGGGCATATAAATAGATCAAATACTCAGTTTAATCAAAATCGTTAGAGCCGTTTTTGAGAAAATCGAAAAAAACGTAAAAAGTTAATTAATAAAGTACCCCCTCCCGTTGAGCAATTTTGATGAAATTTTTGCTGTCACATCGCGGGCATATACCTACACTAAATACCCAATTTCAGGTTCCCACGGTTTATAGGTTTTGAGCTAGTCTGTTCACATACACACACACACACAGACCATTTCGCGGGACTTGGTTATTTCGACTCAGGGGGTCCCAAAACGTGTATTTCCGTTGAAAACCGGAAGTTGAAAATTTTCACGATCGCAATACTTCCACTTACTATATATTTCATATATAGGTAAGTGAAAGTAAAAATTAACAATGAAAGGAAATCAAATTAACCGTGAAATGCCCTGAAGCAAATCGAGTCTTAGAGGTGATGGCTTCCATATTAAATCAAAGAAGTGGAAGTTTTAGAAAAGATCTCATGACCCATATTTTTAGTTCGAGTTATTTAAATAGGATTCCACGTTTTTAGTCTTATTGAGGTGAAATTTATGCGTAATTAATGACTGGAGACCAGAGATTCTGTTCGACTTTTTTCAGGATTCGTCTCATCGAAGTTTGGAAACGATCATTCAACGAAAATATTACGGAACAGAAAATGGAAAAGCTGTAATATAGAAGTTAGAATTAGCTAATAATATATTGCTGAATACGATATATGTTGACATATTTCTGATATGATGATAATATACGACATGGTTAAAGGTAGCAAAATATGTGTTTTTATTGTTTGAACATTTCCTAATAATATTTTAGCTTCATAATTTCAGTGAATTTTTTTAATGATTGTGTTATTTGCCTAAATAATTAATGATATTAATTTTTTAATTGAGACGTATTGTATGGCCACGGTTGACCGCTTACAAAACACTTTATAAAACTATGTAGGAATAAGATAAATAAGATAAAAAATAAAATAAAAAACAATAGATAAATATGTAGGAATAAGTGACCTATCAATGTATGTATTAACATTTTAAATTATTAATTATTAACAAATAATGAGCATAAAACGATTTCAAATTGCTTTGCAATGAGGAAATGTGTGCTGCTTCAACAGCGTTCCATTATTAGATTAATTATTAACCATTAGTCGGTCTCTTGGGTACCGTCTTCATAATCTTTGGAGGGGGGCTATATGAGTTGTTAATTTTCAAATTTTCTTTCAGTGGGTTATTGTTATAGTCCAGGCTATGGTGAAAGTTAGCGCAATTTTCTTTAGCTTTTGTAAAAACTCCTGAGATTTTTAAGTATAATAACATCGTTGCTGAGTTGTAGTAAAGAGTAAAAATAATATATCTTACTCGGATTTATAAGAAAATAAAGTGTAAAAAAATGAGGCTACTGTAAGGTTTTAAGAAGTAATTTATTTTCGTATTTTACTATGTGATTCCAATAAAATTGTTATCTCTTTTTTTCTATCCATTTTAAATTTATCAAACTATTAAAAACTAAAATTAAAAATTATTTTCGTTCAGCTTTTAACGTATATGATTTATGTGAAAGCAGAAGCACCTCAGCTCCTATCATAACAGGATAGGCTACACAGAAGCACTAATCACGTTATTATTAATATCAAATCCCCTTCCAAAACCACTGGTAGGATAAGGTATACAGATATCACTTAGTAACGTTCCATTACTCTTTAGTTGCCTAATCATACAAATATTAATTCTTTTAGAGGAACCAAAAAAATAAAAAATAAAAAGTAATTCAACTAAAAGTTAAAATGTTTTTTTAAAAATAAACACTTCGTATATTCTCAAAAACCATCCTAGAATTATTCCAACCTATTGGGGAACGGAATCCTAAGACCCGATGCACATGAGCTACAAAGTCATCGGGACGCAAAGATTGATTTCACTCGGATAGGCAGAAATACATTGAGATTGGGTAATGCTCAGGAACTTGCAAACAACCAGTAACACTCCTTGGTTTAATTAAGTTATTCCAGGTTTAAAGGTTTCATTCTTTCAAAAATGGAAGACATTTAAATTGGCGAAATCAGATTTTGGGAACTAAATATTGGATTTCAAGTTTATTTCCTTTTCTTAATAAAATGAATTTCATATTCTCCAGTACATAGGGATGATAAATGTATCTTAATAGGCGCAGTAAGTATAGATATATTTATATGTATATATACCAGAAATTAAATCTAAAAAAAACAAAAGTATTTTATTTTATAATTAAAAGTTAAACTATTGGCCTGAGAATAAGGTTAGCTGCGAATCAGGGTTAGCCTCATCTTAAACTTCCGAGTAGCCCCCCAAGACCCGGATGATTGCATTTTCTCCCACGGGTCACCAGGAATTTTCCCTGCCAATCGAAGTTATTCCTTCGGGGAAAGAGAAGAATTGAAACTCAATCAGGAGAGCTTTGTTAGTTAGAGGCCGGCGTTCGGTAAAATGTTCACGTTGGCCACAATTTGACTTAATAGGTTTACTTGTCCATCTCACTCCCAAGAACGCTTTACTTGCCTTGGGGGAATAAAGAAATATATCTAGTTCGCTTAATGCTTCGACGCTTGAAGAATTCTTTAGTGGACGAGTACTTAAACTGCTTTGTCTTGTGTGGGAAACAGGATCGTTGGGATGCGTGGCAATGGATTTAATTGAAATTTGAAGTCCAGGAGTACAGAAAACTCTCTATACCTTACACGATGTCAAACAACCGATATTTATGAAATAAAAAGTCTCTTACAAGTGTTTAATCTTGAAAAATAGATTTTATTTAATCGTTATATTATACATACACACACATATGTGTGTCGATCTCCCAAATTTTGCGAATCATACTTTAATTTAATAATTTTTCTTGTCAACATGACTTGAAAATTCTTATTATAACTTTTAAATATTTATTATAAGATGAGAATATATCGGCCTTGGTAAAGAGACCTCACTAATTGAACTAATAGTCCACTCCCCAATGAGTGATTGCTCAACCAATGCAATTTTTATCAATATAATTTTTATCAATGCAATTTTTATCTAATATTTCATTTAATGCCTTTAGAATTAGAATTATCTTTGGATTTCGTGAGTTCATTCACGATATTATGACTCTATTATTCTTTCTTCTTTGTTTTTATGTTATTCTGCAGGTTGGTATAATAGATTAATAGATGTCTTTCAAACAGCTTTTTTGGCAAAGATCTTCCATTTGTTCGGTAATTTCTTTATTACGTTACATAACTCGTGTTAACGTTTCGTGGTCACCAGAAGTGATAGAATTATTGTGGGATTGCCTAAGTGTTCTCAGACATGAATGATTGCATGTTAATAGTAAAATACTCAAAGCTAGATCTAGAATAACTAACTATAATCCATATGATCTTAAGAAAATTAAAATTAGGTGTTCGATGTAGGTATTTGAAAATAGGAATTTGTTTTTGAAATTAGGTATTTTATTTAGTAAAAGATAATCTTTAATAGTTATATTTTAGTAATCGAACTTTCGTTCCATGATGGATATCCAAATAAAATCCGGAGTTGATTTTACCAACTCATGGTTTTACTGAAACGGTAATCTAAGTAGATTGCTGGAAAGGCACTAACTGAATTGTCAACTCTTCAATATATTTTTACTCAAAATGTTTTAAAGAAACTTGACTATTGATAAAATTAGGATTTTTAAGGCCTCTTAATAAAAGAAATGAGTAAAGAGTAATTGGGAAACTTTATAAGACTTTAAAGTCCATTTGAAATAATTATAATACTCTATAACTCACAGAGAATAAGAAACAAAAATAGGTAAATAAATGTTGGAAAAGCTATTTTCTGTTAAGCTGCCAATTGGCGTTTAAATATTTTTGAAAACACGTCGATTTCTAATCTAAGTAGCTTGTTAAGTGAAAGTTTTGTGTTGCGCGCATCGCACCAGGTTTTTAATTACTCTCGTGAGCAATAATTTACTATGAACTTTCGTATAATATAGTCATTTTAGATTAATTTTATTGACTCAATATTTCTCAGTATGGAAAAGAGTTCGTCTAAAAAAATTATTTAATTTTAAATTAATTGCCTGTTGCATTCATATGTATACCTAATCATAAGATAAATGTTCAGGGTTGTTTTAAATACAATGAAAAATGTTGTATCTGAACTCAAAACTTTAATCAAATAATTGTAGGCAACAAAATAACATGGAATTCAACCTGATACCATTAACGAAATTAAATCCATTTAAATTTCCTTCCTCTCAGCCTCCCCAAAACAAAAGAAGAAAAAAAAAAGAAATGCTAGTAAAAGCATTACGGATAGACTGTAAATTAAAAAATAAATCTGTCTCTTTTTAAATATTTACTCTTCTTTATTACATTTCAATCAACGTTATACAACAAAGATTAAAAAATAACATTTTTTTTTGTCTAAGCCATGAATAAATGTGTGCAATAGTGTTGAAAATGAGTTGGGGTTAGGAGCTTATTTTTTAAAAGCAATTTGCATATCTGCATCACGGAGGTAAATAACACCTTATCACAATTTGAGAATTGTTTAAATGAACGAATTTTTCAGTTTGAAGTAATAAATTTTTTTTATACTTCATTTATTTATTTTTTATTTTTTTCAATTGCTCTTTTTTTACTCCACTTTTTTTAAACGCGCCTGTCGACAAGCAGCAGATATTTTAATTTTGAACAATGAACCAAATGTTCGCATTGTTCTTTACGTTGGTAAGTGATTGAAACTATTTATCATCGTACTTAAATCCATAGTGTGAAATTTAATTAAAACAAATATGGACATGATATTGTTTAGCTCCGGGATACAGATATAAACAGAAAATAAACTTGTTGCATTAATATTTTTTTTCTGATAACTAAGGATGTGTCTAATAATGTGTTTTTCTATTGAACTTATGTCTTAGTTTGGTAATTTGCGATACAGTTATAGAAACAGAATGACGATACACGTTAGGCGCTTTGCAATGAAATATTATAATGAAGTCCTCAATCAATGAAGGCTAACAAGATGTACTTAAAATTGTTAATACATTAATTAAACAAAATTTAATTTGAATACAACTTCGGGAAGATGAAAAATTATCTTTTATTCCAAGGGATAATTTGCGAAATTCGTATTATTTTTAACTCGTTAGGAGGTATTGTAAAGATAAGGGATTCATATTTAGGATTATGAATGGTTGCTTTAATGCCTGCAATTAAACCAAATAGGACCAAGGTATTGTATTTACCGTAATTGGAAAAACATCCACCTTGAAGTAGGAAAATTAATCTAGTCGGAAAATTAATCTAGTTTAGATCCCGTTTTCATTTCCATTATTTCTTGACCTTATGGTTGCTTTAATGCCTGCAATTAAACCAAATAGGACCAAGGTATTGTATTTACCGTAATTGGAAAAACATCCACCTTGAAGTAGGAAAATTAATCTAGTCGGAAAATTAATCTAGTTTAGATCCCGTTTTCATTTCCATTATTTCTTGACCTTAAGACTTCATTGAAAACTTCATGAGCATCACTGTAGATGGCAGATTCATCCTAGCTCCACCAAAATCTCGTGAGCCTATCCAATAACTTTTCTGGTTAATTTAAATTCATTTGGATTCATTCATTGAGGATGGTCTGGAAAATACGTTTCCAATTCTAATAATTAACAAATGGTTTTCCTATTGTTTAATACCTAGTACCATTCGGTTGCTATCGAACTAGATTTGGTTTCCTTGGGTTGCTTTTAGTTTATTTTTGTAGTTGTTAGGTCTAACATAATTATAATCTCTAATGTTCCACCAAGCTATGGTAGACATCAAGGACATTATTAGAGAGGTTTTGTGTCATATTATTTTACCTGTGTCTGGGGAAATGGAAATAAAACGAGCCGTGGGTCTACAGCGGGCCTTACACGATCAATAATATTGTTAATATCAGAATTGTCAATACTGTCGTTTAGCCTTGAGGGCCCAACATCGCCACACCTTAGAAAGTCAATATTATTGACAATAATTATATCAATAAACTATCTCAGGGCGTTTGTTTCCACCAATCGGATAAGGTCTTTCGAAGGGATTTTTCGTGATATTTAGTGTTTGAACATGGACAATCGAAAGAATGCTTGTGTAGCCATAATTATGGGTATCGGGAGTATTCGTCGAGCTCAAAAAAATTGATGGATGAAAGAATGGTTAAAAAAACACGAGGAGTATGAGGCTGCTGAAGGAAATCAGATTGACAGATGCAGAAGATTTTCAAAATTATTTCAGAATGAAAGAAAGGACGTTCATAAAATTATTAAAAATGCAGGAACCATTCTTGAGAAAAAAGAACACACATTATCCTTAACCCTAAGGTACATAGCTACAGGTAGAAATTTTGAAGATTTGAAATGCTCTGTCATCATGTCACCTGCAACTATCAGCGATGCTATGATTGAAACTTGTGAAATTCTTGCTTATATCCTAGAGGACAACATGAAAATTAGTGTTTGAAATAATTTTCCAAATATTATATCAGTATAGCATTGTACAGAACCTTTTCACTAGATATAATAAAAGTTGTAAGCAGGCCTACTACCTGTTACGGTGCACACGATTGCGAAAAGTCAAGATACGCTCCATCCAACCATAAATATCCCCTCCACTTTTTGATATTCCGAAATCAGAATATCTAAAGTTTCATCAATATCGTCTTAATATTGCCATCAATACTCAAATTTTCACCTTATACGATCAATATTATTGTCAATACCATACTGTATTGTCAATATTATTGATTGTGTAAGGTCCACTTATGACGATCGCTTAAACATGTGTAAAAAAAGAATCAATGCTAAATTTAATTCGTTAAATAACCCAAGCAAAAACTTAAGTAAATAGCAGAAATTGAGATTAATAAAATAGAAAAAACGGTTCAGCCATATATGAAGGCATAAATAGAACCCATATATGGTTGGGACCGATTATGACTGTGATTCGAAATGAAAATAACAATATCTTGACCGTTAATAAATATCTGTTAGACATATTTAATTCATATTAGGTAAAAGGATCATTTTCACAATATTTTAAATACATAAAATAATAGTTAATTTTCTCCTTAGTTCGAATCATATTCCAAGTGGGTAGGCCGAGAAGGATGTAGGAGAATAGGTCAGATTTGTCGAAATTAGGTTTGGGCAACAATCATAGGATTTATGAGTTGGGTGATGATTATTGATTACTTCCTGTTATCCCTCAGTGGGCCTTTATAAAGTTTCACCACCTATCTCGATCTAGAGCAAGCTCTTTGAGGGTGGCCCACGTATGATTTTGACTCCTAGCCTCTTCCAGGACAGAACTCCTCCACGTCTTCCTCGGCCTCCCAAAACGACGCTGTCCTTGAGGGTTCCATTCAAGAACCCTCTATCTCCTCCTTAATGAGTGTCCAATCCATCTCCATTTCCTCGTTCTGATTTCATCTTCTATTTTCTTTTGTTTTATTTTCCTAAGTAGCTCCTCATTGGAGATGATTCTTGGCCACCAAATTCCCAAGATATACCTTAGGCACCTATTGCAGAACCTTTGCAAACGGGCTGAGATGGATTTTGCCACTCTCCACCTCTCTGAGCCATCCCAAAGTAAAGTTTGGGTTAAAGAACGGACTTTACTTTGGGATTGAATATGCGTAGCTTTGTGTGCAAACTTATTTCCTTGGCAAGCCATTGAGTGCAGAGCTGGGTAAAAGCACCTATAACTTTTTTTATACGGCTTTCCACATTGTTGTCAGCTCCTCCATCTTTCGCCACTACACTTCCAAGGTATGGGAAAGCGTCCACTTCTTCTAGTATTTGGCCTTGGATTGTTATCTATTGCTGCTCGTTTCCGGCATTTATTCTCACAGTTTTTGTTTTATCGACATTCCATATCCTTGTGCCGCCTTATCTAGGTCGTGCATCTTTCCTCAAAATGAGTTGGGTAAGACTTTATTATTATTATTATTATTATTATTGATGTTCCACCATAACCACTGCATGAGCTAAGAGAAAATAAGCTAAAAGAAATTGGCAACAAACTTAATTCTACAGTGAACTATATTCGTGTAGGCATAAAATGACCTCCGCAGCTCATTAGGTATATAGAAAATAAAATGATTAATAATATGTTATCAAATTATATTTAAAAAAAAAAATAAACTAGCTAATTTTAAGCCCGAAAATCAAATTCATCTTAATGAATCACTCATTAGATTAAAAATCACATGTGCTTCACCCAGATGAAGCTGAAATATTAAAAAAATCTGGTGCGTGCGCGCAACACACAACTTTCACTAACAAACTTACTTAGATTAGAATTTAATGCGTTTTGTTAATTGCCACTTCTCAAATGAACAGAACGGCTTTAATTATAAACAATGGTCTGTCATTAAAGGCGTACTCCGCTTGCGCTCTACGAGTTTTTTGAGTTGACTGAATATTTTTCTTTTTATCTCCTCTATATGTTTCCTCGATTTTTATCATATCTCATATTTAGCCATTTCTTATTTTTAGGCAAAACGAGAAACAGATAATTTCTCCATATAAACAAATACAAAGGTACTTTATAGGAAAACAAAAAAGGCCCCTTCCCCATTTAAGCCCCCTCAGAACATTTTAATAATGATAAAGCTTACATGATATTAAAGAACACCTAATTTTCATTAAACACCACGAATTTGATGAAAATCGTTAAAGCCTTTTTTGAGTAAATAAAAAAAACACGTGAAAATTGTACAAAATTTAGTAAGAAAGTCCCCCCTCCGTTTGATCAATTTTGATATAATGTTGGCTATCGCATCTTTGGCATACACATACGTCAAATACCCAGTTTGATCAAAATCGTTAAAACCGTTTTTGAGTAACTAAAAAAAAACACGTGAAAATGATACAAAATTTATTAAGTAAAGTCCCCCCTCCGGTTGATCAATTTTGATGAAATTTATACAGTCATATCTCGGGCATATAAATAGAGCAAATACTCAGTTTAATCAAAATCGTTAGAGCCGTTTTTGAGAAAATCGAAAAAAAACTTGAAAAGTTATTAGATAAAGTACCCCCTTAATACAAAATTTATTAAGTAAAGTCCCCCCTCCGGTTGATCAATTTTGATGAAATTTTTACAGTCATATCTCGAACACATTATTATATCAAATACTCAGTATAATCAAAATCGTTAGAGCCGTTTTTGAGAAAATCGAAAAGTTATTAAATAAATCACCCCCTCCCTTTGAGCAATTTTGATGAAATTTTTGCTGTCACATCACGGGCATATACCTTAACTAAATAACCAATTTCAGGTTCGCTCGGTTTATAGTTTTTAAGCTAGTCTGTTCACACACACACACACACACACACACACACACACACACACACACACACACACACACACACACACACACACACACACACACACACACACACAGACCATTTCGCGGGACTTGGTCATTTGGACTCAGGAGACCCCAAAACGTGTATTTCCGTTGAAAACCGGAAGTCGAAATTTTTCACGATCGCAATACTTCCACTTACTATATATTTCATATATAAGTAAGTGAAAGTAAAAATAAAATGGAAAGAGTACAAAACTTCAGTATAAGAATAATTAATGAGTAACCTCACTATTTCTCTAAAATACATTCTTTTAAACATTAAAACTATTTAAACACAAAAAAAAAAAAAAAAAAAAAAAATCTGTTTTAATAATAATTTCTTAGTTTATTTTTATATTCATTCATTTATTTAATACTCAGATATGTGTACATACGTTCATGTCTACATTATTTTATTTGCTTAATTATCAGACTTTGCATGCTTTGTTAATTTTACTTTTTATTTTATTTATTCGTTTTCGAGTTTTTACTTTCACTTACCTATATATGAAATATATAGTAAGTGGAAGTATTGCGATCGTGAAAATTTTCGACTTCCGGTTTTCAACGGAAATACACGTTTTGGGGTCCCCTGAGTCAAAATAACCAAGTCCCGCAAAATGGTCTGTGTGTGTGTGTGTGTGTGTGTGTGTGTCTGTGTGTGTGTGTGTGAACATACTAGCTCAAAAACTATAAACCGTGCGAACCTGAAATTGGGTATTTAGAGTATGTATAAGCCCGCGATGTGACAGCAAAAATTTCATCAAATATTCTCAAAGGGAGGGGGTACTTTATTGAATAACTTTTTACGTTTTTTTCGATTTTCTCAAAAACGGCTCTAACGATTTTGATTAAACTGAGTATTTGATCTATATATATGCCTGAAATATGACTGTAAAAATTTCATCAAAATTAATCAACCGGAGGGGGGACTTTACTTAATAAATTTTGTATCATTTTCACATGTTTTTTTTATTTACTCAAAAACGGTTTTAACGATTTTGATCAAACTTGGTATTTGATGTATTTATATGCCAATGTTGTGATAACCAACATTTCATCACAATTGATCAACCGGAGGGGGGACTTTACTTAATAAATTTTGTATCATTTTCGCGTGTTTTTTTTATTTGCTCAAAAACGGTTCTAACGATTTTGATCAAACTTGGTATTTGATGTATATATATGTCCGAGATATGATTGTAAAAATTTCATCAAAATTGATCAACGGGAGGGGGGACTTTACTTAATAAACCTTGTATCATTTTCAAGGGGTTTTTTTTATTTACTCAAAAACGGCTTTAACGATTAACAAAAATAAGATAGGAATGTAGAAAAATGTATGACTTTGGGAAATGATATTTAGCAAAACACGTCAATTTCTAATCTAAGTAAGTTGGTAAGTGAAAGTTGTGTGTTGCGCGCACGCACCAGATTTTTTTTTTAATTATTTTTGTACTGTTATTCTACCGCATTTCAATTCCTTTCGTTCACAGGTACCACGGAGGAAAACACAACCATAGCCATTTTTTCTTTTACTTTTTATTTAATAAATTTAACATTTTAGAATTCAATACTATGATAAATCCTTAATGTTAAATTTGTTTCTTTCTTTAAAATGAGAAACGACTAAGAAACGGTTAATAAATAATATTAGCAAAAATTATCAATGAAAAATGTGGAATGTTTCTCGAAATGAGAATTCGCCAGAGTTAACGAGCTCTTAATCCCAAGAGCTCTTAAACTTTAATGATCATAAGACTCAATTAACATTTCCTTGATGCAATAGCGTTTAATTCCTATTAGATTTATTATTTAATAACTCTAATAATTAAATATAAAATAGAGCCATGATCATTAAAAAAATATATCTTAGATAATGTAATATTTTTTTGTAATTTAATAATTACAAAAAGAAAGTAATAGCAACCCAAGGAAAAAAAATCTAGATTGATAACAACTGGGTTGTATTCGGTATAAAAGATAAAACGAAATTGTTAATTATTACAAACGTAATCTTTCAAAGTATTATCATTCAAAGTATTATTATCACGCGCCAGATTTTTACTTTCACTTACCTATATATGAAATATATAGTAAGTGGAAGTATTGCGATCGTGAAAATTTTCGACTTCCGGTTTTCAACGGAAATACACGTTTTGGGGTCCCCTGAGTCAAAATAACCAAGTCCCGCGAAATGGTCTGTGTGTGTGTGTGTGTCTGTGTGTGTGTCTGTGTGTGTGTGTGTGTGTGTGTGTGTGTGTGTGTGTGTGAACAGACTAGCTCAAAAACTATAAACCCTGCGAACCTGAAATTGGGTATTTAGAGTATGTATATGCCCGCGATGTGACAGCAAAAATTTCATCAAATTTTCTCAAAGGGAGGGGGTACTTTACTTAATAACTTTTTAAGTTTTTTTCGATTTTCTCAAAAACGGCTCTAACGATTTTGATTAAACTGAGTATTTGATCTATTGATATGCCCGAGATATGACTGTAAAAATTTCATCAAAATTGATCAACCTGAGGGGGGAGTTTACTTAATAAATTTTGTATCATTTCCACGTGTTTTTTTTATTTACTCAATAACGGTTTCAACGATTTTGATCAAACTTGGTATTTGATGTATTTATATACCCGAGATATGACTGTAAAAATTTCATCAAAATTGATCAACAGGAGGGGGGACTTTACTTAATAAATGTTGTCCAATTTTTACCTTTTTGATCGATTACCTCAAAAACGGCTTTAACGATTTTTATCAAATTCGTTATGTTTAATGAAAATTAGTTGTTATTTAATATCAGGTAAGCTTTATCATTATTAAAATGTTCTGAGGGGGCTTAAATGGGGAAGGGGCTTTTTTTGTTTTTCTATAAAGTACCTTTGTTTTAGTTTATATTGGGAAATTAACTGTCTCTCATCACGCTTAAAAATAAGAAACGGCTAAATATGATATATGAAGAGAATCAAGTAAACATATACAGGAGAAAAAAATAAAAATATTCCGTCAACTCATAAAACACCTTGAGCTCACGCATGCGCCGTACGCCTTTAATGACAAACCAATGCGTTATAATTAAACTGTTCTGTTCATTTGATGGCAATTAACAAAACGCATTAATTTCTAATCTAAGTAAGTTGGTAAGTGAAAGTTGTGTGTTGCGCGCACGCACCAGATTTTTTTTTAATATTACAATGTTTTAATAACAAATAACATTAGGCAGGCTTTACCCCTGTATAGGTATTAATTTAGCATCTTTCCAAATAGTTCATACAAATGCTTTGAACTAACAAATGTCTTGTCTTTTTCGACCGACTAAAGCTATTAACAAATCTAGAACGGATGGCTTGGAACGATTTAAGATTGGGGTCAGCTCCTTCACGGCTTCCGCCTGTAACTAGCAGTAAATCAAACGTGTTTTGAATTATATCAATTTTGAATGATTCTAGATTATTTATTTATTTAACCAAAATTAATTTTTTCTCATGCTAGATTATAAAATTATTATCAAGCTAATTATTCAATTAATAATTTTTTATTCATAGAGCATTCCCTTCTAATTTAGGTTATTCAATTATTAATGTATCGATAAAAATAATGAGGTAAAGAATAAAATAAAATTTGATAAAAGAAATATATATCAGCACCTAAGTTGCATAAGGCCAGCGGAATAATCTTATTAGTTTGTGCGGATTATTAATTTTTCTTTTGAGTCATATTCTCGCGCATATTCAAAAATATATACTAGAAATGATGCAAGATCTTGGAAATGGATAATATATGATGATATATGATACGACACATACTTGCTAATCATTGATGTGTGTGATTGAAAGGCAGTAAATTAGGGTAAGTAAACTTTATAGAGTAAGATAATTGTTAATTATTTTTAAGTCTACACAATTTCGATGGGACAATTTCGGAGGGAAGTCGTAATTTACCTCATGCAATTTTGATTAAAATTAAATAAAATTTAAAAAGTTAAATTTATGATTGAGAAACCCATGTACACAAAGATTGAAGATAAATGTGGCATTAAGGCCTTTTATGTTCTTTTACAGAGATTTGCTATTTTATTGAGGAGACAGAGTCCTCCCGTGAGCATAGTTTACTTTATTTGACGACTCTGTTTGCTCTTAGCTATTTTTTTAATTCGATTGCTTATTTGGTAATTACATTTGTTGTATATATTAATTTTACGTTTATTTAAAACGTAATTAAATTTGACTAATCGAATCTTATGAATAATATATCGGTTTTTGTTGAAAGGATGTTATTACATTTTTTCATATTTCAATTTTTTTTATTTATTAGAGTTGAATTTAGTTCTATCCATCCATGTAGATAGAAATGACATATGTAATATAAATAAGGACTTTGCCTCACGTTAAATTTAAAAGCAAAGTATATCATTTCAGTAAATTCTGAAAGTTTTGGGTTTAGTTTTCCGGAAGTTAGATTTTGTGCAATGATGACCCTTCAACAAAAAACAATTCATTTTTCGGTATTGAACTAAGGACTTCACATCCCGAAGAAAACTAGAACCCGACTTCACAACCCGAGAAAAATACCAATATATAGCAGGATACCAATATATTGGCGACAAATTTTTGAAAGTGAGTACTATTTAAATAATCCTATTGATTCTTTTCTGTTTTAATTATGTTAGAACCGATTGCATTGGTAAGTAACTGTTACTGAATCTTGAGATAATTATAACAGTAAGGAAAAAATCATAAGCTCTCTATGACACATATTACAAATTTAACATCCGAAATTAAACTTTTGAGGTTCATATACCTCTATATAAATATACAAAATATACATCAATATACAACAACTACAATATACAACAAAATTCCAAAACGCATGGATCTCATTTTATAAAAATATCTTTCTCAACCTTTAGCTACCAGTTTTGAATACGGCTTAATTTTCCGAAAAGAAAAAGTGTTGGACGATCCTAAATTATAAACGTTTCGCCTTGAACTATTGACTTATATCCTGTTTGTTATGCAAAGGTGGCATTTGTTTTCGATAGGAGAAAACATGTACAAACTGTTTGGGAACAGAAGTTGGCCGGCGGTTTATTGTTTTAATCTCAAGTAGTAGTTGGAGAAACAATTTCTATTCTGAGACCGAATCTGGCTATTTTCGATTATAGCTCTAATTTATCATACGTTTCTAAAATTATTGATGTTAGCCTGGTCAGGAAAAAATCTTTGAAACAGAAAAAGAAATTGCGAATCTTAATTGTGTTTATTTAAAAAAAAAAAAAAAAAAAGATTTCTTACAATGATGAATAAATCGTTTTATTTAACATTTATATTTTTAAATTAAAAAGTGATATTTGCAATATTAGTAAACATTTTTTATATTTCATATCACTATTTATTTATACTTTATTTCGTTACTGTACACCTAAGCGTATACTATTATTTATTTTATAAAATTATATTGTTTTGTACAATGGCTTACAATCTATTTTTTTATTAAATAATTATATTATAATTATTTTATTATATAATTCCTACGTGGTTATTATTTCCCAGGATAATGATTATTATTTGTAAAATTTGCTTTTAAAAAATCCTTTCATAACGTTTATATCAATGGAAACATCCCAGACTTCATTTTCAGCTATAAACAGAAAATATATTTTTCTACATCTAGACAAACAATTTACAAAAAATAAATATAAATACGTGAACGCTTGAACGCTTTTGAACTTTCCATTATATTACAACGTAAGTTGAGCTGTAACAGAATATGCCAGATATTATTTTATCAGTTTTTTAATAAATGCAACCAAACCTATTTCCGTATTCCACAATCTCTTCTGGCTAAGGTTTCTTGAATCAATTCTGACTTCAGATGTTCCAGAACAGTGCACTGCTAAGCGGTTTTTGTTACGCTGTAAAATCAAACTATAAATGATATCTGGATTTTAACCTACGCAAGTGAGTCCTGGACCCTTACGACCAAGCATAAGTGCCAAATCCAAGCTATAGAAATGCGCTACCTAAGAAAAATAGAAGGGAAAACCAGAGGAGATCGCGTAAGGAGCACAACCCATACGAGTAAACCGGGACCTGAGGCATGCTGAAGAAAAAATCGAAGAAAATCAACTCAGGTGGTATGGGCATGTATTGAGAATGGCCAAGAACCGAATCGCCAAGGTTACCCACGAGGTTAGAGTAGGTGGGAGGCGGCCAAAGGGAAGACCTGGGAACAAGGGATTAAAGAAGCCTTTAGCAAGAAAGAAATGGACTGGAGGAGGAAAAAGCAACTGGCTCAGGATAGAGATACATGGATCAGGCTTTATAAGAAGGTGCTTCACACTGCTATGCGATATAGGAGTACTCGATTAGGTAAGTGAGTAAATATGATATCCGGGATTATTTAGGCATAGAATCCCGTACCGAAAGATATATATCTCAGATAATTTAAGGTCATATAGCCAAAAAGTACAGAAAAAATAAGCAAAGTACGAAAATAGATTGGTACCTTCATGAAACTTAGATCAAAGCTTTGTCTTAGGAGTAAGATTAGAGATCAGCAGAGTCCGCCCAAATTACAGGGGGCTAACACCCTTTAGGAGGGGTTGATATGGAGGGGGGAGAGGTTTCAAAATTAATTTTGGTGCAAGTAGGTCGAATTATTGTACTTAATATTTTAGTTTTTACTGATTAAGCTGCAAAATTATTATACAAGTACATATATTGTACAATACATACTTGCTAATCACTGATGTGTGTGATTGAAAGGCAGTAAATTAGGGAACGTTAACTTGTTAGAGTAAGTTAGGTAATTGTTAATTATTTTTAAGTCTACACAATTTCGATGGGACTATTTTGGAGGGAAGTCGTAATTTACCTCATGCTATTTTGAATAAAATAAAATAAAATTTAAGAAGTTAAATTTATGATTGAAAAACTCAGGATACAAAGATTGGAGATAAATGTTGCATTAAGGCCTTTTATGTTCTTTTACAGAGATTTGTTATTGTTATTTTATTGAGGAGACAATAAAATAACAATAAGATAATGATTTTGAAACAAAATTGTGTATAAGCTCATAAATCTGATGAGATATAGTTGACTCTAGTATAGATAGTAGACAAGTTTTTAATCAATAGTACATATTCTAAATATTACCATAATAAAGTACTTCAACCAACTGACTTTCCTTATAATTTGCACTACGGTCATCTGTATCTCCACCAATATAAAACATTTCGAGGTAATATTGTGTTTTCAATCTTATGTCACTGACATAAGAGTCCTTCCATGAGCATCGTTTACTTTATTTGACGACTTTGTTTGCTATGGCTTTTTTTACTTTCACTTACCTATATATGAAATATATAGTAAGTGGAAGTATTGCGATCGTGAAAAATTTCGACTTCCGATTTTCAACGGAAATACACGTTTTGGGGTGCCCTGAGTCCAAATGACCAAGTCCCGCGAAATCGTCTGTGTGTGTGTGTGTGTGTGTGTGTGTGTGTGTGTGTGTGTGTGTGTGTGTGTGTGTGTGAACAGATTAGCTCAAAAACTATAAGCCATGCGAATCTGAAATTGGGTATTTAGTGTATGTATATGCCCGTGATGTGACAGCAAAATTTCATCAAAATTGCTGAAAGGGAGGGGGTACTTTAATTAATAACTTTTCGATTTTCTCAAAAACGGCTTTAACGATTATGATTAAACTGAGTATTTGATCTATTTATATGCCCGAGATATGACTGTATAAATTTCATCAAAATTAATCAACCGGAGGGGGGACTTTACTTGATAAATTTTGTATAATTTTCACGTGTTTTTTTTTAGTTACTCAAAAATGGTTTTAAAGATTTTGATCAAACTGGGTATTTGATGTATGTATACGCCAAAGATGTGATAGCCAACATTTCATCAAAATTGGTTTAACGGAGGGTTAATTTTATTTAATAACTTTTTAACCAATTTTTACCTTTTTTTCGATTATCTCAAAAACGGCTTTAACGATTTTCATCAAATTCGTGGTGTTTAATAAAAATTAGGTGTTCTTTAATATCAGGTAAGCTTTATCATTATTAAAATGTTCTGAAGGGGCTTAAATGGGGAAGGGGCCTTTTTTGTTTTCCTAAAATGTACCTTTGTATTTGTTTATATGGAGAAATTATCTGTCTCTCGTTTTGCCTAAACGTAAGAAATGGCTAAATATGAGATATGATAAAAATCAAGGAAACATATAGAGGAGAAAAAAAGAAAAATATTCAGTCAACTCATGAAACTCGTTGAGCGCAAGCGGAGTACGCTTTTAATGACAGACCATTGTTCATAATTAAAGCCGTTCTGTTCATTTGAGAAGTGGCAATTAACAAAACGCATTGATTTCTAATCTAAGTAAGTTGGTAAGTGAAAGTTGTGTGTTGCGCGCACGCACCAGATTTTTTTTTAATTCGATTGCTTATTTGGTAATTACATTTGTTTTATGTATTAATTTTACGTTTATTTTTACCTATTTAGAAATACAATTTATTGAGCTCATTGCAAAACCTCTTTTTAACCTTTTTCAACTTTCCATACATGTACAGTCATTATTAATTCAACATAATGAACATATCGATCCCGAAATTCATTTAAAAAGTTTGAGGTATATTTGCTGCCTCAGTCAACTCCCAATAGTAGACCCTTTGATTCAGGTAGACTCTGCAGGTTCTTACAGCTTATCATAAAAGAAGACTAAAGTTTCAGCGATTTACATGTTTTCCTATATATTTTTCTTTTTCTATAACAAATTTAAAACAAAATTGTGTATAAGCTCATAATTCTGATGAGATATATATAGTTGAGTCTAGTATAGATAGTACCATAATAAAGTACTAACAAGGGGAGGGCACAGCTATGGGGTCGTCGATCGAGCCCTTTTTTTTTCTGGTGATTCTACATCGAAAAATAGTCGACACGTATCCGAGCGTTCCGTCCAATGGGCCTTAGGTGCTGAGAAATAAAATAAAATACCTTGAAAATCCTTTATTTTTTATCTTGAGTTTGGAAAATGATATCGACATGATTCTTTCACTAATTCATTTATTTTAAAGAGTAGATTAAAGTAAAAATACAATCTTTAAAGTATTATTCATATTTCTTCAATTTAATTTAAAAAAGCTTCAAGTTTTAAAGTAAACTAGTTTTATAAATTTTTTCACATAAAAAACAATAGCAGAATTCAGTTCAGCACCTCAAGAAACCCTGATGTCTTAAATATCATCCAAAACAAAAAATAATTTTTTTTTCCAGTCAGGGAGGTATGTGAGTGGGAATGTGTGTTTTACACAGTGTGCTGTGTGCCGGAGTCATTGGCGGATCCAGGGGGGGGGGCTGTGGGGGCTGCAGCCCCTCCCTTTGGAAAATTTTTTGTCATTTAAAGATAGAATTTGACTTTCCTGAAAGTATGGAAGCAAGTTAAAGAACAAATAATGTGCAGAACAAGTAGAATTTTAGTTGTGGGAAAGGAACATATAGGTAAAATAGCTGATTGGCTGATCCAAATGAAGGGCTCTGGGGCTGCAGCCCCCCCCCCTATATATTCGGCTGCATCCGCCCATGGCCGGAGTCGGCTTTGTTTTCAATGCTTCTACGTGTCCTACCACCCAAAATATTGTAAAAAGTAGTAAAGCAAAAGTTAGAATAAATTATTGTATATAAGACTTAACAATAAATTTTTTTTTCATCAATGCATAGTAATTTCATTCCTCTTCAATGAGAGTAGGGGTATTTTTAAACAACACCAAACTTTGAAATGATTTTCTGTAAGAAATAGAGAAATTATTCGGGTTGGAAACAATTATCCTTCTTCTGCCTTATTGTTAGAGTTAGGTTCATGGAATATTCTGGCAAAATAATGACATTAAAAAATCATTTTGAGTTAGTGCATAGAGTGAAACTGTTTTTGTTTCATAACAGTTTTCAGATTCGTTTTGAGGACAATCAAAAAAACCTATTAGCAAATTTTGGGGAGATTAAAAAAAAAATAAAAATAAAAATTGCATTAAAAGTTTAGCTAAGGATAGACCCTTACAATTTCGTTAAACATCCAAAAATCCGACCATATTTCGAAGAAAATTCTACCGATTCTCATCAAATTCATAGGGTAAATAAAGGCACTAGAGTTCCACATTTTTACATAATCGAGATATTTTTACGTGTTCATGAATCAACATAATATAAAGAAAAGTTTTAATTTAATTTTTCTTTTGAGGACCATTTTTTATAAGAGCTTCCCAAATAATACAATAGTTATTTATATGGTTAGAAAAAGGAGGCTTTCTTCTATGCAACGAGCTCAAGAACGTAAAAATCGGATCAGCTAAACACGAGATGCAGAATTTGAAACTACACATACAATTTTGCTGAAACATTTTTAAGCTGTTCCTGACAGGAAAATTTTTTTATTTTTTATTTTGGATGATATTTAAGACATCAGGGTTTCTTGAGGTGCTAAACTCAATTCTGCTATTGTTTTTTATGTGAAAAAATTTATAAAGCTAGTTTACTTGAAAACTTGAAGCTTTTTTTAAATTAAATTGAAAAAATATGAATAATACTTTAACGATTGTATTTTTACTTTAATCTACTCTTTAAAATAAATGAATTAGTGAAAGAATCATGTCGATATCATTTTCCAAACTCAAGATAAAAAATAAAGGATTTTCAAGGTATTTTATTTTATTTCTCAGCACCTAAGGCCCATTGGACGGAACGCTCGGATACGTGTCGACTATTTTTCGATGTAGAATCACCAGAAAAAAAAAGGGCTCGATCGACGACCCCATAGCTGTGCCCTCCCCTTGTAAGTATTAATCTTCAAATAGCTTACAATTTGTGAACCTTCCTTCATAATAAAGTACTTCAACTTTAATACCATAATAAAGTATTTCAACTTTAATACCATAATAAAGTACTTCAACTTTAACACCATAATAAAGTACTTCAACTTTCCTTATATTTTGTACTAATCCTATCTGTATCTCCAACAATATAAAACATTTCGAAGTGATATTGTATTTGCAATCTGATGTCATTGACCCGAATCAATATAATAAGATTAAAATGTACAAAAAAAAAAAAAAAAAAAAAAATTTTCGTCTCTTCATCCCTCCTACTGAGTGAACCGTTTAGTAATAATAAGAAGGGTGGAAATAATATAATACAAGTTAAGATGATTAATGGGGAGCTTAGCTTCAGCCTCCCTTCATTCATCATTAATAAACCAGCTAGAATCCCTTCCGTATTTTCGAACTCATCGGGAAGTGGTTAATGCTAAGTATCCTTTCTCATCGCTCGAAAGATATATATAGCAAGGTTGTGCCGAGAAAAACAATTGTCTCAGATTTGCATCTTATGATAAGAAACGATGACCGGATCAGGACAAAAAAATACCAAAAAATCACATTCTAGATTACCATTCATAAATTATAAAACATACTTTAAAAGCTTTGCTATTTAGCGTGCTTGAACAAATAAAAAAATAAAGTATACATTTTATTTACTATTGAGTCGATGCGAAAATAATGTAGTTTCAGCAAAATCTATGATGTAAAACTAAAAAATCCCCAGCAATGCTTAATCAAAAGGGCCTTTTTATTGTTTACTAATTAAGAAACTAATAAAATGCGTTAGTTTTCATAAGTTTGTAGTGTGTCGCTTTATTCTAATTTCAAGGACTTATTTTTTCATTTTCACTTGCTTAATGGTATACATGCACTTGTTTGAAGAAATAGCATATCTAATAAGATCTGAGAGATCTAAGGATAACTGTCGTTATTTCATATTGTCGGCGGTATAAATAAATTGGTAAAGGTAAACATTTTACAAAATTATTTCAAACGTTTTTGAAAAGCAATAGCAATTATCTCTAAAAACCAGTTAGAATATCTTGGATGATATGATCTTTACATTATTCTATACAATTCCCTTATCAAAGAAGGAATATCAGATAAACTTGAAATAAAAAATATAGTAAAAAGAAGCCTAGGCTCATTTATAAAGACGTTTATAGAAGCGATGGTCCATAAAAAAATTCCCATCTGCTGTTTTGCAGTCATGGAATATTAAAGAGATGGCCGAGGGGTAGATGAGAAGCTGAATATATGAATATGTAACTGTTTACCTTGACTCGGTTCCGTTTCCATGGTAACTGATAGTAACCCACTTTGCTGCTCTAAAGGTGTCTGTCCCTTGGGCCAAACCCATTTCAACTTATCTTGTTACGCTATAATAAAACCGACGAAAAGTTGTTATCAAAGGAGGCAGGGATCCCCTATTAGTGAGTTGAAAGAGATGAAGAAAAAAGAAAAAAAAGTTCCACGAAAAATAACGGATCAAAGGAACTACTGCTTAGCTCCCTGCTAACTACTTTTATAAGAGAAAGGAGCGCCCCGGTGTGCGATACAATTTTTAGTCTCTAAAGTAGTTTCCATTAGCTTTTGAAATAAAAGCAATTAATCTTAGAAGGAGGTTTTAATGGCATCTTGCTCAATATAATTGCTAATGACTTACAAAAAAAAATTAAGTAATTGAACCATGTGATAAAGAAATACTGAGAAAACCTACAGGTTCAGGGTCAATACTAAATATATTCCTGCACCAAAGTAAGTCTGAAACCGCATAATCATCATAAGTGCTTCACGGATAACACATCGTATGGTTAAAAGTTGAAAATTTTTTATTGATATCAAAAATAAATAAATGTCATTTTAACCTCTTAGTACAGTATAGTGTGGCCTATTTTGAATTCAAAAATTAAAATGATTATCACGTTTTTTATTTATATTTTCATTTTCCAATTCGAAATAACCCATGAATTAATTCAGTTGAATATTGGCGAGGAGCCAGCAAAATATTTGAAACAAAGTTGATTGGAAGAGACAAGTAGCAGTTTCGGAAGTGCACATCCCCCCCCCCCCCCTAACAAAGGAAGGAATGTTAATATGATTGCTTAAGAACTTAAGATTATTTCGGAAGTTCTGTATAAAATATGCGTATATCCAGCTTGTATTTTATAAAAGTACACCTACCAATTTTAAAAAAAAAATAAACATTTATATATTTATATATGAATGAATAGCTGTATATGAACTTATGTAACAAAGCAAATGTTTTTTTTTCTCTCTTTTAATTACAACATAAAACGTATTGACTTTGCAACAAGTAATGATTGAAAAAACGTGAAAATTAATCACCATATTAAAAATGCTCTTCATGCCCATCGGTTCTTTCAGAAATGGAGCATACTAAATATCCTACCATTTCCATTTTTTTTTTTTTTTTTTGTTAAAATGCCAACTATAGGCGTTTTAGACATTTCCCAAAAGAATAAAAATAAGTGAGGGGTTTAAAAACCGTTAAAAAGCTCGGAAAAGGAAACAAAGCCGTATAAAGATTTTCTTATAAGCTTTGATAATAACCTGATTCGTTGGTAAGTATAAAAATTATTTTCATGCTCTTTTTAACGACGTGATTTCACGGATTTAGGGACAGCAATAATGTCTCCTGTTGAAATATAAAACTTGTAAAAATATTAAATTTGTCTTACAGACTTATAAAAGAGGTTGTTAACACGGAAGTTTTGGTGGGTAATTGAAGCCTGAGATGAAATATTTAGGATGTAATTAAAACTAACTCCTGGAGGACCATTCGCCTCCTGACATGAGAAAGATGGTTTCCAATTTGCAAGAACATTAAAACTGCAACATTAAACGTTGATATAAAAATTAATCTCGTCATTTTTTTTACTATTTGTGTTCAGCAGCAGATTACATCTATAGATTATAAAATGCGTCTAGGTACCTTTTTTTTCAGTAGGCCCCAACGTATTTCTATACACATTAATGTCTTATGTATTTTCATTAAAAAAAAAGTTAACAAACTTTACGAATAAGGGTCTGGCCACACATGTCCGCACCGCATCCGCAACATAGCACTAATATAGGTTACGAGTATGTTCAGAATAATTTTAATTTAACTTACATATTACCTTTAGTTATGCCTAAAGGTCAGGCCACACATGTCAGCAGCGCATCCGCATCCGTGTGTGTGAATAGTGGCCTGACTTTAATGTATAACACAAACACATTTAATAAGCACTGTCAATAAAAAATAGAATTGATATGAAACTCTCAGGTAAGGTCAGACTTGTCAAACGGAAGATTTCAAGTGGGGTGGTCTCATACGTTAGTTCCTACGTTCTATTAAATTTAATATAAATTCTTATATGAGATTCAGAAGGCTTTTTGCTAAATGATTGAGCAAAGAACATTGTTCTTTCCTATAATCTTTTTTCCGATTTCATATTATGGATTAAAAATGTAAAAAAAAAAAAAATTGATATTAATATTTTTTTGTGTGAATATATTATTTTTTTACCCTTCTTGCATATTTTCTTTTCTTTTAATTCCTTTGTAAGCAGACGATATATTATTTTTGCAAAGCATTTCACTTCCCATGAAATACTATTGATAATATTTCCACTAACATCAATATCCAACATTATTTACATTTCTTTTTTCTTTCTCTTTTCCTTTCCTTGGGGCCATACGGAATTTCGCAGCAGTGTTTCTGCGATGCCCAAAGGTTCTTTATATTCTGGAAGGGTCTACTCTCTTCCGCCTCAATCTACTTTATGCTCTGTCAATTCGATTTTCCTGAGCAGGCGTTATCCTTTACATTCAGGTCTCAAGATAGAAACGGACAAGGCCCATTGCTGTCTTCGTAGCATAAATAAATTCGTTCAACCTCGGGAAGTTGTCCTCACACGTCAAATAACGTTGTATGCAGTGTTTGTGATAGTGCATATCATGGTCACTGACGTCGATTTTAACGCAAATTAATGTAGTTCATGACCACATACTTATCAATACACCGAACTCCGCAAGTGTTGCATAATATAATAATAACAAGAAGAAGAGAACACGGGCGAACACGGGCATGTTTTACCTGATATCGCCAGTTGCCTTTTGTAGTAACCGTTATAGACATAAACTAAATTACATATAACGAACTAATTAAGTAGCGCTTCATTCCCTAGCGAAACCTGGACCTCAATAACTCTTCTCCATTCCTCTATATCCCTCGTGTATACTCTCGATCTCCTAACACCCATCTGAAAAAGGTATTCCTCCACACCATCCAACCATCCTAGGCACGGCCTTCCTCTCAATCTCCTTCCTCCAGGCTGATCATACATAATCTTCTTAGGCAAAATTTCCTTACCTACTCTTTCTACGTGTCCCAACCCCTTTATCTTCTTTTTTAATATGGTTCACCAAATCCGGATATCCGAAAGAAAAGAATTTGCATTTCTGAGATGGAGCGTATTTCCCAGGTATTATTTTCAAATTTAGGGCCATATATTGTTCTAAGCACTTCCCCCATATTATGGGAGTATTTATATTTCTCATAATGAGGACCCATGTTTTTAATAATATTGACATATATAAAATAATACATATATAACAATAATACATATAAAAATAATATACAAAACATATAAAAATAATACACAGCAAAAAATAGTTCTAAACTATTTAATGTACCTACGCTTGTTTATTACAATATTAATATATATTGAAAGTTTATTACAACTTATAAAGTTTATCAAATGATTATCCATGTTTTTTTTGTTTATTTTTACAACTATCATATTTTGGGAATTATTGTTTCAGGCTTCAACCATCAGAATTGATAAAATCAGACTTCTAGTATAGCACTGTAAGTAAGATATTAAATCTAATTGCTCCTTAAAACGACCTGTTTATAATGTCAAATCTAATTGTAACTATATAAAAAAATCAGAATGTTTAGTCAATGCCTGTAAAACATATATCTTAAAATTGTTCTTATAAATATTTAACTAAGATCATTTTTAAGCTAAGAATTGGAGTAAGAAGCACCGAACAATTTCAGATCCCCCAACCAAACCCCGTAAAAGAGCTATGAAGGAACGAAAACGCTGTTTGCACCAAAATCCGAATATTTAAAATTTTTTTTCTCGATTATATATTCAAATGAAAAAAAGAATCATGAAAATAGAAACATAAGTAACATAGTTACAGCCTACAGAATTTATTAGTACCTATTTTTCTTTACATAGCGAAAACAAAATTGTCTCTTGCATATAGAGTATAAAGAAAATGCTTATATCAGTATCCCGGAGGTGAACAACATCATGTCCTTTTTTTTTTATTGAATTGAATTCTCCACTATGGATTAAAGTGACAGGATAAATACTTCCAATTACTTTTGAAAGTAAATTAAAATGTATAAAACGTTCATTGAACTGCCCCTACAATTAACGAAAAAAAATTTGAACAATGTATTCATCACGGTATGGTAATCCACTCCTTGGAGAATTTAATTAAATAAAAAAGTGGACATAGCATTTTCCACTTCCGGGGTACAGATATACCTGTGAACACGCAGTAATTTTTGTAATTCATCTAATTGTAATATTTTTAATTAGGCCAATCAGCTTTTGTTGAGGCTATTTAATCGAAGAAGCATATTATTAAATGAAATGGTTATTGCTTTGTTGTTTTACGACCGTTATCTATCTTAGTTTGCAATATTAGTTCGATTCCCTAAAGTTTTCCTTCTTAATTGATTTTAACAGGTACTACACAATTCCGACTCGTGCTGTTGTTATATTTATAACTTATAAATAATACCTAAATTCATGAATGCATAAATTCATGAATGAAATATTTATTGCTTTGATGTTTTACGACCGTTGTCTATGTTATAAATAATACCTATAGAGTTCCACAATGAAAAGAGTACCCAACACTAAAATGCTGTTTTAAATCGGAATGGTATTTTCTGAAATCACTACTAATAAAAAGAACAACTTCTGCTTGGTAACTAGTATCTTCGCTTTTGATAATGGCACATGCATTCGTACAGCCCAGCCTTGCATCTGGTGCAATGACGGCCTTACACCAGGGTGAGGTCCAACGAGATTTCAAAAAAGTTTGTGATGTCAAAGAGGAGTACTCTAGAATCTGTTCCTAGTTTGGAAATGGAGCTCGGCTGCGCTTACTAGTGGAAGGTGCTTGAGGAAGCCAATAGCCAACAATAGGATGACCTGGCCAAGTCCAAAGAACGGAATATGACGCATCTATTATGATGATGGATTGACAGGACACCTAGGTGGAATACGAAGAAGAGATAGGCCAAGACTTCACCTGCTGTATGATATTGAGGAGCAGCTTCGGACCTTTGGTGTTTGATGAGAGAGGAGGAGAGTTATAAAGCTAGGTTCACATAGGTAAAGAAACATAGTTGAGGAAACCAAGGTCCTGCAAGGACCAGAGCACCAACAGGCGATGATGTTAAGGGTCTCAGAAAAGGACCGGGGAATTCAATTTTTTTCGATCAATACTGAGAAGAACGCTATAACAAAGGCTTAATTAATTTAGGCTTAATCCTCAAACCGAAAAAGAATCATAATAATAAATTGACTAACCTATGAATTGAAATTATATTTGGTTGGTATAAATCTATAGTGAACTTGGCCCAATACAATTGTTATAAAGTTCGTAAAAATAATCAATTGTTTTTTTTTTATTAATCATGCTTACTTATATTTAATTTATATAAGAGGCAAAGTAAAATATGTTGAGGTTCAAAGTTATAGAAGCAAACAAAACCATATTTTACAGTTTGGTGTTATGCCGACCAATTGGCCAATTTATTCCATCAATTCGAAAATACTCCTTTTTCTGTTCCGTGTGGTAGATTGTGATTTCCTTTTTCAGGCCGTAAATTTCATTATCTTTTATTACTTTTTATTATTGTTGAACATTTGCAGGGTTCTGACTCGTTTTTGTTTAGTCTCCGTTCCGTAGTTTCTCACTAAATGGAATTTCCTTCCAAGCAGTGCTTTTGAGAGTAACAGTCCCAAGTACAAATGGAATTCTTGATTGTGAAGCCATGAAGTTTTTGTGAACTTAGTTTTTAACGAATCCTAAGACCTCTTCCGCCTTTATCGTCCGAAAACCCTCAAGTCACTTGACCCTAACTTGATATTATTGTCTTACTTGTCCTGTCAGGATTTTAGACATGTACTCTTAAGTTAGTCATTAGACAATTTTCTTATTTATTAAAACGTTAATTCCAAATAATTCACAATTAATCTCCAAAGTCCATAGTTATTGTTAAAATTCTATTTATTAAGTGAAACTGTAATCAATTGTATTTTTCTCTTTTACAGATTAATACTTATTTCTTATCTTTAAATTGTTTGGAATAAATAATGAAAATTTATAGAATTATGAAAATTAGTGCACCTACCTAGGTTAGAAATCGACGTGTTTCGATAATATGTAAACGCCGAACTTTTCCACGCTTATATTTGTAAATTTCCATAGGTTATAATGTATCTGTAATGCCAAACTTGAAAGTTCTCAATACTTTTCGATTTATTATTGCTTATTTTTTTTTTTGAAGGGACCTAATTTCATCAGAAGTCGAGTTTTTTTTTACTGCTTGGTTGTTCTTTAGAAGGTGTATTTACGGTTCGTAGAAAAGTATGTCTCTTATGCCTTTTTGAAAATCGAGAATGATTACTGTTCCTCTAAAATCACTTTAAATTGATTTCTAAACCAAAATATAATTAGTTTAAACAAAATCGTTAGAGCCGTTTTTGAAAAAATCGGAAAAAAACTTAAAACTTAAACAAAATTCTTTAAATAGAGTACCCCCTCCGTTTGACCAATTTTGATGAAATTTTCGCTGTCACATCGCGAGCATATACATACACTAAATACCCAATTTCAGATTCGTACGGTTTATAGTTTTTGAGCTAGTCTGTTCACACAAACATAAACACACACTTGGTTATTTGGACTCAGGGGACGCCAAAACGTATATTTCCGTTGAAAACCGGAATCGAAATTTTTCACGATCGCAATACTTCCCCCTACTGTATATTTCATATATAGGTGCGTAAAAGTAAAACATTCTTTTGTTGCTAATAATTATTATAAGTTATAAAAATTTCCTTTTGTTTAAAAAAACATTTTAACTTTTTAAAAAAAAAATCCATTTTCATAAAAAAATATCCATTTTACTAAAAAATATTTTAAGAAAATAACATATTTAAAAAAAATGTATGCTTCTATTAAATATTTGGCAGTTTTATATACATAAAAATCCGATCCCTACGTATAATATATAAAAACCATCTGGCGAAGAAGTGATCAGAATGATCAGAACGGAATTAACGACCCGTTAAAGGTTGAGGGCAACTTGTCCACAAATAATTTCCTCGTGAGCGTATTAAGGACCAAAGTCCTCAGAGAAGAAAAAAGAATGGAATGGATGGTCATCACCTCATCATCGCTGGAGCAGAGAGAAATCTACTTTCAACGTGTGCTCGAGGGGTTTAAGGAGATAGGGATCCTTTTTTTCATCCTCGACACAGCTTGCTGGAAGATATGTCACCCTTGATGGTCGTGAAAAAAAAATCTGTGACCTCCGTCGCTGAAGAGCAGCTATTTGTCAAATCTAATTTGTAATTGTCATTAATATTGAGAGTGTCATTAGAATTAACTAGTTATTAAATCACTCTTCTATTTTTCTTTTTTATATATATTTACTCTAGACTACCCTGCATGTAATTGGATGTAGTTATATAGTATTAGTATTGATTGATGTTGATTAATATTTGCTTAGTATTAATTGATGTTCAGATGTAAACGCAAAACATTAAAGATTTTCAAAAAAAAAAAATTGTACCACTAATTTATTTATAATGTTAATTGACATGAGTAAAATATATCGAAAATATCTGTTTAGGTAATAAATCTTGAAATCATTTTTTTCACTCTAGGAGAAGCCTATATAATATTCATACTTTTTATTTTTTTACAAAGCTTTAAAGTTGTCGCAATCGAGCAAAGTTTGCGTTTAAATCCTATTTCATAATCTTTTAAAAAATAAATTGAATTATATTTTATATTACTTTCACTTACCTATATATGAAATATATAGTAAGTGGAAGTATTGCGATCGTTAAAAATTTCGACTTCCGGTTTTCAACGGAAATACACGTTTTGGGGTCCCCTGAGTCCAATTAACCAAGTCCCGCGAAATGGTCTGTGTGTGTGTGTGTGTGTGTGTGTGTGTGTGTGTGTGTGTGTGTGTGTGTGTGTGTGTGTGTGTGTGTGTGTGTGTGTGTGTGTGTGTGTGTGTGTGTGTGAACAGACTAGCTCAAAAACTATAAACCGTGCGAACCTGAAATTGGGTATTTAGTGTATGTCCGCGATGTGACAGCAAAAATTTCATCAAAATTGGCCAAAGGAAGGGGGTACTATATTTAATAACTTTTTAGGTTTTTTTGGATTTTCTCAAAAACGGCTCTAACGATTTTGATTAAACTGAGTATTTGATCTATTTATATGCCCGAGATATGACTATAAAAATTTCATCAAAATTGATCAACCGGAGGGGGGACTTTACTTCATAAATTTTGTATCATTTTCACGTGTTTTTTTTATTAACTCAAAAAAGGCTTTAACGATTTTAATCAAACTGGGTGTTTGATGAATATATATGCCAAAGATGTGGAAGCCAACATTTCATCAAAATTGGTCAAACGGAGCGGGCACTTTATTTCATAATTTTGTTTCCAATTTTTACCTTTTTTACGATGATCTCAAAAACGGCTTTGACGATTTTTATCAAATTCGTCATGTTTAATGAAAATTAGGTGTTCTTTAATATCAGGTAAGCTTTATCATTATTAAAATGTTCTGAGGGTGCTTTTTTTTGGGGGGGGGGCCTTTTTTGTTTGTTTGTTTCCTATAAAGTACCTTTGTTTTTGTTTATATGGAGAAATTAACTGTCTCTCGTTACGCCTAAAAATAAGAAATGGCTAAATATGAGATATGATTAAAATCAAGTAAACATATAGAGGTGAAAAAAGAAAAATATTCAGTCAACTCATAAAACTCGTTGAGCCCACGCATGCGGAGTACGCCTTTAATGACAGACCATTGTTCCTAATTAAAGCCGTTCTGTTCATTTGAGAAGTGGCAATTAACAAAACGCATTAATTTCTAATCTAAGAAAGTTGGTAAGTGAAAGTTGTGTGTTGCGCGCACGCACCAGATTTTTTTAATTTGCTGAAGTAGACTCTATTTGCATGAGGCAAAACACCTTAAAAACAAATGAATAAACAGGATAATTAAAATAAATCATTGCAAAATTGTATATACGTTACATGTTTTTATATTGAAATAAGTTAAACATACAAATATTTTACTAAATAATATTATTAGCAATAAAATAATATAGTTAATTATCAAGAACTTCAACCTCTTTCATTTCCCACCTCCAAGCGATATCGCTGCGACTACATTCATTGTTTGCCTTCACGTAACAATTTACCTCTGTAATTGCTGAACGCAGAACCCTGATTCACAACCTATAGGCTTCCATCTAGTGCTTCTAGTGAGCCCGTATTTATTTGATTATTGTTTTCGAGTTTATAGTAGAAATGAAGAATATAAATGTTTTCCATTTCCTATGAATTCCATTTCCCAGCCTAACCTTTCCTGTCTTTTATCTTTAAAACTCCGCCAGAACTAATCAAGAGAAAAAGTCAATTATTGAGGATGAGATTGCCGAACAAAAATATCGCAAATCCTTATGGTTGCTGCTTATTGACGTTTATCGATTATTTTCAACTTGTTTCACTTATTTCGAATTCTATAATGGATTCCGCAAAAGAATTACATAGCGACCGATTTGCTGAAAAATGTAGCTTCTTCATGGTACAATATAATTTAAATCGAAGGAAGCGAAATAAAACCATGAATATTTGTTTAAAATAACGACATGGCTTACATCATTTTAAGCTTGAAATGTAAATGTCTTGAAAGCTAGCTTGAGATGTAAACAAGTTCATGGTTTCACGAGCGTATCAATAGCTTTTTTTAATTTTGTTATACTATACTAATTTCGAAGATATGGTAAGGTCATGAAATCAAAAAATGTATGATACCGTTGAAACTAGTTCCACTGCATAAGTGTTTGGACTGTTGCATAAAAACAAAAAAGTAATACATGAAACCAATGGACAGTACAAAACAATATAAAAAAAAGACGTAACATTTTCAAAAAAAATGTTTAATAAAATAATAATGGACTTACCAATTACCATTATATAATGGTATTTGATAATGGACAGTCGTCCGAAACGTTGCACTAATGAATAATAAAAAGAATGTATGAATAATGTCGGATGTATAATATCCCGGAATAAAAGAAAAATAATAGAATAAATAGGAAACCTCCAAAGAAAAGTTAGTGAGAAAAGGAAAAAGAACAAAGAAAAATAAATAAATAGATATTATATAGAATAATCAGAAATATTCGCACCACTTTCTAATGTCATCTAATGTTTCTAATGTAATCACAGTGTGATTGAGCCGAGAGCTACAAATTATATTTTAAACGTATGATCTTTGTGAATATTGTTTTTCTTTACTATAAAAAATAACTTTAATGAATATTTAATGCAAATTCGAAATCAATATTAATCCCAAATACATACATGCATACACACACACATATGGTATATATATATATATATGGATATATATATATATATATATATATATATATATATATATATATCCATATATATATATATATATATCCATATATATATATATGGAGAGAGAGAGAGAGGGGGGGGGAGAGAGAGAGAGAGAGAGAGAGAGAGAGAGAGAGAGAGAGAGAGAGAGAGAGAGAGAGAGAGAGAGAGAGAGAGAGAGAGAGAGAGAGAGAGAGAGAGAGAGAGAGAGAGAGAGAGAGAGACAAGGAACAATCACAAGCTTATGGTATGGGACACAAGCTATCCTTGTATGGTAGCAAAAAGAAAGATATTTTTTATTTTCTTAACTCGTATCAAACTAGAGCTTATTACAATAGAAAAATTAAAAATAGCTTTTACGTAAGTTTGTTTGTTTAACGTCACTGTATGACAGTGTCAGCTAATCGAACGATACTACAGCGGGAGTCCTAAATTTTGCCTATCCAGGTATAGTTAGGATAGGGATCTTTGACGAGTACCCGACATCGCACAGGCTTGGGACCTCCATTTAACGTCCTATCCGAGGGACCGCATAGCCAAGGATTTTTTACTCCCTTTAAAAAATCCTAGGGCTACCAAGGAAAGCGAACCATCGACCTTAAGTATTGTAGGTTGCCATGCTATTTTTCGTAAGTTTTCATTTTGTGACTGAAAGCAATATTATTCTAAAGTAGAATAAAACAGAAGAGAATCGCTTACTGTTTAATTATATTCGTGGTAAGTAATCTGTGAACAATGAAATAAATCATTTTATAGTATTTACAAATTTGCTAAAAGAAAGAGGGGCCGTTTGATTTTAAGGATTATAATATTAGGTAGGTTATTAATATTAATTAGCAAAAGAAATGTTTTCATTCAAAACCCCTATGTATTTGAACCTTTTGATCTGCTGTTATGAATTGAAATGTATGTATGGAGATTATACTATTTTATTATTTCTTCTCGCATTAGATAGAATTAAATACAATTATAAAATGAAATATTGGTTACAAAAATGCATTCGGAATGCAAGTGGTTCTTAAATGACGAAAGCAATATTCTCCTAATGTTAATAACTGGAATTGCGTGAATTCAGAACCCCTTTTTTTCTCATAATCGTCCTTTTGTAATTATCAAGCATAGCTTATTCCTTCATTTTAGTGATGTTTTGATAAAAAATTTTTTAAAAGCTATTGCTCTAACATTAATTACTGATTATGTTTCTCTAACTAAAATAACTGAAAATGAAAATTTTTACTATTTTCATAGAAAATTAGTCATCTTAGAACATCAGAATAGACATTCAATTAAAGTAGCATATGTATGGCTCAGTTAAAGAGACTTATTGAAATCAGAAAGCAATTGAGATAGATGTTATCAACAGTTGTATCTGGGATACCTGTAATGTAGTGCTTAGCATGGCCAACTACTATACCGAAGGTCGCAGGTTCGTAGTCTGGTAGATGGGCCTAGGATTTTTTAATGGGAATGAAAATCTTTGGATATGCCGCCCTTTGAATTGGACGTAAAATGGAGGTTCTGAGCCTTTCCATGTAAGGTACTCATTATAGAAACTATCCAAATTTTACCTGAATAGTCAAAATTTACCATCAATGTAGTACGCATTGTGTCAGAACATGATTTTTACGTTCACTTACATACGAGTATGTACATGAAAAATATATTAAGGGAAAGTATTGAGCTCGTGAAAAATTTCAACTTCCGGTTTTCAACGGAAATACACGTTTTGGGGTCCTCGGAATCCATAAACCAAGTCCCGCAAAATAATCTCTGTGTGTAAGCAGACTAGATCAAACAATAAAAGCCGTATAAACCGGAAATTGGGTATTTGATATATGGATATGCCCACGAGATGACAGTAAAATTGTCACCAAAATTGATCAAATGGAGAGAGCACATTATTTCATAACCTTTTTTCCCATATTTACTTTATTTAGAGAAATTATCTTTCTCTCGTTTGCCGAAAAATAAGAAGTGGCTAAATATGAAATATGAGAAAAATCAAGCAAACGTATACTAGAAAAAAAGAGAAATATTCCGTTAACTCAAAAAACACGTTGAGCCCACGCATGCGCAGTAGTCCTTTAATGACACACCATTGTTTATAATTAAAGATGTTCTGTTAATTTAATGGAAATTATTTGTTTCATGGTAACTATTTGAAGTTTTCAACAACTACATTGAGAATTATAAAATCAGACGAGTTGGAGTAGTATGCTTGCATTGCCGAATTATCACGAGTAAAAACTTATATTTAATAATTAAAAGATATTAGTGTACTTTAAAGAGTTTTTTTTTTTTTTTTTTTTTTTTTGGGACTTCAAGGCTTCCACTGAAGCCCTATATTGCCCATACTAACCCCCATGGTACTGGGTGATGCTTCTCCTACGAAAGAAAAGCACCACCCAGGGCGGGACTCGAACCCGCAGCTCCGGCATGGGAGTACGGCGCTTTACCGCACAGCCACATGGGTGATGCAACCACGGACCCCAAGTAATGATTGTAGAAAAATGAGTGACTTTAAGAAATGGCATTAACAAAACATGTCAATTTCTAATCAAAGTAAGTTGGTAAGTGAAAGTTGTGTGTTGCCCGCATCGCACCTGATTTTTTTTTAATGATTTCTTATCCAAGATAAGTAACAATTATTTTGAATTAGAAGTTAAATTTAACCACTAAACAAGTTTTCAGGAAGAGACTATTGAATTATAGATATAGAATGCAAGGCCTCAAAGTCTCGTATTTCCCTGTTATATAAGTGTATATTTCCCTGATAGCCCTCCTTCCATATGGGAAGGTTTCAGTCTGTTTCTAGCTTGCTTGCGAAACCCTTGTAGCCCTGAAGATGCCTGAATAGGCGAAAATTTGGCATGTAATCTGCATGATTAAGTGAATTTTTGAAATAATACGAGACTTTGAGGCCTTGCATTCTATATCTTTAACCACTAATTGAAAATCACAGTTCTTTTAGTGATGGCTATAAGGCGCATTATAATATAGGCGAAAAGTAATCGAAAACGAAATAATAAAAATGTCACAGAAATTAGAATCACATTCTTTTTTTTTTTTTAAGTTAATCAGTGAATTTTATTTCTTTTAGATTAGGATATGAGATAATTGGAAACAGAAAAAAAATGTCAATATGTTGGAATAAAGATTATAATCTACAATAATCATTATCTAGCATATTATAATCAATAGGCTTTTTGGAAAACTCGTTGATAGACCATCGCATTGCTATCACAGAGTGGTCTTCAACTGTCTCGGTCTCAGACTCCATATCAGCCGGATATATATTTTATATCATTAAAATTGACATAACGGAATAATAATTTTTTGAGAACGGATTATAGGAACAGATAATCCGTTCTCAAAATATCAATAAACCGATATTGAAGGGGGATAGGCAGAGTACCAAAAAGCTTTCTTGGATTCAAGATTCCACCACCACTTAAGTTAAATGATACTTATAGTTGCTTAAGTAACTAGACAGCATCCTCTCTTCTTGGCTATCATTTGTACTTGGTGACGTGCCAACAAAATATTGACCATCTCGATTCAAGCCCGACAGTGTACTCCCAACGATCATATTGTTATTTATTTTTATTTTTCGCTACTTAGCAAATAAATAATATTTAAGTCCATAGTACCATTATAAATTATTATGTTTATCATATGAAACGAAGCGGCAATATCCTTGAATTGAAATAGGTCATATTTATATATTAATTTATCATTTCAAAATTTATTTTTTGTTTAAATGCTATATAATTAAAGGCTTCGAACGTACAACGGTCCATGTTCATTGTGATTTAAAAATAAATAAATCTTTACCACTCAATTAATTACACAAGTCATACAATTATATAGAAAGTTATATAATCCATTATACAATTGTGTAAAAAGTTATATAAAACTTGATTAAGATGAAATTAAACACAACCCGTTATTCGCTCGAACCATTCAATTAGTTGATCTTCGGATTGAAACTTCATTTATTTACCCGTAATTTCCCATTTTCTCGTATCGTCGCCAACATGTTTAAGTAAAGAATGTGCTTCTATTTAACGTTGCGAATTCATTACTTGAACGTATTGACGACATTATATGGTATTTCAACTAACAAATTTAAGCTCGTTTGAGGACAAATGAAATCAGAAAAAACTTTAATGATTCATAATTTTTTCCTGATCTAATTGAATCGTTTAACTTTGAAAATGGACAAGTTTGCTTTTCATAATTTAACAGGGTAGCAAAAAAGCTGTTACACATCTCAGCATTACATTTTTTAAATTTTTGTTTAAATGTATTGTTAAACGAAATTATCTCGTTCGGTAAAATATACATGAACTTCATATTGTTTTTTGGCCTTATTATACGAGAGTGTAAACGACTTTTTCTTCTTCAGGAATGGATAGAATAACTTTATTTATGTCATATATTATTAATAAATTGATTTCATTCATCTTGTAACTTTTCAGTAAATCAAAATAAAGACTCTGAGCTAGTAAAACCAAATGGCTCTAAAATCTAATTTTGTACACATTTGCCTTTACCATTGAAAAGTTTCGATGCCATATGTAGACCTTGGAAGGCAATGGGTCTCAAAGCCTTTTTCGAATTTTGAGTAAATCAAAGTTAAAGTTTGAACAAATATTTTTAAGTAGATTTGAAATATTTTTTAATTTTTTATTGTTATTCTGTATATTTGGAACATTATAGAATTACTGCACATTATAGAATCCCGAAAATACTGGACGAAGTTGAATTTAGTGGCAACGTCGCATGGAGGAATAAGGACAGAGTTATCTAGAGCGGCGCGTGTTAGAGAGAGACATAACACCCTAGGCAAAACATATACTGTCATCTCGACATGGAATGGACTATAGTCTCCTTTGTATAGGCTAACCTGAAACAAGAAGGTTTTCATATATAAATCGGGTGAAAGATTTTATACCAAAATTATAATTCTACGACGCTAGTTGTTAGTTTTATGATTATTTATTTTTAATATATCATTTCGGAATACAAATTTCAAATTTGCCTGACGCAATTTTTAGAAATTTCCAAGAACTTTGAAAAAATTTTTAACTTTTAAGTTATTCTTCACCTTCTCCTTAAAATTTATAGCATACTTGTGCCTCGAATGTTATGTTTAATCTTCAATGGAAAAATAAACTGATGAACACTGACAATATGAATCAAGTGTCAACAGAGATAGCTTTCATCAAGTTTTATTTATACTTTCATTGTTTATATGACGCGGTAAAGTAATGAACGCATTTTTTAGCGTTAGCAATTGATAATGAAACCAATATAATACTGAAACTTGTTAAGATATTATTAAAACGCCACCTCTATTCAGGAAACGATAAATATGAATTTTTTAGAGTGTAAATTGCGATTTGTATTTTTCTGGCCCTGAAAAACACTATTACGAATCAGTTAGTTCCATTCTAATTACACCTTTTTTTGATTTTTGGATTTCAACCAACGTTTCGGCGAGGAAGATCTAACCTCAGGACTGGTCGGTTTTAAAGATTCAGAATGTTAATACCATTTTTTTTTTTTTTAATCTGATTTTAATTTATCTCTTTTTATTATTTCTCTGAACGGTTCTTATTTTCTAAGAATGGATTCGAGTAAATTAAGACATTCGTTGAGTAATAAGAACGAATTCATCTACAGTGCTACAAATAGGAACTGAAAATAACATTCATAAGCATGAAAGTGATACATGTTGCCGTTGACCCATTTGACTTTCTATGATATCTAGATGAACGCCTGTACCTTGGTCCATAGAAATTCTGTCAAGTGGAGGGAGGATAAATTGACCCGGGATGTCTCCAGAGCTGAATCTGGACAGGCATTATCTATGGATCCCGGCCGATTTGTCACAGCACTCGAACCCGATAAGGAATGGATTCTGTGAAGGTCATAGCAACTTGATTTCAAAGTGAAATCATCTTCGAGCTCCTTACAAAAAAAGGAGTTAAGCTTAGACAAGCTAATTATTAACGTTTATTTTGTTTTAATGGGAAAATTGAATGTTTTTAACTCAGCCATATTCAAAATATTTTCAGGAAAATGTCAAGAGGGTAAGAAAAAAAAAGAAAATTATAAGCCCTTTGAATTTATTTAATTATTAAGTATCTCATTAATTTTTTTATGGTTATATATTTTGTTTTAATTTTATTTATTCTTTTAATGTCTAATTATTCATATTTGCAATACACATATGAACTGTTACTATATATGTTTATATTTTCGGCAGTTAGACATTTCTACATTTATCATTTTATTAACATTTTTTATCTATCTTGACGCCACATATTTGATTACGAACTAGAGCCATGATTTGACATCACATGATGACAGATGATAACTATTTTAAAGAAGTATTAAGTAATTTATATAAAAAGTACGCCATTATTAAAATTTTAAAAGAAAAATTACTTAATATTTTAACATATTTCAAAATTATAATTAAAATATTTTCTGACCACATCTGCCACAAATTTATAATATTCTACACTTGTGTTAGTAATTCTTGCATGGCAAACACAATTCGTATTTTACTTCTGATTTCAAATTAAAAATTGAAATAAATCATTAGCCGATGATAGATATTACGATAGAAAAACGGAGTTAAAGAAAGTTAGCCATAGCGCCACAGATGCCATAAATCCCACTTTAAAAAGAATAATTTTCACAATTTTTTTGTTGCGCCTTGGAAAGCCGAGGCGAGGTGGAAATTACATTTTCCCAAGAATCACCCACTTAATATCTTCTTTATGTGCAATATCCCTGACAAAGATGCCAAGCCTGCTGCTCTGAATTGCCTACCCAAGATGCTTCACTAGATATTACCATGGATACTTGCTCTAGGAACTCTTCTACTCAGAATGACTTGATGTTCAAAATAAGTACGTTTTCACTTTATGAAATTCAAGAATTTCCATCGTCGGGTATATTTTTAACTCCAATTTCTGTTACTGCTCCAATCTCTGAAGCAGTTTTTAATGGACAGTTGATTCTGAATGACCATTTAATTGAGGGTTTTCTAATCCATTCATCCTAACCCAAAAATTGCCCAGAAAAAAAAAAAAAAAAAAAAAAAAAACTGAGGTGTGGTGCTGAGCTGGTTACAATTGTATCGAAATATTATTTCCTGGCAATTGCAAAGTTTCGAAGAACATAACTTGTAGCAAGTAAATGACTTGTTTAATTTTGAAAAATTGCAAGCTTTTTAAAAATTGTTTAGTCTTTTTCTGCTGAAATGATGTCCCTTTTAAGATTTTTTTTTTTTTTTAAGTAAACTGATTTGATATGATTCTAATTGTTTACAATTCGAGTTTGAACAATGCATAAACAAAGATGCTCCATGCAGCAACGATGGCTTAAAAATGCATTTATAAATTATAAAATTTTGCTGAAGAGATAATTAAACACCTGAAAATTAATAAATTATAGTCTTCTTGTTTTAGTTCTGAAGGTTTTATTTTTATGTCAATATAGACAGAAATATTCATACGGCGGTCAAAGTTCATATCTACCCAGATAATGTAATACCTTTCTTAATAAAGTTTAATCATCTATTGAGCTTTAACGTAAAAGGAAGTTTCTTTTTATCTTTTTGTAAGGAAAATATAAAATTGTTAATCTTGTAACATTAACCACAATATTTACTTTTTTCAACTCACTAACAATCCTTTGACATGCCACTGCAGATTGATCTGGGGCTGGATCTTTGTTGAATTGGTTGTAGGATCTGGATTTAGGCTCTTTTTGCCTAGAACTTATACTACGTTGGGAGTATAAACCGAAAAAGAATAGATAACATACTGCTGCTCCTTATGCAACTCCGCAAGTCGGAATACTAGGTCTCATGATTTTTCTCAAATGTTTACCCTGATGAAGCGATCGTTGAGAAATTATCTCCAAAGGGGATATAGATCATCTGAACATCTAAATCAAACAATTGTTGTAGATTATGCTCTGTGGTGTCGCCATTGAAAGCCTTGTCTTTGTTACCTTCTGATATGCGATACTAAATATACTACTTCTTTGTAATAAATATTTTTGCCTTTATAATCATCATATCTCTATTATATATTTGTTTAAAAATGCAGACATTTTTAAACATATATATAATACATTTTTAGTCCTTTTTAGTGCCTGAAAAAAAAATATATAAGAAAAAATAAATATTTGAATAATTTAATCATAGGACGCAAGTACCAACATACAAGTCCGTTTAAATTCAGTTTTCGTTTGAACCAAGTGTAAATTAAATACTTTGCGTTAGTTTGAATTAACAAGGAATTACAAATTTTAAAACAAATAATTTTTTTTCAATTTTTTAAAAGTTTACGTAGATAGACTGACGTACGAGCAAAAAGTTCCAGGACTGTTGAGATTGCGCGGCAATGGAGTGTCATAGAGCAGTGCGGTTGGCAGCATTGTTTAGCGTGACTCTTCCTGAGCTCAGCTGTTTATTCAGTTTGTTGATAACCTTCTTCATTGCAAAGTTACTGCTGTTTTCGTAAAAAAAAGTTTTTTGTGTTCGGCGATTTTGTGAAATGAATATAAAGGAAGAGCAACGCGTTTGCGTAAAGTTTTGTGTGAAGTTGGGTAAAATGTTATGAGACCATTAACCGCTTTCGTTATCTTCAAACCCTGAGAAATTTGCGCGAGGCAATAAGGAGGAAGAGACCCAGAGTTGTGGCGGAGCGGTGAGTGGGTGCTGCATCATGACAATGCGCCTGTTCATTCCGCACTGCTCATTCGCGACTACTGCACCAAAAATGGAATGACGGTCATTCCCCAGCCTCCATATTCACCTGACCTTGCCCCTGCAGACTTTTTCTTGTTTCCAAAACTTAAGAGACCCATGAAGGGAAAGAATCGCCGAACACAAAAAACTTTTTTTTACGAAAACAGCAGTAACTTTGCAATGAAGAAGGTTATCAACAAACTGAATAAACAGCTGAGCTCAGGAAGAGTCACGCTAAACAATGCTGCCAACCGCACTGCTCTATGACACTCCATTGCCGCGCAATCTCAACAGTCCTGGAACTTTTTGATCACCCCTCGTATTCCTGAGATACAAAACACGTGTATTCAATGTATTATATATATATATATATATATATATATATATATATATATATATATATATATATATATATATATATATATATATATATATACATATACATACATATATATATTTATATAATAATTTTTATCGATCTTTGTAACTTTTATTCTTAATTACATTTAATTTTCTTAGCAAAAAAAAGTTTAACATTCAACAACAAAAATACTACATATATTAAATTATAGTAGAATTTTTATAATAGTTTGTAAAGTGTGAAATAATAGTATCGTAATTTCCCGAGTATGAAATATTTGAGACGTTGAGCTATTGTATGATCTGGGACGAATATAGTCTTTTATGAAACCGAGGCATAACTTCGGTCAAAATTGCTTCGCTCTTCGGGAATACTAATTTCGTTAGAAAAGGTCAATGATATTTTCCTCTAACGATGAAAAACACTCCCTCGCATCATTATACTGTCAAAAATTAACTTCTAAAATCGAAAATACTGTTATCATCTTTCATAGTATCTGGTATATAAAATATTACGATGAGTTCACAAGACTTTGGAAAAATTTTAAATACGTATAAAAGCATTTTTTTTTTCTGGATTAAAAATTACAAAAATGAAAATCATTTTTTCTAACAGATACATTTCATAAATTTTCATTGGCATCGCATTCAGCTTACGATTAATTGATAGTTTATATTTTATTTTTTGTTTTTTTTTATCCAGGAAAGGACTCAAGGAGAGAAAGCATTAAAAGTTTTCCTTCAACAGTTTAACGTTACTGCACATCCTTTCCTACTCCAAGGAGTAATGGAACGCCACCTTAAAAAAGTCAAGGGCACGTACACACTATGGATATAAGAAAGGTTGAATATCTCTCTGGTGATACCGGAGTTGTGACCAGAAAAATGTTGAAGATAAGACAAGATTAAAGAGGATCTGCAACTCTACCCTTAGGTCCAACTTCGAGGTCCAGACAGTGAAATCACTCTATAGTGAAATCGTAATATGGTTTGAGCCCCTTCCTCAGAATATTTAAATATATTCAATGAAAAAGCTCTAGGTCACATACTATTAGTTAAGATCGATTTGGTGTTAAACCGTCTAAAAAATTAACATTTTATCTCATTTCATTTAAAATGTATAACTTAAGAAATATTAATACAAGTATAATTCATGCAGTATAAGGTAGAAGTAATTCATATTAGAATATATTTATATATCAGCCAATCATCGCACAAAAAAATTACACTTAGTAAGCTTCAATGATTGTAAATATTTCAGATTAGAAAATGATATGAATTTTCCATAAAGAGCGGAATATATTCATTGTCAAAATTGTGGATGTATTAGATTATTTGCTGTGGAAGTCATTGTTGAAGTTCCGTCAATTGGTAATTCGTGGACAGAATTAAAGAAATAAAACTAGTGAGAAACTTTAAATGAAACTTTTATTCAAAGTTAGTAAAAGTTTATAAATTTATCTATGGCATCATGCTTCACAGATCTCAGTGCGAATATTTCATGAAATGCAGACATTTTTAAGATTTGACCGTGGCTGCACCATGCAGTTATTTATTTATTAGTACTCTGGTTCTTTTGTATATCGATATATTTCCATGTATACATTTAATTTAGTTTATATATATATATATATTTATACGAACCTTCTTTATTTTATACACATTACACAAAAATAATGTGCTCGTAATAAATTGTTGTTAACTATTACCGACACATATCCTTGTGTGCATATATATATATATATATATATATATGTGTGTGTGTGTGTGTGTGTGTGTGTGTGTGTGTGTGCGTACGTACGTATATTTTGATTAGCAATATAATAGTTATAGATGTATGGGGACAGCTTAATGAACGTTTTTCACATAGTTACTGACGTTGATAAGTACTTATATCTATACCAGGTCTGCAAGTTTAAAATGTCGTTTTAATTCCAATAGAATGCGCTCTTAGCCTATTGAAGGATTTGCTTATCTCTAAACGCTATTTTGTTTGTTAGTCATTTGTTTACAAAAGTCAGTTGTTTTTAAGTCGTTTACGTGGACGTATCATACCTTTCTTTGGTGTTAAAAATGTCTAATTTTAAGCCAAATAAGGAGCATTTGCGGCATGTCATGATTTTCTTATTCAATCAAAAGAAAAAGGCATCTGAATGTCATCGAATTCTTGTTCAGACTTATGGCGATCTTGCTCCAACCGTCAAGACATGTGAACGTTGGTTTCAAAGTTTCAAACGTGGTGATTTTGATGTTACTGTTAAAAAACGAGAAAATCGACCAAAAAAGTTTGAGGACGTCGAATTGCAATCTTTATTAGACGAAGACAATACCCAAACCCAATGGGTTCCACATGAATTGGACGAACGACAGATGGAAAAACGAAAAACTGTGTGCGAAATGCTGCTTTTACGCCACGAAAGAAAGGGTTTTTTGCATCGAGTTGTAACTGGCGATGAAAAATGGATTTATTTTCAGAATCCCAAACGAATAAAATCATGGGTAACGCCAGGACAACCATCCACATCGAGTGCAAGACCGGATCGTTTTGGGAAGAAGACAATGCTGTGTGTGTGGTGGGATCAGAAGGGAGTAGTCTACTACGAGCTTCTCAAACCCGGCGAAACAGTCAATACCGACCGCTACCGACAACAAATGATCAATTAGAGTCACGCATTGATCGAAAAACGCCCAGAATGGGCTCACAGGCACGCCAAAGTCATTCTTCAGCATGATAACGCTCCTGCACATTCAGCCAGATTGACTAAGGAAACGATTTCTTCGCTTGGTTGGGAACTCCTACCCCACCCGCCGTATTCACCTGACCTGGCGCCTTCTGATTATCATCTCTTCTCATCGATGGGACACTCATTGGCTGAGCAACACTTTAACAATTTGGAGGATGTAAGAAAATGGCTCGATGAATGGATTTCAAATAAAGATGAAGCATTCTTTTAGAATGGTATCCATAAATTGCCCGAGAGATGGACAAAATGTGTAGAAAGCGAGGGCCAGTACTTTGAATAAAATATATTATACTTTTTTTTTAAATTACTGTGTATATATTTTAAGAAATAAACGACATTTTAAACTTGCAGACCTGGTAATGATAGACTTTATTCAATAACGAAATCAAAAACTTGTACTAAAATTAAGTTTGTTGGCAAAAAAAAAAGAAAAAAATAACTCATTGTGTACATTCCTCGGAGTTTGAGTACGAAGAATTTGTTTGTGGATAAATGAAATTCCCTAGCAAAATGGTACAGTAGCGCGTATCTGCTAATGGACCAGTTATGGCCACGAAGCATAAATTTTCCTTATAATTTTAATCAAAGTAAATTGCAGAAAAAAATTTATAAAATAAAACAAAAAAAAGTTTTTACTAAACTAAATTATACTGATGAAAGGATTTTAGTTCTGCAATTACCTGCCTTTACGCCTACATTTTTATATTCGATGTGAGATATTCGGCAATTTCAATGGATACCTGATTGATGGTTAGTAATCAGGTATCCGTTGATCCTTTTTCGGCTTTATGTCTGGAACTTTCTTACATTCCAATTTAACCGAAGTCAAAGTTGTATTTTTTGGGTGTTTAATTTTGCTTTCTTTATAAAAAAATTGTGATTATGTGAAATAGAAACCTCGTCTTGAAAAAACTACATAAACTCACATACATAGAGATGAAGAAGAAATGAGTTAGAGGGAGGGCTTTGGAAGGCTATCATTAGAAGTCTTTCGAATTCTGTCCCACACCAATTCATCATTGGCCAATCATCCCTCATCAACGCAATAATTCCCAATTGATTGGAGACCGTTCGCATTCAGCAATGTTCCCTGGGAGCTTAGTAGGTAGAATAATCCGACTCGGATGAGAAAAACATTTTAGATAGTTACGGAGATAACAGAATATGTTTATACATTGATTTTCGATTTTGTGAAGGATCTAGTGATTTTTTTTTAAAATATATTCACGTGAAACTGAAATAATCATTAACTCTTTAATTGGTTATTTTTTCATTAATATTTTCTTTTATAAATTTTTTATACGTTATATTTCTTCCTTTCTTACTCATTATATTTCCAGTCTCCGATGTTCTTTTTTACTTCATATCTCCGATAACAAATTATTCTATTTTTTAAATTTTAAGCCCTCAAAGATTAAGTTTAAAAATTCTTACATCCTCTTAAAGGTTTTTAGTGTAAGTGGATTTAAACTCTAAACTATTTAGTTGCGATAAAAAAAAAAGAGCATTCGTGAAAAAAAATGACTCTTGCTAATACTGATATTTTGGTGGTGGTTCGCAAGTGGATTTTCCTAGTGATTAAGTAGGAGTCTGTGAGTCTGCTGTTTCCTGGTCTCAGTCGTGTCAATACAGACACACCTCTCCAAGGCTGGATTTACACCAACTCTCTAATTCCCTGTAATAGAATAAAAATTACCAATGTTAATTTCATATAAAAAATATCGCAATGGATTTAAAACCTTTGGTAATGCGGTAAATAAATAGCTACTTTAATTATTCGATAAAAATTATATCATATTTTTATTTCTAATTTATCTGGGATAAATTTATCACGACTAGGATGTGTATAAAATTTTTGATGGAATTTTCAGAATATATAATTTCGGTTGTGTATACCTAGAGAGTTAATGGTTTTTTTTTTTTTTTTTTTTTTTTGCTCTGTTAAACAGGAACCCTCAATTAATCTATTCTTTAAAATTGCTACAATTTACATAATTCAAAATTGAAAAAAAAAATCTTAAATGGATAGGACTAATTAAAATATTTTTCAAAGCTAAAACAAGAATTTTTTAGAAGCACAGGTAAGTAATTTGTTATATATAACGAAGGCTGGATTATTATAACTGGATTATAATAATATAATAACTTTCAAAACGAGGTAGGCTTTTTATTTACTGTTTTAAATGTAATAATGTGACCATTATAAATATTCAGAATAATATTTAGCCAAACTTTCTTCTTAATCTCCATTCACACCTTTCGCACCGAAAATGTGAATTAATAAAGATTACTATGACCAATAAGTTATTTATAGCAAAAAGATAAAGGATTTTATGCGAAATTTTCAGGTTCGATGCAGCATAGATAGACAGTTAACAGCCTATTTCAGTTTAATCTTTCCTTATTTTCTTAATTTTTAGATTTTATAGACTTTGCCGTGGAACATGGACTGGAAAATTTCACAATACCATTTTCTCATAAATTTTGAATCACTGCTCTACTCCTTGGTAGGACAGAATTCACATGATTGTAGTATTAAGGTATCTATTTTTGATTACTTTAGTTGAAGTTGCGGTAAATAACGAAAAATAGTAATTAAAGCATGATTTAAATTCCTTAATTTAACTTACTATTTATTTCAATATGTTTTTAAATATTCATCGATTACTTCATCTTTAAACATATTTAATATTTTAACGTAAATCAAAAACCGAAAACACAAAAAAAGAAAAAAAAAAAAAAAAAAAAAACATGATTGAAAAGAGTTCTGGACTTTTTGTTTTTGTTTTTGGAACAGTTACAAACTGTTATAGTACATGTTCGTGACTGTTCGAAAATCTACGCTTGTCGGAAACTTTCTAGAATGTTCTTACTCAGTCTAAATACAAGGAGCAATGGACTGGAGTTAGCCTTGCGTTGAAGATGGAATCATATGGTTACTATTGTTTAACTATGTCGTTACAAGATGATACTTTTTGTAACATTATTAAATATTTATGATTTTTTGTTTATTTGTGAGTAAAATAATATTCTCGTCTAATAAAAATTATTTAAATCCACGTTAGTGTTAAAATATTTGAAGGGGAAAAAGAAAGAGATAAATATTTATTCTGAAACATGAAATCCAGTCTCCTAATAATAACATAACACGAATTCGTCTGGCCTAAATAAATTATTTCTATAATAACAAAAATGAAAAATATAAGTTTGTATGTCTGAAATAAATATAAATAATATAAATTTAAAAAATAAAAACAGACCAAAAAAACAAAATCAACAAAATAAGATAGCATTTCAATTGAGGGATGAGAGCAACATTTACTCCTGACTTCTCATGTTCGTTGTCCTATCGTACTCAGCCCTCATGTTTTTTTTTATAATCAACAAATATACAGTACTAAAACAATATACACTAGAATAAACATTGAGCCTCAAAATATCTTGTCTAACCATGTGCTCTAAGCGTTAGTAATGTCTCATCCAAACCGCAGACTGAAACTTTTTTTTGTTTGTTTTAACGTCACTTTATGCCACTAAGGCTAATCGGACGATGCTACAGTGGGAGTCCTAAATTTTACCTATTCAGGTATAATTAGGATAAGGATCTTTAACGAGTACCTTACATCGTACAGGCTCGGGACCTCCATTTTACGTCCTATCCGAGGGCGACATAGGCAAGGATCTTTTACTACCATTAAAATATCCTAGGACCACCTCGGGACGCGAACTCGCGACCTTTGAAACTTTTGTTGTTTTAATGTAATTTAATCGCTTGGTTTTGAAATCAACCCAACATATAGGCCACCAAGAAAGTCATCTTGTACATGGATATGAAACTTCCATCAGAAGGACTGCGACCTCATCATTCTGATCCCTTGGAAATCACTTCGTCTTTAGCATTATATCACACTTCTCATTTTCCGTGATATTATTTAGGTAAGCCTGATGTGAAGCTTGTAATTTACTCTAGAGATTTGTCTTGGGCTCAGCTCTACACCCCTTCGCCAAATTAAAATGGTTATTTCGCTCCTTGTTTTTGGAGTAATTACTTGCTTCCCCTTCTACACAATCGCTTTCATTACCATCCCCCTTGAGTTTGTCTTCGAATCCTTATACAACTCCTTCCTCATTTTTCAATTCATTCATGTTCTAATAATCTTCTCAAAGTTCTTCCAAATTACGGAACTACCTTCTACAATCTCTTTCTGTCTCACCCATCCCAAACAATATTATCCGTAACCATTTTTTCTTACTTCAATTTGAAATAAATCCAATTATTTCTTTCCTTACAAGTGCCAATACATGAATATGCTATGAGGGATCTTATAATAAATAAACTTTAAAATATGTAAACAATTAAAAGAAATTCATTCGATAGATTTCATTGATAGGGAATCACTCAAATTTATCTTAAACTAATAAATTAATTAATATAATAATGAATTAGATATTTAAAAAAAAAATCCTCGCCCGTTCTTCCAAATTATGGAACTCACTGCTTCTATTGTACAATATATTTCCGTTTCTCACCCATCCTTCACAGTTTCCATATAAACAAAATAATGTGTAACAATTTTTACTCACTTTAAATTGAAATAAATCTAAGTATTTCTAATTATTAAATATCACTATCACTAAGCATTTCTTTCGTCAAAAGTTTCAAATTTTTACAAGATCATTAAATATAGTCTCGATCATTTATATTATTGTATGACGTTTCGGCATTTGGGTGACCATTGGACTTGCATGCATTAGTAACACAGAAGTGTTTGAGCCTATTTTAAATTTGAATTGTGTTTGACATTAATTGTAAAAAAAGATATATGGTGGGTGTGCATACCTATGTTTAATTTTTTAATTGTTTTTAATTTTTATGTATATGTCAAGGTAAATTGATTTTTTTTTTCTTAGGAAGTTTACCTAGATAACTTCTTAAATACCGAAACGTCACGCCATAATATAAAAGAGAGAGGCATTTATTCAGCATATATATTTTATTAAGAATCTATTAAATACTTATATAAACTTACATCTTATAATAGACCAACAACTCAAATAAATAGGAAGCTTTTACTTATTTGTTGTTAGGGGCGGAGACAAAACCAAAGATCATAAAATCGGTCCAACCGTTCTTCAATTATAAGTGGCTTAACTGCTACGTCCCTCGCCTCCCGCTTTTCTAAGGCGGGTGGGGGTTACCAGAAACGGCTTATATCAAGTAAATATATGACATTAATAGAATGAATATGTATCAATTGTATATTGGATACTTTTCCAGAGGTGACGTGTTTACCAATTCTATTTTATTCTAATAAACCTGTGGCATAGGGTGCATAATAATAAAGAAACAAATCTAAATTGAACTATATCTTTAATTTTATTGACCAATAATGTAAATCATTTATACCCCCTTTAATATATAAGATACTTTACTGACACAAATTAGTTAATGATGCTGACTGGTAATTTACCATCATTTAATAAATACTGACCACACAATATTACAACTAGTACTGTATATGTATTAACCTTATCTGGTGGGCACTCTGGTGTTGTCTCTGGCCTATCTGCTGGATCAGTTCCTGCTATATCTGACGCTCTCTCAGACTCAGCACAGCATCCCATCTCAGCCTGTCTGCTATCTGGACTCTGTCGCTCCTATCTATCCTGTCCTCTGCCCTTCTAGTTCCACTCTCGCCCTCTTGGCACACTATCCGACCTCTGTCCACCTCCGAACTCTCTCTCCTCCTAACTTCCTTTTCCGAACTCTCCACTCCACTCGACCTCTCTACTCCACTCCACCACTCCACTCTCTTCATACTTCCTCTGATTGACTGGCTGCAGACTTCTCCTGATTGGTTGGTTCCAGACTTCTTCTGATTGGCTGGCTGCTTAAAATTTCCCTTTCTTTCCATATTCAACGTGTTTCCCAGCGGCCTCTTTGCCGGGGCAAAACCAGGGTTTATGGCCACAAATTTCTCTAACAATCTTCTTAGGTATTTCCCTGGATGTTTGTCGGCAGCATTGTCGGTCCTAAGCTTTGCTTATTTTGTATTTCTAACAGAAGGTTTATGGCCCCAATAACTTACAAGGCGGTATTTCCAAGACCTAGCCGCCTTCAGGTAAAACTGACCACAGGGTTGACCATATACAGTACTTTACATATTTTGATATTAATTTATTAATTCAATTTCCTTTTCCTTTCACGGCAGCATCCACAATACATAGCATAACTAAACCGACTTAGTTGTATATATCTACAATAGATTATGAAATTCCTAAAACTAACAATAATAGAAATGCTAGAACTGATATTGAAATTCAAAAACGTGATTGATATTTTAAAAGCTTACCTTTGATTTACTGAAAATTAAAAAAAAAAATCTGGTGCGTGCTCGCAACACACAACTTTCACTTACCAACTTACTTAGATTAGAAATTAATGCGTTTTGTTAATTGCCACTTCTCAAATGAACAGAACGGCTTTAATTATGAACGATGCTCTGTCATTAAAGGCGTACTCCGCATGCGTAGGCTCAACGAGTTTTATGAGTTGACTGAATATTTGTCTTTTTTTCTCCTCTCTATGTTTTCTTTATTTTTATCATATCTCATATTTAGCCATTTCTTATTTTTAGGCGTAACGAGAGACAGTTAATTTCTCCATGTAAACAAAAACAAAGGTACTTTATAGGAAAGAAAGAAACAAACAAAAAAGTCCCCTCCCCTCCGAAAAAAAAGCCCCCTCAGAACATTTTAATAATGATAAAGCTTACCTGATATTAAAGAAAAACTAATTTTCGTTAAACATGACGAATTTGATAAAAATCGTTCAAGCCATTTTTGAGATAATCGAAAAAAAGGTAAAAATTGGAAAAAAAGTCATGAAATAAAGTGCCCCCTCAGTTGGACCAATTTTGATGAAATGTTGGCTTTTATATATTTGATATATACATACATCAAATACCCAGTTTCTTTAAAATCGTTAAAGCCGTTTTTGAGTAAATAAAAATAAGTACACGTGAAATTGGTACAAAATTTATTAAGTAAAGTCCCCCTTCCGGTTAATAAATTTTGATGAAATTTTTACAGTCATATCTCAGACATATAAATAGATCAAATACTCAGTTTAATCAAAATCGTTAGAGTCGTTTTTGATAAAATCGAAAAAAACGTAAAAAGTTATTAAATAAAGTACCCCCTCCCTTTGAGCAATTTTGATGAAATTTTTGCTGTCACATTGCGGACATATACCTACACTAAATACCTAATTTCAGGTTCCCACGGTTTATAGTTTTTGAGCTAGTCTGTTCACACACACACACACACACACACACAGACCATTTCGCGGGACTTGGTTATTTCGACTCAGGGGGTCCCAAAACGTGTATTTCCGTCGAAAACCGGAAGTCGAAATTTTTCACGATCGCAATACTTCCACTTACTATATATTTCATATATAGGTAAGTGAAAGTAAAAATCACCTTTTACTCTAATACTTGTGTTGAAGGGTGAAGATATCTATATGCCCTTTTTAAATATTTTTTTTAATATATAATTAAAATATTTATATTTCAACAATTATGCGGGTTAAAGAATGTTATTCCAAGAAAATAATAATTTCTAATGCCACACTAATTATTGAAACACAAATAATTAAACAGGTTACGAAAATGATTGCTCTGCAACACACAAATGACTTGAGCTTCAGAACAACACTAACTCTCCGGTCCATCGCTCCTTATATTTAGTCATAAGAGGACGGGCCTCGAATGTTCTGGCCCAGTGTAGATGCTACTCGAACATCGTATTACTATGACAGTTGGTTTCAACTGTTAGTTCGTTCCAACAATAAGTATAGAATCATTCTAAACCTGTTTTGTCTTTATTTTTTTTGTTAACGTTAAAATATCTTCTTGAAATACACTCTGGTCTATCGCTCATCCAATGCAAGATTGGTTAAACTGAAAAAAAAATTAAACGATTTTTTCAATTAAAGTTTCTTCTTTTAATACCGATTGTTAAATTGTTTCAGTAATCGTCACTATTGTGATATATAGTAGAGGAAAATTCGAAGATAATTTGTATAAAAAAAATAATAAAAACTGTGGTTTGGAGTTAGACCAGTCTTGCATTGGACGAGCTATATTTCGTTGTCCGAAAACTCGCTTTTTTTTTTTTTTTTTTTCATATTCTGTTTAAGAGATTACTTGGGAAAAAGAAAAGAAAAAAAAGGTAAAATTAAAAGGCTGAAACTCCTGTAATTTAAGAAGAATTAAAAGAAGTGGTTGTATAGTAACGGGCGCTGATTGGGTAGAGAGGCAGGCAAGGGTAATTAGTCCAGCCACCTTTTATAAATAACCTGTTGCTTCTTCTCCCTCAGCACTTTAAGGGCTCCGCTTGAATTTTAAAACAACATTATTTCTTCCTTATTTATATTTTTAATATTTTCTTTCAAGTTATTATATTTTTTAAAATTGTATTTATTGAATTTTAACGCTGTATTGGGTAATTAAAAAATGAAAAACAACCATAATGACATGCACTCAAAAGTATTGCTTAAACTATACTTTTAAATTAGAACCATATTCTTTTATAGATACTAGAAAGTAGTGATGTAAAACTATCGATAGTCTCCATTATCGTTTGTTTCGATGGTATCGGTAGTATATGGTAATGAACGGGGGGGGGGGGGGGGAGGGGGGTGTAGAATAGTAGAAAGTTAGGAGTTTTAACGCCTTTTTTTTACAGTACTTTTTTCTTGTCTGTTAATTATGAAATAAGTAAACATTTCCTTCAATGAAAGATGGGTTGCATTATAGGCAATATTTGTTAATATAAAGTTCGATAAAAAATCAAAACTATCAAAAACTCAAGGAAAATGGATTTAGATGAAGGTAATACCAACCCTCTTTAATTAACCACCTTTAATCCTTTTTTGTCGACGAAGTTGATTTGTAAGGTTCAAGTCGCGGCAGCATTCAGAACGCGATCCTCGAGTGTGTGGATTATCCTCTAGATCTGCACTATGTAGATAGGCACTTTCTGTTAGAAAACTAAATAAAATTACTCTGTAACATTTTATTTAACATTTAAATCAATTATATTGCACAAAGGTGCTTAGAAGCAGATGCTATTAACCACTTTTCCCTTTTTAAAAACAAAGTTTTCGATAGTACTAACGATAGTTGGAAAACTATCGATAGTTTCGATAGTTTAAAACCATCGATAGTTTCGATAGTTTAAAACTATCGATGGTCTTACATAATTACTAGATAGATAACAAAGATTGACTAGATGTGGCTTAAATTGACAGAATGCATATGGATTTTGGATGATATTCACGACATATTCAGCATCAAGGTCTTCATTAATGATTTTTTATTTAGGTATTTTATTTTACAAAATTTTAATTATATATAAGGTCATAGCTTTGTAAGAATTGGGTGCGAGAGGTAATAGTTCAATAGTTTGGAAGGAAGCTTTTGCTCAACGTTCCCCTTCGCTATTACTGCTCAACCCGTTTCAAGTTATGATTTTCTCATGATTTACCGAAAATTTATTTATTTTCGAACTTATCTAATATGAAAAAGAGCTAATTTTTATAGCAAAATGTGAATTTGCTGCTGTTTTTAATTATCAATAAAAATTAAGAACTGAATCAGTTCTTAAATTTCAATAACGAATAAAATTAATATAAATTTATGACAGTTGTCTAAGGAATTATAGGATCGAAGTGTTTTCATTAATATAGATTAACTCAATTTGTTCAAGCTACTTTTGTAAACATATATTCTTCTATTTATTCGCTTACGCGAAATATGTTATCCCATGATTATACTCATTATATTACTTCAAATAAAAAGAAAATTTTATATAAGGTAATCAAATTATTATAAGTCATGTAACCTTTCATTACCATACATAATCTAGAATTTTAATTTATTGATATTAATAAATAAAGGTATTATAGAATCATAAAAAATAAAATAAACCATTAAGAAATAGTCGGAAAAGGAGTTGAAAGAGTTGAGGCAGTCGGCGGCGGAGAGTGGCCCACATACCTTCAACATCCCGCCAGCTCCCTTATCTACTAAAGGGTTAACGGAAAGAATGGATACTAGGACCATAAGCTTATAAAAATCACCCCTTTTTTCATATAAAATAAACATTCACTTCCCATGAAATATATTTTGAAATAAAATCAATGTCCACCCATATTCCTCCACTCTTGCAGACACGATCCATGTTCTCTCACTTTAGCTCGACCAACAAATCGAGTATTTCAGCAAACTGAAAACAAATATTAAATAATTTTTATTATTTTTTTTTATCTCAGTGTCCTCCTTCAGATATTTGATAAAACCTGCATGTCCACTAATTCGAATTAATGGAAAAGCGAAGACCAAACGTTTCTACCTTTCCACCAGGAAATCTCTTTAACTTCAATTTTCTACACTTATCATAGAGCTAGAATATGAAATATAATACTCTTGAATTTTATGTCTCGTTTTTCGAGGGTCCTCTAAATAAATTAAAACGCTAATAGACTTTTTTTGTTTATGTAGATTTACTTAAAGGATTGATTCAATTACAGATCAATAAAAGAGAGCAAAATATATATTAAAACATGATTTCAGAATACAATAAGGCGTGATATAAGTGGTAAGACTAAACATGTGCTCATGTACCGTCATCAATACATGAATGTAAAATCCCCAGATTTTAAAAAAATGTCGACTTATTACATATTTACCAGTATTCAAAGGAATGAAGGGCTTTAAATTTTAGAACATTAAGATCGTGGGGTCTTTTTTAATTAACCCATACCAGTTACTTTTTATATTACAAGTTATTATTATAATATTAAGTTTAGTGATATCAAGTGTATACGTGGTGCGAAGTCAGCTTCGGAAGCGCTACTTTGACTTCGGGCCACTTCGGAAGACTTCGGGCCGCTTCGGGAGCCCTCGGCTCCTCTCGTTCAACCATATGTTTAAATAACCAGTTTGATCAAAATCGTGAAAGCCGTTTTTGAGTAAATTAAAAAAAAACACGTGAAAATGATACAAAATTTATTAACCCTTCAGACGGAACATGTTTTCTTTGTGCTTTATGAGGAACATCCGTCTCACAGACGGATATTGGAATTTATCATCGTTTTCGTAAACTCACCTAATAATTTTAGTCGTTTTTTTACACTAGCTTGCCTTTTAGCGAATTTTCGAAGAAAATTATAGCTATTTTGTTATTTAGCAAACAATACAATTCATTGGTTATTTAATAAATCAATGACAGAAACTTATTAATCATAAAAATTATTTATTCTTCAAAGCGAATACAAAACATTTGTAATTACTGACTATTAGTCAAAAATTAGAAGCATAATAATAATAATAGTACAATAAAATATCATAAATATCACGAACGGTAACTAAAAGAAAGACACATTAAAAAGGATATGTAATATAAATGTATTACTACTGGCTATCAGTCGATAACAGGAAGTATAATCACAAAAAGTAACTAAAATACAGACTCGTTAAAAAGAATATGTAACATATATAACTACTGGCTATCAGTCAAAAACATGGAATAAAATATAATAGAATAAAATAAAGCAATATATAGCATACAACTATTGAAAAAAATACATATTAAAATGAATAAGAAACACAGTTGATTAGTTTATCAAAAAACGAATAATAATATTACAAAATAAAATCGAATATCACAAAGAAGTAGCACCAAAAAGACGTTAAAACATAATAGTAAGATAAATTCTTAACGTTGTAGTGGGAACATCCGTCTGACAGACGGGGTGAGTCAAAGAAAATGCGATCTTACCTGCTCGTGGTAGGGTGAAAAGCGGCTACCATCGGTTCTCGGTAAAGGGTATAGTCACACTGAAGCACACAAGAAACCCCATCCCTTTACTCGCTTCCTAGCGAGATCTAATATCAAATTTGTAAACTATATCCGTCTGGCAGACGGATGTTCCGTTTGAAGGGTTAAGTAAAGTCCCCCCTCCGGTTGATCAATTTTGATGAAATGTTGGCTATCACATCTTTGGCATATACATACATCAAATACCCAGTTTGATCAAAATCGTGAAAACTGTTTTTGAGTAAATAAAAAAAACACGTGAAAATGATACAAAATTTATAAAGTAAAGTCCCCCCTCCGGTTGATCAATTTTGATGAAATTTTTACAGTCATATCTCTGGCATATAAATAGATCAAATACTCAGTTTAATCAAAATCGTTAGAGCCGTTTTTGAGAAAATCGAAAAAAAATGTAAAAAGTTATTAAATAAAGTACCCCCTCCCTTTGAGCAATTTTGATGAAATTTTTGCTGTCACATCGCGGGCATATACATACACTAAATACCCAATCTCAGGTTCGCACGGTTTATAGTTTTTGAGCTAGTCTGTTCACACACACACACACACACACACAGACACACACACACACACACACACACACAGACCATTTCGCGGGACTTGGTTAATTGGACTCAGGGGACCCCAAAACGTGTATTTCCGTTGAAAACCGGAAGTCGAAATTTTTCACGATCGCAATACTTCCACTTACTATATATTTCATATATAGGTAAGTGAAAGTAAAAAATCTGGTGCGTGCACGCAACACACAACTTTCACTTACCAACTTACTTAGATTAGAAATTAATGTGTTTTGTTAATTGCCACCTCTCAAATGAACAGAACGGCTTTAATTATAAACAATGGTCTGTCATTAAAGGCGTACTGCCGCAGGCTCAACGATTTTTATGACTTGACTGAATATTTTTCTATTTTTCTCCTCTTTTTGTTTTCTTTATTTTTATCATATCTCATATATAGCTATTTCTTATTTTTAGGCGTAATGAGAGACAGTTAATTTTTTCATATAAACAAAAACAAGTGTACTTTACAGGAAAACAAAAAAGACCCCCTCCCCATTTAAGCCCCCTCAGAACATTTTAATAACGATAAAGCTTACCTGATATTAAAGAACGCCTTATTTTAATTAAACATGGCGAATTTGATCAAAATCGTTCAAGCCGTTTTTAAGATAGTTGAAAGAACGGTATAAATTGGAAAACAAGTTATGAAATAAAGTGCCCCCTCCGGTTGATCAATTTGGATGAAATGTTGGCTGTCACATCTTTGGCATATGCATACATCAAATGCCCAGTTTGATCAAAATCGTTAAAACCGTTTTTGAGTAAATAAAAAAAAACACGTGAAAATGATACAAATTTATTAAGTAAAGTCCCCCCTCCGGTTGATCAATTTTGATGAAATTTTAACAGCCATATCTCGGGCATATAAATAGAACTTCTTCACAGAAATTTCTTTTAATTACTATTTTGCCTAATTTTTGTTTGAGTTAGCTCATGAGGTATATGTTGTTTTACGTTTCCATTATTTTGCTATAATTATACATATGAAAGAGGTTACCAACCTAATGCCCCCTAGGTTTTAAGAAAAGTTGAAGTTGTTTTTGTTAATAATGAATCTGGTATCACTGAGTCGTGTTCTTAAATCGGAACACATTAAAACATTTCAAAGGTTGGGAATATTGCATAAAACACGGAAATGCAGATGAGGATGATACTTTATGAAGCTTGCTTTTCACTTAAGAAGATCTCCAGCCTTTAAATACAGCTTCAGATTTTTTTTTTTTTTTTTTATTTATTTATTTCAAGGCTTCCACTGAAGCCCTATACTGCCCATAATAACACCCATGGCATGGGTGATACTTCTCCTACGAAAGAAAAGTACAACCCACGGCGGGACTCGAACCCGCAGCTCCGGCATGGGAGTACGGCGCTTTACCGCACAGCCACACCGGCCCCAGCTTCAGAAGTTGCACATGCAGTATATTAAAACTATCATTTTTGTTTTCATTTTAATATTTTTAAATACATTACTTTAATCATCTATTCTAATTTAATATTAAGATAAATCACTCTTTTAGAAATAAGTAACTGGTGTGGGTACAGTAAAAAAGACCATTATTATATTTGAAGTGTCTAATTTAAGTAAATTTATTTTACTTCTTACCAGAATTCATGTTTTGGTTAAAATTTATCCTTAAACTCCATAAAAATATTTGTAGTTGAAAATCGAGTATCAAATCTTTCGGCCAATTCATTATTTAATGTTTTATAATATAAACCCATCATAAAAATTAGATAATGATTAACTGATTGTATTAATTAATTAATGTCTACAAAATTAATTAATTTTTGAGGTCTACAATAATTAAAATATGTTTTTGCCCCTCAAAAAAAAAAAATATATATATACTCGTATATATATAAAATAACTTGTATTTTTTCTTTGAGGGGTAAAGCTAATTAATTATTGGTATTCAGTTTACATACCATCACAGGTTAATATTTACAAAATGTTATTTGGTTTTATCGTTTTTATTTAATATTATTTATTGTTATTAGGTGCTATTAGAGTTTTAGTTTTTTAATTTCTTTACTATGGATAACATTACCTCAAATTAGTTTCTGCGTAACTGCCTGGTGCCGTAAACGTCAGAATTTAATGGTTTCATAAATTAAGGTTAATAAATTCCCCTATCCAAAATTCCTATTATAACCATATCAGTAAATTATGTGTCATTATTAACTAATAATAAATATAAAATAATTATTAGGTATGTAAGCAATGTGACCAAAATAAATTATTATAAATATTCAATTGCAGTATATTTATTTGAAGAAATTTCAATATCTCTGCTGCTGTAAGTAATGCAGGCCCTAAGATCCAAACTGTTTAAAACATCCATATTACCTTAAAGGTACGACGCAGTGGAATATAAAATAAAATAAAAATACATAAATATTATTGTTAAAAAATATCTGGTTATTTTAAGACTCTTTATCGTCTTGTACTAAGGTATACGTCGTAATGCTTAATCCTCACCAAAAACCAACGATAGGATCTACTCATCATTCGCGGCATTTTTACGTCTTTTAAGGATCATGTAAAGCACTAGAATGGTAGCACATGGTATCATACTGAATGAAGGCTAAGGAAGAACAAGGTTGTTGAAAATAGACAAGAATTGTTGAAAATAGAGAAGTTAGGTAAGGTATGCCATTTGGGCAAGTGCAAGATATGAGTTATGAACATGAAGATGTCCTGCAAGGAACAAGAAGATCTGGAGGCCTCAAGTTAAGTTGAGCGGATGATGGTGGTTCTTTCTTAGCCTCCATTTAACTAATGAAGCCTTAAAATCGTTTTCCTTTAATTAATCCACTAGGCAAAGAAAAAAAGTTCTTAAAGAGAACACCCTAGAGGAAAGAAAAATGATTTTTAATAAACGATCTCATAAGGAAACGAGATCGTTTATTAACAAACATTTTTTAGTTATTATAATCGATATAATAAAATTTAAAAAAAGTTTCGGAATTCTGATAATATTGATTTGAATAATCGGAATAAATAATTCTAAAAGCTCTTAGTGAAAATAAGTTGAAATCCGTAGTAATATGGATACTATAAACGATCCCACAAGGAAGTCCTTTTCTAAGACGTTCTTTTTTATTGTGATAAGAAGCTTTCATTGTCTAGAGATTTGTCTCTGCCCTAATTCACTTTGGAAATGGGGGATTTTCCTAAGCCTCTGTTGGGCCAATCTCAGATATTGCTGAGGACATAAGGATCAGTGCACATGTTATTTTGATATAATCTTAGAAGATTCAACAGTGAATTTCACTAACGTCATTTTACTGCTAATACTGAATAGTTTATATGCTAACAATGTATTATTATATTAATACTACCGATATGTTTAATATGATTTTATGTTAGATAGCCATGTGCTGATTGACTATAATACCAAAACCGAAAGAACGAAATGTTCAGAATATAGGATAAATATGTATTTATTCATTTTTATGTAGGAGCAGGTTGAGAATACTGGAAACATACTACTTGAAGGTATTCTGACGGCTTGTAGAAAAATTATCATACCATTGAAGAACCGTCAAAACTCTCCATCTTTTCGGACTTCAATAAAACTTTTTTTACGTGTTAAAAAATTGTATCTTTAGTATTCAAGGTGAACCACACAGAAGTTTCTTGCCGGTGGAAACCTTGAAAAGAAAATTTCTTTCTTTCGAACTACAAGGAATATCAGTGTAATTTAGGATAATTTCCATTTAAAAATCATCAGAATTGAATTGTATTTGTTGTAGAAAAAAATTAGTATTTGTAACTATTCTGTCATATATCATAACCTAGTAATATATTAGCGATATATTGTACCGATATACAATGATCTACACCTTCAGGGATTAAAAATATATTTTATTATAAGTTATAATAAAAAGCAAAAGTTATAAAATATTATATTTCAAAGATTGTTATATTTTTAAAAAGCAATTATATTGAAAAACCAACCTCGGAAACTAACGAATTATAAGAGTAAAGTCCTCAACATTTTCTTGCAGCATGGAGAAAGGGAGGAACTCTTAATTCACCTGATTTGTCACAAGGAACAATACTTCGTTGGATTAAGCGTCGGCAATATACAACAGTCTTCAAGACTGGTCGTTTTCTCAAGAATACGACTTCCAACGAACCTTCATCAAGTTTATTTTCTTTAATGGCTTGTAACTTTAGAATATAATTTTTAGTTACGTAAAATGGATATTTTATGTTGCATGTATCACTGACACTAAACTACCGATTAATAAGATTGAATAAGCTGTCAATAAACTGTTCATGTCCGTTCACTCCTTTTTAAACAATATCTTCAAGAATAAAGACACATATTTAGAGTATATTTAATGTAATATGGCAATAAAAGCATTTATTTTTTAGATATACTAAAGTTCTCATGTATACAGCATATAACAAGAAATCGCCTCTGACTGAATTAGGAATGCTTTATTAAATAATATTATTTTAAAATTCTTATTCTTTTATTATTATTCTACAAATTCTTATTAATTTATATTTCTAAGGACTTTATTCAAAGTTTTAAACACTTTTCATTAATTACTGAACCAATAGTAATATTTAAAGATATAAATCATCAAACGGTAACAGTTACAGTTTTCCAAGGAGTTTCGATAGAATAAGGTATAAAAGATGCAGTTTATAACCCAGCTAATGAGTAACGAAAAAATTCTGCCTGAAAAATGTACCAATCATGCCAAACGTTTTACTATATATTGATAAATTTATCACTGATACTAAAAAGCTTATTTAAAACCAGTAAGTTCTTTTTTTTGTTAAATTTTTGGTCAAAATTCTTATGAGATAAGGAAAAACATTTTTCTAAAATATATTTATTGGTGTATTACCATATTACATATTAGGAAGCATTGAAATTCTTTAAAAATGAAACCATTAGATAGCTAACCTGTAATATTTTCCCTATTTACAGTAATAAATCAGAAAAATATTATATGACAAAAAATGTAAAAAAAAAAAATTCCTAAACTCGTTATCGAAAAATCATTATTTTGGATCTTTTTAATTTTGAAAACAATTTTACACTATCGAAATCTGTGAACTGAAAATATTTTCACTACCCATTACCCATCATTCATAAAATCAAATTGAATAAATTTATTTTATTTACTAAACAAATATTTTTTGCACCTATAATTCATAAAAGAAAATATAATTTTTAGGTTTTTAAAATGAATATAATCAAGGCGAATTTTTGACTGAGACTATACAGATTATTGACCACATATTAAATATTTATCAAACAGTCGCTCGTTTAAAAGTTTACATTAAAAAAAAAAACCAATAATTAATTATTGATTTAACTTAGGCGTAGAAGGGAGATTGTCGGCAGGGACTACAGATTTTCATTACCATTTGACCATAATTTTTTTGTTTTTTTAAAGTGGACTTCCTAAAAAACAAAACATTTCAGGAAGATTTTATAATAAATATAACCAATTCGAACATAGGGGTTAAAATTCGTCAAAACCGGGAGATCCTGTTCCATTAAATTTAGCTTGGGAATATTTCATTAGTTAGGTTAGTCGCAGGTACCGGTAAAGGTTTGAGTCTGCGAGGAAATATATCCACGTTCAGTTATGCCGATTTGGTACTGCGTGGTGATACAGCAGACTCGATTATCCGTGGTATTGGGTGGCACGGCAACCGCGGATAAACCAATTCCACGGATAATCCGCAAAATTTTCAAAATGTCAACAAAACAATTCAAATCAAAGCAAAATGTTTATTTATAGATATTACATATATACCTACATATAAATAATTATGTAATTTATAAAGTTTTATCACTCATTGTAAAAAAAAATCACAAACAAGCTATGTAACTGCTAAGGCCAGATTGACAAAATTGACGTGAACGAGAAAATGAAATGATGAAATGAAAAAGTGGGATGGGAAGGGAGTTCTGAGATTGGTGACTCTTTCAGTCTTCGAGTATTACACTTATTGGCTGGGACACTTTAGTAAACAAACGGTCTGTTCTGAGAGTGGTGACTCATGCACTTTTCGGGTTTTATACGGCGGGTACATATAAGTAAACGAACTTTTTTTCGTATTATAAAATGATTTGAATAGTGAGGTAACCCCTCTTAGTTAAATATTTAATTATTAAACAAGCAATTTCTGTTTTTTGGGGGAAAACTGAATTTTTATTTGTCTCAGTTAGAGGCTTGTTCATGTTTCACCTCACGGGAAACTGTATAGGTTACATTCTACGCGATTGCAGATATGTAAATTAACAAAAATTGCTTGTTTAATAAACTTTTTTTTGTTCGTGTTTTTCGTCGTAATATTTAACTCATCTATCGCTAGAATAAAAAAAAAAATCTAGAATGACCGCGGTTAATCCGCCAGCGGATAATCGAGAGTGTACTGTATATGGAAACTGTAGAACCAAATACGAGAACGTTAGTGAAAGAGTTTGGCGCGAAATAATAACAGATAAGAAGAAATATTCGGTTAGCTGCAGAAACGGTGAAAATTTTGGCGATATTGGAGTAGGAGAGGGAACTTTTGAACACTTAAAGCAAGTTACATATTCAGGTTCTATGATAACTAGAAAACACGATATAGAAAAGATAGATGAAGCTAGATAATTGGTGGCGAAATTCTTGTTATTTTCCGGTAACCTCACACCTTCTGTCCCGAAACCTAAAAACTATAATTATTTCGACAGTCTTTTACAGGATGTGAAACATGGCCGCTTACATTAAGGGATGAGCAACACTTTGAGGTTTTTGAGAATAAAGAGCTGAGTAGATTGTTTGGGCTTAAGGAGGATGATTCAACAGGAGAATTCGGATTGCTAAAATGCAAGAATTTCGAGAACTTTACCCGGTTAATACAATCGAAGATAAAGTCGATTAAAATGGGCTTGCGAAATTGCGATTCTTAGTAGTGAAGGAATACTCTAAAGGTTAATAACTGCTTTGCCGACAGGAAAACGTCCGAGGGATAGGCCGAGACGAAGGTGGGAGGATGCTGTGAGGGCTGATTTTGTACAGTTGATATTGGATGATGACCACCAGGTGTAAGGTGTCATCATCGAACCATCTCGTTCCTAAAGGTTTTGACATTAACAAAATACATAAATCACTGAGACTAGATTTATTTACAATAAGCTTTTTAATTTTTGTTTATTTTAAATTATCTTAAACTAAACAGAAAAATAAACTGACATAATATTTATGAGGGTATTGCTGGTTTGTGGTTTACATTAGTCAACATTGTAAATCTAAAAGAAAATAAACCATCAAACAACTAACAATAGATTACTAAGCTGTAACTAAATAACAAACCAAGCTATTTATTTTCATTAATATCTTTATTATTTATTATTATTGAGCGATAGAGAAAAATATTTTATACAATGGTTATTTGTTAGTAGGTACACTTTTCATATATCAAACCTCATTAGAACCTCCATTAAATGAATTTAAATCTGAGGACAAGGATTCGGCGTTTCTAAGAAATTAACCCAGATATTATTATCAAATAATTAGATAAAAATTAAATTTGATTTTGATTGAGTTAAAAAAACATATGTTTTTTTATTTGCCTTTTTTAAACTTATTTAAAATGACAGAATTTAAAGAATGTTTATTTTCAATTTTATGCCTCTCTTAACCTAAAGTAGATTATTCACCAAGAGCCAGCTTGCTGCTTTTCTAAGATATTGTGAAACAACAAGGAAAGTTAAATGATAAAAAATATTGATAGTTTCCAAGAATATCGGGGTATTGAATGTAAACAGGTTATATTGATAACGCTTATTATATTGTTTTTTTTTTACTTTGCTGTCTAAATTAAACATTCCTTAACCTAACCTCAAACTGTGAACATATAATAATAAATAAAAATTTGTAATTACACAGGTAAACAACTTTTTTTTATATATATAAAATATGTTTTACATTTTTAATTTCTTACATATAATTTACAAGTAAAGCAGCTGGGGTAGATTGATAGATTATGATGATTAGGCGACTGATAGATTGATATTGATGATCGATTGATAGATTAATTAATACACCGAAGATTTAGTTATATTATTTTGAATAATAATAAAGAATGATTAAATGTACGCAAATTTCACTGAAAAGGAAATCCACTTTTCATATAGACTTATCTATATAAATAAAGATGAAATTCTGTTTGTTTGTTTATTTGTTCTTTATAGAAATCCATACCGTTTGTCCTAAATTCTCCATATTTCGCTCAATGGTTCTTTGATACCAGGTGCGAACACCTGTCCATATTAAAATTGCATAACTTCAGCCGATCTTCAGCTGATATTCTTTGTTGTTATAAAAATCGTAATGATCTCGCTTTACAATAGTTCTTTATGAAATCGACCGTTTCATTAGAGAAATGAAATTCCACGGGTGAAACCGGGATATGCAGATATAATCTATGTAAATAAAGATGAAATTCGGTTTGTTCTTTAATCGTAATGATCTCGCTTTAAATTGGTTTTTTTACATTAGAAAAATGAAATTCCCCGGGTGAAACCGGGAAATAAAGATGAAATTCTGTTTGTTCTTTATAAAAATCCCTACCGTTTGTCCGAAATTCTCCAAATTTCGCTCAGTGGTTCTTTAATACTAGGTGCGAACACCTGTCCATATTAAAATTGCAACTTAAATTGGTTAACTTTACATTGGTTTTTACGAAATGGACCGTTTGAGTCGATAAAAGTCTCACTTTATAGATTTTATAGACTTAAAAAAGGAAATTCTCCGGGTGAAACCGGTATATACAGCTAGTACTTACATATTTTAATATATCATTGAACATGAATACTAACAATTACTTAATTATCAAAATCACATGAAATTTTGCAGTTATTTTATTTTTTTTATTTATGTTTAAACTAATATTATAATTTTCAATAAAATGTAAGTATACCCAACCAATATCTGAAAAATAGGTTTGTTCTTGTTTTTTTTAAATACTGTATCCAAATTTTGAAAAATAACATTACTTATGTTCAATTTTTAAATGGTTCCCAGGAATATTTAAGAATTTTCTATCAACATAAAAGATGAGGATGGAATATGTAAGAAAAGAAAGGTGGTGGATTTGACTGGAAAGGGGTCGCTAAAATAGGCATGTGTATGCTTTTCGGATATTCATAATTTTATAAAAAAATATAATGGACTTTGACGGACTTAAGAACTAGATTTCAAAACAATATCTGTTTAAGCTATTTTCCAATAGAATTGTGAGACTTCGTATTGCAGAAAATCCCTGCAGTTTCAATTCAGTCCCCCCCCCCTTCGCTTTTTCTTGCTTTCCAAAGCTTACAATGGAATCGGGTTGCACGAATCACGTTTAGAACTTCAGCCACAGCTTTGTCTTTGTAATAGAATCGAATTCATTTGGGCTCAATGCTATACGTGACCCAGCGGAAATCTTACTTTGGATTTAACGACCTTTTTTCCTTCCAAATGGTCATTTATTTTAATAAGGTTCCTTTAAAAGTAATTACAGTGTATTTGTAATAAGTAAGAGGTGGAGTGAATCCAATATCATACATTTAGCCCTGAATTAAACACCATTTCAGATTTTAGTTTTGTGCCCATAACATTTTTTACATATATGTTTATGATTAAGTTTTGTTTTCCTTCCTTAGGGTGACATAAAAGGAATTTATATTGTGTTTAGAAAAGTTTCCATTCTAACATTGCTCAGGCAAGTTAGGTTCTAATAATAAAAACCTTTCGTTTCCCTGATGATGAAAATATGGCCTGGTGCTTAATACTCCTAGTTTTGTTGATTAATGAAAAGAATAAAATAAATGGTATTTTTCATAAAGTTTATGAAAATTTTAACCATAAATATAACCAAATGAAAAAAAAAAATAACGAATGAAAGGAAATAAAGAAAATTCTCTGATATTTTAGAGCTTGAAAATATTTTATTAAATAAAACTATAATACAACCTTATTATTATTTTATAAAAAAAAACCAAAAAAAAAACCAACTTGACAAACTTGATAAAAACCAACAAAGCTTGAACCAAATGGCCATTGGCTTAGAATTAAGTTGAAAATTTTAAATTAAACCAAGATTAAAAAATAGTTAAACTATACAGAATGATAAATAAAAGGTTAATATTTATATACACACTTAATAAATTAGATTTACCAATTAACATTAAAATTTGAATTTATAGTCCAATTTCAATAGAATATTATTTAAATGTATGGTCAACAAAATTCATAGATCAGGTATTATTAAAATGATACGGAAAAATCATCGCCAATCGAGGATTCCTCTTAGATCCGTCTTCTAATCCGCATGATGATATGGTAACACTTTACAAATGAACACCCTGGGTGATCGAGAATGCTGCAAATGATTTCACATAATGTTGGAGTCAAATGTACGCGGCTTGCGAGAATCAACAGCTCACTGCTCGATGAAGCGTCTTTGACCAATCACAAACGCCCACGCACATAACACTAAATGAATGTCGATTGGATGCTTAATATCGATTAGATATACATATTAAATTTTAATTAAGATGATACATTAATTATGCATTAACGAAAATAAATTAATTAAATTTACAATTGCTTTGAAATTGAAAAAATAAGAATTAAATTAAACAAGTATTTAAAATCATAAATGGGTTCCCTGAACAAACATAGATGCTTTAAAAAATGTTTTCATAATTACATTGATATTTTAACCACAGGGCAATAGCTGACCTATTCATAAATAGCAAATGGTGGGTATGAATTAATTATATCCTATTCTTTTTAATACAGTCAAATCAAAATTCACTGATAAAGATAACGTTTCAGCTAATCTAAAAACCAACGCGATTTAAAATAGAACTTTACGCCAAATTTAAAACTACTTGGTAAAGAATGAAGCTTGGTGTTTTACATCTCATTTCAAGTTTTTATTTTTATATCTCATATCTGAATATAGTAAATATTAATGATCCATTTATTTAGCATTTATTGGATTATTTCAGCAGAGGAGCATATTATGTTGGATGAAACTACACACTATGAGCCAAATTTCATCAAAATCGGTTGAGTAGTTTCTGCTTTTACCTCCGACAAACATCGGGTCACGAGATTTTGATATATATAATGATATCGTCGTAAATGGTTCCTAATTATCAGATTCAATGTACAACGAAGTTATAAATAGAGGACAAATCTACAAGCCAGTTTCCACGGAAACATTTTCAGAACGAACTTTGGAACTGTGGCGGTTACAAGGACGAAGTGCTGTAGTTCACTAATTAGCTGTTTAATAAGAATAGTAATCATCACCGGTTTATAAACAACCCAAGATTGATAAAAGAATTGACTGTGTAAAGGACTATTTGGTCCACCACTGTAATCCCCCTGGTGGTCAATAGCGAAGCAAAATTTGATTCCACTCTTCGTTCTATTAATGTCACCGTGTAAACATTCCAATTAATGGAAAAGTTGTAAGCAAATGGAGTAGTATTAATTGCAATGTGTGTCTTTAAATATTTAGAGGGCGGGACAATTTTTTTAATGTGGCAGGGAGAGAAGCACTAGGATCTCCTAGCGTTCTATTTTACCTCCACAAGTGGGGAGCACAACAAGAGTTGGAGGTTCCCAGTTGAACTGTGCTTACAATATCATTTCATTTTTTTTTAAACTTTATCTTATATTTATTTATCTGATTTATCTTTTAACTAAGTGATTTTTTAATTAATTTAATTTTAATATTTTATTTAAATTTTATAACTTGTTCTAATAAATAAAAATAGGATTGTTCCCCAGAAAATAGAAGATACTCCGCCAAGGACAGTCCCATTAATTAAGACTGAGCTCGAGCTAACCAGGCTTACAAAGAATACAAGAAACACGAAGATTCAGATATTATGAAATGACCGAAAACGTATATGCTAAACATGAATTGATTTTCACCGACGGGTCTAAGGATAAAAACGGTATGGGATGTAACACCCGGACAAGTATAAATGAATGGAAGCTTAAAAACATAAATTCGATTTTCATTATCGAATCATTAGCAATACTAAAAGCATTTGAATATATTAATAACAAACGTATTCCAAAATCAGTAGATGAATACAAAAAGAATAAAAAAAAAATAAAAACGAGAAAATTTTATATTTATGTTACCACTCCATGTAAAATAATTATATATATTTCACATATTAGCAATATGAAAAATTATTAAAAAAAGGAAGCCAAAGAGTGACAAGTATAAAAAAACAAACATTAAAGTAGTTTAAATTTAAAAAATCAAAAGGACGTAATAACCGAGTAGTTGGCCGTCCAAATAAAATCTCAATCTAATGTAATCTCCAAAATCAGTAATTGTAACAAACCAGCAGTATTGAAAAAACCCTGAAGTATCTCAGGAGCACAAAATTAATGCCCTACATTTAAGAAGAGCAGTCGTCGCTAATGGCCTCTTTCGGTAATTAAGGGACTACAAAATTTAAGGAGCAACAACGAATTACATTGAAAAATTCTGGAACTAAATTTCGAACAAGAGCGGGAGGGAAGTGTCTATGCTGTGGGATCCTTCTCATGTTGGGATTAAAGGAAATGAACAAGCAGACAAAGTAGCAAAAGTAGCAGCCAAGAGCTCTGACCCTCCTGATCTAAAATTAATATTTCCTTCCGAGTGGGCAGAACAGGTGAAAAGCTAAGTAAAGGAAACATGGAACGAAGAGTGGCAAAATACACAACGTAATCACCTTCGTTTGATCAAAGAAGACAACCATGCTAGCCTGCCTCCAAAGAACCTAACTCCATAAGAAGCAGCCTTAATAACTAGGCCAAGAATTGGTCACACGAAGCTGACTCATTTCCACCTGCTTATTGGACTTCACCGGCCAACTTGCCAAATTTGCGATAGTACTCCTCTTACAGTGGAATGCCTTTTCCAGTGTCAAAAATACTGGAAGAAACGCCTCGACCTCAGTATTACAACTTCGTATCCCTACATTATTTATGACTGCAAGTCGCTAATGGCCTGGGCAATCGAAGTGACGTTAAACAACATCAAATAAAAAAAATGTTTATTTTTAATATTGCAAATTTATTATTTTAGGAATTTCCAATAGATTCTGTACTATGTCCTTATAAGATTGAGCAATAAAATCTAGATTAGCTGGTCTGCAGAAAGAAAAAGTGAACTAGGTGTCACAAAACCACATCATTACCTATATTTGTTTGCTTATAATGTGCAATTAAAAATCAGTACATTAAAATATTACGATGATGGAAGATAGTTGACCGTAGATATAATGAACAGGAATTGTTTGGAGGTGCGGTCAAAATAATAAGCATACATATATGATATTTACCGACCGGGCGTAGGAGTGATGAACCTTCCCCGTCGTGTATCTCATCGAGAATCGTGGTATGGTTTTCCAGGATGTCAGTAACCGCCCGGAGGTTTGGTTCAGGGACAGTATGCTTCAGGGAAAGAAATATAGGTCCTCGGGGCCTGCTGACTCTGAGCTACCATAATCCTTGGACCTAGACCAGTTTGTCACTGTCCTTGAACCCGAGAGAGCTGACGCCATCGGTGGGAAGGACACTGCCAAATTGGCCCCAATGGGATTGGTTATGGAGCTATGGACAGTCTGCCGCTGTACCATGGTGACCATGGCTTGCAGCAACGTGAGGTTTGGGCTACCCCCTCCAGGCTGTCTGTACTCCCGCAAGCAAAACAAATGTCTGTAAGAAGACCACACTGCGCGGCCAAAGGTCTCATTAGGCCTAATGCGCCAACCGAAAAAAAAAAAAAAAAAAAAAAAAAAAAAAAAAAAAAAAAAAAAAAAATGATATTTACATATTTATTTTAGCCGACGATTCGACCCAAATTTTAGGTCATCAGGGCTAAATGAGAAAAAACAAAAAAGCAACCAATCAGAGAAATTATATAAACAGATATAAATGCATGTAAAAGATTAGAAAAAATTAAAAAAGGTAGACAAAATATACATAAACATTTTTTTGTAGAATTTAAAAATGATAGCTCTTGAGGTAAGGCCATGATGAAAGTAATAAATGAAAATGAGATAAAACTTAAAATGTGATATCTGATCATTCATCATGGTATCATGATGATTCATCATGGCCTTACTTTAAGAGCTATAATTTTTAAATTCTACAAAAAAAAAAAATGTTTATGTTTATTTTATCTAACTTATTTTAAATTTTGTTTAATGTTTCACATACATTTATATCAGTTTATATAATTTCTCTGATTGGTTGTTTTTTTGTTTTTTCTCATTTAGCCCTGTTGATGACCTTAGATTTGGGTCGAAACGTCGGCTACAATAAATATGTAAATATCATATATGTATGCTTATTATTTTGACCGCACCTCCAAACAATTCCTGTTCATTACATCTACGGTCAACTATCTTCCATGATCGTATTATTTTAATGTACTGATTTTTAATTGCACATTATAAGCAAACAAATATAGGTAATGATGTGGTTTTGTGACCCCTAGTTCACTTTTTCTTTCTGCAGACCAGCTAATATATTTATGCTTATTATATTGACCACACCCCCAAAAAATTCCTGTCCACCAAAATATTACATGTTATAGCTAAAATAGGTAAAAAAGAGAAATTTTTTTTTTTTTTTAATAAGATAGAACAGTGCTTTTTAAATACATTGGGCCTTTGCACCACACAGCATACTTATCAATAACTAAATATTATATTTAACCAACATTTCATTTTATCAGGCGTACGACTACATATCTATTTTTACTATTTCTTTTTTAGTAGATGTTTTTGTTTTTTACTTTCTTTATATTATTAATTAATAAAATTTCTGTTTTTTAATAAATAAAATTTTAACTTTTTGAGATCTCAAGTAAAAGAGATCAAACTGAATAGCAACATTTTTATTCTAGACTGGATGATATTGTAATATTGACTAATTTATCTAGACGTTACATTGATTCAACAACAGGAATATTTATTTGACCCATTGATGGAAGAAATAGGTATTATTGCTTCGACTGCAAACAGTTGAAATAATTAATAGAGTCGGATTGAAGATCGGAAGACATTAATTCACCTAACTTGTGTTAAAGATAGCTGCTATGAGCAATTACAATATTGTGTGATTCACTTTTATTAATGGAATTAAAATTAGAATATTAACTATTCAAATTATAAGTAGCAACGGACAAAAGAAAGATTAAATTATAATAGGTAATTGATTGTCAGGATTTTGAGTTAAAACTTGAGTTTTAACTGAGTCCAGATTAATACAAATACTGAGCTCAGTCTTTGTATTACTATGTCCTTATACCATTTAAAAATAAAATCTATTTGCTGGTCTGCAGAAAGAAAAAGTGAACTAGGTTTCACAAAACCTCATCAGTATCTATATTTGTTTGTTTATAATGTACTATTAAAAATCAGTACCTACATTAAAATATTACATGTTATAGCTAAAATATGTATCACTAATTTTTAGATGTTTGTTATAAAAGAGAGAAATGCGTGCTGTCCAAATACATCGGGGTGTAATACCTCACACAATACTTATCAACAACTAAATACTTTTATTTAACAAAAATTTTATTTTATCAGGCATGCGACTAAATATATAAATTTACTTTTTTTATATATATTTTTTTTTTATTATTATTAATCCTATTTCTGTTTTTTTTTATTAATAAAATTTTAACTTTTTGAAATCTCAAGTAAAAGAGATCGAACTGAATAGCAACATTTTTATTCTAGACTGGTTGGTATTGTACCATTGACTAATTTATCTAGACTTCTACATTCATTTAACTACAGGAATATTTATTTGACCCATTGATGGAAGGGATAGGTATTATTTCTTGAACTGAAGACAGTTTAAATAATTAATGTAGTCGAAAATAATTAATATAGGCTTCTGAGTCCAGAGTAATATAAAGACTGAGCTCAGTCTTTGTATTACTCTGGACTCAGAAACCCTGATGAAGATACACAAGTGGGATCGAAACACTTTTTCGAAATAAAAAAGCTTTAACTGAAAATCTTACCACAATCGATTAACCTATCGTAAAGAATATATATATATTATATATATACGTATATATATGTATAATATATATATATATTATATATATATATATAAATATATATAAATATAAATATATATATATATATATATATATATATAAATATATATATATATATATATATATATATATATATATATATATATATATATAAATCAAGTTATTAAAATATAACAATTGGCGACGAGGCGGTTTATGTCATCGAGAAAAGCCACGCGTGCGGCTAGGAGGCAAGATGACTGGGCGGAAGAAGAGGAAGCTAGAGTACCTCGGAAGGGAGGCGAGTCTTCAGCTTCGGGTTTCGCGCCAGCGGGGTTCCTTCTACCGCCACCCGGCGAGTTCGACGTGGAAAAGGACGACTGGCGGATGTACCAAGAGCGTCTAGAAGAATTTTTCATTGTAAACAACAAAGATGAAAAAAAAGGTATCCATTTTGATTAGCATAATAGGAAAATATGGTTATCGATGCCTGCGGGATCTTTGTGATCAACCTCTGCCAAAAGAAAAGTCCTTTCAGGAACTGTGTGCGATTATGTCGAGGCAGTTCGTTTCACGAATTTCTATTTTCAGGCAAAGGATTAAATTTTATGAATTGTCGCAAGGCCTACATGAGTCTATCGCTGATTGGTACAGGCGCGTAAAAAACGGCGCGGCTTTATGTAAATTTGGCAATTGCCAAGAAAATATTTTAAAAGATAGGTTTGTTTGCGGCCTTTCTAATAATTCTATTTTAGATAGGTTGTGCGAGCTAAATCCGGATGACAAGTCATTCCTTGACTTTTATGAGTTGGCCTTACAAAGGGTGGATTCGGAAAAGGGAAAGGTCAAACCTTCGGAGGAGGTTGATAAAATGGTCGATACCCGCCGCCACAATGATAATGAAAAGTGTAAAGCGTGTGGTAAGTAAAATCACTCATTTGAGAAATGTAGATTTAAGTCATACCAATGTCACAAATGTGGAAGAAAAGGGCATTCGGCGAACGTCTGTAAGGGTCCGTCACGTAGGACGAACCACTTTGAGGATGACCAGGTTACCGATAGCTCGGTGTCACGGTTGGAGATATTTAAGGTGAATTCCGAAATCTCAGTTCCTCCGTTGATGGCTGACGTTATTTTCGCAGGGAAACCATTAAGGTTAGAAGTGGATACAGGTGCTGGGTTAAGAATTATGCCGTCACATGTTTATAGGTCCACCTTCAGTGATCTACCATTACTCGAGACCGATATTAAATTAAAAGCATTAGGGGGAGAGGTTCTTACCGCGATTGGTATAATAAAGAGCAAAGTGGTCTGGCATGGAAAAGAAGCGGAAGGGCAAATGATAGTTGTTCCCAAGGGATCCATATGTTTAATGGGACGTGATTGGATTAAAATTTTTGGCTTGCGTCTTGAAGGAATAAATTTTAATGAGGAGATCAACACAGTGGGCTTAGATAGCTTACTCGCGGAATATAAGGATCTTTTCCGAGAAGAGTTAGGCTGTTACAAGTTTGATAAAGTAAAATTACGTTTGAAATCCGATGTAAAACCAAAATTTTGCAAACCCCGACCCATTCCCTTTGCTTTTCGGGAAAAAGTTGATGAAGAATTAGAGAAATTGGAGAATTTGGGATTGATTAGCCGAGTTGATCACAGCCAATGGGGTACGCCGTTAGTTCCAGTTTTAAAGCCAGATGGATCGCTTAGGTTGTGTGCTAATTACAAAATCACGGTTAACCCTTGTTTGGAAGATGAAAATTTTCCCCTACCTCGCATTGAAGAAGTTTGGGATGCCCTTCAAGGAGGCGTTTATTTTTCAAAAATTGATTTTGTTAGGGCATATAATCAGCTGGAGCTAGATGAGGAATCGAAGATGATCTTGGCATGGTCCACTCACAAAGGTATTTTTAAAGTAAATAGGCTAACTTTTGGACCAAAGGTAGCTGTAGCAGTATTTCAAAGAACTGTTCAAAGGATTTTACAGGGCTTAAAGGAGGTTATAAATTTTCTGGACGACGTCATAATATCAGGCAGGACTCGTGAGGAACATATGAAAAACTTGCGTGAAGTTTTTAAAAGCCTTCTGGAGGCCGGGTTTACTCTGAACGTGAAAAAGTGCTCGTTTTTTCAAAAAGAAATAAAGTATTTGGGCCACATCATTTCCAGTGCTGGAATTAAACCGGATCCGGAAAAATTGAAAGCTCTTCTTGATTTACCGGTACCCAAAAATCCTTCGGAAGTTCGATCATTTGCAGGGGTGATAAATTGCTATGGGAAATTCGTCGCCGGTCTGGCAGACATAATGTGTCCCCTTTATAAATTATTAAAAAAGGATACCAAGTTCAATTGGACTTCTGAGTGCCAAATCGCTTTCGAAACAGCTAAAAATAAAGTCGCGGAGGGTTCTACAATGAGTTGTTTCGATCCAAAGTTACCCGTTAAGCTGTACTGTGATGCTTCGAGGTATGGGTTGGGCGCAGTACTTGTTCACGTACTTCCTTCTGGAGAAGTAAAACCCGTTTGCTATGCATCTCGTTTATTAAATGCTGCCGATAAAAATTACTCTGTCATCCATAAGGAAGCTTTAGCTATTTATTGGGGTATTTCCAAATTTCACCAATATTTGATGGGAAACAGATTTATCTTGGTTACTGACCATCAGCCGCTAGTAGCATTGTTTGGAGAAAAGAGGGGTATCCCGGAGATGGCAGCGGGAAGACTTCAGCGGTGTGCTTTTTATCTGTCCGGCTTTGACTTTGCAGTTCAATATACCAAGAGCGGTTCTAATCCAGCGGATGGATTTTCTAGACTTCCGGTAGAGAGGGCTCCACCGGAACATCATCACATGGATTACGTATACTGGCTGAACGAGAATTTTCTGTGGACTGGGACAAAATTAAAATTAATACTCGTCGAGATCGTCAGCTGAACAAAGTGTATGATTTTATCCGTCAGGGGTGGCCCAATAACTGCGAAGAGTCATTGAAGCCGTTTGCTCGACGTAAGAACGAGTTGAGTGTGGAAGAAGGCGTAATAATGTGGGGCTTTAGGATCGTTATACCGGGGAAGTTAAGACCCGCTTTGTTGGATGAGCTACATGAGACGCATGAGGGCATGAGCAGGATGAAGTCTAGGGCGCGTTCTTATTTCTGGTGGCCATCACTCGATTCTGATATTGAGAACTATGTAAAGCGGTGTCGGATCTGTATGTCATTTAGAGATGAACCCGTGAAGATGGAGCCATAAAGTGGCCCGCAACTTCTCGCCCTTTTGAAAGAATTCATGTAGATTTTTTGGGGCCCATCAAGGGAAAAACCTTTTTAATAATAACGGATGCATTTTCTAAATGGCCCGAAGTTTTTAGCATGACGGGCTCGACTGCTGAGTGCACTCTAGATAAACTTAAGCAAGTTTTCGCTCGATTTGGCTTACCAAGGATTATTGTGACGGATAATGGCCCTCAGTTTCGTTCAGTGGTCTTCGAAGATTTCTGTAAGCGAAACAACATCAAGGCAATGAAAACGCCCCCATACCATCCCTCCAGCAATGGTGCTGCTGAAAACGCAGTTAAGAGTTTTAAAAAGAGCTTATAGAAGTGCCTTAAGACCAGGCAAGGTAGCGAATCTTTGTGTTCTGTCGTAAGCTGTTACCTGTTCCGCTACAGGACCGGAGTTCACGCCACGACGGGAGAGACGCCGGCGAAGCTGATGCTAGGTCGTGAGATCCGAACTCGGCTGGATGCATTATAGGAGATGGGCCGGGGCCGGATGGAGAAGGAAGATTCGGTCAACACGGGCCGTCGAGTTTATTACTAAGAAGGCGAAAAGGTCTATGTAAGAACTTACGACGGAGGGCCTGATAAAAGAACCTGGACTGAGGGAAAAATCGTTGGAGTCCTAGGCAGCAGGATGTACTTAGTCGAAGAGGAGGAATCTAGGGAAGTCCATACGCGTCACGCGGATCAAATTATCAAGTCTGCAGCGAGATGCGATCAGCCTCCGGCTTAAAGGGGGGAGGTGTTAGATCGAGGTATCGATCATGTGTCGATAAATGGCATATGATTATTTGAATTGTTTTATAAAATATTCATTATGTTGCTTGTTCGCAAACTGAAAGGTTGTTTTATTATTTATTAAAATATAACAACTGAGCTGTCTTTGTATTACTCTAGACTCAGAAACCCTGATGAAGATACACAAGTGGGATCGAAACAGTTTTTCGAAATAAAAAAGATTTAACTGAAAATCTTACAACAATCGATTAACCTATCGTAAAGAATATTAGTTGACTATCTCTCACCTCTTAAATTATAATACTGCTATTACAACATTTCGGTTGGAAAAAATGGTTTCGACCTTTCCTATCAATAGCGACATTTTTTTTTATTATCTTGTTTCGTGTTGTCCTTTATACATTACATGTTGATCTATGTTCTCCTTCCTTTTTAATTTCATTAATTTACTCAATTTCTTTAGTTTTCCGCAAAAAATTTCCCGTTAGTGTGGAGTTAGTGAGTTTGTTACCCCTTTTGTGAACGGAAGACGAAAGCTGAGATCTAATGTATCTATTTAAGGCCATTTTTAACAGAAATCGATGAAATAGGGAAAATCTGTTTTCAGTTAAAACGGCCTTAATTGAAGGGGTCGGGGCAAAATAGTGCCAAGCAACATTTTAAACAAAAATAAACTGTAGCTGTATATTACGTAGGACTATATGCCAATGATGGAAATGCCACCTAAATATGACTATAGAGGCTCCATATAGTCCTATTTAGGTGGCATTTCCATCATAGGCATATAGGACTACGTAATATACAGCAGAATACAGCTACAGTTTATTTTTGATAAAAATGTTGCTTGGCACTATTTTGCTCCGACCATTTCAATTGGCTTCATTAGATATCGACTTTCAACTTTAGCTTTCTAAGCTCGCTCAAGAATTTACAAATCCCCAACAGGTGCTTTTCTGCGAAAAAATTGAATATAAGAGTTTTGTTTTTCTTCCATTCCTATTTCTTTTTGTGTAGCTTAGTTTTATTTAAAGATATTAAAAGAAGATATTTCAGTTTTGATATATATAAACAACATCGTAGGTCTTATCAGTGTGCCAGGATGAAGTTGCCAGTTTGTACAACCGATTTGTATCTTATTTGAAAACAGTGAAATAACTTTCTTTCTTTTTTTAAATATAACCATCTAATTTGATCCAAAGTAGTTGGAGTACCTTGTATGTATCCACCATAGAGTTACCTTCTAGAAACATAATATGGAAAAATAACTAGATGAACATAATTTTTTATCATTTTTGCTTAAATCGTTATCACTATAATTTATGTACAAAAAAAAAAACAATCCTTAATTATTACGTCCTTAATTAAGATAGATATTTAATTAAGCACGGTTTTGTTATTTTAATGTCCATTCTACAATTACACTCTTTCTACACATACTACAAAAATCCTGACGAAGAAGAAATACGAAGTCAGGTAAAAGCATTATTACAAGCAAAAATAATCGAAGGATCTGATTCTCCGTTTGCTCGAGCATCGACTTCCGAAAATTAAATAAATTGGTGTTTCCAGAAATTTTTCTGTTTCCCACAATACATGGCGTTATCGACGCCATTTCAAACATTAATTCGACATTTTGGTGCATTACGCTAAAAGAAGAACACAGAAAAAAATATCTTTTATGACTAAATACATAAATTTCATGTTCAGAGTCCTTCCATTTGGTCTAAAAAATACTCCGGCCACGATCCAGAGAATTTTATCGAACATTATTCGGAGAAATGGTTGAGATGAATTCTGCATCAATTACATCGATGATATTTTGATATTTTCTCAAACTTAGGAAGATCGTCTTCAACACATGGACAAATTTTCGCAGGTCACCAACGCTGAATGATTCAGACTAAACCTAGTTAAGTGTTTATTTGCAGCTGTCTGTCAAGTATCTATTACACACAATTTCAAAAAACAGAGTTTCACCATCAGAAGGAAATTTAGTACCTAACCTTCGAAGACCATCAGATAAGACTTGTGTTCGTAGTATTTTGGGCTCGAGTAACTTTTACTTCAAAATAGCTCTCAGTAATTGGAACCGTTACATCGATTATTTCGAAAACATATGAAGTTTAAATGGTCTGATAATTGCGAAAAAGCTTTCAATATGATAAAATATTATTTAAGTACTGCAACAATATTGTCAAATCATGACTATAATAAGCCTGTCTTCATCGAGACAGATACCAGCTATAAAGGAATCGGTGCGAAACTTAAGCAATCACAAGAAGATGGAATATTGCATCCTATAGCGAAAACTTTCGGAATGGGAGAAACGCTTAGATGTCATCCCTTTGGAATGCAAAGCGATCAAAAATGCAATCAAATTTTGGAAGTACTATTTAATAGGACCCCATTTTTACGGTATGTAGTGATAATAAGCCGTTGGAAAACTTAAGCACTAAGGCCAGATCAGATGAAATCCTAGGGGACTTAATTTTGTATTTATCGCAATTAAATTTCACAATAATTTATAAAAAATGGAAAGAAAATATCCTAGCCGACTTACTATCTAGGTATCCAGTTTTAGAATATTTTAACGATGGACATGCTATTAAGATAGTGAATTTAATCGATTGACATCAGATTTTAAAAGACAAAGCTGAACACTTCCGGAATTAAAAATAGCAAAAAGCAAGGACTATAAGCAAGGAATGATACTAAGAAAATCAAAGGGCAAACTGAAAATATATGTCTCCCCGACATTGGGAAAAGATATTATTCGGCTTGTTCATGAGCATTACGGTCAGAGCTCTCAGGACTTTATAAATCTAATTCACCCAATCGCTAAAAGAAATAATTTATTTTTGAAAAGAAAAGATTTGGCTCCGCCGGGAATCGAACCCGGGTCTTCCGCGTGACATGCGCGGGATGCTTATCCATTACACCACGGAGTCTCTTCCAAACGTGCCAAATCCTTCCTCTTCACTGACACCTCTCCCACAATCTCGCAAGTTTTGCGAGTATTTACGGGAGGTGGACAATTTTTGTCCAACTTTTCGGCATCTCTTGACTTTCGTCAATTTTTAAATCATTTTATATTAATTTAATCATTATCGTGGAAGAACACTCTTGTTTTTTAAATTATTTTAAATAATTTATTTTTGAAGAGAAAAGATTTGGCCATTCTACGATAATGATTAAATTAATATAAAAAAAATAACTTTTCGATCCTATTAGTCGACCAATATGCCTCCATTAATTCCACCCCTTTTCAAACTTATTTAGAGAAAATTGGAATACAGATTGTTTTTACCTGCATTGATCACCCAGGCTTAACAAAAGATTGAACCAAACGCTAGTCAATCGTTTAAGATGCAAAATAAACAGCGGTACCAATAAAGCCTGACAGACCCTCGCAAAGGAGTGTGTCAATGAATACAACGATACAATTCATAGCTCCAAAGGATTGTACTGCTAGGGAAGAAAAAACCTGTATCCCCTCTTGCCAAAGACGACTTATCTTTCCTTGAAGAGGACTGGAAAATAGCTTTACGAAATTCCTTATGAAGTTTTCAAATGAACAAGAAGCGTATTGACAGGTATCGAAGCCAGCACAATTTTAAAGTCGGTGATTTGGTTTACATCGGAAATGGAAATAAATTAAACCGCAACAAGCATGACCCCGTACGGGCCTTTTTCAATCATCCGACAGATTTCATTAACGTTATATGAAGTGGCAAGCGGAAAGAAAAAGAGAATCTCCAACTTTTTATATTCCACCAAGCTCTATCCTTTTTTCACAGAATGGATTGTCTTCAGGGGTAGAGGTGTAAGTTTGCTACAGTGTGTTAACATATAACACTGTTGCAACCTGAGGTGTATTAAAATCATATGTTTATATATTTCTAAAAAAAATATTTGTATCTTGAATTAAGACAAACAAAGCCTTATTTTTGCTAAAAGGTTTTCATTACAATTTAATTGTCTTAATTAATATCAACAAAGGATCGATTCTTGAAACGGGAGAAGTTTGATGTCGACCCACATTCGCCAACAGCCACACAAGAATGGAGGTATTGGTTGAAAACTTTACTTCTACGTTCGCTGATATTGACGATGCAGGTAAATTAAAAGTCCTCAATAATCATCTCTCTCCGGCAGTCTATCAACTTATTGCTGACAAATCTACATTCGCTCAGGCAATGGAGTTATTAAATACTACCTATATAAAACCCAATAATGAAATATTTGCTAGGCCACTCGAAAGCAGGCTCCTGAAGAAACTATTGACCAGTATCATCAGGAATTACAGTTGCTGAGCAAAAACTGTGAATTTACAGCAGTAGATGCAGAGACTCATCGCAAACCTACGTCCGTGATTCATTTATCAGAGGTATCAGTTCTCAACACATTCGTCTTAGGTACAAGAGTTCAATTATCTTTCTCTCGATGAGGCTGTTGAGAAATCCCTTGCATTAGAGTCGGCTAAAAACCAGACGGCTTCCTATTCATTAGTAGATGCCAATCTTAATGCGGTTCCTTTAGAACAGATAGTCCCTTCCCAAGAATCGTCACAAAGCGTGGCAGTCATACGCTCAATTCAAAAAGGCTTCTTTTGTGGGCGCTCCCGACATCGAAATCGACTACAGTGTCCCGCAAACGATGCTAAGTGCAACAAATGCTCAAAAATTGGTCATGGGCATCGTTCTGCAGATTATCTCGGACTCAATCGCCGACCCCAACTAACTCAGCTGCTCTCATTGCGGCCTCTTCGTCAGCTCTTGATTGAGTCACTGTTCCAATGTATGTAAATCAGGTACCCACTCACGCCTTAATTGACTGACACAGGCTCAGAAACTTTTATCTCCCAGAAATTCGTGGATTCTTGCAAATTCAAAACATACCCTACTGCTGGATCAGTTCTAATGGCATCTACCTCTCTTAATTCTACGATTTCTAGCTATTGTTTAGCCAATTTGGAACTACTTTGGCATAGTTACACAAATGTCAAACTCAGTGTACTCCCTGCTTTATGCACCAATGTCATTATTGGACATGAATTACTTAAATTACATTCTGAACTAAAGTTTTCTTTTGGTGGGTCAAAACCACCCCTGGCAGTCTGCTATCTAGCACTCGCAAAAATCTATCCTACCCCTCTCTTTGAATTCCTTACGAGGGATGTAAAACCAATTTCAGTGAAATCTAGAAAGCGTAAGTCGAAAATTACGAATTCATGAAAAATGAAGTCGAAAAATTGCTCGCTGATGGAATCATTGAAGAGAGCAGATCCCCTTGGAGAGCTCAAGCTTTTGTAGTTACCAACGAAAACCATAAAAAGCGCATGGTGATAGATTACTCGCAAATGATCAACCGTTATACACTTTTGGATGCATATCCTCTTCCAGATATTGAGCAAACAGTCGCTAGGGTATCTACAAATTCTTGGTTTAGCTAATTGATTTTAAAAGTGCTTACCATCAGATACCCCTACGAGAGAAGGATCGAACTTATACTGCATTTGAGGCTTGCGGTCGCCTTTATCAATATCGACTTTTAGCATTTGGTCTCTCAGATGGGGTCCCCTGTTTCCAGCGTGTTATAGACGATATTATTTCTAAAGAGAATCTAGAAAATACTTAGGCGTATTTGGATGATGTCACTATTTGTGGGGAAAACAAAGAAGAACATGGCAAAAATCTCAGACGTTTCATGGATGCTGTATAAAAATACGGTTTTACAATAAATCAAGAAAAAAGAAAATATTCTCAAACATCGATGAAACTCCTTGGCTATAAAATCGAAAACAAAACCATTTCGCCTGATCCGGATCGTCTCAAACCTCTTCTCAGTCTGCCTCCTCCTAATTCGGCAAAGGCAAAGGCAAACTACAGAGAAAGATTGGCTTATTCGCTCATTACTCTAGGTGGATACCTAATTATTCAGACAAGGTTAGGAATTTACTAAATTCTAAATCATTCCCCCTAAAACCAGACGTCATAGCCGAATTCGAGCTTCTCAAGAATGACATATCAAAATCGATGGTGAGTACAATCGATGATAAAGAACATTTTGTAGTTGAAACAGACGCCTCAGATTTTTCGATATCAGCTGTGCTATCTCAGTCTGGACCTCCCGTTGCTTTCTTTCCCCCAAAACTCACTGATAGCGAGCGAAAACACTCGGCTGTAGAAAAAAAAGCTTATGCAGTTGTAAGCTCCTTGAAGAAATGGAGACATTAGGTGCCTTTGCACATACACGCTTTCCGTACGGAAAGAGCCCCAAACGGGAAAGAAAGTAAAAGTGACGATTACAAGAATAAGAACTTAAAAGACATGGCCTATAGGAATATGATTGATTTTTGTAAAACAAGAGGCTTCCCAGAGGCCAACAAAGATTTTGTTACCAAAAAAATTTAAAGTCTTCGAGGTTTGTTCCGAAAGGAATAAAAAAAAAAATGCAAGACATGCATTATAAACGAACGAAGCGGTCGGGGAGCTGATGAAATATACACGCCATCATTACAGTACTTCGACCTCCTTCTCTTCACAAAAGAACAGGAAGTGCCAACAGCCAGCATTTCTAACTTGGATTAAACAGATACAAGAAATGAATTTACTGATACGGGAATCCATTGCAAGAAGTAACTGAGGAAGAAGTGAGTAACATTTATTTTATTATAAAATATGGTGCGTTATGCCTTAAAAATAGTGTAAGCCCCATTAAGCAACTATAGAAGCAAATATTTTTTTCATATTTATTTACATAATTTTATTCTCTATACAGTATAGAGAAATATAATCAATGCAGCAGTTGAAAGTCCTTAGATTTCAAATCCTTTTTATTATTATTATTATTATTTGTAGTGGCCTCAAAAAAGTCATTTCATTAATAGTCGAGTTTGTTGTAAGTGCATCGTGAATCGGTATGTGAATCGGTAGATGGGTTATTTACGGCTCGTAGTAATTTTTACGTTTTTTTTATTCTGAAGCCTTTCCAAAAAGCAAATACTAACCAATTACTTATTCCTGTAGAACTTTTTACTCATTCACAGATTCACTCACTGAAGAAAAATAATACAGTTTTTAGTTTTATCTGCAGCAGTTCAGACATACATAATACTCCATGGCATCTAATTTTTTTAAAAAAAAGCCTCTGTTTAGTAGTTATGAAAATTTCATTCAATTGCCATAGAAATAAATAATCCCTGTTAAATAGCTGTGTTCCAATAAGCACATAAAATACGTTGACGACTTTATAGCATGCCCAGTACTTAACTTCTTAACAGTGAGCTCAAAACTAATGGAATAGTGCGGAGCAGTTTTAAATATATTTTAAGTGCTTGTTGGAGGAACACACCTATTTAACGGTATTAATACTAATGTAAAAGTATTAATTAATAATTGTTCGAATAAAGACAAATAACGAATTTATAAACTATTTATTATTATTTCTAAAATTCTCAGCTTCCCAACGATATATAATGATATAACATTCATGTTTGGGCAAAAGGGGTTAAGTAAAAAAAAAAAATATTGTATCGTCTTCTTAAAATTCACAATTTACTATAATTTATTGGTTATTCATAATTTATTACAGTCTCTGTTAAAACAATATAGTTTCTATTATTATTATGAAATAAAGAAATACAATCATAAAGAATTTATAATGATTTTCAATAGCTTGATAAATCGTTGTTTAAGCTTCATATTTTGATGACAACCCCTTTTGCCCAAACACCAGTGATATATAATTGCACTTATTAACTTTGGTATTATACCGACCATTTCTATGATGATAAAACCTATCTATTATAATAAATGATTTTTTGATTTGACGAATTTAATCAAAATCGTTAAAGCCGTTTTTGAGAAAATAATAAAAACATCAAAATGCGGTGATATTTATAAAATAAAGTACCCTTTACCGAAATTTAACGAAACATTTTCTTCCCCGTCCCAGGTCTATAATTACTTGAAATAACTAAATTCGGTTTCGTCGATTTATCGTATTTGTAGTACGTTCACACACAGACCACTTCTGTTCTCTTCTCGGGAACAGACCACTTCGCGGGACTTGGTTATTTGGACTCAGGGGACCCCAAAACAGGTATTGCCGTCGAAAACCGAAAGTCTAAATTTTTCACACGCAATACGTTCCCTTATATTCATATTTTAGGCTAAAGAAGTAAAAATATCATCTGACACCTTTGATGTATTTAAATGTGATTTTATCCCATCCCACATATATTATTTCACAAAGCGTAAAAATCGGTTTTTCATCAATTATAAGGTCCTACCGTGCTCAAATGCCACGAATGTGGTATCGTTGGATTCAGAATTTCAGGGAGCTTTTGCGAATTGCATTCTCAGCCTCCATTTTTTGGTCCAAAATAAAATATTGACCTAAACGTACTGACTCAACGGATCGAAACGAATAAAATTGGGTTTTATGGATTGCGATACGAGCATTAAGACCCAGTTTAGTTCTTTAGAACTAAACTGGGGTATGCATTTTAAAGCCCTAAAACCTATCATTTCTGAGATAACGCCTGGGTTAGGCTCCTTCGCCGCACGTAGTCAACTACTTATTGTATTACGTTACAGCAAATGCTAGGACCTGTCGTGTTAAGGTTTTAAAAATGTTGTTTCGTCTGATTTAGACTTAATTGTAGCATTGGAAAATTGCACTCTCACATTTAGCAATTACAGTATACTCCCACTTTACCGGTACCCGTTTAACCGACTCTTCGGATAAACCGATGGACGCTGTAAAAAATAAAAATTCTTTTTAAAATCCTTAAAAACATTTATAATTTTGTCATATTCTCAATAAAAAATTTTGTTAAAATTTGTATTATATTGCGGTTCGATAGATCTTAAATAAATTAAAATGTAGGCAAAAAGTCTTTTGTTTTATACTTTCACTTACCTACATATGAAATATAATGTAAGGGGAAGTATTGCGATCGTGAAAAATTTCCACTCCCGGATTTCAACGGAAATACACGTTTTGGGGTCCCCTGAGTCCAAATAACCAAGTCCCGCGAAATGGACTGTGTGTGCGTGTGTGTGTGTGTGTGCGTGTGTGTGTGTGTGTGTGTGTGTGTGTGTGTGTGTGTGTGTGTGTGTGTGTGTGTGTGTGTGTGTGTGCGTGCGCGTGCGCGTCCGCGTCCGCGTGCGTGTGCATGTGTGTGTGAACAGACTAGCTCAAAAACTATAAACCGTGCGAACCTGAAATTAGGTATTTATTATATGTATATGCCCGCGATGTAACAGCAAAAATTTCATCAAAATTGCCCAGAGGGAGGGGGTACTTTATTTAATAACTTTTTACATTTTTTTCGATTTTCTCAAAAACGGCTCCAACAATTTTGATTAAACTGAGTATTTGATTTGATGTATTGATATGCCCGAGATATGACTACAAATTTCATCAAAATTGATCAACCGGAGGGGGGACTTTACTTAATAAATTTTGTATCATTTTCACCTGTTTTTTTTATTTACTCTTCAACGATTTTAATCAAACTGGGTATTTGATGTATATAAATGCCAAAGGTGTGATAGCCAACATTTTAGAGGAGAAAAAAAGAAAAATATTCAGTCAACTCATAAAAAGCGTTGAGCCCATGCATGCGTAGTACGCCTTTAATGACAGATCATTGTTCATAATCAAAGCCGTTCTGTTCATTTCATGGAAATTATTTGTTTCGTGGTAACTAAATGAAATTTTCATCAAGTACATAGAGAATTATAAAATCATGACAATCTCAAGACGACTTGGAGTATCATGCTTGCATTGCCGAATTATCACAAGTATAAACTTTTATTTATTAATAAAATAAATTAGTGTTTTTTATAGAGCAAATGAAAACAAAAATAAAAAATGAATGTGGAAAAATGTGTAACTTTGAGAAGTGGCATTAAAAAAACACATTAATTTCTATTCTAAGTAAGTTGGTAAGTGAAAGTTGTGTGTTGCGCGCACGCACCAGATTTTTTTATTTTTTACCGAACTCCAGTAAAACAAATCTCTTCGAAGTAAAATTGATCTTGAAACAAAATCCGTATCCCCCATTCATTTCATTAAAAAAGAAATAGCTTCCTATATTTTGACAAGAAATTTCGTCAGTTGACATTAAGGTGGGTAAACGTAATAAGACGCGGCTTGCGTAACCAATTAACCCACAAAACCGATTTTTGCGAAAATAGATGTAACAAAGGAAGTCCGCTGAGAAGTCCTTCAATATCGAACGAAACAACAAAATCTGCTTCGGGACAAATGCATTCATTTTTAGAGGATATTAATTATAGTGAAAACTGAACTATGAATGCGATTATTGATGAGTTTTTTACTGTTTTTTTAATTTATTTTTTTAACAATATTTATTCACAATCTATGCTATTAAATGTTAATCATATTTATTCACAATCTATGTATGCTATTAAATGTTAATCATATTTATTCACAATCTATGCTATTAAATTTTAATCATATTTATTCACAATCTATGCTATTAAATGTTAATCATATTAATAATTCAAATAAATTTTTTTTAAAAAACAGTATATTTGTTACCTTCATGTATTCTTCTTTGAGAACTTCATAAATAGCTCTACATGTCTGTGGTATTATTTGGTAAAACAACGGGGTAGATTTGCCAGCCGAGAATTTCAAATCCTCGTAAAATTGTCCAGTGGCCAAAAATCTAAGAGTTGCTGTTAAGCGTTCATCAGCGCTGATATTTCTTCTCAGGTGAGTACCTTGTTTTGCGATTCGAGGTGCTACTTTTTGAAGTATCGCATCGTAAGATAAAGGGCTCATTCGAAGGTAATTCATAAAAGCTTTCGGGTGATTCAATCTTAATTCTTTTACCAGTGGCAAATGACCATATTGACTTCTGTACTGCTTCACCCAGACCCTCTTTCTTTTTCTGTTATTTAATTCGTAAACATTTGCCATCCCAATAATTGCTAATGCGACATTGCGTCTTCTTTGAAGGTCCATGGTTATAACCTTACTCCAACTGGCATATATATTGGTCGATATTAAAAATAGTGAGTTTTAATTAACTATTAACAATAGTTTCCCGAAAAATTAAAATTATTGAAAATTAGATTAGGACTCACCGCCATGCGACTCCTTATTTATTTAACGACTTATTCGTGATCTTTCAATCCTCAATGTGTTACTAACCCTCTTATTCCTTAAATCTTCAATACACCAACTGGTAAGTACAAACAGAATGACTAGAATTTCTATGTATGCCATGTGGGGAAAAAAAATTGACAATAAAATCATATGGCCCGACAGAGCCGGACGATAACTAAATAAATGAAGACCATAAATAAATGTTTCCTTTATAATATTTAAATAAAAATTATTCACGTTAGCGGGACCACCAACACTGAACACAAGATTATTAGGAATGAGAACTATCGATGTTTTTTCGATATTCAAAATTTTCATCTTCGATATTATCGACAATCGATATCGTCCCTTCTTATTCAAACCTCTTGTTAATTTCAGCATGGAAATGCAAAAAGGTATAAGTGCCAAAAAAAAAATAAAAAAGTTTTTTTTTCAAAATTGTTATACATATTTGCCAAATCCATTCTTCAGAAATGGGTATTAGTAATGTTTTGTTGTTAGAAACTAGATCGAACGTATGAAAGATAGCATGGGTGTAAGTGCCGAACGTATTTCCCCCTAGTGGGTATAATTTACATGATTTCTGGAAAAAAAATTAAGGCACTTATACCCTTTTGCATTTCCATGCTTCAATAATAATATAAAAATTAAAGCTAGCATTTCCAGAAAGCTCGAAGGATTGTTCATATCCTCTTCAAAAAAAAAAATACTGTAATACTTATGTGGGTTATTAATTTTTATTCAAATAAAAACAAAAATTCTCAATTCCACACGAATTATAACAACACAAATATTTGAACAGGTTACAAAAATTATCACTTTGTAACACACAGATGAACAGATGCCTCTAGCTTTTGTTTAACGTTACAATACTTATCTTGATATTACTCTGAGATAGAGTTGTACTGTGTAAGGAGGTTATTGAATTATAACCATATGTTTGCTTTGTGCACGTTAGCAATTTGCTGGTGCGAAATGCAATTAGCATTTTCCAAAATAAATAAAAAATCTTTTTTCTTCTGGAAATTTAAAAAAAAAAGTTTGTTTCTTACGTGGAAAAAAATATAATTCTCTTATTTATACTTTTTTTCTCTGCTTGCATCGACGTTTCGGTGTATAATACCCCATCCTTAGGATTTTTTTCACTTTATTTCTTATCATATTATATTTATTTTTTTCCTCCATTTATGCACTATTCATGGCACTATAAATTCTACTTTCAAAACTTTGTGTTTATAACCTACGAAAGTGAGCTCTCAACCCTCACAACCAAGCATGAGAGCTAAATTTAAGTTACGGAAATGCGCTACCTATGAAAAATAGAGTTAAAAACCTGACGGGATTGAGTAAGGATCACGATCAATAAGAACAAACCCGGAATAATGTATTAAATTATTTTAATACATTACTCTTTTTAACTACTCTAGTCTTAACTTCAAGGAATGTTGAAGTGATAGTAATAATTTGCATGCTAAATCTTTCTTACTAAGTGTTTTCCTCATTTATTTTCATATTAATTTAATAATGCGAAGGTTTAATAGAAAAAATAGTTGACCTCTTAAATGTCATTTAAAACTAGTCGAAATACAGTTTAAAAAAATAAATATTAAAGCGAAAAAGATTGTAAGTGGAATAAATGTATGCATCTAAAAATCTTAAAGAAAGTGGAATAAATGATTATAATAATCATTGGTCTTCCTTTTTGTTTTATTCTATTGTAATATGATATTTCCCTTCATTAATGGAACAAGTAGTTATTTTTGTTCCATCGTCTTTAAGCGGTTAAGATATTCGTTTTTCCATTTTAAATATGTTCCTTGTACTTTATGTGTATTTATTTACTTTATTCATTCAATAAAATTACTATAATTTTATCCCGGCTTACGCCCCCCTTTTTTTTTCATCCATCCTAGAAGAGTCTGTTGACCCAATTATTCATTCTCATTTTAGATGAAAATGTCAAGTGCAACCTTGTCAAACAAATGTACTGAATTTACTGGCTCAATCGAAAAACGAAAATGAAGCAATATCAAAACAAAATTTGAATTCTCTAGTGATGATATTGAATCGACCATAACCTGTATATTAATAGTTTTAGGAAGATGACATTTTTTCAGTAATATTACCGCTGACTCCCAAGTTAGTTTTACCATCTATCAGCTGTTTATTTTGTAAATGAACTAACAGGTTAAAATTATGCAAAAAATCAGCCCTTAATATACCTCTATTTACCTTGGCAATAATAAATGGCCATCTGACATCACGACGAAGTCCCAAGTTGATATTTAAAATAAGTACACCAAACGTATCTCCGCACCGTTAGCTGCATATAATTTAAAGTCCGAAATTATTCGTTTACACTGTGAATTTAAAGGAGGTATAATCGATACATCAGCTCCAACTGTCTACAAGAAATTGAATTCCTGATTTTTTGTCTTTAAGAAATAAACGAAACTTACGGCTTCCGGTTGGGTGGTCTGCAGTAGAATGAGCCGCTGGTTCTTCTGCAGTTTCTCGTTTCCCTTTTTATTCCATTGGCAAGGTTTTTGACATTTTTCGGGTAGACACCTTTTTCCAAAACGATCATAATAACGATATTTACCATTTGGGTCGAAACGTCCTCGGCTACTGCTACGGCTTCTCAATTGCCTGCTACTGACGTCATTTGTAGTGTTCCGTCGATATGCGGAACACTGCATATAAGAAATACGAGCATCCATCGCTTCTATTTTGGCGACAAGTTGTCTTATTATTCCATCCATGTCACTGGTTGAGCAATTTTCGGAACTACTTGTAGTACTAGGCATCGCATAAACTTCATGGCGAGGGTTCATATCGACTATTTTATCTGCCATCATAGCTAGCTTCTCCAAATTCTCATCCGAAACTAACAGAATATTCTTAATAAACTCGTGAAGTTTATTAAGCCATAACATACGAAGAACCTTCGAGGATATGTCAGTACCTGGCAATGAAGTCATTTTTCTTAACAGTTGACTCGGTTTTAGATCCCTAAGTTCTAGACCTGCCGTTTAATCCGAGAGTCCTCACTCTTTTTATAAAGGCTTAAAAGTCTTGCTTTGGCTAAGGAATATTTGGTATCGCTATCACTGTCTAAAATATTGTCACCCCTATTCTTAAGTCTACCCAGTCCAATGTGACACAGGGATCTTTGGGCAAGGGTTGTGTGGTAATTAATCAAACTAAGTACTATTTACATAATATATTTTGTACAATAAATAATCTTACAAGTCCCAACATCAAAAAAGGGGGGGGGGGTACCATAACTCGTAAATCACTTGGGGGTACTTGACTACATCGGGTCCCACTATGCCCCAGGCTCACTCTGCCTGTCCCAGACTTAGACTGCCCCTCACAGACTGACTGACCTCAGACTCTCCCAGACTGCCCCCTCTCTCCTGGGCCAGCCTCTTCTAGGAGTTCCCCCTCTCTCTCAGGGTCTCCTAGGTTCAATGGACATCTTCCACGTGACAATATCTACTAAATAGATAAATAAACAGCCACAAACTTTCGACCTAATTGTGATACCAAGTAATCAAATTTTGTACCTTAAGTAGTTACCCCACTTAATTTAAATTGAGCCTCTACTTGTCAAAACCAAACATCAGGTCGTTCAAGCCAAAACGGTTGTATTTTGGCGGAAACGTTATTTGCTTCTAATTGCTGAATTCCGGCTACGTTGGAGGCATCTGTTTGATCTTCCTTCATCATTTCAGTAATATAATAAATTGTCTACCAGGAATAGTTTAAATGGACTAACCTTAAATATTTGTTGCTTCAATTTCTATTAATAATTCGCAAAACAATCGCGTCGGGGTCACCAATATTACTGCGTGTTCTCTTTCATGTTCTCTATTAATTAAATAGAAGAAAAAACGTTTTTGTTTAATAGTTGTATATTCACTGTTGTTTGTATGTTTGTTTAATTAACGTCCATTTATGCTACTAAGGCTAATCGGACGATGCTTCAGTGGGAGTCCTAAATTTTGTCCTATCCAGGTATAATTAGGATAGGGATCTTTAACGAGTATCTGGCATTGTAAAGGCTCGGGACCTCCATTTTACGTCCTATCCGAGGGACGGCATAGACAAGGATTTTTTACTCCCATTAAAAAATCCTAGGGCCACTTCTGTGATTGTTCTTCTACAAACTCGTTGCAAACTAAAAACTCATTAAAATCATTTTTTGACAGACCCAGATAAAATTATATTTAAGTATACCTTACTTATCACACCTTATATTTTATGCTTATGTTCCTAGTAGGGGAAAAAAAGGACATGGAATTTCATATTCCTTCAAAAGTTTTATTATTTTTTTTTTTTTCCGTCTTCAGAACCAAAGTATTCAATTATTTCAACTTTCAAAGTCTTTTTAATTTTCTAACAATTTCTTCCTAATTGAGTTCAGAGAAGAAAACTTTCTTTTTCAGAGGTAAAAAAAAGGGAAAAAAATACAATGTAGGGATGAGCATACCTATCTCTGAATATAAAATACAGAAACCAGAATAGAAACTCAAACATATTTCAGTCAACAGACGGCGTTCAACGAATGTTTCACGATTAAGATATAAAAATAAAATAATGATAATCTATATCTGTAATGGCAATATTATTTAATGTGTTAAGTTTTAGTAAATAATTAAAAGTTGTCCCTTGCTTCAACAACATGGTATTTTCACACTTAAGCTTTTACAAAAATGTTTCCATTTCATTTTTGAATTCTGTCACATTTATGTGATCAGTTTAATTAATTTGTTTTAAATTAAATGTGCAAAATAAGTCCTGTTCCAAATATTTTGAATTTAATAAATTATAGTTAAACATTCACTATTTTTTCTTACAATTTATTTTTATTACAAATGATCAAATCATTCTTGTATTAATAATAAAATGATAAAAATGCTAAAACATAAATGCTGAAAAATTTTCTAGGTTCATTTTATTTCAATTCTCTTACTTTATCTGTGTTTGAGTTTATTTGTTTATAGTATTTACAATTTGATCTGACAAGGCAATGTAATTCAGATTCAATATAATTCACTATATACATAAACACCACCAAAATAATAATTTAAATGCCAAAACACAACATAGGTAAGGCAAGGGTCTTAAGTGACATTTCTAAGTTTGAGAAAATCAATGTTTAAGTTTGAAAAATGATTGTATGTGGATTTGAAAGTTTAATTATATCGTTTTGTATCAGGTTTTTGACCTTCAATGTCAGTTCTAACTTTTTTAATATTTTTGCTTTAGGCATTTTATAATCTATTTTAGATATACAAAACAAGTTAAATAAATAAAAAGCAGCTTGACAGATTTTTATGATTTCTAATTTGTTGGTTGAGTTTCCGCCCCGAATATGGGAGGAAGTGGGTAGAAGGAGGTTTTAATAGAGGTATTAACTTTATACAATATTTAAAACACATTTTTACACACAATCCGGAAGAAATTAAAAACACCTTTCGTTCTCGGGGGTAATTATAGTATAAGAAGATTGATTATATATTTATATATTTCTTACCGGTTTATGCTATTCCGATAAACTGTTTCTAATATAGATATTTATTAAAACACACCACTATCATTTTATACGCTTCAATCTCTTTGCTAATCAAAAGGAATGGCTTTTTCCTAATATAAAACTCATCTAACTAGATCATTTAAAAAAATATATTATAAACTTCAAAGCCCCACATATATATTTGTAATCAGATAAGTTTTTTTTTCTCTCTTTTAATAATAAAAACATCTTTTGTTTGTTTTATTATTATTTTGTTTTTGTCTGAGTTGAGTGTCCAGAAATACTATGTAATAAAAGTTCCAGAAAGGAAATCTACTTCAATCTGAAAAATACCATAATGAATAATTAATTCCACACTTCTACTGGAGTTTGATTATTTCCGTTCTCAGTCTGGGAGGGGCTTACAATTTATTTTGCCCTTACTCTATTGACATCCTAAAAAAGAAATTGAGTAGTTGAGGGTTTCAGATGACAGAAAAATGTCGACCTTTTTTTTTTTACTTTCACTTACCTATATATACATACATTTTTTTTTTTTTTTATTGGTCCTCCCCTTCCTCGCCTTGTAGGCTATACGGGATTCCCAGGCCAAGGGAGAGGATGGGGGATTGATGCCGAGTATTATTAAATTTTCCCCTGGCTCCGGGTTTTGAACTTGCTATCCTACGGTTCTCAATCATATGTTGCCATGGGCAACGCGTATGTTTTAACGCGTTGGTCCACTTGGCCATCCCGCCACCCTTTCCACTTACCTATATATATATATATATATATATATATATATATATATATATATATATATATATATATATATATATCATCAAAATTAGTCGGATAAAATACCTTATTTAATAAATTTTGTAACATTTTCACGTGTTTTTTTTATTTACTCAAAAACGGCTTTAACGATTTTGATCAAACTGGGTATTTGATGTGTGTATATGCCAAAGATTTGAAAGGCAACATTTCATCAAAATTGATCAACAGGAGAGGGGACTTTACTTAATAAATGTTTTATCATTTTCACGTGTTTTTTTTTTTATTTACTCAAAAACGGTTTTAACAATTTTGATCGAACTGGGTATTTGATGTATGTATATGCCAAAGATTTGATAGCCAGCATTTCATCAAAATTGATCAACCAGAGGGGGCACTTTACTTAATAAATTTTTATCATTTTCACGTGTTTTTTTTTTTATTTACTCAAAAACGGCTTTAACGATTTTACTAGACTGAGTACATGATGTATTAATATGCCCGAGATATGACTGTAAACATTTCATCAAAATTGATCAACCGGAGGGGGGACTTTATTTCCTTTTTTTTTTCCAATCTATACCTTTTTTTTCTCGATGATCTAAAAAACGGCTTTAACGATTTTTATCAAATTTGCCATGTTTAATTAAAATTAGGTGTTCTTTAATATCAGGTAAGCTTTATCATTATTAAAGCTTTTGAGGGGCCTTAAATGGAGTAGGGGCCTTTTTTGTTTGTTTGTTTTTTTGTTTCTTATGAAGTACCTTTGTTTTTGTTTATATTGAGAAATTAACTGGCTCTCGTTACGCCTAAAAATCAGAAATGGCTAAATATGAGAAATGATAAAAATTAAGAAAACATATAGTGGAGAAAAAAAAATACGGAGTACGCCTTTAATGACAAACCATTGTTCATAATTAAAGCAGTTCTGTTCATTTGAGAAGTGGCAATTAACAAAAAGCATTGATTTCTAATCTAAGTAAGTTGGTAAGTGAAAGTTGTGTGTTGCGAGCACGCACCAAATTTTTTTTTTTAGCATTACAAAAAAAAATTAATATGATAAATTTACTTCTTCATGTAATTAATGTTTTTATCTCTATTTATGTGAAATCATCTCATGGACATAATTTATCTCTCGTCTGTATATTAAATCATAGAAGAAAAAATATCGTCCTTAATTCATAATAATAAAAATCTGTTGCGATGCGCGCAACACACAACTTTCACATGCCAACCTACTTGGAGTAGAAACCGACATGTTTTCATGATTGTGTAAACGCAATTTAGAAAATTCGCATAAAAAATTTATCCACATTTATTTACTTATTTTTGTTTGCTATAAGATATAGAGAATTATAATTATTGCAAAATTTGAACGTCTTCAATAATTTTCTATTCTAATTATTTATCTATTTTTTAAGGGGAAAATTCTAATTTCATCAATAGTACGGTTCTATGAAAATTTGAACTTAGTTTTCGAATTTTAGTCTCTAATGACTTTCCAGAAACCTAGTTCCTGCAAATACAACCCTGTATTTTATTCAAAAATCTATTACAACAAGGATCGGATGACAGTGGGAAAATTATAAGATTCAGTGACCAAAAATCTGTAACTCTTGATTCAATTACAGTAATCGAATAAATATTTTTTTCATTTATGAGCATGTTTTCTGTTATCGGTGGAAAAAAAATAATTAACATAGAAGACTTTATTTTAAATAAAATTTCTTTTTTTGTTTATACTAAGACAATCTAAGGTTAAATGCTCTAAAACCTTTATCTACTGAAGGAAAATAAAATAAAAATATCTTGTTTTCCGGAATCGCAATGGAAAAAATCCAAGACAAATAATAAGATTAGAAGTGTTTGTTCAATAAATGTAGTCCAAATTAAGCCCCAAAAAATATGTAGTATTCAAAAGTACGGCTTAGAATTTTCACATCTATAGAACACTGATCGATCAAAAGTTTTTTAGTACATTTAAAGACCACAAAACATCTAACATTTTGGCAAGAAAGAAGTATTAACACTAAAAAAATATTATGCTACTTTAACTATTTTTTAATGTTGCGGAAATGAGTTGACTCTTAGTAAGAGGTCAGAACTCACTAGCGCTGCTGACACTTAAAATTAAATCTGCCAGATTCTTGTGTTTCATACACTACCTTACCTTTTAATTGTATCAATAACTGCCAGTAATAATTATGCATTAATTATATTAATAATTAATAGCTGATAATAAATGATAATTAATAAAAATAAATAAAAAGAATAATTTCTGAAACAAGGGATAATAAAAATAAAATAAAAATATCATTTAATTATAAACGGCAATTATTATGAATTTTATTCATATATCAATTCAAGTAAATAACGACTGACTCATAATTTATAACGGCTTAACTTATAATTTTATAAACTGATGAATTTAATATCAATCAAACAATTTTATAAACCAACACATTTTATAAACTAACAATTTTAAACTAGAGACTAATCACATTTAATATTTATTATATTATATTAATATAATATTTAATTTAATTAAACACAAAACCAATCAATCAAAAACTTTTATCAAACCAACTTTAAATTCCTAAACCTTAAACTGTCAATCAATGACTGAAGTTAATCCCAAGTGAATAAATTATTAAAATAACCTTAAAATTTTAGTATTCAAAGTATGAACTAATAACTTAAATTAATTTCAATTAAATAGTTTTATAAAACTAACATTTTAAACTGGAGACTAATCAAATTCAATATTTATCATATTATATTAATATAATATTTAATTTAATTAAATTATAAACTAATACAAATTATAAAGTGCTGATTATATTTAAACAGAGATTAATCAAAACAAATTTTAAATGATCAACATTGGCCTATCCAACAATATATCAGTTCATAAATCAATTACCTAGGCCTTCAACACTAATTCTATAATATAACCAGTCTTTTAATAATTTAATTCAAATAATAATACCTTGATCAAGGATTTATAGGAATGTCCGTGATGTAGATGGCGAACAACGTCGAGCCGTGATGTAAGGTTTGTTCATTGCCGAGTCAAGTTGACCCTCGAAGACATATTAATCTAGATATTTTTCCTTCAAATAGTTAGTACAATTCAATAAGAGTTGATCCTCTTCAATCCTTGTCGGTTATAATTTATGAAAGATGACAACGTATTACAGTCTTGTACGTTGTTATAATAATAACAAAACATTAGCCGGCCGGCGTGTAAACTTCGATATGCTATCAGTACCACGAGTGGACGACAACTGAGCGGCGTTTATTTTTCACCTGTTTCTGTTTTGTTTCTGTCTTGAAAAAACATATGATTGACATCAGACAGTCAATCAATGTGAAATTAATTATAATGAGTGAAATTAATTATAATTAATTTAAAATTAAATAAAACATTTATCAAACATACATAATATAAATTAGTCATTTGTATCCTATAGTAAGATCTGGAACTAATATTAGAATAAAAATAAATACATCATTGATATGATAGATCTAAAATAAATATATAATTACTTTATAATAATTACACATTATTACTAATTTTACATATATGCAATTTTAAACCTTTTGTGCCAACATTTAATTTCAAATTATATATTCAATATGGACAAAATTAAAACACATGCGTATAATATAATTTCTTAAGAAATATATATTTAGTGCTCAAAATGCTTTGAAATGATTTGTTTTATTAGGTTTATTTTTCATATTATTACGCCATGTATATTTTAGAAATAAGAAAAATACCAGTCAAGTAATTGCATAAAAACGCATTTTAATATTGTTACTTGAAATATATTATTTTGATTCATTATTTTTTTTTTTTTTTTTTTTTTTTTTACAATAGTGAATATTTTTTTTGGGGGCTGAAGTACCCCCCCTTACACCACAGAAAAAAAAAATGTTTTCTCACACTAAAATCACATATTGAATTAAATTTAAATTTTTAGCAGCACTTATCAATTTAGTTCATTGTCAAATAAATAATAGTGCATTGTGCTTGACAGATATAGAGGGATATTTTTTGTCTAAAATTCAATAAAATTATCATTATTATTGAACAAAGTGGATCCATTATTTAAAAGATTTTTTTTACATGGTCTTTTATTGTTTCAAATATGCAATTTTAACTACATTTTACCTTTTTAATTTCATCAATAGTACAGTTCTACGAAAATTTGAACTTAGTTTTCGAATTTTAGTCTCTAATGACTTTCCAGAAAATATCACCCTGTATTTTATTCAAAAATCTATTACAACAAGGATCGGATGACAGTGGGAAAATTGTAAGATTCAGTGGCCAAAAATATGTAACTCTTGATTCAATTACAGTAATCGAATAAATATTTTTTTCATTTATGAGCATGTTTTGTGTTATCGGTGGAACAAAATTAATTAACATAGAAGACTTTATTTTAAATAAAATTTCTTTTTTTGATAGTACTAAGACCTTCTAAGGTTAAATGCTCTAAAACCCTTATCTACTGAAGGAAAATAAAATAAAAATATCCTGTTTTCCGGAATCGCAATGGAAAAAATCTAAGACAAATTAGTAAAAATATGTAGTTTTCTTAAGTACGGCTTAGAATTTTCACATCTATAGAACACTGATCGATCAAAAGTTTTTTAGTACATTTAAACACCACAAAATATCTAATATTTTGGCAAGAAAGAAGTATTAACACTAAAAAAATATTATGCTACTTTAACTATTTTTTAATTTCAAATTATATATTCAATATGGAAAAAATTAAAACGCATGCATATAATATAATTTCTTAAGAAATATATATTTAGTACTCAAAATGCTTTGAAATGATTTTTTTTATTAGGTTTATTTTTCATATTATTACGCCATGTATATTTTAGAAATAAGAAAAATACCAGTCAAGTAATTGCATAAAAACGCATTATAATATTGTAACTTGAAATATATTATTTTGATTCATTATTTTTTTTTTTTTTTTTTTTGACAACAGTGGATAGTTTTTCGACAGCTATAGATGTATGAAAAGTCGAATAATTATTTGATATATAAAGTAATATGATAAGTGGAAGCTTCGAAACCTTAATTTCTAGCATTGTATATTTATTTGGGCCTTAATTGAGTAAAAATTCTAAAATATGGTCCTAGTTTTATTATTTGTAATTTTTTTTCTTTACTAAAATAAAATAAATAACTAAATTTCTATAAATAGTAGATTTTCAATTGAATACATATCAATTGCCTAAAAATATCGAGACCTGAGTAAATACGCAGAAAGCTCAGTATATAAGCTTTTATAAATTACTCCATTCTATATAGCCCCATGTCAAATACCATTTATCAAATAAACTATTTTATTTAAAATTTAGATAGAAAAAATATAATTGTAAGTGCCCAAACAGTTCACATGCCTATTTTCATACACTCATTGGCTATTTTCTTTCTTTGGCGCACGTATATTTTAGAAATAAGAAAAATACCAGTCAAATAATTGCATAAAAACGCATTTTAATATTGTTACTTGAAATATGAGCCCCTTAAAGCACAAGTGGTGTAACTCCAATTTTCCTTTTGTTTTTTTTTTGTTAGGCATTGTACTGTGTAGGGAAAACTGTGTTATGTTTAATGCACTTACAGTGTAACTCCTAGTTTTCCATATTTGTGCATTCATTTGTGGTCTGGTAAAACAAGTAGTACCAAAACGTCTTAACATAACAAACCCTTTAATATCTCAAAACATAAAAATTGGAGTTACACCACTTGTGCTTTAAGGGGCTCATATATTATTTTGATTCATTATATTTTTATTATTTTTTTTTTTTTTTTAGAATAATGAATAGTTTTTCGACAGCTATAGATGTATGATAAGTCGAATAATTATTTGATATATAAAGTAATATGATGATAAGTGGAAGTTTCGAAACCTTAATTTCTAGCATTGTATATTTATTTAAGCCTTACCCATCGTATTTCCCAGACTCGGCGCCTTCGGATTACCACCTTTTCCGTAGTCTCCAAAACTTATTAAACGGCAAGAACATGAACTCAGTCGATGAGGTGAAAAACGAGATGTTAGCTTTCTTTAATTCAAAGCCAAATGACTTTTTCAGAACAGGCATTCAAAATTTGGTTTAAGATGGCAAACTTTTATACAACAAAATGGTAATTAAATTTTAGTTTGAACGTTTTTCATTGATTTTATCCTATACCTTATAGCTCAAAAGGTATAGCTTATAGCTAAAACTAAATACTATTCTTTTTGAAGTTCTCAGATTTCCAATGATATATTATACAAATATTTTACTTCACACACAAGCGGAAATTGAAATTTTAATCTTGGGAAAATATTTTTCTTTTCTTCTCCTCCGTACCGTTTAAGGTTTTTGGGATAATCTGTTCACTCAAACAATTTCGCGGGACTTCGTTAAATAAACTGAGGGGAACCTAAAATATGTATTTCCTTTGAAAACTTGAAAAATTTTCACCTGTCACCTACATATTTCATATACATATAGGTGATAGAAAATTAAAAAAAAAAAACCTTGAAAACATTTTGATATAAATTTACCTGGAGCGGTTTCCGCTAAGTAGCCAGTAAAGGGTCTTACCACAGGTGGATCAAAGTATAATTTGCTTACCGTGGGTCTGATAATAAGGTTATCTGGAGTGTACCAAAAAAACAAGTGGAGACTACTTCTTAGGCTGCTCAAATGTTTTCAGAACAACACGACCCTTATTATTCCCAAAGCTGCTTACTTTTCTTCTCCCTATGTCATATTCGTCGTCAAAGTTTCGTATTTATATAACAATATTTGGAAATATAAATGCATTAATACTAATAATACAACAACAACCAATTTTGATGAGTCCAACCATTGTATCTGGTTTGGCAGTTATTAGTCCCGTTAGTAACTTTGCCGGCTGCTATTAGAAAACTAGAGGAGAAAAATCTTTCTACATATATATGACCAAATACAAATCGTTGAGTCTGGTAGAAAATCATTAGAAACGATCAAGAACGAAAAAGGAATAGCCGGCAAAGCTACTAAATGGGATCTAATAAATGCCAAATCAGATACAATGGTTAGACTCATCAAAATTGTTTTTGATTTGATCATTGATTTGGACATTTTCGTCCAATTCTATATTTGAAAATATTTCAGGTAAAAAAAAAGAAATCAGAATACAAAATATTTACCTAAAATGTTAACAAGATATGGAATAAATAGTAAAATACTCGCATGTGAGCTGTAAATGTATTGAAAATGGGAAGATCTTAAATAGGAAAGATACTACTTAAATAATAGAATACTAGATGCATTATCCGGTGCTTAGGTTTTTTTTTTAAATCACTCTGATGACACGCACTACACCTGTTACAGTTCTAAGGTTAAAAAAATTAGGTACTTACTTGTGCTGCAGTGGGAATCAATTTATGATTTCCTCTCACATCCTATATTTTTATCACAAGATTTACAATACACTACACTACCATCCCTTTTGAGTTCAGAATATTTTTCAATCCATCCCGCAATTTTCGAAGACACATTTCCTCTAATTTTTGGCATTTTTAGTAACAATGTACTCGACAGAAGCTAGTTTGATACTGACAGAACACTGAGAATTCAGAAACAAAATGTAAACATCCATGTAAACAACTGAACCCTTAGTTCTTGGAAATAGGAGGTTTTTGCTTGTTTACATCTCCTAGGTTCCCTTTATTTTTCCCTACGATGTTCACATTTATTTTCCCACTTTTGTTTTGATGTGTATTTAAGGAAATCAAATCTTCTAATAATTTTTTTCTTCAAATACCAAATGATGCAATTTCGAGCAATAAAAATTCAAAACGTGCAATTTCGTGCAGAAAAACCCCAAAACGTGCAATTTCGTGCAGTATAAAACTTCATTAAAACATCCCATTAGGCTTGATTCGGATAAGTAACTTGAGTTCGCTCTATTCTGACTTACCAATAAAAAGTTACCCAAAGCAATTGCACGGGAATCCGAGCTCTAGTAATTACATAGTAATACTCTATACCTAATGGAGAATAACAAAAACAATTAATAATAATTAAATGGGTTTTACACATGTATCGAAACAAGTCGATTTATTTTCAATGTTGGATGATTACGTGACAGTTGGGTGGCGCGCATCGTACCAGACCTCTACGATATATATACTATATTTCTACTTAGATTTTCTATAAGAGATACTTGAAATTTTATATAGTTCTTTTCTATTAACAAATAATTAAGTTCTGAACCGGCTTAAAATCATCATTAATTCGCCTTAAAAGAACATTTTGTCGATATGTTCTGTTGATTATAATGTCGCTCTTATGCAATACACTGGTGGACAAAATAAACGCATTACACTTACTTTTTTGAAAATTTCCAATTTATGCAAATTTTTACCTTGAAAAGTATTTTTGGTTGAAAGAATAGCAACTTCTTTAACCTAAGCAATTTCAATACAATATTTTATTTTACATAGACAATAAAAGGTACAAAAATGATTAAAGAAATTACTGAAAATAAAAGTGAGCTTAGAAAACAATAAATAAATTAAATCAAACATACTTTTCACAGTTATCTAGAAACATGTTTATCAATAACGGGTATTTCCACCTCTGGCACGAATCCCATCTCTTAAACGCCTTTCCATTGATTCGAAGAGTTTTTTAATTGAATCCTGAGAAAAATCGTCCCACTTTCCCTACCACCCTTGAAGCTCTTTCCAGTTCTTCAAGGGTGGTAGGGCATGAGTTCCGTAGTCGTACTCTTAGCTTAACTTGGTCTCAGACGTGTCCTATTGGATTTAAGTCAGGACCCCGGTGTGGCCACACCAAGTGCTGAATCCTAACCTTATTCAGGTAGTCATCAACAATTCTTGCTCTATGAGGTCTGGCATTATCGTCCCTTAGCAAGAATCCATCACCGATGTAGGGTACAAATGGCACATACATGTCCTTCGCTTATGTCTTATATGTGATGTTATTATATACCTTATATACCTATGTGATGTTAAAGACCTTCCCCGCAGAACAACCAATTCAGTACCAGAGTCCAAGATTTTTACATTGAGCTAAATAATGCTACTGTAGGTGAAAAAAGGGATTATAAGAGTAAACAAAGCATTATTTATTGTTTATATTCACACTATTACCACCTAAATGCCTATTGTTAGTCAAAATTAAAATGGAAGATCGTGTATTTAATTTTAAGTAAAAAATGTAGTGGTGCGTCCATCGGTGTATATGAAATTTACTACATAATTTTTAAACAAAAACAGTTGAACGTGTCTGTGATGTATAAGAAAGAGAAAATAAAAGGAACAGGGAGAAAACTAACCGACACTGTTGAGGAAAAAAATCAAATTATTGTGACACTAATAAAATAGTTCCTACTGTGGGATTAATAATTAAAAATGGAGCGCTGTGTAATGATGCAAGATTCACACTGAATATGAAGGACAATTGAAGCTAAGCCGTTATTAATTACGATAAAATTATACTTAAATTTTGGTACAAGTATCACTGTACTTATATCGCGTGAACCTTTTGTAGTCATGCTTTTCTTTAATGGGACAAGCCTGACTCCTGGTTCTCCAGCCTGATTGTATATATTGTATCAATGTTCTTTAGACGTTATTTGTATTTAGTGGAGTTATTGTTTTATTTATTTTTTCTGATATATTTATTATCTATATTTTTCGTAAATAGATCGTGTATTCGTTCAGTCATCGATATTCCATTGTCTCGACTAAGACAAAAGTTAATACTATCTCATAAAGAATTTTAAACTAAAAAAAAATATATTTCTATGTTAATAGGAAGCGATGGGAATAAGCTTTTAAACTCCGGGTCACCACCCCAAGAAGTAACATAGCGATAGCTTAACCTAAAATTTAATGACTATTTTTGGTGATGTTTCAGCCTGTCATTTCACTATCATATAAATTTATATATGATATCTAATAAAGTATACATCTTTTTGCTTTTATCTAATAACATATATATTTTTATAATTCATTGTTTATTTAACAGGAGTTCAATAAAAATTTACAAAATTCATAAATATAAACTTGGATTAAAAACAACATAATAATAGAGAAACCTATTTAAATGAAAGCTGCATAAACTACTGATGAATAAATTATTCCATACTTTAAAAGATCTTCGTCTCAGATTTTTTTTACCAGGGTCCTCTAATAAGATGTTTAGAATAACTCGAAGTTACTGTATTTGTCTTTGAGAAATATATAATTTCTTTTACAATTTTTGACCGTCTTTGAGACTGATTTGACATGATTTCATGACTAGGGGCACTTCGTACCTCCACAAGGGGAGCGGGGTAGCTCACTGGTAAGGCAGTGAATTGCTGTGCTCAAGGTCCCGAGTTCGATACTGGCTCGGATCAGGATATCGTAATTATTCTGCCACAGTTCGTCTCGTGGGCCGAGAGACCCTCCTGGGGCAAACCCATTCTCTATAAGGTTGGATACCCTTAATTTAAAAATTATGGGAGGAAACCTGGCGGTTGACCGTGATCACGGTCAAATCACCTCCTTGCACGACTGCTGACCAAGAAACAGTGCTCTTCCTTACATATAATGCATTTACACATCATTCAGTATACTAATTATGAGATATTTGTTTTTGTCCTTTTTTTTAATTAATCAGATTCTAATTTTTATTTTTTTTTATTTTCAAGATATTTTACTTCAAGAAATGACACTTTCAATTTGAAAATTCAGACTAAATTATTGTTTTTTCAATACTATAATAACAAATTAATTTATTACCAACTTCTAATTTTTTTATATATTTAACATGCTTCATTAAACGAATTTATTAACAAAAAAAATTGGGCTTATTCATTTCTTTACCTTGACCCCTCAATGTCCCAGAGGTACGATACCGGAAAATATGTTTCCTTTAGGGTTGGCTTTAAATATACCAATAATATATTTTTGATATACAACAACATAAAATAGAAAGAAATACCAAAAATTAATGTTATTTGCACCCTTAGGACCAAATAAGTTAATACCAGCAATGGTTTTTGTCCTTGGACTGAAAAATGGATGGTATTTAATGGAATTAATGGAAATATTTAATTGTGATTTTAATGTATTCATATTTTAAATTAGGTCCTTCAAGAGTCGTGGAATTTAAAAAAGGCCCCTCACAGGACATTTATGGATCCAGTACCGATTGGAATCAATGAAACCAGATCTCAAGAATGAGAAACCCTATGAATCATTGTTTGTAAATATACATTATAAATCATTCATCATTCTTTCTTAAGTGTAATCAATAGGCATTGATGACCCAAGGGGAAGCTCCTGAGTCCAAACAAACAAATAATCGATCTTTAGGATATGTTACTATATAATAAAATTCTTTGGGCCCACTCACTTTGATACTACTAGTATCAATGTTGGATCAACGAGGTTCTAGTTTAGTAACAAAGAATGGAAAAAAAATGACTGAAATGCCTGATTGATTCTCCAAGAAGTATTTTGAAGGAAATAGTCATTCTATTTGAATTGAAATTAATTTAATCAAAATATATTGACATTAATTGAAGAAAATGTGTAATTCTGAAAAACATATAGTTATTTGTTCACATAAAATGTCAGAAAAAAAAAATTACCGATATTTTGAAGTTAATAAAAAAAATAAAAATAAAATTGCTGTAATTCCTTATTTTGAGAATAGGGGAGGAAATGGATAAAATAATTAATGTGTAAACTTCAGGTTCAACAGTTTATAAAGGAAAAGTGTTCATTAGCATTTATGGAGAAATTACCTCTCTTTCATCATGCCTAAAAATGAATGAATATAAATTATGGGAAAAAATCAAGAAACATATATAGGGAAAAAAAAGATAAATGTTAAATCCGACAACTCTTAAAACAAGTTTTAAAACTGTCATTTAACAATAACAATGAATTGTTATAGTACTGCAGGGAGTAAATACATGATGCTCAAATTAAAGCAGATTATGAAGTGAAATATATATGGTACAAGGTAATCTTTAATAATTTTGTTTTAGTTTTCAAACTATGGAGAAAAACAAGCAGAACTGGAAAAAGCTATTTTCTGTGAAGTTGCTAAATGGCGTTTGTTCAAACATTTTTCATAAACACGATGATTTCTACCCTATGTAGGTTGGTAAGTGAAAGTTGGGTTTTGCGCGCACAGCAACAGATTTTTAAATCTCAGACTGTCTAAGCATTTGTGTAAGTGTAATAACCCACTGCATCCAAATTTCTTCGAGGAAAACCAGAATAAATACATTTTTAACAACTTTTAAAATGTAATAATTACCAAATATTTTATGATAAAATATATTTCTAAAATCATTCCGATATATGGAGTTCCCAAAAGGCAATAATTTTTATTTACCAATCGTATATTTTTGACGTAAATTAACATAGAAATAAAATCAAACAAAAAATGCATACTTTTATTTCTACTTATGATGATTTAGTTTAATTCCATCTCGAACTTAAAAAATAATATTTAAATTACTAATTAAAAATGTATTGTTCAATTTATACAACTTTTGGTTGTATTTATTTATTTCTACTCTTATTTGTTTTCCTACTTTGCTTATTGTTAATTACATATCAACATTTATTTTTGCTAAAAAAAAAAACAAATCCACGATAGTAGTTAACGTGAATTTTGTATAATGGTGATGCAAATATATTTTTTTTTTTTTAATTTCAATGTATGATATGTGCATTTAAGGACAAAATATTTTATTTTATCTGGCGACGAGTTTAACTGTAACACTGTGCACAAAACTATAAACATTGCCCTACACGAATAATTTATAAAAATAAAGATGCCTTTATACAATAAGACAGATATATCTTAACAATACAGGTTTTAAAACATTATACTAGTTTAATAATACAAGTTACGACATTAAAGGGCTTATTAAAATTATAATAAATGCATTAATAAAGTATTTAGATGATTTATAAATTACAGTACACCGTTAAATTATTCTATTTTCCCACCTTTTATTTATCATTTAAATTAAAATTTCCATTAAAAAAATATCATGACATCACTAAAAATATTAATATCCATCAAGACTAAAATTGCAGCTTTAATTAAGGCATAAGAATAAAAAATCTTTTGAAAAAAAACTTTTGAAACCGTTTACTATTATTTTATTATTTTTGTGCTTGCCACGTAAAGTGTGTTAAAAAACAATTTTTTTTTTATTTGTTCACATATTACTTGAAAAATAAATTAAAACATTAAGGTCATTGCCAACCTTGTTAAGTACCAATAAACATTTAACAAATAAAATTTTTCTGGATTTTCGACTTGACAAACTTTAAGCTGCAAGCACAGATTTGATTAAATATTAAGATAAATAAAGTATTAAATTAGTACATCTTATAACGGGTGTATTTCATTCTGCACGATAGATTTTATTTTTTAATTTTAAATTTATAAATACTTCTCTTATTTTGTATATTGAACAAAATGAGGGAAGCAATTAATAATTTAATAGATGGTTAAATGTTGCTACCAATCATAAAGCAGAGATGTGCGAATAGAGTTACGGTCCGAAAAAAAAAAAAAAACACAAAAAAAAAACAACAGTAGGAAAATAAAATAGACAGTATAGAAAAATATTCATATATATATATATATATATATATATATATATATATATATATATATATATATATATATATATATATTTCCTATACTAACTATTTTATTGTCCTAAGTTGTTTGATTGTTTTTTTTTTTTCTCTCCGCAACTCTATTCGCATAGCTCAGCTAAGCAGTAATGTATAAATTTGATCTATAACTTTATCTCATCAAGTATTTCTAGGAGGAGCTATTGCCCAGGAGAATCTTAATCCCTATTTGAATAATTTCCTTAATTCAGGAGAGAAGGTCTCTCATACAGCTTCTTTTTAGCCAACTTCTAGTGGGCATGTCAGCCGTGAACCTATCCTTTTTATCTACGATGTCATTATCTTCAAAAGCGAGAATAAATTTTACGTTTACGATGGACGATTTTTTGTTATTGTGTAGAATTTAGTCTTGCAAATCTGGTCGGCGTTTGCCTGTAGGAATTGTAGGAATTGAATATATTATTTATTATTCATATTTGTTGCATGTTTTACATTTTTCAGTTGTTCCACTTGCTTTCTAAGAGAGAATTTTTTTTTTTGATATTTTGCTGTTGCTAATATTGGAGAGCGAGACACTAATATGGGTTTTTATGTTTTTATATGCAGCTTTCGAATTATAAATATTTTTATATAATTTTTAGATGTTTCGTATCAGACCCGCATTGTTATTATTTCTACCTTTGATCATTATACTTACTCAAAAATACGCCACTAAATTTAATTTTATTATGTAATTTAGGAATTTTTCATTTTGTAAATAATTAATTTATAATTTTTAAAATGAAAGGGAAAAGATCGAGCCCCAACCGGAAACCGAACCATGCAGAGGATCTAGTTTCGATTCCCGGCCGTTGCTCGATCTTTTCACTTTCATTAAAATAATTTAAAAATTTTAAATTTAACTGTTTATTATAATATATTTTCCTTCTATTTCTATTTGAACGTTATTGCAACAATCCGCATTGCATGTGGGCATATATATCTGAACTTAATAGTGAATAGAATATTTTTTCAGCTCAATTGATTTTTCAATAAAAATACCTGAGATTGGGAATTGTTTCTTTTATGTTGGAAATATAAAAAACTAATCACCTTTTCTATCTCACTTCTGCGGATTGGTTACCAACTGACAAAATGGTCATTATGAAGTTACATTCTTCCTTATAGGTTGTACGTTGAAATCTCGATGAATGTTTGATATATTTAGTATTACTAATTGGGTTTTCAAAGTGCAATTATTATAGCACTTATTTTATTTTATTATTTTTATTGTATTATTTTTATTGTATTATTTTAAAATACAATTATTATTATAGCAAACCTCTCCCAGAAATACAAGGAAGCCGCCGAGAGCAGACTATAATAACCCGCCTGAAAATTGGGTACACCAGGTTAACTCACGGGCACATCATAGAAGATAAACCTCTACCAATATGTCGAACATGTAATACAAATTTAACATTCGAAAATATTTTAGAAAATTCTCCAGGACTTGAAGCAGCGTGAAATATACACCACCTCGAGGGATGTGCTGTAGTCCTAAGACCAGAAAATTCAAAAAACTTATTTAAATTTCTTAAAGAAACCAATTTTTACAAATATGTATAAAAGTACCAGTATTTAATATAGTTTCCATTTTATAATTTAAATAGAATTTGGTGCCCACAGCCCTTGTTGTTGTACACGGCACCTAAAATGTAATTAAATAAATTAATAATAAGGATGATTAATAATTATAAGATTATTTTAAGCTTTGAATAATCTCGCTAAAACATATTTTTAAATCTAGGATATTTCATAGCGAATGGTTGACAGGTTGCTAGTGCCAAAAGCCAAAACCTTTGTGGAAGCTGGTTTCCAGATTTAGTATGCCTGCATTTGCCGCACAACCACGTAACACACACGATCATTAATATACTCTCGCTAAATATTTCCACAGCGCAAATTTATCTCACCACGTTTTACGGCCAGTTTTGAACATACAAGTTTTGGTTCACGGGACTTGGATGACTGTAAAATTTTTAAACTGGATTTCTTCCGGTTCATAATAAAAGATCATGTCAATATATATATATATATATATATATATATATATATATATATATATTGACATAAATATAATATATTATTGTAACACTTATGTGGGTAACAAATATTTAGTCAGCAAAAATATACAGTTATCAATGCAAACGAATTAATAAAACTTAAATACTTGAGCAGGTTACAAAAATGATAACGTTATAACACACAATCATATGACTTGAGCTACACAGACTTAGACTAACTCTTTCAGTCACTTGCTCCTTATATATAATCGTAAATGGTCAGGTCTGGAATGTTCCAAAACAAGTTGGACAGTTCTACGCCAGCGTGGACTGGACACGAAAGATCTAGACACAAACAGTTCGTTTCAACCGCTTATTTTGTTCCAACAAACGATTTTGGATTTGAAATCATATGTTTTTTTTTTCTTATTTCATGATTTAACGTTACATTATTTATATTTTTAAGATAATTTTCTTTAAAATTCGGAGAATTCGTTTTCATAAACTAACTTATCCTCATGTAAATTTTATCTTCCTTTTTGGTTTACGTTCTCTCCATTTTCCTCAGGACCCTGTTTGTATACATTACACTATTACTACCTTTTTTTTTCTCTTCTTAAATTTGTATAATTTATTGCCGATTTTACTAACACATTGTCTTTAAACATATTAATTTAACATTATATTCAATATATTTAAGCAACCAACCATTCTCTTTCATGGTTTCATGATTTTTTTCTTTTAAAATGTTCAATTAGGTCGATACGGAAAAGAAAAATGGAAAAGTTTTGAGGAAATAATAAAAAAATGGTTTTTTAGTTAGCCCATTCTTCCATTGGACGAGCGATGATAATTGTTTAATTTCCCATAAAGTGCTCCAAATCTTTTCCCTTTTTCCTCCACGTTAATGAAAAATTCAATCATTAATGTAAAGGATTGTTTAATGAAACGAAGAATCATCCTTGTAATTTAATCGTTTATGATTTCAAGTTTAAAATGATAAGACGTTAGATTTCTCTGTCGAAATCGAAGTAATAAAAACAAAAACATAAAATCATTTTTCTTAAAATTGCTAGTAATAATACCTGCTAAACAGGAACCTGTTTATCGTCACCTGCTTTGAACTTAGAATGCTCCTGCAAATCGAAATTATAAAAACTCCTATATAATTCCATCAAGTAAAACATGTAATAAAAGAACAATCTAAACTTCCAATATCTCCTAGAAAAAGCTTTCATTCTAATAGGTACTGTGGCTAGTAGTAGGGAGACTACAAAACAATTAAATTCTTTTAAAATAGTATCCAATCTTTGCAATTTAACTGCATCCACCGAACGCCATCCAGACCACATAAATGGAACGTAACCGTTAAAAGTTTGAAAAAAATATATATTTACTCTACTTCAAACAGAAAAAAAATCAGGAACTATCTATTCTAAATTCATTGTATTCTTCCTTTAAATTTTTCACTCTCCGGAAAAGTTATGTTTTAGATATCACATTGTTGAAAATAGTGAGTGATGTGTCATTTGAGGGTTTCATGGAAAGAAGCTCTAGTCTACATAAGTGCAAACAAGAACTAAAGTTTATGCCGAAACGTCGGATACAATATACCTAGGTAATGTCTACATACCTTAATGTTTTAGAGGATTTTCTGAATGCAACCCAAAAAATTTCCATTACATCAATTTATATTTTCATCTATCTTCCATTATTAAGCGTTAATAGTGTACCTACATTAATTTTGTTTTCCTTAATAATAATAATAATAATAATAATAATAAAGGCTTAACGAACCCGAAGGTTCGATGCCGACACCACCACTCGCTCCCTGCACACCTCCATCCATCGACCGTCTTCCAGACCCAACTTCGATAGATCCGCCCTAACGCAATCCTCCCAACTCCGTCTTGGCCTGCCCCTCGGACGTTTCCCATTTGGCACCGCGCTTATCAATCTTTTTTGAATTCGTTCAGAGTTTCGCAATTTTACACGCCCATTTTATTCGTCTTGCTGCAATCACGTCAATTAAATTAACTGGGTAAAGTTCACTCAGTTCGGCGTTGTGTAAGCGTCTAAATTGTCCGGTTAGTTCATCCCTCTTCGGTCCAAATATTCTACATAGTACTTTATTTTCAAAAACTCTAAGCCGTTGCTCATCCCTCAATGTCAGCGGCCAAGTTTCGCATCCTTTCCTTAATAATACTGAGTTAATATAAGATAATTATAACTAAAAATAAATGTACCTTTTAGTGTTGAGCGTCAATTTGGTCATGTCACTTACTGAAAGAACTGTCTCAGAATTATCTCATCTTTATGCTTTTCCCTCTCTATTCTTCTCGGATTGCCTCCACTTTAAAAAAACATAATCACGCACAATTACTATTACAATTACTTACCTATTCTTTGTACGAATCTAGTTGATTCATCCTTCTGCGATCCGTATGTTCTACACTTTTCTTTCAAAGACCTTTAGCCGTTATTCATTCCCTGATGTAAGCGGCCATGTTTCACATCCGTAAAGGACTGTTGAAAGTATTATAGTTTTGTAAATTCTACTTATTAAGTATCGGGACAGAAGGTGAGAGCTAAGTTATTTTGCAACCATAAAATAACTTGAATTTCCCGACATAGAATTCCTCATACAAATAATTTTAACAATAATATTGTTATAAGTTAATCGGTCCTCTTGGTAATAGTCACTAGTACCAGTGACTATTACCAACTAGTTAAAGTCAAAATAACGTAGGAGGTAGTAATAACCTAATCACGCTCTTTAGTGACCTCTCAGCTCCAACATTTTAACAACTTTATTCAACAATTATTCAACTATATTATCCGATACTCCCTGCATGAAGTTTACTCAATATGAAGTTTAAAAAAAAAAATCTGGTGCGTGCGCGCAACACACAACTTTCACTTACCAACTTACTTAGATTAGAAATTGACGTGTTTTGCTAATTATCATTTCCCAAAGTCACACATTTTTCTACATTCATATCTTATTTTTGTTAATCGTTAAAGCCGTTTTTGAGTAAATAAAAAAAAACCGTGAAAATGATACAAAATTTATTAAGTAAAGTCCCCCCTCCCGTAGATCAATTGTGATGAAATTTTTACAGTCATATCTCGGGCATATAAATACATCAAATACTAAGTTTGATCAAAATCGTTAAAACCGTTTTTGAGTAAATAAAAAAAACACGTGAAAATGATACAAAATTTATTAAGTAAAGTCCCCCCTCCGGTTAATCAATTTTGATGAAATTTTTACAGTCATATTTCGGGCATATAAATCTATCAAATACTCAGTTTAATCAAAATCGTTAGAGCCGTTTTTGAGAAAATCGAAAAAAACGTAAAAATTTATTAAGTAAAGTCCCCCCTCCGGTTAATCAATTTTGATGAAATTTTTACAGTCATATTTCGGGCATATAAATCGATCAAATACTCAGTTTAATCAAAATCGTTATAGCCGTTTTTGAGAAAATCGAAAAAAACGTAAAAAGTTATTAAATAAAGTACCCCCTCCCTTTGAGCAATTTTGATGAAATTTTTGCTGTCACATCGCGGGCATATACCTACACTAAATACCCAATTTCAGGTTCCCACGGTTTATAGTTTTTGAGCTAGTCTGTTCACATACACACACACACACACACAGACACACACACAGACCATTTCGCGGGACTTGGTTATTTCGACTCAGGGGATCCCAAAACGTGTATTTCCGTTGAAAACCGGAAGTCGAAAATTTTCACGATCGCAATACTTCCACTTACTATATATTTCATATATAGGTAAGTGAAAGTAAAAAAAAAATCTCAACGGGAACGGAGACAATATCCTTTAATAAAATATTCTCTGAGACTTGCACCCCCTTCCCAAAGGCAAGCTAACCCAACCTTACTCGAACTTTGATTATATTAACTCTTAGATTTAGTGATATGAAATTCCGTTCTATGCCATTACAAAAGTATTCCGTATAGTTATAAAAGTTTTAATGCAAAAATTTTACTTATAATGTTTAAACTTCATCCATTTATTCCAAGCATCACAAGATAATATATCAACTTCCTGAGCAAAGCCGGGTACCCCTGCTAGTAAAACTGTACGTTAGTGATTAAACTAAAATGCATTCATTAAAGATTACAAATTGCCAAATGTTTTTTCCGAACGATATTCATTTTGAGAAGAACGCACAACGCGTTCTCTCACAATTTAGCTCTCGAGTTCTCTATAAATCGCTTTTTTTACTTTCACTTACCTATATATGTAATATATAGTAAGTGGAAGTATTGCGATCGTGAAAAATTTCGACTTCCGGTTTTCAACGGAAATACACGTTTTGGGGTCCCCTGAGTCGAAATGACCAAGTCCCGCGAAATGGTCTGAACAGACTAGCTCAAAAACTATAAACCGTGGGAACCTGAAATTGGGTATTTAGTGTAGGTATATGCCCGCGATGTGACAGCAAAAATTTCATCAAAATTGCTCAAAGGGAGGGGGTACTTTATTTAATAACTTTTTTCGTTTTTTTCAATTTTCTCAAAAACGGCTCTAACGATTTTGATTAAACTGAGTATTTAATCTATTGATATGTACAAAAATTTCATTAAAATTGCTCAAAGGGAGGGGGTACTTTATTTAATAACTTTTTAGGTTTTTTTCGATTTTCTCAAAAACGGCTCTAACGATTTTGATTAAACTGAGTATTTCATCTATTTATATACCCGAGATATGACTGTAAAAATTTCATCAAAATTGATTAACCGGAGGGGGCACTTTACTTAATAAATTTTGTATCATTTTTACGTGTTTTTTTATTTACTCAAAAACGGCTTTCACGATCGTGACCAAACCGGGTATTTGATGTATGTATATGCCAAATATGTGATAGCCAACATTTCATCAAAATTGATCAACCGAAGGAGGGACTTTACTCAATAAATTTTGTATCATTTTCACGGGGTTTTTTATTTACTCAAAAACGGCTTTAACGATTAATAAAAATAAGATATGAATGTAGAAAAATGTGTGATTTTGGGAAATGATATCTAAAAAAACACGTCAATTTCTTATCTAAGTAAGTTGGTAAGTGAAAGTTGTGTGTTGCGCGCACGCACCAGATTTTTTCTTTTTCTTTTTTTTCTAATTACATTGTAAAACGAAATCAAAAGATTGTTTATTTGACTTTCAGTTTTGATTTAAATTTAACTCCGATGCTATCAGAGCCTGGGAATTGGTTACCGGCCGGAAACGTAAAACGGATACTCAACCAAGAAAAATAGAAGAGGTAAAAGTCATCACTGCCACCAAAAATAGTTTCGATGCCCTATCAAAATTTGACGAAAATGAAGTTGAACCACATTCATCAAACACAAGTATGAAACAGCCTGTTCGTGTAAGGCCTCCACCGATAAACTTAAATAATATACAGGATTAGTATCATTCCTCCAAAAGTTCTGTGGTCAAAATAGTTTCAAATTAAAATCTAATGTTAACGGTGTCAGCGTATACCCCGTGAATACAGACACATGTCGCCGACTAGTAGCCAGTTTAAGAGAGAAAGGTGCGGATTTCCATACGTACCAATTACCTGAAGATCGAAGTCCCAGAGTTGTCCTAAAAAACTTACATCACGCGACTCCAGTCTCAATCATAAAACAAGAATTACGAAACTTTGGTTACGAAGCCACTAACGTAGTAAATGCTATCTCTCGTTTTAAAAAACCATTACCTATGTTCTTTGTTGACATAAGTAAATCAACATATGATGAAAAAATATTTGACATCGAATTTATTTACCATACTCACGTAATAATCGAAGAACCCAGGAAAAATAAATTCATTCTCCAGTGCATACGATGCCAGCAATACGGACACACAAGAAGTTATTGCAATCACGAATCCAAAATGCGTAAAATTTGGTCGAGGCCATGAGAGCACTGAATGCACCAAGCCAGGAGAAACCGCAGCAAAGTGTGCCAATTGTGGTGGGCTTCATCCTGCTAGCTACAGAGGATGTCCAGCTCTGAAAAAAATTGAAAGCAGCCAGTCCAAAAACAACAGGAATCTTCAGAAAAGAGGAAGAGAAACAATCAGCCGGCACAGCTCACTGAAAACAACTCATTACCAGAGCAACTTACCAACTTTGTTAGAGGCTTGAATAACCTTATACAGCCTCTTTTTAGCCTTATTTTGTTATTAAATTTATTGAATTTTTTCAAAGTTAGGGAATGTGCCGACTTCAAATACCTAATTTCAGTTTCGTACTAAAAATCGTTTCTGAGCTGGTCTGTTTACTCACACACTGACGATTTTGCGGGACCTAGTTATTTTGACCTAGTTATTTCATCCAAAACGAGTATTTCCGTTGAAATTGCTTGTATTTAGGACGGAATTTTCCGTATTTATTGATATATAGCTTATTGAAAGAAAAAAATCGACGGTAATGTCATGAACCTCGATGTTTTACATCTGCCCCAGTCCCGTGACGGCCATTTTTTTTTTTTTTTTTTTTTTTTTTTTTTATAAGCATAGGGCTAAAACCTTCTGGTGTATTTGACGACCACTTACCAGACAGATTATCAAGGGACCCTTATTAATCACTTGGTCACATAGGTCAAATATGCCGGTATACTCGTCAAAGCGAAAAATACACTTCAGATACACAGAGCGATGGTATAGATAATTGCGGCTTACACTATCCGAACGAGGACCCCTTCGTTATTATGCACCAGTCCAACTGTTCATTACACTTATCTCAACGACTGCAGGGCCCCGGCTATTCGGTCTGTTAATTATCTTGGGTTTTAGGCGGGCACTAAAAGGGTGCCGATAACGTAAATAGCATTCCCAATAAGCATTAGTTGAGAGACAGCCCTTTGTTGTCCCTTCGAATTTGTGAAGGTTAGATTAGCAGGGTTTACACAGGACCCAATGCGAAAAGGCATTTCTAAACCACATGACGCAATAGAGAATACGAGGACCGTTATCAGCAAATCCGTTGGTTAGTATTTGTATGAAGGTACACACAAACCATTGGGTTTTACGCATCTACCCCAAAAGAGTCAAAGACTTTTAACAGATTATGTTCTTCAAGAATTGCAACAGACTATGGAATACGGAATTCTTTTGAAGACTTGCTCCTCACCATGTTATTATTAGGGATCCTATAAGGTGTTCTTATATTTTTGAAACTGGAGGAATTCTTAAAGTAAATTTTTCACCGATTATTATTAAATTTTTAGCAAGTGCAATAATAATAATTAACATTTTAGGGATTAATTCGTAAAAAACCAAAACATTCAATAGCTTCCCTCCCCAGCGACCCAAATTTCTTCAGAATAGTTTATTCGCTTTACACGTTCACGCCAGGGCCATAATTCACGCTCCTCGCCCATTGGCGGCTGAGTTTAATGCTTTTCGCTCTAAAGGACGGGAGCTATTCCAGTGCTTAATGCAGCATTGGCAATCCAACAATAATAAAATAAACAATAGAAAATATTATCCTGCTAGTTATGTCTATAATACGATATTAATTACAATTGTTATTAAAAATAATTGTTTATACTTTTAATAAGTATATGATTATGAACATAAATAAATATAAAAATCAATGAATTTACCTTAAATTTTCATAGTTTTAATTTTTAGCGATATAGAAATTATTTCTACTTTCTTAACACTTTGGCGACCATGTCAACTTAAATAGAGTAACTGTTCTCTTTTCAGAGAATTTTATATTAAAATTGTGTGGAAACGAGAGTATGACTCTCAGGTATTCTTTTTCGGGAGTCAAAGTGATAAAGATCTAATTAATTGGCCAAGGAGGTATTCTAGTGTGAGCCACCGGTGGTACACGCCGCTCGATGAGGCAGTCAAGTGTGAACCATCAGTGGTACACTCCAGCGTGAACATGTTATATAACATTTTCTTCTGTATTAACAAATATAGGTATATAATCGCTTCAGCCAAAAGAGTTTTAAGTAATACATAAAATAAATTTTTGTAATTTGTTTGAACGTTACTTAAAAGAATTGTAACACTTTGTAGGTGACACCTTAGGCGATAAAAAATATAAGAATCCATGATGTTACTAACCGTGAAATGTGCGAGAAAAACCAATAAATGAGCTAAAATTCGGCAAATTCATGTATAAGCAAACTGAAAAAAATATTTTTTCTGTAATCGTTGAATAATGGTAACATTACTAAACTGAAATGAGTGAAGAAAGTGAAACATTTTGCAATAGAGTGAAGAAAGTGATTACTTCCTTCACAAGTGAAGAAAGTGAATTGCCTTCTTAATTAGTAATAACTATAAATTAAAAAATAATTTGAAGTTGGAATTTAAATGCTTTTAAATGTTTCTTAACATTGTAAGCATTTATTTTGACAAAATAAATTGAAATGTGAATGAATTATTGGTGGAAATAATCAATATATTTTAAAATTTAAATATAATAATAATTACCTTCCTTGTTTATAACCTGCACTTGTTTATAACTGCACTACTTCACAATCATTTTAATTTAAACAGACATCTTTGATATTACTAAAAAACTTCAAAAAACACTGTTTGATTAAATATTGTTATTATTATTAATAGTGAAAAATTTCGACTTCCGGTTTTCAACGGAAATACACATTTTGTGGTCCCCTGAGTCCAAATGACCAAGTCCCGCGAAATGGTCTGTGAACAGACTAGCTCAAAAACTATAAACCGTGCGAACCTGAAATTGGGTATTTAGAGTATGTATAAGCCCGCGATGTGACAGCAAAAATTTCATCAAATTTGCTCAAAGGGAGGGGGTACTTTATTTAATAATTTTTTAAGTTTTTTTCGATTTTCTCAAAAACGACTCTAACGATTTTGATCAAACATGGTATTTAATGTATTTATATGCCCGAGATACGACTGTAAAAATTTCATCACAATTGATCTACGGGAGGGGGGACTTTACTTAATAAATTTTGTATCATTTTCACGTGTTTTTTTTATTTACTCAAAAACGGCCTTAACGATTTTGATCAAACTGGGTATATGATGTATGTATATGCCCGAGATACGACTGTAAAAATTTCATCAAAATTGATCAACCGGAGGGGGGACTTTACTTAATAAATTTTGTACCAATTTCACGTGTACATATTTTTTATTTACTCAAAAACGGCTTTAACGATTTTGATCAAACTGGGTACTTGATGTATGTATATGCCAAAGATGTGATAGCCAACATTTCATCAAAATTGGTCAAACGGAGCGGGCACTTTATTTCATAATTTGTTTTCCTATTTTTACCTTTTTTTCGATGATCTCAAAAACGGCTTTAACGATTTTTATCAAATTCGTCATGTTTAATGAAAATTAGATGTTCTTTAATATCAGGTAAGCTTTATCATTATTAAAATGTTCTGAGGGGGCTTTTTTTTGGGAGGGTTGGGGCCTTTTTTGATTGTTTGTTTCCTATGAAGTACCTATGTTTTTGTTTATATAGAGAAATTAACTGTCTCTCGTTACGCCTAAATATAAGAAATGGCTAAATATGAGATATGATAAAAATAAAGAAAACATAAAGAGGAGAAAAAAAGAAAAATATTCAGTCAACTCATAAAACTCGTTGAGCCCACGCATGCGGAGTACGCCTTTAATGACAGACCATTGTTCATAATTAAAGCGGTTCTGTTCATTTGAGAAGTGGCAATTAACAAAACGCAATAATTACTAATCTAAGTAAGTTGGTAAGTTAAAGTTGTGTGTTGCGCGCACGCACCAGATTTTTTTAGATAGTATTAGTAATTGGCGTAGCTGGAACCTGTCGAGTGAGCGAATTATTAAATCTACAAACAACAAACATCATCCAAACAGACCAAAAATTAATTATTAATATAAATAATACAAAAAATAATACAGATAGAACATTCATAGTAACAAATTCACTATCAAACATAACTTTTTTACCTATTTTTAATAAATATGTTTCACTCCGTTCAAGTTCAACATTCTCGTTTCTTCATTAATTCAAAATGCACAGTACAACCAGTTGGCATCAACACGCTCTGTAAAATACCATCAATCATTGCAAGTTTTCTTCAGAAACCAAATCCTAAAAATATACACTGGACACTACTATAGAAGAACTTCTGCTTCACTGTTAGCAAATGGATATTAATGTTAAATTATGGGATTTATTAATGTTAAAGAATCATGGAGGATGGAAAAGTACTACTGTAGCTGAGGGATATGTGGAACGTTCAATTGGAAGCAAAACTAAGACAGCTAACCTAATATTGCAGGACCAAACAAATAATACCGCCATAAACCAAACGCTACCTTCCACTTCTCATATTACAGCCTGCCAGAATTCCGATTCATTCACCATTTCCGCAAAAATTAATGACCAAAATAATTCAAACGCCCCCAACATAAAAATAGGGAAAAAATGTAATGTAACTATAAATATATATAATAAATAAAATGTTAAAATAAATTAATACTAGTTGTTTTATAACTATGCTTATAACCTTCACAACCATGCTTACAGCCTACCAACAACATATCATAATCTTCACAACATCCTAATTTTGTTCATATTCTGGTTAGATCTGATCATGTATTACACGATTACAGAAAAAAATTAATATTACACTCGTGAAAAAAGTAGAATTTACAACTCTCGTGAAATTACCACACTCGCTTCGCTCGTGTGGGTAAACGTTTCACTCGAGTTGTAAAACGATCTACTTTCGTCACTTGTATAATAAATAACTATTTTAATTTGCAGTTAACACTGTTTACGCTCCAGCGACAAATACTTTGAGACGTGAAACAAATCATATGATTTTTTTATTTTCACTTACCTATATATGAAATATATAGTAAGGAAAGTATTGCGATCGTGAAACATTTCGATTTCCGGTTTTCAACGGAAACCCACGTTTTGGGGTCCCCTGAGTCCAAATAACCAAGTGCCGCGAAATGGTCTTTGTGTGTGTGTGTGTGTGTGTGTGTGTGTGTGTGTGTGTGTTTGTGTGTGTGTGTGTGTGTGAACAGACGAGCTCAAAAAGTATAGTCCGTACAAAACTGAAATTAGGTATTTGGTGTATGTATATGCCCGCGATATGACAGCAAAATTTCATCGAAATTGGTCAAACGGAGGGGGTACTTTATTTAAAGAATGTTGTCTATTTTTTACGTTTTTCTCGATTTTCTCAAAAACGGCTCCAACGATTTTGATTAAACTCGGTATTTGACGTATGTATATGCCCGCGATGCGACAGTCAAAATTTAATCAAAACTGAATAATTGGAGGGGATACTTTACTTAATAAATGTTGTCCCATTTTCACGTTTTTTTTTTCTCAAAAACGGCTTTAACGATTTGATCAAACTTGGTATTTGATGTATGTATATGACCGCGATGCAACAGCCGAAATTTTATCAACATTGGTTAAACAGAGGGAGCACTTTACGTAATAAATGTTGTCTCATTATCACGTGTTTTTTTTATTTACTCGAAAACGGACGATTTTGATTTTTAACGATTTTGACCACACTCGGTATTTGGTATATGTATATGCCCGCGATGTGACAGTCAAAATTTCATCAAAATAGATCAATTGGAGGCGGCACTTTACTTAATAAATGTTGTCTCATTTTCACGTGTTGATTATTTTATCAAAAACGGCTTTAACGATTTTGATCATACTCGGTATTGGTTTTATGTATATGTCCGCGATGTGGCAGTCAAAATCATATAAAATGAATACATATACAGGCATTTAGGCATGAGGAAGGAATGTGTCCTTTCCTTAATTAATCATATGATTAATTCTGTTCATTGGAAAAGAGTGCTAGACTTTTGTTCGGAACTTTACATTCAAGTACCAGCACGTGATCGAGATTTTGAAATGATCTAGGGCTTTCGGGGATGTTCCATGCCGGAAAAAATATAATGAGCGATGGACTAAGGTCTTGGTATTGCCTCGAACCAGAATGTTACTTTCTGGTCACAGGCAGGTACTTTTTTCTAACGCTCTTACTAATTTGTGTCGTTATTGTTTGTTTAACATTTTTATATAATAATTTTACGTTGCTAAAATTACTTTACACCCACATTATGGTTACAATATTATATCAATAATTTTAAAAATTTGTGGTGAATATTGTAGATTAAATTTAAATATTTTTTTCTCCCTTATTTTTTATTTATTTTGTGATTGTTCTAATAGGCTGAGATATTTTGAATCTGCCTGCAAGAAATGAGAAATACCTTTGATTTCACCAATTTCTTAATTTTTTTCAAGGTTAATAATTAAGTTAATATTTAAACATATAACAGATGGTTGATCACTAGTATAATTAAGTGGAAATGCTTGAGAGGTGCGGTCAAAAAAAGTAACACTATATATGTTTTACACATTTATAAATAGTATCACTCGTAAGTCAAACATAAGAGTGCTATTTAATATGAGAGCACCGCCAACTATTTCTACTTCATAAATGTTTTGATTCAATAATTAGAGCATAAATTAGAAGTTCAACCTAAATATGGGCCATGCAGAGCTCGGTAAAAATGTTAAAGAGATGGTAAAATAAAATTCTTAATGTGTGTGATAAATGAAGAAAGTTATGTGTTAGCCAAAAACCAGAAATTGGTGTATTAACATTAATCTTCTTTTCTTCTTCAATTCATTTTTTCTATCAATTATTGACCATGGATTATGTATTATTCAATGAAAAATAAATAATTTTATTGTAATATTTTACTGTATTTTAGTTATTTATCATAATACTCAGAAACACTCGGGCTACATTCATTGATTTATCTTTTTTTTTTATAATCAAGGAGTTAGGGGACTGAGTAAGGTTGCTCAGTGATTATAACACTTAACTCCTATTCTCCTGTTTACGGATTCTTTGGTGGATTGTAATTTTGTTTTCGTTCAATTAGCGGTGGATCGACCATGTAGTTAGACCATGTAGCCTTGGGCAAACCTATTCTCTAGAAAATGAGTGAGAAAAACCTGACGTTTGAGTTTGAACTTGATTATGACCCAAATCATATCCTTTAATTTACCTTGAAACAGTATTTCCTTAAACATTTCTGAACACGCTGGGTATAGTATAAATAAGCATCTTACATTAGAATTAGACTTGATTACATTAAAACTTAATTGGTTTCATACTGAACCTAGGACTTGAATGGTCTTAATGTTACATATTTTTTTATTATTTTATTTTTTATTTTTTTTTATAGTTTTTGATCATTTTCTGTCTCTAAAGTCTCTTTCCAATTGCCAGTCATTTATTTAAATTGTTCATATTCAATTACAGTAATAATCGAATATGAAAAATCGAATCGAAAAATGCTAAATATTATTGCCCATAAACGTAAACACATATTTACACGTTAACTGTAAATATTTTTAATTTGGGGTATAAACTAAATAAATTATCTTTTAAAAGCATCATTTTTTTTTTACTATAGGCCGTTCACAGTTTGTTGGATCTTTTATTTGAGAATAATTTGGTTCTTAATGTTGTTAGCGTGCTAAAACTCCATTGATAAAGGGTTTAATAATCTGAGCCATGTAAAATACATCTATTTTTTTTTTCTAAAAAAAGTGACAAAAAATATTACGATGTTTTATGAGTTTTATATTTGGCGCTGAATAATCATTTAATTTCATTATGTTTATTTGAATAAATTAAAATTATATTCAGCTTATTGATTATGTCATAATTTGGTATGAATATTATTGCATTTAAAGATTATTTTGATAAATTAAAATAAAATAAATGTATGAGTTTGCGACTTTGAAAACTTAAAATATTGATGTGTCAAGAATAGCGTAAAAAATAAATTTTTGATTCGAGACAGATAGAAAAAAAAATATGAATAACGGACCATTATCAACAATTTATAGCCTTCTGTTTTTTTCCCACACGTTCGCTCTTTGAAATGAAAAAAATTATCAAAAAAATCTGGTGCGATGCGCTAACTTTCACATACTTATATTTGTATATCTCCATATGTTATAATGTATCTGTAATGCAAAACTTGAAAGTTCTTAGTACTTTTCGATTCATTATTGTATATATTTTTTTAAGGGACCTAATTTCATTAACAGTCGAGTTTTTTTTTACTGCTTGATTGTTTTTTTACAGCGAGTTGCTTTCTGTAAATATATCGTGAAGGTAAATCGATAAGAAGTGTATTTACGATTCGTAGTAAAGTTTGTCTCTTATGCCTTTTTGGAAATCGAGAACGTTCCTCTAAAATCACTTTATACTGTCTTCAGAAATTTATTATGGAACTAAAGTTTCTAGAATAAAATATAATTAATTAAAGATTATCTTGTGCTACATTTTTTCACTCCTTAAATGCTTTAAATAATTTGAGCATCACGTATTTACTCTGTAAAGTAAAATACATTTTATTTTTGTTAAATAAAAGTTTTTATTAAAGTTTTTATTTAAAGTGCCCTCTCCGTTTGGCCAATTTAGATAAAATTTCGGCTGTCGTATCGCAGGCATATACATACATCAAATACCCAGTTTAATCAAAATAGAGCCGTTTTTGATAAAATCGAAAAAAAGAAAAAAAAAACATAGACAAAGTTAGTCTGTTCATACACACAAACACACACACACACACACACACACACACACACACACACACACACACACACACACACACACACACACACACACACACACACACAGACCATTTCGCGGGACTCAAGGGACCCCAAAAGGTGTTTTTCCGTTGAAAAGAAATTTTTCACTGTCGCAATACTTTCCCCTACTCTATATTTCATATATAGGTAAGTGGAAGTAATAAGATTAATCTTCTTGCTTCGTCTTTTATGCCAGTCTGCAATGACTGTACAAACAAAAGAATCATTTCAATGGTGTGCATTTATTTGGAATAAAACATTCTATTTTATTTGAATGAAGGATCCAGATCTCAGGATTGTCATAATCCATTATTTATTTACTTTTAATTTGTAAACGCCTTTATAGCTGTGAAAAATCTTTGCTATCTAATTTAAATAATATTCATTAAACTATATTTTCATCCATATACGCCTAATAGAACTGAGCTATATGAAGTTAATTAAACAATATGCTAAACTAATATTGTAATATTATTTCTATGTTTATAATCTCTAATTTATTTATCTTTGCCCAAATCAACACAATTAATTATTGCAATCAAATATACTTATATTTGATTATTTTATATACTAAATTAATTACTTTATATAGTAAAAAATAAAAATTTGATAATATTTTATATATATATATATATATATATCCACATTTTATTTCTGGCTGGGAATAATGAAAGTTAATCAAGTTCCTTTGTTTAGTCTTGGCACCATTTAGTGGGACACTATAGAATTAAAACTCCGAAAGGAATGGAGCGGGAGTCTCAAAGTTGGATTTATTAATGCACGGTCAAATAACACACCAACAAGTCTCTCTTCCAAATTTAATGAAATATAGATTCTCCATATTCATTAGTTTTAATTTTAAGGCTGATTTAAATTTGTCAATTAAAAACGAATTAAATAAATTTAAATAGTAGCATAATTGTGATTAATGTGTATAAGGGTATAGAAATCGGTAATATAAGTTTTCTTTGGTTCGGAAAAATAAACATGGCCCATAGGTATTTTCATATGCAATATTACCATATGCGTTTTGGTATACTACACACTATTTTGAGGATAACTTCATTATAGAGCTCAATGACGGAATAATTTCATTCCATTACTAAACCCTGTGAACGGAGACTTCATGATTTGAAGGCATATCAATTAATAACAAATCCCTTTTAAGGAGGCAGACTCCTACAGGACGGCTAAAGAGATGGCAAAACTTTTGCCTCAGGTTGGTCTAAGTCAACTAATTAACTGGACTGAGACAATAGAGGGAATGAACTCCATTTCTAGGTTGACATTCAAAGACTTTTCTTGCTGCCAACTCAACAATATTGTAGCCAACCCCCTTTGGTAACATTTCATTTGTGCAACGGTATTAGTGATCCCATCACAAACGTTTCTTTTATCGTTTGTCATCCTTAGAGACTGAAACAAAATATAAATATAAATAACAAATATTTTTTATTCTAAACTAAATAAAAAAACAGAAATACAGTTGTGAACACCACAACAATGTATTTTTAAAAATATTTATGACATCTTATTGCAAAATCGTAAAAAAGCTAAAGGTCTCTCTTAATGACGTGAGCACTTAAACAAGGTGCACTTCCGTCTATGTCCGTCTACCCTTGAGAAGTCAAGCAGGTACGGGATAATAACTTTTTCTTGTAAGCAACTGCAAAGATAGGTGGTTGCAATAATAAATAAAACCTTCTGTGAGTTGACGGTGTGAGCCACAATTTGTCGCTATCAGACAGATGGCTAATCAATAGGCTGAATGTAATAGTAGGTACACTCTCATTTGAACGATATTAGTAACAAAACAGCTTTGGAGATAACGGGGCATTTATGTGGAAAATCTACTGTTGTGTTAAAATAGAATGGAATTGTTATTGAGCAAAGTAACAGTATATATTTTCACTCCGAAGTAAACAATAGCATGCCCGTTTATTTATTAAATAAAAATAAATTTTAAAATTCGGATTTAAATAACATGATATGTACTTCCTATTACTTATCAACATCGATGACAATAGTGGTATTTAAATATAAAGTTCTTGATTAAAAAAAAAAAAAAAATTAATATCTTCACTTCAGAGGTTTAGATATGTGCTATTTTATTACCTTCTATAGGGATTTTCAGTTATGAAAAGAAACATGTAAACTTCGTCCATTTTCAATAAAAATTAACATTATTGTCAGATATCCTTGTATTCTATTGGAGTTTCTTACAAGTATAGTTTTAAGATATCAATCAGATTTAATTAAAAATTCGGTTTCGATTGAAGTCTAAAAGTACATATTATCATTTATCAGGAGGAAAAAATCAATATTAATATTACTAAATTTGAATAATTCTTCAGTTCAGTAAAATTTTTTGGAAGGTTATTGGTGGTTCATAACTGACTTGTTTATATTAGGATTAGTAGCAGTAGACAGAGGTACCTTTAGTATTTATGTATCCTGGTTTATGTTGGAATAATAATAAACAAGAAAATCACATATTAAAACATTTTTTTTTTATTTTGAATAAACATGTTTGAGATGCAGGAATTGAAACAGGAACGTAATTCATCTTTCCGCTAAAAAAATAAAAATTGTCGATTTCGATAATCTGTTTTGATTCGGGTTAAAAATTTTGCTTTTAAGTGACGCATTCGACACGAAATTTCACCCTATTTTTTTTAAGGAGAATAAAATTTTCGTTACGTTTGCTTTCGAGTCATAAGAAAAGAAACTGAGAGAAGTTTAAAATTTTACCTCTTTCATAGGCCGACAATTAGTATTACGGTAGCAGACATTTTTCACATCAGGTTAATAGATATATTTATTTAACAAGCACAAAAGATTGGTTTGAAATGAGATACATTTTTTCCCACGGGCTCCGGAATTATTAGCACATTGATTAACGAACGCAACAGTTAAACGCCGAGCGCTCATTGAGACACTCGCGACGCAGAGCAGTTTTTGAAAAACGTGAAATAGAAAGGAAGCGCGCGGTCCAATGTCCGCGGAAAACTATGCGACGCAGTTTTTTTCGTGCCGCCTTACCTTAGAAAGGACCGCGCGTTTCCTTTTTAATTAACGTTTCACAAAAACTCTGCTATGATCTGCCGCGCTAGTGTCTCAATGTCTCGGCCTTATCGTTATTTGCACTTTTCTCACAATTCTTTCAATACTTCTTCTAGAGCGCTAGTAAGGCTAGGCGCACATTAAGACACCTGCAAAGCAGTGCAGAGCAGAGCAGTATTTGTGGAAAGTGAATTAAATAGGAACCGCCACATTGGGACGCAGAGCAGGGCAGCGCAGTTTCCTATATACCACACGTATTACAAAAACTGCTCTACTCTGCTCGGCGTCCCGAGTGTCTCAATGTGCGCTCGGCCTAGGAGTCTAGGTCTTACAGTAGTAGAACTGATTTTACCATTCAACTGTATGCCTTTGATTTAATATTTCTATATTGATATAAAGGTATGAAAAGATAAGAAAGGTAATGAAACCAATCTATTAATTATTATGCTGGTGGATTATGGATAGTTCCTCAAGAAGTCCAAAATATTATTTAGGCCTTTATAATAATATATTCCAGGATATTTAGATTCCATACATAATATATTCCAGGAAGTTCCTTTCTCTTTCGGTAATGTTCGACAAAATCCAAATGTCCCTCGGAATTTCGCTCTTAGGAAAGGAGGGTTCATATAGAATATGCCCTTATTTCCCCTTTCAACTCTACCTGCCTGATCGTGGCCGTTACTCTCATATGTTGTGGGCTATACGTTATTCAACCGTCAGGTACAGGACCTGATCATAACTCGTGAATTAAGAGGCAGGTGGTTGATGAAACGAAATATTGAGGTAGCAAGAAATTAATAGTTTATAGTTTTATTAGAATTTTATACTTAACTAGAAAGGAATAAAGAATGAATCGTGAAAATGTGACAGGATATATAACACATAAAATACAGGCTAGACGCCTATTATTTCTAAAACTGTATTTTTTCAAATTCGTTAGTTTACCTTCAATCCGGCCTCATTTACGGTAGACCCGATTCATTATATCGTCCTAAAAATATATTGAAAATTCGAGTGGTAAACAACTACGTTAGTTGAGCGATTTAGACGATGTTTAGGATTTTTTTTTCGTATATTTTTTATATCCTACATATTTTTTAAATTTATTTTTCATTTTTTTAATAATTCAAAATCCTAAAAAGTTACATCAATCCAATACTAACATCTAATTGGGAAATTCTTGATATAAATCCAATATAGGTACTCCTAATGAAAAGAAATGCTGGCAAATAAATATAAACGGTTAAATCCAAAAACATTATTTCAGAAATAACATGCTGCGGTATTTTCCAATTATCTCGTATATTCATACATGGATTGATTTAACACGCTTTCCTCTAAAATTTGAAAATTTGTTGTTGTTTATTTCCATTATTAGCCCAATATACATGGTTAACAATATAAGCATAAACATTATCATAAAATATTTATCTACCTATTTCGGTGTATATTTCATTTTGAAACATAAGCTCTGGATCATTAGCCATACAAACGAGCACCAAATGAACTGACTTAAACATTATCATACCTGTTCCTGGATTAGCATCCACTTTAAATGCATTTATGGAAACAGAAACATTTATGGTAGTTGAATTCTCATTTTGAAGACGTCTTCGCTTACAATTGGAGTCGGACCTTCCATAGCCGCTGTGTTACCCGATGTAAGAAATTCATTTTTGATTTGTAACTATGAATGGAGGTTTAATTGAAGGATGTCATATTATGTAAACATTTTGTGAAATACAAACATAATAGGTTTTTTTTTTTTAGACTTCTTAATTATTTTGGTTGACAGGTAATCAATAAGCCCCACCAAGGTTTTTATAAAAAGCAAAGAACTTCGCGAACTATCCAGGAAATTTTAAAATTGAAGCCACGAGGTAGTCATGGATTCGAGATATAATTAACGATTTAGGTTATCCTTAAATATTTGCCAAAGAAATTAATAAAGTGACCAATAATTGTCTCACTGAGAATAGTTCGTCAATATACATGCTTTTTATAAAAACCTTGGTGGGTCTTACTGATAACATTTCAACCAAAATTTTGTGAAATTTATATACCATTTTCTTGTTAAGTAAAACTTTTTTCTGATTCTTTGAAAATAACACAAACATTGCTTGAGGTAACGAGCGTATATTTTCGAAGTAAAAAAAGAACTCTTTAGTTTGAATATTTTTTAGTCATAGGAATGAAGAATTAAAAAAAAAAAATTATATTCTTTACAAAATTGTAATTTTCGCAAATAACATTCAGTTCAAGCTCCTTGTGAAATATTTGTTTGTAAAAATAATGGACGTGGTAATATAGAAATGTTTGTTAAAAAGTATTATTTTGAGTTGAATAATTGTTCCGAAATATCTTAACGTTTTCTTTAGATCTACTGCAAAAATACAATTAATCGTGAATAATTAATAGGCAGGAACACCTTTTTTCTTGAATCTTATATTTGGGTATAGCAATTCCTAATCTTTCAATCTAGCACAGATGCAATCAATTTCTCCATTATACGCAAATTCAATAGAAAGTAAACCAATTCAGTAATATCTTAGTCGACATAGTTTTTGTTAGGAGGTTTTTTACGAGCATATAATTGTTTTAGTTAAAAAACGAAACAAAATCACTAAATTAAAATAACTAAATAAAAATTCAAATATTTATATATGATATTCCTGTTTTACCTATTTTAATTAATGAAAATTTCCCATGCGTGGATATCAAAAAACGAATCATTTATTGAAGTATAAGGGCCATTGCAACCATCAGTGAAAACACAAAAGCTGATTTTTTAAGCTGATATATCTTAGCTCAACATAAACATGTACTTATACAAATTCTTCACCAACATGCGTGAAGTCATTAACAAACTATCACCCAACATTAACAAAAATATATCATTACTAAAACCAAATTTTTTTTATTTAAAGTTTATGTAAACTTGACGTTGAATTAAACCTTTTTTAACGCATTTGCAAATTGTTTGTTTTTAACACTTTCGGATACTTTCAACCAGTGTTGGTATTTCATTTATATTGTAATCAATTTGAACTTGATGAATCCTATAAATGTTAACTAGCTTTCTTTATTTTAATTGACAAATATTTTGATAAATTGTCTCGTCAAAAAGAAAAATTCTTAAGTCTGGTTTATTAAGCAGATTTTGCAACTCAACTAAGTTAATAAATAGACGAATCTACCACATTAATTATTTATAACTTTTTCTGCTTCTAAATGAATTTATATAATATCACTTATCTATTTTTTTTTTTAATTTTAGTCATTTTTTTCAACTTTTATGGGATTATTAGAAATAAAAACAACGTAAGCTGTTATGCATTATATTAGACAGATAAAAATATTATTTTTTCTTTTTACTTAAATATAAAATAGGAGAACATTAAAATTAGAACTTTTTTCACTAAAAAAATAAAACATGAAGGGGACCCAAAAGCCAGTAACACGGAGACCTTTCATTATACTTATAATTCATATTATACTTATAAAAAATTGAAAGGAGGAGAAGAAATAAATTATGAGTAATATAAAATATAACATCTAGAATTTTTTAAAAAAATAATAATACAGTTATATCTTTTAGTAAACAAGTGCGTAGAAAGAGACTATTAGAATTATAGATAAAAAGGTTCTAACCTACTATAGTTATACCTTTTTATTTAAACTAGTTTAAGATAGATTGATTGATAGTCAGGCTTTCTACATATTTCTACATATGGATCTTCATCAGAGCTAAAAGAAGTCAAGAATATGAGTATCTATGCAAGAAGATGACAATTAAATGTTTTATCATGTAATTATTAATTTTAGGTAGTAACAAATAGGAGTAAGAGAATAATGGAAACCAAATCCAACTGTTATGTTTACATGACATAGATACTTTACAAATATGATAACGCTATAAAAGATGGTGAAAATTATACATGAATACTTTACAAAACTGATAATTATATAAAAGACGGTGAGAATTATACATGAACATTTATAAGTAGCTGGTTAGCAAGATTGAATAAAATCTGATATTTACCTTCTGAGTCCAGAGTAATACTGTACAGAGACTGAGGGTAAAATAAGGTGAGGGGTGGTAGGGGGTTAGTTGGCCGACTTCAAAGATTTATTAGGGGGAAACCCAACGCTTTTGAAGTGAAAGGCTACATGACAAGTAAGTGAGAATAAAATTAAAAAGGAATTTTTAAAAACTAACAAAATAGATGGTACAGTATTCAAATAGTGATAGTATTAAACTAGTTTAAATGTCAATGACAAAGTAGATTCCTGTTCGGACAGACTGGTCATGGCTTAACAAACCCTTGATGCGCCGCTTCCTCAACAAATTATTCAACTAGCGATTGTCCGTTCAATGTTAAAGGCTCGTTTTTGATGTTCCTCACCGTAGAGTAAGTCACGACAAGATTCCTTAAATCTTACTTGAAATTGAAACGGTAGTGAAGTATTGATGTGATAATAAAGGTCTGTATACATTTATTTGGCCAAACGAAAAGAAAAAATACTGAGTGCATATTATTGCTCATTTTATATAATTTTAGAATCATTTATGTCAGAAATAAAATATTTGAAATCAATTAGGGTACTTATGCAAAGCCATTATAGTACAAAAATATTTTATAATTTAAACATAAAAATGTTAGGGTAACAGAATATAAATTAAATTAGATATATATATTTTTATCTTAGTAAAGATTCATTCAAATGTTTTTATAATTCAATATAATTAATTTCCGTGGCGTTTGGTAATCTGTGAATGTTAAAACGAATGATTATTATTGATGAGATTTCAATAGGAATAAGAATCGGTGTATTATAAAAATATAATTTTAAATCCAATATCATTAATGAGTTAGCGTTCCGAGTGCTTAGGAATTAGTCAAAGGTTTGGCTTGACAGATTATGTAGTTTAGCGTATATGGTTTAGATTATATAGTTCAGCGACAGATTATATAGTATATCGTTGTTGTGGTCCCCCTGTAGGTGAATTATTGATTTTAATTCAATAATAACAGCTTAAAGAAAACAAATTATGTAACGCAAACAAGGAAAATTCAACAATAAATAATCTGAACTATGGACAAAATATCATACTTTTCCATTAATTCAAATTTATCACTTGATCGTAGAAGGTGACTAAATAATGTATGTATTAATTAATAGATATGTACTAATATAGAGTTTTTTAGGTTTCCACGTGAAATAATATGGATTTAAACATTGATAACTAAAACGTCATTTCATATCGTACTGCACGTTAGCAGAATTTATTACAGAGAAAGCACCAACCAGTGAGGATAATGCAGCCTACAATCTTCTTGAATTTTGAACCAAAAATCAAGAAATTGATTTTATCATAGGTGTTACCTAAACATGTTTATGGGTATCTATACATTTGATTAAATCATTAAACATAATATTAAAATAGATAATTGCTCAAAAAGCAGGATCAAACCATCGTTCAACAAATGCTATTAGTAATTTAATAACCAACTTAATTCCAGATCTTGCTTCATGACAGAATAATTTTAATAAGTTTAAATATTTAATTTATGAAAAGATAAAATATTTAAAAATAAATTTAAAAAATGTGGTTACCCACGAATAAAGATTGAATTAATATAAAATAATTTAAACGGTGGAGCCCATCTTTTCTCTTAAAAAAAAATGTTTAAAAATTAATTTAAAATAGGTGGTTACCCACGAATAAAGATTGAATTAATTTAATAAGTTTAGGTATTCCGAAAAATTCTAATAGAAATAATACAAAATACACATTCAGACACTAGGAGTGCGCCAGCAGAAACACTAACAAACGCCAATTGGTTATATCTTCAAATCAATTATGCTAAGGACTACCAAAAGTTTTTACGCCGCTTGGAGGTATTAAGTAGAAAGCATCAAATACGGTAAAAGGAAAATAAAATTAAAAACAATCCAAAAGTAAATAAACAGCGAAGATATCTTTACAATGATACTTACATTAATTATAAACAATATTTAAATAAACAATATAAGCAATATTAATTATTCGCATGTAAGTGATTTAATAAATATTAAATAAGTGATATCCACTTAGGAAAATCTATTGTATCAGACTCACTGAGCGTATTGGCGGCCAGGAGGACATCTATTCCTATGCACTGCTGTAATTACTAAAGGAAATTCGAAATGTATGGTAGGAATTGAAGAATTCATATCAGGCATTTCTGTTTGCGTTCCTTGTAATGAAAAATCAAACTACCTATGTGGCAAGAAAAAGGGGAGAACACGATGCAGTCATAGTGAGACCGAAATATTGGAGGAAAGGGTGGACCATATAAAGAAAGTGTAATATGTGACACTGCTTGAGGTAGGAGGTTATAAAAAAATAAAACTCGTGTTCAGAACTTAATAAAATAGTGTGTTACAATACTACACAAATGCAACTAGCAGAACGGGAGTGCCATTGGAAAGCGGAACAGAATAAACTGACAGAATTAAAAGATTGCTCTAAAACGTATGCCACTGGTTTTAGATCTTCGAGGGGGGAGGAAGATATATGTGCTGACTTGGAATCGGGCACTGCAGAACTGGTGAACTACCTATCTTCTTAAGTTTCTGAAAGCTTTCACCTATGTTCAATGTTCATTTAGATACACCTTTTTCAGGAATGTTCCCAGTTTGAAAAACAGACGAATAAAATATACTACGCCTTTTCGATCCTTCAAAGGACATCGATTGTTACTATAGAAGTTAAAGTATTTTTAGTCTCTAATGACCATTAGGAGTGGAGGACTAAAAAATAAAATTTGAATAGTGCATTGTTAATTTATTAAGTCTTATATCAATACTTATTGTCAGGATTAACTTGAGTTTATTAAACTTTACTTACTCCAATCTCGTACGGTTTATTCATTTTCGTTAAATAGGTGAAGAAACCATAGCTCACCCAGAATGAAATGGACTCGGCTTGGTTAAATTAATAACGGTGCCGACTCAAGGGACTTGACGATAGCCGAAGGTTAATTAAATGAAGAAATAGTAGACCTGTTGAGAAAACAGAAACAATATTCGTGAAAAGTAGTCTTAACTTAACTCTTACCATCATTTTAATCATTTTATATATATATATATACACATATATAATTAGGTTTTATCTTTTTATATTTATTTAATTTTACCGAACAACGGTAAGTATATGTTAATTGATATTTTTAATAGTCATACTTTCAAAAGTATTGACGCATTATCAAATACAAAAATGTTTAATAAAGGAAAAATATTACTTTAAGTATGAAGATATAAAAATTCCATCTTAATAAACAATCTCTCTCCCCTTTGGTCAAAGGATGGCAAGAATGTAATATTAATCTTACGTACAATAGGAGCTCTACCCTTTATGATATTTCCTTTCTTATTGATATATATTGGTATATAAGATTTTTGGTAACTTCCCTAAATCCGGAATCATAAAAATATGAAAGATAATTTTTTTTCAATATATCAAGATATAAAAGATTAAATAGAACGAAAATTAATTTATTTTTAATGAGGAAAAACTTATCGCCTTTCTAATATCAACAATAATAAATTCACTCGTAGTTTCAGTTTTTACAGTAATATTTTGCCTGACTAATTCAAAGTATTGTTTATAAAAGCTCATCACTATTATAAGTTTATAAATGACGATTTCTGTGATCACTTTAATATACTTTAATAAATCACTATAATATATCGCACCCGTCGTAGAATAAAGGTCCAACTCAAAAATGACAAGTTTTGAACAAGCGACAGTATTGCAATGAGGAAAATGCCTATCTTAAACATGAAATAGAAGTGTAACTCTAGGCTTCCCATCACCTAATGGCGTTTCCTTATGATTCGACGGTACTCAAAAGTGTCGAAAGAGAACCTTTTTTAACGATTTTTTAACAAATTCAAAATGAGAGTTGTACCTTTATTCTACGACGGGTGCAACGCGATACTAAAGTTTAGGTTATTAATTGTGATATTAAAATTAAAAAACAAAAATGATAGCAGTATAACATGTTCTTCTACTACGCCTCTCAATAACCCGTAGTTACTAAATGCGGTACTCGAAAAAGAAAAGGCACCTTTCTCCTAAGGTGTATAGGTATTGCAAATATTAGTCACTCTTTCTTTTGAGAGAATTACAGATCTTGTTAAAAAACCGAAAAGGGGAGTTAAGTGCGACCATTAATAAAATGTTTGACTTTTTTTCTTCTGCATCTAGGGCAATGATTAATGATATATGAAGAGCTCACAATGGGTCCAATGTAATAGTTTCTGCCATGATCTGTAACGGTTTCTTTTCAACATTTAACATTTCAAAGAAATAGTCGTTGTAAGCGAGATGGTCCAAATCCCCCCTACCCCACCTCCGAATTCCCAACTCGCAAGCTCTTTTAACGAAAAAAAAATTCTCTCTATATTTTTATAGTAATGACGATAGGCTTCCATATATAAGCAAACTCTTTTTTTTTATTTTATATTCATCTTTGTCGTACGTTCATTCTATTGTTGTCCTGTAGTCTATTATTACATGGTTGAGCTACGTAGTAGGCAGGGTGCTTAAAGCATTATTTTTCTGACACTGAATGATAAAATGTAAATTTTAACCATTTCCAAGTCAAATGCAAGTTTTTACAAATTAATTATAATATTTTCCAACTCAAAGGTAACATTTTTCAGGCCTGAATGAATTCCTAAATATTATGGTTCATTTATATATTTATTTAAAAATAATCATGTTAATTTCTTGACTAAAATCTTTAATTAAACTAACAGATCCTTTAAAAATTTAAAATAATTATTTTTAAGTAAAAATGTAAATAAAACATAATATTTAGGGATTCATTCAGGCATGGAAAAAGGTTAAATTTGATTTGGAAAAAGTAACATTTGACATGATAATGGTTACGATTGACTTGGAAAAGATTACATTTGATGTAGAAATGTTATTACACTATATATTAGTGTAATTTCATATATATTTCTGTTTATTTATATTATCTATTTCAGCATGATTGAGGTAAAGAATATTGTGTTCATTTTATATTAAATTATATTTAACACTTTGGATTTGAATACTTTTTAATACATTGGGACTTTTTTGTAAATTTGTAACTTTTATAAATTCAATTATCACCATTTCTTAAATTTAAATATTAAACATGAATTTAAAAAAAAAAAACAATAGCAACAATCCTGCAATATTTTCTCGTTATCCTTTACGCATAAACAATTAGTTAAATATAATAAATATAATATAACACCATAACCATAATAAATATAACAAAATCTCTCCGGTTTTAATACAAACATAAATATTCGCCTAATGTTTTTTCTCCAAAGCATTTTATTAATCCAAAATAAATTATTATAAATATTCAAATTTATAAAGTATATCATTTAAAAACCAATAAATTTAATAATTTCAGAATTCTCATTATCACATATAATCAGATTTAGCAAACATAAATATTTAAATACGAAACATATAATTAACCATTATACTCGATAATTAACTCGCATCTATATTTCCATGCCTGGTTTGTATAATCAAAAAGCTAAGGCCAATTCTTTCCATTCAAGTATTCTATTAAATCCGATAGATCGAGAGATCCATCTAATTCAGACCATCTTTTAAACAGAACACGCGGCTAACAAATGCATATCTTCCCTTTCTTTCAGATTACACTAATAACATATAATGTACATATAACTCCGCAATGTTGATAATTCCTGCGATAATTAAGGTATGTAAAGAGCTTCCCTCTCAACTTAATTATCCAGGCCATATCATTTGTGGGGAAATTATGATTCATACAGCCAACTCATTCACTTAAGTCATGGTTTAATTGGAAGTATTGATCATGGTATTTCGATCCTCTGTAGACAATTTAACTCAATATGAAATTGACGTTATGTTTACTACCGTGGTATTATTTAATAATATAATATTATTTATTTTTTAAATTTTATTTATAATTTTAAATATTTTTTAAACCAGTTAGCATACCCTATATTATCAACAGTATCTAATCAGGCAATATTAAACACAGTATCTAAAAACGGAAAGCTTCTATAAGCCCGTTCTGCCGGAGGGCATAAAGACTGTGGTGATTCATTTAAATTAATTCTGCCCTTCAGCCCTCTCCTCAAGTCCTTTACATTAACTATTTAAATATATTAGTCTATTTTATCATTAGCAATTCAATCCGTAACTCTAACAAACTTGAAAACCAGCGAACCGAGCTTTCATCTTAACAATAGTTTCACTTATTTTTAATATTTAATTATCTCGAAGTATTATTCAAATTAGGAGTTGAGTGAGAGGACATAAAAGATGAGAGGTAAGAACAGGCCATGACAGTTGCTAAGTCTCGATAACTTTGCATGGGCTTACTTAAAAAGAAATGATGTTCGACAGCAGGTATGTTTTCCAGATTTAGAAAACTCATTTTGAAGATTCTTGGTGGTCTCTTACCCTCGGATCAATTTTCGGCTGAATTTTTAAAAATACATTTATTTTATTATATATATTATTTTATTTAATATATATATATATATATATATATATATATATATATATATATATATATATGTGTGTATGTATATATATATATATATAAATAGTCGGACAACGAAATAAGTTTCAAGTCTTGTTTTTACATTCTTTAATTTTTTTATCGGGTCAAAAACATCTTATTATTAGTTAATCGCTTCTTTTGAAGAGACCCAGGATAATTTTATTCAATTTATCAGAATAACTTCTCGAATGGAAATCGAATGAACTCAATGCATCGGCTTTTTGAAAGGAGCTGGCGATTTTTATACCGTCATATATTCGGAATATTTACAGGAACATATTTTGGAATTTAGCCTTCACATTCCTTTAAAGCTTTCTTATAAACACCTTAGCAATTGACAGAAGTAGCTGGATGGAGCGAGAAAATGTAAAATCGATGTAAAAAATATAAGTATCTTAATTTTAGGATTATTACAGGTGAACGATATTCAATTTTGAGGGAAGTGTCTAGTCTTTTCTTTGACGGCGTCTTTAAATATAACATTCTTCGAAGTGTCTTTGCCTAAATCCTGAATTTTGTGTTATAAATGTATTGTTCTGAAATCGCGATGCGTTTAAGCAGTTCAAGTTTTATTTTTTTGTTAATATTTAAAAAATAAGCTAATCAAAAAATGTATACGCTACACATCGCCGTCTGTGATGCTATACGTGTTATGAAACTATTCGGGTAGACCGAAAAGTTGGAGGAGGTAGGGCAGCATTGAAGGTGATCTTGCAGATCCAAAAATGGAATTATTAAGACATAGAGTCGAATTAAACGTTCCAATGCTCTTAGACTTTTATTGTCATTTTTTTTATGACTAAATCGAAAATTTGCATATGATAATATGCAAATTTTCGACTATTACCCAAATTTCTACCTCGGGATACCGAGGTAGAAATTTGGGTAATAGTTGACCCTAAACGATTCTTATGTATTTTTTACTTTATTCTGTCAAACATCATTGAAATCGTCTTCAAGAAAAATATTTTATAAAGTATCTTTTCTCAAGATCTGATTTTTTTAAAAGAAAAATAATTCTTTTTGAAATAAAGCCAGAAAGCAGGTACATATATAATACAATTAACAAAGTAATATCAAATTAAGCATATTATATTGCATGCTTAATAAATCGATGTTATGTATCCGATAAAAATAATTGTTGCTATTGTATCGATATATAATGCTTTGTGCTAGGCCGAGACATAGGAGGTAGGTAGGATACCATCATAGCGGTAAGATATAGAATGTTCCGGTTGGTGGAATTATTATAACGAGGTAGAAATTAGGGCGATAATGTTGCTTAAAGAGGTCAGATTCATTTATTTATTCTTTATTTGTGATACATCCTAGACCGCCTTTTTAATACAATATTCCATAAAGTAATTTTACCTAATTCTAATATTTAGGAAAAAAGTAACTAATTTAAATTTAACTCACAATGCTTTGAAGCAGTTAAAAATGTACTACAATTAAGAAAGAAATATTAAATTAAGCATATGATATTGCATGATTAATAAATTGATGTTATATATCCGATGAAGATAATTGTTACCATAAAATTGAATGAAATAACGTCTGGGCAATGCATGTGCTCGGCCAAGGCGTAGGAGGTAGGATATCATCTTAACGATCGGTCAAACTATTAATAAATAGAATGTTGGGTTTGAATCCTCTTAAAGTTTTATTGTCAATATTGTCAAGATTGATAAAAAATTTGAGTTTTATAACGAGGTAGAAATTTGCTCGATAGTGTGGCTCAATCATATCTGATTCATTGATTTATCCATTCACCATTTACAGCGTTTTCAATACGAAATTGTAAAAAGTATCTTTGCACAATGATAAACATTGTATGTAAGCATGATATTCCATATATAAGTAATTCTGTCCCAAAACAGGCCAAGACCCCTTAAAGATGGTCCCAGGAGCATACGAAAGTATATTGTGTGGATTTCCTGAAAGAACTTCATTAATCGTCGTTTTTTATTTTTACATGGGATGCAATTGTGATGTGCTTGTGAGCTGCAGCTCACAGACCCACACTTCGCACCCACATTTCAGACCCACACCCAATATTCAGAACATATCGTGCACTGGTAAGAATGCTGGTGTATATCCTAAAATGAAAGCTTAGGGAAGGCAAGTTTAACGAATTGTTTGGTGATCGCCAGCCTATTTTCAGTTGTTCTGTTTTCTATTTTAATTGAATCTATATCTCTAATGTTCTCTCTCTATATAATATATATCTCTTTGAGCTTTACATAATAGTAAAAAATAATTCTAAAACGCAATTTTTTTTTCTAGGACATATTTTATTCAATTTTTTTATCAATCAAATAAACATAATATGTTTCCTCACTTAATTATTTAAATTATTATCAATTATTATTACCTGTAGTTGTTAAAAATGAAATCCCGTAATATTATTTCAAAGCATGCTTGGACACTACACAGCTTGATTACAAAACTGAATCATCAAAATATTCTAACAAATGATAAGATAGTAGAAGATCTATTTCACTTATTTTATTTACAGTTGTTTATTCAAACAACCGACACTTTGGGTCGGTGCTTCCATTAGTGGCTTAATGGATGTATGCCTTGTAAAAACATGTTTTAATTCAAGCTAAAATTACTCATATTACAAACATTTTTTTTTTTTCGCTCTATAAGAGTTGTTATGTATGAAATTTTGGTTTTCCCTTTGGAGCCTTTACGGCCGAGAATGGAGGTGGGGAATGGTTGTTAAAAATTTCGTTATATAAAACTAGATGTTTAAATAAAATCAAATTTTATTAGGATAACATTTTATTCCTTTGAGCCTCGCATATACACTATTGTCCTACGTTTCGGCATTTACGCAATTATCAAGGTAACAGTTACTAAAAATTGAATTACAATATATCTTAGTAGTATACATTTAAATTATAAACAATTAAACTTATAAACATTTAACCTGTAACCATACTTTTTTTTAGAATTAAATAGGCTAAATACCCTTGTAAAACGAAATTGAAACTTATAACAGTCAAAAGAAGAACATATGATAGGAATAAATAAAATATGCAAGTTAAATGGTTCTACTATTCACCCCATCTTTTTCCAACATGTAAATTCATTGTTGCTTAAATTTAAAAAAAAATACAATATGGTCACAGGCAGATGTGCATATATTTAAATCATTTTAATTAAAATGTACATATTATTAAGATATATTTTTATTCTTCTTTTAGTAAGTGTTACCTAAATAATGGCGTAGATTCCGAAACGTCGGACAACAATGTAAATGAGTGAGGCTTAAATATAGGATCTTATAAGTACTCGTACTTGACTAAAATGCTATTATTATCCGTTTGAAAATTATAGAATCAACTTAAATTAATTTCTGGATCTAACCCCACTATGTTATATGTAATCTAGGAAATACAATCTAGGAACCGAGACTTAAGTAACATGATATACCCGACTGAAGTCAACTTGTGTTATTTGCGAAGCTGAGAACAAAGTGCTTAAAACTTTCAACGAAACACCTCTGAACCTGTAGGTAGCAAGGGTTGTCTACCTAAACGGTTTAAATGAGCTTGTTTCTAAATCTGAAACTCTCGGAAGACTCAGTTGCATTGCCCGAGACTTAAGTACACACGATGTTCATTTAATTTGATATTTACTCTCCTCTCGTTAGTGTCATTCCAATCCCATTGCATTTCCCTCGTAAGGTAGTAGGTTTTAATTTCAATGGTTTTAATATATTATTTCGGTTTCAATTACTGGACTATATTAGTACACATTTGACCAAGTACTTTTGAAAATATTGTACTTTTGCTAAAGTAAATTTCACTAAGTTTAATTTAAATCCCTCGCGCTTAATTGCATTTATTAAAATTTTAATATGCGCAGAATTTTGTTCAAACGTTTTAGAAAAAAACAGCTTATTTTTTACAAAATTCATTTAAACCATTACTTCTAATATCATTCGCTAAAACTCGCTGAATATTGAAGACAATATCTTTAACCGTTTAAGACGACTCCATTCCCAATGGCCATTCTGAGTAACAAATGCTGTTTTTTTCTATTATTGCTTCTAAATTGGAATAGACCAAAATGTAGAGTTAACATCAAACGCCGAGAACCAATTAAAATCACCAGCTTTAATCATCATGTCTTATATTTTAAGAAAACGATGTGATTGAGGAACCCCAGGGTTCTAATTGATGAATTCCAGCAATAACATTCTTTAGCATTTTCCTCTAGAAATAATTTTAAACATTGTACTTTTTTAATCTGATCTGTCACTGTATACCTATTACATTCTCTTTCAAAGTTATCTAAACATTCCTCAGCGTTATAGTGTTTTTCCATAAAACTTAAAGTACAAAAATTTCTTTTGTCGTCAAGTTTTCTGTAAGTTTAGTCTCTAACCTAACTAATTCTTATTCTAATCTCTAGGCAGCTCAAGATGTCTTTAAGTTTCTCCTTAATGCTCTTCTAAATAAGATTTGGTAAAAACAGAATTACCCTCTGTGTCCATGTAAAACGGTGCAACTGCATCTGACATGGAAAAAGAAGTAACGATTCAAATTACATTTTTTTTTAAATAGATCCACAAATAAGAATTTTTATGCACCTACTAAATAAATCGATAAAACACGAAGGGGAAAAACACAAGTGCTGAGCGGTAGGTTTATGATGCTTAGAAAACTAAGTTAACAAAAAAAAATCTGACAGATTAAATTATCTATTAAGAATATTCGAGTTATCATAAATATCAGAAATCCTCTTAATCCGAATCGTTGCCTAACAACAATGGATTATTTTGGGAATCAAACAGAGATGTTGTGACTAGAGGCAGCCTTCTGTGGAAGATTTATAGGTTATGTTAATCTCTTGAAACGAAAAATATCAGCGATCTAGTTGTAAATACAAATGTGTCTAATCCCTGTTACATCATGTGTTCCTAACCGAACATCTTTTCAAACATGTGAAATTCATTGCGATTCATGATATCGAAATGGAATTTACTGATTGTATTGTAAATAATATTTTGAAGGGAACTGTGGGGGGGGGGGGGAATGGTAGTTTTTATAAATTTGTCAGTAAAAATAGGGGAGTTGACCCTTCGTTCAAGAAGTAAGAGCAGGATCAAAAAAAAAGAAAAAAGAGAGATGAAATTATATAAATGAAAATGATGCTGTGGCTTTGGGGGAGGATTGTGGCGACCCTTTTTTTCCTCTACTGTTTTTTCCACTTTGGGGAGCCGTAGCCAAATTTTTGAAGAAGATAAATTTAAGCAGTTTATATTTAGACCCTAAAATTCTTTTTAGTAGACTTTAGATCTGCAAGGAATGACGTCCCATGGCTCTTTACTTATTTAAAACGAGGAAATTTTATTCAAAACTAAAATTATGTTAATAATGTTTTAATCCAAACCAAACAAACACATTTTAATAGGCAATTTTTAAAAATGTATTTTAGTCTTTGGAAAGTTGATGGTTCTTTTCTTTCATCTTTCCAAATCGCTTTAGTTCCATTCTTATGTTAATAGTTTAATGCATAGTATCCATTATTTCTAATTGATAACGAGGTACAAAACTCATTCTTTTTTACTTGTTAAAAATACAAACTAATACTGATTAGATAACAATGCTAAGTATAGAAACCACGAAAGACCTGATTCTGGCGTTTGCTAGGCCGCCATTTCATATTAAAATTTCAACGACCTCAAATGCCGTCTTCAGTTAGTCTTAAAAAGAATTCCTACATAGTTTATGTCATTATTATATAAAATAATAATATATATCAAAATACTTACCTAAGTAAAGTATGTTCGTAATATTATATATCCGTCCATACCTTTAAAATATTTTGCTCAGAGAAGCTATCAAAGAGCTGTGTTTTTTTTTTTTTCATGTTCTCTATATATATATATATAAATATTTTTTTAATGCAATATATTAAAATAAAATGGATAGATGGTATATGTACATAACGGAAGAAATCAAAAGAGATTTTTTGACAGGTCCAGAATGTTCGTGAACGGGTTCGGGTAACTTTGATAGTGTTCGTAGGCCATCATACATAAGGAGGGAGACGAGTCTATTTTGTACAGCTGAGCGAGAGGTAACCAGAACAGTGAAGAATACAGTTGCTTTTAGGTCACTGTTAAGTTGTATTCAACTGTTCCGTTTCAAGTGATATTTTGGTTCTAATCGTTCGTTTGACATTTTCTGTTATAAGTTAAGTCAGTAAAATTTTTCAGACCGTACAGTATTATATGAAGAAAAAAATATTATATTTTGAAAGATTTCTATTGTCAAAATTAAGAGACCCAAAACATATTTTAAATTAAATAATAAATAAAACTATATTTACCCTCATTGGTCGTAAGTCACCTCTGCCGTGGCAACATTAGTTTTCTGCAGCTGTCGTATGACAAACCAGAAGTTACAGGGTTGTCGATACATGCCCTATATTAAATGATAATACGATTTTCTTTTCAGTTTATCGTCACAAACAAACTATTTAACTTAGTAACGCAAACCATTCCTTTATGTTAGATATTCACAAAATAATAGCATATTCGTATAACCTAAATTCAAGGGCTGTTAATATTGTGAAATGGGGTGCTTGGATACAAAATAATATCCCTTTATTCTGGTTCAAAAGTATATTCCGATCATCTAAAAATATATCCCGAGTATGTTTGTTTCAATGTTCTAAAAATATTTTAATTAAACGAAATTTCAGTTGCATTTTACATGTTGAAATACCCATTTTAGATTGATTTTGCAAATCTTTCTATTAGGATTTTTTAAAAATGATATTATCCCATAAGTTTGATAAACTTCCTTTTTTAAATGATATTCCGATCATTATGATTCTAAAGAATTACTAAGTATTTTCATTACTACAGTTTTTAACGGTATAAAAAAAAACATTAAAAGAAACATGGAAAAAAATATTTATGAATTAATTATTAAAAATTCATTCGTAGCTGTTCATATTTATTTTTTAAATATTATTATTGTTTTTTAAAACATCAATTGTTCTTTCCAATTTTGCGATTGTAAGACCAGAAGAAGATTGAAAAGAAAAAAATATGTCGTTCTTCCTTAGTTAGATTTTTATGATATTGCTTGTCTAATAAAAGTCTGGTTTACGTATATATTTTTTTTATTTTTTTACGAATTTTTTTCCGATTTTCATGATGATTTCCGAAGCATTTTAACGTTCGGATAATGCATAAAACTGATTTCGAAGGAAGTATCAGAAGAAACTTGAATCGGCTTTCCTGATAAATCGCTTTTGTTTCAGTTAGAACAGCATTGCATTAGTCGATTTATATACAAAGATTACTTAATTAACCAAATTGAGTAACTGAAATCAATTTATTTATAATAGTGTGACAGAAGAAATCAAAACAGATGTTTATTTCTGTTACTTCGTATAAAGTTCTAGAATTGTATGGAACGGTTACAGTCATTCATTAGTTCGTGATCACATGTTTGGATCGTTCTAGGCATATCTGGGTGGTTTCATAGCAGAGCATATATAAATCGACTAGTGACTTAGTTCTAACCTGGACAGGGAGGAAAACAGTTACATCTGAGTCACTGTTCTGATCGTTTGTTTGACATTTTTTTATTGTAATTTACGTAAATGAAATAATTTGAACTCGTAGCAGCGTTGCATTATTGTTTTTAACAATATAATAAAGACATAGTTGCGATTTAAGCAGAAATTTTACTTAGATTCAACTGCCAATAGCTAAGATCTAAAAGGTTTCTTCGTACGAAACCTTTTAGTAACGTAAGATGTAAGCTGCAACTTAAGGATACAAAACTTACATTTATCTTGTTGAAAATCTAAATGTAGAATTAGGAAACACAGAAAATATAAAATCTTGGCAGTGTCGAAAAGAATAGGATCCATGTAAAAACTTTTCTTTATTAACTCGAGAAAAGACTTTAACTGAAAATAAATGTTATCTGATTATAATTTTACTCAAGATGTGAGATGGATTTTCAAATTTTGAATGAATGAATTTTTTTAACTAATACGAAATTTAAATTTATGTCCGTTTTTTTTTTAAGTTCTAATGTAATTCGCTAATATTAATAAGGAAAATAAAAAATGAGACAAAATTTATTAAATTTTATAAAAGTGCCCCCACCGTTTGACCAATTTTGATGAAAATTTTTCTGTCAAATCGTGGGCATTTATATACACCAAATACCCAATTTAAGGTTCTTTATTATTTATAGTTCATATAGTTTCAGGTTCTTATGATTTATAGTTTTTGAGCTAGTCTGTTCATACACACTCACACACACACACACACACACACACACACACACACGCATGCACGCACGCACGCACGCACTCACACACACAAACACACACACACACACACACACACACACGCACACATGCACACACTGACTAGCGGGATTTGGTTATTTGGACTCAGGAGACCCTAAAACGTGTATTTCCGTTGAGAACCGGAAGTCGCAATTTTTCACGATCACAATACTATCCCTTACTATATTTCATCGGTAAAAAGTAGGGAAAGTAAAAAACGAATGATTATAGTATAATAATAATTTAAATGAGGTGTTGATATGTACACGTAGATTTGGACAGATTTTTTCAGTAAAGTTTCTACATATATAAGTTTCAGATAGTTCTAAGTATATAGAAAGGTAAGTTAAAGAAACCTTTATTTCTTTAGCATCTTTAACTATAGTATTCCTGAAACTTCTGAATTAAACAAAAAACTCCTAAGGTTAGTAAAAACCGCGACCTGAAGCCATTAATAATTTGGTCTTTGGTTCCTTATCTAGTAATTATTCGGCTCTATATTATAGAACATAATAAAAACAAAAAACTTTTTTTATGTTGAGCGTTAAATAGTTTTGTTCAGAAATTCTAATTCTTATACTTATTATTTTAAATTTATTGTAAACAAGACGTATTTAGAAAAGTATCTCGCGCTCTATTAACAACAACCAATGCTAATTTAATATTCGTGGATAATAGCAATTAGAATATTATAATGGTAGCTGTCACGTGACCGTAATACCAGCGAACTCCCATCGCATCTTTTTCAGTTAAAAAGGATCTAGATTAGTTGTATTAGATCGCTGCTAACACATTTCGCTTGCTTCGCTCGCTCAAAAGGGATAGACAAATCAACGGGTCAATTCCATTTGAGATCCAAACAGCTCCATATGGACAAGCCCAGGCGTAACAGCAGTAATGGTAGCGAAATTATGTCTCCTCCCTGTGATGAGTAAGTTCCTGGAGACTCTAATGGCATCAAACTTACGGCCAGTGTTTGACAGAGCAAGCCATCCGCGTCAATTCCGGTCATCAAGAGGCAAAGGGGCTGCTGATGCGCTGCTGAGAGTACGGAGTGATGTTGAAGAGACAGCGGAGCGGTAGGCCATGCTTCTACTATTTGACATATCTTCCACATTCGACAGCGTATGGTGGCCGTACGTGCACCAGCAGCTGCAGAAGTATGAAACTCCCAGTAACTTATATCAACTCGTTAGGAGCTACCTCCACGACTGAAGGGTCGAGATTAAAGGCTGCTATTTCGAGGTAGAATCTTCCATAGAAAAGGGATGTCCTCAAGGATCAGTCCTTGGCCCAGCTTTATATCCGCCAGCTCTATACAGATCAGTCCTCGGTTCACCCTCTAGCACTCCCAGTAACTCATCGAAGCTAGTTTTCGATGAGTTACTGGGAGTGCTAGAGGGTTAGTGGTTCCCTGCCACTGCCTATGTTGATGACTTAGCAGCTGTAGTGGCCTCTAACAGCATAACTGGGCTAAAGAGCGAAGCAGAGCGATGTGCTAGCCTCGTAGCTCGGTGGTGTGAGCATAAACAAAATGAGCATGGCTGTTGCCAAAACGACAGCCATTTTACTTAGAGGCACGACTGACAGGGCGCATCCTATCAATATGGGCATAGAAGGACAGAGGATACTTCCAAGTGAAATGGTTACTTACCTCGGTGTAAGGCTACAGCTGTGTAAGCTACAGGCCTAAATATCTCTTGATTGAGAACCGAAACATAGCAAGTTCAAAACCCGGAGCCAGGAGAAATTTAATTATACTCGGCCTTAATCCTCCTCTCCCCTGGCTCGGGAGACTCCGAATAGCCTAACAGGCGAGCAAGGGGAGGACCTATAAAAAAAAAAAAAAAAAAAAAAAAAGACCTAAATATCTCGCCTCACTTGGACTATCTAACGACAAGGGTGACCCAAACCGTCATGTTCTGAGTCGTGTCGGAGGTGTATTCTGGGGGCTCAGATACCCAACCACTATGATTATCTATAGAGTAGAGGAAAGTATCCTGAGTTACGCATCACCCTTTTGGAATCACAACCTCACACTACGACAAAGGAAGTCTGGCTTCAACCCAGAGAATGGCTCTGCAGCAGGTCACTAGAGCCTACAAGACCACGTCTCATGAAGCGATGCAGGTACTTGCAGGGGCGGTACCTCTCGACCTCCTCCTGCAAGAAGCAGTGATAAAATATAAAAGAGAGAGGGTTCTATAATACTTCCAGAGGATCTTCAAGTGAAAATTGGGAATGAGCAAAACATGTGGAAAAAGATAATCCGGGAGAACACGATTGAGAAGTGGAGTTTGCGGTGGGCAACAACCCCGAACGGGAGTACACTGAAAACATTAGGCCAGGTAGGGATATAAATAAATGGTAGTGAAATAATTTAAATTGAATAATTTACAAAACGGAATCACATTAATGAAAGTAAATATTAATATATCTGCTATAGTTAAACTAGTAGGGTGATACGTAATTAGAGTAGAATATATTTAATCGGGTCTTATACAAAAGATGGAAAAGATACTACTTTCATCATAAGTTCGATTTTTTATTACTTAACCTTAAATATTTCTTCAAATTCAGAAATATTCATAGAATAAAATATACCTCTTCCCAAATTTTTAAAAAAGCAATCTCAAATTAGTGGACTGGTGTATATCTCAATTGGGCTTTTAAAAGAAACTGATGGGCATATATCTAGGCCGACAATTTCTTTTAAATAAATTATATTGATTATTTACAATAAAAACAAAAGTGCATAAGTGAATATTTTTTTATTGAGAAAACCTAATAGAAAACTTTCGTTTATTTCATTTCCTCAATTTGTTAAACAGTCTTTAAATCTATTTAAAAAACCGCATTGGAGGTTTGTCATCTTTAAAATTTTAATTTAACTCAAACAACTTTTTTTTATAAATGAAAGCTAAATTTATAAAACATATTTCGAATGAGTTATTTAGCAGTTACTACCAATCACTATAATATATTTGCAGATAACTTTCGATGTTATATAGCAAAAAGAACCATCTAAATGATTTTCTAGAAGAATGGAGTAATTTAGGAAATATGAATCTGTTATATGATTTGCAGAAATAAAGTCCTGGGAAGATACCTCGATTAATTCGCAATTAAGAACTAACTGTTACTTGAGATTCATTATGGATATGATTTTTGTAATTGCTGAAGTTCCAAGCAATTAATTTATTCTTACACTTTAGTGTTATCGATAAGTAGACTAGATTCCTGTAATTTATAATTTGAAAAATTGTCCTAGTGTTTTTCTTGACAATAGTCAAGGTTTAGATGAGATATTTCATAAAGGACTGTTTTCAAGCTCAGATTTTCTTCTTCCGATTTACTATTTAATATTACTTCTTTCCAATCTACTTGACAGATTGAATCTTAACTGTAAAAGAAGGTAACCCAATTTCTAGCATAAATTGAATAAGAAGGGCGGGATTTCCCAACGGTAGCTTACTTAGGCTATTCCTTTTTTAATATTTACTCGTCAGATTTACCCGAGAACCATCTGACTTCACTGTGTAACAACCATGAGCGGATCTAGCTGATTGTTAAGGGGGCTGCAGCCCCACAGCCCTTCCTATAGAACCTACAGTCGGCTTTTTACATTTATGTTCGTTTCCCTCAGCGAAAGGTCCAATTGTTCTGCATATTATTTTTTTACGGTTTGTCACTTAATTTCTCTTGGTTAAATTATATAATTTTCGAATTATTGGCATCGGTATCTTTAATTAGCGATTCTTTAAATATTGTTTCGAAAAAAGTAACGCTTCTTAAATGTTATCGTAACCTCTCTAATTCAGATTATTTGACTGGTCAACCTGCTTGTTGTTGGTGTTGGTGGATACAAATTATCTCTAACGAACAAGCATAACATTTACTAAGTACTTCTGAAACATTAATGGACATGCAGTATAGAGAGAAATATGGTGCACTTTCAAAAAATGGAATATCAAAAATGTAAGCTTTATAGTCTAAAGAATTGGGAAGAATAGGTGAAACACCCTTCTGCATCACCAACGACTTATTACACGAAGAATTCGACACACCATCAGACCGGTATACTGCAACGGAATACTACAAAAATATCCACGACAGACTGAAAACATAAATTACTTTGCGCAAAAACTAAAATCATTTACGAATCTATACAACCACTCCCTCCACCCATCCCCCCCGGACGACTTACAAGGCACATATATCTTACAACTAAATGGTTACTTATCTAAATGCTGGTCATATAGTATAGTTAAGAAAACTTTACAAGATTACCTTAAACTCATTAAAAGCCAATAAAATAACAATTAATGTGGCTGAACAGCTGTTTGGGACCTACTAACCAGACAGGAATAACCAGCTATGCCAAAGCTACAGCCACGGAAACATTTTCTAAGCGAGAAAATGCTATTATCTTACGTACGTACCCTGGCATCAGACAAAAAGAATATGTATTTAAAATCGGAACTTTAATTGATCCAAAATTTATTTGTTATAGGTACCTCAAGAATTTCAAACTCCCGATTTTGTATCCATTTCAGCAATAAAGAAGTCGTAGATAACCTCCTAAAGTACCATAGATAACAAAGAAATCCTCATAAAACGACTTATTAATCCGGCAAAACGAATCATAATATCAAATGCATGCCCTTCAACCATTGTCACATGATACAATTGAAAAGGAACTTAAAAATATTGGTGTGAGGTTAGTGTCCCCGATGCATTTTCTCAGGGTCAGTTACCAAGACCCCACTTACTAATAAAGACCCAATCGTCCCATGTACTCAGTTTTATTTCATGATAACGTATCATATCACATTTTCCTCAGCGAAGATATTGTGATGTGTTTTATTTGTAAGCAATCGGGTCAAATATCCACTGACTGCCTGAGTGCGAAAACGACGAGGATGTAAAAAAAAATAAAGAGCCAAGATGACGAAGGCGTATTAATACATTTTAATTCAGAGACAAACGATAATAGTGAAAAAACAACAACGGATCGCTCCTTGCTAGACATACCTAATCAGACGTTACCTAGCAGTAATATTACTGTACAGCCGACCCCAGCTTGTCACCATGACAACGCCATAACAACAACAAAAGCCAAAGTAAACATTAAAGGCGGCGAGACCGAGAGACAGGATTCTGGTAACCATGGGGATGCTGACCGCAACAAAGCCGTCACCTCAGAGACCAATTCTAAAAAAGAAACAGCTCTAGATAACAGCAATAATTTATTGTTATCACCTACAGTGATTTCTGGCTTCAAACGAACCCACCCCAGTCCAGCTCCTTCTACAGTATCTGCCATTGAGCTAAACCTTATTTTAGATGATCATAAGGGATCAGAAAATATTGTTAATTTCACGTATTTCAGCAAATTTGCAAAGAACGAGAAGAGCTATATTCCAGCCGCTGTTTATGGTTTTCTGATGCATCTAAATCAAATTCACAAGTTGGATGTGCATTCGTTATGGATTCCATTTGCCAAAAGTTCAGTATTTACCACAATCGAACAGTCTTTACACTGGAGAATAGTACTCAATAGTCAAAGCCCTCAAACTCATAACAAAACACCAGCACAGATATCATGTGATAGTTTCGGGCTCATTAATCTCTCTGAAGTCGTTGGAAAAAAAGAACTCAAAAGACATTTTGGTAACAAAAATTCATAAATTTCTTGTGGGTTCAATCACATTTGAGAATTGAAAGAAATGAGGTAGCAGATATGAATGCCAATGACGCTAGAACGAATCCTGTCAACGAAGTGAGGTTTGACAATCCCCACCGACTGGAAGAAGCACGTCAAGAAAAGAATATTCGATATGTGGACCACTGAGTGGAAAGCGAGAAATTAAGAAAAATCAAAGATAGTCCCGAGTTGTGGAAAACAGCCGAGAGAAGAAATCGACGAGAAGAAGTTGTCTTGACAAGAATGCGTTACGGAAAAACGTCCATAACGCATACTTACCTTCTTAAAGGACTGTACCCCCCGACATGCAAGACCTGCAAGGTATCTCTCACCGTCGAACACATTGTACTGGGCTGCGAGGCACTTCAAGATGCAAGGAAGGAGTGCAGGATTAGTAGCAGAATGTACATCGCTCGTAGTATTTTTTTAAGGAAAATGCGTTTTAGGAATGTCTGAATCCGTTACTTACATTCGCAATGTCAAGAATCATATCTGTTGATTTTTTTTTTTTTTTATTAAGAAAGAATGTTAAATGTTTTAAAAGAATATCTTTTGGTATTATACGAACAGACTGTGTTAATTATTTTTTCATTATAACTAGGGTAAAATATAAATGGTTATAAATGTTCCATAAATCATAAAAAATTTCGAAGTTTTTTTTTAACAAAGTTTTCTTTTAAGTTAGATTAACTGAAAATACTTGCAATGTATAAAAAAACCTCAAAATGGAAAATGTTTGCTTTTACATTAGAAAAAAAAAATAATAATAATGATTTTGAGAAAATTATTTTCGATTTAAGAGATATTATGCTAAGAGATACAAAATTTTCGTTATGTTATAGTTTTATAACGAATTTAATTTTTTAGAAACCTTAAATACAAGCTGAAATAATTACTGCTCAGTTATTGAAGACCGGATTTTGTGAGCTTTATTCTTATATAAGAATGAGATGGACACTAAAATCGTTTTAGAAATAATTGAATAGTAATTATTTTAACCAGCGATTAAATTTTTTTTTTATAATTTATATTCTTTACAAAAAAATTATATACTCCGTTTAAAAAATTTACTGCTTAGAACTCCTGTTTGTTTATTAATTAATATTCTAAATGTTAAAGCAAACATCTTTTCTATAAGGATTTTTTTTTAATTTATACTGAGATAACTTAACTTGAATAAAACTCTTCGAATGTTTTTGATGGTATTATAACAACGGAACATGTATATCTTATTTTAAAGAAATATCACATACACACCTATTCCATCTTTTACTTTTAATTATTTATTGAAATAAATATTTCTTTTTTTTTTTTGTTCTATAAATGTACTAGCTAGGGTGCCCGGCTTCGCTCCGGTAGTTGTGTGGCAGTTTTAATAATAGAAAAACTTTAAAATTAAAGGAAATATAGAACAAAATTAGCACTTTCTTGAAAATTTTAACATTATATCAATATTAAGATCCGAGATCTGCAGTGTCCGCCCAAATAAGGAACTCTATATACTTTATAGGGTGTTGATAATGGTGGATGAACAATTCATTTTGCTGCAACTTTGTTGAGTCATGCATCATTTTTGATGGTTTCTGTAATTATGAATCCTATAAGCCCATTGCAGTCAGCATATAATAAGTTATTAGATTATTAGTTAAAAAAACTATATTTGGAGTACAACTTAAGCGCGGACTACTGTGATAGTCCCATTAGATCCAGAAGTTTAGAACATACCGAAGATTCATAGAAGCTTTTTTTGTAAGACCTTTCTTCCAGTTCAACCTCCCTTAATATATAAAAACCCCCCACCCTAACTTGGCCGAACTCTGCACTTCTCCAATCTTACTACTGTTACTAAGTGAAAACCAAAATATCATGAGGGCACAATTTTTTCATCATATTTCTTTTTGTCCTGAACTATGAGCGGTGATAAAAGCTTATTGAAAAAATTGAATTATTGGAGTCAATTCATCATTTTGTCAACCGGAATGCTCATCATACATAGTAATAAAACCATTTTTCATAACTACATACAATAAGAACACTTCAAACTTGTTATTTTCGGTTTATAATCAGTCTATTCAGCTCTTCTTTTTTGTTTTATGTCTGTTTTTATTCGCTCACTCATATTGCATTAAATTTACTTAAGTATATGTTAGATATTGATTAAATGTAATGTGTTTATCAATTAATCTTCTTATGAGAAAATTAATTTTGTAAAGTATCCAGTCGGTTTTCCAATTGATTGCAGATATGTAAAATCATTAATTTATTTTAAAATAAAAGGTGAAACTAATTATTTTCGCTTGATTTTTAAGTAATTTAATAAGAACAGCTGACCAAATATATAACCTTTACAAATATAACGGAATGAATGAACAATAAACATTGAGTGAAACACACCCTTGCGCTTCCTGGTGGTCTGCAGCTCGAACTAAATTTTTCATTCATAAACTCGCATGTCATTCTCAGGCAGGCTAATTACATGTTGCGAGAGGCTTAAAATTCCAGTCCTTTTCTCTTCAATTTAACACCCTTAAGAGAAAAACGGAAACCTTCTTCTCCGTTAGGAGACATACAGTTACACGCTGACATAAATCTCTTAATCGTATGTGGAGTCTTTTCTGAGCCTTTTCGGCACGCACATTGTACACTTTGCTTTATAATATATATTGATTATACGCCACTTTCTATATATATATTTTTTAAATCAGTTCGATTTTAAATTCAAAGTGGCTGTGGAATTTTTGAAGCAGATAAAAAGCTTTGTATACTAAGTGATTTCGGTTGAGGGTGGTCAGAAACGTATGAACCGCAACTTTATATTATCCTAAAAATAAAACACAAAAAAATGAATATGATTCACTGTGATGAAAATATAAAAGTATAGTAGTTCGAGAAAAATCTAATAGTAGATAGATAAAATTATATAGTATAAGTTAATTAATGGGGGATAATAATATAGTCTAACATAATCTATTTGACATATTATTACAAATTTATAAAGTACGTAATTGTCGAAGGTTTTTAGGCTAATGGCATATCTTTCCTGCATCTTTTAAATTTTTTAAATGGTTTCCTTAATTTTAAAATTATACAACAGAGAATATCTCTAATCACAACAGCCGCTAAGATTAGCAAGACCACATCTGTCTTTGTAATCTTTATGTTTTTTTGTATCCAAATAATCTTCTCTTATATCAATAATCTTTTCGAGTTTTTAATAAAAAAAATTCTCGAAAATTTCATATCGTTCTCATACCCCTTATATAACATCTACTATTGAATAACCAAAAAAAAAATTCAATCATATAGTTAGGTTTATAATAATTCTGTTTATCGTTTCAAATTTATTAAACATCAAGAAGTAATGACTAAATATTAGGACATAAAACGAATTATAGCTATATAAAATTCAAGTACCTACAAGCCAAAGCAAAAACGTTTCAATAAAAGTAATGTTACATTATTATATTTCTCAATCAAGGACAATGGTGTATAAGATAATAGACATAAATATGTCACCCATACTATATTTAATATATTATCGTAGAATTAAATAACATCAATGTAATAAATATAAAAAAAAACAAAAAAAGACAATATAACATAAAATATAAAGTAACACTAAAACAAGGTTTAAAGTTAAACAGAGTAAAAAAAAAAACCCTTAGGGAGAGATTACAGAAATATTTTCCAAAAAGAAAAGTCCAATAAGTTCATTTGAAACATGGTTTCTATTTGATACACTTTTTTTTTTTTTTTTTCAAAACGAAAAAAGAAACGAAGTGATTAATTTAAAATGATGAAATAAATAAAAATTAGGCCAATAGTCATCAAAACAGCACAAGTTCATTTAGGAAACGTTTCGGCTCCTTGAGCCATTTTCGAGCTAGGGATCATATTTGATTGTTAATAGAGTGGTTAGAAACAAAACTATTGTTAAGGTGTAAAATAAAGAATTGGTTAATGGAGGCCTCATTTTAAGAACATCTAAAATAAAAGAATTTGTCATATCTTCTAACAACTCTCACAACCAACTGTTTTTTAGAAACGTTGCGTAAATAAACTTATGCTGGTTTGATGAATATTGGCCTAACTTTTACTTTCACTTACCTATATATAAAACTAGCAGACCCGGCCACGCGTTGCTGTGGCTCAGTAGTTATATACTAATATTTTTAAACAAATACAATAATACCAATATTCTTTGGTAAAGATGAAAACCTTTCAGCTAATCAAAATCCAACGTGATTGAGAATAGAGCATTACACCATTTAAAAGTATTTGATAAAGAATATAGGAAAGTTAAAGTTTTCATTTTTTATATCTCATAGTTTGATTAAAAAGGAGCTGATTGTGTTTACGACTCACAGAGCTGCCAACACTATCGCCCTTTTTTTATGGATCGGTATAAACTGACTCGAAATGGCTATATTTTTCCACTAATTTTAAAAAGGATGACTGAAGTAAGTTTTGATAACCTCAGCCATTGATCTATTGATTATTGGCCTAACATTACTTTAACTTGGTATTGTTAGTTTAACAACGGGTTTAATTTTGCTCAGGGTCATGCCAATCTTGGTTAACGCGTCATATATGTCCTTTTGATAGGCGTTTTCCTCAACTTCTTTGAGACCTCGATTTCCCAACCCTTCGGCTAATAAGTGTTCGGTAAGAGGGTAGTATGTTGAAGTTTTTAATTTAGCAATATATTTGAGTGATAATAAATCTCTTCTTATAGAGGTTTTTACATAATACAATTAAGAATTTTTATTTATTCAAGTACTAATTTGTTCAAAATGTTTTGGGTTAACCTGTTTTTTTTGTTTTTTTAACACAAACCAAAGATTTGATGGTTTCCACACACGTGAGCAGGCGATACCCAATTCCCACGTGAGTTATGCCATTGCCCAAGGGAAAAACACGGATTTTCAAAGTCCAAGTGGACATTGTTTGCCCTTGGGATTTGTTTATGGTCATGGCAAAAGCCAAACGAATAGGATATTGAAGCCTTTTAAATTATATTGAAAATTCTGTCGGTTCCAGGGGAATAGGTGGCAACAGGGCGATATCTCCTGTAAACCTACCAGGCAACATTTTTCCTTCAATAACATTTCCTGTGATCCTTTTAATGACCAAACGTGTACCGTTGCACAATTGAGGTGGATTTAAGTTACGAAGAAGAATGATCGGTGAGCCAATCTTCAACTGGAGATTGTTTGGGTGTATATCCATGGAATTAAAAAAATCAGATGGGAAATTTACGGCTTCGTTTACATCTAGAACATTGTCAATTGATTTTGGAAGTTTATTTCATCGAAATCAACATTTTTTTCTGCCAAAATAGCACGACTACCCAGCAAATTACAGTCCAAATAATTGTTCAAAATATCAGGAAAGACACTTTATATTTCGTAGACAGTTCATTTCATTTCATCTCTACAACAGTTCAGAAATTTTCTGGTGATTTGATAAATTTTGAATTTCGATGCAGCTCTATTTCACCGTTTCCAATATAGAGCAATTGTTTAAAAAATATATTTGCCGATGGATTATTTTGCAGTAGTACTCTCATATTTATGACGGATAAATCTGAAACTTGAGGTTACCCAAATAACAATTATTCCTGTCCAGTAGAGGTGTAATCATCATTAAATGTAAAATTTAAAAAATGCAGCGATTTGTAATCCTTTCTTAATCAACAATCATTTAAAGATAAGTAAAAAATTGTATTCTGGTGAAATTAACAACGAAATATCATTCCCAATAATAGCCTACTTTAGATTAAAGAAAGGATTAAAATCTTCGCTAACATTTCTTAAATTTTACGGTTAAAGATAATTACAACTCTACTGAACAGGAAGTAACAGCCTCTATTCGATTGGGATTAAATTTTCTCAACTTTAAATTATTGTTGATAAAGGAGGAATTACAAATCTTCACTGACATTTTTTAAATTTTACATTTTAGATCTCGGGATAAAAAGGTTTGGTAAAATAAAAAAACACTGTATTTAAATAATAATAACAAAACGAATAATGAAAACAAAGAAACTTCTGTTAAATAAATCAACTGAAAATATAATATTAAAGTCTTAATTATGCAGTTCTTTAGCAAATCACAAAGTATCCCACAACACCTAATCAAAACACACTCTTTTTGTGAGGGAGTTTTTACGACTGGTTACTCACAGTATAGCCAGCTTACTAATTTTCACTAATTTTTGGCAACACTGACTCCCCAAGTAAGGTTCCTATTAGGTTACACCTATGACAGTAGGTGCTGTTACAACATTTATAGAGTATTATTTCAAATAATAGCCTAATTTAAATTATTAAAATGTATTTACTTTACTAAAAGTTGATATCAGGGTGGGCCACAGCAAAGCGTTTCGGCGCTTAGCTAGTAATTTAATTTAAATACAAATAAAAAAGGAAAAGGAAGAAAAAGTACCTACACATTTGAGAATTTATTGTAACCTTTTCTTGATTTATTTATTCTTTAATGAAAATTAACAATAAATACAAATTTGTATTACTATTTGTCTGTGGAAAATAATAATATATGAACAAATAACTGCACTCACATAACGCAATACAAAATTATAATAATGATAACCTGTATTACAATTGCATGCTTATAAACAAAAACATTATGAAATCGATATATGACGCCATGTTAATAAATCGAAACACGACCTACTGTATTTGCAGTAATTCGCTATATAAGAATTATTTTGATCACTAATCAAGTTAAAAACTATCCGGTCCGGTAAGTTGGCCAAAACTATATACATTGAGCCAAATTTCATTAAAATCGGTTGAGTAGTTTCGGAGAAATAGAGAGACAAACATCGGGACACGAGATTTTTATATATATAAGGATATATAGTAAGTGGAAGTATTGCGATCGTGAAAAATTTTGACTTCCGGTTTTCAACGGAAATACACGTTTTGGGTTCCCCTGAGTCCAAATCACCAAGTCCCGCGAAATGGGGTGTGTGTGTGTGTGTGTGTGTGTGTGTGTGTGTGTGTGTGTGTGTGTGTGTGTGTGTGTGTGTGTGTGTGTGTGTGTGTGTGTGTGTGTGTGTGTGTGTGTGTGTGTGTGTGTGTGTGTGTGTGTGTGTGTGTGTGTGTGTGAATAGACTAGCTCAAAAACTATAAACCGTGCGAACCTGAAATTTGGTATTTAGTTTAGCTATATGCCCGCGATGGGACAGCGAAAATTTCATCAAAATTGCTCAAAGGGAGGGGGTACTTTATTTAATAACTTTTTACGTTTTTTTTTCATTTTCTCAAAAACGGCTCTAACTATCTTGATTAAACTGGGTATTTGATGTATTTATATGCCCGAGATATGACTGTAAAAATTTCATCAAAATTGATTAACCGGAGGGGGGACTTTACTTAATAAATTTTGTATCATTTGCACGTGTTTTTTTAATTACTCAAAAACGGCTTCAACGATTTTGATCAAACTGGGTATTTGACGTATGTATATGTTAAAGATGTGATAGCCCCCATTTCATCAAAATAGCTCAAACGGAGGGGGCACTTTATATCTTAACTATTTGTGCAATTTTTACCTTTTTTTCGATTTTCTCAGAAACGGCTTTAACGATTTTCATAAAATTCGTCATGTTTAATGAAAATTAGTTGTTCTTTAATATCAGGTAAGCTTTATCATTATTGAAATGTTCTGGGGGAGGGGGGGCTTAAGTGGGGTAGGGGCCTTTTTTGTTTCCTATAAAGTACCTTTGTTTTTGTTTATATGGAGAAATTAACTGTCTCTCGTTACTCCTAAAAATTATAATTGGCCAAATATGAGATATGATAAAAATAAAGAAAACATATAGAGGAGAAAAAAAGAAAAATATTCAGTCAACTCTTAAAAATCGTTGAGCCCACGCATGCGGAGTACGCCTTTAATGACAAACCATTGTACATAATTAAAGCCGTTCTGTTCATTTGAAAAGTGGCAATTAACAAAACGCATTAGTTTCTAATCTAAGTGAAAGTTGTGTGTTGCGAGCACGCACCAGATTTTTATTTATTTTATCATAAAAATAAATAATTTAATTATATCCAATTTTATGCTTTCTCAATTTAGATGTGTTTTTTTGATAAATAAACTCAAACAAAAAAAAGTGCACCATCGTATATTAGACACTTATAGATAATTTTTGAAGAAAAAAAAAAATGTTTGATAAAGGGAAGGGGAGTTCCTTTTTGGAGTTCCAACAACGCAAGGTTGAGTTTTTCAATAAATCAGATGTTTTTCTTTAGAATTCTTTCTTCAGATTAAAAGATACATTAAATTTTAGAGAAAGTTGAAGTATTCTATAATAGGAAAACCGAAATTTATGACAAAATTGATAGTAGTATAAAAATTGCTAGTATTATACAATACAAGACAGCCATTTTAAAAACTGGTGTTTCCAATGGTCATCGGGATGGTATATTCGTTAAAGTGTAACCATATGAGTTTTTTCCATCTATCAACGAACCCAAAAAAATATTGATCAATACCTACACTATTTCAAAAATTTTATTAATGTAGCCAGCGTTTAAATAAACAGGATGAGCATTTTGATACGACTTGATCAGTACTGGTCCTATGAAAATAATATCACGGTTTATTTTTCTCAAATATTAGTAGTCACTTTATTAATAATTATTTTTGGGAACTAGATAACCAGTTTAATAAAAATTTAACTTGTAAAATGTTAAATGAAATTATTTATCTTATTTCAATAAAAAAAAAAAACTATTATAGAATAAAGAAAAGAACGCTTTTTTCTGTGTTTCCTTTTTCATTTTGTAGCGAAGGAAGAGAACTATCGTTTTGAGCGGGAATAGTGCACAAAAACTGAAAAAAAAATATATTCTATACTTCATAAAAAAAAATGTCCATTGTGTTATTAATAAAAAAAAGTAGATATATCCGCTAATTGGCTAACAGCAATGTTGTGCAAAATATTCTGATAACTCCATCGGCTGTTTCACGACGTTTAAGCAACAAACCCTTGCATTTTAGTACATAAGATAGTTTTCTATCAATTTCACCTGGACACGACTAAATCGTTAATATAATCCAATAAAAGGACAGAAAACATTATCGTCTTTTTTTTTCCTTTTTGTGTTATAAAAAACCGTGACGTTTTCGTTGATAGCGTAATCAGCAAACATGTTTGTCGTCTAGTATCAAAATCTCAGTCAAGGAATTTAACAGGATACAAAAACAAGCTAATATATATATTCCATTTATCCAATACAGGCGCTTAAATGTCTATGGGGGATATGTGTGGTTATCTTATTTTTTTCTTAAAACGGATTCGAGACAATAAAAATCTTCTATGACTGTATAATCTCAGCCTTCGGAGGATTATTTCAGTCGGCATTGACGGGTTGTAGTGTACGCATCTCTTGAGTATTCCTTAGGTGGCTGTGTTTGTGTGTGTGTAGTTTAATGTGATTCTAATCTTATCGTTGTTTACTGTTTGATTTATTTTTCTTTTTTTATATAAATATACATGGAAGCTTCAGAGCAAGCGTAATCTCAAGGTATGTATCATCGTACTAATTAATGACACAAAGAATTTTAAATTGTTTACGAACTCTACAAATAGAAATTTATTTAATAGAAAAAATATTATACCACTTCACATATATAGATGAGATTAATTTTAACCCACTAAGTGTTAACATTTTTTAATAGGTGCTGTACATAAGATGTAAATATTAAAAAGCAAACAAATATTTGAAATAATATAAATATATATATATATATATATATATATATATATATATATATATATATATATATATATAATTATTTTAAAAATGTTTATTTTGAAGAAAAAACATCCGGCTTGTTCCATGAGCAGTACCAAGAGCATGAGAGCAGTAGAATAATTAAATTAATATTTAAATATTAAAAATAGACGAAAGATCAATAGATCCTGCTTTTTAGACGAATAGCCCCCCCCCCCCCCCCCCCCCGGTAGAAATTCGCCAAACAATTCCGAGATTGGGGAATGGGGATCAGAGAAGAGAATAGATTGACTGGACTTGGTCACGTGCTCTTGTTAGTGTAATGGAAAACACTGCGCTAGTTAAGCTTGAGATCCTGATTCGAGTCCCGGCCAAGGCCATAAAATAATGCCAAGTCGTAATAAGTTCTATTTCGGAATAATCGGTCTCTTTTTGTCTCCTTCTTTTGGAAAAGTCAGTTATGGCCATAATAGTTAAATATTATTTGAAGATACGTTCTGTGTGGAATAATTTTTTTTTTAATGTTTATTAATTATATATGGTTATATAATTAATCCTATTTCAAGTTTTATCGAACAAAATAATTTTTATTACTTTTTGCAATCAATTATAGACTCAGTTGAATTATAAATTGATCTTATTCAAAAATAATGTGTTAAGTTAGAAAAAAGAAAGAAGCAAATTATGTATACAGTTCGAAATAAAATGTCGAAGTCTATTTCAGTAGGATTAATCCAAAAATGTTCATGAATACGGCGTCTTCCTTATACAAAAAGATACGCAAAATGGTAAAATTTATCTATATGAAATGAAAGTGAAGCATTTATCATTGATTGTTAATATTAATAAAATTTATATACATACTTCAATATAATAGAACCAGATTATTTAATATTTTAAAGATAATTAACTTTCTGGAATCTTGGACGATTTATGACATCAAGCTACACTATTATTATTATTATTATTATTACAGATGGTTGTTTAAATTTCTTGTAAAATATTATGTTTTAAGTGATGTACTCTTTAGTTTTAACCCTACTCAATAATCTGAGAGGCAATCGCACCTTACGGAAACCACAGAGGCTCAAAATCAATGATTTATAAATTGTCACATTTAAGGTTATAATTTCAGATTAATTCAGAGACTAGAATTTAATGCCTAATAGAAAAAATTCCTGGGTATTCTTACTTTTCCTTTTTACCTAAATTTTTATAAAAATTAATTTGTTTTATTAGAAGATAAAAGATTTGACCACGGCCGGGAATCAAACCCATCCTCCGCATCTACGTTGCGGCACTCTTACCACTGAGCTAACCGTGGGGCCGTCCCAGACGTGATCGAATCTTTTACTTCTGAGATGACCTGCCTGCGGGACCTGGGTTCGATTCCCGGCCGTGGTCGAATCTTTTATCTTCTAATAAAACAATTTAAAAATTATAATTTAATCATTCAACCAAAGACCATAAATAAATAACATTATAAAAATTAATAATTATTATTATTAATAAGAATACAAAATCGGTAGCTGCCGAACAAGATCATTGGCATTAGTAGTCTAAGAACCATACCAATAGTACATTAAAACTAAGGAAACAAAATAACCTAGCCCCAATCCCTATACCTACCTGATTTCGGTATCGTATGACTTATCATTCTCATGCTAGTCTGTTCACATATTCACCCACACACTCAGACCATTTAGAATACTTGGTTATTTGGACTCAGGGCACGCCAAGACGTGTATTTACGTCGACAACCGGAAGTCGAATGTCTTCACGATCGCAAGTTAAAATATTGTAAGTGAAAGTTAAAATAACATTCTTCTAAAAGGATATGTTTAGCAACCAGTTAACACTTCATATAAAGATGACTCTTTCCGTCGAAGATACGTTTATTTTCTCATCTCCCTTGAAATTCTTTTTTAAATCACAAATGCTCCACTTTTAATCTTGCAAAATTGAAAACTATAATTTAATTTTTCACAATCGCAATAAATTCCCTTACTATATGCATATTACATAGATGGGTAAGTAAAATGAAATCAAATCGTCATAAAGTCATACTCATATGCAATATTTACATTTCCTCTGGGAAACTCTGAATCCATGCTTTACTGCCCTCGTGCGGAAGTAAAAGCATGACTCTAAGATATCCCAAGGCTTCTCTCCAGGGCGCATCACCAATGATTCGTAAAAGACTTTCAGACTCTGAAGAGAATAGATTCAGAAAATTATTTTATTTATTTGAAAAAGGAATTTTAACAACGCAAAAAAATTCAAAATTCATATAATGGTACATAAAAACTTTTTTCTCTTACATATGTATCTATGAACGAAAATTATTAATCCTTAATAATACCTTAAACAAAATCATTCCTGATCTTGTGTCAATATAAACACTTAAACACGTTAGACAAGTCGATAACCTGTTGATTAAGCCTAGTTCATACAATTTTTCTTTTTTTAATTACGTTAATGTAACAAAGGATAAACATTATTTGTGATGTTAAACATTAAAAATGTTTATACAATTATGAGAAATTATATTCATTTTTAACTTTTATTATGTATTAAACTTTATATATATATATATATATATATATATACATATATATATATATATATATATATATATATATATATATATATATATATATATGTATATATAGCATATACAGGTTAGAATGTATGGGGATTTTTTCATTCTGTTATTCATTTCAACTACTCTGTAAGCTATATTATGTCAATATCAGTAGAAATGAATAGTGAATAAATTCTATTGTAACTAGGTCTGTATTTAGAACCTTGGGATAAGAATACCATGATGAGTCACTGCTTAGGATTTGATTGATTGAGACATACACCCTTAGATAATTGATAATGCCTTGCAATATGATGCCGACCAAATAAACGCTCTTTTATTCCTACAAGGTTTATCGGGAGAAGACCAAATTTTAGATGATTTGTCGAATGAAGTGGTATTAGCGTTGCTAGTGGACCAACGAACCGTATAAAAACGACTAAAAACGAAAAAAGGTATTGTTTTGTACTGAGTAAAAAAAGCTAAAATGCGATGCGATCTAAGATCTTTATGTGTCTCAGAGAAAGGAGCGAACATTAAAATGCAATCTTTGCTTGATATTACAGTATGTACTATATTTTTATGTTTAAATGGAGTAAAGTTCGCTTTCCTTAATTGGAGATGAGGCAAAGAATCTTCTCTTTCACTCCGGAAATAAAGAGAGTGCAAAAAATAACGATTCATCCTAGGATGGAAATAAGTTGGTAGGAAAATTTTAACATATGCGTCAATAATACATATTTGTCAATAATACATCGAATGTTGAACTTTTTTAAAAAAAATATATTTTAGTAACTTTAGTAAAAAATTTATAGGTTAAAAACGTATAAAAACACACCAGAATTATTGAAAAATATGATTCTGAGACCAATTAATTTATATATATTTTTTTGTTTGGTTAATTTAAGCCCTCAAAGTATCAAGAAAGATTCAGCACAAAAACATGACTCAATTTTCATAAATGATTTAGCTGCGAGAAAGGTCAGAAAATTTTGTTATGAAACTGAAATGAAAAGTATATATATGACCGTTATATGAAAGCAAAGGTTTGATCAAAATTAATTAAACGGAGGGGACACTTCATTACTTAAATGGTATCAAATCTTACAGTTTTTTTTTCAAAAGCGACTCTAAACATTTTGATGAGACTCAGTATGCTTGATAAAAATCAATTATTCTTTTATATCAGGTAAAGTTTATCATCATAGAAATGTTCTGATAGTGCTTAAATGGCCAAGGAAAAATTTCTTCTTATAAACTACCTTTAGCTATAATTATATAGAGTAATTATTAGCCTATTGATATACATATTAACAAGATACGGATAGATATAAAATTGGAAAGAATTCGTTAAACATGTAGAAAAGAAGTAAAGAAAAAATGTTTCCACAAGATGAAAATTTCAATTTCCATTAATGATTCCAGTATCCGACGATATGTTATGTTGTTGGAAAGCTGAGGATTTTAGAAAGAATAAAATCGTTGCCATACAAGTGAAAGAAGTCAAAGATTGAAATTTTTAGATATTCGAAGATATTTTTTTTTTTTTTTCGATGAGGAAAGTATCCTTGCTTTTTATTAGACTATAATTATTTCGATGAAATCTTCGAAGTTTGATCTTTTTGCTTTGATATTTGTTAGTAATAAATATCTCAGAACTAGAAAATTTATACTTAATTTATTTCACTTTTAAGCAGGGTTTGAAATCGATAATTATTTTTTCCAACATATCATCTTATAATTATTATTTCTGATTTTTAATTTAAAAATCATTCACGATTAATAAATAAAAATTTAAATCGATCTTTGATATTTATTAATTGGATTAAAAATAATGATCACTCATCGAGTGATACGGTATTAAATAAATAATAATGATTAAATTGCGATAAAAAAAATATTGATCAGAAAATAAAAATCGCCTTTTAAAAGCAAATTAATTTATTAAAACATGTGGATTCCAAATCTGGTGCTATTTTGCTTCTAACTTCAATGATGACCGAATTATGGCCCCTCAAATCAGGTAATTGGCTTTGAATCAAAATGGCGGATCACGATAAAGAGGTACTAGGATTGTCCACGGATGAGCTTGGACCTTTGTGCACAATTGTATTAAAATTGGTAGTAGTTTCAAATTGTAGTTTTAAATGATTTTTTTTATTCATTTTTCGGATTCTACGCATCTTAAATATAATGTCAAATTTTTAAGGGTGGGGGGTGTAAAAAAAAAGTATTCTTCGTAACATCACAATAATAAACCAAAAATTTATAAAGGTATTAGTCGACAATTATTATTATTGTCAGTCGGAAAAATTTAATTAAAAAATTATGATCAGGTTATGATTTTTTTCACTTTTGATCAAAAATAAAAATCACTCTTAATAAAAATCATCAAATGATTTTTAAAAATTCCAGATAAAAATTTGGATCGGATTTGATTTATATTTTAATTTTAAGAATTATCGATTTCAAACCCTGCTTGTGAGCCAACGACATGCTCAAAATATTTAAAGCATTTATTGCAATGAATAACATATTCTAGTATTTCTAAAATGAATAACATATAGCACCAGTATTTCTAAAGTGACACAACTCAAAAATTGGTGTTCTTGAGTTATGTCTATGAAAGACATTGGTAAATATCTCTTTATCAATCATCACAACTGATCAACCTAGCGTCACAGCTTGTCCGCCAAAAGGCACTTGTGTCACTCTTGCTGTCTTAATGTTATTGCCCTTACATAGGCAAGAGTGACAAATTTTCAGTTGTGTTAAATTTTGAGTTTGTCACTTTAGAAATACTAGTGCGATATGGTACAAGGAAATGGCCTTACTAGAACAATGATCGTTGGCTAGTCGTTGTACTACTGGAAAATTGTCACAGACAAAATTGGAAAATTAGTTTCTTATTTACAACGATCCGTGAATACGCCTTCTATCGAACATATCTATCGAACATATTCTATCGAACGATTCATTTACATATCTAAGTAAAAATTTAGTTTGTTCTGTATGTGAAGCTCCTGAACCACCCTGCTTAAATTACTTAATATTATATTAGCGCCCCCTCTCAAGGGGTGCCAAAAGATAAGTTGCACAGGTGCCCAGAAATCATTTAATTGATTCAGGTGCACCACTTTTGATTTACGTAATGTGTCGTGTACGTTAATTATATCCCCTAAGCACAATACCAGCGAATTTTATTTTTATAAATAAAGTTTTATTTTAATTTTAATAACTTTAAAATTAATCATTTTAGTTGAAATTAATTCTGCTCCCAAAATACAGGAGTTTAAGTCTGTTTTACAACATAGGCAACCTAATTATCTTCCCTCAAAACTAGAATCGCAACATCAGCGTCAGCCTCGAAAACAAGTACCTAAAAGAATACCATCGCCTCGAAAAGATTCTTAAAAAACCAGTAAGGGCTCTAACCTCCCGGAACCTCTCACTGTAAATAATCCATCAGCTCAATTCTCCATCTTGGTTAGTGGGTTGAGTAACCGTATTCAGCCCCCGTTTGGTATCCTGCAACAGCTGCCATCGGTTATCCAAGCATGTCATCATGCCCGATAACACCAATAGATGACTAAAGGGGAGCAGGTGATCTTCCTGCTTAAGTGACGGGCACGACAAAAATAAGAGATATTATTATATGTGTTCAGCCATCAGATATTGTAATTGTCTTCTTTTTTTTTCTGATAGGTGTGAATATAAATTTGAACTTTAATAAAAAAAAAAAAAAATTAAAAATAATAAATTAAAATATTATTTGGTTCACAAGAATACTAACAATCCTGTTTTAAAGGGGCACATTTATTTACAAGTAATTTTGTTTTCGAAATAGGCACTTTAAGGTTTTTACCCTCTCGACCATAGGGGAATATTTATCACATAATAAATCACAAACATTATATATGCGAAGTAGGAAATCCGTAGTTTGTAGTCCTTATTCACCAGAACAAGAGTTTTGATTTATAGTAGATCTTAAGTATTTTATCTGACCAAAAAAGTCCCTGTCTTACTAAGTTGGACCATTTGTCCAAAAGTGATAATCTCTCTTCTTAAGAGAAAAGTGTCCTTATCCATCCAAAGGGGGATGGGACGTGGACTGATTTGTTCCTTACCGACCTGATGCGGTCTGTGAGAAACTTTCGAACCGAGTATTACGAATACCATACTCCTCGCAGATTTTTCATGTTTTATATTTACTTTTTTGCACAATAATCGTAAATTAGTAATAACTATATTGTAAAATTCGTATGACCCAGTAGTATTTTCCCACGGTTCCTCGGGTAAATATTTAAGCAGATGAATTTCAAACTATCTCTCTTAGCTAATTCAGTTAAGGATAGACCGGTTACCTCAAGATAACCAATCAACCCCTGACAGGGTCGATAATGGCGGCTAGCTCGATAAACAACTAGAAGAACAATGGATTAGACATTAGTCAAACTTGATCGACAGGTGTAAATTATTAGTTACTCCCTGATTGTTTCATTAAGCAATGATTCAGTGCCCATCATTTTCAACTAGGTTTAATATTTTCATGAATAAGTACTTAAGTTACGAAATACTTCCGTTCGACGGAAGAATGACATGGGGTCCACATGTTAAAATGAAACATACGACGCTTAAAAAAAGACTGAAAGTATTTTTTATCCACTCTTCTCAAAAACTTCAAAACTGAAACTAAAACATAAATTAATAGGCAAACTTCTTTAACTTATACTTAAACCAATGTGGACATACTCATCACAGATATACAGAACAGCTAAAAAGACATACTTAAATAAAATTCAAAGGTTTCAATCAAAACGTTTACGACTCACAACCAACGCTCTGGTATGTGACTAACCAGACCTTACATACTGTCCTCTACCAGCCAACACATAACAAACGTTTTCACACAACAATCGCCGAATAATGTACATGGCAACAGCTGATATCCCAATCAATGAGAGGAGGAGATTAAAAAGGTGTTGAATGAGAGATCCCCTTACTGAAAGAGCTCTGGTAATTGAATCAAGCCAGGAAGGGGATGCTGCTGAGTACTTCTCTTTCATTGTTTTCACATCCGGCCACCAGATTCGCTGATTGTCATCATTATGCAGACAGGTGCAAATAAATAATAAAAGCCAAAAAAAAAAAAAAATATGTGCTCTGAAATTATTTCTATACATACATTGGTAAAGAGTCCTTTCTGATAACTACCGCTTGTGACTGATATCTGATTGAATAATGCTACCTGAGAAAAAGGAAACGATTATTTTTTATATCCGCATACGTATCCACTGTAACATCACCAAACAACTAAAGGAACTCGGGAGGACCATAGGACAAAGCTTAAAAACAAAGACGTATCCTCCAAAAGCCGGACGTCTGGTCACCCTTGTTTAAGTTTTTCACTTTATAGGATAATCTGAGATTTATTTAAAACAAAAATAATGGATATAATGTATTTTTAATAAATACTGAGATATTTTTTTTTTTTTTTTTTTTTAAAAATACTGTGATATTATCTCATCTAATCATATATAGTATGTAATAGTTTTTCTTACTTACTATATAAATCTTCTAGCGATGGAAGAGTGTAGACAGCTCCATACACAGGAAATGTCAGCCATTTACCGGGACCCTCTGAGCCTTGACAGCTATTGTCAGGCCCCTGATTCATTCCACTTCGTACGTCGCAAAAAAACAGAACCATAAATTATCTCTAACGCGGTGTTATAGACTAAGTTTCCTGACAGACTGGATCCTAAATGTCGGCTCGTTCACATCAGAGGAAGAAGTTTGAGAATTTTTCATCGCACCCGTTTTTATTTATCGCGTTCAGAAAATTGCTTCACGAATTTACTTTGAAGAGTTAATTTCGCCTTGTATATCGTTTATTAGTAGTGAGGGTTACATCGATATAATTAAATAGTTCCTCAACGTCAAAACTTTTTTGAAATTGAGTGTTACAAAAAAAATAAACAATAAATAAAAAATTTGGTTATCATTAATTTCAGTTGCCATTTAAAACTGCCTTTGCAGAACTTCCATATTTTTTTTCTGGTCATCCTAACAATATTAAAGAAAAAAAAAATGAATACTAAATTCCACACAATAGATCTCATTTCAACTCTATACATCTGATTTCTATTATTCATTCATCATTTTTATTTCTTCGTTATTAATATTCATTTGATCTGTAATTATTGTAAAAAAATTAATTATTTTTCTTATTTCTTCATAGTTTCTTATCTAGTTTTATATTCACCCCAGATGGAGACTTCCATCACTCGGCACAATAAATGTTAATAGTTTTTATAAATGTGAACACACATATATTTTTTTTTATTTTTTAAAATAAAAATTAAAAGATATTTTTTTTTTGTTTTTTTTACCACCTAGGACGCCCCAATAAATAATTTTGGATAAAAGAAAGAACATTTATGATTGAAGAGAATTCTCTAAAATTGTTGTTAGCAATCCTCCTCGCCCTGACCACATGGTTATAAAAAAAAAAAAAAAAAAAAAGGATAACCTGGTTATATTTCTCTTGATCCAAAACAATCGAAAACCCTGTGGAAGAGCGCGGGCCGTGGGCGTGAGTTCTATTTCATATTGGACGACTGGCTGTTATTTTTTCAACTCCCTTTCTCCCCCGCTGGGCGTAAAAAATAAATGTTGAGGAGTCCAATCACCAGTATGTTATGAAATTAATTTATGAAATTAACTCAAAAATAAATAATAAAGAAGTTATTAGTTTTAAAACAGATTCTCATCAAATTTTCAAAAACTATAATTACGCCAACTGACGAAATGAGAATATATTGTATGCTGTGGAAGTCGGTACGAATAGTTACGTAAGATAATTACTAACACATGTGTATTATACTTCTTTTGTTAATTTCTAATTGATTTTTTTTAATGATTTAGAAGGTAATTTATGCATTAATTAATATTTTACCTAACTTTTATTCGTGTACAAGGCGGTCATATTATGGGAAGTAAGATAACTTTTGTGCTGTTTTTTATGTAATTTTTATAAAAGACAAAATTTTATAGTTTTAGATGACATTTTAGGTATAAGTAACAGCAATACAGAACGATTACTTCTCCTGGTTTGAAATTAAATATTTATTAGTGTTCGAGTAGATTCTCTATATAGTTAATTTTCGGCGTTTTAAAAACATATTGAATTTCAAAATATCACTTTCAAACAACGCCATATTAAAATATCAGCTACTTTTCAGCAACCTTTATGTCTGTTTTCTGAACGACTTAAAAGAGTAAGGGTCTGGCCACACATGTCCGCACCGGATCCGCACCGTAGCAATAATACAGGTTATGTTCAGAATAATTTTAATTTAACTTACATATTACCTTTAGTTATGCCTAAAGTGGCCTGTGTCTGACATGTGTGGCTTGAACTTTAGGCATAACTTAAGGTAACATGTAAGTTAAATTAAAAATATTCTGAACATAACCTGTATTATTGCTACGGTGCGGATCCGGTGCGGACATGTGTGGCCAGACCTTTATACATTCTTGCAAAATCGTCAAACTATTTACGCAATCCAGGCATTGTCTAATTTTAAGAAAGTTTTATATATCAAAAGGTTCTATATAAAATTAAAAAAAAAAATTCTTTGGTTTTAAATAAAGTCTTGGACTTAAAAAAAGAACAATGCGCTCCTAATGATGATTTTCTTAATCCGCTCCTGATAATATATATATATATATTATCAGGAGCGGATTAAGGCATATATCTATATATAATTTGCTGCACTGATCACTATGTTATACAAAAATATCCATCACAAACAGACACAAGATTAATGCTTTACCTAAAAAATTATAAATCCCATTTCAACAGCTTACGAAGAAATTATTAGCTTAAGTAGGCAAGTTAGGGTATATACATTTTTTATTTAAATAATTTAAATAATAGGTCGCTTGAAGGAGCTTTGTGATTAGGATCTTTTGATTATCTTTAATTTGAGCAATTTCTATATGAATTATAATATAATTAAATATAAATGAATTCAGTGCGCACCTCCTCCTCTAAAGGAACTATTAGGACCGTTCATGCAGATGATTTGACTACTTTTGAACTTCCACTTAATGTTTCAATCAAGATTAGCCACTTCATGGAGGTTAGGAGAGATACAGGAAGTTCTAAGTAAAGATCCAGATTCGACCTCGAAACATTCAGCAGAGCAGTTCATTGTCACATTTGACATGTGCCACTATCACTATAGAAATGTTTTTAAAATGTCTTTTTTTTTTACCTCACCTTACTGCTAATTGTTCATCATCTCGAGGATTTCGTCCGTCTTGTTTGCTTTGATTCTCCATATTGTTTTGTTCGAGACAACAAAATACCTCTCTTCTTCCCTACTAGTTCGTCATAGTGGAATTATTGGGTGCTACCCAAAGGAGAAATTGATTCATTGAAAGAAAATCATGGTTCGAGGTGCACTAATGGCGACAAATTTAAAATTCAATTTTGATTTCAGAGCATACCATTAAGGCTAAAACAATAAAAGGAATCTTCAGTTTCAGTTTAGAAAAACGAGGAAAAGTCATCTTTTTTACATTTTGATACGAATTTTGAGCATTTAATCTTTGATATACGTAGAGAATGTGTGTACCCTTCTGCCGGCAGTACGCTCATTTCCTCCAATGTCTGGAATGGTATGCACTTCGAAAAGAAAGGGTGGTGGTGAACCTAATGGCAGTGCAAGTGAACCCAATGTTTTTTTTTTGTTTTTTTGCCCGAAGCAACCTATGGGCATTTTCCCTCCATAAAGAACTTTCCGATGTCAACCAGAAGAGCCGACCATTCAATCAAGGAAGCCTTTTGATCTTGGATTCTATCAGAGTCCAGTAAACAGAACCTCGAAGGTAGAAATTGGTCTCCGTCTGCACTACTATGAATGAAAAATCTGAAGTTTCCTCCACATTTTGATCAAAAAAACCATAAACGGTTTGCGGGCCCGCTGTGGCCAGCGAGTAATTGAATGAGATATCCAATCCACTTTCACTTCCACTGTCCACTTCTTCAAAGCGTTAAACGGCCATTTGCTTCTTGGTTGATTCTGAATCGGAAGCATTTTTCATTACATGATCCTATGAAATCCCTTTATATTTAGGTTGAAAACATATACATGTTACTTGTTACACCGACAATAGTGTTATTACAAGTTGAAGAAGAAGAAAACAAAGTTACAAGTTATTCAGCTCATTAGAAGCGAAAAGTTGTATTACGTATAGATCACTTCAATTGCGAAGTATCTGGACTTGGACAGATGAGCCTTTGGAAGCAAAATTCCTACTATTAGTTTGTCGCACGGGGATATATAGGTTGTTACACTGAGTGTAATAGAATGGTCCAGTGTCTCAAAAAGTAATTTTTTAAAAATCCAATTTCAAAAACGCCCTTAAAAAACCAACGTGTACTGCATTCTTATCCGAATATTTGTCGACCTCAATAAAAACGGCTATGGCAACTTTAATGTAATATAATCAATGGATCTCAAAGATTGATTCACTATGATCTAAATGGCAGGTATGATAAAGTTATGAAATTTATTCAAAATAGTTCATTTCGTTGATTTTCCATTATTTTATTTATATCTAAATAATTTAGAAATGTACACACAACAATTAGGTGTCGGCGAGGAATACATCACGACTCAAGCACCTATAATTTGGAAGAGAGCCCTCATGCAGCTCAGGTTGTCCAAGGAGAGCGAGCTGCGGTTCTACCTTCACGGCATCGCTTACAATATTAATGGAATATAGACGTGCACTATATGCAACCAGCGAAAGCCAGAGACGCTCGCTCACATCTTCCTGGAATGTCCTATATACAAGCCCTTGCGCTCTCACTACCTCAGTGACATCAGCACTTCTATGATCTCTTCGAGTTTAGAAGAACAATTGATCAGGATCCTAACACCAACAAGTTATGGGGAGATAAAAAATGTTTATTTTTATATTATACAGATGTTGAGGATTAGGTCGTTTGTGTCATGGGAATGAAGATTGGCTGTGAGATTGGGTTAGTAATCAAATAGACTTTAATACTTAAGAACAAAAAAAAAAAATTAGAAAGGAGAAAGAGAATGAGTGGGAAAATAAAAAAGGAATAGAAACTAAGAAAAATAGAGCTACGTTGATGAGGGGAGGAATAGAAGAAACGAAGAGGGGAACTGGAGAACAGAAGTATTGTTAATTTATGTTTTATATAAGTATTCCCGATATAAGGATATCAATATTTTATGTAATGAATATTGATTTTTCTCTTTTTCTACTTAAATCTTACTTTTTTATTTATTTAGTAATCTATTTATGTATACATAACCATTTAGTCAAAATATGAATTGATACCTTGAATTACTTTGAAATATAAATTATGCATGGAATGATTTTTATTTTAAACTATGTATTTACAATGTAACTAGACCCCTGTAATTATTGAAAAAACCAAACAAAATACAGTACTTTATCTATCTATCTATTATTAATATTTTCCCTAGTTAGCTACTGCGCTCTGATAATATAATTTATTTGTACAGTCAGGAAAAAGAACAAAACAAATTTGTAATTGTGTAATTATTTATTAGGCTAATAATAATATGATAAATCCGAGATAAAGCAAATAAGTTTTTTAATTTAACCATTATTGTGGAGTAACCACCTATTTTTTAAATTATTTTAAATATTTTTTTTTTTTTAAGAAAAATGATTTGGCTCCGCCGGGAATCGAACCCGGGTCTTCCGCATGACATGCGCGGTACGCTATGCATTACACCACGGAGTCGCTTCCAAACGGTGCCAAAGAAGAGGAAGTCAGTGAAGAGGAAGGATTTGGCACTGTTTGGAAGCGACTCCGTGGTGTAATGGATAGCATACCGCGCGTGTCACGCGGAAGACCCTGGTTCGATTCCCGGCGGAGCCAAATCTTTTCTCTTCAAAAATAAATTATTTCAAATAAGTTTATATAAATACATGTTCATATGTGCCAGTCGTAAATAGTCAATATTTCATATTTTTATGTCAAATATACATATCTAAATAACAATAAGTACCTATTTAACAATATGCCAGTAAAAATATATAAAAAACATTTTATAAAAAAAATTAAACCGACTTCGAAAACCAGGAACCAGTAAAAATAAATGCTCTGAAAAGTATGAAATAATTACCTTCTGATTTTTATGAATACGCAGCAAAATTGAAAATCGTATGAAAAGCGGGAAAATGGATTAAAACGGATAATTTTATTTTGATTAGTACGAATGCATACTAACTGTTAATAAAAATTATTGAATTAAAATATTAAATACCATGTTCAATACTTAACAATCTTTTCGGAGGCGGCGCAAAATTTAAAATTGTTAACACTAAAAATTAGGAAAATCTTAAAATTCTCTATAGATTTTCTATTTTGCGCCGCTTCCGAAAAGATTGTTAAGTATTGAACATGGTATTTAATATTTAAATTTAATAATTTTTATTAACAGTTAGTATGTATTCGTACTAATCAAAATAAAATTATCCGTTTTAATCCATTTTTCCGCTTTTCATACGATTTTCAATTTTGCTGCGTATTCATAAAAATCAGAAGGTAATTATTTCATACTTTTCAGAGCATTTATTTTTACTGGTTCCTAGTTTTCGAAGTCGGTTTAATTTTTTTTATAAAATGTTTTTTATTAACAATCATTTCCATGACTGCCAAATTTTTTCTGAGGGGACTTTCATACAATGAGGTTGTTTTCGGGTAGTTATCAAGTTTTATTTTGTAGTTTTTATTGATGGATGAACACCAGCAAAAGCCTCGATAGTTGTAGAAACAAATTTAAAAACCGATACTAGTAATCCGGATAACATAACAGAAGTGTCACCCATAAAGGATCGGCACAAGACCTCCGGCAAGATATTCAACAGTAACCGAGTGTATCCGGAAGACAGAGGTACCTGAATCCTTTATTAAGTCAACTGAAAATGAGCTTTTCCAGGAATTATTGTATTCTTTTTTAATGTGCATAGTCAATAAAAGATAGAAATCAAAATCTAATTTAAATCAATAATGCCTACGATTTTAAATTTAAACGATCCTTCGGGAGCTTGAAGAAGTCTTAAATTCTGCTTTAAATTGATTACCAATACTCAGTCTTTCTTGGGATTCCACGAATTTTGTTGTCTTATGATTATGGTGTCCAAACGTTGATTAGATCTAAATAAAGAAGGTTTACTGTTATCGGTGAATATACATCTATCTAATATTTATGCTAATGTCGCTACAGAAAACGACAGCGATATTATATTCTGCTGATATTTATATCTTCATTTAAATCTAATGTTGAAAAATTAGTTAAGGTTATGTATAGGTTTGTTCCAACAAGCACGTAAAACAAATCGATAACTAACAGACTGCTCTTGTTCTCCCCCCACTCTTATGATTCTGAATTTGATTGGTTGGTTTTCCCATTTGATTCATCCAGTAGTAATACAATATTTGGATTTGTTAGTTATCAATTAGTTTTAATAGCTTGTTGGAGCATACCTTATGTTATATATGCCATATGTTTTTCCAATAAGTAAACAATATGAGCGATAATTAAATAATTATTTTCATGTTTTTTCCCGATAACTTCTTAAATAAATTAGGAACCCCAAAAAGGTTTAAATGGGACCACCTTGGGAAAATACTCTACAAGATGCAAAAGGTTTCATTCCAATTGGTCCACCCATCTCTGAGTAATCGGTGAACATACACAGAAAAAAAAAAAAAAGGCACAAAAAAAAAAAAAAGTCACATACGTATCGAATTGAGTAACCTCCTCTTTCGTTCGAAGTCGGTTAAAAATGGTTATAACTTCCCAGATATTAAAATAATGATGACTTTTTAAAGTATCGCTTGGTATATAGTTTTTCTTGAAAATAGTTTAAATTACGATCATTGATAATTCATGCCTAAACTTATTGAAGTAGTATAAGCAAATTGGTTTGGTTTACTTAAACCCACGGTTTCATTTGTTCATTTAGTTAAAAACAGGAAAGGAATCTGATGTTAAACGCATTAACACAAATGATTTTTTCTTCAGTTACTCTTACTAGCGTTTTAAAATTATTCGTTAATTAGTAGGAAATCTTTATTTTTCTGTTGTTGTTCTGGCTAGCAGTAATTTTCTATAGTTATTATAAATTTATTTCTGAAATATCTTCATAATAGCATTGTTGGAATGAAATGATATAACATTAGCAATCTTCCAATCATTCACTTAGCTTTGTTTGCTTGCCTATTGTTAATGATAAATTTTCAAATTTATATATTGCTTTAATTTGCATAAAGCGAGGAAAAGCTATGTATCACCATTTTTTAAAGAATAGAAGGTTGTTTACATTTGCATATTAGACAAGATCCTTAGTATCTGTCTCTATTTACGGACTGTTTAATCGTTACTAAAGTGTTATAAATATGTATAATTTGGATATATGTCTTTTTAAAGGGGTTTGGGAGGTCACAATTTTCGAATTTATAAAACCATAAACAACAGATATATGTAACCAGCATTTATCAAGACAGCATCTTGTGGCAAAAGGCTATTTATTTTTGACCATATATTTTATGATTTGGAGAACTTTTTTCTTAACTTTTTTCAGAATTAACGGTCGATATCAGTTAAATTTTGAATGTAATCAATATTTTTTTCTTGATATGCATTTGCTAAATTTATCATTCTTTTCCCCAAGATACTAATCATTAATAATTCTTGATAATTAACCAAATTCATAATTACTAAATTTTTTCTCAAAACTATTTTAGTACTTCACAGCTCCTGGCAATTAAGAAAAACATAGAACACAAGAGTTACTTGCTATATAAAAATTTTATATAAACAGTAATACTCAACTGTATATAAATTAAGAAAAATAGTTTGATTTCATTAAAAAAAAAAAAAATTATATATATTTATCGTTTTTTTACCCGTAGCACACCACTTGAGACTTTACCTTAGGATCTAATCTATGTAAGAAATGCCGTAAACATTATTTTAGGCATCATGTTTGACTGCGAGAAGCTATTTAGTTTCATTGCGCCCCATGCCTGGGATACAATGAAATATCTGAAAAAAAACACCATAATTAACAGGTAGGATTTTCTTTAATGAAGGAGCTCTTCCGTGTTTAATGTTTTTTATTATTTTTTTCCCGACGTTTCGAGCTTGTGGCTCATCCTCTGGGGTTATCTTATCTTTAGTTGCTACATTTCCATACAAGCCATTTGTCAACTTCTTTTTTTAACAGTATAAAAATACTTTTGTCTAATGCATTTTATGGCCTATTGCATTGTCTTTGATTTCATTGTCACATTATAGTTATTTGCTGTGTGACACATGGGCTTCCAGTCGGTTTTTGTTCATCTGCTTAAGCATAGCCAAGAAATTCCTCAGGAAAGAGGAATGTATGACTTTGGAAGAAAGTTGTCATAAATGAATACAATTTTTTTGTTGTTCCGCTCTCAATTTCACACCAATCTGTAAGAAAATGAAAAAGAAAAAAAAACGACTGCTTACTGTACAATGAAAAACACATGATGAAATACTCGTGAGACTCCTTGAAACGTTTCACTGTGCCCCGATCGCCCTTGTTTCAAGGAACCCCATACGAGCCATTTTGATGTATTTAACTTCCTACGATTAATATGAAGAGGTAGAGGAAAACCAAAGTCAGGCAAAATCTTAAGAAATAGATGCATAATGAAAAAGTTGTAAGAGCAGATTGAATAAAATAATTACTCATACCTAGAGACGAAAATCCGTTCGATGAAAATTTTTAGTTTTGCCACACAATACCGCACTTCGGCACGTGGAGTCTGTCACGAAACAAGTCGAAAGGGGACAATATGTTGACTTTGTTTGGAGCCACCCTTACCGCTGCTGTCTTAATTTGGTTGCACTAGACCTTTTGGTTCGCCCTGTGCACCGACTGTTTCATTGTGCCCCACCCTCCCTATATATAAAACAGATAAAAACTAGTCTAATAGCTAAAATTTTTAAATAACAAATATGAAATGGTGATAGAGTACATTAAACTGCTTTCTGCACAATACTCATTCATTACTTTTACTTCCTGCAACCATCTTCGTCTCGGATTTCCCCTACTAAGGTCTGATAATAAGGTATTGTTTGGCATTACATCAATCGCCTCGCTTTTATGAAATTAACATCTACTAAATTGAAATATACAGTAAACAGGCAATAATTCAAAATCTGAGAGCAAGTCATATTCATATAATTAATCTGCCAACAATTTTAATTTATATCGGAGAATCGATAAACCTGTAAACAAACAATATTTGTTAAAATTATTCAGAAGTCGAAACTGTTCTTTCTAACGAGTGATAAATGAAATAGAAGGAAAACAGTGCTTTATATAGTAACAAATTACAAATCAGCCAATAGTAGATCAGTTGGTAAAAAAAAAAAAATGTGCTTCCCGATAAACTAATGTACCGTGAACTTCCTCGGGTTGCAGTTCCCCTCCCATCCAGGGGTATTTTTTCTAATGACATTTAAAGCGTAGTTTTTTTTTTTTTGTTCTTTTTTTTATGTCTATCTCCTAGGGTCAAATGGACAAACCTTAGGAGCACGTTTTAGTTTATCTTTGTTTGTTTATTTATTTAAAATACTTTTATTTTATGTAAGATAAATGCTCAGCTACTCGGGGGATGCTTGTCTATCCAGGTATAATTAGGATAAGGATTCCGAAACCTGACATCTCACATGCTCGAGACTTCCATGTTACGTCCGATACGAAGGGCTGCATTACTAAGTATTTTCTTTTACCTTTAAAAATCCTAAGGCGCGATGCGAACTCACGAAATTTGGTATCGTGAGCTATTTTAATTTAGTTTTATTTAGATGATTTGTCGATGTCAATCATTCAAAACTTAATCTACCTTTGTTGGGAAGTATCTTTACACAAGATTAAATGATTATTTTTTTAATACTCAAAATTAAAATTCATGTTTATAAATGCCAAGTATCGATAACCTGTACAGGGGGTATAGGTATATACGATAACCTACATCCATTTACACCACGATTTACTGCTACTGTGAAATCCCAGCTTAGGCGGATCCAGGGGGATTCAGTCCCCTCCTCAGGTAAATTTTTTGCTGTTCAAAGATATAAGGTCATCCCATAAGTATTGTCAGTTTTTAATGGCGTGCTATAAGTTAAAGGATAAATCAATGAAACACGTTCAATCTACAATGTATTTACCAGCTTGTTGTATAACAATTTGAAAGTCAAAAAACATCTTGAAACTAAATTTGAAAGTGGATCCTTCACGAATTAAGCCCCGGTAATTTGCAACATTGGGTGAACATTTGCTTTTCTCTCCTCTTCCGTTTAAATCAAGAACCTTTTCTGAACAGGATAGTAACTGGAGATGAAAATTGGGTTTTTTATCGGAATATTAGACGGTCGCAGCTGTGATTAGGAACTGGAGAAGCACCTAGGACATAAGCGAGAGAAGAACTTCATGCGAAAAAAAGTGAAGATGTCTGCAGGGTGGGATATGGAAGGAATCCTTCAGCATTAATTCCTTGATCTTAACCAAACTTCTACTAAAGATTTATACTGTTCAATCAGCTGGACCGATTGAAGCGAGAAATTGAGGAGATAAGTCCATTATTTATCAATAGACGCGGAAGTTTATTCCATAATGACAATGCGAGGCCCCATGTTGTAAAAATACATTGCAAATTAAAGGTCTTTGTATGGGAAATTATTCCTCACCTATCGTATTCCCCAGATTTGGCGCTTTCGGATTATTAACTTTTCCGCAGTCTCTAAAACTCACTAAGCGGCAAGAACGTGAATTCAGTCGATGAGGTGAAAAATGAAGTGTTAGCTTTCTTTAATTCAAAACCCGAGGATTTTTTTCAGAACAGGCATTCAAAATTTGGTTTAAAGATGGTAAACTGTTATATAAGATGGTAAATACATTTTAGATTGAACTTGTTTCATTGATTTTATCCTGTACTTTATAGCACGCCATTGCTGCCCCCTTTACAACGGGCTGAATCCACCCTTGACTCCCTGAGGGAGGTTTTCTGTAAACATTTGGTCAAAATCAGCTTTAATTGCATGAACTGTCCATTCTCTCACTTGTGAGGGTCGCTAAAATACGATTGACGAACTCCCACCAACGGCTTCTTTTCCGTTGAGTTTGGATCATTACGAAATGGTTTTGTCACTTTTGCCTACATTCGACACATTTTCAATCGCAGTAATTGTTTATTTCCTGGAGGGTATATTTTTAAAATCGTGTGCCCTTAGATCAAAGCAGAGGAAGGCAGGTTTTAGTAGTACCTACTGTTGACAAGGACTGATTTTATTTTTGTTCGATTGACTAGGATTTGTATGATATATATATATATATATATATATATATATATACACTCACACACAAATCCTGTATGTATTATATTCGTATATATAAAATTTTACTGATGGCTTTTAAGTAAACAGATTTCGTAAAAATGCCGAAAATATTAATCTAAAGATCGAACTAAGACATAAATTTCGAAAGATTTATTTTCACCATGCGATAAGGCTCAAGTGCTCTTGAACGCTAGGTTGGATAACGGATAATAAGATAAAGGTGGAAAAATAATCCATAAAATGTTTTCCTCTAGAACTATAAATAATATCAGACCTCCAGCAGATGACAAAGGAGTTATCAGGGACCACATGAATCTCCTCATGACAAAAGTTCAAATTCCAACGAGACTATACGGATATCATCGACCAACAACAGCATTAACATATTATCAGATCAAAAATATATTCTTAGTGAATGATAAAAGGATTAGATTAACTTTTTCCCAGGGTCGGCGCACAGTGGGAAATATGCCGGATTTAGGTGGACAAAATTCTGAAATTAGTCCATATTTAGCATTTGGGGTCCCAGATTACGGAAAAAATAATAAAAAAAATTAATTAATTTTTTGACACATTTGGCGAGCGCACAGTGGTCAAAGATCAAATTTATTTGCTAAAATCTAATACTTTCCTACATTTAACGTTTGGAGTCCCAGAATACGGGAAAAATAATAAAACAAATCCGATTATCGGCTCAGAGTGGAGTAAACCTTCTACTAGACATATTTTAAATCATTTAAGAAACTCTTTAAATCATAGATTGTAAAACTTTTTTTTTATTACTATTTTTTAAATAATCAAAGTACATTGAATAGAATTTAAATCAACTACAGAAATAAAATTAGGATTAATTTATAATTTATAATTAAACTTAACCGGTAGATAAATATAAAACAAAATTATGAATATTAAACAACAAATTATCTTCTTCACTATATGGTATGAATGATCCAGACTGATCTGATAAATCTGGCTCTTAAATGTCGTCATTTGGTTTCTCAAGATTTGACTTTTATGAGGATAATTGTTCGTTCGAAGCAGTGCACTTCAATAAATATAGCACATCTGAATCTAACGGTATTTTTTTTTACAGGTATTCCCAGTGAAGCAACAATAGGGTTCAATGAACCTAATAGCATTTTCAACAAAGTCGCTTTTCATGAATTTTTTCTCGTATTCCGTTTCCTGAAAATTTGAAAATCTTTGTTTCTGGCTTCCTAAGCCTCTTCAGTCAATTGTCCGATTGGAACACATTGATTTTCAATAATCTGAATGCTCGAATGCTGAATGGTCGAAGATTTTATGAATCGTGGGAGTCACCCCGTACCAGGAATAGAAATCTAAGTAGAACCGTTTTGGTTCAGACGTGTATCCGGTGAACTTTTCTACATCGATTTCGTATCCTGATGAAAGACATTGGAGGATAACCCTGGATCGCTTTATGAGGGCTCCCTCTAAATCAGCTATAGAAGCAGTTATTTTCGATTTTTTGAAAAATCGTCTAGTCATGTTACCATCATTGTTGTTGATTAATCCTTTGTTTCGTTTGGTCTACATTAAGACATTACTAGACTTTTGATTCTTTTTGGATCTTTGCCTTATTCAAAGTAAATGCTTGTCGATCTTCCTCGGTTTTCAAAGTTTTTTTTTCGTTCTTTCAAAGTTAGTCTATATGCAATGTTTAGGAAGATTTCAGAAGTCCGAATCCACCCATGTAAAGTAGCCAAACCAAAACTATAATTTTCTTCTGAGTGTAGTGGGAGTGAGCAACTCGGATCTTGAAATACTTTTGGGGCTGCTTTGCATTCGACAAAGTGAGCCAAACTTCTTCAGGGGAAAAACGTCGAATGTTGGTAGAGGTCGAATTTCTTGTAGAAGATGGCTGTTGAGAGGTAGATGCACGTTTCACGACTTTGGAAGTACTACGCTTATCAGAAACATAAAGTGCGTGCTGTGCAACGAAGGTCAATTTTTCACAGTCAACCTTCAATAACTCGCTGACTTTTCTTTCTTTTTTTCTCATTAGAATATTCGAAACATTTTTCAGGGCGTCCTGAGCGTTGACAAGCAGGTTGGATAACTGAAATACTAAAATCCAAGTCAAGTGAATCAAGCCAACTAGAGTATTTATTGAAAAAATCAACCCACTCTTCAAAAAATTTCTTCGTCGTGATTCCGAGTGATTTATCTGAAAAAAAATTATGCATCACCCAAAACGCAAAAAATCGCAAAAATTCTTTGCAACATTTAAAAACTAGAAGGATTAATGAAACAAATCCTACAAAAAATTCCTTGGGGTAACTTGGGGGTTATATAGTTTTTCGTTGTTCAATAATGGCATAAATTTAAAAATTGTAAAATTAACTCTACAGGTAGATTGGATTGTATATTCAATATCAAATGTGGAATTATACTGTCTTACCTGTCTCAGCAATGTCCATTGTTAAATAAAAGCAAAAAGACTTTGCACTGCACACACCTTGAACATAATAAATTACGGTGGAATAAAGATAATCCCACAGCCGGTTTTTGGCACTTGTGTAAAAAGGAATGATTCACTCATTCACTATATGTTTGTAAACACACTATGGCGGGAAATATTAGTATTGAGCGTCTTACCAACTAATTATAAAAAGATCAAGCACTCAGAAATTCCAAAATTTTGACTTGACTTTTGTCCACCTAAATTGGTGATTTTGCCCACTGTGCGGCGGTAGAGAGATACTTTCGTTAATACTTCAATCGAGCTATTTAATCTTCTTATGTTTTAATCAAGAATTATGTAATGGGAAAATTTCAGGGAGCTAAAATAGCCTTATCTCCTTTTTTAAATATGTTTGCTCCTAACAGGGGAATCGGGATTTGATAGACGCCGGTTTTATTTACCCATTTAATTTATTACTTACTAAAAATAAAACAACCAAATGACATATATAGAGTTTATTTTTAATCTTATCTTCTAATCCTTTGTTCTTAGGTATAAATATGTAGCTTCTGTATGTTACATAAAGGTTTTTCTCCACTACAATTTAACACTGATTAACTTTCATTTATCCTAAATATTCAGAAAGGAATCATGATCTTCACAAAAAACATCAATAAATTTCATTAAAAATGCTTAACAACGTAATAATTATAAGGTTTCGTAATAATGCCAAACATTGAATCACGGCCATCATATAAGACATAACACGGCAATCATACAATATATAACACGGCTATATATTGTAACAGAAATATTGAAAGTTCAGTTATATGTACCGCGATTCATTTGCTGTATAAGATGGGCCTGTTTAAAGGATCATGATTTTTTTTAAAATACTTTTGTCGGCACAGCTTACATCAATGTAGTTGCCAAGGAGGAAATAGTAAAACAAAGAATAAGCGGAAAAATATTTTTATAAATGATATAAAGAAAAACAATCAACATGTAATAAAAACTGAAGAAATATCTTTTTATCAACTTCAGATAACAAGCACACGAACATATATATCTAAAGCTGCAGCGTAAAGAGTACCAATTCCAAACTAAAAATATTTTTACTTTCACTTACCTATATATGAAATATATAGTAAGTGGAAGTCTTGCGATCGTGAAAATTTTTGACTTCCGGTTTTCAACGGAAATACACGTTTTGGGGTCCCCTGAGTCCAATTAACCTAGTTCCGCGAAATGGTCTGTGTGTGTGTGAACAGACTAGCTCAAAAACTATAAACCGTGCGAACCTGAAATTGGGTATTTAGTGTATGTATATGCCCGCGATGTGACAGCAAAAATTTCATCAAAATTGCTCAAAGGGAGGGGGTACTTTATTTAATAAATTTTTACGTTTTTTTCGATTTTCTCAAAAACGGCTCTAACGATTTTGATTAAACTGAGTATTTGATCAATTTATATGCCCGAGATACGACTGTAAAAATGTCATCAAAATTGATCTACCGGAGGGGGTACTTTACTAAATAAATTGTGTCCCACTTTTATGTGTTTTTTTTCATTTACCCAAAAACGGCTTTAATGATTTCGATCAAACTTGGTATTTAGTATATATATGTACCCGCGATGTGACAGTAAAAATTTCATCAAAATTGATCGATTGGAGGGGGCACTTTACTGAATAAATGTTGTCTCATGTTCACGTGTTTTATTTATTTATTTAAAAACGGTTTTCACGATTTTGATCAAACGGAGTATTTGATGTATTAATATGCCCGAGATATGACTGTAAAAATTTCATCAACATTGATCAAATGGAGGGGGTACTTTACTTGATAAATTTTGCATCATTTTCACGTGTGTTTTAAATTACTCATAAAAGGAAAAAATAAGAAATGAATGTGGAAAGATTTGTGACTTTGTGAAGTGGCAATTAACAAAGCACGTCAATTTCTAATCTAAATAAGTTGGTAAGTGAAAGTTGTGTGTTGCGCGCACGCACCAGATTTTTTTGATTTGTTTGCATATAACTGCAAATTTATAGTGCTATATAAACTAATAAATGTGTTAAAAATGAGCAAAGTTCTATCGTCGACACGACGGTAAAGTTGCGAATCTGTGAAACAAATTTTTCTGGAGAGCATATTGTAACTTTAAATATTAAATACTTTAAATTAAACAACCGTGTACCCAAGTTTACAACGCGATTTATACATTAACAGGTCAAGATACAGACTCGCAAACTTATCGTAGTATACATTACAGTATAAATCTTACCATAGGCTCTAAGTGTAAGATTTAATCAAAAAACTAATTTTAGCAAAAAAAAAATCTGATTTGTGACTTTACCGGTGCGCCGATGGTATGAGTACAATTAAAAAATATATTCCAATGCCTATATTATTTAACTTTGCCAAAAGATCATGTATATATCCTAAATGATATATGACAAACCCCATAACTCTAAATAATAACCCATGTGTGGAAATCGGCGAAACAGGTTTTAATAGTATCCGTGAAAAAGGATAATTTTTCACTAATTCTTTTTTTTTACTATTCTAAGACTTAGTCTTTAAATTATTTTCTTTAAAGTGTTTTTATTCTACATTAGTTATTTAATAGGTTTTTTACTTTTACTTTTCCAAAGTTCCAAACTAAAAATATTTTTTTGATTTGTTTGGACATGACTTTGCAGATTTATAACACTTGTAGGTGACATCTTGATGAATAATTAAAACATTTAGAAGGTTCGCAACCCTGTAAATAAACTAATAAATGTGTTTAAAATATGCAAAGTTATATTCATACTATTAAAAGAACTCCTCTATTATTCAATAATTTAGAAGTGGGTAATAGTCGATTGTTTTTCTGTAAGAATCTTTAAGATGCAGCGCAGCATAGAAATCCTTTTCTATTTTACTTTGCCATAAGATAATTTATATATGATATACCATAAATGATATATCACATACCACATAACTCTTAATGTTATAACAGAACAGCATTTAGAAATCAGCGAACCAGATTTTTAAAAAAAGGATAATTTTCACTAATAAAATTCATTCCTCTTTTTACTATTCTACGACTTTTTCTTTTAATAATTTTCCACAAAGCATTTGTATTCGAATTTAGTTATTTAATAGGTGCTTTTACTTTTCAAAGGTTCTGTCGGTTGCCCGAATGCTTGCAGTAAGAAAAAAAAGAAAAAGTAATTGTTTATTTTCATTTAGATTATCGATAAGGTATAAGTAACAAAAAGATCGTTCGTTACTCCATGCTTAATTCAGGTTGATAAATTCTTCTCATCTATTTTATCCGAACTTATTTTTACTAGTTCATTATTTTATTTTATTTTAGATAAGTTTAATCATTTGAAAATTAGTTAAGATTTCATCGAATGCAGTTGATTATTGAAGGATTACTGAGGATCACATCAAAATTACATTGGTATATTATACATGTAGATAACAATCGAGATTTCGGTCTATATTCAGAACGAAATAGATTATCAAATGCACTAATCAATTTTCCAACGAGAAAAAGAGATGATCATTAATTTTTTTATATTTACCGAAATTAATAATCAACTCCTTTAAAAAAAAAAGTTAGATGTAATTATTCAGAAATAATGTAAATAAACTTACTTCGATCCATATGGTAAACCACGAATATAATAAAATATATACTTAAAAAACAAAAAATGCATTCATATTTATATATTTTTTAAGAGGACTTTAATCCCAAGTCTAAAAAACGTCAAAGTATTGTCATTTTCTAAGATCGAAATGTTAAAGAGGATGTTGCAAGCTTATGACGTTTTCTTAGACTATAATTCACTTTCGTCTGTCAATTCTTCAATTTTATCAATGGAATGTTCGTCATGATCCATATATATTTTTCTGTTATTCTGCGTCATATTTTATTTACGATCCTTGCTCATAATATGAGTTCTCTTATTTATTTTTTAATTCATCTTTAGAAAATCTTTATCAAAATATTTAAGAAATATATTTGATAGTATATTTAACCTTTAGTAGATAACGGAGATAAGGTTTTTAAAAAATATTATTAAAAATAAATGATTTTTACATTCAGAAGTGTATTAGTAAGTTATTATGACAGCCATATCCTTTCAAGAATGTTTATCGCATCATGAGTTGACAACTTTCGTAACTTCTCTTCGTAACTTCTCTTACCGTTTAAGCCGTAATTAACCAAAAAAAGTTTTCCCATTTCACAAAATATGTTCACGCTCTGAGAAGAAGATCGCTGTATGTTAACTATCACATTGCGCGGATTCGGTAGTATAGACACTTGTCATCTCATCAGCGATATAGTTATACAACAAAATTTGTTGTAGCCTAGACAACAATCTAACAACTCTAATTTATTTTTTCCGATATTATAATCGGCCAAGCCCTCTCTCGCCCACTAAAAGCAACATTAAAAAAAATTAAATTTTCGTGTATAAATATCACACTCTAAACAGTCCTAATCTGGGGCATTTAATATCAAATTATTTACACATCTATTAATAATCTTATCACTATTGCTCGGGACATTTTATACAAGATATACAAACTGTTTACATAGTGACAGGCCCTCAAAACCTGAGTAATACAAAATCATTACCATGATACATTATAAAGAGATGTTCGCAAATATTTTTATTTTTTTGAGCCTTCTGATCGCAGGGAGCTCAATTAAAATGTCTGTATCATCACAATGCCTTTTGATAATGCTGGAGGTCTGAAATGATTATTTATCGCAGGGTCATATTTTGATATCGATCCAAGATTAGTCATGAAAAAATAAGAATACATATACATATGTGTGTTTTTATGTTTGAAATAACTTTTTAAATAAGGAATAATTTTTCCTAATGTGAAATTAGGCTGCTTACGATATAGGACATAAAAATGCTTTTATTTAAATAACAATAAAAGTTGCGTTGTAAGATCATTCTTTTATCAGTATTTATTGTATTATATTTTATATTCTTTGTACGTCTGGTCGTATTAAAAAAATAGTTGTATTAAGCGAACGTATTTTGGATCCGTTGAAAAAAAATTTAAAAAAGGATATGATGGAAGATTGCATTACAAAGCCTTGATTACAAAAAAATAACTAAATATTCAACATTCTTCCAATTTGATATAGGCATGTGAAATACTGTCCCAGAGAAGAAAGAAAGTTTTAGCTCTTTTACTTTTGAACGTAAGTAAAGAAAATGAACATTATTGGATGTGGATTTAGACCACTGGCGCAACTAGCACGTGGTAAGTTTGAAAACTCCAAGGGCCTCAGGCTAGTGACTGAATGTTTTTTCTTATACCTACATTTTTCATATTTTTAATTAAAAAAAAATGGATAAATGATACTGGATCTAAATTGAATGAATATACGAATAGTCCGGGATGGCGGTCAAAAAACTACAAATATTATTAAACTATTTTATTGTAGCCTTAATAAAATAAAAATATGTGCGAAAATAAAATAGTTTAATATTTTTTGTAGTTGTCCGACCGCCATCCCGGATTATTGTTATATTTATTCTATTTAGATCAAGTAGTCTCCGTTTCTAGTTGGTTCTCTAAATTTATATTTCCACATCACATTTTAGCAAATGATAGGTTTTTTTCCCACCTCAAGCACCATATTGTTTTCTTGGAAATAACTATTTTTTTTATTGCCCGTCCCTGGTAAGTAAACTATCAGATTTCAACGAAATTTGACACACTGCTTGTTTCTAGGTCAAATAGAAGATATAGAAGAAATAGAATATTAGGAGGTTATATGCCACGTAGATAATATCAATTCTCTACGATGAGTGTAAATAATAGTATTTTTTACCTTGGACGTAAAGAATTTTATTCACTTTTATTTATTTAATTATATAAATTGCACATTTATTTGGTAGTTTGGGAATGAACGTTTGTCATGAAAGGAGGCCAGAGAAAAATTAAAACGAGATTTGACATTTTACGATGTCTTTCAAGGTTTTTCAAGAGAATGATCCAGTTAGTGTTAGACATTTTAATTATCTATTTGTTTTTTTATCAATGCTTACGAGAGTACTAGCAATACAAGCATTACTTTCAAATTGTCTGCATTATTTACATTTTTTACCGTCAAATGTAAAGAATCGATAATTTACGCGGAAAGGCACATCCCTGGTTTTAATAAAAAAACAATATTTTTATGAAATATTAATTAGAATCATTTTGGTAATGATCAGCTTTGATCTTTTAGGAAATAGTTGCTTAAGAATTATGATAAATAATAATTATGATAAGTTGCTTGCTAATATTGACGTAAGCATTAGCAGGCTGTGGCGCGATTCTTTACACTTGACATGAGAGCTTCCATTATAAGCAAGATCTCGGAAGTGTTAATTGTAAACATACATCACACTGTTTGGGATCCCAACTGCCTCTTAATTAACTGACGTCAAGGGAATGAGCCCTCATAATTTTCGCCCTTCTAGAGAAATATTGGGAGATTAGGGTCTAGGGCTAGACCGAAAAGGCTTGCTTTGTTCCAAAAATTAATTTTAACAATAATAATAGTTTAATTTATGACTTATTCTGTTGTGAGCCTTAGCTTCCATTCTTAAAATAAAAAATATATGCGAAACCTAATGGACGAGGATTATATGTGGCATTTTATCAAAAATCGAGTTAGATGCAGAATACAGTAGGAAAAACGCCATTCTTATGATTGGTAAGAAGATTGAAGTGAATTCAATAGGAGTGATATGCTTAAATAAATATTGATTGTCAGCATCAATCATGCAGACAGGTGAAAAAGAATTATAAAATGAAAAACAAAACAAAAAGAACTGCTAAAATTTCCATGAAAACGGATAAACTGGGAAAAAATAAATATTTAGTCTACTAATTGTACAGGTTACTGTTTTTTTTATTTATTTTATTTTTTTTTTTAATCTCCCCAATATATGGTAATATTCTTCTATTATGCAATAGGAAACGAAAAATGTATATTGGTAAATATGTATATGAAGACGTGTTTACAGAAGATTTATGTAAACATCTTTTGAAACATTGTGACAAACATCTTCATGAATAGGAAGATATGAAAGATTATCTGTTAGGGTCAATGTTTTTGGTGTTCGTGCTGTTTCTATCTTATTAAAATTCTTAGCAGTGGGTTTTATTGTAATCGTTATTTTTAATAGAAATTGCTTAAATAGGGTTAAGAACTGACGATCTTGCAAGGATATAGTACTCTTTTTGCACATTCAGGAAATTTCCCTAACTAAAAATAGTTAATTTTTGAGATAGGACTTAGTTAAAAGTAGCGAGCGATTTATGTACCAAAGTTAAAACTAAACTAGAGGTTCATTATATTTTTCATGACATGAGATTGATATTATTTTTATTTCACAGACTATGTAATTGATTTTTCGACATTACCATGGGGTAAAAGTGCACTTTAAACGGTTTTAACAATGAACAATTCTAATCGCTTTTATATATTATATATACATACATGTATATATTAGTTTGAATATCTAAGTGAAAAATAAAAAGAAAGACTCTAAACAATTGAAAAAGAGAACGAAACTAGGTACATACACATATGTACTTAAGCTCATGTGGACGTAGGAGTTAAGAGTTCTATATTTACCGGCGCGAGCGACGGTGCGGCTTCATAACTGGAACTAGAGGAACGGGGATAAAAGCCGGGTCAGTACCTGGGATTCATAGGGTTTTTAATTTATTTTTCCATAATTAAAACCCGATTGATCAAAATATTATTTGAAAAATGTCTAATAGGTATTGCTCGGTCCCTCAGTGTCCAATTAGAAAATCAAAAGACGTGTCATTCCATTAATTTCCAAAAAATAAAAAGCTTCTTAAAGAGTGGATTGTAAAATTAAGAATAGATAAGCCTTTTTCAAAACATATGACGATATGTAGTCTTCATTTTAAAGAAAGTGACTATATTTATCCGGGTAAATATTAGTATTTGACATTTTATTATTCCAAAATGTTAGTTTTATGCAAATAACTTTGGGACCATAGTGTCATAGATTTGTTTTTCTTTTTTAGTTTTCATCATTTTTGTCTTACATCCGTTGTGCTTAATTGTTCCAAGTTTTCAATGCGAAGCCTGAAAGTTTTGATAATTAATGTAAGTTTTGATAAGTAATTAATATTATTACTAACCGATAAACGTAGATTAAAGTTACAATGATGTGTTAGCATTTACCAGAACTACCAGCTTTACACGTACAATTACAAGAAAATTGCTTATTATTATAAATAAATTTGATTTCCACTTTTATTTGATTGGGCTCTTATGATCGCTCGTTTGAAGTCACAAGGCTTGTAAAATAACTGTTTTTTTACTTATAGATATTATTCCACATGTAATTATGTGGTTTGCATCAAGGCACAGTGGGACGAATCGCCAATCTAGGCGGAAATAGTTAACATCAACGAAATGAAAAAATCTTGTCGGTCTCTTGAAAACAATAGTCTAGCTAAGGCATTTACAAATTATTAATCGCTTTAAGCAAGTATTAAGAGAATAATGGGGGTTTGAATACGGTAGTTCCCTCATAATGCTTAGTCAGCGTATTTCCAAATTATATTGTAAAATCAATAGAATCATAGAATGGATCGTGTTTTTTTGAAAAAAATTTATGCTAGGCAATAAAAGACGATTCAGAAATTAAGTTTATATAAGTTTTTGGTTCTTTAAATGTGGATATAATACAGAGTATCCTCCTTTCTTTTCAATAGTCGATAAGCTATATTTTTTTCTTATAAAAAAAGGGGTTACTAAAAATCTACACTGATCTACACCGAGATATTTATACAAAATATAGTCCACACTATATAGAAATAAAGCATTCATTATGAACTGCTAATACCTGCTAATAAAGGTGTGCGCTTTTTTTAAAGGTATATATCTCTCATTGTTGAGAGCCTACATTTTTAATATTTTGAGGCAATACGGAGGTGCTAATGAAATTTATAGATATATAGTAAACCAGTTTCATTGGAACACACTACGGCAATCTCCGAAGCTATGAAAAAACGAGATTCGATGACCATAAGTACAACAATTAAAAGCAAAGAGCAAGATTTTTTCCTTTCTAGGAATAAGAAAGAAATAAAGCATGAAAACAACAGTATCTACAAACCATTAATTCCTTAAAACAAATACCAACGGAATAACAAAAGAATAAACACGCCACACTCGTCACAATAAGTCAGATAACTTGAACATCTTATTGATGAAGATCAGCGAATTTCATATTGTTTTGGAAAAAAATTTATACCACGGTATGGAAGACGATTCGGCAAGTAAGTTTATATTTATTTGGCTTTTTAAGTGTGATGTACCCTTCTTTATTTCCAGTAGTCAACTTATTTAGCTACTTACTCTAAACTACTACTTATTTAATTATTGTTAGTAAAAATGCGATAACTAAAAATCTATACCGACTTTGATAAATAGACAGATATTTCACAGAATACAATCAACATTATATAATGACAAATTTTTCATTACGCATTTCTTATTCCTGCTAATGTATGGTACAGTGTTTTTTTTCTAGGTATTAAGGTGTCATTATTAAGATCCGATATTTTTAATATGTGGGAACAGCACGGTCGTATAGATGAAATGTATATTTCAGGTTTTTTTTTTTCTTTCCTATCTGGAAGTGATTCCTGTCTGGAATCATCCTTTTCTTCAGTATTTCCCGAATATCTGGGTTAATTCCAAGACTATGGAGCATCTGAAGGTACAAGTTTTAAGGGGTTCAATTAATTTTAGGATGGCAACGAGATTGGATGCAAGGCATTCTACCATGTCGTCAATTGATTCATAGGAATAGATGGGTCCTATACAACGGGATAGTAGATGAAGGGATAGATTTATTTCATCTGCTGTCAGGTAATCTAGGTTTTTCCAAGATATATATTTTAGAAATAAAGTAGGATTCGAAAGATCATTGGAAATACGTATTAAGTCGTCGCTCACAGATTTTATGAGTATGAGTTGTTGACAAAAGTCCTCGAAAATATGATCGATATCAGTAAGGAAAGATTGGGCATGATTACTCGACTCGAAATGAACAATAAATAGGTTCAGGGAACATACCAGGTCTAAAATGAACTGTTTTTTGGGAGAATTGGATAGAATATTTGTATTGAAGTCGCCGGATGTATGCATTCAGATGGATGGATTCAGATCCATCAGATTCAGATGATTCGGAATGAAAAACAATTTTTTTTTACATTTCGATATTAGAATTTAATATATAATTTTTTAAAAATGTATTTTACGTTATTTTATAGTTAATATGTTGTTTATCTTTTTGAATAAGTGAAAATTGAATAAAGAAATATAAATAGAATTACTCCATTATTTACAATTTATCTAAATAATTTTATATTGGTTTTTTATTATTTTTTTTTTTTTATTTTTTTTTTTATTTTTTTTTTTTTTTTGATGACCATTGCCAAAAACCACTATTTTGACTTTTATTTATTAATTCATGCTTAAATGCAATTTTCTACAAACATTAACATAAAATAAGTCGCTTCCAGAATTATTTCCCCCTAGATTGGCGATTCGTCCCACTGTGCAAGGGTAGCCTGCCCTTCAATTAATTTTCTTTTAAAATTACCAATTATCTCTATCACATCAACTATGTCTATCCCCGTTCCTTCCGACATTTTGCAAAACTACTAGCGCACTCAATAGTTGATTGCGCCCGTGAATACGGACAAGGACCAATGATTGATAGACTTTTAGGTACTCTTTATTGACACTTTCAATATTAACTACAGATAAGTATGTATATATTAATGACATGGTCAGGGCTTATGTGCCTTTTAATAGGGAAAACAAAAAAAGTAGCTGAGTGAGAGATCTTTTTCCATCTAATTATCATACAATGAAAGGGTTCGGGGGAGCACTATCCTAAAAGAATTATTGTTTTGGCTGCAAGTACATTCATTGATTGACACTATAGTTTCTAATTAATCCGGCGCTGGTCGCGCCCCTCCGTGGGACACCGTTGGTCGCGCGTGAGCAAATTGCTCACACCTCAATTTTTGGCTATTCTATTATTTTTCAGCAGCATTCTTCGTCATATTTTTGTTTCTTTTAATTTAGAATATGTTCATCATTAAATTATTAATCTACTTATGGTGTTTTAATCAGTTTAATGCATTTATTATAATTTATTTATAGGAGGGGAATGAATAGAAGAGAGTAAAATGCTTAGTAACAAGAATAAAATTCTTTATTAACACGATTTTTAGTTAAAAAAAGAAGTAGTTATTGTAAGAAAAGTGCAGTAGCATACATTAACCAAAATTATAAAAAGAAAAATACGAAATTTTTAGTTGAAAAAAAATTATAAAAATATAAAAAATCGCATGAAGTTGGTACCGTGGAATAGGAAGAATATAATGTAAACAATAACGAATAACAATCTAAAAACGAAATACCCCATTTTACTCAAAAATATAAAAACTAATCTAAACGTTTACTAAAAAAATCTAAGAGAAGAGACGAAAATACCTAGTCATTTTTTTCTTCCGGACAATCCTCCAAAAGCGGTAATATCTTCGCAGCACATCTTGTTCCACTCATTTTCCGAACTAAACTAACAAACAGAACAGTTACAATACTTTATCAAAGAAAAACAAACAAAAACGGGCTCATTACAGCGGAGATGGACATGTCCGTGCAGGTCTCAGCGACCCGCACGGTGGCTCAGTTCTGTGTCACGGATGGTCGCGCTGTGAGCATTTTGCTCACGCTCCCGTTTTTCGAACAAAACGTTTTATTGGGGCTTAGCGCGGCAATTTTTTCTTTTCAAAAGCAACTTCCTAAAGTGAGTTAATGTATAAATGACAAATAGAAAAAATATCAGAATTAAAGAAAAAGAAATAAGCGAAATACACAAGATTTTCGGCAAGTGTGAGCAAAATGCTCACAACGCGACCAACGCCGGGTTAAGTATAAATTCAAGTATTTAATCTAATTTAACTTAATTCTAATAAAGAAATTTGACTTAAATATCTAAAAGCTTCTGTATTAAAATGCATTTCCATTAAATTAAGAAACGTAAATTAGCGTTGAAGTTAATTAGTTTGGGAAAAAAACCCCTTTAAAATAAGGATCGCAATGTTAAAATAAACAAGAGTTTTCCGGCCGATAAACTCAATAGTACCTACCCAGTTACATTAGAGTCGTTAGAATTCATGAGGCTGCTTAAACACATGAAGTTTCCTTTAACGACAGTTGCCTGATTCCACACTTCCCATCCGCCGATTAAAGCTTGCGTGATAGTTCGGAAACTCATAATACCCCCCCCCCCCCCCACCCTCCTTCCAATCCACAATGCCTAGTGGTCTTGATCAGTTTCTAAGTTCCAAAAACTTATATTGATCGTTTTAAGTTCACAATTATTAAACGTATTAAAATAGGGGTGGGTTCCGATAAAGTACTTCTACTTGAAAGTATGTCAAAGGATCAATTTTAGGTAGAGTTTACTGAGAGTAAAATAAATTTTGTTACATCAAGTATCATTGATATGTTTCGATTGTACGAATAAGGAATATTATATATTCATAGCACACCTTGGACTAAACGAATTAAAACCGAAATAGTTATTTTCATCACTAGTACCAAAAGTGGTTGTTTTCGGTGCGCGGGCGAGTTAAAAGCGGCCCCTAGACGATCAATATATACGTCAATATATTGGACAATAACTGACATTGTAACATAATATTGAGCGTCTGTAGATCTCATTGGAAGATAGTGCAATATATTGGGTCAGCAACAGTTTGATTTTTACTGTGCAATCTATTAAATACTGCGTCATCTGTTGGCAATATTGCTCAATACTACTGAAATACGTATAATTTTTACAGCTCAAGAATGGTCCTCCAAAAAAAGAAGGCAAAGAAACTTGATGAGTCCGAAGAATTAATATCGCTAACACACAAACACCTTCAACAACGTCAAACAGACTTAGAAAAAATTATTTCAGCTTGGGCGATAGAACTCGAGAAAATGACATCGCAGCAACTAATGTTTGCAAAAAAGGCTATCAATAATATATTGCTTGAGGGCCTTAGCACAGGGAGTCAAGTCACTGGCTTCGCTAATTCTTAGTTCACCTCACAGATTTTCATGAGTGTACTTATTTCTTTTTTTAAACCATTCCTTCACCCACCTGCGCTTCTTTTTTTTCCTCCTTTTTCGAAGCTACAACTAATGCTATAGCAACAATACTTGCTGTCTTCTTATTCCACTTGTTGACCGCAAAATAATATTTCACCATGTGGGTTGGCCAAAAATAATATTGTACAAAATATAGTTCAATACATTTAAGTAAATATTGATCATCTAGCAGCCGCTTAATGCGAGGGGCGTTGCCGGGCGCGGAGATTAGACCAAGCACCGAAAACAACCACTTTTGGTACGTGTTATGAACAATACTTTTCATCATACTGTTCATACCTGAGTACTTATTACGTATTATATTAAAACACTTTTATATTTTATTAACAACAACTTAGAATCTGGCCACACATGTCCGCACCGGATCCGCACAGTAGCAATAATACAGGTTATGTTCATAATATTTTTAATTTAACTTACATATTACCTTTAGTTATGCCCAAAGTGGCCTGTGTCTGACATGTGTGACTTGAACTTTAGGCATAACTAAAGGTAATATATAAGTTAAATTAAAAATATTCTGAACATAACCTGTATTATTGCTACGGTGCGGATCCGGTGCGGACATGTGTGGCCAGACCTTTACAGATACAATGTAAGAAATTAAATCGACGCCTTTTTTTTTTAAAAACAATAAAATCTGTTTATTAACATCTGACTATTAACAAAAACAATCTGTCTATTAACCTACAATAGAAGAAAATCACTTATATATATACAGTACAAATCTGATTATTCATTATATTAAAACCATAAAGTAGGTGACTTTAAGATTTTCGCCATTTCTGAGAAATAAACAAGCATAACTTCATCACACACAACCCGAACATTTCGTCTTTCTAACCAGCAACGAAATCTGCTGGATTCGCTTTCATATAAAGCGCGGGATTTAGCTAGAAGCAGTTCGTTTAAAGTTTCTTAGGCTTCTTCTAAAAATTCTTCTGGTATATCCATGTTATTTTGCACTTCAAACATGCTACTTATATGAGAACGAAGCGCAGTATAGCTACAAGTAACCTTCTTCAAACACATGTTTATTAATATATATTGGTAGCAGGTAAAGTTAGTGCAGCAAAAAGATTTTTTCACCATACTACGATGTAATCATCTGTTTTACACACCTAATTTGCGGTCCGAAAGCTACACTTCGCCGCCCTAGGGCCGAAAATGAATATTTCGCCCTAGGGCCGCCAAATCAGCTGTTTATTATTTTAATTCATTCATTTCATTATATACATTACATAAGTTTTTTTTGCTCGTATTATTGTATAGTTATTTAGTAATTATGGCTAATAATATATCAGAATCTATAAATAGAAGAGCAAAAGAAATCTTAGCAGATTTGTTACCAGCAAAATCAAAAGATAGGTATGACAAAGAGTATACAAAGCTTTTTTTTTTTTTTTTTTGGACTTTAAGGCTTCCAGTGAAGCCCTATACTGCCCATACTAACGCCCATGGCACTGGGTGATACTTCTCCTACGAAAGAAAAGCACCACCCAGGGCGGGACTCGAACCTGCTGCTCCGGCATGGGAGTACGGCGCTTTACCGCACAGCCACACCGGGCCCCTTACACAAAGTTTATTATACTTTGTAATAAAAAATTTAATCGAAATAGCCAATTTCGATATATAATAACATAACGTAAAACAATCCGTACATTAAACATTCATCATGTCCCCCTAACCACAAGATAACCTTCTAACAAAGAGGTACACTTAACCAAAAGAAAATCTTGTTTTTGATTAATGTTATATCGTATTAATATTTATTGTAGTATGGTGAAAAATAGCGTTCGTGCCTCGGGCCAAAGTGCTTTTGCAGGCCCTCGAACTTTTCATGACCTCGACTACGTCTCGGTCAAAAAATATCTCGGGCCGGCAAACGCCCACTTTCGGCCCTTGGTACGAAATATACTATTCAGGTCTAGGCCCGAAAAGTACTACTTTACGGACTCAAACCGAGTATTGAAAACACATTTTTTTTTATGCAGTATGATGGAAAATCTATTTTTGGGTATGTTAGGATACCGAAAAAGATGTTTAAGTGACCCAACTCAATTGGAAGAAACACAGTAAGATAGGCCGTAGCACATATTATAATTTTATTTATGATCAGGTCGTCTCAGGTACATAAAGACGATGAATAATCAAAAAAATTTTAACAAAATATCAATGTTAATAAAACATCGGCTCTGTAACATCGATGTCTTAGAAACATGGACATCGATGCAAACGTAGTTCGTGTGCGATGGCGAATGATCTAAAACGTTTCAAATTATCTTATTTTGCAAGTGAGCAATGAAGAACATAACTTTTATTCTTACTTAATAATAAAATTTCTTTGATTAGTTGCATTGATACATTTTTAAAAAGGACTTTAAATTATCATTTTAAGAACGACAAGGTTTATTTTTGGTTTCTTGTATATTTAATAGGATAAAACTTATCCTTATTTAATATTCTATTTAATTCCAGTTTATTGAGGAGTATGTGGCAAATTATGCAAGTTAAGGCAGCTAGTGAAGGAATTCCAAGAATTTAATTATTTAATAAATAACGGACTTAAAAAAAAATATATATTACTTCTTATTATTATTAAAGTTTTTTCATCTTCTGAGTAATGGAGGAATGTTTTGGATTATTCATAATTGCTAGAATAATTTATCGTAATAACCTCAAATCGAAATTTATCACTCGATATGCATTCATTATCGAGTGTTTAATTTTTAAATAATTATGCTATAAAAACCATAATGTTCTTAAAGAAAATAAAAGGATGAATTTATGAATGTATAAAATACATAAATTCATACACCAGAACTGTAAATTACTCTTCCAACATATTACATTAATGATTAATTGGTTAAGTGAGTTTTATCAACAGTTTTTTATGTAAGAGAAATAATGAAATTTCAAGAATATTTACCGTTATATTATTTTTTCTCAGTTCTCTGTTTATCCATATTACTTTCACATACCTATATATGAAATATATAGTAAGTGGAAGTATTGCGATCGTGAAAATTTTCGACTTCCGGTTTTCGACGGAAATACACGTTTTGGGGTCCCCTGAGTCAAAATAACCAAGTCCCGCGAAATGGTCTGTGTGTGTGTCTGTGTGTATGTGTGTGTGTGTGAACAGACTAGCTCAAAAACTATAAACCGTGCGAACCTGAAATTGGGTATTTAGAGTATGTATAAGCCCGCGATGTGACAGATATATGACAAGAAAAAACTTTTATTTAATAATAAAGAAATTTAGTGTACTTTAAATAGCAACCATAAACAAAAATAAGTAAATGAATGTGGAAGAATGTGTGACTTTGGGAAATGATATTTATCAAAACACGTCAATTTCTAATCTAAGTAAGTTGGTAAGTGAAAGTTGTGTGTTGCGCGCACGCACCAGATTTTTTTTTATTTGATTTTATGTATAATTAATCTGTTATCTTAATTTAATACATTAATTTTCATGGGCTGATCTATTTATTTCTATCTACATATTTAAGAGAAAAACCAAAATATGGTATATATATATATATATATATATATATATATATATATATATATATATATATATCTTCAATTATTTTTGTTGCCTAAAAGACTTAAAAGTTATCTTTATAATTCGGTGGGACAGGGTGAAGAGAATAGGTTGACTTGACCTGGATATGTGCTTGGTGGTTCTAGAGACTATGGTGATCTATTCATGGCTAAGGCTAATCTTTTTACTTCTTACAAAAATTAATTAAAAATTTTAGATATTTTTCAAGTCATCAAGACAAGAACATTTTTTGAAGTACCATGGGATTTGATAAAATATTCATAAAAATAACTACTCAGACAGGTAGGTGCTTGGTAAAATTTATCTTTAATTTTAACAGATGGAAGAAGAATGTTTAGTACTTCAAAATGGTTGATACTTCAAAAACCGAAGTCTTAGCAGGAAATAAGCACTATGAATACTTCTATGTTTTTATTAGTATTTCCACGCAGGAGTTAGCTAATGTTGTAAGTACGGAGCTTGTTTCAAGCTGAATTTGATGCTCTTCCACTTTTATCTCAAAACATTTTCCATTTAAGCTACATACAAAAAGCTATGTTTTTCAGCTATAGACGTTGGAACACGGTTTCCACCAAAATCATAAATATGCAGATTTTTGATGTTCCGAACCCGACTAAATTACTAAACTGATTTAGACATCAAAGATATCATTCTATTTTGAAAAGTATATAGTAAAGAGAACGCAATTCTTTGTGATCTGTATTTGCCGATTTATATGCGAGAAACAAAAAAAAAAAATCCTAAAAATTTCACGGATTTTAGCCCGCTAAAGAGTGGGCTAATTTCAAAGTTAAGGAGCTCGTTTACACAAAATTGGATATCCTAAAACTATTATAGGTAATATTTTTTATTTGGAGTAGCCCTCTTCAAATTGCAGGCTTTGGAACCTGAGCGTAATTCATTTTTCCGCTAAAGTGGCTAAATTGGTAATCGGTTTTGGCAAAAAGACTTCACCGATTTTAACTGCGAGGAACTCATTCGTATTTTTTTTAAAAAAAGAACACAATTGTTTTTGCGATAAATTGTTTTCGAGTTATGAGCGAAAAAAAAAAAAAAGTTAGAGTTTCGATTTTGTTTGCCTATAAAATTTGATGGCAACCGATCTGAGGTAGAAGACTTTCATATTTGATGTCTAGTCTATGTTCATATTGTTGTCTAGTTGTCTAGAGCTTTGAGGCTATATGATCAAAAACTTTCTTCAAATCAGACACCTTTTTGGCCTTCAGCTCCCAGTCTATTAGGAAAGTGATGCGTTCCGAAGGAAGTTTTTTTTTCTTTATAATAATTGAAGCGTGAAAATGCAAAGGGTCTAAGTGCAAAATAAAATAAAACAAAGTTTCTTTTTGCCAAATTGTTATATGTGCCAAAGCCATTCTTCAGAAATGGGTATAAATAATGTTTTGTTGTTAGAAAAGAGTTCATTGAACGTATGACAGATGGCATGGGTGTAATAAGCACTGAACCTTATGGGTATAATTTCTGAATGCACTTATAACCTTATGCATTTCCTAGCCTCAATTATATTATAATTATTTAATTATTATGTAACATTTCTGCATTATGATATAATTATTCAGTTGCCTTTTACCAAAAATTGCATCTTATTTATTTCTATATATGAAAAATTCTTAATCTTTACCATTTGAAGAAGCAATAAAGTTTCATATTCTGCTGAGTGAGCATCAAAAAAATGTCAGAAGTGTTATTAAATTCAGTATAAACAAAATTTTATACCTAATATTCTAAAGTTCTATAAAGTCCTTTCTGCTGTATCATTAAGTTAGTTAGTAACGAATAATTAATCCTTGTAGTAGTTATCAGGGTTAATGTATGTATTTATATTTTTTAAACAGTTTGTAAAATTAAAAATATGAAAAAATGAGTACAAATAATTATTAAAAATAACAACTGGTCATCTACCGCAAATGAATTGAACAAGGAATACGAAAAATAAAACGAATTCTTAATTGATTCAGATTATTCTTTAAAGGATCTTCATTCAATTTTATTCAGTTATTTTAGATGTTTTTATTTCTTTAAATTAAATTAACATTAAATTAAATTTTCTTAGAAATAAAATATTCATTAGAAAAAGAAAGAACGAAAGAATTTATTACTACATTCGTGATATAATAACTCACGAACGGGTTTACTTTAATAATAAGCATTTTTCGATTGATACTTTAATTCATAAATCTTAAATAATCTATGTATTTATAATATATTTTTTTCAACATTCAAATTGTTCAACAGATTATCTTGTTATTTAATTTTAAATATACCTTTTACGAAACAGAATGTTTGATTTTTCATAATCAATCAATCTGACCGACATGGCACACTCAGCGTCTCAGAAGATTACAATAAGAAAAAAAGAAAATAAAAAGCACAAATGAATTTTATGTCAAAACTTTGGGTCGCAGTTCAAGGTTTTATTATTTTTTTTTTTTACGTTCATATTAATGCAAATGTTAATACTAACGTTAGTTCTTCATATTTAATACAAACCTTTAAAATAAAATATTTTATACAGTACTTTTGTACTATTATCGAACACTGAGTTTTCTTAATTATTAAAAATTATTTAAAAAATGTGAACCATTTTTGAAGCAGAATAAATTTTACTGGATTGTCATTAATTTACCTAAAGTAGTCTAATGCAACGACTTCATGAGTGATATAAAACTGCAAATAAAATACTATTAAAAAAAATTGGATACTCGTCATTTTCAAGAGTTATAAACTTTAAAGGGATGAAATGAACCTTTCTGTTAGTCATTAGCATTTTAATTATATCTTTAATGAAATCGTTATAAATAACTATTTTAAAGATGGAACAAGGAGTTGAATGGAATTCAAATATTTTCATATCTGATTAAGAGATGGTTGATGGATCTGAACATAACTGAGCTATAAAATGAAGTGTTTTGTGTTGCAGAAATTGTGATAGAGAATTTTAAATAAAAGGTAAATAGGTTAACTTTAATTTCGATACATGAAATTCATGTTAGATTATAAATATTAAAATATTATCAATACATGTTTAATTAGGACACCCGATTTGCAGAAACGTAATTTTATTTTTTTTAACACACATATATGATATGGTAAGGAATAGCATTCTCAAGTCTTATTTTTAATGAGGTTACCAGACTTGATGAAGGTTTAGTGCTCTTTTGATGTTTGTAGGCATTGTACCATCAGGTCATTAATTTACAAGTCTTTGTGAGAAAGCTATTTTTTTTTTTAAATGCTCACACTGTATCTCAAGAGTTAATAGAATCATACTTGCCTCATTTTTTTCTGCCTTTAAGGATCCCTAGACCAATCAATTTAAGTTAAAATTGCAAAGGTATTCTTCTGACTTTAATTGTTAAACTGATTCGCGTTTGATATATTTTCAACATTCCTCCGGATTTACATTTATATTCTAATTTTAATTTGCCACTCGTTTTATATTCAAAATATATATTAATTACATGGACAAGGATATAAAATTAAACTTTAATATCATACCTTTTTAAATCCTACATTTAACGATTATGCATACTTGAAACGGTTTTAATGTCTGCAACTAAAAGTGCGAATTCGTTTTTACGAATTCCATTTTTTTTTCTAGACACTAAGGATAGGTTCCCCATTGCTTCCAGAGGAAAAAAGAAGGGTTAGAAAATGGAACTTAAGTGCTCCGCTGCAAAGTAGAATAAAGAAAAAATGTACTAGAAACTATTGGCATACCTCTAAATATAATAAAAATAGATTTCCGTTCTCGAAATATAGTGTCAATTAAAATATTGTAACACTTATGTTGGGGTTAACAATTTTTATTCAAAGGAAAATAACAATGTTCAATGCCACACGAATTATAAAAACAACTAATTGAACAGGTTACAATTATCACTTTGTAACACACTAATAATCGCCTTAAGACTAATATAGTCCAGTAATCGCTCCTTATAGATAGTCGTGAGGAGAATGTTCTAGATCCTAGAACGCCGTAGATGGTACTCGAACATCGTAGTCACAAACACGTGCGTGCTATGACAGTTTGTTCCAAATGTTAGTTCGTTCCATCGAAAGGTCTAGGACTTTTAACCATATGTTTTTTTGATGTTGTTTTTTGTGTTCAACGTTACAATATTAAAAGCTTCCCATCAACAGTATTATTTAAAAATTGCATTGTTTAGATTTTCTTGTCGATATCGGTCTAGAAGATATTATATTATTAAGTTTATCCCACTTTAAGAAATGCTATTAAAATTTATCAAAAGCACAGGTTCATAAACCTGAAAGTTTTTATTACTCTCTAATGCATATTTTATCATTATTCCTTAAATGTTTTGTTTAGATTTTCTTGTCGATATCGGTCTAGAAGATATTATATTATTAAGTTAATCCCACTTTAAGAAATGCAATTAAAATTTATCAAAAGCACAGGTTCATAAACCTGAATGTTTTTATTACTCTCTAATGCATATTTTATCATTATTCCTTAAATGTTTTGTAATGGGATTTTTTGTTGATGAGCGGAATCAACCAAAACGGGCCTAACTTCCAACGAAGCGGAATGAAATGCGGTAATTGAAAAAATATTTGATGTTGTCTTCATTGCTTAATGATTTATGTACGTGAATCCAGGGCTTTTATCCGTCCCAATAATATTTCTAAATATTTGGAACTACAATCGAAATTGTTGTTATTAGACCGCACCCCTAACCAATTTCATCACATTAACTTCTACGGTCAACTAATTCCCTTCATTAGAACTACTATCAAGTTTCATATTGTGAATAGTCATTTTAGATTAATAAAGCTTCTCAACATTGTCGAATTGCTGATACTTAGCACATTCCATTGTTTCGAAGGAATTGATTAAAACAAAAAATTGTTTCAGACGAAACAAACATGTGACCGAAATCCAATAGGTTCAAACGTTGTTCATAATTGTGATACTTTCTTAATTTATTTTTTATTTTGTTGCTAATGAAGAAAACTTTCTATTTTGCTTAGAAATAATTGAGAAGTTTTTTTTTTTTTTTTTTCTATGTATATAACATTTTTTCATGGTAACATTTACAAAGCGTGCTTACCACCTTCTACTAAAATGCAACTTTATGGAATACATCCATTAATTTTCGATTTTAGTGGTAACAAACACAGTCCCTAGCATTTTTGTATATACAGATTTGTCAATTTTCCAACTCCTGCATAATAAGCATATTAATGTAACGTTATATCGTCAAATAAAAACATATGGTTTAAAATCCAAACCTTTTGTTGGAACGAACTATCGGTCAGAACAAACCGTTGGAGCACGTGGATGGACCTAGATCTTTTCGACGGAGATCTGGTACCTCCCTGGAGGACCTCGAACCATCTAGAAGGTTCCTTTTACGACTATATATAAGGAGCGAGTGACTGGGCCTGTTAGTCATAGTGTTTGTCTTGACTGTGAAGCTCAAGCCACATGATTTATGTGCTACAAAGTTATAATGTTTGTAACCTGTTCGGATATTTGAGTTGTATTGATGATGTTGTATTAATTCGTTTGGCATTGATAATTGAATATATCTGTTAAATAAATATTTTTTGACCAACAGAAGTGTTACAATAATAAAGAAACTTTTTAATAATTTATCAAACAAAATTAATTTGGAATAAGATATCTAAACTTATTAAGATTCTTACTTTATATAAAATAAAATTAAAAACACAATGCTCTGTGGTAATATTTACACGGATATAACCAGGAAATAGATTACATTAAATATTGAGAAATATAAATCAGAGAATAATTTTCGACCAAGCTCTTAGCTATCAAATCCCCATCTACTTCTTTTATGTAAATTTTAATATTTTATAACAAAACAATTACAATATTATGGGTAAAAATAAATGTAATCGTTCGAATAGATAATAGTTATTGTTAATATTGGGGCGCCGACTATCAGTAACAGTTACTACTTGGAAGAAGTATCATCAGTTTGTTTTGTGATAAGGTCATATCATGAGACAATAGTTTTGTTAGGACCGTCTTAGGAATATGAGTGACTAACTAAAGATGTGCGGAAGAAGATGCGTTTAAAAGTTTGGTAAGCAATTATTTTTTATACTATATAATAACTTAATCTTGAAGTTGAAGGATTTAGTTGTTTTCAAATTAAGGAATCTCTTTCATATTTTCTAAAATGTAAAATGTCACCCAAAGTTTCTGGGCTTCTGGCCCAACTCAAATTCAGGGGTATCTGTAGTACATTTTAAGATTCTACAACCATCAGTTAGTTGAGAAAATGTTTTTGTACGGCATACATGTCTTCTATGGTTGCAGAGAGCGACAATCACAGGATGTATTGTTAAATGTTATTAAATGAAGGTGAATCGATAGAAGGCGTATTTACGACTCATAGTAAATTAAAACAGAATGTAAAAACGTTTGATTCTTGTGCCTTACGGAAACCGAGAACGATTACTGTTCCTCTAAAACCACTTCATATTGCGTTCAGAAATCTATTATGGAACTTTAGTTTGTAAACTTTTTTTAGAGATTTTTTTATTATTTATAGATTTACAAAATAAATGATGTTTTTGTATTCGGATTGGTGTTTTTAAGGCTATTTCGGATAAATTATCCTTACAATCAATTGTTAATTTAGATGACTTTATAATGGAATAATAATAATAAATATATAACAAATTTTTGTATGTGAATAGTAGGAAAAATTAAAAACCTACATAAAAAAAGAGTTTGTAAACTAAAAAATAATTAATTAAAGATTCTCTAGTACCATATTTTTTTCACACCGTAAACAGCTTTAAATAATTTGAGCATCACGTATTTACTCTCTAAAGTATCCGATTTTTTTATTGTTAAATAAAAATATTTATTTGTGATAATCCGGGAATGCAAGCATAATACTCCATCGCGTCCGATTTTATAATTCTTTATTTAGTTGTTAAAAACTTCTTTTAGTTACCATGGAAACAAATAATTTCCATTAAATATGTATATTTCAAAAAAGTTGATAACTCTTTCCCATGAAAAGAACGCCATAACTAATAATCCAATGGTTTTTTAGTAAAGATGTATGCGCATGCGTGGGTTTAACGTGGTTTGAGTTGTCTGAATAGTTTTCTTTTCCTCTCAGGTATATGTTTATCCCTTTATTTTTATATTTCATATTTATCCATTCCTTTTTTTTTTTTATACATAACGAGACAGTTATTTCTCCATATAAACAATTTAAGCGCCCTCAGAACACTTTTATGACGATAAAACCTTCCCGATATTATTATCGATTCTGATTATACATGAGGAGTTCAACATCGTTTGAGCCGGTTTTTAGGGAAATCGAAAAAATGGGACTAAATTTATGAAATAAAGTGCCGCCTCCGTTCGATAAATTTGGATGAAATTTTTGTTTTCACATCGCAGACATATACATACACCAAATACCCAATTTCAGGTTCGTGAAGTTTATAGTTTTTGAGCTAGTCTGTTCACATACATGCCATTCCGCTGGACTTGATTATTTCGAATCCCCGGGACCCCAAAAGGCGTGTTTCCGTTATATTTCATGGGTAAGTGAAAGTAGAAATTTACGTCAACCACATCAAATATAAATACCAGTAAGTAGATTAAAGTAAATATACCAAATAGGAATTACCAGATATAGGAATAATACTTGATCAAGTACGTGAAACGTGACAAATTTTTTACAAGGATTGTTTTTAAGTCTTCAAAGATAAATTATATTTATAAAGGTCTTGAAACATTATTGAAGCTACATATAAAAATAAATAAATAAAAGCTTGACGAACCCGACGGTTAGATGCCGACAACACCAATCTCTCCCTCCTTACATACCTCCATAAATCCACTCCCATCTAATCCCAACTCCACAAGATCAGCCCTCACAGAATCCTCCCATCTTCGCCTCGGCCTACCACCCATTGGGAATTTTACAGTCGGCAAAGCGCTTATTAATATTTAGGTATTGGTTCGCAACTAAGAACCGCAATTTTGCCCAGCCACTTTAACCGACACGCAACTATAACTACATTTACCGGGTAAAGTTAACGGAATTCTGCATTGTCTAGTCGTCTAAATTCTCCTGTCGATTCATCCTTCTTTGGCACAAATATTCTACGCAGTACTTTATTTTCAAAAACCTTAAGTCGTTGCTTATCCCTTACTGCTAGCGGCCATGTTTCACATCCATAAAGAACCGTGGGAAGTATTAGGGTTTTGTAAATTATAAATTTTAAATTTTAGGACAGAAGGCGTGAGCCAAGTAATTTTGCAACCGAAAAATATCAAGAATTTCCTCCCTTTAGCTTAGCCTCAACTTCATCTTAAATTTTGTTTTTTCAAGCTATTGTAGATCCTAAATATCTAAATTTTTCGACGGCTTCAAACGTATTCATTTGTACTTCACTATCGCCAAAATCGTCGACGTTTCTAAAGGCAACCCTCCTAGCAACTTCACATTTATCACACTAAGCTAGATTATAACACTTTTTTGCCACCCAAACCGCAATTCAATTCAAATTATTAAATGTAAGAATAGAATTTAAATAAATCTATTTCAATATCAGTGACGTTGATTGAAGCTATATATATATGAAGGTGTGACAAATTTATTAAGATTTCTTTATGTCTAAATAACGAAATTTAATTTTATTGATATGACAGGATTTATTTCGAACTAGCAACAACACATTTATTAAATTAGGATAGATATAACACTTTTCTGCTACCCAAAACAGCAATTCAATTTATAAAATTATTAAATGTAAAAAAAGAATTTGAAATAATTCATTCCGGTATCAGTGAATTTATAAATCATAAAAGGTGAGATAAATTTATATAGATTTTTTAAATGTCCGATTAACGAAATTTAATTTTTTGATAATAGAGGATTTATTTCGAACTAACAAAAACACATTTATTACATTAGGCTAGATTATAGAACTTGTCTGTAATCAAGTAAAGCAAAAGAATTTATAAGGTTATTGAATATAAAAATATAATTTTAATCAATTCATTTCAATACCAGCGACATTAAAAATCGATAAATGTACGATAAATTTATTGAGATTGTTTAGTAAATGATGTTCGTAATTTATAACAATTTTCAATTGATACATGGCAATAATGACACAAAAGGATCTTGTGTTATTATTAACTAGCTGTATATACCGGTTTCACCCGGAGAATTTCATTTTTAAAATCTATTAAGTGAGACTTTTATCGACTCAAACTGTGGATTTCGTAAAAACCAATGTAAAGCGATTATATAACAATAAAGAATATACCCAGAGATCGGCTAAAGTTATGCAATTTTAATATGAACAGGTGTTCGCACCTGGTCTGAAAGAACCACTGAGCGAAATTTGGAGAATTAAGGACAAACGGTAAGAATTTCATCTTTATATACATAGATTATAGCTGTATATAAAGAAACGGTCGATTTTGTTCAAAAAAAACATTGTAAAGTGAGATCATTATGATTTTTATAACAATAAACAATATCAGCTGAAGATTGGCTGAAGATATGCAATTTTAATATGAACAGGTGTTCGCACCTGGCATCAAAGAACCACTGAGCGAAATTTGGAGAATAAAGGACAAACGGTAAGAATTTCATCTTTACATACATAGATTATAGCTGTATATAAAGAAACGGTCGATTTTGTTCAAAAAAAACATTGTAAAGGGAGATCACTATGATTTTTATAACAATAAACAATATCAGCTGAAGATTGGCTGAAGATATGCAATTTTAATATGAACAGGTGTTCGCACCTGGCATCAAAGAACCACTGAGCGAAATTTGGAGAATAAAGAATATCAGCTGAAGATCGGCTGAAGTTACGCAATTTTAATATGGACAGGTGTTCGCACCTGGCATCAAAGAACCACTGAGCGAAATTTGGAGAATTTAGGACAAACGGTATGGATTTCTATAAAGAACAAACAAACAAACAGAATTTCAACTTTATTTATATAGATTAATCCTAAAATTAATTGCAAATTAATTAATAATGTTAATATTATGGGTAGATTAATATTTATTAAACGAGAATATACAATTGTCAATGCCAAACGAATTATAACAACTCAAATATTAGAGCAGGTTACAAAAATTATCACTGTGTAACACTCAAATAATCATATGGCTTGAGCTTCACCACAAGACAAAGAATAAGACTAAGTGGTCCAGTCACTCGCTACTTATATATAGTCGTAAAAGGACTGGCGTGAAAGGTTCCAGGCCTGCATGGATTGAACTTAAACAATCTAGTCCCTAACACGTGCTCTGACGGTTTGCTGCAACCGCTAGTTCGTTCCAACAAAAGGTCTGGGATTTTTTTGGTTTTTTATTTAACGATTTAACGTTACAATATTAATCAATGCTATTAAAACTACTGACTCATTTGTAGCAAAAAATAATTTATTTTATTTATTTAGCAAGTTGATTCCTTAGGAATTATTTAGATTTATTGGCATCAGTTAGCTATGAATTTTATAGAAAATTCTTTGTTATACTTTTACAAACTTCCTGAACAAGTATACATCCTTTACCTATAACTAGGTATAGGCCTGTTCCCAGTCAGTGGATCGGCTAAAAGATCCCAAGGTTTTACAGGTCCTAACTCCTCCCTCTATAAAATGAGTGCTTCAGTTCACAGAGCCGGAGGAAAAATAAGGTCGATGGAGTGTGATGGTGACCACATCAACTAGCGATAACCGCATGTCAGGGAACATTACGCCCACACCGAGTATTGGACCATTTACTCCCGAAGGACCAAATTGTGTTGGTTTTTAAATAGATTCATTTTCCTGCAGCATTATGTCCTAATTGAAATCGAGACTTGTAACTGTTAGCTTTTTTTATGGAAATGAGGTCATGTTTATATTTTTCAAAGTGCTGTAGAAGTGAATTTTCCTGAGAAATGTTCAAAAAGCCTATGGGATTTCACCTTGGCACCACTAAAGATGGAAAATATGAACTAAATGTATCACCAAAATTTAATTCATTCTTCTATGCCATGGTTTGGTTTATCAAAAAGCTGTGGATCAGATCAATTTTCGGAACCAACGATTTGGTGGACCCAACTAGCTCTATAAAATTGACTGACATCCTTAGAATAACTTTTAAGGTTTAAGTATTAAATTGGGCGCACAATAGACGCAAGGTGGTCGAGGTGCACTTGAAGGAATCACATTATACACTATATAAATAAATTATTTCACCATAAGGAATCTATTAATTAATAATTAAAATGCATAAAATTCACTTCTCTAATCCAACTTAAATGTATTTACAGTGTAGTTTTACTTGAATATTATGTATTTATTGTTGTATTGTATGTTTTTGATTTATTTTTATTACACATTTTCTGTTTATTGTGGAACACTATACACCATATATTATTATTATCAGAGAACGCATTAAAACTTAGTTCTTTTTTAATTAATCAGATAATTATAATAAAGTTGGTCGTATAACACCAACGATGTTACCCGTCTGTATTAGCTTCCCAACTATCCTCAGCTTCACAAACAAAAACAACTTTAATTGCATTGGAAAAATAAAGAATAGGTACTATTTACAATTTCTATGCACATACTAATTGCTATATCACTACATCAAATCTTAATAAATCTAACTATTTTTATTTCCTCAATAAAAAATTCTATAAATTGATGTTTCCAAATTTTATAATTTATTATTTTGTATTGATATAAAGTAATAAACGCCTTTATCACTTTATATTGTATAAGTCGGTTATTTTGAATCTTCAATTTTATATAGGAGCTCAGGCCCAAATAAGCATTTTTATTATTTAAATTTATACATACATAATACATTAAAGAACATAAACGAAAATTCCATGCTCATCGATAGACATAATGACACATGACTGATCCTATCATTATTATTTATTAAGCATTATTTATTATAAAACTTATACTTGATATACTCGTACAATAAAACTGCAGTAAAATAAATAAACAAGAAGTGTTGAAAAAAAATAATTAAAATATTAAACTAAGACTGTAGACATAATACTGAAAATATTACATCCACTTTTTACAAAATTTTCTTACTTAAAATTAATTGCAACTATCCAAATATAGAGGAATCGATAATCGAAGGAAAATTTAATTCGGATAGACAAGGGGCAATAGAAAATCCCCCAGAAAGGTTCAGCATGTTAATTATGCATTAATTTACTGTTTATTATAAAAGTCATTCAAATAAAATAATTAAGTATTTATTATTATAAAATAGTATAATATTTAGATTAGATTTCATTGTTTTACGGCGGCTTTCTTTTGCTTTTATGATTTTTTTTCTAAAGATTATTTTGCCATGGTTAAGTTGACATTGTGAATGTTTTATAATGATACAAACGATTATAATCAATTATTTAAGATATTCCAATACATTTTAATAGGAAATTAATCAAACTTTGTAGTTTTTAAAAAAGTGTAAAAAAATAGGCTAGATTGTAGGATAATTTGATATTTTGAGGGGGAGGGGGAACTGAAGGCAGCATGGGAAACTCTACAGTTTAAGCATGACAATGCCAGCTTAGTTCCTAATTATTCATATGACAATAAGATTAATATTAATAGAGGATAAGTAGCTAAGAGTTATACATCCAAATTGTTATTTGAAAACTGATTGTCTAGGGATACTGACTTATTGTATTCCTCTCAAACTGCTTGTTTTATTAGCCATTAACTCTTAAACGTCAGTTAGTTAGTTAGGAATATAGGGGGCAGATGTTATATGGGCTGTCCTGCCTATATCGGGCCACCTTACTGTGGGTCGGTAATTTAAACTATCGATAGTTCCCATCCCTATACTAGATAAATGTACAAATTTACTTAAAGCTAAAAGGACACACCTAAAATAGCCTGTATGTCACAAAAGACCCACTTACAAATACTCCCAAAATGCAAATCTAAATTAATACTGAAACAACTTGTTGTTTTGAGTTTGGCATGTAAAAAACCAAACTCTGCACGCTTACCTCCTCCAACCAACAATCGAACAACACATGCAAACCCTCTACTAATGAATTTTAACTGATTTATAAATAATAAAATTTTAATAAGAAATATGCAATTATCGAGCACATTTTATATTCTATATGAATGGAAAGAATGGTCGGTAGGTGCAAATAAATATTTTTATTTAAAAAAAAATATTGAAGATAACTTATTTGGGTCGATTTGTGGAAATATTCCACATAACCTTCCTACATGGAAAAACATTTTATTTTGGTAAGGTAACCTTGTTATGGGAGAGATCAAATTTTGAACTTCAGATAAAAAAAAATCTCATATCACAGCAGAAGAGTAAACCCTAGTTCAACCAAATCATTTTTACGTTTTGAAGGTTGCGGTGCTTGTTTCCAGGATAACTGTTGATATTGAAATGATTGTATTGAACTTGGAGGTTTTTTATTATTATTTTTTTTTTTTAACGGTAAAAGAAAAAAAATAATCCATCAGCTTTGTAAACACGTGGAATATGGACACTTTCGAAGTTCATGGAAGGTAAACATTTGTTTTGTTTTTCTAATTTTTTAAATTTATTTTGTCTCGAATTAAATTTCTTAATATATAATAAAATTCTCGTTCATCATTTTTACCAGAATTTCCCTTAATGATACCCATATACCTTTTTTTTTCTTTTTTTTTAATTGAAACATTCTTTAAGCAAAGATTTAACTGACTGTGAAGAATAGCAATTTTACGGCAAACATTTTACGAGATTCTGGATTGGAAATTTTATTTATTTTTTTCAGGTTATCGATTCCTAATTATAATAATGATGTAATGACTAAATCAGAATAAATAAACAAATAGCTGTATACTAATAGGGGTCTTATCGATTAAAACTCAGAAAAATAGTTTTTCTATCGAATATTATCTTTAATATTTAATTTTTTTTTTAATTATTTTGCTGTCTGATTAATACCAGTTATTATTTATATCAATTACGTCTCCACGAATTCATGTCCCGAAGTACCTCTTACATCCTTGTATCTCGACTGTGTCTTGGAGGATGCCTGGTGAGCAAGAGTTGAGATTGAAGAGTCTAATGGATTGTTTCATTAGAGTCACCTTCAGTGTTCTCATGTCTTTTGCTGGAATGCGGGATTAAGATTGGCATATGACGGCAATATTTCCTTATTGTCTTCCTCTTTCAAGCCCTTAACACGGCAGAACCTACCCGTATTTTCGATTTTCCCTCCTTTATTACTGTTCATTCTTTGGATGAAAAATTCTCAGCAACTGATTTGTGTATTCTGTCTCATGCTACTAAATCCTTCATTGTTTCTTCTGTCTTCTTATGGAATCTAATTTCTATTCATGAATATTCCCTCGCAGCATGATTTCAGCACAAGTTACCTTATATTCGCAATAATAATAAATGTAATCGCTTCAGTAAAGAATACTTATTTATTCATTAAAACATTTAAAAATGACAATTATAATATTGTTCAAGCAGTCAGGCAAATGCACAACTATTAAGCGAATTAATGATATTTTTAGCACCTTCTATTTATTCTAATGTCCACATCGAACCTTCAATTTGTAAATCGAAATTGAAATCAAAAATAAAATACTACATCTCTAAATAACTTTAAACTTAGCAAACATAATTTTATTTTTTAATATTTCGTTATGAACTGTATTATATCAGTTTTAGCGTGTTAGAGTCGAGTGTAATTAAGTTGAAATATGCTGTTTATTATTTTTTTTTATTATCGTATTCTTCATAATCTTTATTGCTTATAATGACAAATTTGGGGAATCAAAAATATTTAAAATTTTTCCAGTTCTAACAAAAATCTGGTTTTTTGGATAAAGAAGATTTTTTTCCTTATCTTCTTTTAAGCTTTGACAAATGTTCACATGCGTGGTATTATGGACGATAGATTTACGCTTTAAAGGAGTGTTATCATAATTTATTACTTTAAAAACTTTAACTAAACTAGGGATTGTTTCTAACATTTTTTATAAATATTACCTAAAATTTAAAATTAAATAGATAAAACTAACTAAAAAGTGTCATCACGATTTTTATTAAATACCTAATTTTGTATTATGATTTTTTTTTTCAAATTGGTCTCAGTGGAATATTATCGTTTACCTATCATTGTCCAATTAGGAAGAAACTTATTACCCTCCGATCCTTGATTAAAAATTGACGCTATTTTTGAAAATGGCCAACTTCGGAGAGGAAGACAAAACTTTTTAGAAGTTTTGTTGAGAATTTGTTCTGTTTTTTCTATTCGATAGTGAGTACTGTCGTCAGTACTCCATTTACCAGAATGAACAAAGATGGCCCCGCTTAGTTATAGGACTCCTTACTTTTCGGGGATTCTTTTGAATTTATTTATATGAAAATTTAAATAAATATATGTTTAGAGTAATATGTATTTTAAGATAAATAGTAAATAGTAATCGATAGAAGTGATTCATAATAACGGCCCATAATAAATTGGAACTAAATTGTCAAAATTTTAACAATGGATTTTTTTTCAGAAAACGATGGCAATCTTGTATTCATTTAAGGCAGGGAAAGTTCACATTTCTGTATTTAAATAAATTGTTCAGAGAACCATTCTGAACACAGATACAATATCCAGTGACTCCAGTGGCGCCATCTCTTGGTGAATGGCTGAACCCCTTGGTCAGCCTAGCAAGCAAAGAACAGGAAAGTTCAGAACTTAATCCAGAGAGAAAGTAAAATCCTATGCCTAGGGAGTACTTAATGTTCATAGGAAGAAGCTGTTCATTCCATAGAATGGAGTAATTAGCCAAGGGATGACTGGCCACCAGGGGGAAGATGGAAAGACTAACCACCAACCGGATATGAGAGCAACCACACCCCGCAGAAAAATTCCCATAAAACCATAGAATGACAGAGAAGGAGCACCAGTCAGCACTTTCAACAGATGCCATGCACAACATTCAAGCCAAGCAATAATGTAGAACTATAACCGGCCAAATTCCTAATTAACCCACTAACATTATTGTACCCTTTTTGGCCAAACGAAGTGAGTTTTTGTACAACCAATTCAAATACAGTCCACATTACCATAGATAATCTAAACTGCTCAAAAATGAATAGGGATAGTAGCAATTTATTCTTTATTTGTTAATATTTATTAAATTAGCCAATAAATTTAGTATTAGTTGGCTAAAACAAAATAGGTAATACATACCAAAACCAAAACAATTGTTAATCCTTATGTTTATAACGAATTTACTTAAGAAAAGTGAACATGTAGATTACTCATTTTGTAAACAAACAATTTTTATCGTCTTTTCTCCATTTTAATTCAGTTATAATGTCATTAACCACGGAAAGACATCATCTCGAACAGAAAGTTCGCGATATTATTGGGAGAATGAGCAACCAGGGTTACCTGCAAGTTGATATCGCAGAGGCAGTTGACGTTTCTCAGAGCGTCTCTCCCGGGCTTGAGCTCGATTCCGAGAGACCGGGAGTGCCAATAGGAGGCCTGGTAGTGGATCGCAGCGCATTACAACGCAGAGGGAAGACAGAAATATGCCAGACTGCCAGAGGAAACCCTTTCCACAGTGCACTCCAAATTCTCAATGAAGTACAAGATGTTTTGGCTAGGTCTTTATCCACACAAACGATTCGTAATCGTTAGTGGGAAGTTGGCCTTACATCTTATGCCCCTTTGAGACGCCCTGCAGCAACGACCCGCCACCGGCAGCTCAGAAGAATGTGGTGCAGGGAGCGCCTAGAAAAGGATACCAACTGGAATGCTGTCATGTTTAGTGATGAGTCGCGTTTCTGTCTCTGTGTTTCTGTCTGTATAGTGATAGCAGACGCCGGAGAGTCTACAGAGAACAGGGGATGCGAACTATGTCCCAGTTCATGCTTCCTTCAGTGCAGTTTGGAGGAGGTGGTGTAATGGTCTGGGCTGGCATTTACATGGGAGGACAAACCACACTCAATATTGTTGAAGGTAACCTCACCGCAGTTCGTTAAGCACAAGAAATTATTGAGGAACACGTCCCTCAAACCAGGGATCTCATAGCTTAATTTGAGACTAAAACACCATGGTATAAAGAAGGTATTTGTTTTCTATATGTACACTATAACATGAATAGTGTATTTATAGGCATATATGTATACATATAGGAGTATAATATAGGCATTTACTTCGCTACCGAATGTCCGATTTTCATTATTTTTGATTCTGTTGGAATTGTGGAGACCTTCCATTTTAGAATTTACATAACCGAAGAGAAATCAATAGTTTTTGATATTTGAGCAAATAAAGTATTGGCGTTTTCTGGGTATCTGAATATTTTTTTATCCTTGAGGGTAAAGAAATCTTTTAAGATACCTTAACCCTCGAATATGATCAAGTATAAAAAATTCATTGTGTAACGACTAAAAAGCACCTGTTAGAAAAAAAAAATAGATATAAATATGTTAGATAAAAATGATGTAAAGTAATAAATTAATAATTCCTAGAGAGGTGCTAAATTTTAAATTTTCAGTTGCTACACCTGTATCCATACCGCTGTAAATAATTCCTTTAGAAAATGAATCTACTGTCGAACCAAACGGTATAAAATTATTTTTATTTTATCATTATTTTTTATTTTTTTACTTTTGAACTTATAAATTTTGAGCAATAAAAAAATTAAACTAGGTCAGTTCAGAAAAGATTTATGCTAAAAGCATACTAAGAAAATGCTAGCAAGCGCGAGGGAACATTTGCATCTTCGCCCCCCCCCCCTTCTTCCTCTCATCTACACTCTGCTCTGCCATCAATATTCGATAAATGTCTGCATCCATCGTGCTAGCAACACCAGCTTCGGTGTCTGCTCTCAGCCAATGAAAATTTAATGATTTTCATGGGAACTGAAAATATTGTCCCAGAATTCCGTTATGTATACAATGGAAAATTGATTTCATTACAATGTTACCTTCTTTTTTATTGATCGAAACAATAAGAATTATAGCGTGTATAACAAAGAAACACTTTTAAATAAATATGTACAAAAAAGGACGCTTTACCGGCAATCAATTTAAGAGTATCGTTCACGATATAAATCGTTAATTGTCATCTTTTTCGGAATATAAACGATTTTTTAATTTTTCTCGTCATCGCGTATTCATTGTACACTAATACATTGTAAAAAAAATTTTAACTAGAATGTTTTTCTTTGTATATAAGTATAAATCATAACAAAATTTTTACATTGAGTAGCTTACTTGAAGAATAATATTCGTTGCTAAATAAATCTAATAGTATTTTAAAAGTTTTTTCCTGGCTTTTGAAATACCAGACTTGAACTGCATTACTTTGAAACTTTTTATATTGAGAAACAATTAGTTTTTGAGAAGTTTATCCAGCAAAACGTCTTTGACTTTGTATGCAATCCTGAAAAAAAACGACGAGATTCTATTTTTCGAGAAGATTTATGTCACGTGATGTATTATCATAACAAACATCACTGGGGAAGAATCATTAGTTTTCGTTAAAAAGAAAATTTCAAAATTTGTTGCACAACGGGGAAAACTTAAATATTCAACATTTCCTAACAATATTGGAATTAACTTGTTCCTACCCATTAGTGATTTGTAAAACTTGACTATGTATCTAACCAAGTAAGAGATTTTACACCTACTCGCTTAAATTTATTTTATATATTTATAATTTGATTTTTGGAAAGAGGTATTATATATTGCTACCTTATAATACCGTCACATAAAATCTGGATTGTTATTAAATTAATTATATTTATTATCCAAGAATATTATTTTTTCGAAAAATATCAGTACCTAAAATGTATTTAGTATAACTATACCTTCTCAAATATTGTTGATTCTAACCCTTTAACGCCTGTAGTTAATATCATTTCGAGCACTGCAGTCCCTGGGGCCTGTAGACTGATATATCAGTTCCGCCCGCTTCAGCTTAGAAGACTGAAACTGCGGACTTTGTATCAATTGATTTCTTAACTCTTTCCATTTGACTATTGCACTAGTTTAAAACCCCCAGTAGTCAGCACCTTAAGTGTCTTCTTTTCAGTTTTTGTGGCTTCTTTTAAAACAAAAATTGAAGTTTTACTCTTCGTTTTCGGATTTATCGTATTATTATTTAGGAATGTAACATTCATAAATCGTAAAAGAAATATGGTATATAATTTAAAAACGTTATAAAATAAACAGATATATAAAACATTTATTATAACAGTTCTAAAAATTATATGTAGTTATCTCTACTTAGGTACGTTTCAAAACGTATTTTTACTTTCACTTACCTATATATGAACTATATAGTAAGTGGAAGTATTGCGATCGTGAAAATTTTCGACTTCCGGTTTTCAACGGAAATACACGTTTTGGGGTCCCCTGAGTCGAAATGACCAAGTCCCGCGAAATGGTCTGTGTGTGTGTGTGTGTGTGTCTGTGTGTGTGTGTGTGTGTGTGTGTGTGTGTGTGTGTGTGTGTGTGTGTGTGTGTGTGTGTGTGTGTGTGTGTGTGTGTGTGTGTGTGTGTGTGTGTATGTGAACAGACTAGCTCAAAAACTATAAACCGTGCGATCCTGAAATTGGGTATTTAGTGTAGGTATATGCCTGCGATGTGACAGCATAAATTTCATCAAAATTACTTAAAGGGAGGGGATACTTTACTTAATAACTTTTTAGGTTTTTTTCGATTTTCTCAAAAACAGCTCTAACGATTTTGATTAAACTGAGTATTTCATCTATTTATATGCCCGAGATATGACTGTAAAAATTTCATCAAAATTGATTAACCGGAGGGGGGACTTTACTTAATAAATTTTGTAACATTTTCACGTGTTTTTACTTTCACTTACCTATATATGAATTATATAGTAAGTGGAAGTATTGCGATCGTGAAAATTTTCGACTTCCGGTTTTCAACGGAAATACACGTTTTGGGACCCCCTGAGTCGAAATAACCAAGTCCCGCGAAATGGTCTGTGTGTGTGTCTGTGTGTGTGTGTGTGTGTGTGTGTGTGTATGTGAACAGACTAGCTCAAAAACTATAAACCGTGGGAACCTGAAATTGGGTATTTAGTGTAGGTATATGCCCGCGATGTGACAGCAAAAATTTCATCAAAATTGCTCAAAGGGAGGGGGTACTTTATTTAATAACTTTTTAGGTTTTTTTCGATTTTCTCAAAAACGGCTCTAACGATTTTGATTAAACTGAGTATTTGATCGATTTATATGCCCGAAATATGACTGTAAAAATTTCATCAAAATTGATTAACCGGAGGGGGGACTTTACTTAATAAATTTTGTATCATTTTCACGTGTTTTTTTTATTTACTCAAAAACGGTTTTAACGATTTTGATCAAACTTGGTATTTTATGTATTTATATGCCCGAGATGTGACTGTAAAAATTTCATCAAAATTGATCTACGGGAGGGGGGACTTTACTTAATAAATTTTGTACCATTTTCACATGTTTTTTTTATTTACTCAAAAACGGTTTTAATGATTTTGATCAAACTTGGTATTTGATGTATTTATATGCCCGAGATATGATTGTAAAAATTTCATCAAAATTGATCTACGGGAGGGGGGACTTTACTTGATAAATTTTGTATCATTTTCATTGGTTTTTTTATTTACTCAAAAACGGTTTTAACGATTAACAAAAATAAGATATGAATGTAGAAAAATGTGTGACTTTGGGAAATGATAATTAGCAAAACACGTCAATTTCTAATCTAAGTAAGTTGGTAAGTGAAAGTTGTGTGTTGCGCGCACGCACCAGATTTTTTTTATTTACTCTAAATCGGCTTTAACGATTTTGATCAAACTGGGTATTTGATGTATTTATACGCCCGAGATATGACTAAAAATTTCATCAAAATTGATTAACCGGAGGGGGGACTTTACTTAATAAATTTTGTAACATTTTCACGTGTTTTTTTGATTTTCTCAAAAACGGATCCAACGATTTTGATTAAACTTAGTATTTGATCTATTTATATGCCCGAGATATGTCTGTAAAAATTTCATCAAAATGGATCAACCGCAGGGGGCACTTTACTTAATAAATTTTGTATCATTTTTACGTGTTTTTTTTATTTACTCAAAAACGGCTTTCACGATTGTGACCAAACTGGGTATTTGATGTATGTATATGCCAAATATGTGATAGCCAACATTTCATCAAAATTGATCAACCGAAGGGGGGACTTTACTTAATAAATTTTGTATCATTTTCACGTGTTTTTTTTTATTTACTCAAAAAAGGTTTTAACGATTTTGATCAAACTTGGTATTTGATGTATTTATATGCCCGAGATATGACTGTAAAAATTTCACCAAAATTGATTTACGGGAGGGGGGACTTTACTTAATAAATTTTGTATCATTTTCACGGGGTTTTTTTTATTTACTCAAAAACGGCTTTAACGATTAACAAAAATAAGATATGAATGTAGAAAAATGTGTGACTTTAGGAAATGATAATTAGCAAAACACGTCAATTTCTAATCTAAGTAAGTTGGTAAGTGAAAGTTGTGTGTTGCGCGCACGCACCAGATTTTTTGATTACGCCTTGTATAAGAATGAGAGTCAAGTTTGCCGTCTTATATGAGCTATTGCACTCACCGACCCTGTAATGCACTATTTTTTGTTCATATTTCTCGGATTTCTCCAAACTGGCTTTGTATTTTCGTAGACATGTTGTTCCTTTTTTATATTATTATATTATATGTTTTCATAAATTTTGAGGTATCCAATGTAATTAACAAATGCAAGCCAAGCTTTATTTCCGGTTGAAATTCGGTGAATAAGTTGGTTGGAACTTATTATTAATGGTAGGAACAGTATGGTGAAGTATAGAGCAACAAATATTTAACTTGAACTAATACATAGGACCATCTAAACAGTGTGGGTAGTATTGACCCATGTTGTATTGTTAGATTGACCCCACGGTCAGCTCAGTGGTAAGAGCGCTGCGACGGTGATGCCGAGGACCGGGTTTCGATTCCTGGCCGTGGTCAATCTTTTCTCTTCTAATAAAATTATTTAAACATTATAAATTAATTAATTAAAAATAATAAACGACAAAATTTCAGCATATAGTATGTGTAGTAGTACGAAATACTGGTTTAACATAGGAACAAGTTTTTCTCCAAAGCTATTTCCTTCAATAATTATTTATATTTTATCATGCGAACAGGTAAATGTCAGTTAGCTATCTTCTTCCTTTTGTGTCCTTGTAAGGTGTAAACCCATCTTTTTGCCTTCTTCAGGGGGTCTTGTTCCCTCCGCTAGTTCTCGCACACGTAAATCTTCAAACCGTAATATATGTTTTTTTTTCCCTAGCTAGTTACCTCTCGCATAGGTAATTATCCCAAAAATCTTTATTAGGTAAGTCTATAGATTAGGGCCAACCACTAACCCCAACTCGTTGCCCGCGCGCTCTAGTTACCTCTCGCAAAGGTAAACATTCAAAAAGTCTTTTATTAGGTGGGTCTAGTGGTAAATGTCAGTTAGCTATCTTCCTCCTTTTGTGTCCTTACCCATCTTGTTGTTCCCTTCTTGAGGTTTGACTAATGGTTTAACCCAGCTAAAGCCCGAGGGTTGCTTTCGTCCTTTAGTCTTTTTCTCGGGATTTCCTCAATTGGTCACTAGTGGGATATTTACCCCTCTCTTAAAATTATTAAAGAATCTTAGTGCGTCTCCCATTGTTGGCGTCAATTCGATTCGTGGTGGTTTCCTCCACTTTAACGATTAATAAAAATAAGATATGAATGTAGAAAAATGTGTGACTTTGGGAAATGATATTTAACAAAACACGTCAATTTCTTATCTAAGTAAGTTGGTAAGTGAAAGTTGTGTGTTGCGCTCACGCACCAGATTTTTTTATTTTCATGAATACGAGAGGAGCATGGCGAGCATTTTCTTATTCATATTTAGGACTAGTGCAGGACATATGAAAATTATTCTTACATAATTGGCATTTGTGTTTGTTTCTCCAACCCTGTTTCCAGCCCGTCCTGTATTTCCCAGTGACGAGGTTTATGGTTTCCTCAAAAATTTCTGAGGACTGTAAACTAATTTACATGGGGTTCTTTTTTGGGGTTTTCCAAATTAATTTTACCTGCACATTTAGAAGAAAAATATGAATAAGGAGATAAGAAGAGTGAATATGGCAAAAAGTATTGAGGCCACCGGGCACGGCAGCCGGTCTAAGGTCTCAGGCCACAGGGCCCGGAATACACTCGCACTGCTCAGACGTTAAAGGGCTAATATAAATCACTTTTTTACTCTTAATTTATACTGAGTCATCTTGTAAGTAAGCCTCTCACTAAAAATCTTTGGGCTTTCCCATTATAAACCTTTAGAAACAGGCAAATGATATGATATTTACCGACTAGTACACTAACGGTAATAATGTTCATGTCGGTGGCACGTACAAGGAAATATTTATAGTTATTATAAATTCTTTATAATTATATTATGATTTAGTTAATTTGTAATAATGCTACTAGTCGATGAATATCTTAAACCGCCATAGAAACGCCTAAAGGAAACGTTTGCGGGTAAGGGGTAAAGGAATAGTTATAAGTTTTTGGGAATAATTAACCAGGAAAATATTCGAAAGACTCTTTATAAACTTTACACTTCGTCCCTAGGATTGAGTATAGAAATTATTCGCCAACTTATAAGTACAAAACTTAATTATCAAGTTAGCTTACTTGGTAAACAATTTTCTCATCAGTATTATTAAACTTAATCACCTTGAAGACCCCATAAACCATGTTCTTCCTAGGAAGTTAACACCACCCCACTCAATATATTACAGGGGCAGTGTTTGTTACAAACTCCCCTTTGGCAAATTTTATCGCTTTGGCCCAAAGGTTAACTCAGGCTAAAATATCATGTCTAGTATGGATTTGAGCAAAATTGAATTGTACATGCAAAGCAATAAATTATACCTCATATTTTTTTTATTTTTATATATATGTGCTTATTTACTAATCACAAAATATGAGAAATAATCTTATAATATATAATAAAATACAATAAAACGATCCAAATCTAGAATAACCATCCAGCTTTTATACTAAACTATAACGTTTCAACAACTTTCTCCATACAGACTATTTCACTCTATTATGGGTCGGAATTCATGAGTTATTGACGTGGAATAAAACCAAAAACACATTTCAGTATACAATCAAATAGAACATCTTAGGCAAAAATCGGTTTGTAGAATCAAGGTATCATCTTAATATTTTACTCTTGAATTCTCTGGCACCATTTCAAGCATTGTACTAAATCCGATGAAGCATCGAAATGACTGATTCACAATCTTCTCATCATTATGGTGGAATTAGTTATATTTGTATAAATGCTATTACTCTTCTTTGAGATATAATTTTAGTAATAAATATTAGGAAGAAGGAATAAGAAGTGATTGACATTTAGTGAGATTTCTCTCTTTCCTGCATTGAATAGGTTCTCCATAGTAGAACTATTACAATAATTATAAAAAATCAGCAAACCCAGGGGTTTGGTGCCGACATCCGAATCGCTGCTTACAAACCTAGTTCCGACTGGTCTCAAAGTGCTTCCCTTCCCTTCGTCTCGGCTTCACCCTCGGAGTATCTTACTACTATATGATATAAGGTAAAAATACAATGGAGCGCCCGGAAGTTCAATTATCACAACTATAAATTTTTTTTCAAATGTATTTTAAATACATTTGATTGGTCATGACCGGGATTCGAAACCGCTTCTATGCACACCTCTGCAACGCTTTTACTAACTAACCTGCCAAGATTTCGACGTTTATCCCAGCCACATCGACCTTCCCTCTTCAAAGATCCAGAGAACCGACCGACAGCGTCAAAATGCAGCGAAGTTATCTGGGGCTGGACTTAATCTAATGGAGGTTTGTTTAGGTGGGATCTAATTGACAGACAGTAATAATTTCATGAACGACTATGAGGAGAGCCCCTCCGAATTATTTTTCAGAACCCGCTTTGTTAACTATATCCGGTTTATAGGTATGTTTTTCATTCATTGTGTGTTAGTGTCTGTGGTCTCAATGAATACATCATAGCAGATTTGTTAACTTGGGGCGCAAAACAGTCAGGGGGGCGTACGACAAGTTGCATATAAAAAAATTCATTGTTTTCAATGTAAATATTATTTGTCTTCTCATCATATTTTTATACAATTATTCATGTATGAGGCTTTCTTTTCAACTGGGGGAGGGTGTGGTCCAAATAAGTTTGAGGATTCCATGTTCTAGAGGATTTCGATTGACCGAAGTATTGATTATTTGAATCAACTCTGAAAAAATTAGTTCCGAACTTACATTTAATTTACCATATCCAAGATTAGTTACAAAAACATTCAATGCGTGAAAGTAAGAAATATTCTGCAAGGTCACCCTACTGTTATTCTCACCTACAAACGACCATCTAATCTGATCGTGAAAACCAGATATTTTCTCTTTTTAATTTTTCAATTTTGAATTAATTTAGATGGTCGTTGGAAGTCGGAATAAGCTGTTAAACTCATTTATTTTGCATCGACTATTCAATGCTTTTCAGAGTTAGTCTAAACTTTAAATTTTAGGCCAATATTTCGGAAAATATGCCAATTTGTTGCCTTAAAAATTTAAATCAAACTTCAATTTTTAGATGAAATTATAAAATTAAAAAAAAAAAGAAAAAAAAAGATAGCCAATAAAGTTGGTTGGTTGGTTGGTTGTTGTTCATATGAAGGCGTAAAACCAGCCGGTCATCAACGCCTTTGATTAGCATATATATAAATGTTTATTTCATTATTTTTCCTTTTTTGTTTGTTATTCTTTAATACTGAAGGTATAACTAGAAGAAATAAATTGATAATAACGGATAGATTCAGATTTGTACACAATAACTAGATAGAATAAGAGTGAAGACATAGTAAAACGAAAATTGTTAGAATAGATAAATAGGATAGGGAGAGAGAAGATAGATTAGATGTTTTTAAGAAATCCCTCTTTCGAAAGGAAAGCGAAGACCATCTTTAGAAACTTTTCCTCCTTCCCCAAAGCCGTCGATAAATTTGCAGGAATTCCTTCTTCATGTAATTTTGTCCTGTAAAAAATGCAACCTTCGAAGATGTGTTCTACAGTCAATCGCTCGTCACACTTTGGACACCTTGGTGGACTTTCTTTATTTATTAACCAATAAAGTAATTTCGGTTCTAATAGATACGATTATCTGTTAGTTATTGTTTGAGGGGAATAATTTCTATTATTTGACTCTTTCATTATTTTTTATTCAGTAAATGAGAATAATTTATTATTGTTGTTAGCTACATTGGTAGATATGCTGTCCATCGGATGTTTTTATATTATAGTAATTATGATTGATGAAGTTATGATTGATCACAAATGCATGTACGAGTATGTGTTCTATATTTGAGGTTATTAAATATAGTAATGATATTATTATTATATTTAATAACCTCAAACTTATAAATCCGTATAAAATATCCGTGCTTAAATGTTTTTTTTTTTTTTTTTTTTTGTTTTTTTTAACCGGTATCTTGTTCTCTTTGGTGAAAAACAGGATTCGTTACCAGAAATGGGCAGAGCATTCCAGAGTAGAGAAGGCTGAGATTGGATCAGTGGGTGTAATCGACAGTAACATGACAGAGGGGAAGGGATCTAGTTAATTTAAGGCACATTACCAGCCTTGATGGACAAGATGGTTCTAATTGGATCCAAACATCTAGTTTTTTCGCACCTTTCTTTTGCATATCACCTTTCTCCAAAGTCACTGTACATTGCTGGTCCCCTTAAAAAACAGATTTTTTTATTTTCTATTGTTAGTTTCTGCATTTCAGTTCTGCAGTTAGTTTCTCATATACTGAAAATTTAATAGTTTTTTAAAAGCGAATACATATAGAGCTTGTAGCGATGAGGCAGTTACGTCAATTCAAACCAATTTTCTATTTCTTTTAAAGTTGAAATTAAAAATTCTTATAAATTAATCGAGCTCGCTTTCAGGCAACATGAATATAACCCTCAACCCTCTATTTCTTGATTTTCAAATTTTTATCGATAATAATGTGGATTTACCATTCGAACTATGATTTCGCAGGGAAATCATTACTTATTTACTCTTTCCGATTTCATTCCAGTTTTATAAGGTAGCCGAAGTGTCCCCAATAAAAAAGGTGACTGAGGACAGGTTAGCTTCGGTTACAATTATTTTTGAACATATAACATAGAATATTTAGGAAATTTTTTTTATAGTTCAGATATACACTAGTCTTAATAGAATTAAGGTTACCTTGTTTTAACTTTCTTAATAAATTCTTCACAAACATTGAAGGTAGTATTACTTTAAGAAAACATTAAGTAGTTTGAATCTATCTATTTGATTTTCAAATTTTTATCGATAATAATGTTGATTTACGATTCGAACTATGATTTCGCAGGGAAATCATTACTTATTTACTCTTTCCAATTGTAAAAGAAAACTATTGAATTTAGCCGACAATGCGCTAATGCTCATGAATTACAGTCCCGGCGCGCCGGGATTATTGTAAAATCAGTTTTTTAAATCATTCATATAGCACTTGATAAGTTTGGTGCTGGCCTGAATGTTTTAATTTATTTATCAAGGCCTCATCGACAATTAAACGATTTGTTTGGATTTAACATATTTTACTCTGTAACATTTTACATAGCTGTACTATAATAAACATTATTGTTCCATGACTGAAACACTGGTCATGAAGGGTTGTGTGCATCTTTTGGATAAAAAGTTTTTTTTCTTTAACTCTCTTCAGATTACCCTTTAAGTTATGCCTTAGAAATGATCGAAGTCATTCATGATTGAATAAAACGTGACGATTAATCACCAAATGAATAATGACTGGTTGTTCTAAGCACGTGTGAAATATGATAACTTATCCATTTTGTAGTGAGAAAATCATTAATTTTGATTTTTTTTAAGTAATAAAGAAAAACAAACAGGGAGAAAGAGCCGTTTAAAAAAATATGTCAAAAATAGATGATAATAGTTTATCACTGTGGTATAAGTAGTGAATATGAAATGTTGAATAAGTTTAATTGAAAAGTATTTTAAACCTACTTAATTAGGTATTTTTTACATCCACTTACCTATACGTAAAATGGACAGTAAGGGAAATTATTGCGATCGTGAAAAATTTCGACTTCCGGTTTTCAACGGAATACACGTTTTGGGGTCCCCTGAGTCCAAATAACCAACTCCCGCGAAATGGTCTGTATGTGTGTGTTTGTGTGTGTCTGTGTGTGTGTGTGTGTGTGTTGTGTGAGTGTGTGTGTTATTATACACTTTACTGTACGATTACAATTTTTTTTAAAATCAAGTAACGATTGGAATATTTAAAAAATATAGAACATCCAAAGAAATAAGAAGAAGAAAGAAGAAGAAGAAAAATAAAAATAAAAAATATATATTAATAACTGAAGGGACAAATATGTATATGAAGGTGATAAGTTCATTAAGGTGATGATTTGTTTTGTTTTTCTAAACGTAAAGGAATGAAGTGATACATTTTCATTATTTCTTTTTTTCCATTCAAAAGAATTCAATATTTGTTTCTAAGCTAATTAGACAGATAGATAATGGTGCACTTTAGCACGCTCGAGCCGAACAGTGGCGGTTCGAATCCGCCCTGGGATGGTTGATTTTTATTTCTTGGAGGCCCCACGAAATAAATCTCGACCTTAAATAGGTAAGGCATATATATATTTTTTTTTCCTAAGTTAGTAAGCACAAAAAAAAGCAAGGAGAAATTGGCTTTACAGCAACATTGAATATACGTACATAATTATGCGGAAAAGATATATTTCGTAGGGAACAATTCTTACAACACATGCTCCGGATGAGAACAGCCGCAAAATTAACGTATATTGTAAGGACTAATAAAATGTACGCTTATTGTAAGGACTAATAAAAGTTACTATTTAGTGTACGTGCTGCAAATGGACTGGTAAAACTTGATTAGTTGTTACAAATGTCTTGCCTCAAATGTTTCTGTGAATGACAGAATATTTTCAGACAATTTTACAATTTATTATTTTCATGTTAGTTTCAGAGATATAAACAGGATATAAAGTGAGATATACAACAAGACAATAAACAAGATATAAAACAAGATATAAAATGAGAACAGCCGCAAAATTAACGATTTTCCATCAAATGTCATTCAGTATAAAAATAGAAAATGGTAAACATTAAATCTTGGTTAATTTCTCTTTGTTATCGCTTCTACCGTATACCAGGTCTGCAAGTTTAAAATGTCGTTTATTTCTTAAAATATATACACAGTAATTTAAAAAAAAAGTATAATATATTTTATTCAAAGTACTGGCCCTCGCTTTCTACACATTTTGTCCATCTCTCGGGCAATTTATGGATACCATTCCAAAAGAATGCTTCATCTTTATTTGAAATCCATTCATCGAGCCATTTTCTTACATCCTCCAAATTGTTAAAGTGTTGCTCAGCCAATGAGTGTCCCATCGATGAGAAGAGATGATAATCAGAAGGCGCCAGGTCAGGTGAATACGGCGGGTGGGGTAGGAGTTCCCAACCAAGCGAAGAAATCGTTTCCTTAGTCAATCTGGCTGAATGTGCAGGAGCGTTATCATGCTGAAGAATGACTTTGGCGTGCCTGTGAGCCCATTCTGGGCGTTTTTCGATCAATGCGTGACTCAAATTGATCATTTGTTGTCGGTAGCGGTCGGTATTGACTGTTTCGCCGGGTTTGAGAAGCTCGTAGTAGACTACTCCCTTCTGATCCCACCACACACACAGCTTTGTCTTCTTCCCAAAACGATCCGGTCTTGCACTCGATGTGGATGGTTGTCCTGGCGTTACCCATGATTTTATTCGTTTGGGATTCTGAAAATAAATCCATTTTTCATCGCCAGTTACAACTCGATGCAAAAAACCCTTTCTTTCGTGGCGTAAAAGCAGCATTTCGCACACAGTTTTTCGTTTTTCCATCTGTCGTTCGTCCAATTCATGTGGAACCCACTTTCCAACCTTTTGAATTTTTCCCATAGCTCTCAGGCGATCGGAAATGGCTTGCCTAGTGACATTCAACTGTTCTGCCATCATTTGTTGGGTTTGGGTATTGTCTTCGTCTAATAAAGATTGCAATTCGACGTCCTCAAACTTTTTTGGTCGATTTTCTCGTTTTTTATCAGTAACATCAAAATCACCACGTTTGAAACTTTGAAACCAACGTTCACATGTCTTGACGGTTGGAGCAAGATCGCCATAAGTCTCAACAAGAATTCGATGACATTCAGATGCCTTTTTCTTTTGATTGAATAAGAAAATCATGATATGCCGCAAATGCTCTTTATTTGGCTTAAAATTAGACATTTTTAACACCAAAGAAAGGTATGATACGTCCACGTAAACGACTTAAAAACAACTGACTTTTGTAAACAAATGACTAACAAACAAAATAGCGTTTAGAGATAAGCAAATCCTTCAATAGGCTAAGAGCGCATTCTATTGGAATTCAAACGACATTTTAAACTTGCAGACCTGGTAAGGCGTCATTGGCGTTTTGTTTCGTTATATTCTTCCGTCATAAGAATCATATGAAGAACTGAATTAGGGTAACTATTTTTATTTCATCGTCTTTTAACAATTCATAAATTTGTTTATCCATTCTTAACTTGTTTTATAGCTCAACGAATTGTAGGCTATCTAATAAACGATGTTTCACTCGCTGGGGTTTAATTAATTTTCCTTTTATAATTTTTAAAATATTTGCTACTTTAGCGATTATACTTTGTATTTGATGATATAAATATCTTTGTCTGAAAAGTTGTCATATAAATAACTTTTTGTAACAAATGAAAGTAGATAAAAATTTGTGAAACAGAAAATTCTGCTTTAAATGCTGCTATTGCTAAAATATGACTCTGTCCCTTCTATCTGACTTTGCCACATTACTCAATTTATTATCGTTATAAATTATATTATATGTTAAATTCTCTCTCTCTCTCTCTCTCTCTCTCTATATATATATATATATATATATATATATATATATATTTGAAATTGATATGTTTAATTAAAAATCTCAAGATAATGTTTATATATTACGGAGGCAACCCTCGGGCCAAAACCAAATTTCTAGGGAGGCCCCACCGTACGTCCCTACCAAAAAAAATCAAGGTGAAGAACATTGCGGTTACGCCTATAGCTGGAAAAGATAACCAGAGAACAAAGACTCCAATGAAATGGATCAGGAATGGTGGACACTATGGAAACAATTCAAGATGGAGGTGGAAGATCATGAAAACAACAAAGGTATTAAGGCGGATTTAAAAAAAAAAAAAAAATTAAAATATGTTTTTCTCTCATAGGAGAACATATTGTAATTTATTTGAAATTGATTACATGTTTAATTAAAAATCTCAAGATAATTTTTATGTATTAGTTTTGGTGAAATGTTAATTTATTATCTAAACTTTAACTTTTGTTCAATAAAGATTATGCAGAATATTTAGCTTGGTTAAACCATTAGTCAAACCTCAAGAAGAGAACAAGATGGGTATGGACCCAAAAGGATAAAAGGAGGAAGATAGCTTTATTGCATTAAAGGATTCATTTTTAGAAGACGTGATCTACAAACAGATGCAAGTGGATACGCTGTGGCTGCACATTTATTTCAAAGGGATGAAGAAGGAAACCTAGGAGTGATATCTTATTCTAGGAGAACTTTAAAAAGCGGAGAGAGAAACTATAAGCCAACTGAACTATTAGCCATAGTATATGCAACAAGGAAATTCCTCACTTTCTTAGCAGATAGACCTTTTATAATAGAAACTGATCACCAAAAATTAACATTTATAAAAAATTTGTAAAAATACCACATACGACTCATTAGGTGATGTTTATGGCAACAACAATTTAACTTTGAAATAAAATATATCAAGAGAACAAACAACATAGTTCCTGATGTGGTAAGTCGGCATATAGGAGATATCTATGATAACTCAAAAGGAAAAACTCCTTTGAATTGAACGTACTCAAGGAAAAAGTGAACGACATTCCGCCGTTAATAACAAATTTTACCAAAAGTTATGGCCCATCAGTCCTACTGGAAGAAATTATTAGGGGATTGAAAAATCAAGGCAATGATTAATATAACAGCCATAATTATTATAAGGATAGCCTAATATGGTCAAAATGTTCACACAAAGAAGAAAGAATTTTAGTCCATAGAGGATTGAGTAAGGAGTTTATATTATTAGTACACTAAACATACGGACAGATAGGAATAAATAAAACCATTAAAATGATCAGTTGGTATTTCCACGGTAAGGATCTATATAAGGAAGGTGCGAAATTGATCAGATCCTGTGAACAATCCTATCAAATCAAAAAAGTACCAAACAAAATATACTATGCTGGATTTCATAGCATAGTGCCCGACAGACCCCAAGAATTAATTTCATTGGACTTCTACGGAAAATTGCCGCTAAGTATAGGCGGAGTAAAGTATATCTTAGTTATAGTGGATAATTTTTCAAAATATACCAAGTTATATGATTTAAAAATGGACACGACCAACGCAGCAATAAAGTCACTGAAACAATTGATCGAAGAATGTGTAAAGCCGAGGAAACTCCTTTATATTCCTCCATCAGGCACCCAGAGAGCAACGTAACTGAAAGGGTCAATAGAAATATAGGAAATTATTTCCGTATTTTAACCAATGGGCAACATTCGATGTAGGCCAATTACAATACCAATATCGAATTCTACTTCTAGGAATTTATGTTATTTATGTTATTAGGTGAGCCTGTAACTACTCCATGGGACAGAATAATAAAAAAGAAAGTAACTATCAAACACCAGGAAAACCTACATCACTTGGTAAAAACTTGTATAGAAAAAAGCGGTCTCAGAAATCGAAATGCAAAAATGAATAAACACCATATTCACCAATTCAATATTGGAGATGAAGTATTAGTTAAAACTCTAAGAACAAGAAAGGTTACAAGTCGGCAAATTTTAAAATTTACCCTAATATACGAGGGACCTTACACAGTCATCAGGAAGTATGACGGGACTTATTTATTGGTAGATTCAAAATATATTAATAAGAATCAACTAGAAGACACACCAACGAATTATTTAAGAGGGAAATTCCATATATCTCTATTAAAACCATCTATTAAACCCATTGTATAAGAAGGCAGTGGAAATCAAGTCGGCAACAAGTCCAATCAATCAAGATCGAGCTAATAACTTGATTAATTAGCCGCTAGGCGGAAGTAAAGTGCGGTAGTAAACTAAAGGTCAATCTGAAATATGTCGGAGCCAAAGATAAGGAAGACACAAATTGAGCGGAGGAAACCACCGCGAATCGAATTGACGCCAACAATGGGAGACACACTTCTTCTTCTTCTTCTTTCTCTTCCACCCATTTGCCTCTCAGTGTGGGGGTGTCTCTAGCCAACGGCGCCAGGTATCTCTGTCCCTTGCCATGATCCTCATTTCGGCAGCCGTCTTCTGTCTCCGTCTCCCAATGTCTTCGATATGGCCCAAGTAGGACTTCCTGGGTCTACCACTGGGCCTCTTGCCCAATGGTCGGACGTCCATTGTTTTAATTGGGTCTCTGTGGTGTTCCATGCGACAGACATGTCCAAACCACTTGAGCTGGCGGGTCTCAATTGTTTTCTGGAGTGGGCATATCTTTAGATCCTCCCTAATCCTCTCGTTTCTGATGCGGTCTCTTCTTGTTTTTCCAAGTATCCTTCTTAGAAACCTCATCTCCGCTGCTGTAACTCGGCTTTGCAGTCTCTCAGTTAGGACCCAGCTTTCCGCTGGGAAGGACGGGAAGGTATACGGACTTATAAAGGTGTAGCTTCGTTTCCTGATTTACTTCTTTGTTTCCGATGACTGTCTTGCAAATCTGGTAGTAGACCGAGTTCGCTTTAGAGATCCTGTTTGTTATTTCTGAGTCCACCTTCCCTGATCTGTTTATCACCGTTCCCAAATATGTGAAGTCTGACACCACTCCTATTTCTTGATCGTTACAAAGGATCCTGATATTCTCTTCGGATTTCCCAACTTGCAGGATCTTGCTTTTAGCGGAGTTTATGGTCATGCCCTTCCGTTTTAGCTCCTCACACCACTCAACCACTGCTTGTTGGAGTCTCTCAGGGGTGTCTGCAATAAGCACTATGTCATCAGCAAAAAGGAGAAACTGGACCACGACAGGGAGTAAATTCCATTGCCCAATATGGGTTCGGGCAGTGCGTCTTTTGCAGCAAGAGGCGATTTCATCCATGTAGATGATAAAAAGAAGAGGGCTTAGTGAATCTCCTTGCTTGACTCCCATTTCCATCTTAAACTCTTTGGATTCCTGACCATTCAGGCGGACTATTCCCTTCGGTTCCTGATACGTAGATTTAATAGCCTCTGTCAATCGGGGAGGCACATTCTTTGATCGCAGGGCTCCCCAGATTTCTTCTCGAGGAACCGAATCGAAAGCCGCTTTCAGGTCCAAAAACGCAAGATATATATTCCTATCACGGTCCCATGCCTTTTCTATAACGTTCCTGAGGGTGAAGATATGATCTTGCGTCTGTCTTCCTGGCCTAAATTCACTTTGCTCCTCTTGCAGGTAGGGCTCAACAATAGGTCTTAATCTTTTCTCCAGTATGCTGGTATATATCTTGTACACCACAGGGGAGAGGCAGATTGGTCTATAATTAGAGCATTCACTTGGTCTCCCTTTTTTGTGAATTGGAACAATTAAATTGAATTCCCAATCCTTCGGTATCCTTCTCTCATTCCATATAATTTGGAAGAGATTTTGTAGCGCTTTTTCATGTTCAGTCCCTCCATACTTTATGAATTCAGGAGCGACTTGATCGCGCCCTGCTGCTTTACCAATTTTTATTTTACAGATGGCCATCTCTATTTCTTCTTCCTCGATTGGGTCATCTCCCTGTTCCTCCTGTCTTACATTTCCTTCATCTACAAACAAGTTACTTTCTTGTTCTTTGAACTGTATCATAAAGTATTCACGCCATACTTCCAGAATCTCTTTGTCTTCCGAAACAATCTCTCCTTTTGCGTTCCGTATGTTCCTCACACTTTTTGGCTTCTGGCCTCTGAGAGATTTGATCTTTCTCCAGAACATTTTCACATTTCCCTTTCGATCACAATTTAATGTGCGGCTAAATTCTACCCATGACTTGTTTTTAGCTTCTTTTACAGCCATTTTCGCTCTGTTTCGGGCCGCTTGGTATAGTTCGTAATTCTCTCGGCTTCTATCCTTGCAGAAATTTTTCCAGGTCGTCTTTTTCTCTTTTATAATTGCTCGAAGATCTTCTGTCCACCAGTCAGAGCGTTTTCTTGAAGTTGAGACCTTCTTCAATCCGCAAATTTTGGATGCCGATTCCAACAGAGCCGTTTTGAGATCAAGCCATACATCATCCATTTCCTTTTTGAAATCTAGTTCCTGGAGTCTGGCCTTCAGATCATCTTCGTAGCGTGTTCTTATTTCAGGATCGTTCAACTGTTTTACCTCAATGCGTTCATATGCTTTCGAGGGAGTCTTCCTCTCCAGAAGGATTCTAGTGTCGGCAACTAGAAGCATGTGATCACTGCCGATTTCAGCTCCACGAATGACTTTTACATCTGTAAAATATCTCCTTAACTCCCTGGTGTACAGGAAGTAATCTATTACGCTATTAGCATTCCTTTCGATTGCTGAGAATGTGATCTTATGGGTTGGTTTATGCGGGTAGAGCTTGTTACCGATCACGAGGCCATTGTCTACGCAGAACTCTATCAATCTTTTGCCGTTATTATTTAGGGTTTTTTCACCTCCATGCGGACCCATACATCCAAAGGCCTTTTGGTGGTTCCTACCAGTTCTTGCATTGAGGTCTCCCATTATAATAATGTTTCTACTATTATTCTTGTCTACTGCTCTGACCAGGTCACTGTAAAACTGTTCAACCTCAATCGCACTCGAATCCTCAGTTGGTGCATAAACCTGAATGATAGTAACATTCCCCACTGTAAGTCGAATATTAACAGATATCAATCTAGAGTTAATCGGTTCCCATTCAGAGACTTTTTTCACAAGCTCCTCCTTCAAAATCACACCAACTCCTTCTTTGGCCCTAATACCTTGTGGCACCCCAGAGTATAGTAGAGTGTATCCCCTATCAAGCCTGACCTCTCCGCTGCCTTTCCTCCTAATTTCTCCAATTCCCATAATATCAACCCTATATGCCATCATCTCCTCAACTATCTCAACCTCCTTGCCATTGAGAGATCGTATATTCCAAGTACCTAAACGAATATCCTTCAACTTGCCAGGTCGTTTACCATAAGATCGTCCATATCCGAGGCTATCAACAATGGTTCTTTGAATCAGCTGTACTGCTTGGTGGGTGATTAGCCCAACCAAACAGGCCCCGTATCCTCGGGACAACTGGCCTCCTGAATACTTATGTCCCCTCAGGAGGAAGGGTGGCCTGGCTATACCCCCCGGCACTAGGTTTCCCCCAACCTGGAGGACCAGTGGCTGATTGCAGTCAAAAAGACTGGGCGATGGGGTCGCCACTTCCCTACGCCATGGAGACACACTAAGATTCTTTAATAATTTTAAGAGAGGGATAAATATCCCACTAGTGACCAATTGAGGAAATCCCGAGAAAAAGACTAAAGGACGGAGGCAACCCTCGGGCTTTAGCTGGGTTAAACCATTAGTCAAACCTCAAGAAGGGAACAAGATGGGTAAGGACACAAAAGGAGGAAGATAGCTAACTGACATTTACCACTAGACCCACCTAATAAAGACTTTTTGAATGTTTACCTTTGCGAGAGGTAACTAGAGCGCGCGGGCAACGAGTTGGGGTTAGTGGTTGGCCCTAATCTATAGACTTACCTAATAAAGATTTTTGGGCTAATTACCTAGGCGAGAGGTAACTATCTAGGGAAAAAAACCATATTTATTACGGTTTGAAAATTTACGTGTGCGAGAGCTAGCGGAGGGAACAAGACCCCCTGAAGAAGGGAAAAAGATGGGTTTACACCTTACAAGGACACAAAAGGAAGAAGATAGCTAACTGACATTTACCTGTTCGCATGATAAAATATATATAATTATTGAAGGAAATAGCTTTGGAGAAAAACTTGTTCCTATGTTAAACCAGTATTTCGTACTACTACACATACTATATGCTGAAATTTTGTCGTTTATTATTTTTAATTAATTAATTTATAATGTTTAAATAATTTTATTAGAAGAGAAAAGATTGACCACGGCCAGGAATCGAAACCCGGTCCTCGGCATCACCGTCGCAGCGCTCTTACCACTGAGCTGACCGTGGGGTCAATCTAACAATACAACATGGGTCAATACTACCCACACTGTTTAGATGGTCCTATGTATTAGTTCAAGTTAAATATTTGTTGCTCTATACTTCACCATACTGTTCCTACCATTAATAATAAGTTCCAACCAACTTATTCACGGAATTTCAACCGGAAATAAAGCTCGGCTTGCATTTGTTAATTACATTGGATACCTCAAAATTTATGAAAACATATATTATAATAATATAAAAAAGGAACAACATGTCTACGAAAATACAAAGCCAGTTTGGAGAAATCCGAGAAATATGAACAAAAAATAGTGCATTACAGGGTCGGTGAGTGCAATAGCTCATATAAGACGGCAAACTTGACTCTCATTCTTATACAAGGCGTAATCGAAAAATGAGTTTGTAATATTTGGTTCTACCCAGTTTCTTTTAAGTTTGTCTTTGACAATTTTGTTCTAGTAATTTTGTATTTTTTTTTTACAGTTTTGTAAGTCCTGAAAATTAACGGAGACTATGACAATTTACAGTAGCATTAAAGTATTTTTACTTTCACTTACTTATATATGAAATATATAGTAAGGGAAAGTATTGCGATCGTGAAAAATTTCGACTTCCGGTTTTCAACGGAAATACACGTTTTGTGGTCCCCTGAGTCCAAATAACCAAGTCCCGCAAAATAATCAATGTGTGTGTGTGTGTGTGTGTGTGTGTGTTTGTAAACAGATTACCTCAAAAACTATAAAACGTAGGAACCTGACATTGTGTATTTGGTACTGTATATGCCCGCGATGTGACAGCGAAAATTTCATCGAAATTGGTCAAACTGAGGGGGCACTGTATTTTATAACTTTCCATTTTTACCGAGTTTCTCAAAAACGGCTTTAACGATTTTGATAAAACTCCTCATGTTCAATGAGAACCAAGTATTATTTAATATCAGGTAAGCTTTAGCATTATTAAAATATTCTGAGAGGGCTTAAATGGGGAAGGGGCCTTTTTTGTTTTCCTTTAAAGTATCTTTGTTTTTGTTTGTATGGAGAATTAGCTTTCTCTCGTTACGCCTAAAACTAAGAAATGGCTAAATATGAAAAAATCAAGTAAACATAAAAAAAAGAAAAATATTCCGTCAACGTTGAGGATGCGCAGTACGCCTTTAATGACTGAACATTGTTCATAATGAATGACGTTCTGTTCATTTAATGGATATTATTTGCTTCATGGTAACAAAATGGTAAATAAAATCAGACTCGATGGAGTAGTATGCTAGCATTACCGAATAATCACAAGTAAAAACTTTTATTTAATAATAAAAAAAATTAGTGTACTTTAGAGAGAAAATAGAAACAAAAATAAGTAAATGAATGCGGAAAAATATGTGTCTTTGAGGAATGGCATTTAAAAAAACACGTCGATGTAAGTTGGTAAGTAAAAGTTGTGTGTCGCGCGCATCGCTCAAGATTTTTATATTCTCAAGTGATGTGACAGTTTCAGATCGCCAGTTTTGCCTGTTTGAACTTCTCCAGCGAAGTATAACATAAAAGAACAATAATTTACAAGAGATACATGTCCTTTGAGTTTTAAATGTAAATAATCTTTATCTGATATGTAACATCAAATATTAATACAGTCCTTTAGATGTGTGGAATTAATGGTTTGAATAATAATAATACTGTCATCCCAGTAAACAAGAGGGGAAGACACATTTTTTAGCTTTTTATGTCACGGTTTGAATATTATTGATACAAATTTCGTCAGTATTAAATGAAATTTCGTTAAAAATGCCAAAATGATTACTAGTGATTATGACCATAAAACTAAGTGAATAAATCATATAAGTAATCTGATATTATAATTGAATAATTAATTAGTCAATGGCCGATAATGATATGACAGGTACATGATTAGTTAGAAAAGATTTTTTATGAAACCTTCCAGTTAAAAAAATTCAAGCCGTTACATTTGAACTTGGACAGGTGTCATGATATGTTTAAATAGGCATAATAATGTTATATTATCCCAAATGTGCTTTTAATTTATGGGATGGTATTGAAAAATTCATTAAGGATTTTTTTTAATTATTACACTTATAAATTAATTAATTAATTTATTAATGAATAATTTTTTATTTAAATTTAGAATTAAAACTTTTAAAGTATATAATATTTGGTTCGCCACGTATAATAGATTATTAGAAATTTATCTTTGATAATTTTGTACTGTATCAGTCCTATGAATTTGAGGTTTGACGCACTGCGTTTATAATAGTATTCGACACAAATTATTTATTTGTTATTGTAATAGTTTTATTCTGTTTCTACAGGTGGGCAAGGAGGCGTTAGATGGATTGAAAAAATAGACAATTTTGAAGATAAGAGCTGCATAAATTGTCATATCAGGTTAGATTTCATCCTTTGATTATATATGCAATTACGAAATTTTCAAAAATCTAATATCGTATGTTATACGACAAGTAGCAGTAACATATGTTTTAACAGCTATCAGGGACAATAAGATAACCAAAATTGGTTAACTTATTTCTTCCAGATGGTAGAAACACTATGGGTTTTCGGTGTTTCTATTTCAATATATATGTTGTATATAGTAGGAATAGTGTGTTTTAATTGTGTAATAGTGTCTTTAATCTTTCGTTTGTTGTTCATTAGTTTGTGTTATCATTTATTGTTTTCAATGTTTTCTTGAGTTTTCTTGTTGTTTCAGTTTATTGCTTTTTCTTATTTTAATTTTTTTTAGACTTTTAGTAAAACATTAGGTTAGGTTAAGCCAAGTGGTTATCTACGAGGTTTATACCACCTCAACTGTTCACTAATAAAGACATTTGAATTGAGGAAAGGTAAGAGACTTATCAAGTTTTCATTTAAGTTGAGTTTCGTTGAGACTTTTTCCAAAATAGTTAAATTTTAAAGACTTAATTACTTGTTAGGTTAGTAGTTAACTGGGTTTCTCATACTGATTATTTTTATAAATAATCGGTAAAAAGTCCTCCTATAGTCTGTAATAGGAGTGTAAAGATGGAGGAAGACCGTTTTGAAGGTGAAGGCTCCCAATCACAACAGCCTTCTGCCAAAAGGCCAAGAAGCAGAGCTTCTGATTTGGCAGAGGAACCCGAAGGAACTCCTTGTCTTTTGCAGGAAGCCGAACCTATTCAAGGCAACTTTCAACTTAGTTTTCTTGCAAAATCTTGATAAAAAAATTAGTAATAAGGCAAGGAATCACATAAATACAAAGATAAATCGATTGGTCGATATCATTGATAACGTATTAACTAAAAATAAAGAATGTGGGCAGAAATTCACGGAGGTTCCAGTCTCGGACCTGGTTCAGAAGGTAGTAAAGGAAACCCTGATGTCTTCCTGCGTCCTAAACTTTATAAAAGATAAAATTATGGATAATACGTTGCCCATGGTAACTGAAGTGCTACCGCGACAGGAGGTTTCAAGTCAAAGCTCTACACAGCCCATTTCTGGACCATCCTATAGAAAAGAACCACCAGAGGCTAATGAAAATTTTGAAGTTGTGGCGAGCAAACGAAGCCGAAGGAAAGCAAAGTCGCGACCAAACGGCCATACAGAAGGAAAGACCAAAACTGATGGAGCTTTATGTGAGCCGTCTCCACGTGATGGTTCCTCTTCGAAGGCGAAGGTTAAGACTTTGGCAGACATAGTAAAGTCCCTGCCTACAGAGCCAACTCTGGCGTCCAAACCAACCTATCTCACAATCGGTGGATCTGGTAAGAGCCCAGTGGACATAATGAATGGGTTGCCATCACCTAGTGAAATTGGGGTCAATACATCCGTTGTGCGAGCAACAAAAGGAGGCTCGATATTGGTCCATAGAAGACAGCTCCCACGCCACAAAGGTCATCGGTTGACAGGGGCTCCACGATAACGGCTTACATGCCAGACTGGCCTTAAAGAAAAAGCCGAAACTGGAGGTTAAGGGTGTGCCTCATGCATGGGGATCAGCGGAATTATCGAGGTTTTTGTGGGAAAGAATACCTGATAAGTCAGTCCCCACTCCACTGGTTCATGACGATCTTCGCCCACTCTTTTCCACAGTACCTAGGAATGGTCTCACTAAGACATGGGTGCTAGATACCCATAGTCCGTATTACCCATAGTAGGTAGGTATACCCTATAGTCCGGTTCAAATTGTTGGAAATGGGTACATTGAATGGAGGATGGTGCTCTTTATCATTCAAGGACTACCTTGATGCCCCTCGTTGCACTAAGTGCCAGGGCTACGAGCATACCGAAACTGCATGCACGGCGGATAACGTGGTTTGTATTTGGTGTGCATCAAATGGGCATATCATGAGGGACTGTCCAAAGAAAAAAGTAATGGCTGACCCTACTTGTATAAATTGCGTCCGAGCAAATGCTCGTCCCAGCGAAGCAAAACACAAGTCAGGGAGCCGTGAGTGCCCTGTGCACTTGACGTGGTGCAAAGAAATGGCAAAAAGGACTTTCTATGAATAAACTAACTATCCTCCAGCTTAACATGGGCCAAAGGCGAGTTGTAGCAGAAGAGCTTCGCGCTCTTTCTCCTCGCTACGACATTATGGCGGTCCATGAACCCACTTGCCATGGGAACATGGTCACGGGGTTTGGCCTCACGTCGAAGGTTATAGCTCTAAGCAGTGGAGAGAGGAGGCCTAGAGCTGCCATTGTGGTTAACAACCCGAACCTCGACGTGATGGATCTGAGGCAATATTCTATGGCAGAGTTGCATGTTATGTCAAGTGGGGCGCAGTCGCTTTTACGCTACTCTCGGCATACTTACCTCACGGGAATGATATCGAGGAAGACATATGTGCCATAGAAACGATCATTTGCCGTACAAGGAACGTGATCGTTTGCTCAGATACCAACTCCTGGAATACGATCTGGGGATCTAATCGAACAGATAGAAAAGGTGCCTTACTCCGTGAGTTTATCACAAGGAATAGGCTGGTGGTAATAAACGATATCTCCGCCTCTCCTACGTTCTTTGGAGGAATGGGGGAGAGTTGGATTGATATCACGCTGGCTACACCAACAATCGCAGGGCGCATAGTCAATTGGACCCTCAGACCTGAGACGAGTTCTGACCATAAAGTCCTGACCATAACGTCCATAAAGCTTTTAACTTGCAACAGGATATAGATTATTCCCACGGCATTTAAAACGGATATGTGACCCGCATTAGCATCTGCAGTACCTTTCGGTGCATGCTGGAGGGTAAAATTGTCGATGAAGATTGGGAGGAGGGGCATTATAATGATCCTGATGACCTGGACTATAGGGTGACCAGGGTAACCGATATCATCTTAGATGCCTCAGAGGACTCCCTCCAGCACCGTAAGGTGAGGGTCAAACCTGTCCCATGGTGGACGCCGGCCCTAACAACCAGGAAGAGAGAGCTCTACAAGGCCCGGCGTTCATACCAGTGCAGAGGTGACGAGAGGCGCACTGTACTTCGGAGCGAGTATAAGTCCAAGGCCAAGGTGCGTTCACGGAAGCGAAGATCCTGGGACGAGCTTATCACCGACGAATCCACCAAAAACCCTTGGGATATTCCATACAAGGTCGCGTTGGGTAAATTAGTTCCTCCGCAGCCGCTAGGAGCCATTAGACATGCTGGTACTGAGGCTACTACTCTTGAAGAATTGGCTGCCCTATTTATACAAGCGGCATATCCCAGCCACGATTCATCCCAGGACAATGAAGAGGCCTTAGTACGGCGCACAACGGTATACCCTCCAGGCACGGACTTCTGCCCGCCATGGGACATATACGACCTTCGTATTGCCGTGGATAGGCAGAAAGTTGGTCGCGCTCCAGGACTGGATGCTATTGAAGAATAGTATCCCCTTTATAGAAGATCGGCTATTGACGATCTGGAACCGCATGCTGGAGGAACCGCTGATGCGCTTCTTCGAGTTCGCTCAGACGTTGAACAGAGGGCGGAGAGGTATGTCATGTTGCTCCTTTTCGACATATCCTCCACTTTTGACGACTGGTGGCCTCTGATACTCCAGCAGCTGCAAGTACGATGCCCCTAGCAAATTATATGCCCTTGTCAAAAGTCCGGTCACGGTTGTTGGCGACTTGGATTATTCCGGATTACTGGGTTTCGCAATTTCTCACGGAGTATGGGGGTTTCCGCGCCAAACTGCACAGTCTTGCAAAGGACATAGATCCCTAGGCCCCAAGGTTCCGGAGACGGCTGAGCACACCATTATGGACTGCACCGTCTTTGAGGCACTTAGGGCCAAACTGTTGAGGGAAACTGCACTCTACGTGGTAGCAGAAAATGATTTCCCTCAGCTAGTGACTGAAGCAAACTACCCGTACTACAAGTCCTTTGTGTACGGGTGGAAAACTGCGGTTGGCCCTGCCCATTTCAATTTCACAAGGCAGGGACCTTTGCCTGGAAGGAGGAGATGAAGAAGAAGGCCAAGAAGAAGGTGAATTGCAGAGTTGTAGCTGAAAAACTGAAATAAGAAGAAGAAGAAGGAACAGAAAACAGAAGAAAAAAGAAACAACTGAAGTATAACTCCAAAGATTTTCAAATGCGACATTTGAAAAGTTGCCAACATCCGTGTTGCCGAAATGCAAGGAAGGGCGAAATAAATAAATAAATGTTGTCTATAGTATATGCAAATATATACTATATATTTGATATATACTTGAATATAGTACAAATATGTGTCAAAAGGGGTGGGGACATGGCCGAGTGGACAAATACGTTAGGAAATACGCGTTGCCCCTCGACCTACGTATGTTTGAGAACCCGAAAACAGCAAGTTCAAAAACGGGAAATTTAATACTACTCGGCATCAATCCCCCATCCACTGCCTTGGCCCAGGAAACCCTGTATAGCCTAACCGGCGAGGAATAGTAGGACCTATAGGATAAAGGCACCAATTACTGACACTATAAGAACCATTTTTTGGTTTTTCATCAATATCTCTCTTATTTATTGGTGGAGCCTAACAACTCAAAGCTTTTCTGTTAGGCCAATATCTATTCTTTCATTCCTGCTAGTTAAAGGTTTTTTAATAATGAATTAATTACCTTTTTTATTAAAAATTTGGACGCATGTTTTTTCTCCTATTACTGACACTCAATCACCAACTACTGACACTATAAGGAACCAATTACTGACACCCTGTTACAACTTAAAATAATTTTATTTAAAGCTTTAAAATATAAATAAACAGCAAGGTAAAAGTAATTCAAGTAAATATGTTTAAAATATACAAAATATTTGATAAATAAGAAGGGATACACTAAGACAGAGATGTGATTGTCCATCTCAAAATTTACAAACTATCATTTGCTTTGTGCGTATGGAAATAAAAACTTTCTTCAATTCAGAGTAATCAATTTGTAATGGAAGTTCGAACAAGAATTGCTCGTTCGAAAGAATTGACGAATTCGGTATCCGTGCGATAACATTATTAGGTTCTTCTTTGAATTTAAAGACATTTTTCATACGATTACAAGCTTTCATACATTTAGCAATCATAATCCCATCTACAATACTAAATATACAACACGCAAAGCTGATATTCTTTTTCTTGGTAGATATATAAGCAGTAATGTAGTCACCCTCTCTTACTTTTGGGCATTCCATAAAGTGTTTGTTGAATCTCGATGAAATCTGATCCAAATCTCTCACTGCTTTTCTTTACCTTCAACTGCTACTAGCTCTTGTAAGGTTTTGTCGTCCTTCTTAGTTTAATTTTTATTTTCTATTGTAGATATTTCTATTATAACTCCATCGTCGTCCATTTTTTCGATTAAGGAAGGCGATGTTATCCCAATAATATCTTCAACGGTTTGGACAATATCCAGTCGTGTTTCTTCAACATCAGAACCACCTAATGTGGTATCAGTAAATGGAACAGAAACATTTGGATCTTTCATCGCATAAATTTCGTGATTAGGAAGACTGAAATTGAATGAGTCATCCAACTGCACTTGCTCATCATTAAATGGCTCATGTTCTTGGTCATTCTCTTTCTCGGTGTCCCATTTGACTCATCTTGCGGGTCCCACTGCACATGGTTGTCTTCTTCGTCGCTAGAAGTCTGGACTATTTTCTTTAATTTTTTTGTGGTGAAGAAAAAACTTTCACGTCGTTATTTACTGTCAAGTAAAAATTCTTGGCTCCCTTGGGAGCTAATACTTTTTTCCCTTTAGGATTAAGGAAAAAAACTGTCTCATCCCCATTGAACACCCTTTTTGGATTTTCTAATATTTCGAATAATGATTTTCCTCGTAAATATTTATCGGTACGCTTGAACCAACCGGCTACATCATCTTTTGTCACTGAGGACCTACTAGATGTTAGATTCTCAGCTATTCGGCCTTTGATGGAAGGGTGTCGGTTCATGAAACATTTTAGCCACTTTTTACAAGGCCGATCGTCAGTAAATAGTGAATTTCTTTTTAGTTCCTTCTTGAGATGGAAGATGCTGAACACTGTTTTTTAGATGGTCGCCAGAGACAGGAAATCCTGCTCTATACATTTCATAAATCCATTGTACAATGACACCTTCTTCTTCTCGATTCAAAATACTTGCTGGGCCGGGAGTACCAGAAATAGGATATTTGCCAGTTACCTTACAATAAAGTGTGATGCGAGGTACCCCGTGGTTCCGAGCTGCAGTCTTCACAGGAACCCCTAGTTTCACGTCATCAAGTGATGCCAACATCTGATCCTCCCTATAATTTTTCCTGCAAGTTGGTTCTTTTTTCTTCTTATTTTCCTTAGTATAAATTGGAGATTGTTTGTTATAAAGATGGAGTAAAAATATGTGGGAGAAGACTGTCAGTAACTGGCTATGCTCACTTTCAGTATCTGGTGTGCGTACATCCCAATTACTGACACTCGCGGAACCAGTAAGTAACACCCCCTGTCAGGAATTGGATCCCATCGTTTTTTTAAAAAACGGACAGCACCAGTTCTTAATTATTATAATGATGGTTATATTTAAAGATAATGATAATGTTTTAAGAATTGTAATTAAAACATATTCTAAACATTTCTAATTAAGTAATAATTTATTATTGTGGGCCGTGTTAAGAATAAGCGCACACGGTACGCTGATTTTTTTAAATTAAAAATATGGTTCATTTCACTGTAGAAAGATAAAGTGAGTTTAATTCAGTTACGAGGTACCCAACAAAGTCAACTGAATTCTGATTTTTCCTACATGGCCGTAGCCAATATGGCGTTAAAGTTTAGTATGGCCGCAGCACAAAAAAAAAAATCAGTTTTACTGTGTTGGCTTATTCGCAACAAGACCCATTATTTCTATTTTATTCACTTTATCGATTCAGATTTATTCTAACATTTAATTGATGCTAGGCTCTTCAAATTCCTCTTCGTTAATTAAACACTAACGACCTCTTAATTCCTGTAGGATTTCGTAACGCTAGGGATAGTAACAAGGGCGTTCGTCCAGAATTTTGTCTAGAGGGGCAGGGGGGGGGGGGTCGAGATATTCTTACTATGTTTAGCTCAATTAATTTTTTCAAATAAGAATTGTTGATATTGGAACATCAAAGATTTTTTCCTTTAATACTATATTAAGTAATACGAATTAATTTAATTTTTAGTTTTTTTTTTCTAGGGAAGGGCGCCTATAATTTATATGCTAAAGCTAAAAATGTTTGTATTAATTACTGTATCAATAAATTTAAAAAAATAATGGTTGTTTCATCTGCTATAGGCTCAGTTCAAAACTGCAACATCTCAGAAATTACTGTCTTTGACATATATTAATCATTGAATTCAGTTTAAAGCATATAATTCAAAGACATGCCACGAAGAAAGCATTTTACTTAAAAACAGTCAAAAATTAATTTTTTAGAATGTTACTACATTTCTAAGCAATTTATTGAATCCAATGATTAAAATAACTCAAAAACAATAATATTTGAGAGATTACAATTATCAATTGAGGAAACGCTATATCTTAATTATTATAATGATTATAACTAAAATTACTCTGTAATTTATACTTTCGATTGTAAATCCGATAGAGTTTTATATGCTATCTTTAACTCAATCAAAACGTTATTAATCAAATGTAACCGATAACAATTTATATATTTTACATTTATTCTTCTTAAAACTGAGGGGGAACAGTAGATTATTATCTAAAACGACGGTTAAAAATTTATCTAAGGCTTAACATAAAGTCTGAAATTATTTTAGTTTACCTTTAAACGTTAAATTCACTTTCCTTAAAAATCACCTTTTTTGAGTTATGACATTGTTGAAACTCCTACTCCTTCAGCGATTTCAGAATAGTTATAGCTAATAAAATCCAAGTTATGAGATATGAAGTAGAAAGTAGTGAAAGACAGTTATAATTGAAAAACATATTTACACATTCATAATTAATTTTTATTTTTATTTCAATCGCTTGCATGATTGATTTTTCTTAATTCAAACTTATTATTTAAAAATATATTATAAATATATAAATATATATTAAGTTTAACAAATAAAAATTTAATTATTTTACGCTAAAATAACTTCAAGTAGCGATTGATAAGTTAACAGCTCAGTTGTAAGTCGATAGTAGTGCATTATTTCCTTGGAATTCAAGATATACTGCGTGATGATTCCATTCAAAAAAATAACTGCCTCTATCACCAGTGAAGTGTTTTGAACAAGAAACTAGAAATTTTGTTGGCAAATTGTAGATTGTGCTTGCTAGCTTATGAAAATAATTCTGGAAAAATACCAATCTGAAAATGAAGACGTTACAAGAAATAACAAACACATCTAAAATTAGGAACATTAATGATTAAACATACAGTAATTATTAATAATTTTTTTTTTAAATTTGGATTACACCAAATTTCAATGAGAGTTTGTAATCTGGCATAATAATAGTATAAATAATAATATATATTAATAATAGTATTAAATAATAGTAATAATAATAAATATTAAATTTTAGACTTTTTCTTTTTAATTTTTACCTGTGTGAAAATGTCTGCAGTCATAGGGCAAAACCAGTAATGTCTAAATACTAAATATTGAGATCATGTGCTTAAGCATTGTTTGACTTTCAAAGTTGAATGAAGAGTTTAAGTAAACAGCATGAAGAAGTCTTGTTAAGTGCACGTGTACCAAACTATATTACCTTTTGTTTTTATCGAGGTTTTATGGTATGTTTTTTGCCTAAACAAATAAAAACTGGATTAACCTAAGAAAAATAATCACTAAGCACGAAAATAAATAGTCACTTAAAACAAAAGATGAATTTGATTCACAGTTCCACATTCTTTTTATTGTAAAATTGTTTGGGTTAATATTTTTCGTTAGGTAAATTTTCTTCAAGGTGAGATTAAAACCCTTATTAAACTTATCTTTAAGATAGGCTTAAACTTAAGAGATAGAAAAGGTAGACTTTTCTATTAATCTCTTAAGTCATATTTATAATGATCCTCATATTCTACTGTTTATAATAATTCTAGTTATAATTATTTGAGACGTAGCCGAATCTAACCTTTTGGTTTAATTTATGATCTGCATAAATCGATTTTTTGGCCTCAATGTTTTATAAAATTTGTCCTCATTGCTTCATATTTTTTTCATTTATATTTATCGCTCGATCAATAAATATAAGGCTTGTAAGTGTAACAAGGGTTGCGATCTCACAATAAAGAAAATTTTACCTCGTGATAAGTTTGCTGTTCTCTTGAATGTAACGGGTTTTTTTTCTTGAAGGTTAGATTATCCTAGTTTAAATTATGAATTTTTCATAATTAATGGGTTTTGAGGTATTTTTATAAAAATGAAAAAAACTGGTAGTGTCGATCTGTAAAGATGGTAGTATTTTTTTTAAAATGATCTAACCATTAAAACAATTTAAATTTAAAAGCAAAAAAAAATTGAAGGAAAAAAATCAATCACTATAGGACTATTCTATTTTATTATAGCAATCTCTATGCGGCACATTCTTCTAATATTATATTGTATTATGCACTGTTTTATAAAACAATTTAGTCGTTTTATTATATAATTACTTATGGTATATTGCTTTTTGAGACAGAAAATCCTCTAAATTGCTCACAAAAATATGTCTCTCAAAAATATTGAAATATCCCACCCATCTATCATTTTCATGGCCACAATAGACCTATTTTTGGGGGGCCTGTATGTTATTAAAGTTCTTCATTTTTTAGATAAAGTAACACTTACTGAGTAACGTGAGGCTTTAAGTTTAAAAAGCCGCTGAGGTGACGACCACGGAGAAATGTGCTACCTTATCTAAATTTAATACACTTTGCAGGACCTATTTATAAGGAACGCAAAGTTTTAATCGAGTTTTCAGACTTTTTTATCAACGTAACAGTTTATCGGCTCGAAATAAATTCCGGATAAACCGAAACCAATGAAGTATGTCCCAACTTAGAGGTATATCTTCAATGGAATTCCTTTGGTTAGTAGCAAAAAATAACATTTCTCAACTAAACCTTATTGTTTGTTTTTTTTAACCTCACTTTATGCCACTAAGGCTAATCGGACTATGCTACAGTGGGAGCCCAAAATTTTGCCTATCCAGCTATAATTAGGATAGGAATTTTTCGTAAATAAAACTATTTAAACTCACATTATTGTTACAATATAATATTGCCCCATACAGTTGCACTCTAATAACGCCTTCTTTGTTAGACAGGTAATGACTAGAATTTCGTTTTTCGTTTTTTTTTAGTTGTATGCCTTAATTTAAATTACTATAATTTATGCCTAAGCAAGTTTTTTCTACTTTTAAAAAAAAAATGCAATTTGTACTTTAAAAGATTTTCCATTAAATTTCTTATAGAAAAATGAAAAAAAAATGAAGCTGATAAGATTTTGTTTTCTATTAAAAACCTCACTAAAAAGTGCAAAAAAAAGTAAATCTCGGTGAAAATTTTGAAAGAATCTTAATAAGCTTCAAGCTAGTAAATGCAACTTAATTATTGGCAACGGACTTGGAATTTGTGACATAAAATTCCGCGATTCGAAATATGGTTGTTTTAAGTTGCTTGTGCTGTTTATTTTTATCTTATTTTTTAGAAACAATTATTAAATTTTAAAAGATTCCAGAAATTAATATTTGGCCTTTACTTTTAACAAAAGTTATAAAACATTTGTTATAATATGAGCCGATTACTAAAGGCATGAAGAGCAAGACTGTACAGATCCCAGCGCTTGTATTTGAGTGGGCTTCTAGGATTCAAATTCTTTGATATTCCGATTTTTATAAAGTTTTAATCTGTTAAATTAATTTTTTTTAAAGGCTTTTAATACAAAGAAATGTATGGTTTTATTCGTTTAAAATATTTAAACACAATATGGTTTAACATAAACATTTTTTTCAATTAGAATGATTAATCCTTATCCTTATATATATAAAAATCTCGTGTCCCGATGTTTGTCTCTCTATTTCTCAGAAACTACTCAACCGATTTTAATGAAATTTGGCTCAATGTATATAGTTTTGACCAACTTACCGGACCGGATAGTTTTTAATTTGATTAGTGATCAAAATAATTCTTATATAGCGAATTATTGCAAATACAGTAGGTCGTGTTTCGATTTATTAACATGGCGTCATATGTCGATTTCATAATGTTTTTGTTTATAAGCATGCTATTGTAATACAGGTTATCATTATTATAATTTTGTATTGCGTTATGTGGGTGCAGTTATTTGTTCCTATATTATTATTTTCCACAGACAAATAGTAATACAAATTTGTATTTATTGTTAATTTTCATTAAAGAATAAATAAATCAAGAAAAGGTTACAATAAATTCTCAAATGTGTAGGTACTTTTTCTTCCTTTTCCTTGTTTATTTGTATTTAAATTAAATTACTAGCTAAGCGCTGAAACGCTTTGCTGTGGCCCACCCTGATATCAACTTTTAGTAAAGTAAATTCATTTTAATAATTTAAATTAGGCTATTATTTGAAATAATACTCTATAAATATTGTAACAGCACCTACTGTCATAGGTGTAACCTAATAGAAACCTTACTTGGGGAGTCAGTGTTGCCAAAAATTAGTGAAAATTAGTAAGCTGGCTACACTGCTGATAACCAGTCGTAAAAACTCCCTCACAAAAATAGTGTGTTTGATTAGGTGTTGTGGGATACTTTGTGATTTGCTAAAGAAGAAATGTTAGCGAAGATTTTATTCCTTTCTTTAATTTAAAGTAGGCTATTATTGGGAATGATATTTCGTTGTTAATTTCACCAGAAAAAAATTTTTTACTTATCTTTAAATGATTGTTGATTAAGAAAGGATTACAAATCGCGGCATTTTTTAAATTTTACATTTAATGATTATTACACCTCTACTGAACAGGAATAATTGTTATTTGGGTAACCTCAAGTTTCAGATTTATCCGCCATAAATATGAGAGTACTACTGCAAAATAATCCATCGGCAAATATATTTTTTAAACAATTGATCTATATTGGAAACGGTGAAATAGAGCTGTATCGAAATTCAAAATTTATCAAATTACCAGAAAATTTCTGAACAGTTGTAGAGATGAAATGAAATGAAATGAACTGTCTACGAAATATAAAGTGTATTTCCTGATATTTTGAACAATTATTTGGACTGTAAATGGCTGGGTAGTCGTGCTATTTTAGCAGCAAAAATTGTTGATTTCGATGAAATAAACTTCCAAAATCAATTGACAATGTTCTAGATGTAAACGAAGCCGTAAATTTCCCATATGAATTTTTTAATTCCCTGGATATACACCCAAAAAATCTCCAGTTGAAGATTGGCTCACCGATCATTCTTCTTCGTAACTTAAATCCACCTCAATTGTGCAACGGTACACGTTTGGTCATTAAAAGGATCACAGGAAATGTTATTGAAGGAAAAATGTTGCCTGGAAGGTTTACGGGAGATATCGCCCTGTTGCCACCTATTCCCATGGAACCGACAGAATTTTCAATAAAATTTAAAAGGCTTCAATATCCTATTCGTTTGGCTTTTGCCATGACCATAAACAAATCCCAAGGGCAAACAATGTCCACTTGGACTTTGAAAATCCGTCTTTTTCCCTTGGGCAATGGCATAACTCACGTGGGAAATGGGTATCGCCTGCTCACGTGTGTGGAAACCATCAAATCTTTGGTTTGTGTTAAAAAAAACAAAACAGGTTAACCCAAAACATTTTGAACAAATTAGTACTTGAATAAATAAAAATTCTTAATTGTATTATGTAAAATCCTCTTTAAGGAGAGATTTCTTATCACTCAAATATATTGCTAAATTAAAAGCTTCAACACACCACCCTCCTACCGAACACTTATTTGCCGAAGGGTCGGGAAATCGAGGTCTCAAAGAAATTGAGAAAAATGCCTATCAAAAGGACATATATGACGCGTTAACCAAGATTGGCATGACCCTGAGCAAAATTAAACCCGTTGTTAAACTAGCAATACCAAGTTGAAGTAGTGTTAGGCCAATAATCAATAGATCAATGGCTGAGGTTATCAAAACTTACTTCAGTCATCCTTTTTAAAATTTGTGGAAAAATATAGCCATTTCGAGTTAGTTTATACCGATCCATAAAAAAAGGGCGATACTGTTGGCAGCTCTGTGAATCGTAAACACTATCAGCTCCTTTTTAATCAAACTACATTGAAATATGAGATGTAAAAAATAAAAACTTTAACTTTCCTATATTCATTACCAAATACTTTTAAATGGTGTAATGCTCTATTCTCAATCACGTTGGATTTTGATTAGCTGAAAGGTTTTCATCTTTATCAATGAATATTGTTGTTACTGTATTTGTTTAAAAATATTAGGATATAACTACTGAGCCACAGCAACGTGTGGCCGGGTCTGCTAGTAAGTATAAATAATAAACTTAAGTATTTATAAAAAAATATCAATAATAACAGTCTTATTTATATTAGTTCACTTTTATATTATCTATTAAATAATTATAATGTTTCCTTCAATTAGTCATCTTATGTGATGAATCCAGTTGGTTTTGTATTTTTGTTATCAATTCATACAGACTTATAAAATAATGACTTTTATTTGTTTCTTTGTTTATCGCCACATTATGCCAATCGGACGATGGTGCAGTGAGAGTCCTAATTGTTGTCTATCCAAGTATAAATAGGATAAGGATCTTTAACGAGTACCAGACAACGTTTATCGACATCGAGATGGGATAGCAAAGAATTTTTTACTCCCTTCAAAAAATCCTAGGGCCACCGCGGGATACGAACCCGCGACCTTTAGTATTGTAGGTTGCTATGCTAACCACCACACTACAGATGATCCCAAATAATGACCTTATTTTAAAAGATAATATAAACAGTAATTATTTAATCGTAATACTGAGTAACCGCATGTAGAGAACAGCTGAAACATTTCAAACCGAATGAATGAACGATGACCTTTTGAATGGACCTAACCTAGTGCTGTCTTGAAGCTTGGTACTTGTACTAAACTTATCATTTCTTAATCATGTGGGGGTGAGTAATTGGACATTGCGAGGAGGAGAAATTTCCAGCCCTTATAAAATCAATATCGCACTTCAGACAAAAACGGGAACCTCCTTCATGGATCCCATGGATAGGTATATGGAGACTAAATGGAGTAAAAACCATATAACTTTCTTGAACGTACCTTAACTCGCTTTCGAGTTTTAGTGGCACACACATTTTATACTTTATTTTGAAATTTATATTAATTATTAACACATCATCGTATAATAAATAATAGTGTAACCTGAATAACAAGCTAAGCAAAACTTCCACGACACTTCGAGGCCTAACGTCCTTGAATTAAGACAATTATAGCAATAGCAATTAAAATTTTCAGTTATACCATCTATAGCCGTTTATTTTTACCTACCTTTTCACTAACAAATTATCATTTCACGACGTATACAGAAATTATCAACAATATAATAAATTAATTTGAAAAGATTAGCATTATAGCATTATAACATTATAACAATAATTAATTATAGTTAACCAATTAGGTAACAAATATTAAGCTAAATGAATTTTAGGCTTGCGTTATATTTCATTTCGTTACTTTTACGAAGAATCGGTTAAACAAAAGTTAATGGTAATATTGCAATAGCCGTATTTGTCAAAAGTTGAAACGTCAATAGAAAGTTTCGAAAACAGGAGCCCTAGGAGGTAAACATCATTTATTCATCAGTGGTTTCCCGGCCATCTAAATCTCTTTGCCCCCTTTCAACCTCATCACTCCGAAACCCGGAGCGTTTTTCCTTAATTCAGGGTTCTTCAATTAATTTCGAGGAAACCGGCCTCTGACCCCATCGGTTTTGTATCGACCTTTCAAGCAAGGAAAAAAAAACTCTGAATAAGGATTTTATTTCCCTGATTAAAACTCTGCCATTGTTACACATAGAAAGTAATCTGTTTAAAACACAAAATGGAAGAGGTTAGTTTTAGTTTCATTGTTCTAGTAGATTAGAACATTTTTTTGGTATTTGTTCATTCCAAGCAAAATATATTATGTGTATTTCTTCTGACAATATGTTAACAGAGAATAGATTTTTAAATACGGCTACAAATTGTCTCACGATTTTTTTATACCAAATAAATAATCTTAAATATAAGTGAAAAATTGTTGAATATTAATTAGGAACATCAAAACGAAGAAAATGCATATAATATCATTGTTCAGGCAGGATATTTTTTCTTGTAGGGATATAACGATTGTAAAATCCCTTATGTTTTATATTATCTTCATAATGAGGTATGAAGATGATTCCTGGCAAAATAAACAATGCTAACTTTTTTCCTGTCTACATGCTATTCTAAAAAATATTATTAGTAAATTTTAATATAAAAAAAGTTGTGTTCCTTTTTGTAGTTTTATTAATACGAATACATTTAAAAAACGATAAATTCTATAGAAATATATATTTAAATTAATAACATTTTTATGTTATTTTTTTTTTATTAATCTCATAAATAGCAGTGAAAACCGATAAAATGGTTTAAGAATCGTAATATCAAAGCGAAGAAAATTAAGTTCCTATTATGTTTTAATTATCGTTGTATTTCATCTGTGGTCTAATGATTCTAAAATTCTTCAAATTTTTATTGTATTTGTGTAAGGACAGTATTTCAAAACAAAATGTTGGATAGTAATGTCGAGTTACCAGAATTTTCAGCGAAATCACCTGTGCCAATTTAAAATACAGTGAAACTCCGGATTAATTGGGACCGATATTGATCTGGATACTCGAAAATCCGGAAAATTTACTTTTGAACAAGGTGTTAACGAAATAAGAAATTATTATATAATATTTTAACCGTCTATTTTAGTGATAAAACTTTGGTTGCTTCCGTCTTCATTTTCAATATTTGAGATAAATTTTGAATGACTCAGCATTTTTTTAATATCGGAAATTGTCAATGTTACGACTACGAACTCATCATCCAATTTTTTGCCAGATTCGCCTTTCCTAAGATGTTCTACGATTGACAATCTTTCGGAAATAGTTAAAACCACTCGTTTTCTTTTTGGTGCCATAACTAAGTTTTTAATAGACCACTCACGACACAAGTAAGAATCAAACTGGAAAAAGGTAGGTATAGGACGGATGTCCTCTGCTTCTATGTTTTCACTAATCCATCTTACTCAGTGGCTCTTCTCTGTCTATATAGTTTGTCTATCATAATCTACAATAGAATTTATTGTTCTAATAGGTGTAGTTCGTATTTTTGTAACAATACGTCATGCAAAGATACATTGACAAAATAAGCGCAAAAAAGCAAAATAATTAACGAAATAAAAAAAAAAAGTTATGTACGAAAAAAAAAATACCTATTTTTTCTAGGTTTGGCTTGAAATAATGTTATAAACATTTAGAATTTAGTATACATCACTTTATAGCCTTGTTCAAGCTCGTGTTTTGAAATTTACAGCTGATTGATTAACTATGAGTAAAGTTATAGAATAAAGTAACAATTGAAACATGTGAAAAAGGTTAACAGAAAGAATTTGGATAGTTTAATAAATATAGTTACTATGGATCATTGCAATCAAAGTGTAATAAATACGCTTACTTCTTTATTTTTTTTAATTGAAATTTAGATAACTTTGAATTTATATAACCCACTTTAAATATAACAATACAATACAATTCTGTATACCAGTTTTTCGAAAAAAGAAATGTGAGAAAGTTCAGCAGAAAAAATAGGGTTCTTAATTACTAAATTTCAGAATTATAAAAATGTCATTACAATTTTAAAAAATGGTTAACAATTCGGTAATTAAAAAAAAATTTCATACGATTAAGAATATAAGATTTTTTTTTTAAGTATGAAAGTTTGTGAGTTAAAGATTCTCCTATATTAAGAATAGGAAACTATCACTTATGTAAAATTAATTTAGAAGATTCCAGGGGTTAAATAATAAAATATTGAACGAACATGATGCAAGACTCAATAAAGTAATATAAACTTAGGAGTAACGTATCACCCAACACATTATCCTTTATCCCTTTCCTTAATGTGATCCTCAGCAGTTATTTATTTTTGGCAAAACTTTGTGATAAACAGCCAGTTTTTGTAAACACAGGATGTGAAATTGGAATTGACGATCTAAGACTTGGAAAACTTTATTTACCAACTTTTTGTTTACGTCTTCTCTTACCAGCCTCAACGATCCTCCTCAAATATTGTCCTCTTGTCTAATCAGATGATTGCTTGGCCATTTCTATTATTTTTTCCTTTTTGTGTATTTCTAATGATGCAAGAAGTCAGCAATAATTTTTCTTTTGTTTTTAAATAGCAGCAATTTTATACGTTTTATAACTTTAAAAAATAACAACGATTCTCTTATTTGTGATTATACTTATTTTGGTAAACTTTCCATCCATTATAGACAATTTTTTTTGTAAATTTATTTTTCTATTTTACTATACTTATTATTTTTATTATACCTAAAAAGTTGTAGTGGCCTCAGATAGCAGAGCCATGCTAAAAAATTAAGCTAAACGGTGCGCCAACCTAGTAGGTAAATCGTACGAGAACAAAAAGTTGAGGATGGCCGCTGCCAGGACTCAGTCCATCCTCTTGAGGGTAAAACCAATTACTGTTGTTATAGAAGTGGAGAGGAAAAGTCCAATTGAAGTTGTGACTTACCTCGGCATTAAGATTGGAAGAAAGTTCAATGTAACACCTCACTTGGACTACTTAAGAAATAGGATGACCATGGCCCATAATGGACTCGGTCGCTTCGGGAGTGCCTTTTGGTTTCTCAGATATCCAGCCACATTAAAAATTTACAATTAGTGATTCTGGGTATCCTGAGATATGCGATCCGGCATGGAGACAGTATTGACGAGTACCTAGGGCGTGTAGGACAGTGTCTCATGAGGCGGTACATGTCTTGGCGGAAGGCATTCCTATCGGTCTCCTCTTGCGAGAAGATTACCTCCGGTACAAGATGAAGAGAGAAGGACTAGTAGATCTGCCGATAAATCTTCGAGAGAAGATCAATGAAGACCCAAGAAGTTGGAAGACTATAATATGGTAGAAAACATTAGCCGATTGGAACCGGCGATGTGTACTACCCCCAATGGGTAGCTACTTTAAAAAGGGACACCTTAAGAAAGTATTTTCCCAACGTCACACACAGGGGTATTTGACCCGAAAAGCTGGCCAAAACTATTTCCTTCCATTTTATTAATTCAAAAGTCCTCAAAATGGCTTCTATATTTGTAATAGACATTAAAATGTTTTTTTAGCAGTTAAAAAAATACTCTAAGGAGAAAATTTTCATAAAATAAATTTTTACATAACTCCACCGACTGTGAAATAGGCATCCATGGGTTTACAATTTATGTTCATATTATTTTATCTTTATGCATTGTACCCATGAAATATGCTTGTAACTAATTAAAGATTTATTATCATTTATCTATTACTATTATTTTAAAAAAATGAAAATAGTGTAAAATAGGTGAATATAAAAAGTTATGGCGATAAAGAAAAAAATGTGTTTTCCTAATTCATTAAGAATTGTTCAATACCTCTTCGAAACACAACTTATATCCCAGGAAGAAACGCACCAACCTTTCTTAAAAATGCATATTAAATATAATTATTCATTATTCACTTTCCTCGTCACTTAATGAACTTTCGGAATCACCACTATCGGTTAAGTTGGTTATGGGAGACAACATTTCTAAAGTTTCCTTACAAAACCTGATACTTTTTTCTTGAACTTCTCATACCTGTGATAACTGGATCTGATGTCAATATTAATCTGTTAATTACATCCAGATTGCACTCTGTCCGGGAAAATTTTCTGATCTTATGTTCTCTATAAATCCGGAAATGGTTATTTCGGGTTTCTGCTGCTTCCTCAGATAAAAGACCAATATGAAGCAGAGGACTTTTTATCACTTCAAAACCATCCCTTAAAATTTTGTGAACAGATGGTGTCATAGCATACCATTGATAGATAAAGTTTCTCCGTATCCGTTGTAAATTTTAAAGTAACAAATGATTTTTCAGAGCGTCCACCAGATCTTGAGCTTTTGATTGATATCGTCCCACTTAGCCATTTCTTGTTTCTGTTTCAAAAACATTTCTTTTCCTTGAAGAAGCATTCTATCTCACTTGGAAATCATGCCTCAAAATGGATAATTTTGTTTTAGCTCTTTCACATGCTCTAGGTTATTACAATATTTCCCAATGAGAAAAGACACCAAAAATTCCTTCTTTTTTTTAAAAGCTAATGTTTTGACTTTAAAAATATGTCAAATAAGTCTATTCAGGTTACAGTTATTCTTTCTGAAGATCCTAAAATACAAATAAATGAAAATATAACAAAATTGATTTTTTTTTATTATTTAATGAAATTGCCATTTTAGTAATAAAAAAATTATAAGTCTCCGAATCGCAGCTATTCGCAGAATTTTTTTCAAGAAACACAGCTGGTAGAGTATGGTAAAGACATAGATCCCCTATGCCCATGTTGTAGGGTAGCGGAGAATGCCGAACATATTTTAATGGCTTACACAGCTTATCAGACGCTTAGAATAAAACTGCTGAGGGAGAAAGGGGTATATTCTGACGGAGGGTGATCTCTTTCAGCTGATTCAGCTGATGGCCGAGGAGAACTACCCGTACTTCAAAGCTTTTGTGTACGAGTGGAAGGAAATCTTCGGTCCCTCACACTTTGCTTACTTAAAGCAGTACTTGGAAGCCGACCTGACGGAGTTAGAGGAGTGTAAGAGAAGTGAAAAGTCAGAAAATTCTTACGGGAATAGAAAAACATTTGAGTTAGTACACAATTATAAACATGCAGCTTTGAGATATATTGCCTCTGCGAAACACTTCAGTGCTGCGAAATCCGAATTGCCTAAAAGAAAAGGGAGAATTCATAATAATTAATAAGTTATACCCAATCTTTTAAATAAATTTTTATATTAGAAGTAAATTTTGTTGTATATTCCAGCTAACCTTTAGTTTCTTAGGCGTTTGTTTTTTTTTCTATATCTATATTATATTTCACAATATATACTGACTTTTCTTAAAAATCTAAAGACCTTTATTTGTAAATATAACTTATATTAAACCGCCTATTATTGATTGGCCACTTGTAAATTAACCCAGTCTTGATGAACATTTTCCATAATTGCTATACATTCGAAATTAATATTTATTTAATTTAATACTAATGGGTAAAATACATCAACAAATTACATATAAAACAAATATTTTTTATAATAAGAATATATTAATTTCATACAACATATTCTAGCTTTTAGAGAAGGCTATAATGATATCGATAAGCAAATTAAAAGAAAAAATAATAAAAATAAAGTGTAATACATAATTATGAGAAGGAAAAGAGAAGAAGGTTGAAAAAATATTTCAATGAATTGATGGAATAAGCAAATCAGAGACATTCGTAAATAAGGGTAAAACTAATAATTTGCAATTAAAAAAAAAAAAAAAAACTCTAAATCAATCTTCCTCGTGATCCGTTTCCATAATGTTGTACTGTTTTGTAAAATTCAAGATTGTGAATAAAGGTGAATAAAAGTGAATAAACTCAAATAAATATTGAGAATCACGTTTCTTTATTTACCTTTTCCGGGTCTTTTCTGTTTCTAGGCCCCCGGTAATATCAGTTAAATAATCGTTTTTTTAATTAATTAATGATATATGATTATTAATGATAGATCTTCCTCACTAGCTAGATATCAATAGCTACCATACATTCCTGAAAGAGATAATAAGTGAGCATAATAGGAAATATTAAGCACAAATAATATTTAGGTACATTTCGCAATGGCTATGGCCCTATATTGAAATAAAACATAATTTATGATATGAATGTACATCATTTTTTTTTCCACATCCTATATCTTTTACCAATTGTTTCATATATTAAAACCATTGGTTTTTAAGATAACACTATGGTCTGTACTTTCTTTTTTATTGAGGTTTTTCTATGATTAAAACAAGAAGAACAATAGTTTCTACTAGCTTTCAGAGGGAGGTCTAAAATTATTCCATGCATACTAGTAGCGGATCCAGAAATTTTCTGAGAGGGCGGACTTTTTTTACAGTTTTTACATTCCATGAGTAATGAAGGACCTAATTTAAAATATGTATTAGTAAATAGTAACATTTTGAAATAGTATTAAATGTTTAAATACAGTCCATTTACAATTTGAGGACTTAGGAAATAACTAAGTAAATATAGGGCATTTTACACAGAAATGGTAAATGTTTATAAGTGTCCTCACCTCTCATGGGAGCTTCCCTGGATCCGCTAATGATGCATTCATAAATATCTCGTAGTTGTGACAGCCGCTGGTGCTATCAGTGACAAGTTGTTCCTGTTCCTCAACTGTAGCTGATACTTTTTAACACTTGGACCAACTACCAACTACCGTCGGCACAAAATGTTAAATATTGATATATACTGGTATTAAGTACCTACGGACAAAGATTTTTTTTTCAGATTTCTCTAATAGTAAGGCTTAGATTGATATTGTCAGGCTAATAGGTAATAGGTATGAATCAGCTACCATTTATTATGTATGTAAAACTGACCATTTATATCGTAGAGCACTTACTAAGTAGTGTAAAAAAAAAAAAAAAACAGTTATTGACACCCCAAACTACGATTAAAATGCACATTAAATTGTATATTAAATAAGCTTTTTAGAAGATTCAGTTTCAGAATATAGAGGTGACCTGTGGTATAGTGGTTAGCATATAAACTTATAATACTAAAGGTGGCCTTAGGATTTTTTAATGTGAGTAAAAAATCGTCGGCTTTGCCGTCCCTCGGATAGGACGTAAAATTCAGGCCCCAAGCCTGTACGATGTCAGGTACTCGTTAAAGATCCCTATCCTAATTATGCTTTGATAGGCAAAATTTAGGATTCCCACTGTAGCATCCTTCGATTAACATTAGTGGCATAAAGTGACGTTAAAACAAACAAACAAAGAATCCACTTCAACGCCCTGCATCCCGCTTCACTCAGTTCTGACTTCGACAATATAAAAATACAACAAAAAAAACAACTTTCCTCATTCAGGAGCTCAACTCCTGAATTATTTTTTTTACATTATTGCAATGGTTACAAAGCTGGGTCTTATGTTCAATGAAACTGTCAAGATTTTTGTTTTCGGATTAACTTCAACTCGTCATTGCCAATTGATTGTTTTTTAAGTATATTATAGTTATATTTATTTATGTATAGCCTCTCCCCCCCTAAAAAGAACCTTTATCCAATGAGTTTATTGCTTTTGTTGGGGATGATATTGCAGATAAACTACACAAATTCTCCTATATGCGGTTTTACAAAAGATGAGAGAATGCTGAAACAAAGTAATTATTTTTTTAAGAGTGTGAATGCTAAGGAAGAGAGCCTAGTTAGAAGCTATCAGCTAAAAAAAATAGTTTGTCAGGAAAAAAAATACTCCCCACAATTAAAGCGCCTGAAAGAATGATCACGCCAATGAAAAAAGATGGTCCCTTCAAGCGTTCCACAAAAAATAATAGAGATAATTACTTTTCTGTTGTAACATTTTAGTAATGTAACATTTGTTTGAGAAAACATGAATATAACCAAATACTATTTTGTAAAAAATAAATGTCTACTTTTCCGCTATAGCGTGAATCAGACTTTACCAATAACCTTAAGTGAGGGAGCTGTATTATTTATTTAAAAAAAAAACGAAAAATTAAATAAGAACGTGCACGGAGACATTCCCTTAAGGTAAATCATAAGACAGAAATGAATCCTCTTAGCAAGAATCACTCGAGTGAAAATTAAAACAAAACATCCAAAGTCTCTCTTTGTTTTAACTAGCCAAATGTGAAAGTCAATGGTGAAATCAAATATTTTAGAAAATAATAGAGCCTTAGAAAAAAGTGAGTCTAAGATAGGAGAGAAAGAAAAAAACTCAAAATCATGTGAAAAAAATTCCAGATAAGGTCTGAAAGTGTATCAGTATCTTCCTGGAAATGATGTTTTGGCTTAATTTATTTTTCCGATTTGTATTAGTGGGAATAAGGATAATTTTAGTGATTAACATCGAAGTTTCATTCATTTTTTTAGAGGTTGGTGCTTCTATATTTTTGCACTTCCGATCTTTGTACTCATGACATGATTATATGCATACATTTTCATCAATTTATTAAAACAGTCATTACCTAGACATTTAGGTATTAAATGTTTTAAGAATTTAAAATTGTTTTTTCCTTATAATATATCTGTTATACCCTAAACACTGTAAAATTTAACAATGAGTCATCTCAAACGCGGTTATGATTAAACTGTCCTCATCAATAATTCACAAACGAAGAAGTATGCTTTGTAATAGCTGTCTTATTTATTTTGTTAAATAAATCTATTTATATTGCCAATAAAAGTAATAACAAAAGAGTATTTAGTTAGTAATTGTGGTGTCAATCATCGATATCACCCATTTTTATGTTTTCAAAATATACTATCACTCCTTCCAAAGATATTTTAGTTACTAATTTTTTTATTCAGCACTAAGTAAAAGCTTTCATTTCAATTTGATTGAAATATTTTTACATTTTTTTCATGATGTAGACAGGATTTCAATAGCATTCTGGTTCAAGTAAGGCGACGCAGAGCAGAACTCAGCACTTTTTGCAATACGTGTGGTAGATAGGAAACTGCGTTGCCCTGCTCTGCGTCCCAATGTGCGCTCGGCCTTATCCTACATCATTGAAACAAATATTTAAAGAAACGTTTTCGTAATATCCATATTTTGGGTATAAATTTGTAGGATTTACTCGTATTCTTTATTTTTCAGTATTCACTGTAATTGGATTAGATTTTTTTTTCTTTCATGAGGTTCATCTAGATAAATCCGTCTGAAACTGCCTGCAAGATAGATAAAGATAAATAAAGAACCTTTATAGAGAACGAAATCAATTTGAAAGAATTAAATTACTTCATTCAATAGATAACAATTTTTCAAGACTTTATATACTCAATTAATTTACCTTAATAAAGTAGCCCAATTAAAGTTAAATCGCATTATTGTTATAAATTATCCGTACGAGTGTTAATTAGATCTTAAAAGAAGAGAAAATGCAACTGAAAATACATGCTTGAGGGTCCTGAGATAATTACTTTTCTGTTGTAACATTTTAGTAATGTAACATTTGTTTGAGAAAACATGAATATAACCAAAAACTATTTTGTAAAAAATAAATGTCTACTTTTCCGCTATAGCGTGCACCAGACTTTATCAATGACCTTAAGTGAGGAAGCTGTATTATTTATTTAAAAAAAAACGAAAAATTAAATAAGAACGTGCACAGAGACATTCCCTTAAGTTAAATCATATGCTCAGATACGTATTTTTAGAATTTAATAAATTAATATTAATTATATTAATCTATTAATTATTAATATATCAATATATAAATATCCGTATTTAAAATAATTTATATATTAATATAATTTAGTAGTTACATTAATAAATCACTAATACGTAATTCTTACGTGGTATATAGCTCAATCCTTTTAACAACGCCAAATCTCAAATAAAATGGTTCTTCAGGAGAGTGAAATTAAAGATTAAAAGAAGAATAAAATGTGTTAAGAACAGATATTAAGACTCCGATTTAACTCTTTACTACACAGCAGATCGTTTAGGTTAATGAATGTCTGTATTTCTCTGTTTAAAGAAGAAACAAATATTAAATGGTTCAATTCTTAAGTATTGTTAAAAATTTCATATACTTAATTTTGATTTAAAAATTTTGAAAGGAAATAATGCTCTTTCAGTACATTCAGAAAATATAGAAATGAACCCTGTTAATCTCACTTATTTTGTATTCCAAGGAGCTTGTTTATTCCCATTTTTACTTTCACTTACCTATATATGAAATATATAGTAAGTGGAAGTATTGCGATCGTGAAAAATTTCGACTTCCGGTTTTCAACGGAAATACACGTTTTGGGACCCCCTGAGTCGAAATAACCAAGTCCCGCGAAATGGTCTGTGTGTGTGTGTGTGTGTGTGTGTCTGTGTGTGTGTGTGTGTGTGTGAACAGACTAGCTCAAAAACTATAAACCGTGGGAACCTGAAATTGGGTATTTAGTGTAGGTATATGCCCGCGATGTGACAGCAAAAATTTCATCAAATTGCTCAAAGGGAGGGGGTACTTTATTTAAGAACTTTTTAAGTTTTTTTCGATTTTCTCAAAAACGGCTCTAACGATTTTGATTAAACTGAGTATTTGATCTAATTATATGCCCGTGATATGACTGTAAAAATTTCATCAAAATTGATTAACCGGAGGGGGGACTTTACTTAATAAATTTTGTATCATTTTCACGTGTTTTTTTTATTTACTCAAAAACGGCTTTAACGATTTTGATTAAACTGGGTATATGATGTATGTATATGCCCGAGATACGGCTGTAAAAATTTCATCAAAATTGGTTAACCGGAGGGGGGACTTTACTTAATAAATTTTGTATCATTTTCACGTGTTTTTTTTATTTACTCAAAAACGGCTTTAACGATTTTGATTAAACTGGGTATATGATGTATGTATATGCCCGAGATACGGCTGTAAAAATTTCATCAAAATTGATCAACCGGAGGGGGGACTTTACTCAATAAATTTTGTACCAATTTCACGTGTACATATTTGTTATTTACTCAAAAACGGCTTTAACGATTTTGAAGAAACTGGGTATTTGAAGTATGTATATACTAAATATGCAAAAGCCAACATTTCATCGAAATTGGTCCTACTGAGGGGGCACTTTATTTCATGACTTTTTTTCCAATGTTTCCCTTTTTTTCGATTATCTCAAAAACGGCTTTAACGATTTTTATCAAATTCGTCATGTTTAATGAAAATTAGATTTTCTTTAATATCAGGTAAGCTTTATCAATATTAAAATGTTCTGAGGGGACTTTTTTTTGGGGGGGGGGCATTTTTTGTTTGTTTGTTTCTTTCTTATAAAGTACCATTGTTTTTGTTTACATGGAGAAATTAACTGTCTCTCGTTACGCCTAAAAAACAACACAGAAATCTTGGGTAATAAGCATCATAATCCTTATGAAATTATCAATAGTTCAGAAACCTAAATATAAAAGTCAATTTCGACAAGACGAAAAGCCAGTGTATTAGTAAAAATGTGATGTATCTTAAGTTGATGGAATCAAGTTCAGCTTAGTATCGTCCAAACCGAAGTCAAACATGTCACTTTTAAATCACGTTTTTGGTCAATAGACTGTTGTGTTCATCAATAATTCATAACCAAAGGAAAAATTGATAACGTTATCTTATAGAAAAAGCAAAAAATGAATGCGCGAAAGAGGATATCCGATAAGCCAAATGCTAGCAAAAGTCGCAGGAGTAAGAAGGAGAGGGAAGCCGGAACGTGCCGTGGAATAGAATGAGAAGTTCACAATTAGCTGGAACCTTGTCTGCTGGAGTGGGTCGTATCATCCTCTGGGTTTAGTAAGCGATGCGTGTTTCGCATTCTACCCTCGCGGAACAAGGAGGCAATTGAGAGGTTTTCATTTCAGCGACATCACACCGTTAATTATCCTTCTGCCTGAAAGAGAACTGGAATTTCATAATTTATTCCAATCATAAATGGAAGAGTGAAATGGGGAGGAATGGTCGCAAACATTCAAATGAATGCCAATTAGGTTATTTGATTGGCGATAATTGCTGACCTCGTTAATAAAGACCCCTTTTGTTTTGCAGTTAAAGGGCATTAAAGTTCGCTGACATCCCTTTTCAACTTAAGTATCAAGCAATAAAAAAATTGCTTGGCAATGAGCTTAGTAATGAACTTATTTATATGTGAATTTTGTACTTTAAATTCTCCAGTTCTAGGACCAATTCTATGATAAAGAAAACTTTTTTTTTTTTTTTTTTTGGCTTCATAACTTTAATTTGCGCCTGTCAATAAACATCAACATTCAGCAAATGTGAGGTGTGCTAATTTGAATAAGGGCATGTTATATATGTTATAGCTAAGAAAACTTAGCTATCGCTCTATTAATGCATGCATTTCTTTTTTAAAATGATTTTATTTTTAAATATTGCTGGGGCAATTCGAATTTGCCCTGCGGGACAAATTTCGTTTCGTAGCGGACCCATGGAATAAATATCGGTAACCCGTGCGTACCGCGGTTTGAGGTACTGAAAAAACAAAAGGTCAAGTTGAAATGTGTGTTTGTACATTCAACATCGCCTAAAATAAAAATAATTATAATTGGAAATTAATGCTCGGATCAATAACGAGTTACAAAAAATTAAATACATAAAATAGATCCAGATTAATTTGCTTTCATATTTAATGTTATTTGCATCTTTTCCAATAGATCGAATATTACCCTTGAGCACGTTTTGTCTATCTTGGTTTGTCACCTTCAAGGTAGGCTGTCATCCCTAGTTAGGCTAGCTTAATTTATAATCTTATATTTTGCTCTATATTTAGATATGTAGTTAAGTGAATATTTATTTAAATTACAATATAAATTAATATTGCATGTTTCGGCTGAATTGTGAATTCGGGCTGCAAATATATCAAAAGACAAAAATATCTAAGTGTTTATCGGATACCTAAATCTAAAGCCTTCTTCTCTATTTTAGTCCCCTAGAAAACGTTAAAGCAACTGTGGACATTTTTTTTCTCAGCCCATGTGTTAGTTTATGGTTAACTTCTTACCTTGGTCATGTTTTTCGTGGATACATTGCTTATAAATTGGCTCGTGTGCAGTTTACAATCAATGCCATTATAAAGATTTCGCATGTATCGATGAATTTTCAACATTAGGTCTACAAAAAATAAAATTTTTAAACTGAGAGGCGAAACTTTTATCTGCTAAAAGCCGACCACAGTATAACAAAATACATTTCTTTCAGCATATATTTTGCTTTACATCAATGTCCAAGTCACATGGGTACTAGTTAATTAAAACTTTTGAAGACATTAACCTCAAAAACTCTAACTACCCTAAAAATCTATAGCACCAAGTAGTAGACAACAATACTTTGTTGGATATTTCTTAGTATTCTCATCTAATAGAAACACCAAACAAAGCCAAAACCTTGATATGCCATATTTCTAGACTATTCCATAATGCATTATTTATTTTATGTAATGCATCTTTATGCATTGGATCATGTTACATATCATAGTTTCACAGAACGTCGTTCTTTTGTTCATGAAAATTAACTAAAATTAAAGACAAATATTTAAGACACTCAAGGAAAGTCCAATAACCTTTATTCCTCAGAATAAAATAGACAAATGAATAAAAGAAAATCAGTGTAGCATTGATTCTAACCTCAACTTTAGTTAGGTCAATATTTCAAATGGATTGATACTTTACGCTCGATAGGTCAGGTACAACTTTGTGGGTTCAGGCCAGTGCTGATGGTTTGGAAGTGGAGTTGGGAGAAGTTTTGTTCCGCTATGTCAATAGCATTATTAATCTTAGTGAAAATAAGTTTAAAAATGCTATTATTATTGTTTTTTCTTTATTACTCCATATTTTCGCTAATTGCCCACATCATTATGGTTAAGTGATTTCGTGGCATCTCTTGTTTGAACCATTCGAGTACTGCTTCAACCTAGTAGAGAACTGCTTTGCTCGGGCTTTCACGGCTGTTAGAGACCCCTTGAGCTTTGCCAGTTACCCTTGTTGTATAATGGTATAGAGGTGGGTGGGTCCTTTATCACAAAGTGGCCAACGTCTTGAGAATACCACAGGATGGAATAGCCATTAATTGGACCTTTAGCGGAGAACGGAGGCCCAAGAATAATACATTACAACGCATTAAGGCCAACTTTTTCCACTTTTATTCTATAATTACTTGTATTCTTCAAACCATAATATAAATATTAATTTAAGTGAATGCCTCCATACAAAAAACTTATAATAAATTCTTTTTTAGATGTTATTGTATTTACTATTCGTGAATATTTTGAATCTATTTAAATTTTCAATTTAACTATAAGAAAGTCGAGCAGATGATGAGAGGTCTTCGTCATTCGTAAACCAGGTTAACCGGTTTAAATAAAATAAGCAAGGGAAGAGGCACTCCTGGGTATTGATTAAATAAAATACATATTTTCTGTATCAATTTTCAAATTCAAATTTAATAGTTCCAATTGAGCCAATTCTTCGCAACAGATTCTAGAAGCGTATTATCAGCTATTTAAACCCGGCCTCAACTAACTCAGTATTCAACTCCTAGTGTGAACTTAAAAATAGGTCGGAAACCATAGAATTAGCCTGGGTTCTATCCCGCTGCGGGATTATTGGAAATGAAAGAGCAGAACAGGCTGAAAATTTGGCTAGAAAGGAGAAATAGCTAATTTTCAACGTGTTGTAAGTTCTATTCGTTACTTTAAAAACCGTCTTTTATTTCGTGGCGGACCCACCATGATTAGAATAGGTTCGTTACATCTGAAGGGTAATCCCCTATAAGCCACACATGGCCAGAATGGTATATCAAACAAACAATACATCTTTGTTTGTTCCGTTGTAGAAATAAATTTATTTAAAATACAACTCTGATCAATGTACCATAGTATACTAGTAAATCCGATTACGAACAGTATGTAAAGTAAGGAGTACCTCTGCTTCTTGCTCAAATCAACTAGCCAGTTTAACACCAACTAAGTTGAAGGATCAAACACACTCTGATGACGCACCTGAGTGGATTAATTAAGAGTTAAATATTGCGCCCTAATTGATTTTAACCTTTAAGAACCTTCTTGATTTTAAAAAGGCTGGGTTAACACTTTCCACTGCTTACGAGAAACACTCCTCAACATAATTTCCTTTTTCCTGTATTGCTATGGTAATCTTATAATAATTTTTTCGGGGGCCGACTTACTGATTCCTTCTGCAATGGGTGTTGATTTAAAATGGAGGTTTCCTTTAGATTTTAATATCATTCTAATTGTTTACTTTTGAAAAACACGACTTTAAAAACCACGAGATATGTATTGAGTGTGATAGGATACTTTTAAAATTCTAAAAACGTAATTTTGTAATTACGTTTTTAGAATTAAAATATCCATTTAAGTAGTAAAAATATGAAATATTTATTCAAGTTATTGTCAATTTAACCGTTGGAGTTAGAAGATGAACAAGATTACCACTATTTGGCAAAAACGAATAGTTACTCAAGACCCTTTATACCATATTTTTAATAAATACCTTTTTCTTTATACTGTTGCATTCTTATTTAATCATATATCTATCATTCCATAATAATTGTAAATTTCATTTCTTTTCATCTACAGTGTTGCTATTTTTATTTTATTTTTTTTTAATTCTGGTGAAAGAAATAATGATTTTTCAAAGTTATCAATAATAATTTTAAATTTGGAGTTATAGATTATTTAACTAGTTTCTTCAAAAACAATATTCATAAATTAAATTTATCTCAGCAGTCATTAACTACCACAAAATTGTATAAGAAGAAAAAGTACTAGTTCAAACAAACGTCATGAATAAACTTTATCAATTTTTTAAATGTACATGTCAATGACTTATCACAAAAAATAGGCGAAATAAAAGTAACCGAAACTTAGAGATATTGTGCCAAAGGCAGAACGAAACGGATTCAAGAATTTAATAAATGAACGAGATATGAAATTTATAGGAAGATAAGAACGCTAATTGTTTGAAAAACAATTTCGTAGTAGGTTTACATGATCTAATTTTATGCAAATTCATAGTAAGCAAACAATAGGTTTTTGCGATGACAGAGTGGTTGGTAACAGCTGCTAATGGCTGCTTGCTGTTGACGGCTCAAACCCTAGAGCTCTGGAACATAACGCTCATGTCTAATCCAGATCAACATGTACAGCTACTAAGGTATATTAATGTACACTTAGCGCTGAACATCATTATTTTGCAATTGGATATTTAAAAAAACACATCAATAATTAGGTTAGTTAATGAATTTTTTAATGGAGAAATATAAAAATAGACAAATCACAAACAGGTTCTACTTTATGTAATTTCACAGAAGCATAATAAAAAGTGAACTTTTTGTCACTAGTTAATAAAAAATGAACATGAAGTTTGTACCACACCCAGAGACAACTTTTCATTCAAACATTTTGGCATCTTCTTTTTTAAGATGTTTTATGATAAAAATATCCTTCATACTTAAAACGAGGCGCTAGTAGAATTGGCCCATCTTTTTTGGTATAGGGTCAATCCAAATACGTATAGAATCAGTAGATCAAAACAAGTTATATATTTTTTTTTAGGTTCAACCGTTTGAAATGGCAGCCATCTTTGTTTCAAGTGCAGGCCGATTTTTGAGTTTGTAAGCTCTTACGGAAAACTCATTTTCAGGATAAGGGTAAGTCATAGACTAAGAATTCAGACACGATTGTTTTCCTTACGGTATGCTCCATCTTTTATGATCTCTGTATTATTTGAATATTTTAAAGTCCAATACTTGAATTCTGCTATTGAAAACAACTCCTTTAATTTCTCAAAAGACCGTTTTCGAGGGTAAGTTTTGGGTATAAGGGGATGTACATCAAAGCTGATTTTTGGCATAATATTAAACCTAACTTAGTAACTTTTATTGAAAGTACTATTAACCCTGATATTCGTAACCTTTTTTTTTATAAATATTTAAACTTCAAATTTTTGTTAACCTTAATACTTACATGCAACATAAAACTCCAGTAAAAATTTCAACCTGTATATCTGAGTTTGGTAGCTACGAATTTTTGAAAAGTATGTAAAACAGCGACCGAAATGCTTGGAATAAACAATGCTTCTAGTAATGCTCAATAATACATAACTATTTATGCTTAAAATGTAAAGTTTATACAAAAATAGCAAGTTTTTATATATAATATTGAAACTGTAGCATAACAAAGTCCATAAATAAGAAACATAATGATTCAATTAGTGCTAGAACAGTTTGTTCTAGCAAGTCTAGAACTGTTCCAACAAGTCTAGAACTCATTTAATAACAGTAATAAGGACAAGATATGAAATTTTGAATTTTTTAACTAACTTATTTTAATGTCAAACGATTAAATTATTAACGAACTATATATCCTCTTTTACAGAGAACTGATGAACCAAGCTTATTTATCAACAATGGACTGGCTCGATATAGCGTTTCTTTAAAAGGCTTTTGAAAAATCAACATAACGGTGCCATACGATTTGCCATTATTGGACAAAGTTTTATGACCTGCCGAAGCGGCTCATAAAATCTATAAAACGAAACTTCAGCAGTACAGATTTTTTTTTTTTTATTTAGCCCTCCCAAAGAGTGGTGGTACCTACGTGGGATCTCATTGGAAAATATGAAATAGCAGTGCAAAACAATGATTTATAATTTGAATATTAATTTTCTGACAGAGCTGTTGATGTTAATGAAGAGAAAAGGTTAGTTTGTTTTAGTTGTGTGAAAAATCGTTAATTTAGTGTTAAAACCTTTCATATTTACCGAAAAAGTGTTTTCTCAAGAAAATTACAACATCAAGGACAAAACACAAAACAAGATTGAGGAGATTTCGCCATCTACGATGGTGGAATCATCCCAACATGAGGTAAGCCACATGGACACTATCAATTGTGACGAAAATAATGCCGTAGGTTCCTGGGAGCTTGTTATTAGCCGTAAAAGACCAATGTCAGATGCCAGCAACCCAAGAGAACAAAAAAGGCCATCAGAAAATGTCATTCCAACCTATAACCGTTTTGCCACCCTAACCCAACCTAGTAGTTCTCAAACTCAGGAACCAGAAAGAACCCCACAAAATGATAAAATTCCACCAATTTTTATTAATGGCGTTGAAAACTACCAAGCACTCATCTCTTTTCTCGAAAATGAATCCGGTCCAAACTCATTTATAACCAAAACTACCATTAAAGGTGTTACTGTATACCCTAAATCTCCTGAAACCTATCGAAAACTCAATTCAAGCCTGCGAAATAAAGGCGCAGACTTTCATACCTATCAGTTACCACAAGATAGATGCCCAAGGATTGTTCTAAAACATCTGCACCATGCAACACCTATCAACATTATTAAAGAAGAGTTCAGCAAACTAGGTTATGAAGTCACAAACGTAGTTAATGTCATCTCACGATTCAAGCAACCTCTTCCTATGTTCTTTGTGGACATAACTAAAGAAACATTCCGAGATGACATATTTAAGTTAGAATTCCTATATTATTCTCGTATAAAAATCGAGGAACCGAGGAAAAAGAAAAATATTCCTCAATGTGTGCGGTGCCAGCAATATGGGCACACTAGGACATATTGCAATCATCGACCACGTTGTGTGAAATGCGGGGAGTTTCATGAAAGTAGCTCATGTCTAAAAACTAGAAATACGCCCGCAAAGTGTGCCAACTGTGCCGGTGAGCACCCAGCAAATTACCGAGGCTGCCAGACATTGAAATTGCTCAGGGCTCAACGTAGGGCAAGAAACCATCTCCATCAGCATCCTCCAGCGGCAGAGCCAGCTCAGGGACCTCCAGGCATGCACGAGTTCCCCCCGATCAGACAGCGCCACAACCAACCGACACCACACATCATTCCCGAGCCACAGCAGCAACACAGCCCATCAGTTCCCAGAGCAGGACCCGAGATCCAGCAATCATGTTCAGGTATGAGGAGAGGCATTGCCCAGCCGGTACCCACGGTCGATAATGGCTCTACCCAGCTATTTAATATTATAAACGGTTTAAATAATTTAATCCAGCCCCTTTTCAATCTTCTTCAGCAACTATCACAGGTTACGCAGGTCTGGTGCCCTACTTATGCCCCGTGAACACCTGACTGTAGGCTCCCTGTCAGTTCTCCTATGGAATGCTAACGGATTGGCTCAGCACAGCACTGAACTTGACTTATACCTTCACGAAAAACGGATTGACATAGCACTTATTACTGAAACACACCTGACACCACGCTCAAAACTTTATATTTCAGATTATACTATTTATAGAACCGACCACCCAGATAAAACTGCCCATGGAGGAACAGCGATACTCGTTAAAAGTTCACTTAAACACAATCCTATACATCTACCCATTACTCCTGACATTCAATCCACAGGCATTACATTATACACGACCTACCACAACATAACATTTGCTTCAGTTTACTGTCCCCCTAGGTACAAGCTTACACCCACGATGTTTTCTGAATTTTTTAAACGCCTCGGCAGATGCTTCATCGCAGGTGGTGACTATAATGCCAAACATCAATGCTGGGGGTCGAGACTGTGTACGCCAAGAGGCAGAAATCTATGGTCTACCCTTCATGAACTTTCATTAGACACCATAACTCCGAATTCACCGACCTACTGGCCCACTTCCAGACGAAAATCACCCGACTTACTAGATTTCTTCATTACCAAAGGACTGAGAAAAGTACCATTTACCGTCAGTACAAGCTCTGATCTTTGCTCTGATCACTCCTCAGTGCACATGGTCCTCTTCGACGAGCCCTCTGAAACACGAAGCAGACCGAAGCTCATAAAAGGTTGCATGGACTGGGACGCTTATAGAGATCATTTGAACTCAAAACTCTCTGTCCCACTATCGATCAAAAACCAATATGAACTAGAAGAGGCTGTCGAAACTTTCACGACAAGTATTCAAGAAGCAGCTTGGACCTCTTCAACACCAAGGCCACAGAAAGCACAGAACTTGCCTCATTACCCTTCTTATATAAGAGACCTGATCAGAGCAAAGAGGAGAGCTCGTAAAGTATGGCAGACGAATAGACGTCCTTCAGACAGACAGATTTTCAATAAACTAAATAACGAACTTAAAAGACAGATCCAAAAATTCAAAAGCACAAACTATGACAATTACATTAGTAACCTAACGACAGACGATGGAAGTTTATGGAGGCACACCAAGAATCTCTTAAAGCATCGTGAGGTGTCAGCACCACTCCGCAGAGAGGATGGCTCCTGGGCTGTTTCGGACGAGGAAAGGTCTGAACTGTTTGCTGACTACCTTTCGTCTGTTTTCAAACCACATACGGACTCCAATAACTCAGAACACGAGGCCTTCATACACAATAGTTTAGACATACCTCTACAGCTCACACTACCACCACCTCCTTTTACACCATCACAAGTCGCTCAAGAAATCAGACAGTTGCCGAAGAGAAAAGCCCCTGGATATGACTTGATAAACGCAGAGGCGCTCCAGCAAATGCCCAGGAAAGCTCTAGTTTTTCTAACCACAATCTTTAACTGCATTCTCAGGACCACCAAATTCCCTGTTCAGTGGAAATACTCTTACATCACTATGATTAAAAAGCCTGACAAAGACTCAAACTGTCCTTCCTCTTACAGACCAATTAGTTTGCTTCCAGTATGTTCTAAATTATTCGAAAATTTATTGTATCCACGACTATTACAAATACTAACTGACAGACAAATAATCCCTGACCACCAATTTGGATTTCGAAAATTACACTCAACATCACAACAACTACACAGGGTAACCGACTACATTTCGACCGCACTAGAGCGTAAATTATATGCAACTGGAGTATTTCTGGATGTCGCCCAAGCGTTCGACAAAGTCTGGCACCAGGGGCTTCTCTTCAAGCTAAAGAACGCACTTCCACCCACATACTATCTAATCCTTCATTCTTTTCTTTCAGACAGATCTTTTTTAGTAAGACACGGCTCAGGCCTTTCCTCTATTCGACCAATTCTCGCTGGTGTACCTCAGGGATCAATACTTGCCCCACTACTATACATCACATACACCCACGACATACCTCAAACTTCAAACACTCTTACGGCTACCTACGCAGATGACACAGCTATCATTACAAAACACGAAAATGCAACACAGGCTTCACTTGACTTACAACATCACTTACTACAATTACATGATTGGTGTAAACGCTGGAAGACTCAAATAAATTATCAAAAGTCTCAACACATCACATTTACTCTACGAAAAGAAACATGTCCACCTGTCTACTTAAACAATATACCGATACCACAAACGGACAGAGTACAATACCTTGGACTCACATTTGATAGGAGAATGACATGGGGCCCACATGTCCAAAAAAAACGTGCTTCGTTAAATATGCGACTAAAACTACTGTACTCACTCTTCAGACGAAATTCCAAATTAAAAGCCAGAGAGAAATTAAATATTTACACATACCTATTAAAACCTGTCTGGACTTACGGAATACAAATATACGGCATTGCAAAACAATCACACCTGAATAGAATCCAAACCTTTCAGTCCAAGATACTACGACTAATTACCCAAGCTCCATTGTACATAAATAACAAGACTTTACATACTGATTTACAAATTCCTACAGTCATTGAACACATACGGACGTACTACAAACGATTTCATGATAAGTTTAAGCAACATACCAACAAATTAATTAAAGAAATGGCCACAACTGGCATGCCAGAGAACACCAGAAGACGATTGAAAAGGGTCTGGATGAGAGACCTACTTACGTAAGGAATCAAGCACGTAAGTAAATTAAAGCCGCGGAAGGGGTGCCGCTGGGTACTGCTTTTCCTCATGCCTATCAAGCCATTTTGTTCTGTTTTATTTTATATGCCAGCACATCTGCTGATTGTTAATGTTTGTATTTAACAGGTGCGGATTAAAAAATAAAAGTGAAAAAAAAAAAAAAAAAAATTTCTGACAAACAAACAAACAAATGACAAAAAGTTCACTTTTTATTATGCTTCTGTGAAATTACATAAAGTAGACCCTGTTTGTGATTTATCTTTTTTTTTCATTTCTTCATTGAAAAATTCATTAACTAACCTAACTATTGATGCTAACCTAATTATTGATGCATATTTTCTTTTTTTGAACTTTTTAATTTTAATAGACGTTTCAGCGTTTGCACTAAGAACCATTTCACATTTTGTTTCTTTTAATAATGATATGCGCGTTCCATCGTAAAAGATCTGCCAACATATCGTGTGTTATAATATCTTCTAGATATTAAAATATCTTATATACATATTAAAATAGTGAATTAATCATGATTAAAATCACAATTAAATTTTCTAGAAAATTTATAACATTAAACCTCCCCTAACAGGGTCCATATCTCAAATACACATGTTTTTTATACACTCTAATAAAGACTTTATCATAAAAAAACTATGATTCTTCATCAAAAACTGGACTTCCCTCTTACCTACGTCTATACCCGAAAATGAGGGTCATTCATCTCTAGGTAAAATATATTTTCCTTTAGGTGAGGCCAAAAAACCTATCGAGATAAATGGACCGTGGGTTCGATAAACAATATCTTCCCGAAGGCTAGACCCTCTTAACGTTGGATCTGACACCTGCCATCTCAGCGGACACCCTATATCTCACATACTAATATTCCACTTACATGCATTTACACGTGCTTGAGTGTTTATATACATATATATATATATATATATATGGTTCATAATGGAAAATTTCTTATTATTTACTGTTGGTACGATTATTATTACTTAATAATAACAATTATTACTTAAATAACAACATAACAATTATTACTTAATAATTAATAACAATTATTACTTAATAATAAATTATACGATATTATTATATTGGTACGATTGATTGCTTATTTTATTTTCAAAGAAGTACGATCTCGAAATTTACTTTAAAAACTATAATCTGATATTTACGAACAGTTGTTTTAAAAACATGTAGTCGCTGAATGTAACTCAAAATTGGAAATTAAAACTTACCAAAGTTTTGTTTCATCGAAGAGGACCCCAAAAATCTACTAGCAAGGTTAATAAATCCTCATCCTTTTTTTTATGAATTCCATATTTTCTTTTACTTTGTATTTTTAATAGACGTTTCAGCGCTATTTTGCACCAAGAACCATTTCACATTTTGTTTCTTTCAATAATGATATGCGCGTTTTTTTCTCGTAAAAGATCTGCCAACATATCGTGTATTATAATATCTTCTAGATGTTATAATATCTAATAGATATTAAAATATTGTAACGCTTCTGTGGGTTAAAGAATATTTATTGAACAAAAATATACAATTATCAAAGCCAAACGAATTAATTCAACTTAAATATTCGAGAAGGTTACAAAAATGATAATGTTATAGCACACTGATCATATGACTTGAGCTTCACAGTCAAGTCACAGACTTAGACTAAAGGTCAGGCCAAACATGTCCGCACCGCATCCCCACCGCAGCACTAATATAGGTTATGTTCAGAATATTTTTAATTTACCTTACATATTACTTTTAGTTATGCCTAAAGGTCAGGCCACACATGTTTGCACCGCATCGGCATCCGCGTGTGTGAACGGTTACTATCTATCCGTAAATGAATCAGATCCTTGCTGCGCATGCGGATGCGGTGCGGACATCTGTGGCCTGACCTTAACTTGTTCAGTAATTCGCTCCTTATATATAATCGTAAATGGTCAGGTCTGGAATGTTGCAGAACAAGGTGGGCAGTTCCACGTCTGCGTGGACTAGCCTCGAAAGATCTAGACCCAAAGAGTTCGTTCCAACCGCTTATTTTGTTCCAACAAACGGTCTGGGGTTTGAAATCATATGTTGTTTTTTTTTATTTAGCGATTTAACGTTACAATATCTTATAGATATTAAAATAGTGAATTAATCATGATCACAATCACAATTAATTTTTCTAGAAAATTTATTACATTAAACCTCCCATAACAGGGTCCATATTTCAAATACACATTCCATCTTCCTTGACCATGAACCAACATTTTATTTAGATGAATAACAATATTCTTCTCCAAAATATTCTAGTGATGGACACTGGTGACAATGCCCGATCTAAGTGATATAATGGAAAATTCAAAATTGAAAATGGAAAATTGTAATTAAGTTACTCCTAAGATTATCTTATTTGTATGAAATAGACGCTAAGAAGTTATTGAAAATTTGAACTAGTACTAGAGATACAAAAAACAAATACTTATTATTTGCAGGAATTTTATGTCTGTCACTTTATTCAAGATTGTTATTCAAGGTGCCCAAACAATCAGTAATTAACAAAGACTGAAGAAGATTTAGAGAGCAGAACATCAAATAAAAATCACGTGTATTTGATGGGATTATAAGCTTTCATGCGAACACTTTATACAAAAATTATGTCAAACGCCTTTTTGTTGTTTCATTTTTACCAACAAACCATGGTAAGACTTTATTTCCGACTCCATGAATTTTGTATACTCCTAATCAGCTCATAATCTTCAATATTAATCCATGATAACTTTATTTATTTTTTCTAATAAAATAATAAAAAATATAAGGTTACATAACTCGGTATGTCCGTTGAATAAAAAATAATAATAATACAAAAATAATACGTGAAACAAAAAAAAAAAAACATAGAATTGAAAAGAGTTCTAGACTTGTAGTTGGAACAGTTTGAACAAACTGTTCTCGTACATATTCGTGACTGGTCGAGTACCTTCTTCTACGCTTGTTTAGAACGTTCTAGAATGTTCTTATTCAGATTAAATATAAGAAGCGACGGACTGGAGAGTTAGTCTTGCACTGAACATCGATCTAATGGTTACGTTTCTGTTAAAATGTCGTTACTAGTTGATACTTCTTGTATTTTTTTTTATTCTTTGAGTTTATATTGTTTGTGTGGAATTGTAAATTATTATTTTCTTGGAATAAAAATTATATCAACCCACAATACGTTGGAACAAAAATAACCACGTTGTAAAAACATCACCGCAGAATATAAGCGGAAGCCAGAAATGTTATTTTGATATTAAAAAGTCTACCCTGCTTGGAAAGAAGCGGGAGCGTTTTGTGTCTCATTTTATGTAGCATTACGGTAATGAAAAACAAAAATATTACGTCAGAATGATGGTTGATGTTTATCAGTGTCTGAAAAAACAACAACCACGTTGTAATAACATCCCCTCAGCAACAAGGGACAGAATGAAAGATTAAAAATCGCATCATAGTGCTCAGTAAAACATTCGAGTTTCATCATTAAAAATACGCCACAAATATAATTTTTAAAATGTAGGTGTAAAGTTTATTCTAGCTTATCATAAATATTTTTTATTTGTTTCATTTTCTTCAATTTCTCTATTTGTTTCTTTGCCTCCTCTATTTCATGGTCTATTTCTTCCAAGACCGTGCTTAGCGTCTTGGGAGGTATAATTCGAAATTCCCCCATCTGGTACTTTTCCTTCGCTTCCTCTAGCTTCTCAATATACCACTGAATGTACTCCGTAGGTTTACCTTTGAAATTACAGATTTTGTTAACATTCCTTAAATTAAATCCGCCTGTCATTAGGTGATCCCTCAAAGAACGGTTCAAGAATTTGAACATTTTTAGACAAATACGGCTCCAATTTATATGACTTAATTTTGTTTCTTTTTCTGTTATGGAATCATATGATTACATTTTTTTTTTTATTACTAATTTGTGTTAAAATTACAGATGTTTATATGCCAGCAATCTGTATGATGAAATACATATGTACATACTACACATGCGCCCCTGAATTTATATTGTATTTAAGGGTGTTAATATGCCTAACTTATTAGGGGATTTTAATTATACCCGGCTTATTTTATATGTGAAAAATGAATAAACTAAATTTTAATGTTTTGTGTACGGATATACATTTGTTTATTTAACTAACTCACAACTGTTCAAAATTACTTTCTATCAAAAAAAAGAAAAAAATGTATATTCTCTTATCATTTTTATAAAGTTTGGTGATTAGTACATTTTGATAAATAAAAAAGGCCAATATTCACCAAAAAACAATAGTGAAATTTATTTTGGCAACTTTTCGGCTTCTAGAGCCATTTTCAAACCTATAAGTACATTTACATAAATTATTAACTTATAATTTTATAACAATACATAGAATTTTTTTTTCTTTTATAACATTTAGCTTTTTTGTATTTCACAACATGCCGTGAACAACAAACATATTTTTGATTCCGAGAATGCACAAATTGTACATCATTAAAAGAACACTAACAAAAGAAGAATAATACAATCCATTTATATAACCAAAAACCTAACCAAAACCGTAAATCAACAAACTGATGTTGATAATTTAAACATTTTCTATACAAATACCATACACAAACTTAAAATAAACGTCAAATAAAAGAGACACAAATTTTTATTTGTTTATTTTATTTTATTTTTTTCCCGTTGTATGTGGGCTACGATAAAAAGCTTTATAAAAGATACTTTAAATTAATCATATCCATTCAGTGAACGCCTATAATAATAATATTAAAGGCTTAACGAACCCGAAGGTTCAATGCCGACACCACCACTCGCTCCCTGCACACCTCCATCCATCGACCGTCTTCCAGACCCAACTTTGATAGATCCGCCCTAACACAATCCTCCCACCTCCGTCTCGGCCTGCCCCTCGGATGTTTCCCATTCGGCACCGCGCTTATTAATCTTTTCGGAATTCGTTCACAGCCAAGTTTCGCAATTTTACACGCCCATTTTATTCGTCTTGCTGCAATCACGTCAATTATATTTACTGGGTAAAGTTCACTCAGTTCTGCGTTGTGTAAGCGTCTAAATTCTCCGGTTAGTTCATCCCTCTTCGGTCCAAATATTCTACGCAGTACTTTATTTTCAAAAACTCTAAGCCGTTGCTCATCCCTCAATGTCAGCGGCCAAGTTTCGCATCCGTAAAGGACCGTTGGAAGAATAATAGTTTTGTAAATCCTAATTTTTAAGTTTTGTGACAGAAGGTGGGAGCTAAGCAATTTTGCGACTGAGCGACTGAAAAGTAGCAAGCATTACCGGCTTTTAATCTAGCCTTAATTTCCTCATCGATTTCGTTTTTTCTAGTTACCATCGCCCCTAAATATCTAAATTTCTCTACGTGTTCAAACGTATTCCCCCCTACATTGATATCAGCGAAATCCTCACCACTTCTACGACTAACCATATATTTTGTCTTATCCGTATTCATTTCCAGTCCAAGTTCTTGTCCGGCTTTCATCAACGTTTTTGTGTTCATTTCTATGGTTTCCACGTCCTCCCCGAGCAATACCAAATCATCGGCATATCCGAGCACGGGTATATTCCCTCCCAAGTTCAAACCCTTTCCGGTTCGTGTCACATCCCTAATGGCATATTCCAGGCTAAATTAAATAAAACAGGTGAGAGAGAATCTCCTTGTTTCAAACCAGAGCGGACCTCGAACTTCTCAGAAAAATAATTACCGATTCTAACTTTATTGAACGTTTCGGTCATACACATTTTTACTAAGTTTACTAATTTTTTTGGTATTCCCTGCTCGACCAGAATGTTATACAACTTTTGGTGGTTAATAGAGTCATATGCCTTTTTGAAATCGATAAAAAACTGATGTACGACTCCGTTATATTTTTTCCCTAATATTTATATTTCTAATTTTTTCTCTAATATTTGGCGAAGAGAGAATATTTGGTCTACGGTTGATCGGTTTTGCCTGAAACCACATTGATATTCTCCGATAATTTCCTCGGCGTATTCAGTGATTCGACTAGTTAGAATTAACGTAAATATTTTATAGCAAACCGGAAGGAGTGAGATTCCGCGATAGTTATTGCAATCCGTTTTTGAACCCTTTTTGTGAATCGGAATGAGAATAGATTCTTTCCACTCTTCGGGTATCTTTTCTTGTTCCCAGATCTTTTTAACCAAAAGAAATATTTTTGATATCCCAGCTTCCCCGCATGCCTTGATTAGTTCGCTAGGGACATTGTCTGTTCCCGCTGCTTTATGAGATTTTAATTTTCCAATGGCTATTTCAACCTCCTCTTTACTCGGTTCTACTACTAACGGTTCAGCACTCTGGTATTCCGAAGAGAAAGATAGATTATTATTTTCCATATTTAAAATACTATCGAAATAATCCTTGAACCGTCTTAAGATGTCTACCGGATCGGCCAAGATATTGTTATTTTCATCCCTAATTCCAGTTGTAACCGGGCCCGAACGCCTGTAATCAGTGAACGCCTATAATTATTCCTATTTAGCATCCCCACCCCTCTTATAGAATACAATAGTAATCCGATCAGTTGCTGGGAGTTAGAGGTTGCAGTTATTACAATGTATGACAGATGGGTAAATATAATTTTTTATCAATCTATAGCAAATAACCTTTCTAAACACAACATAATATAATTTTATTTACCAGTTTTTTAGATTTTAAAATGACACCTTTTTTGGATTTTGGAAGGGCAGTTAGAAGCGGAACAGGCTGGTTTTCGTCCAGGCCGACAGACGCAGGACCACATCTTTGTTGTCAGAAATATTGCTGAAAAAGCTTGGGCAGAGATAAGAATTTTATATCTTGCATTCCTTGATCTGAAGTCAGTGTTTGATGTGGTCCCAAGAAAAGAAATTTGGAATGCACTAAGAGCCAAGGGTGTACCTGGAGACTTGCTGGCAGCCATACAATCAGCCTACCAAGGAGCCATGGCTGTGGTAAGAATAAGCGGTAAGGAATCAGAACCTTTCCCAATTGCTAGAGGAGTTAGACAGGGGGATAGCCTAAGCCCCCTTCTATTTATAAATGTTATGGATGAAATCCACAAAATCTGCAAGCGCCGAACTGCGTGGACAGCAATTGGAAAATGGAATATGATAACTGTCCTCATCCAAAGCCTGTTATACGCGGATGACATAGTCCTAATAGCTGACATCAAAACCAAACTACCAAAAGCTCTGGTGGAATGGGAAGAAGAGTTGCTCAGGAAAGGGTTGCAAATCAACACCTCCAAGAGTAAAGTGCTGGTTATGGCGAGGGATGAACAGGAAAATGTCCAACTAACCTGCAATGGCGAGACACTTGAGGTAGTGAATGAATATACCTACTTAGGGACCGTAATTAGTAGCTCGGGTAAAATAGATGCCGAAATATCAAACAGAATATGTAAGGCAAATCAAGTTTATTACCAGGTTACTAATAGCATTATCGGCCACCGCGAAGTAGACAGGAAGACAAAAATGCATGTATATAAGTCTGTTTACCTACCTACACTCACCTATGGCGGAGAAAGCTGGACAATGCTGGACAGACACTCTAGTCGCATAACGGCAGCGGAAATGAGGTTCCTTCGCAGGTCTGTTGGGAAAACTAGAAGGGATCGCATTAGAAACGAAAGTATTAGAGAGCAACTAGAAGTTGCAGAACTTAAAGCCACTCTAGAAAAACGGCAACTCCAGTGGTTCGGACATGTCTACCGCATGAATGAGGAGATGAATCCTATAAAGGTATTGGAGGCTCGACCCACAGGAAGGAGACCACGCGGACGCCCCAGCATTACGTACCAAGAGTACATCCAAAGAATTGGAATTAAAAGAGGCATATCCCTCAATGAGATGAAGCGGCTAAGCAGAGACCGGGAAGATTGGTTACGCTGGATTGAGGCTCCTCGACGCTAACTAATGGCATAAGAGGAAGTTAAAGAAGAAGAAAATGACACCTCCAGCAATAAGTTTTTTATTTACCCTTAAAAATATATTTATTCTTAATCACCGTAAAGTATGATGCATGGTAGGTACAAAATACAAAAAAAAAAAGTTATAAAATTATAAATTAATAATTTATGTAAATGTACTTACAGGCTTGAAAATGTTTCTAGAAGCCGAAACTTTGCCAAAATAAATTTTACTATTGTTTTTTGGTGAATATTGGCATTTTTTATTTATTTAAAAAATTTTTATAATTATGTTCACTTTTTATAATATATTAATGTAGCTTTATCTACAATAAATAAATGATTTACTAAACTTAAAAGTACAGTTATTTAAGGTAATTTATAATTTTATTTATTTATATTCTCAAGAGAGAGATACACTTCATTATATTCATATTCATAAAAGAGACGCTGCCCAACTAAACTAAAGTGGGTTGCTCTGACACACCATACTGTACATCTATTTCAAACTATTTGTAACTGTATTATACTACTTTTGTATTTTTTCTAATTATTAATTTTAATTACTTTACTAAATTTACTGTTGTCCAATTTCAAATTATTTATCTGCTACGAATTTTGAAGAGATAAATGCTTTCTTTCAACAATAAGCAGTGCTGCTCAAATAGGTACATTGAGTTGTAATATCACAGAGCTTACCAGTCAATAAACAATTACATATATATACATAACACAAATGAATTACTAAACAACATTTAATCATGTATATACTAATAATATTTTTTCTTATAACTTAAAAGCTAAATGTCTCGAATTCGATTAATGATTAATGAAATCATGAAATAATAAAGCATTTGTAAGTAATTATGTGAAGATCTGGTCCCCACTTGAACTAACACGTGACTAACTTGAACAGTGCCTATGATTGGGTTTGGTGTTCGGTTGAATATCCCAGCGGCCGTAATGTTTCAACTCATTTGCGTTGCAGTAGTGAATATGAATCAGGAGTTCTCAACCACGTTGAATTCAAATCAGAATATTTCACCTGAGCCTGGAATCACCCCCCTTCGAAATGCTAACTCGAATCACAACTAGACCTGCCTCGAATTGTCTACGACTAAAGCGATTTGACGATCTCTGGGGCGCGTGAGTGTGTCAGGAATAATGTATCTACGGCAATACATAATGTATATAACCCCCTATATGTAATTAACTATGACCCTATACCTACTTAACAAATGTAAAACACAGATGAGTCTGTTGAGGCGGTTCGAATCCGCCCTGGGAGGGTTGACTTTTACTTCGTGGAAGCCACACGGAATAAATCTCGACCCACCCACCCTGGTTAGAATAGGCTGGTTACACACACATGGCCAGGTAGGGTACCGAACAAAAGAAAAAAAAAAAAAAAAAAAAAAAGATGACTGATAATTTTCTGTTTAAATAACTTATTTTTAGGTATTTCTGAAGTGAAACATATTATATTGGCGCGCCTCAGAAGAAAATGTTATTGCCTCCACTCCTTTTTTTGCGCATGAACCTTCGTAGCTTTTATGTAGGACTATTTTAAAAAGGAATTACTTAATAATTACTGACGTTTTATCCATTTATCCGATTCCAACGTCATCGAATGAAGAGGCCGTTAGCGTTGCAAGTCGATGCAAAACCAAAGTACCAAAACAACCGGAGAAGAAACGAATTATAAAAAAGGAATTGTGTTGTCATTCCCTCCTAATATTGCGTAAAGAAGTCTAAAATGCGATGCTCTCAAACATCTTTCTGCGTTTCGGAAAAAGGAGGGAACATTGCTATATTACAGTTTATAAACTAGTTTTAGTTAAAAGTGTCAGGACAACTACCTAATATTCGTAACTTACTTTTATTTTGGAAATGGGGGTGTGACGGATAACTGGGGCATAGTCAATATAAAAATTATTTTGATAATTTCAAAGATTGTGATGACATCATTAGTATGATCCCAGTCGTGCCTTTACTCTTTACACTAGAGGAAACGATTGTAAACCAATATGAATTAATAGTTATCCCTCATCAACTAAACTCTGTAGACCTGTTACATTCAATTTACAAATAGGAAATTTCACATTTGACACCAACATGTAAAAGTTAAAAAAAACATTCATTTTAATCGTTCACAAGTTGCATCTCACAATAATTGACGGCAAATTATGTCAAGCTTTATCAGGTACATCTTCAGCAGCCTCATGCTGTGTTTGTGGGGCTAAGTCTAATAAGATGAACAATATTAAATACGTATTTAATAGACAAATAAAATATAATTTGCGTTGCAGTAGTGAATATGAATCAGGAGTTCTCAACCACGTTGAATTCAAATCAGAATATTTCACCTGAGCCTGGAATCACCCCCCTTCGAAATGCTAACTCGAATCACAACTAGACCTGCCTCGAATTGTCTACGACTAAAGCGATTTGACGATCTCTGGGGCGCGTGAGTGTGTCAGGAATAATGTATCTACGGCAATACATAATGTATATAACCCCCTATATGTAATTAACTATGACCCTATACCTACTTAACAAATGTAAAACACAGATGAGTCTGTTGAGGCGGTTCGAATCCGCCCTGGGAGGGTTGACTTTTACTTCTTGGAAGCCACACGGAATAAATCTCGACCCACCCACCCTGGTTAGAATAGGCTGGTTACACACACATGGCCAGGTAGGGTACCGAACAAAAGAAAAAAAAAAAAAAAAAAAAAAAAGATGACTGATAATTTTCTGTTTAAATAACTTATTTTTAGGTATTTCTGAAGTGAAACATATTATATTGGCGCGCCTCAGAAGAAAATGTTATTGCCTCCACTCCTTTTTTTGCGCATGAACCTTCGTAGCTTTTATGTAGGACTATTTTAAAAAGGAATTACTTAATAATTACTGACGTTTTATCCATTTATCCGATTCCAACGTCATCGAATGAAGAGGCCGTTAGCGTTGCAAGTCGATGCAAAACCAAAGTACCAAAACAACCGGAGAAGAAACGAATTATAAAAAAGGAATTGTGTTGTCATTCCCTCCTAATATTGCGTAAAGAAGTCTAAATTGCGATGCTCTCAAACATCTTTCTGCGTTTCGGAAAAAGGAGGGAACATTGCTATATTACAGTTTATAAACTAGTTTTAGTTAAAAGTGTCAGGACAACTACCTAATATTCGTAACTTACTTTTATTTTGGAAATGGGGGTGTGACGGATAACTGGGGCATAGTCAATATAAAAATTATTTTGATAATTTCAAAGATTGTGATGACATCATTAGTATGATCCCAGTCGTGCCTTTACTCTTTACACTAGAGGAAACGATTGTAAACCAATATGAATTAATAGTTATCCCTCATCAACTAAACTCTGTAGACCTGTTACATTCAATTTACAAATAGGAAATTTCACATTTGACACCAACATGTAAAAGTTAAAAAAAACATTCATTTTAATCGTTCACAAGTTGCATCTCACAATAATTGACGGCAAATTATGTCAAGCTTTATCAGGTACATCTTCAGCAGCCTCATGCTGTGTTTGTGGGGCTAAGCCTAATAAGATGAACAATATTAAATACGTATTTAATAGACAAATATAAATCTTGCAATTATGCAAGATTCAATAAAATACTGAACTTCACGTATTGATATGGTTCATGAAGTGTATATTACATATATATCATATCGATTGGGTTTCGAAATTGATTTGGTTTTCTGAGAAAGAAATGATGAAATCGGCGAAAGCAGGAATCATTGAACAATAATGTAAATAAGTGAGGCTTAAAGAAAGGATCATATAAAAACTAAACTTAAAAACTTTTTTGCCTCATCAGTTATCATAAAAATTACATTTATTGATGTTTAGCACCTAATAAAAGGTCCAAAAAAAATGTACCATTCCTAATAGATGAAGGCTAAAATGTTTCTTCATTGTAAAAAAAATAGAATTGATATATGTATGTTGTAAAATATATGACTTACTCAAGATGGAAAGGGAAGGTACAAGTTTCAGGGTAAAGCGTCAATAAATAACGAAAAACGTATGTTTATTTTTTTTTTATAATGATATCTGACAGATGTATGCATTTTAATGTATTTTGATTAATTTTAAACATTTGATTAAAGTTTTTCGTTCTATCAATTTTCAATATTTTGAAGAGAAAAGATTGGCCATGATAGTGATTCTAGCACGGGCGTACGCAACCTTTTTTGCGGTGCGCAAACCACCTAAGCTAAGAATGCCGCATTCCAAGCAATGTCAATCTATTCTCTCCATTGTTCATTACCGATCTGTTCGCCAATTAGATCCTTTACTTCAAAAACTTGTCATTTTACCGAAACTTGGCGAGATCGTTGGGTAAAAAGGATCGGTGAAGAGTAGAGATTGACATGGCTGGGACATAGGACTTCAAGCAGAGTCGTTGGCGTACCGCTACGAAGATGCGGATAAGGTCCGGTTCGAGTCTCTGTCATGGCCAACCTTTACTCTTCAAAAACGAAATATGCATTAATTTTAAGATATATATTTTCCTACTTAAATTAAACATACATATAAATATTATTTTAATCCAAATAAAACAGAAATATTAAGGAAAAGGTAATGAATTGAGCAAATTAATTCCCAAAAAGTGATTATCTGTAATATTTATTAGAACTTGCATATTAAATATTCTTGTTTACTAATAGTTAAATAATAACAACTGTAATGTAAATATGGCAAGCGTTTGTAATTCACAATTTGTTCTATTCCTTGGTTAAGTAGTTAAACCAGATCAGCTTCTCTAGGAACTAGTTTTTTCAGAGATTGACGCGTGCATAGGGATAAAAAGAGCACTAACTTCTGACCTATCAGATTCTTAATTAATCCTCGAATTCCGACGAAAACTGTTTTGATTATGCTAATTAAACCAGTTTAAATAATTATTATTTAACTATCATCTTATTTATCAATTTCAGCGGTATATGCATTTACGTTATTGTGAAGATTTTTTTTTACACTTTGATTCTTCACATTACATCATTAAAATCCAATATTTCTTTTGATGGTGCGGGCAGGAATAAAACAGGTGGTTTCTAGATGAAAACTAACCAAATAAAATAATGTACCTACTGTACCTACTTCATCCGCCCTGGTCCCCGAATGGTCAGGGTACCCCACTGTCAAAGTCAATTAAAAAATCTCTAATAGATTAATTATTACTCCATTGATGATTTTTCAATTTGATTCTTCACATTACATCATTGGAATCCAATATTTCTTTTGTCGGACAGTTTTTATGAAATGCAAATTCGGGTAATGAATTTTCAATAAACACAATACAGCTTTGAAAAATAATATTAAAGAATAAAAATAAATATTAACAAGCCCAATGAATTATAAACATATGAGGTCGTAGGACTGAATTTCAAAGATACTGTTACATTGTACCAGTATAAATGTAAATAATGATAGAAAAAATGAAATCCTGATTGAAAATTTTCAATCAGTTATTAGTAACGTTACTTACGTATTATCCGGTCTTAATAAACTGTTATCTTACATCTTTATATCCTGACACACAGTGATGACGCCTACCTTTTTGTTTATGTTTATCAAATTTAAAATACCTAATAAATATGTAATAAATTCATTTATTCTGGGATCACCTTTGGTATAGATGTTAGCATGGCAACCTACAATACTAAAGGTCGCAGGTCCGCGTCCCGCGATGGCCCTAGGATTTTTTATAGAGAGTAAAAAATCCTTGGCTGTGTCACTCGGATAGGACGTAAAATAGAGGTCCCGATGTTAGGTACTCGTTACAGATCCCTATCCTAATTATACCTGGATAGGCAAAATTTAGGACTCCCACTGTAGCATTGTCCGATTAGTCTTAGTGGCATAAAATGACGTTAAACAAACAACAATGGATTTATTCTTTTAAAAAAAACTTCATTATTGGCATTTCGGTCTCATTTTTATGTTATTTAGTGCAGTGAAACCCCTTTTAGAGCAAATATTGTTTTATGCTACTTCTATGAATATCTGTATTAGGTGTTCTTTGAGCTACAAAAAACGAACATAAATCAACTTTATTCATCTTTGAAAAATATTAAATTAAATTTAACTCCTACTATTAGATATGTCAACTGTAAACGTCATGCTATTCTCTGATTTATGAAAAACCTGATTAAATTTATCTGAAGAGTATATCTATTTAAATCACTTACAGGTAAAATATTTTTATTGTCCTTATCTTAAAAGAAAATTATCTATTAACAGGCTCATTAAATAACATATTTTCATTCAGATTAGGACAACAGAAATTCATTCGTCCACAAAGGAAAATAAATAAAAGGAAATGTATTAATATAAAAAATAGAGTAGTTAAAATATTTCTGTACCTGAGAGGTAAACTGTTGTAACTACAAAATTCTGGAGTTTCCAATTATTGTTGTAACTGAATTGTAAAGGTGTATATTTCTAGCGGAAGGTATTCGTATTTATACTCCTGATGAATGGTGTTTTATATAACCTATTATTATTATTATTATTGTTATTAATATTTTACGACAAGAAATATGAAAATTTAAAATTCAAAGTGCTCTCCTTTAAAAATTTAATAATGTCAGTTACAACAGTTTACCTCTTGAGGTACAGATTTGTTTAACAAAATAAAAAAAAAAATTGACGCTAATTCCTTTCTTTTTTTTTATAAGAGGTACGACTTATTGAGGTATCTCATGTATTTAATACTTGGTGCATATTTAATGAGTGATAAGTGATACTTACGAGTACGTTAAAATCTCGACAAAAAAGAAAATTCTCAACACTCTATCTCTCCTATTCATTACTTTTATATTATGAAAAAATGTTTTAAATTAAATGAAAATTTTCCAAAGAATTGGTATATTGTACTCGACTAACTTTTTTTAGGCTTTTTTTTTTTTTTTTACAATTTCTCACCTAAACAGAGAAAGAAGGCTGGTATCGAATCTTTAGATCATTACAAAAACAAAGAGAACACATAAATATAAATAATAAGCTATATTTTTCAAAAGTATAAAATGTTTCTTTCTTTTCTTCAACTACACTAAAAACGAGATAAAAATAATGCTCTACCAGTGATAGAGTAAACGGGGGCTTTTACGATTCGTTTTAGAACTCGAGACAATAACTTTTCGGATTAACTGTGGTAATTCATTGTTCTTAGCGTTGTGTCAGAATAGAAAAATTCGTCCATTAGACGTCTTAGGTAATAACTACAAACGTCTATGAATGATACACCCCAACTCAGTTTATAAACTTGTGAAGTTGGAATGTTGAGTTTACCTTATGTCCCTCCCGTTCCCAGGAATGACGAGGATGATAAAAGCTACCAATTTCTACTTTGAGAAGGAAACCTTAAATGTAAACACGAGAACATTCAATCAAACGACACAAAAATAAATACAGACCTAGTTCTGGATCCACTTTTGGGAGTAGCTTAATAACAAAAGATTAATTAATATGAACTATCTTATGTCATAGGCATAGGTGAGGGTTGTCAGTAAAGATCATAAATGTGTTTAAATTGTAGATTATTTATTTTGATGTGTATAAATTGTAGTTTTTGCTTGTAACTCGCAAACGAAGGTTTTATTCGGAAAAGTGCATATAACCATAAATATTCGTCTCGAAAAACTGAAAAAAATGACACCTTCGAAAAAGCCCTGCGACCATAATACAATTTTCGCCAAGAATTGCAGATTTTCGCTTACAACTCACAAACGAAGGGATTTATCGAAAAAATGCATACAACCGAAATTGCTCTCCTTGAAAACCTAAAAAGATTGATATCATTTAGAAACCTATATGACTATTGTGACTTTCCCGAACCACGGTTTTGCGCTTATAACTCGCTATCGAAGTTATCGAAGTACAAAATTAATGATTTGTATATTTTTCCGGTGTAGCGGTAAAGGAAAGCTTTAAAATGATGGCTAAGGAAGTTATGGCGTACCGACAAAAAGAAGACTTTGAGAAATAACATATTATATAATTAGCGTAATTACTTTTCGAAACAAATAAGAAAATTATATTGCTATAGCAAAACTGTTGAAATAGCCGCTGCAGCTCTCAGTTTTCCGACCATCTATTGTAATATATGCTGATGCTGAGCAAACATAGATATCAACCAACCAGATATCCGTTTTCGCAGGTATCGGTTGAAACATCCGTTTCAATTTAGCATTGATTGAGAGATATTGATACCTATGCTATGGTTATTCAGGGCCAAACTATCTTAGGATTATTTGCCTCTTGGTACTGAATCGTTCTAATATTGGGGTAGAGTAAAAAAAAAAAAAGGTCTTTCATATCATAGCATATCGTTGGCTAAAATGTGATACCTTATAAGCGAAATTCATTTGAAAAAAATATTATTGAATAAAATTAAGAAGAAATGTATAGATCTAATGAAACTATAAATGATATTATACCACTTCATATAATATTATTATGTTTTTTTTATTTTTGTCATGCGCGTGGCCTCGCTAGATCTGTAGAGAATTTATTTATTAGTTTTATTCACTACAAAAAAAACATCACTTATCAGCTACCATGTTCATGACGAGGCTGTTGTTTTGGAAGCTTCTTTCATGCCCAAATCGGTTTCACAGACATTGCTGAAAAAAGGCGTTTGATGGGGTAATAATAATAAAATAACCTGAAGAGGAACCGATGCTTGCCTATCAAAAGTCAATTTGAAAAAAAAAACAATACAAATTTTCTTTTGGAAGGAGTACTGTAGCTTTATTCCGAACAGCTGACAATTTCAATAGACAGTTGACAACCGGCTTTTCGGTGGATAGGAAAAAATTATTGCTACAAAACATCCACATAAACATCAAATCCAAGCTACAGTTCGACACACGAATTTGAAAAATCATCAAAACAGATGCTACCTAACTGCACACGCCATACAGCCCTGATGTTGCGCATTTCAGACTTCTGGGCAACGACCATAAAAAATTGATGCGGCAAACATATCAAAAATTTAATCGGGTAAAAATAGGATAGGAAAGATTTTCAAGTGGACCTAAAGGCAGGAATTAAACAGGTGGTTTCTGGAAGAAAACTAACCATATAAAATAATGTACTGTACTGTATGTAGTAATGTAATATACAGTACTGTACTGGTTCCCGACTGGTCTATTAAAAAATCTCTAACAGATTAATTATTACTCCGTTGGTGATTTTTCAATTTGATTCTTAAAAATTATTGCCGTTTAAGTATACATGGGTGATTCTCATATGAATTGAACTTAACATTCGTTTTTCAGATATTTTTTTATATGCAAAACAATTTTTTTGATATTTGTTTTATAGTATTCTGTCATAACAAAACGGTGGTAACATTTAAATGAACCTAGGCATCATAAAAAACAAAATATCTCAATGTGAAGTTTGAAAATGTCACGAGTGTTACAGTCCCCAAGCTGGTTATGCTTAGTTCACCACACCCTGAAATGAACCCCTGATAATTGATTAAATTTGAACGATTAGGTATTTCATTGTAATACGGTGGTGTTTCAAGTTATGAATGATATTTTTAGTTACCTCTAATACTTCGAATGTAAATCAGGAAAATGTATCTGTCCCCAAGGTTAGTAGAAAAATTCATGGCGAGTGTTGTCGGCTGTTCTGGGCAACACTGTTCTTTGAAAATGTTGGGAATGGCCATGATAACCTTTGTTTATAATACCGGCTATCAGTCGATGTGCAAACTTGGTGAAGAAAGTATCTAATAGGCAGTTATTTGATATCCAATGCAAAATAATGTATATCACAAAAATTAGTTGTCACTAGTGTTACGTTAAATGTATGTATCAGCGGTCATTGAAAAATCCGAATGATACCGGCAAAAGATGTTGGTTAGGGACATTTATTCGAGTTCATCCTCTCATATATGTCCGACACTTGGTTTAGCTAAGGATAGAGATTTTTAGTGAAAATGTCACGAGTGTTACGTAACACTAAAACAATTCTGGGGAAGTGTTGTTATTGTTATGTTTAAATGCCTAGAGGATTCATTTCTTTTGTATAGCCATTTTAACAAGCTCTAGAAAGGAGCAATAGAGAAAAGAAAAAATAGACTTGGGACATAATGTAAAATATATTCTTAACAAAAAAGAGATATTAGCCAAGAGAAAGAAAATGAGCAAATCGGCAGCTTGTAAAAATATTCAGTCTACTCAGCTTGTGAAAATACCTCTCAGTCTTTGAATTTGACCAACATGTAAAGCAGTGAACGAATTAATTATGGGTGAATCGTTTACACTGAACTGAGTAAATCTGTGCAGCATATATATTTCACAACGAGATGATCAATAAGCTGCAAATATCCGACGAAAAACCTAAGCCTTGACAGAACGACTTATTCATAGGTTAACTAGCGAGAAAGTATAGGCTACTAAGCTTGGCAAGTAAAGGAGTAGGAATAGACGCCAGCCTAGTAATTATTGTACAACAAAAGGAAAACAAGATTCAATGCCTTACAAATGAGTTTTTACGCTGTGATATGGACTGTCGAGAGTGAGCGAGAATAGAAAAAAAAAAACATGACAAAAAAGAAATAAACAAAAATACAGAAACGCTCCTCACAAAACTCATTTTTGAGTAGAAAAAATAATAATAAATACTAAGACTGAACGAACTGACAAACTGTGTTCACCTTTGTTTCCTTGAACATCTTATTGATGATATTCAGATCAAATTTTATTCATAAGTTGAATTTTTTTAAACCCAAAATTCAATTCCTAAAAAAGTTAAATGGTCAAATTAAATGAGAATCACCCACATATGTTTTTACTTTCACTTACCTACGAGGGGTGATCAAAAAGTTCCAGGACTGTTGAGATTGCGCGGCAATGGAGTGTCATAGAGCAGTGCGGTTGGCAGCATTGTTTAGCGTGACTCTTCCTGAGCTCAGCTGTTTATTCAGTTTGTTGATAACCTTCTTCATTGCAAAGTTTTTTGTGTTCGGCGATTTTGTGAAATGAATGTAAAGGAAGAGCAACGCGTTTGCGTAAAGTTTTGTGTGAAGTTGGGTAAAATGTTATGAGACCATTAACCGCTATCGTTATCTTCAAACCCTGAGAAATTTGCGCGAGGCAATAAGGAGGAAGAGACCAGAGTTGTGGCGGAGCGGTGAGTGGGTGCTGCATCATGACAATGCGCCTGTTCATTCCGCACTGCTCATTCGCGACTACTGCACCAAAAATGGAATGACGGTCATTCCCCAGCCTCCATATTCACCTGACCTTGCCCCTGCAGACTTTTTCTTGTTTCCAAAACTTAAGAGACCCATGAAGGGAAAGAATCGCCGAACACAAAAAACATTTTTTTACGAAAACAGCAGTAACTTTGCAATGAAGAAGGTTATCAACAAACTGAATAAACAGCTGAGCTCAGGAAGAGTCACGCTAAACAATGCTGCCAACCGCACTGCTCTATGACACTCCATTGCAATCTCAACAGTCCTGGAACTTTTTGATCACCCCTCGTATATATGAAATATATTGTAAGTGGAAGTATTGCGATCGTGAAAATTTTCGACTTCCGGTTTTCAACGGAAATACACGTTTTGGGGTCCCCTGAGTCAACAGAACCAAGTCCCACGAAATGATGTGTGTGTGTGTGTGTGTGTGTGTGTGTGTGTGTGTGTGTGTGTGTGTGTGTGTGTGTGTGTGTGTGTGTGTGTGTCTGTGTGTCTGTGTGTGAACAGACTAGCTCAAAAACTATAAACCGTGCGAACCTGAAATTAGGTATTTAGAGTATGTATATGCCCGCGATGTGACAGCAAAAATTTCATCAAATTTGCTCAAAGGGAGGGGGTACTTTATTTAATAACTTTTTAAGTTTTTTCGATTTTCTCAAAAACGGCTCTAACGATTTTGATTAAACTGAGTGTTTAATCTATTTATATGCCCGAAAAATGACTGTAAAAATTTCATCAAAATTGATCAACCGGAGGGGGGACTTTACTTAATAAATTTTGTATCATTTTCACATGTTTTTTTTATTTACTCAAAAACGGTTTTAACGATTTTGACCAAACTTTAGTATTTGATGTATTTATATGCCCGAGATATGACTGTAAAAATTTCATCAAAATTGATCTACGGGAGGGGGGACTTTACTTAATAAATTTTGTATCATTTTCACGTGTTTTTTTATTTACTCTAAAACGGTTTTAACGATTTTGATCAAACTGGGTATTTGATGTAAGTATATGTCAAAGATGTGACAGCCAATATTTCATCGAAATTGGTCAAACGGATGTGGCACTTTATTTCATAATTTGTTTTCAATTTTTACCTTTTTTTATCGATTATCTCAAAAAAGGCTTTAACGATTTTTATCATATTCGTCATGTTTGAAAATTAGTTGTTCTTTAATATCAGGTAAGTTTTATCATTATTAAAATGTTCTGAGGGGGCTTAAATGGGGAAGGGGCATTTTTTGTTTTCCTATAAAGTACCTTTGTTTTTGTTTATATGGAGAAATTGACTATCTCTCGTTCCGCCTAAAAATAAGAAATGGCTAAATATGAGATATGATAAAAATAAAGAAAACATATAGAGGAGAAAAAAAGAAAAATATTCAGTCAACTTATAAAACTTGTTGAGCCCACTCATGCGGAGGACGCCTTTAATGACAGACCATTGTTCATAATTTAAGCCGCTCTGTTCAATTCAGAAGTGGCAATTAACAAAACGCATTAATTTCTAATCTAAGTAAGTTGGTAAGTGAAAGTTGTGTGTTGCGAGCACGCACCAGATTTTTAACTTTTCATATCATAAAACTTACGAATTAAAATTAAAATTTTGGTATCTATACTTATAAAGATTTTTTCTGGATTTTGTTTAATAATTTAATACTTTTAACGATTTGATTATTATTAATTTAATATAAAACAGGTACCTCTGGAATAAGTGCCTGCTTCATTGAACCAAAAGTGGCTCTAAAAAAGCCGCAATGTTTTAGACATGTATAAAACTTGACAAAAGTATATAGCTAGCACATGCTGTTGCCATCTGTACCTATTTACTAATAAGATTAATAAACTGGTACACTAATATTTTCACAAAATGTATTTTTCATGAAATCGAATGTTAAACAATAACAGACAGCATAGTTTTCTCATTTAACATTTTCCCATTTAGATCCTTACCCAAATTTAATCCATACTCTTATTATTATTTTCTTTATTCTGGCTAATTTTTAATTTTAGTAAATTTTTATATGGTTATTATGTGAGCGTAAATTAGAGCTTCTACTATCCATGCGAATTCGGTTTCCTATTGTTTATATTCTTAGATTTTTCTTTGAGTTTTAAAATTATTTTATAAAAATTTCTTTTGATTTTTGTCCATATACTGGTAAATTATGATAAAAGTTAAGCTATTGACTGTAACGCCATGACTATAGTAGATATCATTCTATTCAGAATAAATGAAGAAGGGATGTTTCTCGTTAATCATATAATCATCTAATTAGTTAATCATATAACTCAATTCATTTCACTTAAGATTTTTCAGTTAAGGTTTATTCTTCAAAGAAGAAATCAATTCAATCAAGAAATTATGGAATCTTAAGGGGCTACACAAAAAAAAAAAAAAATAAATAAAATAAAAGAATATGTGTACCTTGAGTGTAAAGATTTTTTTAAAAATTTTATCTGTTTATTTATTCGTAATAACTTTTAAATTCAAAAATTAAAAAAAAAGTGAAATACTAGATGAGAATTAAAATACTTAAATTTGAATCAGTCGTTTGAAGAAACCCAACGTGCCCACAGATTTATGTTTATGAAAAAGCAGATTAAAAATGTTTATACTTATGCACAAGGAGACATGTTATTATCACTTATAATTCTTTGTTTGTTCGTTTGTTTGGTTTAACGTCACTTAATGCCACTAAAGCTAATCGGACGATGCTACTGTGGGAGTCCTAAATTTTGCCTATCCAGGTATAATTAGGATAGGGATCTTTAACGAGTAACTTACATCGTATAGGCTCGGAACCTCCATTTTACGTCCTATCCGAGAGACGGCATAGATAGGGATTTTTTACTCCCATTAAAAAATTCTAGGGCCACCTCGGGACGCGAACCCGCGGCCTCTAGTATGGTTGGTTTCTATGCTAACCACTACACCACAGGTGACCCCTATAATTCTTTATATATTCTTTACCATAAATGTGAAGATTAATTGTTTAGGCGTAAATGCATTTTTCTGCGAGTAAACTACTAAAAACTATACAACACTTCGCGCCCATCGGTGGCCCTAGGATTTTTTAATGGGAGTTAAAAATCCTTAGCCATGCCTTCCCTCGGATAGGACGTAAAATGGAGGTCCCGAGCCTGTACGATGTCAGGTACTCGTTAAAGATCCCTATCCTAATTATATCTGGATAGGCAAAATTTAGGACTCCCAGTGTAGCATCGTCCGATTAGCCTTAGTGGCATAAAGTGACGTTAAACAAACAAACTATAATAATAATAATAATAATAATAATAATAAGTTTATTTGACATAATATACAATATTATACAATTTATATATAAATAAATTAAACAATTAAGGCATGGAAACCGTCTGCCGGAGTTTAGTTAAAAAATATTGATATTTTTAAACAACAAACACTAAAATTAAACAAAATTAGAACTAAAAGAAACATATTAGTATTCAAAATAAAATTCATCTACATTACATTTGTACTATTAGTAAATAGAAAATTAAATAAAAATAAAAATTAAATTAAGCTCCTAGGCGAACTCATTACAGATTAGTTTTCTATAATTCCAAGCATTTTTTGTGTATGTAATAAGAAGAGACCAATTTTTACCGTTAAGTAGTTCAATAATGAATTCAAATGATAAAAGCCTTTCTCCAAAAACTGCAAGGCGATAGGGGGCAAGTATTGGGCATACAGCTAGAAAATGAAAAATGTCCTCTTTAACTCTATAATTACATAGGGTACACTCATCCTGAGTGCTGGGTGCTGAGCTATTAAATGGCTTACAGTTCAAATTTAATAATTCTCCCCTTAGTTTAAATATTAGACGAATATCGCTGAGACCTATATTCAATGTGTTTGCACCACCAGTCAAGTCAGCAGGTTTGACATTGAAGTCTAATACTTTATAAATATTATAGCGGTGAGTCGCTTCAGCTCTTTCAATCAACTCATGTTTGAAACCCAGCCTCAACGCCTCTATTGTTCTCTCAAGCTTAGAAAAAAGCCACTCTCTCTCATCCTCAACAAAACTAATGGAGATACCAGTTTTCTCACACAAAACCTTCCAATTATGAGCCCAAAAAACATTTTTTTTAACAACCTCTTCAGCTACTAATCGGGGGAATCTAGAGAAGTCCATACTAAAAACCTTGCGTAGGTATCTACATTGTAAGGACAAAGTATAGAAATAAATTGATTCTAAGCCAGTTTCAAGGTGCAAGATGTAAATTGGAGTAAACGGCGGCAAAGCAAACAATTTCCTTATAAAGAACCTTAATACCTTTTCGACCTCTACAAATTCTTCCGATCCCCAAACCTGTGCCCCATAAGTCAATATTGAACGGGAAACCGCGTAAAATATTTGAAGCTTAGCGGATAACGGTACCAAGGGATGCAGAATGGCTCTTCGCCACACTACATTTAAGGCGATTTTAGCCGACGAAGCCTTATCCATAAAATGAGGTTTCAGGGATAGTCTCGGGGTTAAAGTTATACCTAAGTATTTGTAGCGGTTGACAGATTCAATATTCTGAGTTTTATATTTCCAACGTTCCCATCTGTTGATTTTGCCCCCGTTTCTGAATATGATTATTTTCGATTTATCGAGGTTAACCTCTAAATTCCAGGTATCACAATAACTCTCAAGCACTGAAATGTTTCTTTGCAAATCACGAGGGCTTTCGGCAAGTATAACAATATCATCCGCGTAAAGTAAAATTTTTATTAATTGATTGCCAATCCATACCCCAGATTGAAGCTCCTCTTCCAAATCATTAATAAACAACGCAAACAAAAGAGGACTTAAAACACACCCCTTCCTAACCCCACTTTTAACACTGAATGAATCCGTTATGCCTGAAGGTGTCCAAACCGAAGAAAATGACCCCTCATACATATTTCTTAACACCGTTATAAATTGGGAAGATATTCCGCTATTTGATAGTTTCAGGTAAAGTGCCTCACGATCTACGGTATCAAACGCAGATTTTAGATCAACAAAAAAAGCGTATAACTTATTACCTTTTCTATTTAGACGGATAACAACAATACTAAACAGTACAAATAAGCAGTCCACCGTGGAGTACCCCTTTCTGAAGCCTGCCTGACATTCTTTAAGTATTGCCCTAGAGTTGACGAATGAAGTTATCCTCTCTAAAAGTAGACTGCAAAACAACTTGCCTATGCAATTCAAAAAAGACAGGCCTCGGTAGTTGGTTACATCTGAAACATCTCCCTTTTTAAACAGAGGAAATATAACAGACTCTTTGAAACTAGTTGGCACAGTACCCTTCAAATAAATCTCATTAAAAAACATTAGAAGTTGATCCAAAAATTCAATAGGTGCGTTTTTATAGAATTCGTAACCTATACGATCGACCCCTGGTGCTTTGTTAATTTTTGCTCGGTCCAAAACATTTTGCAATTCCGTAATGGTAAAAGCATTGTCCAGATCAGGTATTCTATTAAGTACTGGACTATACAAGAACGATGCATTTTCTGAACGATGCGGACATAGAAGATTTTTAAAATGGTTAACCCAAAGGGTTGTTGAAATTCCTCCGTCTGATATATACCTAGGTTTCTTGAAAACATTAACAACATCCCAAAAATCTTTACTAAATTTTACTGATTCAAATTTTTCAATCGCGGCTTGATAAAATTGTACTTTTTTTGCAGCTATTATATTTTTGTAGTTATTGTTAGCATTAAGGTAAGCACTTCTCACCAGGTGAGATGACGTTGATCGATACAACTTAAGTAATTTAAAGGACTTTTTCCTTGCCTTGAAACATACCCAATCAAACCACGGTTGTTTAAATACCTGTTTCTTAATATTGTTTGCATTTTGTCGAAAAGAAGCATTCTTTATACATGTAATTAATATATCCATGGCCGTTTCACAATCATATTGCTCAACAGAACCATACTTTCCGATTTCCTTAATAAGCAACTCTTGATAACGTCTTTTATAATTATTTTCCCACTTCAGTCGAGGTAACAATGGAAAAACTTGCTCATCTGAACTTGTAACTGCTATCGAAAACGTTATAGGGAGGTGGTCCGAAAATAATTCAGATCTAACAGAAAAATCCGTTACAATTGACAAAACATTAATTGAGGCACAACACAGATCAATGACAGAACTACCACGAACCCCAATATATGTAAAATCTCCCTCCCTGTCCCCTCTCGTACGACCATTTAATATAATTAATCCTAGCTCATCGCACAAATCGACAAACTTTTTGCCCCTTGAATTAAAAATAGAATCTTTAGAACTTCTAATAAAGTCAAACTTATCCGAAGGCAGCGGAATATCACAATTTATTTCCTGAAGATTACTGATCCTTACGTTTACATCTCCTATCACAATAAATTCACAATCAGGATAGCTAGTAATAAATTCACTAAATTCAGAAAAATCTTTATCCCAGTGTGAGCAGTTTAAATAAATTGGCATTATATATATTAGATAACCGTTTGATTGAAACAAAACCAAATCCATACTATCTAGTTTAATAAATCTAAAAATTTGGTTAAATTTCTTTTTAATTCCGTATAATGCTCCTCCACTAGGCCTACCGTATTTGCTAACTTTCGAGGCAGATATCCAAAGAAGATTAAATTCAGAAAAATGATTTGAAAAATAAGAAGAACAGTTTCCTAAATCAGTAATATGAGTTTCAAAAAGAAAAAATACATCAAATGATCTAATGAATGAAATAAAAAATAAATCACCTATTTTATTATTAAGTCCTGCAATGTTATATGAAAGTATAACTATACAACAACATAACTATACAAACAAACTATACAACACTATACTTTATTTAAATAAAATTTATTTACACGCCTCCCACCTTATCATAACTACATACTGTTTGGTTTCCTCAGTATTTGGGCTAAGAACATATCGATTCTTACGTCAAATTCTAAGTTAAGACCAAAGTTTCAAAAATGTTTTCGTGTATTATCAATGCTACTAACTATTTGAAGAACTAACAGTAACTACTAAATATTTGACATTTATTATTAATCCATAATAAATTATATTTGATGTGAATAGAAATTCGAATTTAAAAGCTGAAATCAATACTCTTGAACAGCAGATGTTGCTTTGGGATAAATTCTTGATTACTCCATCCGATAAGAAAAGGGGAATCCAGTGGCCTAATCCAGGACTTGGGGAAGGTCCACAATCCACAATCGAGATTGGATGTAACCCAAGGACCCAATTCCTGTCCCATCCTCCTTTATTCTTACACCAGGTTTGGACTATCTTAGAACAAGTCTACGGACACCTTCCTATGTTCACGAATCCAGGCCAATCTAAACTTAGACCTAGCTCTCTCGAACAAAATGTTGGATTGATAACTTTTTAATGAAGATTATAAAAATAATACTTTTGATTTTAATTAATTAAATTTTAAAAATAGTTCACTTTGGTCAAACCAAAAACTTTAAAAATTACAGAAGATAGAACACCATACCGAGATATAAAGAAAAAAGTACCGTGAAGTGAACCAAGGCATATTCACAAAAAAAAAAATCTGGTGCGTGCGCGCAACACACAACTTTCACTTACCAACTTACTTAGATTAGAAATTAATGCGTTGTTGTGGTCCCCTTCGTTAGACCAATTTTGATGAAATGTTAGCTATCACATCTTTGGCATATAAATACATCAAATACCCAGTTTGATCAAAATAGTTAAAGCCGTTTTTGAATAAAAAAAAAAAAAACACGTGAAAATGATACAAAATTTATTAAGTAAAGTCCCCCCTCCGGTTGGTCAATTTTGGTGAAATGTTGGCTATCACATCTTTGGCTTATGCATACATCAAATACCCAGTTTGATCAAAATCGTGAAAGCCTTCTTTGTGTAAATAAAAAAACACTTGAAAATGTTACAAAATTTATTAAGTAAAGTCCACCCTCCGGTTAATCAATTTTGATGAAATGTTGGCTATCACATCTTTGGCATATACATACATCAAATACCCAGTTTGATCAAAATCTTTAAAGCCGTTTTTGAGTAAATAAAAAAAACACGTGAAAATGTTACAAAATTTATTAAGTAAAGTCCCCCCTCCCGTAGATCAATTTTGATGAAATTTTTACAGTCATATCTCGGGCATATAAATACATCAAATACTAAGTTTGGTCAAAATCGTTAAAACCGTTTTTGAGTAAATAAAAAAAACATGTGAAAATGATACAAAATTTATTAAGTAAAGTCCCCCCTCCCGTAGATCAATTTTGATGAAATTTTTACAGTCATATCTCGGGCATATAAATACATCAAATACTCAGTTTAATCAAAATCGTTAAAGCCGTTTTTGAGAAAATCGAAAAAAACCTAAAAAGTTATTAAGTAAATTACCCCCTCCCTTTAAGTAATTTTGATGAAATTTATGCGTTCACATCGCGGGCATATACTTACACTAAATGCCCAATTTCAGGATCGCACGGTTTATAGTTTTTGAGCTAGTCTGTTCACACACACACACACACACACATACAAACACACAGACACACAGACACACAGACACACACACACACAGACCATTTTGCGGGACTTGGTCATTTCGACTCAGGGGACCCCAAACCGTGTATTTCCGTTGAAAACCGGAAGTCGAAATTTTTCACGATCGCAATACTTCCACTTACTATATATCTCATATAAAGGTAAGTGAAAGTAAAAAAAATACCAACTACAGAAGATACTGTAGAGTGAATACCCAACTTACTATTACAAAAAACTTCCTTTACCTCTTTACAAAAATATGTTCACTGTACAATGATACAATACAGTTACAGAAATTTACCAAAAAAAACAATAGACCTCATAGATCGACACACCTTATCTCTAAATTTACAGAAGCCGAAAAGAAATTTAGACAACTAGAATCTAATAACTATAATTACTCAATGAACTAATCTTTATGATACATCTAGTAGCACGTTTTTCGTTCATGTTCATTTAGTTCATGAACAGGCAACGTAGTGTTCAAAAATTTAAAAAAATCGTTGAGCGATTTAAGATTTTTTTTTTCTCGCACCAATGCCCCTTTGGGATAGAAGAATATTTTTACTAAAAACGGATATTTCTTCTAATAATTAACACAATAGTGAAATTAAGGGGGATAGTAGGTTTTTCTACAAATAACAATTTTTCTATTTATACTAGGGTAAACCATACAGTTATTGACACTCCCGAGACTACATTTCTGTGGATAAATTAAAAAAATATACTTTTTATAAAGGGATCGAATAGAAACTTCCTATAGCTCATCTTTATCTATCCTCATAAAGACTCAAGAGGTTTTTTTGGGTCAAAAGATCAATAGTTTTACAATATGGCAATATTTATTGTTAGAAGTAAAAAATCTAGTTATTGACACCCTGTGGATTAATTGTGAAATCTTCCCTAAGGTTAGTTCGTTAAAGTCTTACTTCATATAATTATTAGAGGACCCTTAAAACATTAGATTCATATTTATCTTGTAATAAAATTAGGACTAGTTTACCTATTTCTTTAAGTTAAAGTTGGGGTGTCAATAACTGTACTGAGTGTCAATAAGTGTATGGTTTACCCTGTGTAATATTTTTTTAAATTGTCTTAGACATGATTTCTACCCAGCCCCATATGAGAAGCTACGCCACTCAACAGTCGAGTTTCGGACCGCCTTTCGACATTTTATCATAATCTACAAACGTGTTTTTATAGCATGTAATAAATTGTCACTAAAATTTAAATTTTTGAGCGCATACTTAAGTCTTTTTCAAAAAACGACGATGATATTAAATTCTTATCAGGAGAACGAAGTTTATATTTCGTAAGTAATATCTATTATTATAAGTTAAAAATGTAACCTATAAGAAAGTTATAAGTTATTCATCTAAAGAGATCGAATTTATTATGTATCAACCAGAGTATAATCTGATATTTTTTTTTATCTTAATAACATCATTTTTTTATAATTAAAAATATATTTAGACATACATATTATGCATCAGATTTCTTTACAATTATTTTATAATTAAAACTTAAAGGCCGTAGATTAATGTATAGATTTTTTTATATAATTTCTGAAGACGATTTGTAAAAAAGAGTTCCGTAATATACTATCTTTTGTTTTGTAAAAGAATTACAACTATCTAACATAAATATAATCTTTAATTAATTAAGGGTATTTTTCAATTTATAATTTGACTTTCGTTGTGATATCAGGAAATGGTCCTTAGATATTTCAATTCATCTGATTTAAATTTGAAAGTTAACTATTTTAAAATATTAAATTTTCGGCCTAAAGGTATGGTATGTCTACCAAGATTAAGGGTGAGAATAAATAGACTCTTAATATAAAATTTATAATATTCGATTTAGTAAACAAGGCTGCCCTAATAGCTTTGGGTCCTTACCGGTACCTTCAAGGGCCGGAACGATCAGTGTGGAAAATATCTTCTTTTTTCATTTAAATTACCTGATGTAATATACCTAAAAGGTTTTCAGAGATGAGTTTTTTTTTTTCCAAAATATATTCCTTAGAGTATAAAATTATGGTAAGAATTCTGAATTTACATATAGCAATTAGCTTTTACAGTAATTATTATAATACAAACAATTAAATCTTATTATTAAATTATAAGATTAATTAAATAATCGAAATTTAAAAAAGAAGTCTTCCATACCGAAAATCACAGCAAAATCATTTAAACCTCCACTAATCGAAAGCTAATTTAAACGGCAGCTTTAATCCGTTTATAATTATTTTATTATATATTTAAAATCATTACTTTACTTATATATAAAAATTTCATGATTCGAAATAGCATCTTCTTTCTTTATTTTAACATTTTTATGGCGATGTTATTAACTTTTCAGTAATGGCAATGTTGGGGGAGGGTAACTAAAATCAGAAACAACCCTTTAAAAATACCTTTTTACATTTTTAGGCACAACACATCAATAACATATAAATAATATATAAATATATATATATATATATATTAGTACTTAATTTTTATAGCTTTTATATTATTAACTATTACTTAATCATTGTTTGTATAAAGCCAATATCCACCTATTAGTTTTTCCTAACTTTTAACCATTAAATATCTTCCTGTTTTATAAGAGCTTTCAAAATTCTGTTTATTATAATCTGAATGTATTGTAATTTTTGTTTTTGTTTTCTTGTATTATCTTCTTAATCCATCGTAAAATTTTTAATAATACTGCTAACTATCTTATGTACATTTATGCGTATAATATGCCTAATCGCATGGAATACGCACATTGTTTTTTTTTTCAAATAAACTCCTCTTGCATAGGGTTACTATGCAAAAGAAAAAAAAAAAAAAAAAAAAATATATATATATATATATATATATATATATAATTATATATTACCTACAAAATGTTTAAAATATATGCGAAAAGAGGAACTACAGTATCTAAAACAACTTTACAATATTTTCATTAATATTTAACTCACATTTAAAATAATGCAATGACAAGAACTGACTCGAGAAGGAATAAAGAAAAGAGGAGAAAGAAATACGTTTTATTGCTAAAAAGTCAATAAGTGGCATTTAATAAAAGTAATAAAAATCTATTTGTGATATATAATTGGTATATTAATATGTTATTTTGATTGATTTGGTACTTTTTATTGCTAAAAATAATTAAGTAGCATTTAAAAAAAAAATTTTTGATATAAAATTGGCATGTTATTTTGATTTTTTTTGATACGTTTTATAGCTAAAATTCATTAAGTAGCACTTAAAAAAATTAAGAAAAACTTTTTGACATACAATTAGTATAATAATGTGTTCTTTTTTGTTTCTTTTTATGAGAGTGCAGTTTCTTTAAGCGAAAATATTGCAGATAATCACAAATATTTTATTAGTATGTGTACCATGAAGTGACTTTTGTCGATTTTTGATCATTTTAGTTCTAAAAAAATTTAGTGTAGTTTATTTTTAACATAAACCGATGGAATGTTATAAATAAAAATTCGAAAGGGATGAAATTTTAGTTATGGCACCATCTTTACTACAACCACCTCATCCAAAATAATTCCTGTACTTCATAAAAAATATAAAAAAATAACAAATTCTAAATTACGAGGTATCTTAGTCACATAATAGGGGAAGATAAATTGATAATTAGCTAGATTTTGAGTGTCATAGATTTATTAAATTTATTCCAAGATCTGGGTGATTCTAAAAATTAGAAACATAAAGATGGGTTAATTCAATACTTTTATCTAATAAAATAGGTATTGATAAAAATTAAATAAGTACTTATTCGAAATTAAATCTATTAATATAAAAAAAACAAAGTAACGGTTTGAAGTATTAGTACTTGCTGTGAAAAATCACATTCATTAACAGGTTTTTTTTCACCAATCCCCTCAAGTGTCTGGTAATCCTGTATACTACGGGAGATATTATACGAGAGAAGATACTACGGGACTACGTGTGTCGCAACAGTGTTTCCAACCACTATTTAAAACGTCAGCCAGTCGAGTCACGTCTATCGTTTTAGCTTACTCTAAAATTCATTTAACTAAACGGATTAGACATGATTATATGGTTATAGTCCTTTTATAATTTACTAGGGTATTAAAGACATAGGCATACTTTTTAGCATGCGAAAAAAAAAAAATCTAAGATTAATATAGTCCTTAATATTTTGAAGTATAATTTTTGTAAGGAATACCAAATTATTTACCTATTTAAGTTTAATTGCAGTTTTTTCTTTTTGTTCTTTTTATTATTATTATTAACCCTTTTCACCGCTTCTGACGTTACCTACAGGCAACTCGACGCCTGAGAAGTAAAAAGAGTTAAAAAATTACGAGATAGGACCGTTTTACGAGCAGTTGAAGTTTTCTCAGATATCCAATCAGAAAAGCTCCTAAATTGTGAAAATCTACTTAATAACTTTCCGGTTTAAGTCTCGTAGAAGCAAATGGGAAACTAAATCAAAGTAAAGGGATTATTTGGTGCCCCGAACTAAATTATTGTACAATTGCGGAAAGAAAGGATGAATTAAAACCACAAAATATAGCCGATGTTAAAAGATTGACATACTATAAAAATAATGAAAAATACCGCGAGCCGCCACCTTCATTTATCACCAAAAGCGAAATATCCTATAAATAGTTTTTACGATTTGTTTATGTCCTTATATGTTAAAAACTGAAAATTATTTGCATTGTCTCCGTAGCTGAGCCCTCAAGTTTGAAGACAAATTTTAAATGGCTCCGCTCCGGAAACCTCGAGTGCATAGGGTTAATATAATAATACGAAAAAAATAGATTTAATGTCTAAATTGTAATACTTACATCACTTACCTATATATAAAATATATAGAAAGAGAAATTATTGCGATCGTTAAAAATTTTGACTTCCGGTTTTCAACGGAAATACACGTTTTAATGTCCCCTTATTCCTAATAACCAAGTCCCGCGAAATGGTCTGTCAGTGTGTGTGTGAACAGACTAGCTTAAGAACTATAAACCGTAAGAACCTGAAATTGGGTATTTGGTGTAAGCGATGGTGTAAGCGATGTGGCAGCGAAAATTTCATTAAAATTGGTCCAACGGAGGGGAAACTTTACTTAATAAATGTCTCATTTTTACATTTTTTTATTTACTCAAAAACGGTTTTAACGATGTTGATCAAACTGGGTATTTGATGTATGTATATGCCCGCGATGTGACAGTCAAAATTTTATCAAAATTGATTAATTGGAGGGGGCACTTCAATTAATAAATTTTGTCTCATTTTCACGTGTTTTTTTTTATTAAACAGGGCATTTGATGTACGTATACGCCCGCGATGCGACAGCCGAGATTTCATCAAAATTGGTCAAATGGAGGGGACATTTTATTTTCTAAATTTTGTCTCAGTTTAAGGTGTTTTTTATTTACTCCAAAACGGGTGTAACGATGTTGATAAAACTGGGTATTTGATGTATGTATATGCCAAAGATGTTACAGCCAAAATTTCAACAAAATTGGTCAAACGGAGGGGGCCCCTTAGTTAATTACTTTTGTCTCATTTTCAATTTTTTTTTCCCTCAAAAACGGCTGTCACGATTTTGATCAGACTGGGTATTTGATGTGTGTATATGACCGCGATGTGACTGCCAAAATTTCATATCCCGTATAATCACTGATGAAAGTAAAAACTTTTATTTAACAATAAAAAAATTTATGTTACTTTAGAGTTTAAATACTTGATGCTCAAATTATTTAAGGTGTGAAAAAATATGGTATAAGATAATCTTTAATTAATTAAATTTTAGTTTGAAACCTTTGTTCCGTAATAAATTTCTGAAGGCAATAAAAAGTGATTTTAGAGGAACAGTAGTCGTTCTCGATCTCCAGAAAGGCATAAGAGAAAAACTTTACTATGAGTCGTAAATACACCTCCTAACGATTCACCTTCACGATATATTTACAAAAAGCAAATCGCTGTAAAAAAGAACCAAGCAGTAAAAAAAACTCGACTTCTGATGAAATTAGATACCTTAAAAAAAAAAAAATAAGCAATAATAAATCGAAAAGTATTGAGAACTTTCAAGTTTTGCATTACATATGCAGATACCGTATGGAGATATACAAATATAAGCACATAAATAAGGTGTGACTTTTACCTATTATTGAAACACGTCGATTTCTAATCTAAGTAAAGTTCGTTAGTGTAAGTTGTGTGTTGCGGGCATCGCACCAGCTTTTTTTTCTTCTAAAAGTTGTACCACAAAATCCTTAATAGGAAGTAAAATGCAGAAATAAGAAAGATTAACAATGCAAATTATTTAAACAAAATAGGCAGAATTCAAATAAATAGTAATTGTTTCATTACCGAGTACTTTAATAACAACTTACAATATCATTTAGAGAATAATCCAGGAATTATGTCAGCGATATGAATAGATACATAACGAATAACTGAGACTGTTGACAACCTCCAACCCTCATGCGTTACCAATATCAGCTAATTAATTCCATTTACGTTTCAGGACTTAATTATACAGAAACTACAACAACTCTTCCATATTAGCCTTACATGAGACGCTAGACGATTATTGTTGCTAAATTTCTACCTTCAAAGGTATCGCATGCCCAAAACTTCCCTAACTCCCGTTCAGTGTTGTCATTACCCTAACAAAGTCCCAGCTAGAGGGTCACCAAGTTGGGGCGTTTAGTTTGTTATTATAGGCAGGTCAAGTTCCCATATCAGCAAGTTGGTCATTTCCTTGGAGAACTGCTTTCCCTTTCAGTACAACGGCTTATGACACAACTGCAACATGGCTTACGCGAGAGTTTGAATCAAGTCCCAGTCACTGAAGGATACTAATAATTCTCTTGATGAATTTCGGTAGGATCCATTGTTGAAGCATGTTTGTTTTATCCTCTAATCGATGATTCCATCTCTCTGATATCATATCATATAACAGTTCATTCTTCTGGTATTGCATCGCATTACCTTCCATGACTTCTTAAATTATAGGGTAAACCATACAGTTATTGGCACCCCAACTTTAACTTAAAGAAATAGGTAAACCTAGTCCTAATTTTATTACAAGATATACATGAGTCTAATGTTTGAATGGTCCTCTAAGTCTTGTTGAAGTCTTACTCCTCTATGGAGTAAGACTTCAACAAACTAACCATAGATTTCACAATTAAATCCACAGGGTGCAAATAACTAGATTTGGCACTTTTAACAATAAATATTGCCATATTGTAAAACTATTGAACTTTTGACCCGAATAAATCTCTTGAGTCTTTATGAGGATAGATAATGAGGAGCTGTAAGAAGTTTCAATTTGATCCCTTTATAAAAAGTTTTTTTTTAAATTTAACCACAGATAGAAGAAGAAGAAGAAGAAGAAAAAGTATTTTAATTCTGGGACGTCATGTCCCCTAAGAATAACAATATATGTACAAATCCAGAGTCATTTGTCTGGCTAGTTTAGAACAAAGTTGTTAATTAAAGAAACAAAATAAAAGCGAGTCTCGTTGAACAAAAAAAACAATAGCATATGAAATTAGAATATAAGTTAACTAGTTTTCAACCATTTGAACTTAAAAAATAAATAAAAGAGAAAGATATGTAGTCTTAAGGGTGCCAATAACTGTACGGTTTACTCTATAACGCACAACACTTCCAAAATATAAATTTGGAAAAATGTATTTAATTATTTTTTAAAAATAGCGAATTTATTATATATGATAGTAGAAAAACAACATAAAAAATGGTAAAATATACTGAAAGCCGTGTGAAGGACAGCATTTGCCGTGTGAATCACGATGTAGTGGGAAGCTGTGTATTAGACCAGCGGCTTCTGGGTGTTGCCTCTTTTGACATTTTTGTGAAAGTATTATTAGCAATCTCCTATCGCTATTCTTTTCTGTTATAAGGAACTTTTGGTTAGCAATATTTAATGCCGGCTTTCGAACTCAGCCCGCTTCACATGCTCAAAGGGGTTTAGTAAATGCCTATATGGTCGTTTCAGTTGAGACTGAAGCTAAATAGGCCACACCTTGAAGCCGCTCTTCCAAACTTCTCCAAAAAAAAAAAAAAAAAAAAAGTACCTTGCAATCAACCTTAATGTCATATTAATTATCTAAAACAAATAGACTATTTTTAAAATTATTCATTCTTAAACTAAGCCTTGCTTGGAAGCATCTGTCAGTACTTAGTTTTATCCGTTACATTAAAAACACCTATATATATTCGTATTACTGAAATAGGATTAAATAATACAATGAAAATACTGTTGATGAAGTTATGAACCGCAAGGTTTTCATATATTTTCCGAGTGAATGAAACATTAGTATCTTTATGAAACGAAGTTATTGAGTGCCAATAAACAAAAAATACCGTACATTTATCTGTTTATTATTACTTAATGTTATTAAGAAGTCTTAATAACAATTGCAACCTCATGGTTACCTTGTTGGTTGATTGTTCCTGGTTAAACTCAACTTTTTTATTACTTCGCTCACTTCTATTAACAACGCTATATCTCAAAAATGAGCTATTCTTGTAGCTGTTTTTCTAGAATAAGCAGAAAGGTATTGCAGATATCCTTGCAAAACTTGGTGAATTTTGAACTCAACACCAACATAAAAAGAAACAAAAGGTCAGTTATTATCAAAATCAATCTGCTGCTCTAGCATAAGTTCACACGGAGGCAGATAACTATTTGAAATACAATTTACTCTACTTTTAAAAATTACATTCATTCCAGTGAAAAATCGTGTTTTTTTACATATGTCGTTGTTGAAAAAAGTGAGCGACTAGTCCGTTTTTTTTCATGTTTTACTGTTAATTATTGCCTAACTTTTGATTTATGATAAAACTATTATTTGTTGGCGAGTTTATTACAGTGACTGTGATGATATAGTAATTATTTTGTTATATCATATATGGAGCTTAAATATTTTAAAAACACTAAACCTAATTTTTTACTTGTTCTGTTTCTTGATGAATTTATTTAAAAATGCAATTTTATTATGAATCTAATTTGCATTGTGGATAATTCCAGAATACTTACACTTTCATTGAAAACATGTTTTACAAATAAAAAAATTGCTACACTTAATTGAACAGGCTTTCTGTTGTTGTCTCTTATATTTTCTACTGTACTAGAATAAATCGACACGTTCATTCAAACAACACTTATAAAAAATATATTTTTTATAAAATATCCGTTGCCAATAACAGAAAACTACTGTTAGTATGTTCACATGCCTTTCGGGATATCAGCTTTATGAGCAAAATATACTAGGAAGACAATATATATGATAATGAGAAATAGCCTTCTTTTCAGTGCTAGACCAGAGAGGACTGTAATATAGAACATGTAGATTATCAGTTTGAATAGGAAAATTAGGATCGATTTATTTATTTATTTTCACACCTTTAGCAACTATTACTCGCTATTTACAACTTAATTTAAGCATCAATTAAGATAAAAATAAAATAAAAGAGGTAATAGAATATATCACTTTATGCGTACTTCCTAGTTTATTCAAAAGCTAAAATATTACAGAAAATATTAGGTGAAGTGGGGCTAGTTCATTATTCAGTTATTTCTTTATATTAACCGACTCCGAAAAAGGAGGTTACTCAAGGCGATACGTATGTGCTTTTTATTTATTTTTTCTATCATTACATCAACTGCCTGCTGTGATATGAAGTGCGAACTTTAAAATTTCAAACTATAACCTAATATAGCACACTAATTAAGATGTAACGTCACTGGGACGCTTCATGGTCGCATTGATTTCGGTTTGGTGTTAAATTGAACTGGATAAATATTACCAAACTTTATTTCCACTATACACACGTTTCAGTAATGTTTGTTCCTGTCATTCAAGGAGCAAAATAATTGGTTGGTGTTCTCTTTACTTTTGCACATAACTAAAAAAATAGTTCATTTATTATATATTTAATATACAGGTATTTAATATGTATTCAGTATACATATATTTAATGTAATGGTTTTATAAAGCGGTTTATGCACTTCCTGCAGTATGGTGAGGTAAGGGCGTAAGTCGGACTTAACCCTTTAACTGCGGAGGTAGCGGGGCATGAGTGATCCACCGTTACGGGTTAGTAGACAAACCGAGTGGTCCCGCTGTGCGGAGTACTTTTACGGCATTCAAACGTTCGCATCTTATATCATTTGTGAACTTCAATGTTCTTTAACCCCACTTTCTGATCCGAACTCTGGACCGGCACTGGTGGAGTTAAAATTTAAAAAGCTCCCATATATTTTTTTCGCCATCACAACTATTTCACAACACATGTTTATGCCATAGTAGTTGCAAATAAACTAAAATTAGGCAAAGGTTAAATAGATAGGTATAGAAAGGTTTGATATCAGGCAAAATGTTATATTATTTTCAGAAAGCTAAAAAGCAACCGTGTATCAAGGCAATATTTTAAGGAAAAGAACAATAAAATGCCTCTAGCAGTATGGGGAAATATTATAGATTCCAAAAAACGTCAAAAGAAAGCGCTAGTTACCCGGCTCGTACAGTCTGGAGCAGTGAAGAGGAAAAACAGGGTGGCTCATATACGAGCCATCAGCACCCGGGGACCAGCGCACAGTGGTGCCGATATGGACTAAACCCCTAAAAATGTAGGTGCTCCAACCGGAACTTTGGAGATATTATTTGGCACCTAAATATCTCTAGAACAAGGATCCATACCAATTTCTTAGATTTATCTTCATTTAACCTGGTAAACAAGGTAATTTTTGGCATCTTGTAGCATCTTTGTAGGAATGACACCAAAACATATTTGTTAAGGTCCTATTTTGAAGGGGTCGTAGTAAAGCCCAAATTTGTCCGAGACCTTAATTTTTCGAAAATATTTTATTTAGACATCATATATAAACGCAGACCCCCTTTGTAAAACAATTCAACCTTCTTCAATTGTTAGGTCGGACGCAAATTCAGATGGAGGCGACGCAGAGCCTATACGTTTAATATAGGTGAGGAGCTTCGCTGCACTTCCCTGCCTCTCAATATGCGCTGATCCTTTCTAAGACCACGTTTCTTAAAAACTGCGTTACCCAATGTGCGCTCAGCCTTACCATGGAGAGATTTCATTGTTTATTGAGACCGGTAGGCCAGGTGCACATTGAGACGCAGGGATCATAAGCGCCGTTTTCAAAAGAGTTGTATTAGGTACGAAGTTGTGGTGCCCTGCTCTGCCTCCCAATGTGTGCTGTTCCTTTATAACACACACTTCACAAAAACTGCTCTGCTATGAGTCTTAATGTGCTGTCGGCCTCAGTGTATTCTTTACATATTTGATGTGTCAGTTAAAGCTGGTCATTTCGCGTACATTTGTCTTTATTTTTCATAAAGCATAGGCTTTAAGAATGTCTAAAAAACTTAACAAAGAAAAGCTAATAAATATGGTCAGGAATGAAATCCCATTGTGGGAACAGAAAAATAAAAATTTTCATAACCACAGTATGATAAACCGTACGGTTATTGGCACCCTTAAGACTACATTTCTATGGTTAAATTAAAAAAAAATACTTTTTATAAAGGGATCAAATAGAAACTTCCTATAGCTCCTCATTATCTATCCTCATAAAGACTCAAGATTTATTCGGGTCAAAAGTTCAATAATTTTACAATATGGCAATATTTATTGTTAAAAGGGCTAAATCTAGTTATTGGCACCCTGTGGATTTAATTGTGAAATCTTCCCTATGGTTAGTTTGTAAAAATCTTACTTCATAGATGACTTAGAGGACCCTCATGTATATCTTGTAATAAAATTAGGATTTGTTTACTTATTTCTTTAAGTTAAAGTTGGGGTGTCAATAACTGTACGGTTTACCCTATATAACAGTAAAATAACAGTTGAAAAATTTGCTATATAAGTTATTTTATTTTTTTATTTACATTTATTAAAACATCTTCTGGTAAAGTTTTATAGATCTAAATTTAAAAACTATCTTCTCTTCATTGATATATAATTTTATGCAATCAATATCAAAATAATTTTAAATGAATTCGATTGTCACACCTTAATGGAATGAAGAGATGATATCAAAAAGGTATACCTCGCTTTTCATACAACTTTTTTTAAAATACTGGCCTGAAATTGATCGATATCATTTTTAACACTTATATCTTCGTAATTTCATGATATTTCATATTGTATGCTTTTGAATATTTTTTTGAAAAGCATTTAATTCTGGAATGAAGGAATCAGAGACTATTGTGACCAATTTTGAATGTTGAGTTAAATTCCAAAGTTCCCTTTGGTGTCGAAAAGATAATTTCCTTGGTTTTATCTGAATCAACTTGTTTTTTTAATTTACTCAGCTCCTTTACTAAAGCTTTGTATTTTTTAATTTAGAAATATCAATATTTCATAGAGGGAAATTTATTTTAAACCTGAATGAAAGAGTAGTTTCGTTTTGCGGGTACTATAACCACAAAAAGCCGCATTTTCATCCGATCGAGATTTTCATTAGACACTTGTTTAGTGCTAAAAGGCTCAGGGGTCTAATGTATGCACTTACTATCCATTTAACCTGTTTGTTTTCCTTCTAATTATTTTTTTTTTGCCGAGCGATTACCTACTTCGTTGGATATGGAACAAAACGTATCTAATGTAGGTCCAGGTGTGGTCTATACCCGCACAATAGTAGAGTAATTCCGACACTGTGTAACCGGCCCCTTGTTACAACATAAGCGTGCCATTCCATCTTCTTGTTTTAATTGAATAACTGAAAATAAGGAAAAGTATAAATAAATTATATGGATGATTAAATATCTAATTAACCTAGATGTAAATATTATCCATTCATTTTTTTATTAAAACTTCCTTCTGGGGTTCTCTGGTATAATGATAATTAATGTAAAAAGCATTTTACTCTATTATAAAAGGTTGATGTATAAAATTCAAACTTTATAGAAAACTAGAATCCAAATTTCAAAGAATTCGGGGCCCTCCGATTGACATCATCATAGGTAATAACAATTTTTATCTGTTTAGAACACTATAAATTAACATTTAATAATAATAATAATAATAATAATAAAGGCTTAACGAACCCGAAGGCTCGATGCCGACACCACCACTCGCTCCCTGCACATAGAAATTAACATTTAGAAAAGGTATTTATGGTTCATTATAAAAGTTGATATTTTTTCCTATATACTTACAGAAAACATTGGGGGTTAAAATAAAAGGATTATTGATTTTGAAAATACAATATAAAGCAGATTTTACAGTACCGTCACTTAGACTAACAATGTAAAAGAATGATAATGAGGATGTATAATTAATATTCTGTCGCACTATGGCCTAAGATAACTTGAACCTCGATAGCTATAAACTGTTTCATAATACGATTTTTTTTTCAATAGAAAACATTTAATTATAGATCATTTTAAGTAATTTATAGAACGTGAGAAAAAGGATATTGCAAAAAAGATATACTCACTCTTATACACACACACACACGCACAAATATATTTGGACTTCCGTTTTTAAAGTCAACGTAGCAACAAGAGAACTTCTTTATAATCGCATCAGCGTGGGCTATCAGAAAATTTACGTTGAGGACTATTTTGGAATCAAGAGATGCGGTAAATGTTTGAAGTTTCACTATTCCATGAATGACTGCATCGGCGAAGTCGCCTCCTCAGAATGCGGAGAGTGGCATCCATCCAAAGAATGCACCTCTCAACATGTCAAGTGCATCTACTGCGAAAACTTTAACAAGAGGCCCTGAATAAGCCCAATCAGAAGAAATTTTTGCTTTTTGTTTTTTTGTGTAATTTTTCTATAGTAAAATTGTACAAAACGTTTACTAAATTATATAGCGTGTAAATTATATCCACAGTTTGTATATACAATATTTTGAATGTAAATGTGTATATACAACATTTAAATGCAGAGAAGCCAGGGTCCTTGTAGGACTGTAGTGCTAATAAATAAATATCATATCCACCATACCATATCTCTGGACATAACGTAAGGCACTGCAAAATGAAGATTATTAGAGCTAGTCCATGTTCCTTAAGGAAAATTGACTACAATCTAATTTAAAATAACTTGTAGATAGAAGTTTCATTTAACCTATTGTTTTACTTGTTACTTACTTACTCTGGAGAGAGAAACACTTTATTTATCATAAAAGAGGTGCTGCCCAACTACATTGGGTTGCTAATACACAGCATACTATATATCCATCTGAGACTATTTGTAACATCTTGTAATCTTATTGTAAAATACATTCATACCAAGGACTGAGCACTTAAAATATCAGTATGAATCAGTAGCTGTAAGAGATATTGCTTCATGAACCTCGTTACCTGAGAATTCTCAGCCGAAGGACGAACCACCGTCGTTAATTGCTTTATTAGTTTTCTTCAGAGGCAAGGGGCCAACTCCTCACTGGAGAATTTTATTAAAAAGTTACTCAACAGCCGAGCGAACTTTGGAGACAAGATACGAACAATTAACTCTTTTTCATCTTTTGTTGAACCTCCCTAGAACTTTAGTTTTTTAAACTGAAACAACTTGGATATTTGCCAAGTAGAAGGGTTGGATGGGAAGAAGGCAATTTTAAAAGCTTTAAATTATTGCATAACGAGAATTTCCTGATGCCCTTTTGTCTTACTGGAAATAGAAAGAAATAATAATGAAAAAATCAAGACAACGTGTTTTTGGACAACAAAAGAACACTAGTTAGTGCCCTAAGGTGTTGACAAGGTGTTGACAACAAACCAGTGTTGCCGGGAGTCTTTCTAGAGGGTGGGGTTGGCTCCAAAATTAATTCGAATAAAGTAAACTGATTAAGAACTTCTAAATTTCGTCAAGTGATTCTCTGACTGTATGATAGGGTACACCATACAGTTATTGGCACCCAAACTTTATCTTAAAGAAATAGGTAAACAAATCATAATTTTATTATATACATAATCTAATGTTTGATATACATGAGTCTAATGTTTGAAGGGTCCTCTAAGTCATCTATGAAGTAAGACTTTAACAAACTAACCAAAGGGAAGATTTCACAATTAAATCCACAGGGTGCCAATAACTAGCTTTGGCATTTTTATCAATAAATATTGCCATATAGTAAAACTATTGAACTTTTGACCCAAAAAAAACCTCTTGAGTCTTCATGAGGATAGATGAAGAGGAGCTATAGGAAGTTTCCATTCCCTTTATAAAAAAAAATTTTTCACCACAGAAATGTAGTCTTAAGGGTGCCAATAAATGTACGGTTTTCCCTACTTGTACAATATCTTGAATGTGTAGGATATTAAAAAAAGTCGATCGGCTGACTTAAAAAGGCACCCCTCAAGATCAGCTTATGGCTTCTAGGTTAAAGGAAAAAGAAAATCTTATATCACTTCAGTCAGTGGAAACATTGGTTCAGTACTTTCTACGGAGCACGGTTTAAGGGTCTACGGATATGCAGGTAAGTGATAAGACTGACCACGCTGAACCACCAGTTTTAGTTTTTCTGCTTAATTGGCTATTTAATGAAGAGTATCTGGTGCTAATTGATGGTTTGAATTCCGATAACACTGCCAGACTTTCTTGGAAAAATATATCTCGAGAACTTTAATAAGTTCTCTTATATAATAACTTTAATTTTTTTTAACTCGATAACTTTAATTGTTTTTATAAACTTTAATATATCTCGATAATTTTAATTGGAGACTTTCGATGTTTTTCATCTCAGGCCTAGATTTACACACACAAAAGAGAAGATCAACAAAGAAAAAATACTCACTTGTTTATTTTTAAACAATATGTGTCTTAGCAAGCTCTTAGAGGGTAATTTATTTTCCTTATTCGTTTCATTTTTAATTTGAAAAACTTCTGTATAAAAGTTTAAGTATATTTATATTCTCTAATGAAAAATTCCAAAACAACACTTACCTTAATTTTTATAACCAATTCATCCATAATATGCCCAAAATAATTCAAGGAAAAACACTTTACTCTACTTTTATCAAAAATTGGAACAGAAAGAAAAATATTTTTGGATAGATGGTAAGAGATCTTCTCAGACTTTATTTAAATAATTTTGATTTATGTATAAGCCAAGTAATGATTACAATATTGATCACGTATATTTATTGCGAAACAACTGACATTTCTTTCAATTTTGATTATATATCCCTGGTGTTTGGGGAAAATGACTTTAGTCATCGAATGTGAAGCTTAAACAACGGTTTACTAAGCTTTTGAAAAATAAAAATTCTTGTTGATTGCATTTCATTATTCCTAAAAAATAAATGAAATTATATTATTTTAACAGAGACTGTTCTTTGTAGTAAATTATGAATGTAAAGAGGATGAGAAAAAAAACTTTTTTTGATTCAAGCCCTTTTGCTCAAACGGGAATGATATATCATTATTTTACTCCAGAATATATATTTTTTTTATTCTATATCATTTGCAAAAATTCAAGGTTACTGTTATATAAGTAGGTTAATAATATAATGCTATTTATTGTGCTACCTGGCAATTAAATTGAATTAATAATTTAATATAATAATGTAAAGTACTGTATATGTTCCAACCCGGAGATCAGTTTTACCTGAAGGCGGCAAGGTCCTGGAAACACCACCTTGGAAGTTATGGTGGCCTTAAACCTGTTGTTAAAAATTGAAAATAAGTAAAACCAAAGACCGACAATGCTGCCGGCAAACACCCTGGGAAATACCTAAGAAGATTGTTGGAGAAACTTTGGGCCATAAACCCGGTTTTGCCCCGGCAAAGTACCAACGAAGAGGGTAAGAAAGAGTGGGGGAAAGATGACTTAACTGAAGAGATGGAAGGAAAAAAAGGGGGATTCGAGAGGTGGACAGAGTGGCAAGAGGGCGAGGATAGAGACAGGAAGTGCGGAGGTCCAGAGAGAATGATCCAGGGGGTTCCCACCAGATAAGGTTAATATACAGTACTAATTGTATTATTGTGTGGTATGCATTTACTAAATTATGTTAACTTGCCAGTCAGCATCCAAATATTGCATCTTTATGGGATCTATTACCAGGGGGTATTAATAATATACATTTTTAGTCAATAAAATTAAAGATAGAGATCAATTTAGATTTGTTTGTTAATTTCCATTCACCCACTGCCAAAGGTTTCTTAATATAATTAAATTGGTTAACAGGTCACGTTTGGAAAGGAATAAAATATACTTTGATCCATATTCATTACATTAATTTCATATATTAACAATTAATGTATTTAATAAGTATCAATATATACTGGATTATTTTCCAGAGGTGACGTGTTTACCAATTTTTATTTATATTAAGAACCTGTGGCATGAGGTGAATGGAAATTAACAAACAAATCTAAATTGAACTCTATCTTTAATTTTGTTGACTAAAAATGTATATTATTAATACCCCCTGGTAATAAATCCCATAAAGATGCAATATTTTAATAACACGACTTAGTTATTGGATGCTGACTGGCAAGTTAACATAATTTAGTAAATGCATACCACACAATAATAGAATTAGTACTTTATATTAATCTTATCTAGTGGGCACTCTCTGTATCACTCTGGCCTCTCTGCTGGATCAGTCTCTGCCATCTCTGACGCTCTCTTAGACTCAGCACCGCATCTCCTATCAGCCTGTGTGGAAATCGAGTCTTTGCCGCTCCTCTCTCTCTCTCGACCACCGCACTTCCCGTCTCTATCCTCACCCTCTTGGCAATCTCCCCAACCTCTGTCCACCTATTGAACCCCTCTTTTTTTTCCTTCCATCTCTCCATATAAGTCTTCTTTACCCCACTCTTTCTAACCCTCTTCGTCGTAACTTTTGCCGGGGCAACCCTGGTTGATGGCCAAAAGTTTTACCAACAATCTTCTTAGGTATTCTCTGGGTGTTTGTCGGCAGCATTGTCGGTCATCGGTTTTACTTATTTTCAATTTTTAACAACAGGTTTATGGCCCCCATAACTTCCAAGGGGGTATTTCCGGTACCTTGCTACCTTTAGGCAAAACTGTTGTTCGGGTTGGAACATATACAGTACTTAAGATTATTATATTAAATTATTAATTCAATTTAATTGCCTGGTAGCGCCCACAATACATAGCAATAAGTATACAAAACTTAACAAAAATAAGTATACAAAATCTATCAAAATCGAAATGAAAATTTCATCTAAGAAATTCAATTGATTCATATGATAAGCTCAATCAAGCGTAGGGGGCACTTTATTTCATAAACTTTATCACATTTTTACGTTTTTCCGATTTTCTCAAAAACAGCTCTAACGATTTTGATTAAACTCATCCATTTTAATAATAATTGTGTATTATTTAATATCAGATAGGTTTTATCATCATACAAATGTTCTGATAGGGCTTAAATGGTGAAAGAAAATTGTCTTTTTATAAAGTACCTTTGATTTGGTTTATATGGTGAAATTAACTGTCTCTCGTTATACCCAGTAATAAGAAATTGATAATTATAAAATATAAAATAATTCAATAAACATATAAAGGAAAAATTAAGAAAAGTGTTTCCACAAGGTGAAAACACTTTCCGTTAATGGGTGCAGCGATGTATATGTATATGTCGTTATAAAATAAGTCGTAAAAAAATTTGGCATAAATACATTTTTTTCGTAAAAAATATTATTTATGTTCCAACAAGCACTTAAAACACGTTGACTACACGTTTGCATGCGCATCTCACCGTTACTAACAGCCCGTTGTTGACAAGTAAGGTGTAAGCGAAAGAGTTCTCTGCGTGTTTTGAGTGCTGATTGGAACATACCTATTTAATGGAAACCATTTGTTTCCGTGGTTGCTACATCAACTTTTCATTCCTATCAACTAATTAGAGAAATCAAACATGACGCCTTGTTGTATTATGTTTTGCATTGTCATATTGTCTATGATAGCAATAAAATTTATTTTATTAGTTCTTTAGCGAGTTAATGTGTAGAAAAGCAATTCATGCTAAAAATATTTAAAGCTGTTTTTTTAAACATATGGAACTTTACAATCCTTAATAATTATTTTTAGTTTTAAAACTTCAGTCCCATAATTGATTTCTGCATGAAATATAAAGTGGTTTTGCTGGAACAATAATGGATAATCACCTTCGTCGGTATCGGGAAAAGTATCAGAGACTAAAATTCGAAAACTAAGTTCCAATCTATTTCCATTCATGATATACTTCCACAAATCTATACATAATAAAATTATACAATATGCACAATAAAAATCGAATATTGGTGCAATTAGGATTTTTTCCCCCTTATAAAAGTAAATAAATAATAATGTTTCTTAAAATCATTGTCTTTCATGTTCATTGAAGTGTTTCAAGTTGTTCATGTAATTATAAATTAACTTAAAGAGAATAGCAAACGAAAATAAGTGTATATACTTAAATGTGGATAAAACTATTTTTTGTGACTTTTGTAAATTATGTTTACACATCTATCAAAACACGGCGGTGTCTACTCCAAGGAGGTTGGTAAGTGAAATTTAGTAGTTGATAAGTTTTATGTGCGCGCATCACACCAGATTTTTTAAAATATGTATTCAGGTCATCACAATGTAATAAATTAAATTTATCCTTTACTAATACTGGCAATCAAGCGAAACGGTAAAACTGCAGTAATTAATTATGAAGCAATATAATCTTGATAATATATTTATTTTTTAGAGAAATTTTACCAACAAAAGCCTTATTAGAGATAATAATCAAAGCGAAAGTATAAGGACAAAATAATGATTTCTTTATCTGTTAGTTAAACACACAATGAATACTTAATTTTTACTTACGAACATTTTTCGCTCCGTTTTTAAGTTATTCTTACGTAGAAAGGTATAACAAATTTTGCGCGAAAGAAAGGTACTCTTTCTTTGATTCGAAAATGAACAAATCGAGCAAACAATGAGATAATAATTGAATGAAAAGAGGATTCAGTGAGAAGAATACTTATCATAGAGGTCATAGGTTTATTTGGTTCACTTATCAATAATACAGAATTATTGGAATAAAGAGATATAAACTCATATCTTATACATAAATGTATAAGAATACTTTCAATAAAGTCAATTTAGGTAAGCAGTTTTGAGACCTATGGGCTCTCTCCAGGAATCTCTATTAGGGAAGCAGTATTAATGAAGCCTATGTAGTCAGTGGCGAGGAGAAGAATTCAAAGTTTCGGATAAGACAGTATCAATTGACGACCTTTTTTCAAGTTTATTCTATATTCGATAGCCTTCAAAAATAAAAACAGAAAATTAAACAATCATGAACAGGCCTCTTCCTGAGGAACTACCGATAAAATAGTCCAATATGTAGCTCAGTTACAAGTGATAGAGGTTTGTTTTGTTTAATGGCGTTATTATAGTTATAATAACTATAACTATCCCTATAATAGGTCTGGAAACTCATACAGGATTAGTTAGCATTATTGGTACAGATAACGAGAATAGTGGAGGTGTGAGGGAGGTAGTAAAGAACGAAGTCGACTACCTTCAAGTTTTTTTCCAAAGGAATGATTTTGACAAAGCGGATTTTGACAGAGAGGCAACTTTTTAAGCTTCTTAACAGTCATTAACGCTAAATTAACTGGCTAACTGTTTCCTAAAAGATAAATTCCGCGAGTCCTTCGGAGAGAAACAGTTCACCGTGAAAGGCCTCTCTCTGGTTTGTGTCTCGCGAAAAAAATCCGAATAAATGAAAGAGCTGCTAAGAAGAAACTAGGTTTTGGTATAGGTCATATAGGGAATTTGGCCGAAAGCAATACTATACTCCTTGGGCATTATCCGTCATCACATATATGGTAAATAGGTTGTATAATTAAAGTATTATTATTTGTTTATTACCTATTTTTAACCCAAAACTTTTTTACTATTGGAAGAACGTGAAAAATAGGAAGGGTCTTATGAACAAAAGAAGGTGAAAAACAAATTAAAATAACTTAAGTTTTTACTTTCACTTACCTATATATGAAATATAGGTTTCACGATTTATGATCAAACTGGATATTTGATGTATTTATATGCCCTCGATGCGACAGCCGAAATTTCATCAAAATTGGTGAAACGGAGGGGGTACATTATTTAAAGAATTTTATCTAATGTTTACGATTTTTTTTATTTACTCAAAAACTGCTTTGATGATTTTGATGAAACTTGGTATTTGATGTATGTATATGCCCGCTATACGCCAGCCGAAATTTCATCAATATTGGTGAAACGGAGGCCGGTACTTCATTTTATAAATTTTTTATGTTCTCGTGTTTTTTTATTTACTCAACAACGGCTGTAATGATTTTGATCAGACTGGATATTTGGTGTATGTATATGCTCACAATGTGACAGACAAAATTTCATCAAAATTGGTCAAATGCAGGGGGCTCTTTATTTCATAACTTTTTTTCCAATTTTTACATTTTTTTGGAATATCTCAAAAACGGCTTTAATGATTTTGATTAAATTAATCATTTTTAATCAAAATCATTCATATTTTTTATATTATTTATAGAAATGGCAATTAAAAAAACATGTCGATTTCTAATGTAAGTAAGTTGGTAAGTGAAAGTTGTGTGTTGCGCGCATCGCACCAGATTTTTTTTTTTTACCTTATGGATTGATTTAGTATGCTGTGTACTTAGGAAACCTATAAAGAAGGGCAACATTACTGTTCAATGAAGTATTTCTCTCTCAATTACTTAAAGAACCATCTTACATTAATATTTTTCTTGACAGGTTATTTGAATTTTATAAGGTTACAACGTGATATTTTGAAATGAATTGGAGATATAAGATCCTCACTTACTTACTTTATTCTATGTAATATAATAGAGTACCGTGAATATTTCTTGTGAATGCATTACAAAATTAAACCGCTCTTCCCAAACATAAAATGATCGTGGGCTTTTACACAATTATAAACTAAACCCACCCTTCCCACCTTCCGGTTTAGCCCATCAACGTTATTCATACTTTTAATTTTAATAATTAATTCAAGTGCTCTAGGTTTGAATAATAAAAGATAAAATGAAAAAAATCAATCAAAATAAAAGGTATATGGTATTTATTTTTCATTGTCGATTTTTGCTTAATTTTACATTACATGTTACATGTTTTATTGGGCACAGTCAAGCGAAAAATCATCAATGAAATAACAAAAAAAATACCCAATTTCTCATTGTTATCTTATAGAAGCGAATTAAACGGAATATGTTTAAGTAGACACGTATTATCATAACGGCATTTAAATATTCTTTTATTACTTACATACTTAGCCAGTTTGCTATTTAAATGTCCAGTACTGGAGTCTATTTACCTGATTGGACTGTAGAGAAGGGCTGGAATCAGATCCAGTCAGGAATTTCTGAGCATTTATTCAGACCTTAGTGGGCTCGAACAAACATGTCCTGCTTCTAATTCGTAATGAGACCACAGCTAGGAGCTTTCCAAGTTTAGGATGTGGAACTGATTGGATTATAGTATTTAATCCGATCCTGGCACACGGATTTTCCGAATGGCTTTGAGCAGAAGAACAGGGCAATTGTGAATTCCAGTTAACTTGAATTTAATCTGAGACATTTAAATGTAAATAAAATTACACACGAAACAAAGGGAATAGTTGATTTCATGCAAGAACAGGTTAATTAATCCAAATAGTAATGAATATAAAATTTACAAACATAAAATATTGCCCGGCCATTAGCACAGTTAATGATTAAAAGACTTAATTAATTTAATTAATTAATTATTAAAAAAATATAAACTAATTAGGTAACTCAGAAATTCAACGATTTTTCATGTATACAAGAAGTTTCGAGGAATCATCAGCACTAACAATTTTTGTGTGTTTCTTTTTGTATATTTTATTTTAATTTGTAGTATACAAGCAAGCAGAAAAAAAAATGGAGAGATTTGAAAATAAAATTAAATGAATGGAATCGAACTATTAATATTTAAAACTTACTTTAAAACATCCTTAAATATTTATTAAAATTCCCCATAATACAACATTGAAAAGTAATTATTTATAATTTCATGCTTGGAATAAAAAATATGCAGTTTCAGTGACCTGTCAATCAAAAGTAAAAAGATTACTTGTACTAATCGTACAATTATTAATAAAATAAAATCTCGAATTTTTTTAAAAATAGATTACATATTATTTACTTTAGATCGAAACATTTCACCATTAGCACAGGACAGATCTGGCATAGTTTTGAGCTTAAACTTAAGTTAGCGTTTCCTGGAATCGGAAAATAAATCGATCTCTCTTAACCTTCACGAACGTTGGTGAAATCGTAACTCGATCAAAGCAAGTTATTATTTCAATATCTGATGTCGAGTTCAATGAAAATGTAATTTCCTAGATATCAACCCTCTAGGAAAACTAGTAGTTTGCACCGCTTTGCGAAATTTTATGAAATTAGTAAAAAGTGTTTTAAATATTGTAAAATATTAAAATACAATATTTTAATAAAACCATAAATTTAATATAGTAATATATATTACATTTTAGTATAATATATTAAATTTTTTGTCAAAAGAAAAATGATAATAAAGTTGCTTACCTAATTACTTACTAATTTAATAATAACATGTCAGCCATGAGAAAGATGGAACTCAGCAGTACTGGCTCTGGTTTGTTAACGAAGATCTCTCAACTGAAGCATCTCTTATTATTGTCCTATATTTGGGGCATGTCAGCTGTTACCGTATTTATCGTATATATAACGATATTTTTGTTCATATTATGTTTCGTACTTTATACGTTTTATAAATAAATGTAATATCGCTATTTTTTAAAACGGACAAAAACGATTGAATAGTTAGACTTTGTAAAACGAATGAACGTGCACAAAACCGCCATTATCTTGCCACTTGCCGTTTTTATGAGCTCTAAAATTTTCGATTGTAGTTGTCTTCTCAAAGGAATGATTTTCTTCTTCATCGTCTCCATTTGGCACGTGTGACCTCAATGTTACATTTATAGAATCATAGGAATGGAAATGCCTGACCATTTAAATAAGAGTAAGATTCCGAAACAATGCTTTAAATCAAGGATAAAAACACCCACAGAGTTACTTAAGAATGGAACCAATAGAGATAAAGTATTTACTACCAGCATAAATGCTGTTTGAGAATGGCTTCGCATAACAAATGGAGCAGATTTTATTATGTCATTTATTTTAAATTAGTGTTGGTTAGCTCTCTCAGATCAAATTATTGCGTATTCAATTTCCAGTGTGCTGATAACACCTGGTGCTCATAGCATCGTAAGCGAAGGTGTGACAGTCAATCTAGAACCAGGAAGTCAGCGAATTCTGTATAGCATGTGTGGTCTTTTCTTGCCGAAGAATACCTTTTGAATGAACAAGTAGATTATGAATGTTAAGATTCGGTGTAAGTTTCAGGGAAGCTGGGTGAATGCTAAGAGAACAGTATTGAAAGCATATAAGAAAATTATATAGAATACATAAGAGAATAGAGAATATAATATAGAATATATAAGAGAATATATAGAAGAGAAAATTATATAAATCCTTACTCGAGTACTTAAAGTAAAATAGAGACCTTAAAAATAATACATTTTTCAGTCAAGTATTTTTGTGATCCTTATATTTAAAAGCACACTTTTGAAATTGGTTGTTCAACATTTCGGCACTTACGCCATTATCAAGATAAACATTTGTGACCACGAATTATTATCCATAATATAGGCTGAATTAATACCCTTGCCATAAGAATTACAAATTTTTACTAGTCAAAAACAGTCATTTTCCACTAAAGCTAAAGTCAAAATTTTGTTGGTTAAATATAAGGATCGAAAAAAATACTTGACTAAAATTTGTCTAGCCTCAAATAAATAAAAAAATATCATAATATACTTTAGTAGGTCACAGGGAATGTAAATTCTCTAATAAGAGTGGACTATACCTAGGTAAAGTTGAACATAACCATAACGTATCTTTCCAATAAAAGTTGATTAACAGCGAATTGAAAACTAATGAATTTTGATCGACATCTACTCAAAGTCGACTACAATTACGAAAAATACACACGGAATTAAATACTATTAGAAAGATCCTTATTAAATGTAGTTGTAATTAAAACTCAACAGTTTGAGACAATATGAATAATCTTATATTTATGAGGTTAAAGTTCTATTATGTTATTAGCTAATAAATTAACAATATGTTTGAAATATTCAGGATAGCCGCTTTGATTTATATAATTCAATGTATAAGGTATTAATCATTGCATTATAATTTTGGAATGAAGTGAGACTTATATAGTATAGTGTAAGTATGGACATTCATAAGAGCATTAACTAGTAATTAATTTATCTTTATGTTAAATTACAATTAAATATGTCTCACAATGAAATTTTATTATTCTCAATTTAAAGAAATATCCGGTCCGGTAATGGAGCAAATTTTATGGTTCATATCAGGCCCGGTAGGACCAAATTTTTCTGACAAATGATCCAATAATTGGCTCTAGAGATCTAACAGCCTTGAGTAAATAAAAGTTGAAAATTGAGGAAAAAAAAGTGTCTACAACAAAAAGATAATCAAAACTTTTACAATAGAAAAAGATATAGAAATGTTCATATTTTTTTTTTTGTTTTTTTGGAATGTAACAATTTTTGACAATTTGATTTTATCAACTTACATATGCAATTTTGGATTTTCATTTAGTGTTGCAAGAGCTTATGAAAAATCCTTGTCCACTTACTCCCAAGTGATTCTGGAGTTGCAACAATCCTCAGAGCTCTGTTTTATCTACAGGGTCTTCATTTTCTCGGATAATTCTCAAAGGGATACAATGAATTGAGACAAGAAAAAAATAATATCATTGAGCTCTGAACACAATCATAATGATTGATGAGTGAGTATATCAGGCACAGTTAAATCTATCAATGAGAAGTTTTTCTATTACTTTTCGGGGTCACCTGTGTTGTATTGTTTAGCATTGAAACCTACAATACTAAAGGTCGCAAGTTCGCGTCCCGAGGTGGCCTAAGGAGTTTTTAAAGGGAGTAAAAAAACCTTGTCTATGCCGTCCCTCGGATAGGACGTAAAATGGAGGTCCCGAGCCTGTACGATGTCAGGTATTATACCTGGGTAGGCAAAATTTAGGACTCCTACTGTAGCATCGTCCGATTAGCCTTAGTGGCATAAAGTGGCGTTAAAACAAACAAACTATTACTTTTCAATAATTAAGTTATACTCGTACGTTTAGTAAAAATTTACTTTTCCTAGACAGATTATACTCTCTCTAGCAATGTGGAATGTAAAATATATTCCTCTTTACTTAAAGGTATTATTTTCTATTTAACTGAACTCTAAAAACACCTTTAGCCCAAAATATGGACTACTGAAGAGAACATGTCGCTCGTCCAATGCATGAATTATCTTCCAATTTACCTTTATTCTATGCGTGCCAGACCGTTTATATACTGCGATGGTGATGATCCCTGAAACATATAACATATAAAACTTCAACAGACTCTCTTGAAAAAATGGTTTCTTTGAGTTAGACCAGTCTTGCATTCGACCAGCGATGTGATTCCCTCCGGCTTCAAAAATTGAAATAAGACAGCAAGTATAACAACACGTGGACATATTTAAACGACGAGACTAAAGTGGTTTAGGTATGAGGTCTAAAGAATTTTGAAATCGAGTCCAGAAAAAAAGGAAGGGACTCGCCCCGAGAATAAAACAGTAAGGGAAAAAATGAGGAAATACGATTATCATATTAATAATAATTTATTAAACCATAAATCTAAGTAATTTTTTCAAAAATTTGATGGTGTTTTGTATTTATGTTTTGGTTGATTTATATTATCGATTTTTAATTTGCATATAAAATTGTGCAATATCACGCTTGAAAAATTAAATTGTGCATATGTTGTTCTGTTTCAGTAGGGATTGTATATTGATGAGAAAACAAAATTTGTGGAACATTTCGCATACAAGATTTCATTTTTATATGTTTGGCTCTAATTTGTATAGTTTAGTTCAATTTTTGATCCGTACATATGTCATCTCATATTTTTCTGCCTTGTGGAAGACTGCATTGAACGTTTTATGGTTGGTTATTTTCTGAAATTATAAATATTTAAGCCTTTATAGTAGATACGTTCAGTAAAACTTTACCGGGATAGGTTGGTGAGAAAGGACCTTTATGTATTCATAATTTTAAATGAGTTTATAAAAACGCTAATTGAATTTTAAAACTTTAAAACTAATTGAATTTTAAATTTCTAACCTCCCTGAAATACAGACTATGAAATTTAATTTTTAACCAACTTCGAAAGAGGAGGTTACTCAATTCGATGCATATGTGTTTTTTTTTCCTTGTATGTTCATCGATTACTCTGATTGGAACGAAACCTAATGCATTTTCCCAAAGTGGTGATTTCTTTTTTCATTTCTTTCCTTAACGGTTTCCTGTACTTGCTTCCTGTGTATTAACTAAAATGTAGTAGAATAAATCGTTACCAAAGAGACAGACTGTTTCAACTCAATTTTTATCGATCCTGAGGTTTTCCTCGAGCTTTATTAAATCGAAAGATACTTAAATGTTCGATTCTATAACGTTTGCCGAGATTTTTAAAAGCCAAACCGTCATGACTCCAGTGCTGAGAGCATGAGTGCGCTGTTAAGAACCTAAGTCAGGTATTGAATGAACGAATTTAATTGAAACAGACAATATCTATATGGTCTTAAGATAGTCTGAATTGGAGGTGTTTATGGGTTTTTCATATTCAAGCCAGTAACGCTCTTAGGTACCGAATAAAAATAAAAAACTAGAAACCAGTACAAACGGCAATGATTTTTTTATTAAAATAAGTTGATTAGTAAAAAGATTTTTTATAAATCAACTTATGGCTTTCTAAAAATTATGCCCCGCAACTAAAAAATATTAAATAAAAAATATTTTATAAGAAAAAAATTTAAAACGAATAAAAACTAGGAACTAGGAACCAATAAAAATAAATGGACTAAAAAGTATGAATACACAGCAAAGCTATTAGATACCATATTCAATTCAACAATCTTACCGGAGGCGGCGAAAAATTTAAAAATTTTGACACTAAACATTGTGAAAATCTTCTCTGCCCATCTATTGTTTTGAATGTCTATCGTGTTCTAATGAAATCGTAATCAGTAACATGTCGTTTGGAAATTTTCTGTTTGGCGCCGCCTCCGAAAAGATTGTTGTATTGAACATGGTATTTAATATTTTAATTTTATGATGATTGTTAACAGTTAGTTTGTATTCATACAAATCAAAGTAAAATTGTAAGTTTTATCGCATTTTTCCGCTTTTTATAATCATAAAAATCAGAAGGTAATTATTTCATACTTTTTAGTGCATTTATTTTTACTGGTTCCTAGTTTTCGAAGTTGGTTTTTAATTTTTTTTTTTCATTTTTATAAAAAGTTTTTTTAATTATCAGTTCTTTTTATAACGATTCAAAACCAAAATCAAAATCATATAATTACTTGTTGCATATAATTTTTTTTTTTTTTTTTACAGCTATTCAACGTACTTCAGAATAAATAACTAATATTAAACGTTATAAAATAGACAATGTAGTAATTTAAAATAGGCAATGCTAAATATATAAAATAAAGATATACAAAGTTATGATTCTTTGATAAATTTTCATTTCAAATAAAATAAGTAAATAAATTCAAAAAATACGTTAATTTTTTTTTGTTGTAATACTTCATAATAAAGATTAATCATTCAAGTACCGAAATTTCCATAGATCATTGAAATGTCCGTGATTTACATAAGATACACAATCATAATCATAACCATTTTTTCAACTTAATATTTTTAAATTAAATTATTTAGGTACCTATTGTAAGTACTGGATTCCTTTTCACTTCAGTGTGTTCCTCAAAGTGAACTGTGTTCTATAAAAGAAAGATGAGGTCGCATCAGTATTCAGCACTCTAAAAAACATGAGGTACACCAAAAAAAAAAAAAAAAAATCTCGTGTAGCTAAAATACGTTTTGTAGGAATGTGTCACTGGCCTCGTGTCTTTACCTAAGCCAACAGTGCGATTTTGTCTTGATCGTCATCAATCAATCATAGTTGTATTATGAGACTTACGCGCTGCCCACTCTTGTATTTTAAAATAATAAAATCATGATAAACAAATTTCCAATGTAAATATCCAATTTCCTTCTAACGCTACTGAGTATCATTTATTCTGTTTAATACATTATTAAAAAAAAAAAAATGGTGTATTGCTTTTTCATGTTACGTATTCCGTAATAGAAAAATAGTAACACTTATCGCACAAGTTTTTAAAGAATAGTGCTGTAATTCTTACTTTCAATTTCAGAAACGATTTTTCATCTTAGAAAAATAATAGAATTCTCTATCTTTAACAAAGCATTAATTTAAGTTCATCTAATTCCATTTCAGATATATACCTTCACTTAAAAAAAAAAAAATCCTTACCATCGTTACAAACATAGTTGTGAGGCAATTCAAAGCAACTGATCCCACTCCGTACTTAAAATAATTTTTGAAAAATATAAAAACAATTTTCTGAAAAGACTCAAAAATGAATTAAAATAAATTCGGAAAATTACCTTTCAGGCTGTTTTAAATATTCTATACAATTTCACTGTAATATGTTTACTCAAATGTGAACCATTGAATTATTGGCATAGAGGTATAATTAATAAAAATAAATGAAGTCACTGAATATCAATAAAATGTTTAAAAGTCACCCTGACTTCGGAACATTTTAACGCGAAATCGTAATACCGATACATGGCGAAGTGGAATAGTTTCTTAAATGAATCGATTAAAAACAATCACTAGATTACCATGTATTCCCATGGCATCACTTGATTAATCAAAACTTTGCAAAGAAAAGTTTGCTTTCTTAGAACCTTATTTCCGGTTTTTTTTTTTCCGGTAAATGTGTTTATTTTTTTTTTTTTTAATAAAGAAATCTTCCGAATTATGGCATTGGAATCGGACGAACGGCAAATTGGACATTGGAATCGATGAGGTATTTTATCAAAGGAAGGCATGAAGGAAATTAACGCATGACGACAGAAAAAAAACCTTTGAGAAATAATATTAAATGAATTTTAGTTGGGTCAGAAGATGGATATGTTACTCTGGGCATAAGATAAAGCGAGCGGAAAGGAATTCACTAATATAACTAACGATCACCAAGAACATCTGCTATTTGCAGCCCTTGATATGAATAATATCAATAAAACAGTCACAGTTTTTGTGCTAGATAAGTTCCATCCGCCCGGCAGTACATTTTTTCTTTTTAATTCAAACTGAACAGTATGGAACTAAATACATATTATATAATATATAGTATGTAAATTATATAATTAATAGATATTAATATTCCACCCTCCCTGTCTAGCTCTGCTCCGACCCTCTTATTATGTAGACTCTATTATAATTATTGATAGAGATAAGTACAGAGAATTATTATCTAAAGATAAGTATAATTACTGATAGTATTTACTTTTTTTATAATTATTAATAGAGTCTGTTACACTATACTATACCTTATGGAGAATAACAAATAAAAATAAGTAAATAAATTTGGATAAAGCTATTTTCTGTAAATTTTCTAAATTGCTTTTACACAAATATTAAAACCCGCCGAACACTGGATCGAATCCAAGGCCAAGACATTGAGTGAAAAAAAAAGTTGATACATAGTTAAATTTGTTTTTATACATGTGTGTACTATATATGCTTGCCTATATAATACACATATAGGTATGTAAATTTTTTTTTCAAAGTATGACAAAGATTGAAGTATTACTCATTTATATTTTATATCATTTCAATTAAAGGATCTAAAAAAGAGAAGAGATAATATTACGACAGAAGAGAGGTTAGAGAAGAGAAAGAAATATAAAATTTAATTATGAAAGTCATGGAAGAGGAAAAATGGCTGAGGAAAAGAATGATTTCGTCTCCAATGATCATAACAGTTAATTAACGGAATTGTCATAAAGTTGTCTTTTAATGCAAAGCATTTTTAAGTATTATATAAATCAGATTAAGAGTTCAATAAAAAACTTTTGAAAAACACAAATTAAAACTGGATGGATTAAATCTTTGGGATTCGGCAAATATAACGACGGAAGTTTTGCTTAACATTCCGGATATCAGTCTTAGTACTGATCACAATATGTAAGATATGTAGCTCAGAGTGGTGATGACACTTAATATCGACAATGAAATGGACTATCCGTTTCCATGTTGTTCTCATATGCCTCCTATCATATGCTACATATGCCAATTAATGACTAGTCACTTTTTTCAGCAGCATTTTGTAGCTTGAGGAAAGAAAGTACATTTTATGACCTCAAAGGTTGAAAAGTAGTATTTGTATCATCTACTGTACCGAATTTCACTGTTAATTGAAAAGAGAAAAAAAAATGCCGAAAGTAACGGTCAATTCAGTCATTTTATTAAAACTGTGCTACTCTGTCGTTAAAATGTTTAACTATAAGCTAAATAAACTAATTTTAAGATGAGGCAACGTTTTATTATCAAACATAATGTTTGAATTCCCTTCAGGTAATAATAAATGTATCTGACAAATTCACCTATCATAAAGGAGCTTTTAAGTTAATTAATGTTTGACTGGGCGAACAAACAGGGCAATTTTGAAAATACAATACCTAAACCCTACCCTAGGGCTAGGAGTTGAAGCAAAGGCTATTTATCAATAGCAACCCACCTCAAATTCTACAAGCATTAATTTGACATAGATTTAGTACCCAGGTGGAGATTTGCTTGTAGCTTTAAGCTACAGTTTAGCTTATTCAAACTGACAGTTGTAGATTGAAAATTAGTTGTACGACAATCAACATAACCTTTCAAAATTTTTTTAACAATTATGTTTCTGAAAATAAGTTTTTTATTTAAATGCTTTAAACAATTATTAATTCTATTAGATCCTCGGCCGTGGCCGATCTTTTCTCTTGTAATAAAATTATTTTAAAATTGCATAATAATTATTTTAAATAATAAAACTCTAATTTTCAACAAATTATGTTTAACTATGGCGGTATGTCAATTAGATCCTATAATTCCCATATCATTGGAAACTTTATCCAGCCAAAGATTACTGGCTGGTGGAATTGTTAAAGAGAGAATGTTGACGCGGCTAAGATTGAAACCCCGCGGTTAACTCAAAAATACTTTATACCTTCCACCTTCAAAGTGCTGGTGATAAAAGGTGCGATGGACATGCAGAAGACCCGGATTCGATACCCGGCCGAAGTCAATCTTTCCTCCTCTAATAATTTTTTTTTTTTTATTTAAAAATGTATTACTCTTCTGAAAACTATTGCGCTACTTCTTATCGTACTTTAGTATGTTGTATCTTTTTTTTTTTTTTTTTGTTCGGAACCCCTACCTGGCTATGTGTGGCATACGGGGGGTTACTGTATAGTTGTAACCTACCTATTCTAACCACGGTAGGAAGGTCGATATTTATTCCGTGGGGCCCTCCTCCTAGGGCGGATTCGAACCGCCGCCGTTCGGCTCGAGCGTGCAACAGCGGGTCGCGCTCCAACACGCTTCGCTTTTCAGGCCCTAGTATGCTGTATCAATTTTCTTGTTCATACTTAACTATGTCAGTCAAATCTATATTAAGTCAAATGCAACTGTCAATCACACACCAGCACCCCTCCCCTCCCTTGACAATTTATTCAAATGAATAAGAAGAATGTCAGAAACAGGAGAAGAAATCACAAAATTTTGTATCGCTATTTGGAGTAAAAATTCTCATAAATTCTGATTATACGAATATGTTCTACCTAGGTTAAATAAAATATTATTTCCATCATTTTTCAACGAATTCAATTGCACAATGGAAAGACGAAATTTTAAGAGTTTGTTCGTGGGACCGATATACTTGAAAGCGGAATCGAAAGACTTTAAAATATAATTAATCTTCATCCTTAACCATCAAGGATGAGTCTGAGATAATGATGACCAGGAAGGTGGGCGAGGCATGTAACTTCATGCAACCAATCAGGAAGCCTCAACACGACAAAATTATCAGCATTGTTCTTGAAAGCAGTAACGTAAGGAAGGACGGACTAAACTAAATGTTGACGGTCAAGTAAACGAATGTCTTGGTACTACTTCTATATTGGCTCTTCTGATGTTATCAAATCAATTTGAGCGAAAAATTGAGAAAATTCATTATTTTTAATATTTAATGTATACATATTGTAACGTTAAATCGTCAAATATAAAAACATATCGTTTAATATCGCAGACCGTTTGTTGGAACAACTAAGCGGTTGGAACGAACTGTTTAGTTCTAGATTGTTCAACCTCCATCTACGGCGTTTCACCAGCTTCTATGAAGAGCTGGAATCTTCCAGAACGTTCATTTTACGACTATATATAAGGAGGGAGTGACTGGACCAGTTAGTCTTAGTCTGTGTCTTGACTGTGAAGCTTAAGTCATATGATTAGTGTGCTATAACGTTATCATTTTTGTAACCTGCTCGAATGTTTATGTTGTGATAATTTGTTGGCATTGATAATTGTATATTTTTGTTGAATAAATATTTGTTAACCAACAGAAGCGTTACAATATAAAGATAATAAGGTATTGTAGGATTAACTGTCAACGATTGAGTGACAAGGGAAGCAGTACCAGCTTTTAAATTATGATTTACAAAACTACTATACTTCCAATGATTCAGTATGATATTCTAGCATATTATATTCTAGAATATATTATAATATTATAGAATATTTGGACGAAAGGACGAGTCAACCGGGTACTTATATTTAGACGGTCACACAATGCCAAGTGGACACTTGAGATGGTTTCCGTTAGTGCGTTTGATATTATTTTGTCGAAGATTGGTGGTTACCAAGCGAAACCATATTATTATTATCTATTTATTAAATCTAAAAATTGTTGTCCTCCGTAATTTAATTTTCCTCATTATGTATATATATTTTTTATATTGTAATATTTACCATAAATGATCATAACAGGCGTTCTGTTACAAAGATACAGCATAGAGGTTTTTGATAATTCAAAAATTCGTATGCCAAACATTTACCGTGTCCGGACTTTATATAATTTATTATTCAATATTTCTAAGGATCTAAAAGATGATTTACACCAGCCAATAGAAAAGGAAAATCCCCTACAATAATAACCCAACGCAAGGATGTACTACGACACTTAATATTATGTAAAAATAGCATACATGCAAACTAAGATTAGAAAGGCCAAAATAAAAGTTATATTTTATGTTTTAAAATTTATAATAATTTCAATTTCATTTTTTACTAGCTGTATATACCGATTTCAACCGGAGAATTTCATTTTTTTAAATCTATAAAATCTATAAAGTGAGACTTTTATCGACTCAAACGGTCGATTTCGTAAAAAGAAATGTAAAGCGAGATCAAACAAATTTTTATAACTATCAAGAATATACCCAGAGATTGGCTGAAGTTATGCAATTTTAATATGGACAGGTGTTCGCACCTGGTATCAAAGAAACACTGAGCGAAATTTGGAGAATTTAGGACAAACGGTATAGATTTCTATAAAAACAAACAGAACTATATCTTTATTTATTTAGATAAATTAGATTATACAAATTTATATTTGTATTTATATAATCAAATCACATTTTTTTTTTTTTTTATTGGAAATCAGCTTTTACTTGATATACGACTGTTTGCAGTACCAAGTAGTTTTTCTACTTCACATTTAATTATATAAATCTTGAATTTTTCAGCTTATTCTCACTTTGAGACATCTTTCTAATGATTCAATGTTTTACAATAATTAATTTGAAATAGAAATAAATACTGAATGTATTTAATGTATTAATATATGTTATCAAATCAACAAACTTTTCAATTAATTAATAAGGACCAATAACGTTAATAATTGTAATTTTATATTACAATGAGAATAAGATAATTTATAAACATTATTATTTAAGAATTGGTTTCTTAACGAACCTATTATTCAACGAAAGATTTTTAAAAACATATTTATAATATTACCTAACAAGAATGATTAATTTTCTTTTTTCTTTTTCTATTTCAGATATTTAACAGAAAGAAAACTAAAACAAAGCCCAAAACTAAAAAAGCCTTTTCTTCAAGAGGTGCGACATATTTTCTTTTATTATAGATCTCTTGATATATTCTTATTTTTTAATTTATTTACATATTTTATTTGAAATGAAAATCTATCAATACATACAAGTAATTATATGATTTTGATTTTTAATCCTTTTGATTTTTAATTATACTTAAAAATAATTATTAAACGATCCGTCAAATTCACTCGAATTAATTCTAACCTACACATGATAACATAATAAATATCCTCATTTCTTTTATTATGTAAAATACTTTGTATTATATTATAAATAAATTAAAAAAAAAAATAATAATAATAAATAAATATATCATTTGCCTCAATACATTATTACTATATTATTTGCCTTATCCATGACTAAGCCTAAATTTATAAAACTTTAAATGGTATCGGCAAGTAAGTAATTACAGTCTAGAAGGGATTTTCTATGTATGGAAGATTTGAAAACTTTATTATTGATATATATATTCATAAATATCCAAAAGATAGCTGCCAAATTTTTGTTTGATCAAGTACTTAAAAAATTAATCATGTTTACAGCAGATGCGTGTGATTAACAAATAGAGTTGTTCAGAAGATATTACTGTGAACCTCGCTTATCCAGATAAACTGTGACAAAAGCCAATCCGGACAATTGAAAATCCAGAAATTTGGGTAATAAAAACACATCATGCTTACATAAAATTTAGTATGTATTAAATTCAAAGAATTGTTTGAAAAATTACATAAGTTAAAACAAATAACTTTTCACATCATTTTATTACGAAGGATCCACTTGGGGTCACCTGTGGTGTAGTGGTTAGTATAGAAACCTACAATACTAGAGGTCGCGGGTTCGCGTCCCGAGGTGTCCCTAGGATTTTTTATTGGGAGTAAAAAATCCTTGTCTATGCCGTCCCTCGGATAGGAAGTAAAATGGAGGTCCCGAGCCTTTTCGATGTCAGGAACTCGTTAAAGATCCCGTTAAATTATACCTGTTTAAGCAAAATTTAGGACTCCCACTGTAGCATCCTTCGATTAGCCTTAGTGACATAAAGTGACGTTAAAACAAACAAACAAAGAATCCACTTCAACGCCCTGCATCACGCTTCACTCAGTTCTGACTTCGACAATATAAAAATATTAAAATAAAAGCGAATGTTAGGTGAAATTATAATTACGTTCTTTCTACCAGTGGATATAATTATATCTATATGAATATTTAATAAAATGAAAAAGCCTAAAATGTGATCCGGAAATTATAGTGATAATAAATAATCAATATTAATTAATTAATATCCAGAAATCAGATTATAGAAAAACGAGGTTTTACTATAATTACCTCCTGAGATAATTTAAGAATTACTTATCGTTCTATTCATACCCATCATTTTTTTTTTAATGACACTACCACTTTTATGATTTTTTAATGGCACTACATTTGTATGATTTATTTAATGGCACTATCTTTTTATGATTTTTTAATGTTATCCATACAGCCAATCGCTAAATTATGATGCCGATTTACTATAGAATTCTCTTTTACCTATGCTATGTCAAATATATTCATTTATTGAACCTAAATATTGGGCGGTGTGATTATTTCCTATGCTTTGTTTGATGTTTATAACTTTTTTAATTTTATATTATTATTGTAAGGTTCTAAAAAGTTAAGAAACTTTTCTCTTTGAACTTAGTAAACCGGGGCATTTCATAATTAAAAGCTGGAGTGTTCTTTGTGCTTAGATATATTTTTCATTATTTATTAACAATTATTAAACATACTTACAGCTCATGCACGTGACATTGACAAATAAAAACAAAATGTGTGGAGAACACTTATAGTGTTGATAGTGTTATTTCGGTTTAGTAATTTTTGAATAAAAACAACTTTAATTTCTGATAAATAAATTAATTTCTCATAATTCAAGAACTCAAAACAAAAAAAAAATAATAATAATAACTTTCTTATTTCTCAGTGAAACTATTTCAGTTGATTTAGGTATATAACATAAAAAAAAGGTACTGCAGATTCGCCTATTTTTTCGGTTTTGATATATTGGCCGTTTCTCCCTGAAATATTTTTGTAACCTGATTAACAAGTTGTTTATGTTTCTTTGAAAACTGATGACAATTAGCCAGGAGTAATCAACGGTGAAATGTTCTAAGTCTTTTAAGTAACATTATTGCTATTTCACTTCTGGGCTTGGCCTAATTGGAGTTTTGTCACCCCGATCTCATCTAAAAATGACCAGTAGAGTATAAAAATGATTTATATCTATTCAGCTAGCGAAGCAAGTGAAAGTCGGAGGCTGTAATTTAATAAAGCTAATCAAGCCCTTTTTTAAGTCAAAAAGACTTACTGTCCTCTAAACTAGAGCTTTAACTTTGATGTGATTTATCATTTATTTCTACATATTTTCATTCTTCCTATAATTTATCTTAAAGCATCCATGTCGAAGTTTCGTTTCATAGCCCATCCACAGGACCCTGTTTTATCATTTTTACATTAAGTTACTTTATTATTCGTCAATTATCCTTAATATTTCTATTATAATTGTTCGAAGATGAATTTTAAGAAGAATGAAACGTTAATAATATTAATGAATTTCATGTATGAAAATGTCTTCCATAATTGTTTATTTAAAAAATGGATTAAAAATTTAACATTTCGTTTTTAAGATTAATTTAATATTTTGAGCTGGTGTCTGACTGTGCTATCCCCTCTGCTGCTGACATATTCAGGTATGAGGCGGGATGTCAGTCAGCAACCACCTTCAGCTGACAATTACGGCCCCCAACACTTGCATCAGTTAATCAACGGTCTTAACTCTCTCATCCAACCCCTTTTAGGCATCCTCCAATAGCTCGCTCAGGTGACCCAAGCCATGTATCCCCCAAATGGCCCCTAATCAGCTGACTGCGGGCTCTTTGTCCATCCTTCTATGGAATGCAAACGGACTAACGCAATACAAAACTGAACTAGACCTATACCTCCACGAAAAACTAATTGACGTAGCATTGATTACAGAAACGCACCTTACCCCACGATCTAAATTTGGTATTCCTGGCTACTCGACCTATAGGACAGACCATCCAGACAACACAGCACACGGAGGTACAGCCATTCTTATCAGAACAACACTATCACACAACCATACACACTTACCAAGTACTCCTGACATACAGTCCACAGGCATTACACTTTACATGAAAAACCACGCCATGACACTGGCATCGGTGTACTGCCCGCCAAGATATGTGCTGACATCTTCGATGTTTTGCGATTTTTTCCGTACCTTAGGGCGCTGTTTTATAGCAGGAGGGGATTTCAACGCGAAGCACCAATATTGGGGCTCACGTCTGTGCACTCCAAGAGGAAGGATTTTGAGGGCTGCCATCCACGAGCTTTCATTAGACACAATAAATCCTGACACACCGACTTACTGACCTGTATCAAGGCGAAAATCACCGGACCTTTTGGACTTTTTTATTTCTAAAGGACTGCGGACTACCCCTCACACCATAAATACTACCTCTGATCTTTGCTCTGATCATTCCGAGGTGCATCTAATTATACTTGAGGAGGCAATAAGCAAACAAAGGAAGCCAACGCTGATAGATGGACCAATTGATTGGGATGCCTTTAGGGAGTTTTTAGAGTCTTCGCTTTCGATCCTAGTTTCAATTAAAACTGAAAATGAACTGGAAGAGGCTGTCGAAATATTCACAGAAAGTATTCAAAAAGCGGCATGTTATTCAACAATACCCAAGGTCAACTCTTCAAGAACAACTAACTTGCCACAATATCCTCAATATATAAGAGATTTGATCAGAGCAAAGAGAAGAGCGCGTAAAATATGGCAGACTGACAGACGCCCCTCAGATAGACAGACATTCAACAGACTAAACAATCAACTCAAAAGAGAAATACAAAAATTTAAGAGAACAAACTATGACGCGTACATAACTGGCCTCTCGACAGACGATGGAAGCTTGTGGAGGCATACCAAGAAGTTGCTAAAACATCGAGAGTTGTCAGCACCCCTTCGAAGAGAAGATGGTTCCTGGGCCGTGTCGGATGAGGAAAAATCTGAGCTCTTCGCTAACCACCTTTCTTCTGTTTTCATCCCATTTACTGACTTAACAAACACAGAACATGAAACCCTAGTACTCAACTCATTAAACATTCCACTTCAAATGACACTTCCACCACCTTCATTCACTCCTGCCCAAGTTGCACTACAAATCAAACATTTACCCAAAAGAAAAGCCCCTGGTTATGACTTAATAACTGCCGAGGTGCTCCAAAAAATGCCCAGAAAAGCTCTGGTATTTCTGACAACAATTTACAACTGCATACTAAGGACATCAAAATTCCCACTACAATAGAAATATTCCATGATTCAAATGATACACAAACCAATTAAAGACATCTACTATCCATCTTCGTACAGACCTACCAGCCTTCTTCCGATATGTTCAAAAATATTTGAAAAATTAATATACAAAAGAATAGTTGACATATTGACTGGCAAACAAATAATACCTGACCATCAATTTGGATTTCGCAAGTCACATTCAACGACCCACCAACTACATTGAGTTACTGACTTCATTGCTGGAGCATTAGAACAAAAACAATATGCAACTGGTGTATTTTTGGATGTAGCTCAGGCGTTCGACAAAGTTTGGCACCAGGGTCTTCTCTTTAAACTCAAGAACATACTACCGTACACCTACTATCTCATTCTTCGATCCTTCCTTTATGACAGATTTTTCTCCGTTCGGCAGGGGTCAGAAATTTCTTCAATTCGCCCAGTCTTGGCGGGGGTACCACAAGGTTCAATACTGGCCCCTCTACTCTACATTGTATACACCCATGACATACCAGAAGGTAATGAGACATTGACCGCTACTTACGCAGACGATACAGCAATACTAACGAAACATCAAGACCCGTCACATGCTTCACTAACCTTACAAAACCACTTACAGAAATTAAACGATTGGTGCAAATTGTGGAAAATTTGACTTAATCACAACAAATCACAACATATAACTTTTACTCTCCGGAAAAATACTTGCCCACCAATTTATATCGAAAATGTCCAAATTCCCCAAACAGACACAGTACAATACCTCGGACTAACCCTCGATAGAAGGATGGCATGGGGCCCGCACGTTAAAATGAAAAGGGAAACTCTAAACAAACGACTAAAGCTACTTTTCCCACTTTTTTCTAAATCATCAAAATTAAGACTGAGACAAAAACTAAATACGTACACATACTTACTTAAACCCATATGGATATACTGTTCACAGATTTACGGGATTGCTAAAAAAATACATTTACAAAAACTTCAGACCTTTCAGTCAAAATTATTACGACTCATTTCAAACGCACCTTGGTACGTGACTAATCAAACCTTACATACTGACTTCCACATGCCAACAGTCGACCAACAAATCAAGACTCCATACAAACGCTTCCACACTAACCTACACGGACATACGAGTATAAACCTACTAATCAGAGATAGGGTCACAGATGAAATGCCCTTGAATGTGAGGAGGAGATTAAAAAGGCGTTGGATGAGAGATCTCCTTCTTAAACCGACCTGAATAACTGAATCAAGCCAGGGAAGAGGTACTGTTGGGTGCCATCCTTCCCCATGCCTGACATGTCATCATTTGAAAGGTTGTTTACGGCCATCGAATCTGCTGATTGTCGATATATTGTTGACAGGCGCGGATATACAAATGAAGTTAAAAAAAAAAAAAAAAAATTAATATTATTTTAGGATTAGCATCTTTAACCCAAAAAATATATCTAAATTTTTGTTTCTTCAGCTATAATAAGAATCCCTTATGATCCCTTATGATACATGTCCCCTTTCACCGTTAGAATTTCCTAATTATGAATACAAAAATTAAAGAAATACGAAATGCATTTTTTCATTTATACATTCATATGTCTATATAGAAACATATAATTTATTTACTTATGTATTTGCCTCATGAAGGCAACGTTGAGGATATCAGCAAAATTTATAAGTCCTAACTTTTTAATGGGAAAATTGATTGACGATAGCGTAAACCGAACAATTGGATGTAATACAAATACTAATTGTAAAAGGATTCTACCTTTGAGGATGAATCCGGACAGCTCGTTTTGGAAATATAAATGTTTCGAGGAAAGCATGCTTCCAAATGAGTAATCAAGAGGAATGAACGGATTTAATAAAATTTATAACCAATATTTTCAATCTCCCAATAACTCCAATTTCAATGAAATGAAATTAATGTAATTTACTAAATGTTAAAAGAACATGGATAATTAAATGCTCCTGAGGAAAGTTTAAGACTACTAAATGTAGAAATAAAGGACGAGGAGTTATTGGTAGATACAAATTGTTCATAAATAAATAAACTCTCAAGTTTTTGCATTAAAATATTAATATTTTAATGTAAAAACTTGAGAGTTAAATCCAATTCCATCTAATTGTCTTTACACATAGTTGTAAACCTACGACCACCTGTCCTACACTTTCCTTCAACAATGCTCCACTTATCGCTATTAAAAAAATACACAACCTGGACAATCGTTTTAAATACTCACTCAAGGCTTAAAACGACAAGAAAACACCGCCTACGTCATCATTTCTTAGAGCTCAAAATTCCTAATCCATTTTAATGGGCTCGTTAAAACCAGAGTAATAAGATCTATTTGGATTTACTTATATAGCTTTGGGAGTCTACAAAGCCCACAAATTCCTCTCAAACCTGAACCTTACATCGACAAATCCTTCGGGAAATCCTGAATGCTCCTTATTTTGTCACTAATAAAATAATTCACAAAGACCATATGTCTCTGATTTAACCGGATAGCATTGCTATCACAATTTCCCTTCTCATCCGGACCCACTTGTTTCCAGCCTCGCTTCCAGATAATCTTCCTAGACGTTTGAAAAGCAGATGGCCTCGGGACTTCTGGATAATCAGTTGAGTGCTATCAATGGGTCGTTACTCTTCATGTTTTTACACATTATGATTACTATCTCGTTAACTAGATGTAGTTATCGTAATTACATTTGTATATTTCAATAAATAAAAAACAGGCTACTTATTTATTATTATTTTATTCTGTGATTCCGAATCTTGGTCTATAGATAGAGTCTATAATATTTTTATCTTTCTTAGCGACAACCCTAACCATCTCATAAAACTTAAAAACGTCCATACTCCTTCCCGATTTCTCCAATGCTTTTATTATTTCTGGAAAACTCATCCAAACATTTTTTTCCTTATTTGCTGGATATGGTATTAAAATTCTAAAATTTTTAACTGTTCTCATTATAAATCATGATAAAATCACATCCGAATTGTAAATTAGATGGAGTCGTAAAATCGTGTTTTTCTTACCAAAGCAGTAAAATAGAATTATTCCCATAAATAGTTTACGATTTCGTCTTGAATGATCATCTCCAGTAATAGTATTGAAACTGTATCTGCCGATTTGGTTAATGTTTTAGTATTTTTTTTAAAACTCTGTAAGATCCAAAGCTTTAAATGTTGAAGGAGAAACATTTCTTTTGTTACAAAGTCAGGGTTTGTTCACCTTAGCGGAATGAAATTTTTTAGGCCAGGACATGAGTTAGGAATTAAATAGATACTTATATTTTTATAATTAACTAGCAGACCCGGCCACGCGTTGCTGTGGCTCAGTAGTTATATCCTAATATTTTTAAACAAATACAGTAATACCAATATTCATTGATAAAGATGAAAACCTTTCAGCTAATCAAAATCCAACGTGATTGAGAATAGAGCATTACACCATTTAAAAGTATTTGGTAAAGAATATAGGAAAGTTAAAGTTATTATTTTTTGCATCTCATACTTCAATGTAGTTTGATTAAAAAGGAGCTGGTTGTGTTTACGACTCACAGAGCTGCCAACACTATCGCCCTTTTTTTATGGATCGGTATAATCTAACTCGAAATGGCTATATTTTTCCACTAATTTTAAAAAGGATGACTGAAGTAAGTTTTGATAACCTCAGCCATTGATCTATTGATTATTGGCCTAAAACTACTTCAACTTGGTATTGTTAGTTTAACAACGGGTTTAATTTTGCTCAGGGTCATGCCAATCTTGGTTAAAGCGTCATATATGTCCTTTTGATAGGCGTTTTTCTCAATTTCTTTGAGACCTCGATTTCCCAACCCATCGGCTAATAAGTGTTCGGTAGGAGGGTGGTGTGTTGAAGCTTTTAATTTAGCAATATATTTGAGTGATAATAAATCTCTTCTTAAAGAGGTTTTTACATAATACAATTAAGAATTTTTATTTATTCAAGTACTAATTTGTTCAAAATGTTTTGGGTTAACCTGTTTTTTTTTTGTTTTTTTTTAACACAAACCAAAGATTTGATGGTTTCCACACACGTGAGCAGGCGATACCCATTTCCCACGTGAGTTATGCCATTGCCCAAGGGAAAAACACGGATTTTCAAAGTCCAAGTGGACATTGTTTGCCCTTGGGATTTGTTTATGGTCATGGCAAAAGCCAAACGAATAGGATATTGAAGCCTTTTAAATTTTATTGAAAATTCTGTCGGTTCCATGGGAATAGGTGGCAACAGGGCGATATCTCCTGTAAACCTTCCAGGCAACATTTTTCCTTCAATAACATTTCCTATGATCCTTTTAATGACCAAACGTGTACCGTTGCACAATTGAGGTGGATTTAAGTTACGAAGAAGAATCATCGGTGAGCCAATCTTCAACCGGAGATTGTTTGGGTGTATATCCAGGGAATTAAAAAATTCAGATGGGGAAATTTACGGCTTCGTTTACATCTAGAACATTGTCAATTGATTTTGGAAGTTTATTTCATCGAAATCAACATTTTTTGCTGCCAGAATAGCACGACTACCCAGCCACTTATAGTCCAAATAATTGTGTCCAAAATATCAGGAAAGACACTTTATATTTCGTAGACAGTTCATTTTTCGTCTCTACAACAGTTCAAAAATTTTCTGCTAATTTGATAAATTTTGAATTTCGATGCAGCTCTATTTCACCGTTTCCAATATACAGCAATTGTTTAAAAAATATATCTGCCGATGGATTACTTTGCAGTAGTACTCTCATATTTATGGCGGATAAACTTGAGGTTACCCAAATAACAATTATTCTTGTTCAGTAGAGGTGTAATAATCATTAAATGTAAAATTTAAAAAATGCCGCGATTTGTAATCCTTTCTTAATCAACAATCATTTAAAGATAAGTAAAAAATTGTATTCTGGTGAAATTAACAACGAAATATCATTCCCAATAATAGCCTACTTTAAATTAAAGAAATGATTAAAATCTTCGCTAACATTTCTTAAATTTTATATTTAAAGATAATTACAACTCTGCTGAACAGGAAGTAACAGCCTCTATTCGATTGGGATTAAATTTTCTCAACTTTAAATTATTGTAGATAAAAGAAAAATTACAAATCTTCACTGACATTTTTTAAATTTTACATTTTAAATCTCGGGATAAAAAGGTTTGGTAAAATAAAAAAACACTGTATTTAAATAATAATAACAAAACGAATAATGAAAATAAAGAAACTTCTGTTAAATAAATCAACTGAAAATATAATATTAAATTCTTAATTATGCAGTTCTTTAGCAAATCACAAAGTATCCCACAACACCTAATCAAAACACACTCTTTTTGTGAGGGAGTTTTTACTGGTTTACCCGCAGTGTAGCCAGCTTACTAATTTTCACTAATTTTTGGCAACACTGACTCCCCAAGTGAGGTTTCTATTAGGTTACACCTATGACAGTAGGTGCTGTTACAACATTTATAGAGTATTATTTCAAATAATAGCCTAATTTAAATTATTAAAATGTATTTACTTTACTAAAAGTTGATATCAGGGTGGGCCACAGCAAAGCGTTTCAGCGCTTAGCTAGTAATTTAATTTAAATACAAATAAAAAAGGAAAAGGAAGAAAAAGTACCAACACATTTGAGAATTTATTGTAACCTTTTCTTGATTTATTTATTCTTTAATGATAAAGGAATATAATATAATAAAGGAAAATAATAATATAGGAACAAATAACTGCACTCACATAACGCAATACAAAATTATAATAATGATAACCTGTATTACAATAGCATGCTTATAAACAAAAACATTATGAAATCGACATATGACGCTAAGTTAATAAATCGAAACACGACCTACTGTGTTCGCAATAATTCGCTATATAAGAATTATTTTGATCACTAATCAAGTTAAAAACTATCCGGTCCGTTAAGTTGGCCAAAACTATATACATTGAGCCAAATTTCATTAAAATCGGTTGAGTAGTTTCTGAGAAATAGAGAGACAAACATCGGGACACGAGATTTTTATATATATAAGGATGAAAACATAAACCAGCATATCTCTTAGAAGAGAAATAAGCATCTTAGAATCATTGATTTTCTTTGTGATGATTTTAGCAATTTAAATATTATTTTTACTAATTTTCCGCATACAAAATCTTATCATTGTTTGATTTTTTACTAAAATTGTTCTCATAACCACACTCAGTATAAACATTTTTCTTTTTTCGTCATAATTATTGGGTGTAGCACCATATTATTTGAAACAAAAAAAATCATTACTAGAGTTATTCATAATGAAAAAATTATAAATAAATTCAAGACTTAAAACCTAGATACTCTAAATTGCAGGGGGAAAAAACAAACCAACTTTTTGCTAATCAACCATCATCAAGAAAAATAAAATCCAAAATAAATCAAATCACATATGCGCTAAAAAAATGCAAAAAGAAAAATTGCAACTGAAAACCGTTCGTTTACCATTAACTACCCGACGCAAAGTGTCACGAGGATATGGGGTAAGAAATCAAAAATCGTATTTTTTTGTTTGTTTGTTCGTTTAACGTCCATTTTTATGCTACTAAGGCTAATCGGACGATGCTACAGTGGGAGTCCTAAATTTTGCCTACCCAGCTATAATTAGGATTGGGATCTTTAACGAGTATTTTTTTTAACAAGGTTCATTATATTTTTAGGTAACTAAACAGAAAAAATAATTTATGGTAGTATAAAATATAAATAGAGACTTACATATGAAATTTACGAACTTATAAAAAATAAAAACTGAACATTACTAATAAACAAAACTTACTCCTCCTCATAATTACTAGACTGTAAAAACGACTACCATTTTCTCTTAACATTAAGTATGTATTAATATACTTAGATATTTTTAGTGTTCAGTTTTTGGTGGTAAACTATGTACTAACTCTTTTTTCATGAGCTTAGGAGTTGAATCACAATTGTAGCATTTTTGTGTATGATTCGTGTCACTTGAAAAATTATATACACTACCATCGATCAGAGTGAAAATCATTTCGCAAATGCTTAGTCCATATTGTCGTGTTAAGATTCAATTATTAATGAAGATTCCTTTGCGAAAATAACATTTAGTAGCCGAAAAAATAACGTGAAAGACGGTGTTTTATTTCCTCTCAAAACTTTGTTATTTGCATCATTCAGACGCAACGGTACGGTAGTGGTCGACAAGAATAATTATCACTAATTTTGATTATGAAATAACCTTACGAATTATCTTATATTCTCCTTAACTTCACCGAACAATCAGATAAATTATTTGCATACACTAGTCTATCAAATAAACCATTGTTTCTGGTGTTTCTCTTCAGTATTGTGCAGCAAAGATTTGGTTTTAAAATCTAAAACCACAATATCTCCGCAAGGTGGTGCCAGAAGCAGAGAAATTAGGTATCAAAATAAATAAGAAGAAATGTACCTGGTAGCCTAAATTGTTAGCTTGAAAGTTAGTACCATTACCTGCATTTTAGAGACTTTAGGTTTTAATTATTCGATATTTTTTTTTGTTTTACCTCAATTTATAGTTAATGTCTCAATCTGTGTTATCGCTGCTTTATATTAAGAGGTTTATAATTTTATTATTAAACTAAAACTTTTCTTCGGATGATCTTCGAGATTCAAATTCACAATATGATGGAATCTTAATTTTCATTTTATGATCTCGAAAAAAGTCTGAAATCGGAGTAAGAATGACGAAGTTAAAATTAAACGATTGAAAATAAATTGAACCTCCAGCCATGAAATCCGTTTCAAGAACTACCGTCAGAAACCACTCGTATCCACCCTCGCTTCCTCCTCTATTTCAGACAATCCTCCAAGGCGTCTGAAAAGAAGATGGACTCGAGATCTTTTAAGTTAGACACTAGTTGAGTACTATCAGTGGATAGTTCCTCTACATGCTTATTCAAGACATTATTTTATTTTATTTTAGCACATTTACTTAATATAGTATATAAGGCGTTTGGTTTCCCTATTTTCTTTTATACAGTTGAATCTCACCTAAAATATTTACAAAAAGTTCTAACTTTACCAGAAACTAGATATCCAAAAATTTTAGCTGCAGAAATAATTAGAAAGAAGTTATTTTGGCACCAGGAGAACACATTTCTTCTTGAGAAATTAGGTATTTCACTGCAGTACAATGATAATCTTTTGATTTCCCAAGTTATAAAAGAATTAGAGCTTAATCATAAGCTTGAACTGAGGGAAAAGGCTAGAATTTCAAATTTTCATGGGCTCTACAGGGAATTACACGTGGACTTGGGGGAGAGACACTATATGTCGGATGGTAATAAAATGAATTTTATTAAAGTAATTTTCAAACTGCGGGGACAGTTGATATACCTCAATAATAACGTGGGAAGGAGCGAAGAACAAAGACTGTGTACTCTTTGTAATTTGAAGGCTATTGAGGATCTTAATCATTATATTGGTGTCTGTCCTGTACTTCGAGAGTTTAGGTGGAGGTTTTTAAAGAGAAAAGAACTGAGTAAGAATGAAATTATAGGATTATTGAATGGGGAGGACTGGAATGGTCTGTTTATGTTTCACACAGCTGCTTATAAATACCGAACTTATTTGATACAACAGTTTAATTCATAAAAATGTAAATGTAAATTATTTTTATTTGTTACGTATGATTTAAGGTGAATAATTCTATCTTATTTTATTGTTTTTGTTTTTCATTATTCTTGTTCTTGTCTTTCATTGTTATTTTTTCTCTGTACATAGTTATAAAAAGGAAATTGATTTTTATATATGATTTGATTAATGATTTTTAATTTTTAAAGAATTTCCATTTATTTATTTTTCTAATGTAGTAAGATAGTAATTAGTAAGATTAATTCTATAGAGACAGCTCATGGCAGACGGTGATTTACCATGCCAATGAAAGCTTATTGTAAATTTTTTCAAAATGTAAAACTTCTTTTGATTATAAATAAAGCGATTTATCTATCTATCTATCTATCTATCTATAAGGCGTTTGGTTTCAAAATCGGCTACATCCATTTTCAACAATATTTCAGGACTGATCAAAAAAGGATCAATTGGAACCGCTTTTGATAAGAAATGGAATCTATTAGTATTGATCTAGGTTAGTAGGATCTAGATGTTTTTGAAACAAACGCGTCTTAACATGAAAAACTTGTTTTGTAAAAAAAAACATTGTTTGGAAAAAATGGATGTAACCGATTTTGAAACCAAACGCGTCATATGTAAATACAGTGGTAAATTTCAATAAATATAAATTTAAAAAAAATTACCGGAATCATAAAACGGGACAGGTCTTACTTATCTTACCAAGATCTCTTAGACCTGTCGAGTGGGAAATGTGTATGTTACCTTGTTCATAGTCTTTAAAGTTGCAACCTTTTTAAAAAACTTGTTTATATTCTGAATAGGCTATCCAGGCGGAGTGATCAAAATGTTGAAGCTTTCTTCCTGGCTTTCTGCTCCTATTCGAATCGATGAAGCATTCAGAATATATATTTTTTTAAAAATGACGGGAGTGGTACTTAATCGATCTAAATTCAAGAGTGATACTATTTTCAAAGCAGTCTAGAACTAAATTACCAAAGTCAAATAAATGATGAAAAATTATGGAAATGTATTTTATTAATTGTCGAATGTTATATTTAAGTTCTTGTAAGATGAACAATAGAAATTTCAGTCACGTCAACATGGGACTGATATATCTGTCAATAAACATAGGTTGTTGAAATAAAGATTTCAATTTTTATTGATTCTATTTATATTGACGAAATCAATATAACATAAACTATAAAATAAATCTTGCGTTGCGATTCGGAACTTTAACCAAATTATGCACTAATTTATGAAACGTACTAAATAGTACAGATTTACGTCATATACGTTACATTCATTATAATTAGATTAGATTAAAACTGTTTGGTGTTTTTTCGACTAATGTGCTATTTAGTTGTACTACAGGACGTAGTTTAAATATTCAATTATACTCATACTGATACAAAGTTATTTTCAGGGGAAAAATTAAAAGATAACAATATTGAGATGCATGATACATATTTGGAGTATCTGAAACCCGACAGGCTTTGCGAATGTTGAAAAAAACTATGTTTTATGCGATTAGGTGAGTTAAGGAACAATAGACTATAAACTATAATACAATAAATTAAATTATAATCTATACAACATTCGTGCTACGGCACCACATTCCCTAACCAGAAGAAGAGGCGGATCCAGCGGGGGGGGGTGGCACGGGGTCATGCTGTTCAATGTTTTTGTATTTTTAAACTAATAATGCAATTAGGTAGTTACTATGCCATGAACATAACACTTTTTGTAATTTAGATTGCTATACTTCTTATTGCAAAGTAATATTTTCATAAAAAATGGTCAGCCAGCTGGTTATGACACGTAGGGGCTATGACCCCCTCACAAATTTCGTACTAAAACCGCCCATGACCAGAAGCAACTACCAGTTCAAATAGTAATGGATTCTCCTAAAATGTGTAGTGAGCGGATGGTGGTATCGGCCTTCGGTTTCGTTAAGACTTATTCATATATATATATATATATATATATATATATATATACAATAAAGGCCACTGGGCCGCCAAGATCACATCCAATCCAACTCAATCCTCTCTTTTCACAGATCCCCATCCCCATATCTACAAAGTGTTAAAAATCTACAGTCATGAGCAAACAAAAAAAAAATTGTTTGGCCAACCTAGCAATCACAGATATGAGGGTCATTCAATAAGTAAAGAGAAAAATTCTATAATTTTAAAACTATTCAATTATACAGATATGAAGGGTCATTCAATAAGTAAAGAGAAAAAATCTAGAATTTTAAAACTATTCAATGAATGTGTACAACCTTTTCAGGGGTGTAAGTTGGCAACCTTGGGATATGCTGTGATCAGCTGTTTCATTGTCTCTATAAGTATTGAATGACTTTTTTTTTTTAATGAATATCACTAATATTATTAAATGACATATCAAGCGGTTAAGATTGATCACTTGGTATCTAGTACTGAACCCAAGGCGTCGCATGTATCTCAATGCTCCTTCCCTATGGGTTTTATGCCTTTAAGACCTAGCCAAAAACTACAACCTGTGGCGGTATTTCAATAACAAAAAGGTTTATAATTTACGTATATTACCGCCATTGCAGTTTATTGATGACAATTATCATATTGTTGTATCATATAATACAACTAAAGAAATGAATATGCTATTTATTAATTGACCTTATAGAAAACTAGCTGTATACCCCGGTTTCACCCGGAAAATTTCTATTTTTAAATCTATAAACTGAGACTTTCATCGACTCTAACGGTCGATTTTGTAAAAACCAATGTAAAGCGAGATCAAAACGATTATTATAACAATAAAGAATATACCCAGAGATCGGCTGAAGTTATGCAATTTCAATATGGACAGGTGTTCGCACCTGGTCTGAAAGAACCACTGAGCGAAATTTGGAGAATTTAGGACAAACGGAATGGATTTCTATAAATAACAAACAGAATTTCACCTTTATATGCATAGATTGTAGCTGTATATCCCGGTTCGGGATATACAGCTATAATCGGGAAATTTTCATTTTTCATTGTACTGAGGAAACAGTCGATTTCGTAAAAAAAAAATTGTAAAGTGAGATCATTATGATTTTTATAACAATAAAGAATATCAGCTGAAGACCGGCTGAAGTTATGCAATTTTAATATGAACAGGTGCTCGCACCTGGTCTGAAAGAACCACTGAGCGAAATTTGGAGAATAAAGAATATCAGCTAAAGATTGGCTCAAGTTATGCAATTTTAATATGGACAGGTGTTCGCACCTGGTATGAAAGAACCACTGAGCGAAATTTGAAGAATTTAGGACAGACGGAATGGATTTCTATATATAACAAACAGAATTTGATCTTTATTTACATAGATTATAGCTGTATATCCCGGTTTATCACGGGGAATTTCATTTTTCTAAAGAAACGGTCAATTTCGTAAAAAAACATTGTAAAGTGAGATAATTATGATTTTTATAACAATAAAAAATATCAGCTGAAGATCGGCTGAAGTTACGAATTTTAATATGGACAGGTGTTCGCACCTGGTATCAAAGAACCACTGAACGAAATTTGGAGAATTCAGGACAAACGGTATGGATTTCTATAAAGAACAAATAAACAAACAAACTAACAAACAAACAGAATTTCAACTTTATTTATATAGATAAGATGAGACATATCTTTCGATTTTGAAACTTTAAACCTCATCCTTACATCTTCACCTCTTGTTCGCCATCTTCTCCTTATTAATTGCAAATAAACGAAACTATATTATCATTCCATACAAGATGACATTATAAGGTTTTTTCGATTCTTTTAATAGAATATTTTGTTTATCTGCCCTGTTTTGTATGATTCCTCAATCGATATTAATTCCAATATTTCCAAAATCGCAGTTACGCATCTCGGCAGGATTTTTTAACGGATAGTAAAATCCTATGCCGTCCTTCGGAGGAGATATAAATGACGGTCCCGAGCCTGTGCAAAGTCAGGCTAAAGATTCTTGCTATTTTTATATGATTTTACCCAAATTTGAAATTCGAGTACTCCTGCGGTATATACTAGAGCTGCTGCTGCTCAAAAAATATGTACAGTTGAGGAGGATATAGTGTATGAATGTATGACGCGACGCTGATTTGTGCGTTTTAATAACGACGACCCCACCTTTGAAGATAAACCACGTTCTGGGCGCATATATGAGGGTAATATTGGGTCTAACGAAAGGTAGTTAATAAAAATCCGTCAGCCATTACCGACCATCTGTCTATCGATTATCCTTGGGCCTTCTAGAGATAGATGACAATACAAGCAAAGAGCCGACAAAACTTTTTATAAAAACGACAGTCAAGCTTTTATTTTGTATACACTTGCTAGCATGGAAACTATAAGAAAATAAACAAAAATCACACGATATATGGTAGTTAAAGATGTTACGTATCAATGAAAATATTTAAATTCTTTATTTATGATGATAATAATGGAAATAATGAAATAATGAAATGGTCCTGAGCAAAGGATACGACCCCAAAACATGGACAAGGATACACCAATAGAATGTACTAGGAAGAATAACATAAATAAATTTTATAACTATGTGAATATGAGAAATGATGAATGTGAGTCTTATTGAATAAAGAAGTAATATGCCGTTATAATTTTTGATTTTCATCTGACAGGTTATAACTGTAGTCTATGTCGAAAAATTGCACCTTTACTCAATGTTCTAGTCTAATATCTCTGCAACCTTTTGAGATGAAGTTCTGCGTTTTTATTTCTCTGTTAGTTTGGTTTCGAAGATCCTTCGGCATGATCAGTCTTCCGTATTTTTATAAACCATTCCTTTGCGTCTTCGCAAACCAAAAGTTGTTTAAAGTTTTTATAATGAAGCGCGTTATGTTTCAAATAATTTTGTTATTATTATATCGTTTCTACCTTTTTTTTTGGAAAAGAAGTGTAAAGTCCGTTCCTTAATACGAATAAATAAATTAAAATAGTGAGTAAATGCTTACCATAAAAAGATATAAATGAATGATAAGATTATTTTATTGTTTTCCTTTAAAGGACAAAAATTATCCTTCCATCTATCAAATTAGCTTCCAATATTGAAATTTCAGAATTTCTAAACCTACAGAAAAAATCGCACTAATTTATCTCCAAACGGTTGCAGGGACTCTCTGTATATTTATTCAATATTTATTCCCTTCGCTAAACTTCAAAGAATACAACTAAAACAAAGCATAAAAGCTCTTAAAATACAATACCTATCCAATTAAAATTAGACTTGAGTGAATGAGCTAAAAACTAATATCTATTTTTTAAACTAGTAAAAAATAAAAAAATACCAAAAAAACACATAACGTACCTAATGCAGACCTATCTGGGAAAATATTTTTTATTCAATGGTATCATCATCAAACACGATAAATCTTGCAATATTATTGGCTGTTTTCGGGGATGGAGGATGGTTCAGAATAAAGGGATAAAACCATTTTATAATCAATAAAATGGTTTTATCCCGGTTTTTCCTTTTTTACTAAACATTTTTAATTTTTTTATTACCTCTGGATTATAAAATTTTTTGGCATAATCATTGATGTTGAAGAAACTAAACGTTTTTAGTACTTCAGCACCTAAGGCATCGCCTTAGTCAGAAAGTGAAAATAAAATGAACACCAAACTCGTGAACCAAAACACACTAATTTTCTTTTGGATTAATAAAATATATATTTAATCTTGAATTTCGAAAACATGTTTAGAAAAACAATTTAATGTTTGTTGGTCCACATAACACGTTGGTATGTAATAAAGGTGTGTAGAGTGTAGTGTGTAAAAAAGAAAAAAAAATTCATGAATAATTATAAATAAAATACTTAAAGTATTTTGTTAATAAAGAAAAGTAAAACTAAATAGGTGATTCATATATAAACCGAGGAGAGCAAAGGAAGATCAGGTAATAGTCATCACTCATAAAATTTATAGGTATAACGTAAAACACTTAATGAACTGTTAAATAATTTAATTTAATTTATTAATTAATTTGAATAATTAATATTCCTTATGCTTAATTTATGTATTTATTAAAAGTTTCAAAATCAATGAATTCTGCTAACCAAGGTAAATGAATATCATCGAAATGAACATAGCCCTAATTTTAATATTTTAATTGCTCATATTATCAATATATATTTTATATTTTTCATTGTGTTCTTACTTAAATTCATACAATCTTATTCTATTTATAAATATAAAACTTTTTTTAATATTGTTTAAAAAGAACGGTTCAATCGAAAATAAGTTCTAAATTGCCAATGATTTTATTCATAGGTAAAGAGGAAATTAGTTGGTCATACGACAGAAGCATACCCGTTTATGACGTAATCTATTTTTTTATCAATTTAACTACCCAAAAGAAACAAAACTAAGAAATGGACAAAAAACAAACTATTCTCCAGGACAAGCGATAAGAAAGAATGATGTTAGGTTCCATGAATTAACTAAGTAACGGGGTAGGTTGCGTTCCGCCCGTATGATACGTAGGCACCGAATTTATAATCCTATATTGATAAAAAAAGAAAAAAATTAACCAATATTACAGTGATTGTTCATTTCTTGCTCTCTAGCCCATTCTTTCCATACAATCAAATACCTCTAAATCGTTTTGCCAAAGCTTGCATTGTGTAGAAGCACCGCTAACAAATACATTTTACCACTACAACTCAGTCAGTCTATTGTCTCAAACGGATTAGGAAAATGGGTCTGGGTTGTCTTTTCCCTTTGAAACAATTTTCACCTTGGGAGGATTGTAAATCGGATAGAATCAAGTCTCTATTATTAGTAGAATTAATCATTGAGTAGATATTATCCTTAATTTATTCTTAAACTTACTTGATTAATGTTCGACTGATATTTTTATGTGTTGGGGCACAGGTAGGCTGTACTAGGTTGTGAAGAAGGTATCCATGGGAGAATTCGCAGTGACCAATTCTTAGCTGGCTTAGGATTAATCCCTCTCTCCTCGACCTTCTACAAGTAGTTGCCCATTTCTTTACATTCCGCTTTTATTTGCAGCAGTTTAGACGGCCTCCTTCTCCAGGCTTCATTATATTGAGCCATAAGTCTGAACTTCATATGCCTCTCACAATCCTCTCGGGGAATGAGGTGTATGAATTTTACCTGACTATTATCGCCTGTACCAGCCAGTTACGCTACAGCATCTGCCTTTTTATTCCCTCCTATGCCACAATGGTATTGAGCCCAGATAAAAACTATTATTTCCCCTCCCTTCTGGATGTCATAAGTAAGGTTTAGTATTTCGGGATTTAGTATCGTCTTCTAGTCTTTGACTTCTTATTGCCAGTAGAACACTCAGTCAGTGACATTAACTGATTTTTGGTGGTTGCCTGCCTATTTTACAATGGATTAGCTTCCTTTATTTGCTATAAAATATTTACGTTAATCCTAACTAGTCGAATCACTGAATACGCCGAGGAAATTATCGGAGAATATCAATGTGGTTTCAGGCAAAACCGATCAACCGTAGACCAAATATTCTCTCTCCGTCAATTATTAGAGAAAAAATTAGAATATAACGGAATCGTACATCAGCTTTTTATCGATTTCAAAAAGGCATATGACTCTATTAACCGCCAAAAGTTGTATAACATTCTGGTCGAGCAGGGAATACCAAAAAAATTAGTAAACTTAGTAAAAATGTGTATGACTGAAACGTTCATTAAAGTTAGAATCGGTAATTATTTTTCTGAGAAGTTCGAGGTCCGCTCTGGTTTGAAACAAGGAGATTCTATCTCACCTGTTTTATTTAATTTAGCGCTGGAATATGCCATTAGGGAGGTGACACGTACCGGAAAGGGCTTGAATTTGGGAGGGAATATACCCGTGCTCGGATATGCCGATGATTTGGTATTGCTTGGGGAGGACGTGGAAACCATAGAAATGAACACAAAAACGCTGATGAAAGCCGGAAAAGAACTTGGACTAGAAATAAATACGGATAAGACAAAATATATGGTTAGTCGTAGAAGTGGTGAGGATTTCGCTGATATCAATGTAGGGGGGAATACGTTTAAACACGTAGAGAAGTTTAAATATTTAGGGGCGATGGTAACTAGAAAAAACGAAATCGATGAGGAAATTAAGGCTAGATTGAAAGCCGGTAATGCTTGCTACTTTTCAGTCGCGAAATTGCTTAGCTCACGCCTTCTGTCCCGAAACTTAAAATTTAGGATTTACAAAACTATTATTCTTCCAACGGTCCTTTACGGATGTGAAACTTGGGCGCTGACATTGAGGGATGAGCAACGGCTTAGAGTTTTTGAAAATAAAGTATTGCGCAGAATATTCGGACCGAAGAGGGATGAACTAACCGGAGAATTTAGACGCTTACATAACGCCGAACTGAGCGAGCTTTACCCAGTAAATATAATTAACGTGATTGCAGCAAGACGAATAAAATGGGCGTGTAAAATTGCGAAACTTGGCTGTCAACGAATCCCGAAAAGATTAATAAGCGCGGTGCCAAATGGGAAACGTCCGAAGGGCAGGCCGAGACGGAGGTGGGAGGATTGTATTAGGGCGGATCTATCGAAGTTTGGTCTGGAAGACGGTCGATGGATCGAGGTGTGCAGGGAGCGAGTGGTGGTGTCGGCATCGAACCTTCGCACAGTGGGACGAATCGCCAATCTAGGGGGAAATAGTTTACATCAACGAAATGAAAAAATCTTGTCGGTCTCTTGAAAACAATAGTCTAGCTAAGGCATTTACAAATTATTAATCACTTTAAGCAAGTATTAACAGAATAATGGGGGTTTGAATACGGTAGTTCCCTCATAATGCTTGGTCAGCTTATTTCCAAATTATATTGTAAAATCAATAGAATCATAGAATGGATCGTGTTTTTTTGAAAAAAATTTATGCTAGGCAATAGAAGACGATTCAGAAATTGAGTTTATATAAGTTTTTGGTTCTTTAAATGTGGATATAGTACAGAGTACCCTCCTTTCTTTTCAATAGTCGATAAGCTATATTTTTTTCTTATAAAAAAAGGGGTTACTAAAAATCTACACCGATCTACACCGAAATATTTATACAGAATATAGTCTACACTATATAGAAATAAAGGATTCATTATGAACTGCTAATACCTGCTAATAAAGGTGTGCGTTTTTTTTAAAGGTATAAATCTGTCATTGTTGAGAGCCTACATTTTTAATATTTTGAGGCAATACGAAGGTGCTAATGAAATTTATAGATATATATTAAACCAGTTTAATTGGAATACATTACGGCAATCTCCGAAGCTATAAAAAAACGAGATTCGTTGACCATAAGTACAAAAATTAAAAGCAAACAGTAAGATTTTCCCCTTTTTAGGAATATGAAAGAAATAAAGCATGAAAACAACAGTATACCTTAGGTATATACAAACCATTAATCCCTTAAAACAAATGCCAACGGAATAACAAAAGAATAAACACGCCACATTTGTCACAATAAGTCAGTTAATTTGAACATCTTATTGACAAAGCGGCAACATAGATCAGTGAATTTCATATTGTTTTTGGAAAAAAATTTATACCACAGTATGGAAGACGATTCGGCAAGTAAGTTTATATGTAGTTGGCTTTTTAAGTGTGACTTACCCTTCTTTATTTCCAGTAGTCCACTTAGTAAGCTACTTACTTTAAACTACTACTTATTTAATTATTGTTTGCAAAATGCGATAACTAAAAATCTATAACGAATTAAATAAATAGACAGATATTTTCATAGAATACAAGCAACACTATATAATAACAAATTTTCCATTACGCATTTTTTATTCCTGCTAATGTGTGGTACGGTGTTTTTTTTCCAGGTGTAAATGTGTCATTATTGAGATCCGATATTTTTAATATATGGGAAAAGCACGGAGGTGTAGATGAAATCTATACATATATAATAAACCAGTTTTAATTAGAAGATATTACAGAAACCTCCAAAGCCATAGCTAAACGTAATTTGTCAGCTGTCATAGCTAGAATAAAAAGGAATTGGAAAAATTCTTATCGTAACCGGGATTATTTTTTCTGTAGGAACAAAGAATTTTTTTCTTTTTAAATAACTGAAAATCGAATAAAAAAAATATAAACAGAATTGCTCCATTATTTACAAATTATCTAAATAATTTTATATTGGTTCTTTTTTTTTATTTTTTTTATTTTTTTTTTTTTATTATGAAACCATAGCCAAAAACCACTATTTTGACTTTTATTTATTAATTCATACTTAAATGCAATTTTCTACAAACATTAACATAAAATAAGTCGCTTCCAGAATTATTTCCCCCTAGATTGGCGATTCGTCCCACTGTGCTTCGGGTTCGTTAAGCCTTTATTATTATTTGCTTCCTTTATAGCAGTTATCATGGTGGTGGCGAAGCAAGTCAACATAGCAAGTACGAAACGTTGAAAACTTTGGTGCGATGCGTGCAACACACAACTTTCACTTACCAACTTGACGTGTTTTTTTAAATGCCATTCTCAAAGTCACACATTCTTCCACATTCATTTACTTATTTTTGTTTATAGTTGCTATTTAAAGTACACTAAATTTCTTTATTATTAAATAAAAGTTTTTTTCTTGTCGGTAATGACAGAAGAATAATGACAGAACATCATATTATTATATAGCGTCTGATTTGATAATTCTCTGTGTAGATGTTGAAAATTTCATATAGTTACCATGAAACAAATAATTTCCATTAAATGAACAGATCATCTTTAATAATAAACTATGGTCTGTCATTAAAGGCATACTGCGCATGCGTGGGCTCAACATGTTTTATGAGTTGATGGAATAGTTTTCTTTTTTTCTCCTGCATATGTTTACTTGATTTTTTTCATATTTAGGCATTTCTTCTTTTTAACCGACACGAGGGACACATAATTTCTCCATATAAACAAAAACAAAGGTAGTTTATATGAAAACTAAAAATGCCCGTTACCCATTTACCCCGTCAAGAACATTTTAATAATGATAAAGCTTACCTAATATTAAAGAATACTTGATTCTCATTAAACATGACGAGCTTAATCAAAATCGCTAAAGCTATTTTTGAGAAAATTGAAAAAATCGTAAAAATAGGAAAAAAAGTTATGAAATAAAGAGCCCCCACCCGATCAATTTTGATGAAGTTTTCGCTGTCACATAGCGGGTATATAAATACACCAAATACCTAATGTAAGGTTCATACGGTATAGAGATTTTGAACTAATCTGTTCACTTTGTCTGACTTGGTTATTTGGACTCAGGGGACGCCAAAAAGTGTATATCGGTTGAAAATAAAAAGAAGAATTTTTAATGATCGCAATACTTTCCCTTACTATATATTTCATATATAGGTAAGTGAAAGCAATAACTCACTAACAAGTTGGAGTTTTTATAAAGGATTTACGTTTTTGCTGTGAAAAATATACGTATATATTTTTTATCTTTAGTACTATACATCTCCTCTTATATTAAACACTGGATTAGTTTTATTAGTATCATTTTGGCCTAATGCTTGTCCCGGACTAGTCCTGTAACAGTAAATTGTCAGAAAATTGAGGTAATTATGTGAGGGAGAGGGGGGGAGGGGGTGAGGGAGGATAGATTGCTCTGAAATTGTAGACAGTTAAGAGGAGAATCGCTGAAACAAGGAGGGATATTAGTGACCTACAGCAAACTCTTAACTACTCTTAATTGCAACCTCGACCAACGATATTCCACCACCACTCCATTACATCACTTATTAGAGGTTTTATTTTATTATTTTTTTTATTTTTTTTTTTTTGTGATAAATCGTTACAAATAATTATCAAGCTTCTTTCTAATTATAATCGAATTTAATGATGGACTGAATTAAAAATGCTGATAGTAATGATAGATGACTGTTGATGAAATTAAACAGATGATTTTTGCAGATGCGGTGAGTAAAGTGACGTAGTAAGTAAATGTGTGGAGAAATTTCAAAAACCTTATATCTTATATAATTAAGAAAAATTAAACGATGGTAAATTGGATATAAATTTTCTTAGGTTTTGTCCTCTTAGGATCTTAGGTTATAAATCTTTTAACTTATACCCCCTCCGTTTCTTTACCCCTTACCTTTACATACAATATTATTTGCTATTTCGAAATAATATTGTAAATTTATATTTATATCGTTATTTTACAACTGAGCGAATATAATAACATGAATTCCAATTCCTTAGCTTCCACTTTCTATTAAATATCCGTCAACGTTTCGGGGTACACCACCACATTATCAGGACTCATCTATAACTATATCTATACATAATTGTGTTGTCACATTTTTTACTTTTAAGGTGCGTTTGCACGCTCAAGCCAATTGCACAAACTTTCAGGCACAAACCGGTTTGCACAAATAAATCGTTTCCAGTAAACGCTGGCATGATGTTTGGGTAAGCCAAAAAATTTGGCTAAATCTGTCCAGACAGAAAATTGGCTGGAGTTTGGTACATTGGCATGAAAGTGTTAACGGTGTTCAAGCCATTGTTCTAATTTCAGGCATGCGTTTTGACCCGTGAACACCTGTTACTTCGACCGCTATCAAATCGTTTCCTGTATCAAAATGGTGAGTGAAAAACAATGGATCACAGAATTCATTGAAGCATACAAGTAGTTCCCGTGCTTATGGAAGGTAAACATCAAAGATTATAGCTACCCAATGCAAAAAGTCTCATGCATAAAAAGCTTTGGGAGAACAAATGCGACTTGTAGACCCGGAGACCAACTGGGAGGCGGTGTTAAAAATAGCAACTCTCTACCTGCTGCCTACTGAAAAGAGTTGAAGAATTGGTTCATCCTCCAAGTTTTCCATTTCATAAAACTATACACTAATTACCAACGGTTGCGAAATTAGAATTTGTACGTATTTAACATTAGCGGCTCACAAAACTACACTTTTTAGGGTTCAACACCCAACACAACACCAGGATCAAAACCAGGGGGGGAGGGCAGGCTATGTTCGTTCAGGTTGTAACATCTTACCGCGGAAAAGGTTAATGAAACCAAAATTATGTATAATTTTAGCAGTGCTTTATCAACTAAGTTATGACAATTATTTGCTTGAAAAAAATTTATTCTATTATTGTTTACAGCCTTAAAAGCCTAAAAAATTATTGTTTCCAGCCTCCAGGGCCCCCCTGCCCCTATCTGGGTATGCCCATGCTCCTCACATATAGTTGTGTAAAATTAAACTGAACTTCTATATGGAAATATTTCATTCAAGCCATTTGCACCAACTGGCTTGAGCGTGTACATTTTACCACTACGTCAGTCTATTGTCTTAAACGGATTTACACTTTACAAAATCAACTTATATAAAAGATAGATATGTTGCCAATACTTAAATCTCAAAACATGTGTTTATCCTAAGCCTGATAATGACGTTAGGGTAGAATTCATGTAGGAATTGGAATTCGTGTTATTATATTAGCTTAGTTACGAAATAAATCATTTTGAAGAATTCCTTTAGTTAACATACTAACTAATGAAAGATTATTACATCACTTTTTCTTCCTCTATTTGAATTTAATTTTGAACAAATAAATTAAAAACGCCTATATTCCCATTGAATCCTATGTACTCGCTCAGATTGCATCTAAATGCCTTTATTATCAGTCAAGGATTAGCACCATCGCTTAAGAACGCGAATAGTTTTATTTGGGAGTTCCTCTAAAAGACTTACTGACCTTTACCGTCACGATGACTGACCTTCTTTTCCAATTGATTAAAAGATAACTTGTGCTTAGTACTTGCAGTTCGAAGCCCATTCAACATCACAAGATGCCGTAAAGGGAGTCAATTTAGCAACTCAAAACTAATAGACCATATCGATTCTGTCATTGGTTGATGTAGTGTCTTACTCAATTACCTTTATTGGTTGAAAACACACAACTTGATTAAGTATATAGCGTTCCTAAGTAAACAAGTCCTTGCGTCGCATTTACGTAATGGTATGATAGAATTACTTATTAGAGGTTTTATTTATTTGTGATAAATCGTAACAAATAATTATCAAGCTTCTTTCTATTTATAATAGGATTTAATGATGGATTGAATTAAAAGAAAAATGCTGATAATAATTTACTGTTACTGGACAAGGCTGGGACAAACATTACGATGCTTGTTTGTGTCATTCCGATATATACTTACATACACAAATATTTTTGTTGTTATTCCCTATTTTTTTTTTTTTTTTTTTTTTTTTTGGGGGGTGAAGGAACGTGCTTTTTTTCAGATTGCCATGCCTTAGGAAAGATGAAAATTAGTTATTCGCTATCTTTATTAGGTGTAGGATTTATATTAAATAATCATGAAAGGTTACCCCTATACCAACGGTTGAATAATGAAGAGAAATTTACTATAAAACATATTCCTGTTTGTGGGCCTGCCGATTCTAAACAATTATTTTCAATAGTTGGACAGAGCATTGAATGTTTGAAAAGCCGAACACCCAGACCAACTCAAACAATGCGAGTTTTAGAAAAATATCGTCCAAGCGCATCGCTCACTTTTTGCAGAGACAGAATTAGCATTAATGGGACGCGAGAGAGTATTTATTTTTAAAACGGAATTTGTCAAGCTTCGTGCATGTAATTACAAAAATGTTTATACGTATACTTTCGATGTATTAATTCAATAATATAATATAATTCAATAATATAATATAATTCAATAATATTCAAATTAAAAAAAAAATTAAGTAAGTACTTTGGAATTGCAAAAATATTATTAGAAATGCATACAATTTTAATTGTAATTGCATTCATGTGGTACGCATTTACAATAATTGTTCATCCAAAATAATATGTAACTGTACTTCTATGATTCCATAAAAATTTAATTGAATTACTGGTAATTGCAGTTGGTAATAACAAGCGAATGCCGTTATAGTAGGACAAAAAAGTCAAATGTTAAGGAAATATTTTTATTTAGTCAATCCTCTTTAGAAATAAATTGAATAACACTTGGTAATTACTTAGTGGCAACAAGTAATTACAATTACTACTATTATTATTATAATTACTAACTACAATTACTTGGTAACTACGTCAATTACAATTACAGTAAGTAATAAAGTAATTGCAACTATTTAAAACAATTAAAGTAATTGTAATTGGACAAAATCCTCAGTTATGCCGTCCTTCGGCATAGGCGGTCCCGGGCCTAATGTCAGATACTCGTTAAAGATTCCTTTCCTAATTATATCTGGATAGGCTAAATTTAGGACCACCGATTAGCCTTAGTATCATAAGGTGACGTTAAATAAAAATAAAAACAAAATATTCGAGCTTAAAGAAGCCAATTCCTGAATCAATTCAGTCATGACTGCTTACTCCTCCATAAAGTATAAAGAAAAATAGTTTTGGTTGGACACATCAATAAAGCAATGCATTTAATTTGACTTTGAAGGCATTCAAATAATACATAATGGATCAACCACATACAAAAAAAATGCTTGAAGTAATGTCAATTTCAGAAAATATAGATAAAACAGTAAATTTTAAAAATGATACAAAAGGTTTAAATAAATACTACGCAGAAATTCTAATTAAAATTAGTGATTGATACAGTGTTATATTAATTTTTATTTAAGTATGTATACTCTTATGATTAGGGGAATTTGAAAAATTAATAAATTATTTTACAATTTTTAAATAATAAATAAACAATTAATAATATATATTTCATGTTTAAATGTGTTTTAGTTGATAATTTTCAATTAAATATTTAAGTATCAATGAATATGCATGCTGGAAAAAGGTGGGGATTAGTATAGCCATTTGACTTGCATGCATTAGTGAAATAAAACTGTGGTAGATTATTATTAATTTTTTTAATTTTTCTACTTGACAAGGGCAGGTAGCCTATATTTTTATTGTTGTTTAATTGTTTTTAATTTATTAAGTACTAGCTGAATATCCCGGTTTCACCGGGAAAATTTCAATTTTTAAATCTATAAAATCTATAAACTGAGACTTTTATCGACTCAAACGGTCGATTTTGTAAAAACCAATGTAAAGCGAGATCAAAACGATTATTATAACAATAAAAAATATACCCAGAGATCGGCTGAAGTTATGCAATTTCAATATGGACAGGTGTTCGCACCTGGTCTGAAAGAACCACTGAGCGAAATTTGGAGAATTTAGGACAAACGGTATGGATTTCTGTAAAGAACAAATAAACAAACAAACAAACAGAATTTCAACTTTATTTATATAGATTGAGAGAATATTGTAATTTTAAGTATCTTTACCTTGATGATGGTGTAATTCGCCCAAACGTCTAATATAAGTGAGGTTCCATATAGGATCAAATAAGAGCTTAACTAAAATCTGTTTTGGCTTCAAAAAAATAAAATGTCATAAAAAAGAAGGGTTTATTCTTAGAAATTTCATAAAATATAGTTAACAACATTTAATTATTTACCCTGTGAAGATAATATAAATCTAATAATGCCATTTTTGAAATATCATGTTATACCTTATAATTCTCAAAAAAATATCGAAATGAGTCCAGATGAGACAGGGTTTCCCATCTATCAGATTTATAAATAATTAGGGATGGGATTTACATACTTTCTTCTGAGGCTTAAAATGCATGAACATATATGCGTTCTTAATGGTTTTTATCATGATATAAACCATTTTAAACCATTTTTATTTTCCTTATTTTGTGATTTTTAAACATTTTTACATTTATTTGGATAAATACATATTTTTGTCCATATCATACAACTGTTAAGGAATTTACTTTAAAATTATTGTTAGGTACTTATTTACTTGTTTTACATATATTCAATCGATAACTAGACTAAATAAAGTGTAAAGCACAGATTGAACATAGGGATGAAAAAATTTCTTGGAAAATCAATAGGCACAAAGTATTATCGACGGTTCTTAGAAATTTTGATCCTCTTCTTTTTTTATATAAATGACTCATCCTTGACAATGCTTATATTGCCTCAGGGGCTTACTGAATTTAGTGGTGAGCAGAGCCCGAATTTTTTTGCAGTAAAAAACATCAAAATATGCTATATATAGTAAAAAACCATAAAATATGCAGCATAAAAACTAAAAATATCCTACTAAACAACTGTAAAATTCAAAGATACTAAATGTGTATAAAATATTTCATAGGAAAGGGAGTGGAAAGATTATTTAGAAATAAAACCAAAATGATTTTAAAATTTTTTTTTAATCTTAATTAAACATATTAAGTAAGTATTTCCGATAATAAAATTAAAGCCATTTCAAACTAAAGTGTAAAAATAATTCATATTTATTAACAAGAAGAATACACGAATAACATGAATAAAGATACTTAAATTAACAATCAATTAAAAAATATATAAAACAAGTAAAATAATCAATTAATTATCAAATGCAGATCTAAATTTGGGGTGGTACTCTAATTCTTAATTTGGGTATTCTTATACTAAATTATTAAATGCATTTCTAAATTTGGGCACTCTACTATTCATTTCTAAATGTACTCTTAATTGAAAAATTAAGGGGGAAAAAAGCAGACGGTTGAGCGATATCTCGGTCAAATCACCTCCTTGCACCACCGCTGACCAAGATACAGTACTTTCTTACAAATTACTGCACCCAAGACCCTTCATAGATTGTAATGGTACAGGTTTTTTTTTTTTATTTCTAAATTTATTTCTGTGGATCCTAACCTTCTATTGCTAGAAATATTTTTATGATTCGAAAATGATCTTTCGACATGAACTGATGTGATTCGAGCAAATATATAATAATAATAATAATAACAATAATGAAGGCTTAAGAACCCGAAGGTTCGATGCCGACACCACAACTCGCTCCCTGCACAACTCCATCCACCGACCGCCTTCCAGACCCAACTTCGATAGATCCGCCTTAACGCAATCTTCCCACCTCCGTCTCGGCCTGACCCTCGGACGTTTCCCATTCGGCACCGCGCTTATTAATCTTTTCGGGATTCGTTGACAGCTAAGTTTCGCAATTTTACACGCCCATTTTATTCGTCTTGCTGCAATCACGTCAATTATATTTACTGGGTACAGTTCACTCAGTTCGGCGTTATGTAAGCGTCTAAATTCTCCGGTTAGTTCATCCCTCTTCGGTCCGAATATTCTACGCAGTACTTTATAAGTAATATGGCAAATATATAAGCACCTAAAGTTATTGGCTCATTGTCCAAGTAGCAGAAAACAATTGAATTATCCCCGTCTAATATTTTATTTATATTTTCCAGGATTTTAAGCCCTAAATTTTTCATAAAACGTCTTCTGTTTTTTTTTATTTGTTTCAAAGTTTCTCCAACATGGCCTGGGATGCGATTAATATTTTCATTTACTAAAAACGGAGGTGGAAAGTCAGAAATTCCAGTAATCATTAATCCGAAGAAGACTTATTTACGGCGAATAACCCTGATCGATATTGAAAATCTTAGCTCTTACATTTCTTAATGTATTTTTCACTTTATTAGATAAAGGGTGAAAATGACCCAGGTGGTTGGAAAGTTCGAAAATTTCACATAAATAAATTAATACTTGATTAGATCATCAAAATATACAAATATATGCAAAATAAAACGACCAATTAGATCTGCGCACTCTAATTCGTAATCATATCTGGTCCGCTATTTTAAAGAAGCACGCAAACAAAATATGCAATTGCATAAAAATCCTCGCCCTGGTGATTAGTTCATAGCTAATTTGTGAAATGTCAAAAAAGGAAAGAAAACAGAAAAAACTTAGCCGCTAAGCACTTCGCGGAGTTTGCAGAAGAAACATTTAAATTCGACAAGACAGTGAAGGTGTCATGATTTGTTTGTTGTGCCAAAATTTCAATGGATAAACGATTTTAGGTTTTAGAGCGTTTGAAAAAGGCGAAAGACGTTAAAAATAGGTCTACTGACGCGTTAGTCGTCGTGGAAAGAGCGTTCAGCAAATAAAAAGCTTTACTTCGACCGAATCGTCTTTTTTCCAAAGAAACTCCTAGAATGCATCTTATCGTTTTTGTAAGCGAAGGTGAGGAAGTTTAGTATGTGTTCTTATATTTCCAAACATTTTGTTAACTACATTTGATATTTTACAAGTATTTTAAATGTATATTTATTTTTTATGTGAATACTGAACTATTGAAGTATTTTAATTTTCAGTCCATATTTTAATTTCTTTTTTTTTTTCGTCCATATTTTCATTTTATTATTACTTTATAATAATTTAATCTATTTTTGTGGGTAACCACCTTGTTTAAATTATTTTATATAAAAAATATATTTATTGTTATTACATATATTTGCAAATATACGTCCATATTTATGTGCACATTTCGAAATTTTTATTACATAAAAATCATATCTCTGATAATAATACACCTTTCAATAAAAGTACCTTTGAGTGGCTTGGTGATTGTCGAATTTTCTACACAATAGTACACACAAGTATACGATATATGATTACGATACCAATACCCCCTTTTCATCAAGACCATTTGAAAAATTTGTAATCCAAGTCTTTGTGACTTCACGGCCTTGAATCACTCTAAATCTACATGTTTAATAAAGCTAGCAAGTAGTGCTACATTGATTTTGAGTTAAGTACTGATGACGGTCATTTAGAGATGTTAATTAAGATATTAAGTTAGAAATGAACTACGACTGGATGGGATTCGAGCACTGGCGCTATTCAACATGGAAGCTATAGAATAATTATAGAAAATTGGGAGAGCTAAACTCAGGATGTATCATATATTAAAGATCAGCACAGCGTCTTGATTTAGCACCATAGCATGGAAGATCTTCCTTTTCAGAAGTATTACAGACAGTAAAAAAAAAAGGGAATGTCTGAAAGTAAAGAAGGTAAGAAATAATCTTCATTCGAAGGAAACATTTATTAGGGAAAGTTCAACCCACGTAAACGTTTAAAGGACTTGGGAACTCATCGTCAAATAGAAATAAACCTCTATATATTGTTCCCAGATTTTTTTTTTTCTTTTTTTTATCACTATCTTTTCAAATTAACTCAGGCTTCTGAAGAATTCTGTTTATTCCAAGAAAAAATGTAGAAAACATTTCAGATATCTTTGTTTTAAGTTTACAAAGCTGTTTGAAGCCGAGTTAAAAGTTTTTACTGGCCTCGGCAAACGAAAACTTTTATCTTATCACTCTTTTTGAAAATAACTGAAGGAAAAGAGTCTTGGGAACTTAGCCTACAAGGATTCAGTCAATACTATCTACATAACTGTTGTACCAAGCAATTTTGCTGCTTAAAAGCTTAACGATGCAAATAAGATAAGTTCATTCATCCTACATCTATTAACTTTCAAGATACTGCCCATTATTAGAGAAGGAATATAGCAATCAAAATATTTCTAGTAATTTGTTGGAATGATTTTGATGTATACAGGATATAGCCTATAATATTTAATTTTTTTTGTATTCATATTCAATGACGTGTTGCACCAGCTGTGGATTCGTTTTAAATCTAATAGCAAACTCAGAAGTAGGTTTTTAACCATTCGCAGCATTATACCCTGAAATAGCTCACAAAGTTTAAATTTTAACTTTGTTATATATATAATTTGTACGAAAATACCTACTTTTAATACATAAAACATAAAAAATCGACAAAAAATGTATGTTAAAATCTCAATGATTTTTTTTAATTTGAATACTTTTCGGCCACGCAGAAAACAAACAGAAACTATAAATATATAAGTTTACTTATACATATAATGATACTGTTATTCGTTATATATTGTTAAATGTATGAAATAACAGTATTATTGTACCTTCATAATTACCCAAGTAGTACTTCTATGAGACACCTGTTCACTCTCCCTGAGGAGCACATTGATTCAAATCTCATTCCACGAGAATGCTCTGTTGAAAATTCAATTATATTTAACAATTTAAAGTTTTTGCCGACACATTCATTATTTCTCTAAGAATCAAGCCTCTCTCTCTTTTGATTCAAACCAATACATCCGCACCTCAGATCTGTATATACCTACGTCAGATTTAGAGATATATGTTCCATAGCTAGAACTCATTCATTAACATTTGATAGTTCTCTATTTAAAGACAAGTCTTTACTGTATTGAATCATAAGTCTTTACTTTCGGGATCTCATTAATTTTCAACCCCCATCTAAAAATGACATGTAACTCATCAGTTGACGTTGAAGTCGCTCCTTGTCAGCGTTGTAACAATGTCAACAGATAAACTTTTTTTGCGATGAAATTGTAGTTTTTAATAAGGAAATTCACAACAGATGCTGTAGGGAGAAGGTCAGTCGCTTCTAGATAATTATTAATAATTTAATTTATTTTTCTGAAGGTACGACGTCGACAACACGGAAAGACCCTACCTCATACGTAACGTTGTGATAGTCTTGGAAACGAAGTGCTATCTTTAGAAGCCTATTGAACGTTCGTAAAGTAGTGAAAATCAGACGGATCAACGAGGGAACATTGGAACCTAAAAATGTGTCAATTCCCTCCTTGACAGAAGAGAAGAATGTCAAAATCTTATTCATATATGTGGAAAGTGTATTTATGGAGAGCATGCGGTCAAGTTAGGTTAATGAGAAAATTTATTAACTATATCTTCAATGTAAATCTTCATATTATTTGTTATTCTTCGTTCCTCATTAGTTGGTAGTGTAGTGTATTCCTATTAATATGCTTTCGAAGTTTTTTTTTTTTTTTTTACTGTTTCACCATTTCTTAGGAAATTTCACTTTTTTGACATTTTCTTTGTGGTTTTTTGTATAAAATAATTATTCTTTCCAATAAAGCATACATTAAATATGAAAGTGTTTTGCGTATGTTGAACCTTAACTTTTAGTAAGTAAATTACACCATTCTTAGTTTCTTACTGCTAAAAGGCATAAAAAGTGTAATGTAATGTGTAAATGTACATAAGGTCTGTTTTGAAGAATTATAAATACTGCATTTAGATGATGATGTGGCATCCCAGAAACCACATAATTAAGTCACTTCTTCTCATTGACACAGCGCTAACTAAATCAACCCTTCGATTAGCGCTACTTTTCCCGGCTTATGCTAAGGTACATTACGGATTCAACAAACCTGTCGCAAGGGAGAACAGGAAGGGATCTCACTAATAAAACTGAAAGTATGTTAGGGAACCGGATTAGAGTTGCGAGTACGAGTGGCATTAGCGCTTTGGGGGAATAGGGATTATACACCGTCGCATCAGAGGGGGCTATTGTCAAGAGGGGCGGAATTAAACTCGTCTAAATAGAAACTTGCCTCAACGGGTGTCCATGTTTAAGCTACTATCTTTAACCTTCCATTTTTCAGTAGGTGTTTCTGATTTCTTTCTCAGAGACTCAACTACTCCAAGCGGTTTATCCAAATTAATCCTTACCAGCTGGAAGAGTAAATAAATAAGATGTCTGTATAAATATAATGAATGTTTTCCTTCTCCAATTCTGATAAATTCGGCTCATGCATCTTTCTCAAAAAAAATGGATGTGTGGTAATGATCTATGTTGGATAAGATGTACCTATTCTATTTTATTTTGAAAACAAATCAAATGGTATAGATATCTTTAAAATTTTAATTGAATATTAATCATAGGAGCCAAACTCTTCATCCCGAAACACACATTTACGACCTTTTATTTTTATGAAAATTAAAAACCCATACATCATATCGTCTATCTTCAGTACCCACAATGCCAAGGTTTCCTCCAAAAATTTGACGCTGTTAGAAAGAATTACACAGCCCTTAAGAAGAAAAATTTTTTTTTTGGTGCCTAGAATTTTATAGCTGATTTTAACTATGTTTGGGGCGCTGATTCCAATAATGCAATCAGATTTTTTCTATCAGCTCTACTTTTATAGCTTCAGCATCCCTAAAACGAGACTGTTTGAAGAAACATTCAAGAAAGTCACGCAAAAGAAGCTTCCGAAGTTTGAAATAGAGTCTCTTTGAAATATAATTGGTTTCTCTTGAAAAAAAAAAAAAGACAAAAAACTAACATTAACTTTAGTTACAAAGTGATTAGGTAAACAATTTGTGTATTTAAATGGTTTTATTTGATTTAAAATGTTTTATGTAATGAATTTTAATATCTTTGTTTTGTTTTTTTCCAACTGCATATGTATTCGAGTAATTATGTTTTAAGAGGTAAGTCATGCCATTTATATATGTATCTCAACGAAGAGAGCTGATGGAGGAAAACTTATGGCAAATTTGGATTCAGCGCACCAATTAAACTCTGAATCAGCTATAAAACTCTGGGCCCCAAGACCACTGTAGGCCTGTGTTAATATTAAACTCTACACATTCCATATGCCATAATATCTTTTCGAATTTAGTAGGAAACGTCTTAGTGATAGGTTAAAATCAAGATCCATTTTTTTTTCTTTTGACTAAACCCTTTTAGAAATTTCAAGGAAACGAGTATTTCCTCGAGTATAATAAAAGTAAACTACTTTTATATGCAACTACATAGTAATATCAGCTTCAATTTGAGATAATGGGAGAGAGAACAAATTACTATTTTCTGATTTTATTTAAGCAAATATCTTGGAAACTGGTTGGTCCTAATAGAGCTATTGTCGTCCAACAGTTCTAGGAAAGTTGTTATTTAAGAAAAGGACTTTTTTTCAAGAACGATAATTTGAATTATTTTAACTATTGTCAACCCCCCCCCCCCATTTACTCCCTATAAATAAGATTATTTTTCTTTTATTTTTTGGGGGGGAGGGGTAGGGAAGGCTTGTCACCTTCAAAACTCTTTACCCATTAAGCATATGGACAAGAGATAAAATAACTAATACTTTTATTCAATCAAGTAGTTTACTCTAGTAGGTACGTGAAGCAATCAAGTATTTATTCTCTAGCGAGTTTTTCATCAGAAAACGTTCTTTTAGACTCAAAAAGTGAAGTGCGATTGTATCATGGGTTGCACCAATAAAAAGCTAACTAAATTCTGCAGTTTTTAGGAAATTTGACGACTTCTAGGGTGCTCCAGTGAGGAGTGAGGAATTTTCAAAAACGATTAAAAATTTAAGTTATAAAATAAATGTTTTGTGTTTTGCGCGTTAAAAGGCCCACTAAAAGTTGACGTAAAATAAGTAAACCTAACTCATCTTTTAGTAATTTAATGCTGATTAAGAAAATATCATCGTTTCTGTTTCTACGCTAAACCAAAGTAGAGAAAACTGCCATTTAAAAAAAAAAGAAAAGTAGGATTTAAAAAAAAACAATTCTATCTCCTCAACAGATTGAGATAGGAAACTTTTCTGCGCCATTCTACCCCGTTTAGTATGCAGTATTACCCAATTTATTTTTACACTATGTCTGGGACACCCAGTATAGATTTCTACTATTCGGATTTAATTAACATTAAGATTCGTTTATACTTCAGCAGAGCAACTTATGAAAATACTATTGATTTTGATACTGGGTCACCGTATTGCAACTTTCCGAATCCGGAACAAAATAATTAGGAACTTTTTTTTCATATTTTAAATTATTATTGCAATTGATTGTTTTTGAATGTTGAAAAATATACTTTTGGTTTATTAATTATTAAATTGATGCATATATTTCATGTTTTCCCTATATATCGATTTAAGCTATCCCGATTTAAATAATATTAAGATTCGTTGGGGGATCAGAGCAACTTATTATGAAAATACTATTGATTTGGATACTGGGTCACCGTACTGCAACTTTTCGGATTTCATTGATATTAGGACCGTTATTAGTCTATAGGAGGAGCATTTTATAAAAATAACTAGGTAAAACCTGTCTTCTTTGATATAGATTTTTCAGATATTTATGATGTGTAACGTAAAATTCATCAATTAAAAGTTTACATACTGTAGTTTAAACAAAACATGTTTGAATGCTCTTTTTTTTTTGGGTTGAGTAGATTCTATTTTTTTATTTTTTTTAAAGCCATCTGATTTCATCAATATTGTTATTAGGTCATAAGAAGAGCTTTTTTATGAAAATAATATTGATTTTGTACTTCGGTCACCGTATTCTAACTTCTCTTATATTATACTAACTATATCTAAAATTAGCTATTTGAGGTAAATTTTATAAACATTTCAGAAGTAGGCTTTTCAACAGAGGCTATTGGTAACTGTGTGTACTGTGCAATAAATTAAACAGGTAACAGTTCACATAATATAACTCAAATATTCAAACAATTAAAATATATTCATAGTTTATTTTGTTTTTATATTTTCCTATTTTTTCAAATCAAGGCTTTCGTATAGCTTCGTAATACTCATCGCATTCCCTTGGTCAGCAACTGTGCTTTAATATTAAGGCGTCTTTTATTTTAATATCAATATAGCTCGTTACTGTATTAGTTATCTTATGGCTACTAATTTTAGGGAATGGGGTTCATCCTATACTTTTACCATAACTTACAAACCTAATTATAAAATTACGGAATAATAAATAAATTATTCTGTCATCTCAATGTATTTTGCCAACCCGGGATGCCGAGCTGGTAACAATTTCATTTCCCCTCTGTTGCAAGTTACTGATCAAATTTACTAGCAAGTTTCGAGCCCAATGTTTTTAAATAACAGAACTTATTTATAAATGGATCCCATCTTCTTTTTCTTTATTTTTCCCATTTACAATTTGTCTGTGCAAATTTGGAAGGATTCCAATTTTTTTTAAGCGAATAAATTCGTTGACACGATTGGATCCAAGAAGAGAGCTAGGTAAATAGGTAAATTTATAAATTAAAAGTTTCTGTCGTGGAAACAAGTTTTTGGAACCTAGCCAATGATAGGTAGGGCCATTCTTTTCAGTTATATCTTCATAATTGGAGTAGTAGTGGCTTTACATTGAATTTGAATCTTAAAAGCTAGTATGGGTGATATTGGGCGACCCTCGCTTTTTTTAACTTTAAGCAAGCAGTGACAAGATTTTACTTTAGGATATTTGTACCAGATTATAAAGCATTTCTTACGAAAACGCTTATTATCATCGAATCATTTTATACTTGCCCCTCAACATGACTCTCATTCTAAGTTGGAAGCCAGTGTACTAGTTTCTGCTTCAACCTCAATCCCATCATATTTCCTAATTTAGTCCTAACCAGTTTTACAGAGGCCTTTGGGTCATATTAAGCAAATAAACTTCATGGTAAGTTAGTACATTGTCCTCTCCTTTATTGCCAAATATCATCTCATACATGTTATTTTTTAATATAGATTGATTGATAGTCAGGATTTTCAGTTTGATCTTTTTTTATTTTGGTAAGCTAACTTTTCGATCCCTATATGTGGATCTTCATCAGGGCTTGTTGAGTCCAGAGTAATACAGAGGCACAGTCTCATAATATAGAGACATAGTCTCGCGATATACAGAGACTCAATATACATAGTCTCTCGATAACAGAGACTCAATATACATAGCCTCTCGATATACAGAGACTCAATATACATAGTCTCTCGATATACAGAGACTCAATATACATAGTCTCTCGATATACAGAGACTCAATATACATAGTCTCTCGATATACAGAGACTCAATATACATAGTCCCTCGATGAACAGAGACATGGTATACAGAGCCTCTGTATTACTCTGGACTCAACAAGCCCTGATGAAGATCCACATGCAGGGATCGAAACGTTGGCTTACAAAAATAAAAAAAGATCAAACTGAAAATCCTATCAATCAGCTTATAGTAAAGCAAAACAGTTGATTATTATAAACTCCTAAAGTTATTATATAATCTTTTTTTTTCTAATGAAATTTTATTTTTACTTTTTTTTCTATTCCATAGAGTGTTAGTTGTTGGTACATACATACTACTATCTGGACGCGTCTGAAGCATTTTGCGCAAAGAGGTTTGTCGGATTTCAACTTCTCGGTTTAATATATATGTGTAAAATAAACTTATTTTCTCCTGTTCACCCCCACCCCTTCCTCACCGGGATTTTATTTTTTGTACAGCAGTGTTTATCAGTAAAGGAAGGACTTCATTTTTTGACGTTCTTCTCCTCAAAACGGTTTTCTATAATTTTCCTGTACTATTAAATTTAGCAATTAAGCTACCACTAAGAACTGTCCCTGGAAATTAACCTTTCGACATTCTAATATTAACTAACCTACATTATGACACATAATTATGGTAAGGCAATAAACCGATAAGTAACAGCAAGCTATTTCGAGTATTGGTAGTTAGGATTAAATGTAAAAAAAAAAAAAAAAAAAAAAAAAAAAAAAAAAAAAAAAAAAAAAATCTATTTTTGTCAAGCGCGTTGTGCATATGCTTATAAATGCTATGTTTCTTGAATTTTACATTCTTTGGCGGGTCGGGATTTATTAGTTGTCACATTTCGCAATTGATTCACAATTGAAGATCATGTTTAATTGTTCTTGAGCTTACAATAGCAATTTTATTTTTCAGACCATTCAACTTTAAGTAAGAAGTACTTTTTATACTGCCTTCTCGAATCAAAGGTATCTTATTTTATTTATTTTCTTGAATTAAAAAATTGCGTTACTTCACTTTGCCTAGACTACTACTACCATACTATATTTTGTCATAAATTCTAGTAAATATGATTAATTAAAGATAATTTATATAATTTAAGAATAACTAGATCTGGGCCGATGGCAGAATAATGTTGTCTTAAATGATAGCTCTATTTACTGCCCAGAGGATCTTCAACGTGTTAGGCCAAAGTTCTGACAGCTGTCATTTTCGATGCTCAAGCTTCGTTGGTATTTGACAGAGGCTGTTGATTCACTGCTGAAAATTCTATTTGTCTCGCTCTACGGGCCTCTTTGATTAAAAAAAAAAATAAGTTTACTTTTAAGTTATTCTGCTCCTTCGTTTGAAAAATAATAAAAAGATAATTTTAAGAGTAAAAACATTCAGGAAATATAAAAATGCCATACATAAAACCGTGGTCCTGATTTTATAATTATATTTAATCTAGAAAATTTAATATGTTTATTTAGTATACCAGAATAAATTATTGTGGAAGTTTATTCAGATAGACTGCTGAATTAATTAAATTTATTAAAATGAGTGGTTTAGAAATATTGGTCTCGAAACTTAGAAGAAAAAAAAATTGATTGGAGTAACGCTTACATTTAAAACTTAAACGTACTGAGACAATATCCCATAAACATTATTACTAAATACTAAATATATTTGAAAATAAAATATGAAAAAAAAAACAGGAAAAACTACTAACGAAAAAGTAATACATATATATAGTTATATGAAAATTCAGATATTATATAAAGAATATTAACTTCCATATTTACCAATCACGTGCCCAAAATAAAGAGATTGCACAAATCTATCATATTACTATAGTCTTTTTTCTAATAGATGTATTTGAAATGAATTATATATTTTAGATATCTATAAACAGGCTAGATATCGTAAATGCTATGGTGTAATATTTTTAAATAATTTAAAATTTTAAATTGAAATACCAGTTCTTCTTTTCAAAAGGTACCATTTTGCCATTTTGGTTTTAGATACTGAATAGAGGCAGACACGTTAATTATAAAGGTATTTGATGTTCATTTAACGTCCCTTTATGCTACTAAAGCTAATCGGACGATGCTACAGTGGTAGTCCTAAATTTTGCCTATCCAGGTATAATTAGGATAGGGATCTTTAACAAGTACCTGACATCTTACTGGCTCGGGACCTCCATTTTACGTCCTATCCGAGGGATGGCATAGCCAAGGATTTTTTACTCCCTTTAAAAAATCTTAGGGCCACCGCGAGGCGCAAAACCGCGACCTTTAGTATTGTAGGTATCCTTGCTAAACACTACACCACAGGTGACCCCTACCTATTGAGGTAGTGATGAGTTAATTATGAGGTAGTGATGTCATTTAGGTAGTGATGAGCTGAAGTAAATCTAAAATAAGCAAAGTAAACATTTCTTTCTTATTCTAAAAATTTACTGACATGACACGCAGAGCGCCAGTTACTCATCCCTGAATAAGGTTTCATGCAAACTGCTAACAGCTGGACGGAAATGGATACAACAGCTTCGATTGGATTTTATTCACTTAGTATCACTGACCTTTTTTCCGACCTTCGGCACGCATTCCCATTTCGAGCCCAATATCGATACAAAATCAGGTATAGTTCTGATTCGCCTCTGAAAGATGGAGCATGATTTCAAAAGAATACCTTAACGACCATTCGTGGCAGATTGTTTACGTTAGGTTATGTAGTTCACGTTCTCGAAGTAATATATACAGTATCAAATAATAATAATTGCTTAAGTATAAAATAGGTAGCAACTTTAAACTTGAATTTAAAATAGATCGCTTTTAATCAGATAAGATGCTAAATGGATTGGTAATTAAGTACATCTGACACAATAGAAATAAATATCTTCAAACTATAAAATTAATAAAATATAAAACAGGTCAGGCAAACGATCTTATATTTCTTTTTTAGTTCGGTACCCCTACCTGGCCATGTGTGGCAAACGGGGGGTTACTCTATAGGTGTAACCAACCTATTCTAACCATGGTGGGTAGGTCGTGATTTATTCCGGGGGGGCCTCCACGAATTAAAAGTTAACCGTTCCAGGGCGGATTCGAACCGCCACCGTTCGGCTCGAGCGTGCTACAGCGAGTCGCGCTCCAACACTCTCGACTATCCCTGGCCCAAAACGATCTGATATGTGTTTCCGAGTGCTTACGCCGATTAAATCTTCCAAATCATTTAAAAAATGGTTTAAAAAAATGAAAAAACATAATCTATGAACCCTCCAAGATAAAATAAAACATAAAGTATCTCGATATCTACAGTATTACAACGAATACAAGTCGTTCGTACAAGAATACGGTACTTCAGCAGAAAAGTTGATAAGAATCATATAAAGATAGCAAAATTACTATGATATGATTATAGTTATCTATAACATAATTAAAAGATTAATATCATAAACGCATGCATTTAATAATAGATATAGATTCGTACACATGGCTATACGAAATTTATTAATAGTGTACAAAGAAACTAATATGTATTCGAAGTATAGACTGCTTGAAATTTTTGGAATTTCAACTACTTCATACTTTCCCTATCCTTAATACTACTTTATTAAGTCTGTTTTCAAGCAGTTAAGTTTGAATAGTGCCGACTTTAGAAGTACCTAATCAATGGAGGGATTAAAGACTTAAGAAGCCTCGTTAGATTTAACTACAACCTTAAAATGGCCTTTACAACAATCTGACTACTACTGACATTGCGAACCCGATTTGATTACTGGCATTTTATGTATATACTTCCATGGAATGGATATAAAATGTTTTAAATAGCCTGATTTTAATTTTAATCAATTGTTTGAACACTTGAACATATTCGAGAATTTCCACTATAACTCTCGTAAATTACTCATATTCCATTAGATCGTTTATCATGTCATTTTATTCATCTATTTCATTGAAAATAAGTGTTTGAAAATTAACGATTTGAGATATTCCATCTGGAAAAGTATATTGTAACACTTAGGTAGGTTTAAATAATGTTTATTACACGAAAATAATAATTATTATTCTTAATTACTATATTATTCTTACCTATTACATATATTAATATAATATATATCATTCTTAATTCCAACATTATTAATTATAATTAAAAATGTTGGACAAACAATAATCCTAAAATAATCAACAAGGTTACAAAAATTATCAACTTGTAGTGATACAGTAACACAAAAATAACCATGAGATTCGAGATTCAGAACAAGGCTAACTCTCCAGTCCATCGCTCCTTATATTTAGTCTGAATTAGAACTTTCCAGATGGTTCCCAAATAGCGTAGAAGATTCTAGAACAAGAGGTACTTGAACACTTCGTTCTAACTGTTCCAATAAAAAGTCTAGAACTCTTTTCAATCACATGTTTTGTTTTTTTATTTCACGTTACAATGTAATAATTTCTTTGTTGAGAGACCAGATGTTACAGGCTGGACAACTGGGTCATGTGTGTTGAATAGCCCGCCAATTATTGGAGAAAGTTAGCATTGGAATGGAATACAAAACTTGGTTAATATACTGCATCTTAAAATATAGGGCTTTATGATGTAATTGAGCGTGAGGCCAAATTTTAAGGCCGGCCAGTACTGAACCCAGATAGAGAACAATATAACCAAAGCATATTAGGTAGCTACAAACGGCTTTATACGATTTCTATTACAGAATGAGATTATCCAGTGTTCATTAACACGTTAGGTGCGGCATCGGTCTCCGGGTGCTTACATGCCTTACATTCCCTTCTTAACACCCGATTTTCACATGAAAATGTCCGAAAGGCCGAACACTTCAAATACTCAATTTGATCGATTTTTAATGAGAAGATTGCAATTTAGTGCAGAAAACGATGCTAACAGCTGAAATTCTGTTGTTTTTTAGAATCGGACTCCGAGGTCCGATTTTCGATAAAGAATGGCGTAAATACTGTATCGGCCTGTCCTGCGCCTATTATGTCTAGTTCCAATCCTTACCAAGAGAAAATACCCTAGAGACGCTTATTTAATTCCATTTTAATAAAAAGATAACGCTTTCATCAAAGTATTCCCTTCGGACCCCGACGTCCGATATCGTCTGTGGCTCTTGCTAGCAGTCGGACCCCGGGGACCGATATCGTCCAATTCAGGATACCCCTGAAATACGCCGCCGCACCTAACGTGTTATTTTAGAAAAAATATAAGCATGTTCCAACATGCAAGTTGGCTGCTAACAGATTGCGCATGTCATTCCCCCTCTCTTTTGATTCTAAATTTGATTGGTTGCCTTTCCCATTCGATTCATCTAGAGCCGATATTTTATCAAGCATTATCCCTAAGACCAACCAATGAAATTTAGAATCAATAGAGTGGGAAAAGGGCATTCGCAGTCTTTTAAGTGTCCATGTATTTTAGGTGCTTTCTTGCTATGAAGTATATTTCAAGCTTTTTTAGTCATGTTCAAAATGTTTGATTTAAAATATTTTAAATCTCGAAGCCCTTTCGAAGGTTGACGGGGCCGTTTAGTCCTTTTATATTAGTCCTTGTATCATTGTCCCTAGTAAATTAATAGTTGTATAATAAAAAGTTTTTAAATCTAAGGCCTTATACGAGAATACTTTACTTTAAATCTACAGTCCCAGAAATGGATTTATTTAGCGAAATAAAAACAATCATGTTTTTATATTTTGGAGATGCTTTAAAATGCTTTCAAAATTTTACACTTGTTGAATATGGAACGGAAGGATTCCTATATTAAACAAAACCCTGCCTACAACGAAACCTTCCGTGTTGCGGGCTCCTATCGACCTAGTTACAAAACTTAAGTTTCGTGCTTAATGCGATTTCCAACAATTTGGGCTCCCTCGAAAGCTACTTATAATTTCGTTTTAGGGAACTCAATCATTAGGTTTTCCATTACTTCACTTTTCTCAAAGAAGTGTTCCGTATAAACTTCTAATTTACCGTCAGAATGGTCCCACCTTTAAGTGGATTATTTTCACTAACTTCCATTGACCTTGCTTTGGATTGCCCAATAAAGGAGCACAAATTCGATAAAGGAATGCTATTTCTATTACCGAACCCTTAGGAAATAGAAGAAAAGCAATTTACGGATTGAATTACTTACTTGCTCCTAAAAGTAATTGTCAATCTATTCGATTTATCTTAACATTTTGATCATGACTTTTTTCAAAAATCATCTTCGGTCGTTGGTTAACAATAATCCCTAGTGTACATTACATTGAATTTATCAAGGTGCTCACAAGATTTCGAAAGAGGTCCACCTACGTTAATTTTATTGAAGCAAATTTTCAATAAAATGCTTTTTTGAAGTCTTCCGAAATGGTGCAAGAGCTAGAAGTTTATCTAAACTATAGTCAATTTGAGGGGATTTTTTCTGCTTTATAAGAAATAAGATGATACTTTACCAAACTAATTTTCCATAAAGTCTTCTCCATTACACAAAAAAATTTAAAGAATCTACCTGGGAAGAATTCATCCATCAAGTTATAATTAAATAAAGAAATAGTATTTTATGAATAATATATCTATAAGCAATACCTACAAACAAAATAAAAATTTTCGTGGTTTGAAAAGGGGAGGATTGGTCTATTGAAATAGAAACATATGCAAAGTAAAAACAACACACATTCATTGAAAAAAATAATTGGAGCTTCATTATATTCATATATGTACAGTACATAAATACTACTGTATTATTTCATTTTATTTTTAAATAGTTATATAAGTTTATCCCTTTCCTATTTGTTTATTGAAATTTCGGAGGGGGGTCGATAGCCAATAAATCGCCCTCTTTGGACCTCCCCTGCAAAGTACCAAATCATTAATATAATTCAATAATTACAGAATACGGTTCAAGCTTTTATGTTACTGCTTACATATGTGGAATTCACCTTCCAAAAAGATTGACATATTAGACTTCGGAAACACATGGGTTCTGAAATATTTTTGTATTAGATCGAGATGCTTTTGGTAATCACTACTCTTTGTTTAGTGATATTGAAGTAATTTTGTGAACAGAAAACAAATATTTAGCTGATTTAGAAACCATTGCCCTCACTTTATCTCGATTTGAATTATTTCCATGTCCACTCGAATCCAGAAACAAACAAAAATTGGTAACATTACTGCTATGTCACTTCAAGGTGTCTACTTTCACAGTTCACGTGACCGTGATTATAGTGAGCTATCTTTTCAGTTGAAAAAAGGCCATCATTAGATCGCAGCTTTCGACTTCAGCTCGCTCAAAATAAATAAACCCCCAAAGTGTCCTTTTCCATTGAGATCGGGCCACAAATATCAGGACACTATACGTCTCGAAACAGAGCACTTCCAAAGTAAAACATAGCTCTTGTTTTGCCGATTAGTTTATTTTTTATCATCGTCTTTACAACTTATACTTGACCTTTCAGTTATGATGAGAAAAATTTTGCCAATAGGGTAGATAAGAAAAGAACAATTTCTTAAATATCACTTCTGTGTCACCAGACAAACCTTATTTATTGAAGTAATTCATAAAAAAAGGCCTTCTAATACATTAGTTATTTGGTGGTTAAAAGGTGTTGACATACAAGATTGCAGAGTAGATATACAGTAAGTAATAAGACTAATCCCATTATAGAAGCAAAATCCTTTTTTCCTCGTTTTTTATTTTAAAGGAGAGCGTAGACAGGGACGCCTGGAGAAATTGCTCATCACGCAATGTAACCATTGTGGCATAATCCGAAATAAAAATATTTTAAAGATTGCAAATTTGTATAGTTCCAAAAATATTTATATTTAAATCATTTTTTTTTTTTTATTTCTTTAAAAAGTTGACATACTTTTTTTGTTGTAGAAAAGTATATTTTTAAAACTGGAAGCAGTTCTGCAGTGGCGTAAATAAATATTTGATTCCTGGTAAGGGATCGAAAAGAATATTTTAATGAAGCTTAAAAAATGTTGTAGACCGTCTTAGACCGGTATTCCTTTTGAATAGAAAAACTACAATATTCGGTAAGTAATTATTTGATTTATTATAGTTGAAAGTCAGTAGTATTAAAACCATAATATTGGGAATACAATTACTTTGATAATTAAAAAAACAGAGTCTAGGATTTTTATACATTGATAATTATTAACTCGGATTTGTTCGATGAAAACCAAAGATTGAGGATCGTAATACAGTGCTCTTACCCAGAGGTTTATTGGTGCAATTAGCGCCATCAGAACACTTGGGAGCGGCTAATCTTCATTGAATAATGTATTTTGCAGTGGAAATTTTAAACCACGCCATTGTTCTTGGAGAGATGGTTACTCTTGTGCATACCCACAACCGAGTATTTTACTCAAATTTAACTACTATAGAAATATAACCATCACTTTAATAAATTATTATTCATCAACTAGAGTAGTGGATATTCAGAAGGACATTCAAATATTCAGAAGGACCATTATTTAAATAAAGTTTTCTGCATTCGGAATTATTTTTTTATATAGGGATAACTATATAAATACGTTTCCTTCTCAGAAAGTATGTAAGTAAAAAATTATCCTTAGATGAAACTAAAGAACGTATAACCATGATGTGGACGAAGTTAAAATGTAACTTAAGGAGATTCATACTTACAGGATTTCAACCACCGTAGCCTCAAGTTCAAAGTTTCATTTCTACCATCGGCGGTTTGCATTTAGTCATTCAACTCATATACATCTTTTCCTTCCATTAAATTAATTTATAAATATTGTTAAATTGTAAATTCATCATAAATGCATGTCACACACTAGGCGAAAATTGCACTACCAAACTTTTTGCATCATCTAGGTAAATTATAAATGACATTAGAAACTGCATTCTTGAGTCAATGTCATGATGGCTAAAGCCTCCAAATATACTATTAATTTAAAGTGTTCATTTAAGTTGATGATTTAAGGAGTGTTATCATGTATCAAAGTTCCACCTATATATATAGATATATATGTCGGGATCAATGAAATTTGATTATAATAAGAATTAAAATATGATAGTTTTGGTTGCGATTTACTTTTTTAGGAATCGACGTAATACAACATTTTAAAGGTTTACCAATTTTTTTTATGTTGCAGGTTGTATGCTAGTTATCACTCAATGTCAACCAGAGAAATAAGGCAATCACTCATGGTATGTTCTGAGTACCTTTCTTATTGATTAGTATTTCACTACTTATTTAATGAAGGATGAGCTAAATGGTATTCTAAAAGTTTAACTTGATTTAGTTTATAAATTCTTAGTTTTACGTTTTGGATAATCTCAATTGATCTCCGGTTAGCTCATCTCTCTTCATCCAAATATTCTACGCAGTACCTTATTTTCAAAAACGCTAAGCCGTTGTTCATCCCTCAATGTTAGTGGCCACGTTTCGCATCCCTTAAGGACCGTTGGAAGAATAATAGTTTTGTAAATTCGAATTTTTATGTTTCGGTAAAAAGAATGCTTGAGCTTAGTAATTTTAATACCGAAATGTAGCTTGAATTTTCTGCCTTTAATCTAGCCTTGATTTCCTCTCCTACAGAGGAGCAAACATGGATACGGACCACTATCTGGTGATATCAAGGATGAGGGCCAAAATATCCAATGCCAGAAAAACCAGGGGAAGGAAGGCGGAAAGAATAGCTACATCTAAGCTAAAGGATCCAGAAATCAGTGCACGTTACAGCCTGATGTTGGATGAAAGAGTAGCAGGCATAAATTGGTCGGAAGGCTGTGTAGAAGAACAATGGAACACCCTCTCTCGAATTGTTAAAGATACAGCAGAGGAAGCTGTAGGGCTAGAGGAGCGAGCTGTTAGGTCCCCGTGGTTTGACGCTGAATGTGCAGTTGCCAAGGATGCAAAGAATAAGGCCTACAGAAATTTGATTCAGAAGCGATCAACGAGAAGGGCCACAGAAGAATATAGAAACAGAAGAAAGGAGGAAAAGAGACTACACAGAAGAAAGAAGAGAGAATGGGAAAGGCGGCAGCTAGAGGAGATGGAGGAGCGAAAGAGACAGAAGGACTCAAGAACATTCTACAGGATGGTGAATGAAAGTAGAAAGTCATTCAAACCAAGGGTCCGATTATGTCGAAAAGAAGACGGCTCCTTGATCACAGAGAAGGAAGAGATCCTGGCTCGATGGTCCCGTCACTTTGATGCGCTGCTAAACGAGGGTGCAGGATCCCCGGATAACTTTGTGATCCCATGTGCTGAGCATGATCTGGACCCCCCAGACCCCCCGACATGTGAAGATGTTCTTGAAGCCATTAACAGGCTAAACAATAACAAAGCCCCAGGAGAGGATGGGATTCCTTCAGAGCTTCTTAAGCATGGTGGTGAGGAGTTCCAGAGAGCCCTCTACGACATTATCCTCACCATCTCGGTTGAAGAGAAAATGCCAGATCAGTGGAAGAAAGGCATAATTTATCCACTTCACAAGAAGGGTAATATCCTGGATTGCTCCAATTACCGTGGTATCTCACTCCTTCAGTGTGCTTATAAGATCTTTTCGAACATCATCTACCGCAAACTTCTCCCGATAGCTGAGAGAGTGATTGGTAAATATCTGGCGGGGTTCAGAGGTGAAAGGTCCACAGCTGATCAGATGTTTAACCTCCGGATGATATTAGAAAAGTCTCAAGAGTACAGGATACCCCAGAGTACCCACCACCTGTTTAAAGACTTCAGGAGTGCATACGATAGCATCAAGAGACCTCAACTGTATGCAGCCGTGTGTGACCTTGGAGTTCCTCAAGTTTTTCCTAAAAAATAAGGCCAGTTTCTACATTTTAATTTATTTATAAAAAATAAAAACAAATATCAAATTTTACCTATAGCTTTTTAAAATCTAAATTCTTTGGTTTTAGAAAATAGACGTTCCTATGGGGAATATTTAGAATGGCGAATAATCTAAAAATCAAATTAAGCATTTAAAATTTGAAATTTCCAAGAAATTGGGTATGAGCCCTAGTAATCCATTTTCAATATCACCATTTTAATAATCCGTTTTTCAAATATTTTCCAAGCACCAAAAAAAAGTAATTACTTTGTAATGTAACTGGTTAATAAGCATGAACCGGCACAACAGGGTTAACCCCTTATCCCTGTCAAGCTAAGTAATTAACTGTACCGGCACCCCTCCAACATTATTATTGCATAACATGATAATTATGATTGCTTCCAACATTGATATTACATACATGTTAGGTGTACTTAGTGGCCTTTATTATAATTAATACTGAGGATTTTCTTCGTAAACATACCCTTATGACTAACAATAACTTTACAATATATTTAATTCCTTCATGTATTCGGACAGATATAATGGGAAACCAAATTTCTCATTAATAAATCCAATTTAACATATTTTTGTGTGATAAATAGTTTTTATTGAATACAATTTGTATTAGTTTGAAACTGAACATTTGTCCATTCTGAGATAAAATGTTTTGGTGGTTCACTTATGATTACAATCTTGAAATTTTGAATTTAGTAGTTTGGATTTTAATTGCGATTTTATTTCCATAGGTATTGCATTAATTTATCGTGAATAAAGAAAGATGCAGAAATCTAAAGACTGGTATATTTTATTAGTTCTTCATTGTATCTTGCTTTTTAAACATTTCTCCATTTTTAGAAGCTTCATCATTCTATACAATGGTTTGAAATTTAAATTTTTTAATAATCCAGAATTTGATAAACTTGAATTAGCAAGTATTTTTAATCACAACCAGGTAACTGCAACAGAGTGTACCAGCTGTTCCTTATTCTAAAAAAAGTCACTAAAAGCTACAAGTTTCCTAAGTCTATCTGTCTATCTGTTATATCTTGGAAGAATATTTGCCTATTTAATATGAACAATTTTTAATTTAATATAGGCCCATGTCATAATGGGATGGGATGTTATTTGTGCAAAATTATTTTTCTCTTACATACAATATAATAAGATTGCATATATATAATAGATGCCATGATACAAGAGTGAATATCACAAAGGAAATATTTGTCTCACTTTATTTAAATGAATCCCGCTTTCATTTTTATAATAATAAAGTAATTTATTGGATTAATTTTTATTTTCAATTTAATATAAATTATCTGAATTCTAGTATGGTATATTTAAAAAAATGAAATAATATGATTTGAGAAGTATAAATTAATTTGTAAATGTTTATAGTTTATAACATATTTATAAACATTTTTTTTATTTATAGGAAACTCCATTGAGTAAAGAACAACAAAATTTGATACTTGCTCAGAAGAGAGAAGAATGTATTAGTGGAAACTCAACTCCGCCTTTAGGTATTTCATTTCAAAAACTTATTGGTATCTTTCAGTGCAGTGAAACTTAACAAAAGTTTCATTAATTAAACAATTATTAACTTAATCTGATTTCAAAATTGAAATTGGGAAATTTATTCTTGGTACTAAAAATACCATGGTACTATTGTTTCATAGAAGACAAATAATTTTAGAATTGTTTGGAGATATGTGTATTAATTCATACTATTCAAAAACTCAAAGCAAATTTTCTGCAATGAATAAATTATTGTCAGAAATCATTGGAACTCCTCTTAATGCAGTTTTGAGCAAGAATTGTGTTCAACTAGGAAAAGTTATTTTGAGAGGAAATAAATTTCTCAGATTTAAGATAAATCAAAATGCTGGTCTTTTATAAAAATTGCAAACTAATGATATAATTACTGTTTTCTATGAATGTGGCTTAATTAATTTTATGTAAAATCATAGCAACAGTCACCAACAATTACTTGAAGACCAGGAGGCAGGTGGAATATTGAGAGAAATATATAAAAAACATACAGCTATTGCTTTGAAGTGTATCTGTATGTAAAACAGTGATGGAAAAATGAACGTCAGTTAAGTAAAGATCACTTCCTCTGTAACAGATTGTCTTATGTTCTCTGAACCTATAACCACCTTACATGATAGAGAACCGGAAGAAATATATATTTGCTGGCATTACCTATTACCTTCTTTGGATCTGGTAAGACAAAAAATTAACTTTGTAATATCAAAAGGGGTTGACTCAGTTTTGATTTAAATAAATAGTCCAAGTACAGGAAAACAATCCATTTACACTCTCTGTGTAGATGGCCACTATGGTGGCAATTACATATCCAAGTTCCAAGGTTCAATGTTATAAACAGAAGAATGGGAGTCTCAGAGCAAAGGGAAAGACCAGTCTTTGATCTATCCTAAAATTTCATTAAAACCGTGGTTTACCTCTATTGGCTTATCCTTAGATAGAAATGAGGTGAAAAATCTAACTTGGTTGAAAACCAACCATGGTGATACTAATAAATTTTTAAACTTAATAAAAATTAAGGCGTCACTAAATCGTGAGTTTTCTTTAGGTCGAGCTTCATTACATTTAGCCTTTTCCTGTAAGCATCTTAGTTATAAGAGAAGGAAATACATTGAGAGGTCGGCACTCATATTCCAAAAATGTAAGAGTGTAAGATCAAAAAGGAAACAAGCAAATAAGAAAAATCACGAGAAAAAGAAAATTACAAAAATAACATAGAAATAAACCAAATTACACTTTTAATGTTTAAAAACACAAAACTTTTTAGGCAAGTAATTTTTGTTAAATTCTCATTGTCGAAACAAAATTTCATCTTGTATTGATATATCTCACAACAGACATTTACTGAAAATTGGGTTTCACATACAGTGGTGTATTTAGAATATTAGGTAGTGCATAACTGAGGAACCTACCTTCTTATCTTGTGTAACCTCTTTGTTGCACTGTCTATTCTGAGTTATTTCTGTCTTGGTTCTTCAATTGTTACTATTGAAAATCATATAGAAGTGGAAACCACGATAACTTATGACTCTTGGAATAGATATAACATCCTAGAACTATATGAAGCAGATTATAAGCCTTTCCATGTGAATCTCCAATACTTGAGATTCGATTCAGTAAGTTTTTTTTGGTTTTCTTCCTCAGGATGATGATCCAAATGGTTCTTTAAGGAAGCAAAATATGGCTGCTCACAGTAAAGGATGATCAGCAAAAAATGGTTTTTGAAAATAATGAATTACAGAGAATATTTAGACTGAAGAAGGATGAATTAACTGGAAAATTTAGTATCGATAAACAAATTGATCTTTGATCGTAGTTTTGAAATGAAAGGCATTTTAATCAAATCTAACTTATAAAAAGAAACATTTAAGCTTGCTTTGCTATTAATGGTAGTTATTAAGTTCTGATCCATTATGCAAACCCCAAAAACAACCAAGACTTAAATTCTTGCTTAATTTACTTCTTTTGCGCAATGAGCTGGTTTTCTACTGAAACTAATAATTATAAAGGTGAGAGGGAGAGCAGTTAATGTGTAGGTAGCCATGAGTCGCTTAGTACACAAGTGCAAAAGAATAGTAATTAATAAATAAGTGATGTTAATAATAATTTTGAAATAATTGATTTATTTTTTTAAGGACATTGTCCAAAAGTATGGGACAGCATTCTATGTTGGGCTGAAGCACCACCTGGAACTCTATCTTTCCAACATTGTCCTAGTTACATTGCAGGATTCAAATCGGTAATTTTATATAAATTATTAATTTAAATTACTCACTAAAAAGTAGTTTAAAATTGATACTTTGTGCACCTCTTGTCATACTAAAATTGTTTAGATTAATGAGGTGGAACAGCGATTATTTAAAAATTAGGAAACTCAAATAAGGAAGTAAATGAAAAAATTTTTAACAATCTTTTTTGTTATACATGAATAATTCTTTTAAAGTAAAATAATAATTCATAGAAGACCAAAAAAAAAAAAAAAGTTCTTTTCGTGCTTCTTTTGTTACTAAAAATTTAGCTGTCCATTGAAAAAGTTTCATTGAATTTAGCATTTCATCCATGATATAGAAATTTTGATGATGAATATGGAAAATTCTTGTAACATTTCAAATATTCTGATATTCTAAATCACAGTCACTATAAGAGTTAATTATTATTTTCAGGGCAATGCCACCAAGTACTGCACAGAAAATGGAACCTGGTTTTGGTTTAATAACAGTGTAGTTAATAACACATGGACGAATTACACAGAGTGCTTAAATGGGCCTAAAGGAACCATTGTTACACCACCCTCTAATGAAGGGAACCTCACCTTAATACCAGTAAGATAAGCAATATATAGCATAATATCAATCAACAATATAGAATTTCTATTTGCAATTTTAAAGTTCTCAATAGACTCTTGTCTTTAAAAAAGTATTTCCCTGCAGTATATGCACGGTTGGAAGCACAGTGGGTCCTCCCGGAATATTGGGTCTCACAATTCCTTACCGGGCATGTGGCTTTTCGAGCTAAACTTCAGCTCTTCGGGAAGGATATTGATCCCCTCTGCCCAACATGCGGAATACCAGAGGCAGCTGAGCCCATTGTATTAAATTGTGCCACCTTTGAGTCACTAAGGTCGAAATTACTCAGGGAAACTGGACTCTGTGTAATCACGGAGAATTAGTTCCCTGGTTGATGGCCGAACAAAACTATCCGTATTACAAAACATTTGTATATGGATGGAAAAATGTTGTCAGACCAGCTACCTTCAACTTTGGATGACCACAGCGAAGAACACCAAACTGAAGCCTGTGAAGAGGGAAGAATAACATTGGAGACACACAAGCTGTGTTCTCATGTTGTCAACACCCGTTTTGCCGAGAGGCAAGGTAGGGTGGATATAAAAAAAAAAATTATAAAATAAATAGAATCTTGTCTTTGGGGTGTTTTCTTTAAAATCTACAAAAGAAATCTGTGTTTGCTAAATTAAGGCTATATTTTTATACAGTTGACAGAAGTTTGATAGTAGAATCACTTAGGAGAAACTATTTTTCATGTAAGATTTTGAATTAGTAAATTTTATTATAAGGTCCCTTTGTGTTTAAAAAGTGTATTAGAAAAAGAATTTACAAAAGATAATTTAAAACAATTAAAATGGTCTGATGTTTATGGAAACTAGTGAAGAATTTGGTCAAAAAATAAATGTATGTATTTCAAAATAAATTGTCAATAGTAACAGATGACCTTGGTTATAACATCCTTCAAAAGGGGCAATTAAATGACAGGTCAGAGCCTATGCGATGCCAGGCTTGCATCCCTTTCCTAATTAAACTTGGATAGGCAAAATTTAAGAATCCTACTATAGCATTGTCCAATTAGCCATTGTAGAAAAGTGGCATTAAATAAATGAATAAAATCAATATAATTGTATGATTATCCAATGAGAACATAAGTAATTTATACATTTAAAAATTAAAATGTAAATCTGTGAATGAGTATTCCAGTATAAGTAAAGGTTTTTTGTTTCTAAGCATAGTTTATCCATTAGTTTTATGGCTGCTTTTCCCAATTGTAAAGTTTAATCGACTTTGCTTTGATATGAAATAAATAAAATTAACATTTAGATATCATTGATGATATGCCAAATAAGCTTGGGGGGAAATTATTCAAAAATATTAAATTATCCTACTATGATTATTTATTTCTTATTGTTTTAGAAGTATTTACCTACTGTCAAGGCGATCTCACAAATTGGCTACAGTGTCTCTTTATTAACACTAATTATTGCATTCATCATATTGGCAAGTTTCAAGTAAGTATAAAATAGACATTGTGTTTTTTATATACCTAAGTAATACCGGAAAGGGGCAAAAACTTTTTTTCTTTATGAACTTTTCTTTAATACTTCATACAGTGGCTTACCAAGAAAAAAGTTTTCTCGACTTACTCATGAGACTCTGTAGTTGCAGAGGATTCTTTTGGATTTTTATGGGATTTCTTTAATGAAGGAATCTCTTCCATATTTTAGTTGAAACTTTATTTGACTTTCCCAACGTTTCGGGCTGTTGGCCCATCCTTTGGGGCTATCTATAAGTTATTTTTTTCTCATTGCCAATTGTCATCATATTATTTGTAATCAGTATAATCAATACATTTGTCCTTTTTCTTATTTTTCATTTATTTGGCATATATAAAGGAAAATTTATTTCATTGTCACATTTTAAACTGATGTTGCTATGTCATTGTTGTTGTTTTTTGTTTTTTTCTGATGTCATTCTTAACTTCTTTACAGGAAACTGAGATGTCCTAGGAACATTTTGCATATGCATCTATTTATTTCCTTTATTCTTCGAGCTGGACTAAGCCTCCTTAAAAACTCCCTTTTTGTTGGAGGATTAGGTCTAGCTTCTGATATTGCTGTAGCTGTTGATGGCCAATACATACACGATGAAATGACAGTAAGTATTGTTTAACATTAGTTACTATAAAATTTGTTTTATAATCCATATCTTAATAAATCACTATTATTTATTATGTATTATAATTTTCAAAACTATAAATACATATATAATGTATCTAGGGTTAAAACGCTGTAGCTGTTTATTTATTATTTAAAATTGCCATAAATAGGTTTTGAGATTTAATAATATGAATGCATGCTGTAGATATCTGGCATAAAAATACTTTAAAGGCTTTAACCATAGTGGTAAAGTTTTGGGGAATATTTTTTTTTTCTAGAAACTGATTTTTGTGTCATCAAATGGTTTTAGCCTTCCTTGGATCCTATTTATAACTTTTGACAATTTCACTCATTCTTTGAAAGCATTCAGTGTTGATGATTGGGAAGAGTAGAGTGACGTTATGGATGGTATGAACTGACACTTGATAGTGCCCCTAGACCATAATATTTTCCACTTCACCACTCTAACCCGCTTTAGCATTTTTGGTTAGGGCATCATTTCAAACTACAAGCATCTTTAATTTGTTTTTTATATATTATCTACTGGCTCATTGAAAGGCAGTGAGATAGTTTGAAAGTAGAATTTACCACTGTGCACCCCATTGCAATATGATATATCCTTGCAAGATGATAAAAAATTTAAAGCAATCCAAGCATCATCTATGAAATTTTTATCTAGAATGTAATAAATCAAGAACTCTTTAAAATTTAAAAAAATCATTATTATTTAAACAGAGAAAAAAGTCAATAATTATTTAAAGCAATCTGTTCCATAGTAAGAAAGTTCAATCAGAGCTTTAATATTTATTATGAATTAAGTAATTAATTTAATATTCCACTTTTAAACTTTAGATTCCCTCTCCTGAAGAATCATATTTTCAAATATGACGTTGAAAGTCTGTCACCTGCGAACCATTCCGACTAGACTTATACATGAGTCAACCATGCCTGGAAACGGTTCCGTCTCAACACAGTTATGAGTCCACCCTCATTAAAGCATTAATGGAGAAAAGGCTAGTCTAATGTCTTGATTCCTGTAAAAATAATTTTTTGGAAATTGATTCTATTGTATATTATCGCCTTCCCCATATTTTATCCATTGAGCGCTTTTTCAGAGAGATCCATAAATTATTAAAAATTAAAACAAATATTAATCTCTATCTAATCTCACTTGACCAGGATGGGCAAGATTATGAAGAATGAATTTGAGTTTATCAATCTGCAATCAAATAAAACTCAATCTGGAAAAGCATGATACAAAATCGTCTGACATGATTTTGCTTAAGTTTTACTTCACTATTTTTACGCAGCATAAGTTTGACATAAGCTTTTTCTTCTATGTTAAAGGGAGAAAATGCTAGTCAAATATGATATCTCACATGCATAATTATAAAAATGTATAATTCCAAAATAAATCAAAATTAAAAATGTCTTTTAGTACAGATGTTTTTTTTTATATTCTAAAAAAGTTTCAAAGGTCTATTTTTTATGTTTTTCATATTTTGTATTTAATTTCAGTTTCAAAAGCCCCAACAATAATAAAAAATAAAAAATTAAATTAAAACTTTTTCTGATTCTGTTGAAGATTGAACCGAGGTACACAAATTTTTCATTTTTTATAAAGAAGCCTGTCCCTGAAATTTCAATTCAACAAAACTGACTCTACGATACACTTTACCAACACACTATGACACCCAACGATATGCTCTCATGTTAATAACTTAATTATTTAAAAATAGTTATTATGTTATTAATTATATTATAATTGATTATGTTGTTTACAGTTAAATTGGAGTTGTAAACTTTTAATTAGTCTATGGCAGTATTTCATCCTAGCTAATTACAGTTGGATACTTATGGAAGGATTATATCTTCACAATCTTATTTTTCTTGCTTTATTCTCAGACACCAGTGCAATCACAACATATATCATTTTGGGTTGGGGTAAGTTATACTTAGTAGTATTTGTTTTATATCCACTTTGAATGTTTAATTAAACAATTTCAATGAAATTATCATAACTGCTACAACTTTGCCAATTGGGGGGAGGGGGTGCCCGCAAGGATCCGTCCTAGGCCCGGCTCTATGGAAATTAGTTTTTGATGAGTTGCTGGGAGTATTAGAGGAAAAAAGGTTCCCTGCTACTGCCTACGTGGATGACTTGGCTGTATGTGTAGTCATATACTCCAACCGCAGAGCCGGCTTGAAGCAAGAAGCAGAACACTGTGCCAATCTAATAGCTGCATGGTGTGAAAGGAAGAGATTAAAAATGGCCGCAGCTAAAACCCAGGCCATCTTGTTAAGAGGAACTACAGATAGAGTACACCCTATTAACATGACCATCCAGAAGTGGTGCATATTTTAGCAGGAGCGGTATCTCCCAACCTTCTCCTGCGAGAAGACCTTTTGAAACACACTTACAAGAGAGAAGGCTCTGCAGGCATGCCAGGAAATCTTAAGGTGAGAATAGATGAGAACCAAAGGAAATGGTGGAGCATATTAAGGGAGTATACAACTGAGAAGTGGAACCAACGGTGGGTGACAAGCCTGAAAGGATCTACCTCAAGAAAGTACTTCCCCACCGTCCAGTCTCGCTTGGAAGCCAAATGGGTCCTCCCAGATTACTGGCTCTCTCAATTTCACACAGGGCATGGGGCATTTCGAGCCAAGCTCAATTGACGTTGACCCCCTGTGTCCTACCTGCGGTATCCCAGGAACTGCAGAGCATGTCCTTGTTGACTGCACCGCCTTCGAGGCAAAAATAAAATAAGAAAATAAACAAAATACTAAATTTTTTAACTTATACAGTAAAAATTATTTGTTGAATATTAACTTTTTATTATTTTTTAATAATTATTAAATAATTTAATAATTATACAGTAAATAATTCTCTTTCATGCTAGCTAAATGTAAAGTTTTGGGTGGCGGGATGTCTGAGTGGGCAAACACGTAAAAAAAATACGCGTTGCCATATACAACCAGATATATGATAGGAAAGCAGAAGATAGCAAGTTTAAAACTCGGAGCCAGGGGAAATGTAATCATACTCGGCATTAATCCCCCACCCTCACCCCTGGCCCGGGAAACCCCATATAGCCTAAACGGCGAGGAAGGGGAGGACCCAAAAAAAAAAAATTTAAAGTTTATCTAGTTTTTGATTTAATATGGTTAGTTGGCAAAGTTACTGCAGAAAGCTAGGTAGCAAATGAGGCAACTTTGCCAACCTGTAGTTTTCTAAAATTGATGGTGGATGCTTTTCAATTTGAATGTTTTCTTCATTTCTCTTAAGGCTTAGCAAGACTCAAAACCAACTACACGAAATAGTAGCTGAAGCTGTTTGTTTATCTAAAGATTGGCAGTATACATTAGAAGAGGAATCTCTGTAATAGGAGATTTTGGCACACTAATCTAACAGCTAAAGATGGGCACATTTGTCTCAGTAAAGTTCTTGGCCAAAAAAAAGTATCAGACTCCTTCTGGAAAAATTACCCATGGAGATGGAGTTCAAAAATTGTATCTTGTACCTGTTTAGGGAGTTTATTTACCTTTTGCCTTAGAGAAGAGAATTCATTTCTCAGCTATGCTTGGTGAAGGTTTTCTCAAAATGGAGCATATCGTTTACTTAACGCCTGCCCTTATCCAAACCAGGCAAATTTGCCTTTGATGATGAAACTGTTATAATTTTCTTGGAATTTTAACATTAAAAAAAAGTAGTATTTAGTTATTTATTTTTTTTTTTTGCTTATTAAAGAATTGACAGGTTCTTCAATAATTTCCCATGGATTATAGATTGTGATTTACACTCACTTTGACTCTGTTGGAAAAGTTTAATTAACATCAACAAAAAAAAAAAAAAATGAAAACTAAGAAAATGTTATTGAGCAAAGGCTGTCGTAAACACGTTTTCTTTAGGTAAACCTACTTTTTTTTTTTGTTCATGAAAGGCTGCAATGTATTTGGTGTTAGAATAATTATTTTAATGTAAGAAATTATAAAGTATTTTAATGTTGAGGAGTTTGAATTGTGGTTGAGTTTCTGAATTATTCATGAAAAGGTTAATTTTTTTGTTTCTCCAAATCATTTTTAGGTTGATATGAGAAAGCCCCAAGAAATTGAATGAGTATTTCTCTTTTACACCACTGTCTTTGACGTATTGATAGCTAAATCACTAACAAATGTAATTGGTTAGGTCTGTATAACGACAACCATTCATCCATTGACTTAATCTGAAGGTGTAACTGTGGATAGCTTTGTAGAATTTAACATCCTTATAATTGGAACAGGGGAGATGAATCCCTATAAAAGAACTAATATTAGGATTTATAACAGATTTTATTTCAAATAAAAGTTAGCCTCAATAAAAGATTTATTGAGCTAAAAATAAAAACAGGTACACATTAACAATCCAAAATAATCTTTAAAAATTTTAAATGCTCTAGGTTACATTTTTAATACCATTCAAAAATACCTGGATATTCCAATAGTAAAATCATACTTTCATGAAAAGTACACCATTTTTCTATTCAACCCGCATTCATAATAAACCACTGGTTTCTACTTTTTCTTCCTCCTAGTTACCCTTTTGATGAAGATTCAAAAGACATTGGCCAAGAGATCTGCTCCAATCATGATAACTATAACTTACAAGAATCTAATAATCAAGCAAATTGAAGACTGTATAGTACACATTTACAACAGATTTGCTAGATACAGGGCAGGTGCAAATAATGAAAATATTATATAATTAATAAAATAAATGTAACATCATACCTGGGCAACTATGGCCCTACCTACTTATTTTTTAAGTTGTAGAAAACATATGTAAAGAGAAGTTGGTTGGATTACTATGGCCAATAAAAAACAAAACACACTAACATGAAAACTTAATGTATTATATTGTGCCTATGTTTAGAATTTTTTTAGATTTTTATCTTGGATATGCAGTGATGTTAAAGAATGGGAGACTCAATGGTCTCTTGTGCTTAGATTTTATAATTGTATTAACTGTTCAATAAATTCTTAATATTCACCTATTAATAAATCCTAAACTTTTTGAAAATTTTTCAATTTCTCTCAGTAAATATTTTTTTAGGTTTACCTTTATTGTCTGTTATACCTTGGGTGATAGTAAGAGCGACACTTGATGATCGCTTATGCTGGACTGCTTATTCAAACCATAATTATTTTTTACTAATCAGGATTCCCATCACTGTTTCGATTCTTGTAAGTGCAATTTTGGTAAATTTCAGTAATAATTTAATTTTCTGTAAGTGTAGCTTCAGTAAAATTTATGAAGAGTACACTGTTCATGATGATTAATTACATGAATAGTGAATTGTTTATAATACAAATATTCTTGTTAATATTATCAGTTATAGCTTTAAGTGAGTTTTTAACTTTAAATTGTCTTTATATATAAGTCAAAAACTCATTATTCTTTCTTTTCTTTTTTGCATCTCTATTTTTCCATAATAATAAAAATACACAAAGTACTAGGTATATCTTAACTAGACTTAAACCATTTTCATTCTAACCAGCTCAATTATAGATTTATTTATTTTTAAATTAATTTCAAATTAATCTTTTTATTTTCAGTTGAACTTCGGACTTTTCCTTAATATAGTGAGGGTTCTTCTATTAAAACTTACTGCATCTATATCAGAAGAAAAAAGACGTTTCAGGTACAGGTGAGATTTATTATTTTCAAATAGAAATTAAAATTTTTAATGATGATTTCTGACTAATGATTTCTGTACACCTATATACAAGACTAAAGGCAGTGCAGCATCAAAAAATAAAATGTAAAAAAAAACCACATACTCGTGGAATTGAGTAATCTCCTCTTTCAAAGTCAGTTAAAAGTTGTAATTAACTGAACAGCAAAATGCAATTAAATTTATTATATTAGGATCTATTTTAAGAATATCTGAGGTATATTTTATTTATATAAATGGGTAAATACATTTTATTTGTTTTATTTTTCTTTTCTTAGCATCTTAGCATAACTTCAGGTCAAAGCTGTGCTCAATACTTTTATTTTATATCTTATTCAGCATATACTATAGTTTGTGTAATATAATATAAGTGTATGTATTATATTAAAGTAAATATAATATATTTTATCTTTATTATTAAACTTAATTAATATTTCTTATCTGTTTTTATTCTATATGACTTTTTTTTTTCTGTGTGTCAAGTATATTGGTTTGCTATTTGTGCATAAATCAATAATTACCAGCATTTATAAAAAAATTATTTTGTATGCTAAAGAATTAAATGTCATTCTTCTTTTATCTTATTAATAATAATAATGTTTTATTGAATAATAATAATTACAAATTATACACAAAAGAGACAAACATTGTACGGCATGGAAATCCGTCTGCCTCTTTTATCTTATTGTAATAAAAAGGAAATTATTCAAGTTCTTCTTCATCATTAGCTTTGTTTTAATATGAAAATAAAATTATTGAAACTTAGATCATTTTCATTAAATTAGTGATCAACTTTGTCATGGTAAGAAATAATTTGATTTTAGGAGATGGGCAAAATCAACCCTCGTCCTCATGCCATTGTTCGGTGTTCATTATGCTATCTTTCTTGGTATGCAATATGGATTCGATGAATGGGTGGAACTTATTTGGCTTCTATGCGATACCACTTTTTCAAGTTTTCAGGTACAATGTTTCTCTTTTGTTTTCATACAAAGTAACTTCACAGAAGATAATGTAAATAGTTTATAAGTTAGATAAGTGGAACTATTATTGTAATGAACATACCCCATGTCAAATATTTTGAACATATACTCTAAATCAAAGTTTATCCTATCAATGGTTAATATCCAAAGAAGTCTGCTTCTTAAAACAATATTCTTCTTCTTAATGTAGGTGTAAAAAAGAGCACAAAAGTTCTTTTTTTTTTTTTTTTTTTAACTCACTTTTAGACTTTATTGTGTTTCTTCTTCTGTTCCATTCAAAGATAAATTTAATAATTAGCTTAATAGTCAAAAAATCTTGGTGCCAAAAAAAAAAAAAAAAAAAAAAAAAAAACAAATGGCTTAATAGCCTTTCTTTTGCTGAGTATTTACTTTTTGCTTCTTTCCAGTAATAATAAAACTATAATTTGGAGTAATAATAAAAATAAAATGCTTGGTAAATCTAAAGATCAGCCTTAAAACAACCTTTCCACCTCCAGTTTCAAAATCTAGTATTAGAATGGATAGAAACTAAAAATGAGTTCTCAGGAAAAATAATAAAACCCTTTTTGCAAACTACTGCTTCAATTTCTATTGTTTAGTTTAATGACCAGTATCCTCAAATCCGATTTCTTTGTAGTAAACAAATGCCTTGTCATTAAGAGATACTTAAGTTTAATAATATGTAGAAACATTTTTAATGTGGTATTACTGATATAATAAAATGTCCCTGCATATTTGCAACGCGCATATGAGAATTAAGCAGATACTGAATAATACTTAAATAGAAATACAAACTAGCATGTATAAGAAAACATCATTCAAATGCTAAATCACCTAGATAATTATAGGTTGAAGATTTTCTCAATTATTCATTTTCCCATACATGTAATTTTGAAATTAATAATTCCCCAATTATACCTGATTTTTTGACAGACTTTATATTTCTGCTATGAATTTTAACAGGGATTTTTTGTGGCTGTACTTTATTGCTTTTTAAATGGAGAGGTCCAGGCAGAAGTTTTAAAAAGGGGCAGAAATCAACAGCAAGCATATAGCATGAGTGAAAAATCATCAATGCCAATAATGGGAATCTTTCGAAATAAGAAAAATAGAAAAAGAGGTGGAAGTAAGTGTTTATTTATTTTTTCAGAATAGTTTTGTTGTAAATACTTTATTGAACCAGCATAAAATTAGCTATAGAAACAAATTTAGTTATTGTTAAATGTAGTATGCTTAGTGAATGTTTCATGTATAATTAAATTTTCTTCAGGGACCTGAAATCGCTATTCATATCTTAAAGATGGTCCAGGAATAAACTCAGGTAAGTCATTTTTTTCGAGATTGAAATAAATTATACTCTAACAGATAATGTGTATTAATAATGTTCTCTAAAACTGGCAGTTAATCTATTGGTTTAACATTAAAAATGCACGAATGTAAAATGTCTTCTTTTTGTTTTGTTAATAATGTATTAATTAATATAACCGATTTTATTCCTGGAACCTTTAATACACGGTGTTATACAACATTAATAAAACAAACAAAAATTAATAAAACATTCATCTGAGAGATATCTAATTGTACTTGAGGAAACCAGAAACAGCATGACTAATCAAGAGCTAACAAAAAATATTAAATAAAAAATCCAGCATGTGAATTACACACTCCAATAATAATTTTTGAATAATTGTTTTTATAATCATACCACTGCATTGTTACAGCTATCAGCCATGTGGTCACTTTGTAATAATTATTTTTAGTTATATGTTGTCTACTAACTATGTTAAGCCTTATCCAGACTGTTAGATATGCTGCACGATTTTGGTCTCTGAGACGTAACTAAGCTTGTCTATGTAGACATGTCTATAGATATGATGCGAGACTAAAGGTCTAATGTCTCACGTTCGGAACGGACATGTTGTGCAATGATAGAATAGTTTATTTTTCAGAGATAAATTATTATAGCCCCTAATAAAATAACAAAAAAATATAACCGTTTAAAATTAAATTATACGAGGAGAAAGAAAAACTGTTCCCTCTTCTAATTCAAACATTGGCTTTTAAAATTATACTTTAATTATTCAGTAGTGTTTTTTCTGATTTTTTTTCTAAAAAAAGAGTAAACACTCAATGTTGACTTGCTACTTGTAAAATGATTTTAGTTTTAAGCCTCGCACCCCCTGTTCTATTTACCTAGAATTTTTTCATTTGTGTGTTTGGATTGGAAATTGTATTTTAAGAAGAATTTAAATACTAATGCCATAAAATGTTTGTAATATTAACGGATTCAGTAAATAGAGAAATGTCTCACATTTAATGAAATACCTCAAGTCTCCTGACTACACTATTCTATGTTATCAAGAGTGTTGAAAAATATTTATTTTAAACTTTAATAAGGGGAGGCTATAATATTGCAAAAGTTAATCTTTTTGGATTTCTTTGACATGGGTGTCTACTCTTATGTTATCGAGGGTGGAGTTTTTTTTTTTTTTAATAATTATTATCAATTAATCATAATTACTGTGTTTTGTCATAATAACAATTACAGGGAAAAAAATCTGTTGAATTTTGATAAGTCAGGCTAATATTGAAAAAACTAACCTTTTTTTCAGATTTCTTTGACACAAGGATCTATTAGTTTTTTTACTGAGGTCCACTTTTCTGAGAGAATAACTTTTGGGGGATAAAACATTAAAAAGTTAAGATTAGCAGATTTTTTTATTAGTTAAATTACAGGGTCCTTAATAACTTAGCGATTATTATGTTCTAGAAAAAATAACTTTTTTAAATTTTAGAGGGGTGCTAATATGGAAACAAGTAAATTTTTTGTTTTTATTTGATACCATATTTTGTTTTTTTAAATAATATTACGATTCACTTAAATGAAAATTAATATTTTTTCATAAAAGGTGACTGGTAATATAAGAATATTTCATTAAAGAAATTCCAGAAGGTTAAATTTTTCAATATTAGAGCACCTCCTACCCTCACAAAAATCAAAATTAATATCTTTTTCAAAAAATCCTCTCGATAACATAAGAATTGACTCTCAAATTAAATAATTCCCAAAAGGTCATTTTTTCAATATTAGAGCCTTTATCAAACTCAAGGGCTTATATTTATCAAACTCAAAAATAAATATTATTTTTCAAAAACACCACCATCATTAACTCAATTATAGAATCTTTTAAGAATCCAAAAAGGATAGTTTTATAAATAGAAGGGTACCCCCCATGAACTTAAAATAGATATTACATCGTAATCATATAGTATCCTAAAGTAGTGGGTTACACCGGGTGAACATGAAGAAGCTATTCAAATAGACTTGGAAATGGTTGAAATTTAAATGGAAAAGGTTGAATTTGTTTTGGAAATATTAATACTCTCTTGACAATCTATATACCGCATTTTTAGAGAGTCTAATTCCACATCTATAGGCATGGTCTGCTAGTGTGCACTAGGTTTAATGATATACCATTGAAGATTACTACATTTTTTTGTTATATGTATTTCATTTTTTCTATTTTAAGGTTGTTTTTTTTTTTGGGCATGAAAGTCATCTAAGAAAATATTTTAGAATTTATATACCGACATAAACAAAGATAGAGACAATAGTAGTAATACGGAACTTAGTTCCATTTACTTTAAAACAGCTTCAAGAATAACTTAAAAGAAGTTAAAATGAATTAGCTATAGAGGGAACTGTCATGATTGATGCTCTGGATGGAGATATGGGTTGCCATTGTTGATAAAAAAATAACTTCATAAAATACCTATTTTTGGGTTTTCTCAGTTCTAAAATTAATCACCTTCCAATAGGAAAGTAAACAAAATCAACTAAATTTTAAAAAATAATATATGTTTTACATTATGTAAATCATTTTTTTTATATAATCCACACTTCAATTTACAAGTGCTATTTGGACTTCTATATAAAAATTAATTTTGTCCTAAAATAAATATTTTGAAGAGAGGAAATTAAAAATTGGTAATATATAACTATTACCAAGGCAAAGCTAATAATTACTCTATAGGAAATTTCTATTTTTTAACATTTCTTTGTGGGATCAGTCAAAAACAACACTGATTTCTACATCTCTATATTATTCTATACTTATGTGGATGTGAAATGTTTAAATTATTATTATTTACATGAAAATAAAAATGAAATCATGTGTATTTCATATCATTGAACAACTCCGATGATATCATTTCATGAAATCATATGCGTATTTATATCATTAAAAAAAATATTATTATTATTAACTAAACATTTACCTGTTAACAATTTTAACCTGCCTTCCAATTTCTACAATTCATATCCTTAATCCTGCCTACGAAAATATGACAATGTCATATATTTGGTGATTATCTAATACATTCTTAATCATATATTGAGGTCTGATCATGATGAGGGCAAGGTCAATGCCTCAAAATTTACTTTTTTTCCATTCCAGAAGCCTTTATAGCTTTTACAAGTTAATAATGATTACATTAAAATACTTGATGTACATACCATTCATTGCTGTCTACATCCATTGCCTGTCAAGATAGGCATCCTCATTGAGCTTTATGTCATTGATTGTTGATTTTTTATTGAAACAGATTATAATCCAATTAGAAAAGTTATTTGAGGAGGTGGCTGCAATGAGGGCTGTTGTTGCCGCCAACTCCTCATTTGTAAAGCTAGCAAAGTATAATATAGTAATGATAAAATTGGAAATATTCCATCATAATTTTTATTTATAAATTCCATTTGACTTCTGAAGGTTTTAAACAAATACATCTGAAAATTTAATGATAGTCAATCAATATTTTGCCTGGCATAGATAAACAAATTTATTTTAAAAGTATATAAACAACTTTAAGGTAAGGCATACATATTTAATTATCAATATTAAAATGTAATAAAGCATATTACAAGGGATAGCCAAGCGGACTTTGCAGCACAGACAATTATCCTCTTACTCCATGGTAAGTAAGCTAGTACCGAAAACAAATCAAAATGGATAAGAGCAGTGACTTAACAATATATATTTCATACATATTTTCCAGAAATCATGGGGCTTTCCTTGCGAAATAGTTATATAAAATTTATATGACGGTAACTCTCATTTTAGAAAATAAAATGTTAATTTGTGCAATTATGGGGTAATTCAATTATACATAATAACAATGCTTCAGTTACCTTGTTATTGGAATCCACTGTTCTTAAGTATACCTTATGTCTCATTCCTTCAAATATCTCTTTTATGAATATAAATAATGATTCAAATGAAAAACAAAGTTACCAAACAATTATATATGATACTAAAAAAAATAGCTTTAATAACCTTTTGGTTCATTATTTCCATTCAGATTAATTTGTTATTACTGATGTCCCAGAGAGATTATTGGTTGCATGAACCTGATTAAAATCTTGATTTACTCCACTTAGTTTTCTTTGACCTAAAAAGTTGTAATTTATATTGGGGGGGGGGGGTATTTTTTTTTAAGTATCCCCAAGGATCACTCAATCCTAAAATGCTTAAAATTTGATCTTTACTTTTCATTACCTCTTAAGGGAGGCTATGAAACAAATTCGTAATCATCTGAGCTTGTTTAGCTTCAATTAGGCAATAAATAAACAATTATATATATATATATATATATATATATATATATATATATATATATATAAATTGTTTTCAGGCAAAAGTTGTTAGCAGTTAGTTATTTTAGTACTTCATTTATATCTGAAACAAGACTTTAAACAATTTTATTCTTAACAATATTGAAACATGTCCTATTCACATGACTGAATCGAAACGAGTGTTTAAGAATTACCCTACCCTACTCAATCCAAATGAGCTCAGATGATCATAATTTTGTTCCTGGACTCTCAGCTATTCTTCATTTATAAAAGTTTTGAGTTCTGGATTTATTTATATTAAATGATAGTTCAATATATCAAGTAAAATAAAACTATGGTTAGCCACTGTGTAATTATTGTATTTATTTATGAGAGTGAAGATTTCATTTTTAAAAGTTATTTTATAATATTTATTTTTTAAATGAAAACGTTACATCTGACTTTCCCCTTAATTAATATATTTAGACATAACGTGGATAATGTTCTTCACATTTATTTCAATCAACTACTTTAAAAAAAAAGAAGAGAATATTACAGAGTTCAGTGTTTAATATTTTACCAAACAATCATATCCTTGTTATTACAGAAATTATAATTCTTTTTTATTTTTAGGCACAATTGAAAGTTGTATGACCAGTTTCATATCAAGTGTTACTGCTGATCCCCAAAGACGAATGACTTTACAATCAAATGATGTTAATCAGGTGGGCCAAATTTTTTATTTCAAAAGTTTTAGTGGCAATTGATCCTTGCTCTATTAATAATATATTGACTCTGAAGTCAACTTAAATTTTAGTTATTTAATTAAGTATCAGTTGTACTTTAATTGTAACCATATTATCTTTTTATATTACAATTGATCTAGAAAAATTAATATCTCAGGAATAACCGAACCAAGTACACTTAATGTTTTATTTACACTAATTTGTATTAACTTTTTTTGTATATGTTGTGCTGAAAACTCTAATATGATATGCTATACCTGTTTCTTTCACTATTTTAATTTAATTCAACTAATTGATTCATTTATTAATTTCTACTCTATATCCGTATATTTAATTGTTTGAATATTTTTCTTCAGTGAATAGTGGTAATGCTGTTTACTTTATCCATGATTGCTAATGACAGAATATTGCGAGAAAATAAGCTCGGCGAGAATTCATAACCTAGAGGTATTTTTTCAAACAAAAGATCGGAAGATCGATATTTATTCCATGGGCCCTCATAAATATTATCTGGCCCAGGGCAGATTCCAACATAACAATAAGAAATCTTTTGATATTTACAATATATATTGATTAACTTAGTAATATATTTTTTAAATAAAAATTAAAATGTTTAATGAAATTCTGCATTGCACTGTTTCAGTTAAATGAATCTAAAATGGAAGCCTCACTTCTGCAAAAAGGAAGCATGCTAAAGAATGATATGGATATTAATAATTAAGTTGTATATAAAAACTGCAGTTACCTTTAAATATTTATAAGTATAAAAGAATCTTGTAAATATGAGCTTAAGTGTTATAATAAGTGTTTAATTCCCTGTGTACAAATATTTTACGAAATAGCTGCCTGTCTAGATTTAATTTCGCACTTGTATTAAAAATTTAAATACATTTTATAAATATACATATATACATATATATATTTTTTATTTTTAAATTAGGCTTAATTTTTTTATTATAATGATAATATTCCAAAGAATGTTTCAGAATAAAATATTTTATATTGCTTAATAATTATTTCCATTAAAAAATTTGTATAATGTTAAGGAAAAAAACCAAAAGGTCAACAAGGTAAAGAAAGACTTTACATGACATTTATTAACTAAATATTGTATCATAGGTAATTTACTATAAGTTGAAAATATCTTAATTTTTTAAACTTTAACCTAAGTTCCTTTAAAATAATTGATAAGTTTGTTGCTAGTCTAATTCCATATTTTGAGGCCTGCTCAACCACTGTGGCCCATGTTACCAACCATATGAATATTATGGAACAAAGTGTTACCATATTCATGGGCGTCACCAGCACCAAATTATTGGGGGGGCTCAATATTCTCCAAGATAGACAAAAATTTGATAGGCTAAAAGTTGAAATAATAACACCTAAAAATAGCTGATGGGACATTTAATTCCTCCTCTAACCATCTATTTTAAGCTATTTATAGTTTCTTAAAACTTGTCAATTTATGTCTCAGTTAGAATATAGGTAGTTGCAAAGGGTTCATATTGAAGGATGCGGGCCGAAATTTCTTGATTGAATTTTATTCAAGTTCTCCTTCTGATCTTGATCCTACTAATTTCATTGCTTTCCATCAACTTCTATAAGCTTCATCGAGTTGATGGAAAGTAGGATCAAGCTGCTTGGTTTAAAAATAAATGGAGACCCATTCCAGAGATCAAACTTTGGAACATAATCCATAAAACAATAAAGCTCAAGCTGAAATAAAAATTATATAATTAATCAAATTTACAATGCACCTGATGATGCTTTTGAAAAAGTTACACGGCTCCAATTAGTGCAAATAAAGAATCAGATGGAGAAATTGGGTATAATCAATCAACAGAGAAAGCTGTTCTCTCTGGTTCAACTGATTGGTTAAACTCGGTCAAATTCATATTTTTATTTAATTTTTCACATAAGGGGGGAAGTCCCCTCCAGCCAAAATATTGGGAGGGGGCACGTCTCTCCTGCCCTCCCCCGGTGGTGACGCCCGTGACCATAGTCAAGCATACATTGTAAATTAAATGTGATAAATGGCATATATATTGCCCTCTTTTTTATGTTACTGAAAAAATATTTGAATGAATTTTTAAATTTTTTAATATGTGAAAACTAGCATTCCCCATTTGAAGTATTATATCATCCCTCTTTACATATCCTAAAATAAAAATACTAGTAATTGTTAAAGTTTTATTTGTTACCAAAAAACCAATAGGGTTCTTGTTCATTTCCTGTTACTGCATCAATGTTAGTTTTAACTGCATGTATGTATATATTTAGAGAGAGAAGTTCAATGTTAATATAATTATAAATGTTTACACCATAGAATTAAATAAATAGGGATATATTGAATTACTTTTTATTATTTCTCACCACAGCTGTTTCATTTTCCATTTCATAATTCATTTTATAATAAACTATATTCAAGTTTAACAACCTCCTGAGCTTTATATATTATAAAATTAATGAGGGATGCTTAAATTTCCAAAAGATGACAGTGATGGAATCCTTGCTTTATCAAATTAATTTTAACATGCTATTCCAACAACTTATCTGTCCACCAGCATTTCCATTCTTATGTAATCAAATAATTTTTACTTAGAATTTTATGTGTTGCATTAGCCTACAAACCCTAAACTAAACCATAAAATGAAAAAATCTTCATTTTTACATGTCCACTTGATTAAAACTAATTATATTGAATTAAGCAGGGTTTTATGTAACCATGAATGACCTTTATAGCTTAATAAAGGGTCATTCAACCTAGCTCATCATCACATAGTTTCACTTAATATAAAATGTTCACTTGATTAAAATTATTTATTCTGCATTAAATACTGTTTTATATTTCTGAACCTTTATCAAGCTGCTTATCCTCCCATAGTTTCACAAGTTAAAATGATCAAACATAAACTATCACCACAATATTTCTTCAAATTGAATTAATATACAACAAATTCATAGTTGTTGATTCAGGTAAATCTAATTATTGATTGACAACATATGTTACATATGTTAAAAGTTATATTAAGATTAAAAATATTTTAGTTTTTAGTTAGATTATTCAAATTTTGCAGGAAAATAAAACTTTAACATTTTCCAAAAAATATCATATCTAAATTTCAGTTGCTAGTAAACTTATTTTTCATAAGTTTTTGCAATAAATAAGTAAAAGCATTTACACTTAGCATTTTCTTCATAAATAATTTGTTCTATTAAAGAATATGACGTGAAAATAATGAACAGGACGATTCAGTTAAAATTTTTAAATTATTAAATGTCATTTGTAATAATAAATGATCATAATTCTCAGCACATTAATTACAGTATAGTTCCCACAAAAAATGCTATAAATGATGCAGCTACTTCAAATGTTCTCAGTCTAGCCAACATAGAATTTCATATTTTTCGAAAATAATAATAAATAAAATTTATTTAAAAACTCTATGTGTTATTAAATAAAATTACAATTTAGCTATAAATTATTATAATTCAGTTGTATATTATTTTAGATAACCTGGATTATCTAATAAACAATACAAACTAATTATTACTACTACTTATAGTATTTATTTTTATCTTTTAACGATACATACCGGTATTTATCTTATTAATCATTGCTTATATTTTGCATAATATTATTTTTTTAATACCATAACGGTATTAATTTAAGGATTACTTTTATAATTGTGATTTTTTTTACATCACTTAGGATGTCATTTAACAGTAACTCACGGGTCACATGATATTTCGTTTTCAATAAAGTGACCTTTCTTTTTTATCTCAAATAAATATAATAATCTAACTTGGATTAGGGGATTTTTTTATTTTTTCTGTTGCATTAACGAAAAAATGGAAGTAATTAACAATGCTTTGAAACATGGGCGGATCCAGCCGATCGTCCTAAAGGGGAGGGGGCTGCAGCCCCCCTGGATCTGCTAATCAGTTTTTTTACCTTTATGTTCCTTTCCCACAACTAAAATTATACTTGTTCTGCACATTATTTGTTCTTTAACTTGCTTCCTTACATTAAGGAAAGTCAAATTCTATCTTTTAATGACGAAAAATTTTCCAAAGGGAGGGGCTGCATATATACCGTTTTAAGGTCCAAAGGATACTACTTGCAAAGGATATTACATGAAACTGTCTCCGACAGGAGTTGAAAAAGGCAATTCCCCACGTATGAGCCGTTGGTAAGATAGAGGGAAAGTTGAGGCAGAGCGTCGTTTCCTAAGACCCACCAGTAAAAGTGAAAGACAGCTAGGTCCTTCCAAAAGGTCCACCCGCCCTTAGAGGTTACAACCTTCGATGTCCCACCTCCCGTTTTTTCTTCATTTGCAATCATCTACAGTCTTGACTGTAATTTTATAAGCAGAAGTAGATTCTCAATCAACTGAAACATACAGAATAAACTCTTTTCTCACAATTCCATAATCACTTAATAGGCGTTTCATGCTTCCAAGGGAAGCAGGAATTTCGAGATTAAAAAACAAGAAAAAGAAAAACAGAGAGCTGCCCTCACAAAATGTCCAGATCCGTAACTAACGCGATCGCAATTTTGCACGCCCACTGTAACTGGCGTGCGGTTATAACTTCGATTATATTAACCGAGTAAAATTCACCCAATTCAACATAACGTAACCAATTGTATATTCTAGCCTGCATATTCTATATTCTTCTTTTGATTCATCCTTCCTCGGTCAGAATATTGTAAGAAACACTTAATTTTCAGACCTTCAGGCGATGTTCAACCCTTAATGTAAGTGGTCACTTTTTACATCCTTAAAGTACAGTTGAAAGTTTTATAAATCATAGTTCTCATGTTTCGGGTCAGATGGCGCGATAGTTCGATCGATAGATAGATAGCATTCTTAGGATCTCAATATTTATATTTATGTAATATATTTATCTACGGCTTCAAACGTTTTCCTTTTTACCTCAATATCAGCAAAATCGTCACCAATTCTAGGGCTAACCATTAATTTTGTTTTATTCGTATTTATTGCTAGATGAAGTTCTTTACCTGTTTTAATCAATGATGTCGTTTAGTTTTTTTTTTTTCATTTAGTCATTTAGTTTTTTCTTGTCATTACCAAGCAGAACCACCGGCATTACCGAGCACGGATATATTTCTTCCATGAATCCAAGAATACAATAGACGAAACCAACTGTAATCTTTTTTTCGTATATTTCGTTTTTTTAACTCATTTCAAATACCTTCTTTCTCACATTGCACTTTACAGACATTGTAGATTTATCATTATACATACACAAATCCTAAAATCATGCACAACTTCAGTGAATATTTTGGTCAATATTGGTTTTCGAAAATGTTGAGAAATTTATCATTTGTTACAGGTAAAATCAAACTTATATTTGGGTGTAAAATAAGTATGTATTAAAGACCTGTCTTATAATACTAGACAATTTTTAATAATCTACAGTATATTGGTGCAGTATAAACGGAACGGTTGGTGACTGTTCCATTTTTCTGTTGAAAGGAGGTTTCCGTTAACTGGGGGTTTCTGGGAAAAAAAAAAAAAAAGACCTAAGAAGATCTTAAGAGCTACTGATCTAATAGAACGGAAAAACGAAAATACCTTAAAAAGGGGAAGTAAAACATCTGTGGAAACCACCAGAAACTGTGACTTTTCGCATAAAATGATATCAAACTATGGTTTAAAAAACCGAGCATATTGATCCCAGGATTCGAAGATCTACAGAAATAATTTTCCCATTATTGAGAGGGTCATTGCCTATTTACGTCGAAAAAAACTTTCCATTCCCGTTGATTAGAGTGTACGGCATGAGGGGGGGGGGGGGTGGATTCTTTCTCTGAGAAAATCAGGACTTACCCTTTCCGGTATATTCCAGTGCTAAATTAAACCTCTCAAAGAAATAGTTACCGAACCTAATTTTATCGAGTGTTTTGGTAATACACATTTCCACAAAGTTTACTAATACAAGGTGGGCCAACCCCCCCCCCCCCCCACTCACATCCCTATAAATTGCATATCGTTGTGATATCGAAAAGCTTGTGATAAAAGATTATGAAAAAACAATGTTCCCAGCATTGGCGGATGGAGCTGCAGCCCCCCCCCCTTTGGAAAATGTTTTGTCATTTAAAGCTAGAATTTAACTTTAATAAAAACAAGAAATTAAGGTAAAAAACATATAATATGCAAAAAAAGATGAGTTTCAGTCGTGGTTCATACAGTTAAAAAAAAAAAGCTTATTAACAGTTCCAGGGTAAGGGCTTAGGGGTCTGAAGCCCCCCCCCTTTCCTACCGGCTGGACCCACCCATGGTTCCCAGAAAAAAAGTTGGCGGTATGGCAATTTTTACCATTTTGATGGAAACTCTTACTTCAACCACTATAACTCAACATCTACCCTATATGGAAAATGTTTCAGATAAAACTTTTAGAACATTAAATTTAGCATGAAAAACCTCCTTTTTAAAAAAAAAAAATTACTACTTTAAAAAAAAAAACTCCTGCGTGGGGATACAAATAAAAACTTAAAAAGTATTCGTAGTGCTTACTTCCTTATTTTTGTAAAGTCTAGGGGGATATGACTGAGGGTCTCTTTACAATCGGCTGGATCCGCCCCTGGTTCTTCCCTACTCATTTGATTCCAAACTGGTCGTCCTTCGATCAATGGAAGTTAAGGAGGTTGATTCCACAATGCTATTATTGCCGATAGAGTTTTGGGGACTAATTGTTAAGTTTTACTATTTCAAAGAATTTGGACACATTAGTTTTTCCTTTGTCAAATAGAAGTCCTACCTCTATAAAGAAAATCTGGTGCGATAAGAGCAACACAACTTTCACTTAAGAATTTACTTAGATTAGAAATCGTCGTGTTTCGATAATATATAAACGTCATTCCTCATCTTCACACATGTCTCCACATTTATATGCTTATATTTGTATATATCCATAATTTATAGAGTATCTTTATTGCACAACTTGAACGTTCTCAGAACTTTTCGATTCATTATTGCTTGTTTCTTTTATTAAGGGACCTAATTTCATCAACAGTCGAGTTTTTTTTTTTTTTTGCTTGTAAATCTTACTATCGATAGCGGAAGATTTGTAATTAAGAGTGCAAAATCGATGCAACGCATGCTGAGTAAGTCAGTAATATTGTAATAATAATAATGCTTTTATTTTTATTTAGGGATTAACCCTATACAAATAGTTAGCCATACAAGATATAACAACATTATAAGCCATAAATTATTTAGCAATACAAATAGAAATAATAACAAAAGTAACATTAAGAACGTTAACAAGTACCTCCATATATAATTGGAACTGGCATATGATTAAATATTTAGTAATTTTACGTAAATCAACAAAATTTTGAGAATTTCAAATCTTAAATAAACAATATATACGCATTCTAAACAACATTAATAAATATGAACACATAAATAAATAAATATAAACGTATTTACAAAATCATAAAACACATATCCCTAATAAATAAATTTATTTATCATAATATTCTTAAATTTTTTTTTATAAAAATATTTGTATATTATCTTAAATTATTCATTAGTCACAAAGGACCTCAAAAGTAGGCATCTAGAAAAATAATAATATATTTTAGATAGTAAGTCATTGGTTTTTACATTTAGAAATTCGGTAAATTGTGGAATGTTCATGTTTTCGGCGTCTGGAATATTATGCTTTCTAAGCTCAGAGTATATCGGGCAAGAAACAAACAAGTGGTAGAGTGTCTCTTTTGCAAGGAGATTACAGATTGTACAATTTAATTGGGGATTAATAATGTAAACTGAGTTTTTATATGTAATTTTTACAATATGATTACCGGATAGTCTAAGCTGTACCAACATTCGAAGCATGGGAAAGTTACTTTCTAGTGATAAATACGCTTGGAGGATTATTTGTGGATCCCATAAGTTGACATAAAATGGGCTGGATGCCGAACTCTTTAATTTAGCCTTATCCTCTTCTATTAAATATGCTTTTAAACTATTTAAAATAACAGGTATTTTTCCTTTTAACTCTTTTGGGTCATCTATTGAAGTATCCGATTTTTTCTAAAATTAGGTGAATTTGTGCGAGCCAATTATATTTTATATTTTTTTCCGGTTGAGTTATATACTGCTGTTTTAATTTTATGAGGCATTATTTCGGGTATCTTTCGTCCTTCATTTCTAATAATTTTAACATAAGTTTTAAAGTGTGTTTCATTAATATATAAGTGGAGTGAATCACATTAAATTCCAGCCTGACGATCCATCCCGGAGTATTTCGGTTTAAAGAAAATAAATTTTTGAAAAAAGTTACATGTGCTCTTTCTATAATGTTAAGGTACCTGAGTCCCCAAATTGGTGCGGCGTAAAATAATACACTCATGGCTATGGCGTCATTTACTTTCAACCTGCCCTCCATGCTAGGAATTGTGGATTTTCGACAAGTTTTAACGACGCTTCCAACTGCAATTCTAGTTTTTGACTCATTATAATAATGAGTTTCGCAGCTTTAATGCCTAGCCCTGAGCTGGAAAACAACACTCCCAAATAAGTTTATTACGGCACCTTTCTACCAATTTTCCCTCAAAGTAAAATTCTTTCATATTTTTATTCCTGCCCTTATGAAAATAAATTAACTTCGTTTTTTTTTTTTAATGTTTACTTCTAAACCAATTTCTTTGCAGAAATCGCTCAATATCTGCAACTTTGTTTGGACATCCGTCACACTATCACCGAAAATCACTAAGTCGTCAGCATATAACTCCATAATAACATCGCAGGTGTGCGTGATCGGAATGCCGTGGTGTGTCCCATTAGCTCTAAAAAAGTCGTCAATGTCGCTCAAAAACAAACTGAAATGGTACGGGCTAAGAACCTCCCCCTGCAGAACCCCTTGAGTAACTTCGACACTATTCGATATTTTCCCATTTGCTCTTACTTTCATAGTGATTTTTTTATAAATATTCATAAGGAGTCTCACTATTTTTGGGCTTACACCTAGCTGAAAGAGTTTGTTCCATAACAGGCGATGGTTTGGGGCATCGAACGCTCGTTTAAAATCAACGAAAATCGCAAACACATTTCCCTTTTCCTTTTTCAGTTTCAAGTGCACAATGGATTTCAATGTAAAAATATTATCGATGCATCCGCGCTCCTTCCGGAAGCCCGATTGTGCTTCAGGTAATACCTTCACCTCGTCATCCCAAATCATTAACCTGTTTAATAACATTTGCGAAAATATTTTCATTATTACGTTAACGAGTGATATCGGCCGATAATTATCAGGTTGGTTCGTGTTTCCTTTTTTGTGGATTAACACCGAAATCGCCTCACACCACTTATCAGGAACTTCCTCTAGATTTAGAATTTTACTAAACATATTTAAAACATATAACTTCCAGTTTTCTGGGAGATTTTTGTAAAAATCGGGTGTTATATTATCGGAACCTAATGACTTTCCCGTCTTTAATTTGTTTAAGGAACTATCAAGTTCATCCTGGCTAAATGGTGTGTCTAATAAAGGATGAGTTACACCAAAATATTGATTTATACTTTCCTCTTTAGGAGGATAGAAATATTTAAAATATGTTTCCCATTGTTCCACTGAGATAGGGTTATTAAAATGAGCTTTAAACCGATGCTTATTCACCGTTTCCCAAAAAAAATTTGAATTAGTAATATCAGACAATTGTGCCATTACATGTTTTTCAGATTGTAGCTTCTTTTGTTTGATCAAATTGCAATAGGTCCCGTTTAGATTTTATGTAAATGTCTGTTAATTCTAATGTATAGTTCCCTTTTTTAAAATTAAGTAATTTAATCTTGATTTCCATTTTTCCATCCAGAGAGCCGAACGACACTCTTGGTCAAACCATGGTTTACTAACGGTATGTCCTTTGCTCCATCTCGATTTTTTAACCTTACCACTCAAATTTGCCGCCTCGAAAATCTCCTCGGTTAAATTGAGATATAACTCGTTTAAATTACTCATTATATCTTCAACCGACTCTAGGAGACAGCTGCATTCGATCCCTAAACATAATCATTTCTAAAGGGTCCCACTTTAATTTATAATTAGTCGAATAATTGTATTTATCATTATTCACTTTATAATTCAAAGGTATTGTCAGAATGACTTTAACTGGTTAGTGTGTTGAATGAGTACTGACGTTATCAACTATAAGGTCGTAAATATTATTAATTTTATCTAAATCACACCATACTAGATCAATAATACTACTCCCCAGTGATGCAATGTTTGCGTACATAGCTAGGTTATCGCAAATAGTATTATTTTCTAATACAAAAGAATTATTTTCCATTTCTTCTATTAGGTGAACTCCCCTTTTGTTTGTTTTAAGATCTAATGTGGTTCTGGTAGCCGAGATATTATTGCTAATTAAAATATTTGAATCATATTGATTTAAAATACCTACTTTTGCATTAATATCCCCTCCCAATATTATCAACTTTCCTTTGTTTTTATTTTTAATTTCACTAACCGAATTACTGAAAATTTATGATATAATCTCAAAATCTAATGATGGCTTGAAATAAAATAATCCTACTACAAAGTGTTCATTAGGCTGTATCACTTTTACATTAACAAATAGCCAGTATTCACATCTCTCTAATAATGCCACGTCGTATAGATCATTTCGGTAGAGAATCACTAGACCACCGCACAGTGGTTCAAAATGACCAATTTAGGGACAAAACCCTTAACAGGTCACAAATGGCGATTAAATGTATAAATTCCATGGTTTTTTGGGTCGCTGAATCGATTTATGCCACTTTCAAAGCTGTAATATATCATTTTAAGGGTTACAGGGTAAAACAAATACGCATTTTAAAAAATAAAATTTTGATTTTTCTTCGATCGTAATGAATAATATAGGAACCAACAGAATTTGAATAAAACTGAATAATAATTGAAACTGAATAATAATAATTGTAAATAAGGGCTCACCTTCCACCCTTGGAATTAATGCTGGTAATTCCTGCTCTAGCGACCAATTCTTATTCATCAGCATATCACATACATCGCAGTGAGAAAAGACGTATTTATCCATAGTAAATTTTAAATAAACGATTATTTTCAAAGGTTTAATGAATTTTAATCTGAAAAATTGGTGTGGATCCTTACTCTAGAGGTATTTAGGTTTCAAAAAATATCTCTAAAGTTCCGGTTGGAGCACCTTCATTTTTAGGGTTTTGTCCCTATCCGCACCACTGTGCGCCGCTGGCTCTCCCTTCTCTCTTACTGTCATTGGTGTGATCGCCTTAAAACCTCTAAACAGCTGGACGTGAAGTTCGGCTCATATAAATGCCATGTTTCGGATAAACAATATATACCATGATCTAATACCTTTAAATCATTTCCCAAAAATCGAGTAAGTCCTTGAACGTTCCAGTATATAACCGTTACTAGCCTGCTGAAGGGCACTGCTGCTAAATTTCTTCACTTTTACCCTCCGAGGTGCTGCCATCGGGTTTTTTTTTGTTTAAATCCATACTGCTCCAGCTTTGCGCTCCGTGACGGCCTCATGTCTACTTCCATTTCTCTTTCCTTCCTTTTCATCTCAGGGTGTCTACACTGGCCTTAAACCAATTTTTAACCTCCTGAATCGAGTATAGATCTGCCCGTTACGAAATTTAACCACTTTTTTAATGAGCCTTAATTGGTACAGTATCGGTGCGACTTCCTTGTATTTCTCCCTTTCTTCTCGATCGATAGTGCTATACACATGTGATATTCTATATCCTAATTCAGTCAACTATTTTGCTGATTCCATAAATTCAAATTTTATCCTTTTTGAACAGAATTTAATTTAAAAACGGTCTCAGGCCAACCCTTTTACCTATTCGGATGTATTCTTCTGTATGATATATATATACATATTTTGAAAATTCTCCAGTCACTCTATCACCACAATTACTACACACATGTTAATTTTCAGCTAAATGCGCCGCGAATGAACCGTTTTAATAATAGGTTAACACGGACCCGATGTACTACCTTTCTCGAACTGAGGCTAACTCTAATATTAAAATAAAAATTTTCAAGATAAACTAATTTTAGTGAAAAAAAATCTGGTGCGTGCGCGCAACACACAACTTTCACTTACCAACTTACTTAGATAAGAAATTGACGTGTTTTGTTAGATATCATTTCCCAAAATCACACATTTTTCTACATTCATATCTTATTTTTATTAATCGTTAAAGCAGTTTTTGAGTAAATAAAAAACCCCGTGAAAATGATACAAAATTTATTAAGTAAAGTCCCCCCTTCGGTTGATCAATTTTGATGAAATGTTGGCTATCACATATTTGGCATATACATACATCAAATACCCAGTTTGGTCACAATCGTGAAAGCCGTTTTTGAGTAAATAAAAAAAGCACGTAAAAATGATACAAAATTTATTAAGTAAAGTGCCCCCTGCGGTTGATCAATTTTGATGAAATTTTTACAGACATGTCTCGGGCATATAAGTAGATCAAATACTAAGTTTAATCAAAATCGTTAGAGCCGTTTTTGAGAAAATCAAAAAAACACGTGAAAATGTTACAAAATTTATTAAGTAAAGTCCCCCCACCGGGGTATCAATTTTGATGAAATTTTTACAGTCATATCTCGGGCATATAAATACATCAAATACCCAGTTTGATCAAAATCGTTAAAGCCGATTTAGAGTAAATAAAAAAAACACGTGAAAATGTTACAAAATTTATTATAGGTTAAATAATGGTCAGGATTTTCAGTTTACAATGATATTTATTATGGTAAGCCAACGTTTCGATCCAGCTTGTGGATCTTCATCAGGGCTAAAAGAAAACAAATATATGAGTATCTATGCTAGAGGGTGACAATAAATGGATACATTACAGAACTGATAATAATATAAAAGATGGTATACATAAATATGTATTAAAATAATAATAAAGTAGTAAAATATTTATGTATACCATCTTTTATATTATTATCAGTTCTGTAATGTATCCATTTATTGTCACCCTCTAGCATAGATACTCATATATTTGTTTTCTTTTAGCCCTGATGAAGATCCACAAGCTGGATCGAAACGTTGGCTTACCATAATAAATATCATTGTAAACTGAAAATCCTGACCATTATTTAACCTATCGTAATTGAAGAACAGTTGACCATCTCTCATCTCTACAAAATTTATTAAGTAAAGTCCCCCCTCCGGTTAATCAATTTTGATGAAATTTTTACAGTCATATCTCGGGCATATAAATAGATGAAATACTCAGTTTAATCAAAATCGTTAGAGCTGTTTTTGAGAAAATCGAAAAAAACGTAAAAAGTTATTAACTAAAGTACCCCCTCCCTTTGCGCAATTTTGATGAAATTTTTGCTGTCACATCGCGGGCATATACCTACACTAAATACCCAATTTCAGGTTCGCACGGTTTATAGTTCTTGAGCTAGTCTGTTCACATACACACACACACACACACAGACACACACACACACAGACCATTTCGCGGGACTTGGTCATTTCGACTCAGGGGACCCCAAAACATGTATTTCCGTTGAAAACCGGAAGTCGAAATTTTTCACGATCGCAATACTTCCACTTACTATATATTACATATATAGGTAAGTGAAAGTAAAAAAAGAGGTCAAAAGATAAACTAATTTTAATGAAAAAAAAAAGGAGGTCAAAGTCGTGCCGCTGAAATAGAAGCTTTCTCAGTTATACAGCTGAGGGTCAACGTTGAGTATACTCTCAAACGTGTGACAATGGCTTGTCACTGTACATACAGTCACCTGATTTAATCAATCAGGACCCTGGGCACTGTTACAACAGCTCCTCCATCCCAGGGTAGCCCACTTCCATCCAGAACCCACTATCGCAGTGGGGAGAGCTCTCTGCGGAAGTTTTTGGCTCCAAAGTTTGGAAAATTAGCGGTTGGGGTATGCCTTCATAACGAAGAAGCTTCCCGGCCGCTAATAACCACCTTCAGGGCACATCGGACCTCCGCGACCGAGTTAGAAGGCTAATACTATATATATTCGTTTTTTCCTTCAGTTCTATAATCTGAGAGTTATGTGCGTATGTGTGTTTGTGAAAGTATTTGCTGTTTTTACTCAAATCTTGAGTGTACTCAGTAGCGTTAGCCTGCGCATATCAATGCATTAAGCATTAAAATTTTGTGGATATAACATTAATATTTTTACCTTTATAATGCTATCTATTTCTTTTATGAAACCTTAAAGCTAACTACTAGCGCCATCTTACAATAAAAATGAGGAAAGAACTCTCAGTAATGGGCAGAGGCTGGATTTTTATCCTGTATATAACATAGGTTAATTGTAAAAACGCTATAAATTTGCTATAAAACAATTGAAACATAAAAAAAAAATACTAAATTCATAAAATAAGCATAAAATATTTTATTAGAAAAAATAGGAAGAAGCATAAAAAAAAAAAATAAACCAAATGTACTTTAAAATTTGTTGAAACTTAAATTACCTCGTATTTGCCATAATATAACATTAAAAACTAAAATATAAAAATAATTCAAACTTACTATTTAACAAGAATCCAGCGATAATATAACAGTATTTAAAAATATTTACAGAACTAACTATTTAGGTTAGTAAGTGGCTTACAAAATCGATCTCTAATATTTAGAAACGGAAGATGGTGGATCATTTGTAGTTATTTGCATGATTCTTCACAAAATTTTTTTAGTAGGAAGGAAGCGCTATGAATACTCCCAAGTTTTTATTTAAATCTCTACCCAGAAATCTGTCCTCGCGCGGGTCTCATTACCGCGTATGGGGAGCGTCCCACGGGTGGCGGATGTGGGGATGGTCGGTGGAAATTCCTAGGAAGTTCCTCCCGGCTAAGTCCGTAGGACTCGCTGACCAACAATGAGAGCGGCCCCCCAGGCTTGCTGGAGGGTGTGACGTAGGTTTGAACGCCCTACTCACATTTTTTAGTTCACCCAAACACCACAAACAGTCATGGATTCTCCTAAGGTAAAACGCTCATTATCCGGAGGTAAACTAGTCCCCCGTTCGGGTCTCCGGGTGGGGACTGCTTTAGGGGAATCATGGCGAAAGTTGAAATTAAGAGATTTAGTATTAGGGACGTGGAACGTCAGAAGTTTGAATACAGCGGGTGGGTTAAAATCGGTTTCGAATGAGGTTGAGAGGTACGGTATAGATATCGTGGCGCTGCAAGAGGTACGCTGGCCGGGGGAGGGCTCTTTAAGAGAAGGTAAGTACACAATTTGGTACGGCGGGGGCGAAAATTATTGTTTAGGCACTGGGTTTCTGATTAGGAATAGGTTGATATCCGCTTTGAGGGACGTTCAATTTTTCGGGGACAGGATATCAGTAGCTGTATTTCAGGGGCGGTGGTTTAAAATCGCGTTAATAAACATACATTCTCCGACCGAAGACAGCGATGACGAAGTTAAGTCGGAATTTTACGATAAACTAGAGTGGGTCTTCGATAAATTACCGCGAAATTACATGAAGATAGTTTTAGGAGACGCTAACGCAAAGGTGGGCAGGGAAGAAATATATTATCCGACTATTGGAAAAGAAAGTTTACACGAAATATGTAATGATAACGGAATCCGATTGATTAACTTTGCTACTTCTAAAAATTTAATAATCAAAAGTACAACTTTTAAACATAAAGATATTCACAAATATACCTGGACATCACCGGATTCACAAACAAGAAATCAAATCGATCACGTTTTGGTGCAGCATAGGTGGCAAAATAGTGTTATTAATGTTAGGTCGTACCGAGGGGCGGAATGCGGGTCGGATCACGAACTAGTAGTCGCTAAAGTTCGGCAAAGACTTTCAATAAAAAAAAGGTTAGAAACCGGATCTCGTACCGAATATTTTAATCTGGAAAAACTTAAAATTCCGGCGATTAGAAAACAATTTGAAATTGAACTCAAGAATAGATTTGATGTATTAGAACCATCGACAGAGAATGGCGAAGACATTGATCAATTGTGGGAAGGGATTAGGGATAATATTAAAGAGGTCAGTAATTTGTGTCTGGGCAAAAGGGAAAATAATAAGAATAAACCATGGTTCGATGAAGAATGTTTAAACTCGTGTGAGAAAAGAAAAGCCGCTAAACTCAAAGTTTTAAATAATCCTAGCGAAGACAATCATGCCTACTTTCGAGGCATGAGGAACGAAACGACTAAATTGCTTAAAAATAAAAAAAGAGAATATCTCAAAAACAAAATAATAGAAATAGAAAATAATGGAATCCAAAATAACGTTAGAGATATGTATAAAGGCATAAATTTATCACGTAAACGTCTAGGACCAGTTACGACTGGTATTAGGGATAATAATAATAACATCATAGCGGATCCGGTAGACATAGTAAGGAAGTTTAAAGAGCACTTTGATAGTATTTTGAATCCAGAAAATACCCGTCTATCACCACTTTTGGAATTTCAAAGTGCTGAACCGTTATTAGAAGAACCGAGTATAGGGGAAGTCGAAATAGCTATCGGAAAATTAAAATCCTATAAAGCAGCGGGGACGGATAATATTCCTAGCGAACTAATCAAATCATGTGGGGAAGCTGGGATTTCAAAAATACATCTTTTGATTAAAAAGATCTGGGAGTATGAGAAAGTACCCGAAGAATGGAAAGAGTCTATACTTATACCGATTCACAAGAAGGGGTCGCGGACAGACACTAATAACTACCGTGGGATCTCACTACTTCCGGTCTGCTATAAAGTATTTACGTCAATACTGACTAGCCGAATAACCGAATACGCCGAGGAAATTATCGGAGATTATCAATGTGGTTTCAGACGGAACCGATCTACCGTAGACCAAATATTCTCCCTCCGTCAAATATTAGAGAAAAAATTAGAATACAATGGTATTGTTCATCAACTGTATGTCGACTTTAAAAAGGCTTATGATTCAATAGACCGCAATAAACTGTACAACATCCTGACTGAACTAGGAATACCGAAGAAGTTAGTAAACTTAGTAAAAATGTGTATGACCGAAACGTTCAATAAAATAAGAATCGGTCGCTATTTTTCTGAGAAGTTCGAGGTTCACTCTGGTTTGAAACAGGGGGATTCGCTATCCCCTGTTTTATTTAATTTAGCTCTAGAATATGTCATTAGGGAGGTGATAAATACCGGAAAGGGTTTGAATCTGGGGGGAAATGTATCCGTGCTCGGTTACGCTGATGATTTGGTTTTGCTTGGCGACGACATGGAAACGATAGAACTAAATACAAAAGCATTGATGGAAGCCGGAAAAGAAGTAGGGCTAGAAATAAATACGGAAAAAACAAAATATGTGGTTAGTTGTAGAAACGGTGACAATTTTGGCGATATTGAAGTAGAAGAGGAAATATTCGAAGCCGTTGAGAAATTTAGATATTTAGGATCTACTGTAACTAGAAAAAACGAAATCGAAGAGGAAATTAAGGCTAGATTAAAGGCGGGAAATGCTTGTTATTTCTCGGTTGCAAAATTACTTGGGTCACGCCTTTTATCCCGAAATTTAAAAATTAGGATTTACAAAACTATAATTCTTCCGACTGTTCTTTACGGTTGTGAAACATGGCCGCTTACAGTAAGGGATGAGAAACACCTTATGGTGTTTGAAAATAAAGTGCTGCGTAGAATATTCGGACCGAAGAAAGATGAGTCAACAGGAGAATTTAGACGGCTACACAATGCGGAATTGCGTGAGCTTTACCCGGTTAATGTAATCGAGTCTATAGCTGTGCGTCGGTTAAAGTGGGCATGCAAAATGGCGAGTCTTAGTAGTGAACGAATTCCTAAAAGATTGATAAACGCTTTGCCGACTGGAAAACGACCGAGGGGTAGGCCTAGGCGAAGGTGGGAAGATTCGGTGAAAGCAGATCTTGTGAATTTGGGATTGGACGGTGGTAGATGGATGGAGGTATGTAGGGACCTATTGGTGGTGTCGGCGTCGGGCCTTCGGGTCCGTTAAGCCTTATTGTATTGTATTGTACCCAGAAATCTGTAGCATTTTTCATTTAGAGTAGATGTCGAGTTATAGGCGTTGGAACATGAGTTTCCACCGAAATGGTAAAAATTACGGATCCAAAAGTTTTATTTCAGGGTGATTTTCGTTAATGATGTTCGTTTAATCACAAATTAACTAGGAATTTTAACTTTTAAGCAAGCGACTTAAAGAAATTGATTTTAAAGGTATTTTATGTTGTCTAGACTAATTCTTAATTGTTTGTTTGTTTTGTTTGTTTGTTAAACGTCCATTTTTATGCTACTAAGGCTAATCGGACGATGCTACAGTGGGTGTCCTAAATTTTGCCTATCCAGGTATAATTAGGATAGGGATCTTTAACGAGTACCTGACATCGTACAGGCTCGGGACCTCCATTTTACGTCCTATCCGAGAGACGGCATAGCTAAGGATTTTTTACTCCCATTAAAAAATCCTAGGGCCACCGCTGGAATTGAACCCGCTGAAATTAATTTATTTTGAATCTAAAACTATCCAGCTTTGATAAAAGACCAGTTATGGCGAAACCAATGGCGGATCCAGAAATTGTCTGAGGGGGGAGGGGGCACTTTTTTTTTTTACATTTCATGAGTAATGAAGGCCCTTATTTAAAATACATATTAGTACATAATGACCTTGTAAATTACTGTAAATGTTAAAATACGATTCATTTTTAATTAGTGGACTCGAAAAATGAATAAATATAGGCCATTTTATATAGAAATAGTAATACTTTTTTAATTGCCCCCAACTCCCAGGGGGGGGCGCCCCCCTGTGTGTGTGTGTGCCTGCGTGCGTGCGTGCGTGCGTGCGTGCGTGCGTGCGTGCGTGCTTGCGTGCGTGTGTGTGTCTGTTTGAACAGACTAGCTCAAAAACTATTAACCGTGCGAACCTGAAATTGGGTATATAGTGTATGTATATTCCCGAGATATGACTGTAAAAATTTCATCAAAATTGATCAACCGGAGGGGGACTTTACTTAATAAATTTTGTATCATTTTCACATGTTTTTTTATTTACTCAAAAATGGCTTTAACGATTTTGATCAAACTGGGTATTTGGTGTATGTATTGTTATATTATATATATATTATATATTGTTTTTGTTTATATGGAGAAATTAACTGTCTCTCGTTACGCCTAAAAATGAGAAATGGCTAAATATGAGATATGATAAAAATAAAGAAAACATATAGATGAGAAAAAAATAATGCGGAGTACGCCTTTAATGACAGACCATTGTTCATAATTAAAGCCGTTCTGTTCATTTGAGAAGTGGCAATTAACAAAACGCATTAATTTCTAATCTAAGTAACTTGGTAAGTGAAAGTTGTGTGTTGCGCGCTCACACAAGATTTTTTTTCTTTTGAGATTTTTATTCTGTAGCAATCTAGTAGTTTCGTTTTTACTTTCACTTACCTATATATGAAATATATAGTAAGTGGAAGTATTGCGATCGTGAAAAATTTCGACTTCCGGTTCTCAACGGAAATTCATGTTTTGGGGTCCCCTGAGTCCTATTAACCAAGTCCAGCGAAATGGTCTGTGTGTGTGTGTGTGCGTGTGAACAGACTAGCTCAAAAACTATAAACCGTGCGAACCTCAAATTGGGTATTTAGTGTATGTATATGCCCGCGATGTGACAGCAAAAATTTCATCAAAATTGATCAACCGGAGGGGGCACTTTACTTAATAAATTTTGTATCATTTTCATGTGTTTTTTTTATTTACTCAAAAACATCTTTAACGATTTTGATTAAACTGAGTATTTGATGTATTAATATGCCCGAGATATGACTGTAAAAATCTCATCAAAATTTATCAACCGGAGGAGAGACTTTACTTTTAAATTTTGTATCATTTTCAGGTGTTTTTTTTTTATTTACTCAAAAACTGCTTTAACGATTTGATCAAACTGGGTATTTGATGTGTTTATATGCCCGAGATATGACTAAAAATTTCATCAAAATTGATCAACCGGAGGGACACTTAATAAATTTTGTATAATTTTTATCAAATTCGTCATGTTTAATGAAAATTAGGTGTTCTTTAATATCAGGTAAGCTTTATCATTATTAAAATGTTCTGAGGGGGCTTAAATGGGGTAGGGGCCTTTTTTGTTTGTTTGCTTTTTTTGTTTCCTATAAAGTACCTTTGGTTTTGTTTATATGGAGAAATTAACTGTCTCTTGTTACGCCTAAAAATAAGAAATGGCTAAATATGAGATATGATAAAAATAAAGAAAACATATAGATGAGAAAAAAATAATGCGGAGTACGCCTTTAATGACAGACCATTGTTCATAATTAAAGCCGTTCTGTTCATTTGAGAAGTAGCAATTAACAAAACGCATTAATTTCTAATCTAAATAAGTCGGTAAGTGAAAGTTGTGTGTTGCGAGCACGCACCAGATTTTTTAAATCTCCATTTAGAAGTGAAACATAGTGGTAGTTTTTTAATGTGATTATTGCCTTGTATTAAGAAGGACTGTGATCTAAACAATCTAATGTGTTTTTGCAGGAAATTACATTATTTCCTCCAAAATACAAAAAAAATTGAAAACACAAAACATTTGGGGGGGGGGGGCGTCAAGACCTGTGCCCCCTATTGATCCGTCCTTGATAGCTTTACCTTCAATTTTATAAAACAACTATTCTAATCTAAACATCTATAAACAGCTTTTTATAGTCAAACCATAGTTAAGTATTTTAGTGTAATTTGTGGTTTCATTGCGATATAAACAATTTGAAATTTAAAAGAAATGCTTCTATATAAAATAATGTGTGGAGAAAATTCTTAAACTAAAAAATTCGCATAGGAAAATTAATTTTAGTTTTAACAATACTACTGCCCATCCCCTCTTTCTAAGCATAGAAGACAGTACAACTTTAATACAGATTATTTGTAACTCTTTTTATGACGTAAAATATTCAAAAGAAAAAGTATTTGATTCGATTTAATAATAATAATTTAATTTGAATAAATCTTGTATATTTTAATCATTTCCATGGTGCTAGATAGTTGGCTAAACTGTATATATGACTGTAGTTCATTATAACCTTAACAACTAAACTATGGTCGTGAGCTAATGAATCATAAAATTAATCTCTAGTTTTTGGCGTAATTAAATGCCTTATATATTATGCATAAGACTGTCTTATGACCTCGATTAAAGTATATTTTAGCCTATGTGTTTTGTTTGTGGTGGGTGGTTGGTTTCTTTTGGAGGATTTGTTAGAGGGAAAAGATTTTTAGAGGAATTTATTAATTATAAATGTTTCTAAATATGTCTGGGCTATCGTTGTCGATTGCTGTCGTTTGTTCTAGTAATATGAATCGTAGCATGGAAGCCCATGCATTTTTAAGGTAATTAATAACATACCTGTGTTACCTTCAAAGCATTTGAACTGTGTTTACCCCATCTTTTATTTTTCAGCAAAAAAGGCTTTAAAGTAAAGTCTTTTGGAACTGGAGATAAAGTTAAACTTCCAGGTACTGCTGTGGATAAACCAAATGTATATGATTTCAGTTGTACTTATGAAGAGATTTACCAGGATCTTCAAAACAAGGATAAATCATTGTATCCTTTTTTTAAAGCTAATTAAGTGGTTATTTTAGTTACTATTGTATTGAATCGCTTAATTTTATAGGTGCAATGTATTATATTGTTTAAATAAATGTTTAAACTCAAACTGTATGTCTTATTTATTCCTAACTCTTTTATCTGTTTTTGATATATCAGCTACTAAATTTCATAGAATCTCTATGTATAGGAGTCTCCATATTTCAAGCATTTAAATCTTATGGTGATGTATTAACATTTTTATTTTTATCTTTATGGATCGAACTATTTTATTTTTAATGAAAACCTGATTCTAAAAGGGGAAATTAATCAGCCTTGGATACAATTATGAAGAATACCTTGGTATGGTTGACACTTGAGTTTGTTAATTCAAGTTGTGAGCTTATTGGAAATATAGTTTTCATGAATAACTCATAGCCCGTCATCGCATTTATATTATTCATTGTTTGTCCTCATGAGTTGTTTTGCTCATGTTGCTTACCCTTTTGGATTTTCTAACCATTTTGTTCTGGTTGAACTGAATAGTTTTCTTGTAGAAATCAGTTACAGTTACAGTAATCTGAAGATGCGGGATTTTACTTTTTATTGTTGATGCATGAGTAATTTTGTTTGCATTTGTATTGTCTTTAATGAAGTTAGTTTATCTAATTTTGTTTCTGGTCTTGTCCTGATTTTTAATGTTTTCATGGCATCATATTAACTCTCTTTTGGGTCATGTAGTCTTTATTTTTCCTTTAAATTTGTTAATGTTCGGAGAATAACTATCATTTCATCACTGTTTAAAGTACTGTGTTTGGTGGTTCATGGTTAAGTTAAAAATCCTGAACTCCTAACAGTTATACTCAGAATGGGCTGCTGCATATGCTGGATAGAAACAGAAGAATAAAAACAAGACCAGAAAGGTTCCAGGCATCATCAGAAAAATTTGACATTGTTATAACTTGTGAGGAAAGAGTGTATGACCAAGTTGTTGAATGTAAGTATGATATTTTATTTTTCATGAGAAACCTTCAAATTTGTATTTTCATATTGTAGTTATTTAGATATGTTGCAGAGGTCCTGACAGATTTTTACAATGTTATTATAATTCATTATAGGAGCCATTTGTCTTTTTGCTGATTCTGCCTTTTAAAGATCTAATTAGACTAACGGATATACAACATTGCTTGATTAATACAGATTTTTACAATGCTATTTTAATTCATTATAGGAGCCATTTGTCTTTTTGCTGATTCTGCTTTTAAAGTAATAATTAGACGAACGGATATATAACAGTTTTTGATTAAAAAATATTTTTACAATGCTATTTTAATTCATTATTAGATCCATTTGTATTTTTGCTGATTCCTCTTTTTAAAGAAATAATTAGATGAACGGATGTACAACATTGATTAATATCACATTTGATACTTCTGGCAAAATTATATTTTGCTTACATTATTTTTGGTATTGATATTTTGTATATAAACATTTATTCCTTTATTCTGTTATATTAATATGTAAATATTTACTAAATCAATTTTTAATTATGGTATGGTAAATATTTACTAAAGTAAATTTTTAATTATAGAATGGTAATTACTAAAGTAAATTTTTAATTATGGGATGGGTTACTTATTGTTTAATGGTTGACAGAGCAGTTGTTTGCAAATGTAGGCCAAATCAGATTTATAGTAATTAATAAATCACATCAACTGATTTTTATATGAAAAATTATCTGTTCTCAGATAATTTTTATATGAAAAATTATCTGTTCTCAGATTTAATTTATTTTTCTTTATTTTGACCAATACTTACTACACATTAAATTATTATTAATTTGACAAAACTTGCAAAATATGTATATCACGGTCTTATCTTAAAAATGTGTGTATGTGTATGCTATTATGCTATGCCCCGAAGTAATATATAGGAATTAGTACCGTATCTTTTCTTTTATTAGTGTTCTACAATAGATGACCTCTTATATATTTATTCTATCATTAGAATACTTTTTCTTCATATAGATATACCTATACTAACACTTATGTTTCTGTAATAACTCACTATTTTTTTATAAATCAATTGTGTCCTTTCTTTTTTTAGATTTCGAAAATAGATCCCCGGAAGATAGTGCGAGTGTTCATATAATAAATTTTGACATTCAAGATAATCATGAAGAAGCTACAATAGGCGCTTTCCATATATGTGAATTTATGTCATTGGTATGTTTATTAATCAAATTTAAATTTTAACTTAATTCAAGTTTTGTTATCTTGACCCATGTTGTCCTAGTTATATCATTTATATCTTTCAGTATATTATTATGAGATTTTTTTATTTTTATTTTTTAATAAAATGTCAAAATTATGTAATTAAAACAGAGGAGTATAACAGAAGAAGAAAGTGCAAATTTTGTAAGACTCATATATAAATATGCAGAAAAGGTGTGATATTCTCCAGCTTCCAGATTGCTCCTGAGAATATCATGAGAAATAAACTTTCAAAATGTGTAGAATATGTAACCTCGATTAAAATGATATAATAATAAAAACATATTTTTGACCCTCTATCGTCCCTAAGGTGTGTTCAACACGTTCATGCCGGCATGTGCCACCTGTGGCTCACACTAGGCTGCCGCATCAGACACTTTAGTCAATCACAAAACTTTCTGCGACTATATTTAACAAGGTCAAGTTGTATTGTTTATTTTATTAATGTTGGGTTGTCAATACTGAATAATGTCCTTGAATAACACCCATCCGATAAAGCGAAAATCATTAAGCTAAGCTGCGCCAATGGGCAAGTAGCTTGAATTACAGTCCGGGCATGAACGTGCTAAGTATCATTCAAAATAATGGGGTTCCCAAAGGGCAATAATTTCTATATTTGCCAATTATGTACTTTTGACATTTCTTAACATAGAAATAGAAAGAACCTAGAATTCATATGATATCTACTCTGGATAAAAAATGGGTTAACTTAATTTAAATAATATACGATTAAATAGAATAATCGATTAATCAAGTATTATTAATAAAGCTCGGAATTCCGTGCAGTAATAATTTGAAAACGTGCAATAAAAACTTAAAAACGTGCAAAACCGTGCAATAAAAACTTTAAAACGTGCAAAAAAAAATTTATTGCTTGAAAATCATGAATTAAATTATTTATGTGAACAATATAGCTACTTTTGAAACAAATAAGAAGCGGAGAGTAAATTGAAGTAAAAACTTTTATTTTTAAAATATTGGTTTTAATATAGATTCTGTAAAAATAATGATTTTTTTATTAGTAAAGAAAAATAAATGGAGTACATAAGAAATGTAACTACACTTCATTATTTTTTTAATCAAAGTTTATAACTAAATACATTTCTAAATTTTTTTCTGTAAAACAGTGCCTCCTGTCAATTAAACTTTCTTTCAATTTAGAAAAAGATATCTCAACTTCTACAATCGTTAGAGGACAATATTTATAGCAACTCAGCAACTAGGAATCTCCATCAATTCAACAGTGACTGAATTTCCTTTCAGGCAATCATTAAAATTTTTTTTGCATTCAGGATTTTTTAAAAAAAAATTTAGAAATTTTTCGTAAATGATAATTCCTTTTTCGCTCTTGATTGTTTCCAATGATTTTCCAACGTCCTCAACTATTTTTATTTGGTCATATAGAGAAAGATTTTTCTCCTCTAGTTCTTTAAGAGCAACCGGCAAAGCTGCTAAATTCGATCTAATAAATGCCAAATCAGATTGAATGGTTGGATTCATCAAAATGGTTTTTAATTTGATGATTGATTGCACATTTTCTTCCAATTCTATGTTTGAAAATATTTCTGGTAAAAAAAAAAAAAAAAAAAAAAAAAAAAAAAAAAAAAAAAAAAAAAATCAGAATATAAAATATTTACTTAAAATAGTAACAAGATGTGAAATAAAGAGTAAAACACTCGCATGTGAGCTGTAATTATATTGGAAAAAGGGAGATCTTATAAAGGAAAGATACTACTCAAATTATGGAATCACTAGATGCAATATCCGGTGCGTAGGCTTATTTTTAAATCACTCTAATGACACGCACTACCCCTGGTACCATTCTAGGGTTAAAAAAATCTGGTGCGTGCGCGCAACACACAACTTTCACTTACCAACTTACTTAGATAAGAAATTAATGCGTTTTGTTAATGCCACTTCTCAAAGTTACACATTTTCCACATTCATTTCTTATTTTTGTTTTCATTTGCTCTATAAACCCCTCAGAACATTTTAATAAACGCTTACCTGATATTAAATAACACTCAATTTTCATTGAATATGAAGAAAATCGTTAAAGCCGTTTTTGAGATAATCTAAAAATTAGAAAAAAAGTTATGAAATAAAGTGTCCGCTTCGGTTGATCAATCTTGATGAAATGTTGGCTATCACATCTTTGACATATACATACATAAATACCCAGTTTGATCAAATTCGTGAAAGCCGTTTTTGAGCAAATAAAAAAAACACGTGAAATTGATACAAAATTTATTAAGTAAAGTCCCCCCTCCGGTTGATCAATTTTGATGAAATTTTGGCTATCACATCTTTGGCATATACATACATCAAATACCCAGTTTGATCAAAATTGTGAAAACTGTTTTTGAGTAAATAAAAAAAACTCGTGAAAATGATACAAAATTTATTAAGTAAAGTCCCCCCTCCGGTTGATCAATTTTGATGAAATTTTTACAGTCATATCTCGGGCATATAAATAGATCAAATACTCAGTTTAATCAAAATCGTTAGAGCCGTTTTCGAGAAAATCGAAAAAAATGTAAAAAGTTATTAAATAAAGTACCCCCTCCCTTTGAACAATTTTGAAGAAATTTTTGCTGTCACATCGCGGGCATATACATACACTAAATACCCAATCTTAGGTTCGCACGGTTTATAGTTTTTGAGCTAGTCTGTTCACACACACACACACACACACAGACCATTTTGCGGGACTTGGTTAATTGGACTCAGGGGACCCCAAAAGGTGTATTTCCTTTGAAAACCGGAAGTCGAAATTTTTCACGATCGCAATACTTCCACTTACTATATATTTCATATATAGGTAAGTGAAAGTAAAAATTAGGTACTTACTTGTGCTGCAGTGGGCATCAATTTTTGATTTCCTCTCACTCCAATATTTTTATCACAAGATTTGCAAAACACTTCACTACCATCCCTTTTGAGTCAGGATATTTTTCAATCAATACCTCAATTTTCGAAGACACACCTCCGATTTTTGGCATTTTAAGTAACAATATACTCGACAGAAGCTAGATTGATAGTTATAGACCGATGAGAATTAAGCAAAAAAATGTAAACATCCAGGAACTACTGAACCCTTAGTTCTTGGAAATTGGAGGTTTGTGTTTGTTTACATCTCCCAAGTTCCCTTTATTTTTTTCCTATGTAGCCTTTCCTTATTTTTTTATTCCTATTCCTAATTCCCATTTATTTTTCCACTAATTTTTTTATGTGTATTTAAGAAAATTAAAATTTGTAATAATTTTTTTCTTCAAAATATCAAATGATGCAATTTCTTTCAATAAAACTTCAAAATGTGTAATTTTGTGCAATAAACCCCAAAACGTGCAATTTCGTGCAGCAAACCCCAAAACGTGCAATTTCGTGCAGTATAAAACTTCATTAAAACATCCCATTAGATTTGATTCGGATAAGTAACTTGAATTCGCTTTATTCGGACTTACCAATAAAAACATGCAATTGCACGGGAATCCGAGCTCCAATTATTAAGTTTGAGATAATCATAGTGTGTTCTTAGTTAAAATATTTCTGAAATGAAGTCCATTTGCTTTGAATAGGCCAGCTTAAATAAGGCATTTTACAATTGTTTTATTCATAATAAAGGTTTTCATGTTTTTTTTTCTTTCTAAAGTTTTGCAGTCTTAATCTATATGTTGCGTTTATCAAAGGATTAGATTATGACATGATTTATACTACACTATACTATACTTCATCAAGTAATACGTTTTATTTATTCAGTCTTATTTATTTTTTTGAATTATCTAAATTTATCAGAAATCAAGATATTTCAACATTAATTAGTAAAATTTCTTGTGCCTAAATACCATTTCTATCCATTATATATATATATATATACAATTGTATGATATTAAACATATATTTCAATCTTTGATTCAATTTTTTTATAGGTAGCAACTTGTGAAGATTTGGATAATGAAATGGATTCTTTGATACATTCATATGAAGAAAAAGTGCATCGAACATTGTTGCACTGCGTGCTATTTTATTAAAGACTATTAATTATTTATTTTTGATGAGCATACGTATATAGCTAATGCTCATTATAGGAAAATAATTATTTATGTTGGAATCGGGATTTTCATCATAATTATTTTGTTATATGTAATTATATTTTAAATTTATTTGTAGACCAAGTCAAGTGCTATTTTTCATATTCCCTAAGTTAAATTAATTATTGTGAAAGCCTGATATTTTATTAGGATAAATTATACTATTGTCTCTTTATTAGAACTGAATTCCTGTATTATATTATTCAATATCTATATTCCTATGGAAGATCAATTAAGTATAAAATCTAGCCAAATTTTCAAAGGAATAGTTGCTAATTTTATTATTTTTTATTGTATTATAATTAAAAACTTTATCAGTCAGTTGTTATCTGATTCTACAGCACATTTTAATATGTACCAACCAAATCATGCTGTATTTATTATTTAATAAGTTTAATTTTAACATTTCTGTTGACAGTTCTACAAGGCTAGATATTTTATTTTTTACATATATGTTTTATTTGCATATGTATTTATGGACATATATGTTTTTATCAATCTTCTATCGTTTGAATTTTTACTGAAAAGGGTTGTTAAAGTTTTATTTAATTACCTTAGGGTTTTTAAAGTTTTATTTAATTACCTTATTGATTTGATACAAACAAAAATATATTAATATAAAAAAAATTGTTTAAATTAAAAAAAAAATGGTGAAAATTGGCTTTGATATCCTAATTTATAAGATTTAGCCAGAGCTTGTCAATTATTAGAAATCCAGATTTAAAAGGCTTTTTTAAACTTGTAATACTCATATAGTAAAAGTTTAGTATTTTTCTTATTAGTTGAAATTAAATTAAATTGTTTTCTTATTCGCCTCAGATTTTTATAGTTGAAATTCTAAGTTACTTCTCAGTTATAAAGATTTACCAGATAAATACATGTGTATTTACTGTATAGTTCAATATTAATTTTAACCCTGCCATATTTGTTTTGTTTTTTGCTCTGTTATATCATAGACCTAAGAAGTATATTTGTATTATTTATATTAATCTATAATAGCATTTATATTTTAATCGCATTGCATTTTATCTCCTTGTATTTGAATCCTATTTGTGATAACTGGGCTTCCTAGACTTACTTTTAGTGGCGCACATCCTCTGATATTAGGATTAGAAGTTAGTCTTTTTACAAAAGTGAAAGCTGATTTACATAAATTATTTCACTTACTAACAATTTGCTTACAAAAACTATAAACTGAAATTATTGTAACACTTTTGTGGGTTTAACAATTTTTTTGAACAAAAATAAGATTTTATAATGCCACACAAACAATGAAAACAAATAAGTAAACCTATCACTTTGTAAAACAAAAATAACCATATGACTTGAGCTTCATATTCATATTCAAGACTAACTCTCCAGTCCATCGCTCCTTATATTTAGTCGTAAGAAAACAGCCTGGTAGGTTCTAGGCCAGCGTTGATGGTGCTCGAACATGTTGTCACAAAGATGTACGTTGACACTTACTCATAAATAGTTTTGTCAATATTATATATTTGTCAATCATTTAGCCCTGAAAAATCCCTGTATTGTTGGATCAGAACACATACTACCAATAAAATAGCTACTTACTATTTATAGAACTTTTAAAACACCACCCTAGGCCAATATTTTTCCTTACTTTTATTTATTAATGAAATATTAAAATTAACTATTTTTTTGTCCAATATAGTGTAAAAGCTAACAAACTAACTCTGTAGGACCTTGGCCCCCTCGACAACCTTCCTCCATTCGGCTCGATCCTTTGCCGCGCTCCTCCATTCCACCACTCCCATCAGCCGAAGATCGGCCTCCACATCTTCCTGCCATCGCAGTCTAGGTCTGCCTCTTTCTCTGTTACCATCCGGGCTTCCTTCCATTATTGGCTTTGGGGTTCTTCCTTGATCCATCCGTTGTAAGTGCCCCAACCATCTTATTTTACCTTTTTTGATAGAGGAAACTAGGTCTGGACCCTCGTACAGGTCCCTAAGTTCCCTATTTGTCTTTATTCAAAACTTATTTGTATCTATCCTGGTTGGGCCATATATTTTTCTTTGGATCTTTCTCTCCCATGCGTTTAGAAGTCTCTCCCGCTGTTTTGTTAGGGTCCACGCCTAAGTGTAAAAGCATTATACTAAATTTAATAATCAGCAATAGATAAAAACAAATTAAGTTAAAACGGTAAAAACTACAAAGGAATAATTTAACAAAAAACAAATACAAATAGATTAATTTTTATTTCATTATTACATATTTACACTATAAAAATAAACAAACTTATTTTCTTAAAATACAATTTTAATACAGCAGATAACTTATAATAGGAATATATAAAATTTGTAAGGACGTCATTCACTCATCAAGATACCTATACACTCTTCTCAATTTTTCTTTTTTGTTCCTTTTTTCTTTATGATTTTTCCATGGTTTACTACCACCAGTGCCAACATTTGATCTGTAAGTAAAAAATTCATAATCAGGAAAAGGCATTTTAATAAAAAAAAAAAAAAAAAAAAAAAAAAACTTAAAATAAAAAGATATCACAAGCAGGGAACTAGCAATATCAAGCATAAATATATCATTAATAAATTATAAATATGATTTATGAAACAGTGTCTTAAATAATATGTTTCTAAATAGATTTGACATACTTAACGTCAGTAGGTCCAACTTTTTGGATTCCCTTTTGGTGGATACCTCTTGGATTTTTATTAAAAAAAGCTTTGTCTAAATCATCACCAGAAACTTTAGTAACCTACAATAAAAATATGTATCAAAATACATTTAATATATTAACTAAATAATGCATATAGGTAAAATAACTATAATAAAATTTTAAACTTAAACTAATGAACTTAAAAATATAAATTAATTAATGGATCATTAGACCGATTTTCCCTTTAATATAGAATTACCCATCACATTCATGCTATTCGCCTTATAAACTCATAAATTAAATGTTGAAAAAAAAAAATATTACAACAATGACTAGCAGCCTTTTTATACTTTATTTTCACTGAAAGAACACAAATAAAAACTACTTACCCTAACAGCACGTGCAGCTGGGGCTGTTAGCTGTGGTGGTTTCTTATTTTTTATTTTGAATTTATGAAACTCTTCTTGAGGTATTCCCGGAGGTGCAAAGCAGTACAGCAACCGACCAGTGACAAAATCTTTTAAAATATAACGTGAGGCTCTTGGGTTATCAGGTTGACCATTTTGTGTCATGAATCCGCGACAATCTGATGAATAAAGTAAAAAAGAGAATATTAAAAATTAAAAAAAAAAAAAAAAAAAGAAGAAAAATTACTTTTACACACAAGCATAAGAATTAAGAAGCTCTTCTGAGGTAGGAGGTCTATCAGGATCTTCTCCTTCAAGAGGTTTTGGAATCATTATACCGTATTCTGATTCTACTACACTTCTTGGAATCAGTGTGACGAGGAGTGATGTTGGAGAAACATGATCCCTCATTTGGTCAATAGGAAGAATACCATTAAGTATCATTTCAGCTTTTGTAGAAACAAAACTCGGCATTACTAATCCAGGGCAATCACATAGCATTACATCTTTCCTTAGATAAAGAGTCTGAAAATATAAAGAAAACAATTTTTAAAGATGTGAAAATATTTAAAGAAAACAATTTTTAAAGATGTGAAAATATTTAAAGAAAAACAATTTTTTTTTTTTTTTATCTGTAAGAGCAATGGTGCCATCAAAGGATTTTTAAGAAGGCAGTTCACTTAGTTAGACATATTTTTGGCTTTAAAATTTCAACAACAGAGAAAAATGAGACCTTAGTTTGGAATGTAATCTTAATATATTCTACAAAGCTGATACCTGAAAATGTTTTGTTTTTCCTGGTGTAGCAGATACGGAAACTTTTTTATCTGCTAGTAATGCATTTATGGTTGAACTTTTTCCTACGTTTGGATAGCCAACTAAACCAATTGTGACATATCCTTTTGATTCAACACTCTTGAAGTCTTTTGTAAAACTTCTGAAAAACTCTATTAATTCCTCACGCCCAAGCAGCTTGGGCGAGTTTCTTTCTTTCTCTGAGACATCTAAAAATAGAATCAATATAGGACATCTTTCAATTACAATTCATAATTAATTGAACAGGAACCTAACTTCATGATCAGACAAAAAAATAATTAAGGCAGTATTATAGTGAGGGAATAATTTAATAATGATGGTTTCATATAAGAAGAAATAAAATAATAAAATTTTAGGAATGATCCATTTTTATTTGATGTCCAGTGAAATGTAGGGTTCTTCTAGGGGTATAACCCAAACTATTCAAATAAAGATGGGTAGTCAAAGATTTCTTCAGTGTGTGGGTGATAAAATAAATTTCAAGCCATTCAGGGCAAATTCAAACCTTCACCTCTAAACTCTAGTGGTCAATGTTCTAACGTGCTCAGCTGTTTTTATATGCAGAAATAAAATTGCTCTTTATGTTAATATATTAACACGTCTGATTAACATTTAAGTATTTTCAAAATTTTTTTAAGAGTGAAAAATGTGTGAATACACATAGAGATGTATATTTTCTTCATATTTACCATCCAGCAGTCAATAAAACCCGTTTTAGAGAGGGAAGTGAAAAACTAAAGTGTACAAGACAACTACACACAAAATTAAAAACAAAATCAGTTTTAAGGCAATAAATTATGTAGAATGATTTTCTACCTTTATCTTTATTTAAGTTTAGTTCTTCTAAATTGTCTTCAAGGCTGCTTTCATTTTCACAGCTTTTGTATGAAGAATTTTCTTCATCACTTTCAGAAGCAATGTCCTCATCACTTACATTATCTTCTTCAGAAACATCATCTGATCCATTGGAATTTTCATCATTATTGGATTTTTTTTCATTATTCTAAAACAATTTAACATAACATGAACATAAGATTTGTAAAATAAACACAATAAGGAACTATCAAAAATTACATAATAAATTTAAAAAAATTGTAACGGAATTGGTATTGATAAATTTAATTGCAGGTAACCAAAAATGCAGTACATCACACTTCCGCCCTACTTTGAGTAGAAAAAAATATTTTCATACACCAGGAAAGCTGTAAAAATTATAGATGCCGAAGTATAGTCTTGGGCAGAAAATTTTTCCTAATAATGAACATTTTTTAATATTTTCAATGAAATATTTGAAATTAATTTATTTCATATAGAAAGGAGAATTAGGGGAAAATAAAAACATAAACATCAGCCTTTCTGTTGACAGATTGACTAACGCCAATTTCAACATTATTGATGAAAGCACTTCTAATGACATTATGGTATGGAAAATTTGTACCTTTTTATTTCGTAATAGTTTACTAAAATATAAAAAGTCAAAAGAAAGGAATTTTCCAAAGAGAAATATTATTTAAAGTGCTTTCATGAATAAAATTCAAAATAGAGCTGGTCATTCAGTCAACTGGAAAGCAATAATTAAAAAAATAAAACTAGTTCACCTTCATTACTACAGATCCTTTATTATAGTCTATAAATAAAAAAAAAAGTAAAAAAAAAGTATTTTTACCTCAGAGATCACACTATCCTGTTTGTCTTCATCTGATTCCTTTAATTCCTCAAGAGCGGCATCTTTAGCAGAGAAAAATGCTGTTTTAATTCCAGCATCATCAAAGTAGTTAGCCCATATTTTTCTTTGTTCTTCAGTCAAGAAATCTGACTTGTTAAGTAGAAGAACATTAATTTTTTCAGGATCAACCTCCTTCACATATTTCTCAAGGTCTTCACAACGAAAAAGTAAAGGATTACGTGCATCCAATATCTGAACTACTACATCACTACAATTCATATATTTATACTTTAATCATTTTAAATACTTCAAAAATAGAGAATAATTCATGTTTGCATACAGAGTGTATTAATAACCCTTAACGTGACATAAATTTTGGTCACATATATGACAACTGGGCCTCGTGTGATTTTTATGAGACACGGGCCTGTAAGACCCAGCGAAACCATGTGAAAAGTGGTCCCCCTCTTCTACAGTACTTTTACTCAAAAAAATGTGTTGTTAAGACTTTTTTGGGATGATTTACACAATAAAAATAAGAAGAATGAATCCAAAACCAAATTTGAAACAGTGACAAGAAGGCCTCTTAGGCCTAGAGAATGAGGTGCAAATAACATAAAATGGTAACTCCGTAACTGGAGAGGTAAAATCCGTCCTTGGAAGGATCTGAAATGGGTTAATAGAGGGGGTATAGGGGTATCATCAAAAAAATTAAAATTCATATTTGGCCTCTCAGGCCTAAGAATTGTGTCAAGGGTTAAACTACTATATTTAAAAAGATTAAATATTGAAATAAGATTCCCTGAAATAACCTATGATAAATTAGTTAATAACACTAATTGAACACACTAAAAATGATATGCAAATGAAAGAATATAACTACCTTCTTTCAACAACTCTCCAAAGCTGCCTCCAGAAATCCAAGTTCTTCTCGTAAGGAGTAAGAGTGATTCCTTCCTCCTCTTGTAAAATAGCAAGATTTCTCCTCCATTCAAGAAAAGTTTCTCTTTCAGCAGCTTGTAATTCTTCTGCAGTAGTATTTTCATCCCATTTAGGCCTTATATACACAAACACACAAAATCACTAGGATAAAAATAGGAATCACTATGTAAAAAAAGTAATGGTTTAATGACATTGTAGTAAAAAAAAAAAAAAAAAAATTAATATACTATCAGGAATAAAAGAATGGTAAATTTCCCCAAAATTATTACCTTCGTGGAATTTTCAACAGATCTTTCTTTTCAATTTTATTTTTTTCATACTTTTTTAATTCTTCTTTAGATAACAATCCAACACCAACTTTTGGATTCACAAAAGTGATATTCAATCGCTCAGCCTAAATAAAAAAATTTTTTATATTAATTTAATATAAATATCAACTATCATATCTATATAAATAAAAATGAAAACACTTGCACTTGAGAATATGTCTTCCTTTATCTATATAAGTAAAAATGAAATGATGTTTATAGGTAGATGCATCCATCATTGGTGCAGCCGGGTGGCTTCACTCAGGGAATTGTGTGAAAGTTACAATAGCAGAATAAACTTTAAAATATAATAGCACAGGAAAAAAATTTGAACCTTTCTGAAATTTCGGTTTTAATTTTGTATTAGTAGTTAGAATAGAGGTCTGCAGTCTGCCTACCCTAAGGAACCAAAAACCCTTTATGGGAGGTCAAAGGGAGTGAAAAATTAATTTAGTGGCAAATATTTTGAGTTATATATTGTTTTGATAATTAATATAATATCAAATACAAAGAGACCATCCCCATGGCGATTTACGACATGTTTTGAGGCTGTATAATGTCACAGCTAACAAAATGATTATTAGAGTACATTTATTATCAGAAATAATTTCAAATTGGATTTTCATTTTAAATAACGGCCAAATATATGTAAGTATAATTGATAAAATGATAAAACCAAAAAAAATCTTTACTAAAACTGATAAATGTTTAACATAATAAAACTTCAAATTATCAGAAAACTTCTATGAATATTACTAAATACATATAATGAATTAAGGAGGTGGATTTTTGAAATTGGACATTTGTAAAATTACTAAAAATATGTCTATACAGTACGAATATTACCATGTATTGAAAATTAATACCAATATAGAAATAATAATGAGATTATCTCATGAGCATTTGGAAAAACTTTTTGTAACTGCAAAATGTGATTTTCATCTATAATTTGTGATAACTAACAAATTACAGACTGCAATGTCATGTGAATGGTGAATGTTAGTTCACTTCTATAGAAGGTCACTGCTTGGATATAATCCAGCTTGAAAAGCATGATTTTCGCCTAATTTTGTTTTTTGAGGGTTAACATGGTTGGAAAGAGGCTAAAACAGTCAGAAACATTAATATCTGGAGCGGTGGCTATGTGAGTGAGTGAAATATTCAAGGGTGGTTAAAAAATTATAGGAGGGAATTTCAGCCTTGAAGACAAGGAAGGTCATGGAAGGACTTCATCACTTGATTTTCTTAGAGCTTTTGTCCAAATGATAAACCCAAAACAACAGTCCAAGAATTTGAAGAGAATCTCTCAGTCAGATAATCAACCGTCGCTGACCATATCAAAACCTATGGAAAAATAAAAAGCTCCAAACTTGTTTGGATTAAATGACCACAAAAAAAAAATCACTTAAAAAGTTTTCACTGCACTTCTTTGCCGAAACAGAATCCTTTCTTTCTCTTTGGAGACCATGTCTAGCAGCTAGAGCTCTGGGCTCCCAGGCTGTCTGTGCTCCCACAAACATTATATTCATCTGCATAAAGAACACATCATGCGGCCAAAAATTGTGCTAAGTCTACAGTCTACAGAAAAAAAAATTATTCTTGTTCTTTATAGTTGGATATCAGAATGACTTCCATCCCTCCAGGCTCCTGCCTTTTCTAGACCGAATAGTCAGTCACTTTTGATGGATTCTCTACGAAAGTTCTAAACTTTCTGGACAGGGGCTCAACAAATGAGATGCAGTACAGCATTTCCCAAAGTCCCCAAATAATCAAAAGAAGGTAATGGTTACTGTTTGGTGAGCTTCATTTGGGCTTATTCACTAAGGCTTTTTGAATCAAGACCGCAACAATTTAAGCCAAAATTTATTGGTCTAAAGTTGGTGCTTTGCACCAGAAATAGATATCAATTAAGCTATGTTTGGTCAATCGAAGAGGCCTTGTTTTTTTAATGGACAATACTCTCATGACAGTCTCCCATATGATCTCACAAAAATCGTTCAACCATAGTTATGAGACTCAGCCTCATCCATCCAACTCTCCAGACCTCACCCCAACTGACTACCATTTTTTTTTAGAAACGTGGCACACTTTTAAAGAAAAAAAAAATAATAACAAAATCTATAGATAAAATTGATTAAAAATTAGTTAATTTCAAGGACTCTAAATTCTATTCATATGATTTAGAAAAGTTATTAACTCATTGGCAGAAATGTTTTGAGAGTAAAGGAGAATATTTTCATCAATAAAAAATGTTTAAGATCATTCATTTTCATTTTATTTTTTATATTTTAAAACTAAAAACCCATATTAATTTCCAGGCAACGTAATAGTTCCATCTGAAATACAATATAACAGACTTGGAGCTATGACTAAATTTGTCAGGTCTTCCGCCTTTTTAAAGCAACCTTGCTAATTCCTGTAACAAATACTGCCACTGAATACACTATTACCTTTAATTTTAAGGTGAAGAGGAAAGAAACCAAAGTTTATTGAATAGATTTGTTAAAATTTGATACAATGTTTGGAGAAATCTTTTCATAGGTCTAGCAAGCATACAATAAATATGTCTTTTATCATTTACCTGAAATTCCGTGCCAGCAAGCTGTGCTGTAGAAAGAAAATCTTGAAAAGAATCTTGTTCAGTGACAGATTGTAGATTGAGGCGTGCCCACTCATACCCATCATTTAATTCTGCAGTGTGGAGCTATAAAAATTGATTATGTTCAATCACTTCCTGAATAATAATGACAAATTAATTAATTAACTGTAATAAATAAAATTTTGATTTGTGTAAACAATCATTATAATTTATTTATTTATTTATAATTATTTTGTGTTTAACAAAATAAAAATAAAAATCACATTCTTGCTCAGCGTGACAAGATAGTTTGCTTTTCATACTTCAGAGCATAAAAAAACTGAGCCCAACTAATAAGAGGGCCAATGTAGAGCAGTTACCACATTCTCATGTAGAAAAAAATTATAATAAATAACTCACAAATATAAAGAACAAATGGTACCACTTTTGAATAGTGGCTTCTCTTTCATGGATGGGCCAAGATCACGCCAAATATTGGCAATGTGTTCGTGAGTGTAACCTTTCCTTTGGATTGCTATTTACGTCTTTAACAAAATCCATCATAACAGTTAAATAACGTAGCACCATTAAGAAAGAAACAGTACCTATCACTTACAGGTGTGATCTATTTGGTGATCTATTATACTCTCTTTGTATTTACTTCAAATAATTTTGAGTGTGAATATTAAATTACATATGAAGACCGCACGCTAAGAATATGTTCAGTCACATTTTGCAAATTTTACAGGAGAGCAAACAGAGTGTTTTAGATCTTGTATAGATAGAACTAGAAACCCTAAGTCAATGGGAAAAAATATTGTATGCCCAATATATTTTCAAATAATGGTAATGTTAATAAAAATACAATACATTATTTGTTAGTCCAAATAGAATCAATGACCAAAAAAGAATTGTAATTGCGTGTGCCCCCAAAAAATAATTGTAAATATCTCAAGAACTGAACCCGCTGTTTTCGTGTAAACTACACAGATTTGCAGTACTCGAAATGGTTTATTATAATACGCTATGAAACAATATTCACAAAAAATGGACTGAACAAGTTCTTAGCGTGGGGTCTTCACATGGTTGTCTACAAGCTAAAACTATTTATCTATATTCCTAATTCTTTTAATATTTAAAGAAGAACAGGGCACATTTGAAACAGGGCTGCTTAGTGAGTATCTTGACCAATGGCCAACAAGAAGCTGCTCTTTAAATGTAGTACCCAATAATTGATGTTACACTATGTTCACTTCTCCTTCATAGGTTGGCTGAAAAACCTAGTTTGCATTCCATTGCTTTTGAGAACTCCCAATAGGTCTTTTATTAGTTTAATTTGACATATTACTTATATACTAGCTTTTTGGTTCTATCATATCCATCAATTTACACACTATACCAAAATTCCTCCCATTGTGATTATGACATTTTGACTAATCCATCATGAAGAAGTGACACCTGTGTATTGTGGTTAGGGTTGCCAGACGTCCCGTATTTCCCGGGACGTCCCGTATTTTAGGCTTAGTTTAAAATGTCCCGGCGGGACTGACTCTGTTCCGTATTCGAACCGTGCTTCGGTTTTTATTATTAAGACAAAAATACTCACTCTTGCAACTTTGCATACACATCAACTCGGATTAAGGAAGTTCGAGAGAATTTGTGGTTTAATTATTCACTATAATTTAAAGATTTTTCTCGTGGTCAGGGTGGTCTCAGTAATGTAAAACAATACACATCTACTAAATCTCACATGACTGTTGTTAGCAATAGATCATCGAGTAATTCAACACAATATTTTTCAAAGCCTGATAAGTCTTCCTCGGATACGGAAAAAAAATAGCTGCTGGAGAACTCGCATCGGTTTATCATACGGTAAGGCATTCCCTTAGCTACAATTCACAAATTGTTACCAAATAAGGATTCAAAAATTGCACAGAAGTTTAGCTGCGGCAGGACAAAAGCAGAATCTATTATATGTGAAATACTGGCCAATGAATCTGTTTAAAATATTTTAAAGACTACACATGAAAAAAATCTATGCTTTTCGATCGCGACAGATGCAAGTAATAAAAAAAAACAGAAAAATGTTTCCAATTGTCATACGATACTTTGACTACGATATAGGGATTCAAAATCAGCAAATGAAGTAAATAAATTATTATTAGACACACTGGAGAAAAATGGATTATTTTTAAATAGAATATCAGCATGTTATGCCCATAATAAGAATGTAAACTTCGGCAAAACCCATTCAATTTATACACTTTTGCTGTCTAAAAATAAAAACATTATTAAAGCTGGTTGCTCCGTCCATATTCTTCATAATTCTGCAAAACATAATACCAATAAATTGGAAATGGACATTGAAAGTTTGATACTGAAAAATTGTTGGTCACTTTAGAAGAAGAATTTTATCTCTTGGTCCTGCTGTTGAAAGAAACATTAAAATATGACCTGCCCTAAAATCTCATTTCCTGGAGTTCCGCAATAAATGCCCACGTTCAATGGAGAAAATAATCACAAATGAAGACGACGAGAAAAAGACTTACGCATATTTGTCGTTTAACAATATAGCATAAGTAACAATGAAGAAGATTGAATCAGATACTCTGTCAGTAGTTGAAATGCATGCGAGAAGATCGAGCAAAGAATAAAAGACCAGTTTTTTGGCATTCAAGCGAGAGACATAATGCGTGGTTTGAGTTGATGACCGTTTTTAATTACGACTATAATTGTGTTGATTTTTATAAATGTGTTAAAACTGACTTCTCCTCGGAGAAATATAAAAAAAAAAAAAAAAAGAATGTCACTATATAATTTTGTTTTTTATTTGTCCTGGGTAAAAAACGTAAATCCCGTATTTTTTGTCTATTTAAGCATTTGTCCCGTATCGGCTGAAAAAAAAATCTGGCAACTCTAATTGTGGTAGCCAATAACTTTCTGATGTTGACAAAAAGTAACAGGAATGTTATTTTAATATTTTAACATCTAGAAATAAACTAATGGAGACAAAAATGACATTCAACAAAATAAGTTAGCTTTGCCCTTGTCACTAAACTAAACAAGAAACAAGTTGCATCTGATTGTTTAATTTTTATTGATATGAAAAATAAAAGCATTTACATATATAATATCACTGTGACATTTTTCAATGTCCCTTTTGAAATCACAGAGCATAAATAGAAGCACTTAGGATTTTTCATCCACATAAATAATCAAAAAAATTTTCAAGGTACACTTACAAAAGAATCATTGCTTCTTCTGCCTTTCTTTGAAAATCTATCTTTTATTAAGGCCCTTCCCAAAGAATCTTTCTTCTTCTTGTTCATTTTCGTTGATCATGTACAATTAATTTACAAATAAAAACCACCAGAAAAATTTACAATTTGGCACGTGAGTACAATACTAAACTGGGGAAGAAGAAGGTTTCACCAGTGTTATGAAGTTATTGATCAGCTGTTCTTGATCTCTAGGGGTTTGATAAATTGATAATGGCCGATTTAGCTTCATAATAATGTTGTATAGAAGATGTTCCATCCGAAATGTGGGGAGCATGTCAGATTAAGTAACGAAAACAGGACTGCTACAAGAATAGCCTCGGAATTCAATCACGGTCTTGTATTTAGCAGTGAACCTCTGCTAGATGAAGAATTGTTTGAAATTAGAATAGATAAGAAGGTATTGTTTACATGTCCCTTCACCGCTATGTCACATTTCTGGAAAAGAAATTTTATTTTCAATTGTGATTTTTCAGACTGAATCTTGGATTGGAAGCTTGGAAATAGGAGTTACAACCTGTGATCCTAATATTTTGAATATACCTGCAAGTGCTATTGAATTAAATAGCGGAACATGGGTGAGTTGTGTTACAACTATTATGTTGCATTGTGAATATAATTGAACCAATTTTTAAAGCAATATTAAGTTTACACTTTAATCTGTTCAGCTTCTTTTATTTCTTATCATCCCCAAACTGTTAATTTCACTGGAACGAAGTATTTAAACCGTATCTTCAATAAAAATCGTTGGCCAAGATTAATTTTTATGAGCTATTTACCTAATGTGAAATGAGAAATTTACTTCTGTTTACTTCTGGCAACGAATGAAAGTTATTAAACTTATCAGCCTCAGGCTGGCATATCATTGGTAGAACTTTAATTTTCTGCTTGGCTCTCCGGGAGGGTTTATTCTGAGCTAATACAAACAAACAATAAGGATTGAGGTTGCTGCAGCCCTGTCAAATCCAAGAGTTATTTTCTTAGTTTTTTTTTTTTTTTTTTTTTTTTTTTTTTTTTTTTTTTTTTTTTTTATGTTTATGTTATATTTTGTCGAAGGCCTCTATAAAGCCAACAAAACATAAAGATAATTCTTTCTATGATTTTCACTGGAGCCTTACAGCCTCTCTCTGAGCAATCTGTTTAAAATAATCCTTCTTCTCTTTTGATTTTTCTTAGAATAGAATTTAAAAGATATATTTAATATGCATATTGTTTGAGGTGCTTGTTACTTTACTTTTTGAAAATCGGGGCAATCCTGGTTCCTACTTCTCTCATTCTTTAGAACACTTTCTGGTAAAATTCTTTGGTAAAATTTTATTAAAACTGATAACAATAATCAACCCATGTTGTTCTTATAGGTTCAATGTTTTTTGTCTCAATCCTTTTTCTCTTATATCTCTCTCATAGTTCTCAAGCATTTTTTATCGGAGCTCTTTTTTTAACTAAGTCTTCTTTTTAACTTCTTTTAAAATGTTGATCTGAAAAAACAAAATTTTAGGCAGGTAGTGCTCTCGCCCAATTCACGATCCCGTGTGAACCCGCCTTAACTCTGTTGCTTAAAACTAATGGTTCTCCCTGTTCAGAATCTGTTTCTCTATTTGTCATCATGATTTTCATGAATATTCCTTCTTAAATGTTTAACTCAGCTACTTGGTAACAAGTTTCCATCCTTTATTCATGTTTTTATCAGAGTTTTCTTGAGTATAAATCTCACATTGATGTTTTCTTTCCTGTTGTCAGTACCAGAATTGAGCAAAATATTGTCTCCAATGCTGAATATCTTCTAGTTTTCATGATCCTTTAAGTTTCAACCTGGTTGGGTAATAGCCTGTCGTAGAACAGTCTGGAGACTGCCCATAGGGATAATTGAACTCACCTTCTTTCAATAGAAGGGATCTCCTTGGCAAGGTTGCCCTAGATTTTTAGCGTTAGTGACCTCTGTTGAGTATACATTTTTATGTTCTGTCCTGGTGATAATGCATGGTTGGTTTATTGAACTATGGTGATCTACGGGGCACTACTGTATGTACCTGCATGCAACTATTATTCTTTGGAGAAATTTAATCATAAATCAAATAAATTTTCTGATTTATATACATGAAGCTCTAAAATTTTTAGTTTGAAATACTACTATTACTTTCTAGATTCTCTCAGGGAAATCAGTCCTTCAGGATGGTTGCACCTTACTAGAAATGTATCCTTTAAATTTGGACAAAATCACAGAAGGAGAGACGGTTGGAGTATTGAGGTCAAAAACTGTAAGTATTTTATTATGTATTTTTTATTTATTTTTTTAGTTATTTTTACTACTGTTGTGTGAACATTCTAGCTCAGAAACTATTTATTTCTGTTTACTTCGAGTAAATAGCTGGCAAAGATTTTAAAGAAAGGATAAGGTATATAGAATTAGGCTATCCCCTTTCATGGGGATGGTTAGGGATAATGGGGCTTCAAATCAACCATTCAAAAACTAAATACATGGTTATGAACCCACAAGGAATGCTTCCTTCCCATGTACTAGTGGATGGGTGTACTTTTGAGATGGTTGAGGAGTTCATCTATCTTGCTTCCTTACTAGCTCAAGGTAATGGAAATTCAAAGACGAATTTTCACAGTCAACAAATGCTAATCTGGAATAGTGTGACAAATGAAGATCTGTGTACTATCTTGCACAACCACATTGCACCAGTATAAAACTCTGATCAGGCCAATACTGACATATGGATCAGAAAGTTGGACACTATCCAAAGCCCAAGAAAATCAACTCCTCCTATTTGAAATGAAGGTCCTCAGAAGAATTTTTGGAGCGATTTTTTATTCCAACGAGCAAGCCTAGCGGATCAGGATAAATTCCGAGATATCAGAAGTGTATAGTGACTGCGATGTGGTGTGATTCATTAGGGCTGGTCGGCTCACCTGGGCTGGTCATGTAGCCAGAGTGCTTACTCAGTACCAAGGAGGTTCTTAGAAGAGGAAATCCACTCCACCAGAAGATGTGGGTGAACCAGGCTTTGCTGGGTGGACGGGCTAACTAAGGATGCACGCAGCCTTCTGGAGATCCAGAACTGGAAATAGACTGCACAAAACCGGAATGATTGGCGGACCTTAGTTCAGGCGTCCTTGATTCCTCACGGGTTGTAGAGCCAAGGAGGAGGAGTATTTAAGCTATTTTATATGCTACATTATCAGGCAACTTACTTAACAGGTATCATCAGGCAACCAAGAAATATTTTGGACAATGAGCTGTTTGGACTATCAAATCCAGTTAACAATGGTATTTTTTGCTTGGAAAATTTGTATTTATTTTCTGTCCAATTAACTTTATAACATCAAGTTTACCTTTTTGTTATATTATTTTTATTTTAATCATAAGTTGCCTACCGATTTCTGCATCCAAATTCAGGGATATAAAAAGCCAGAAGAGGTTTTGTAGTCCTGCAGCTGTAAAATATTTCTTTAAATTAAAATATAGAATTGTATCTTATCAGAAGATTATTTTAAAACATAAATCTATATAAATAAAGATGAAATTCTGTTTGTTTGTTCTTTATAGAAATCCATACCGTTTGTCCTAAATTATCCAAATTTCGCTCAACACCTATCCATATTAAAATTGCATAACTTCAGCAATCTCTGGGTATATTCATTATTGTTATAAAGATCGTAATGATCTCACTTTACATTGGAGACGAGTCGAAATTCGCTGGGTGAAACCGTGATATATAGCTAGTATAATATATTTCACTCACCGTGAAATCATTTATTCAGCTGGCTTGCAAGGTTTCTAACCCATACAAGTAGAGAATGAATTTAAATCAAAAGTAGATTTTTAAAACAATACCAATGGTTTTATAAAGTTGTAAACATTAAATTTAGTTTTTATCTGTTTAAAATAAAGTTAAGTTACTTGGTTTTCCCCCTGAGCATTCATATATAAAATAAAATTCTACCAGTCTAAATTACTATTAATAATGGAAAGCAGATATGAGTATCCTATAATTAGAGTAACAGTTACGAAAATCATTATTAAAAGAAACCTTTAGAAAAACTTTCTACTAACTATAATAATATAATTCAATAGAATTATTTGTCTGTCTAAATGTTTATAGCATATTGAATTAAAAATAATTTTGTTTATTAAAAATGAAAAGGTTCGTAGGTATAGTTCGTACTCATTTCTTTTTAAATACCTCTAAAATTAAAGTAACCTTACATCATGTGTGAGCTTTTTATATATTCAGATTGCATTTAATTTATTTTAAAATCTATTTAATTCATTTAAATTAATTTGACAGATTGATATTTGAATCAGAACCTTTGGTTTCATACTATAAAAAGGTTTGGCTTAAATTATATTTATTTTTCTGAGTAATTTATATTTAATCCTTCCATCTTAATTTAAATGTTCATGTCTAGATGATTCAATAGTGTTTTTTTAATTTCAGGGTGACCTGGAATTTTTTTATAATGGAGTGTCTCATGGTCCAGCAGCAACTAATATTCCCAGCAATGTCTATGCTGTTGTTGTTGTGTATGGGAATGTCTCACAAATCACTATTCTTCAAAAGAACAGTATGTTTATTTTTAACTTGTCCATCCGACTTCTTCTGACCCATTAACTTGTATGACTGAGATTTTAAGACTTAAAAATATTTGACTTAATGGGATCACTAATAATTAGGAGTGATAAAATATATGTATGTATATATGTACATCGGATATGTTTTCTTGACTGTTGATATTAAATGTTATAATAGGGTTCTTGAGGTTCTGTCAGTTATATACAACAATAGTATTGCTAAGTTTCGAGACTGTATTGTTCTCTTAATCATGCCCTACAATGAGCAAACAGGTTAGAATACAATTATATGAGTTAAATAGGTAAAATTTAAACTAAATTTAACAGTAATATAAATATATAAAATAGATGGGTTGTATGACTGTATATAATTCAAATGATAAAAATCATTTGAATTCACACTTCTATCATTTGAATTATTTACAGTCATACAACTCCTGTATTTTATTTATTTATTTGACTCTGGCAGAAGTCAACCTTTTGTTGTAGAAAAAGATGATCCATTATTAGTCTTTCCTGAACCTTTGGTGTTGGCGTTCCTAATAAAATTTTGGCTTTAATTAATTTATCTTCTGTATTCCCATACTCACACTCCAAAGCAAGGCTTTCTTCACAAGAACTGCTTTTTTATATTTTTTTAACTAGCTGGAATAGCATAAAATAAAATATGATAATATTTACAGTTATGGCATTTTTTTTTTAATTTCTCTGCCAAAGTTGATGGCTTTTATGATCTATTTATATTATGAAAAGTTTTTTAGAACTTATCATAGACATCATCAAAACTTAAATCAAAATCTTCCACCCCAGAAACTATGTATATAGCCTTTAATGAGTATCCCTTCATTATGTCTTAACCATCTGAGCCGAGCTCGTGTGATTAGTGCCTTAGAGGACAGGGCAGGCACTAATATGCAGAATAGGTTGACAGAGAATTAGAAGTGGAACTATGACAAAGAGGCACACCTGGAAGGAATGGGGCCCCAGGAGAGCGAAAGGTAGGGGTTGGAATGAGTTAAGGACGAGCTTATCAAAGTTTTTAAAAGAAATTTTCTGAGATATTGGTAAATAAAGCATTAAATTAAGTTTATTAAGTTTGATAGTATCAAATCTATATTGCTACTGGTCAGTCCATCTTTTTTCATATCTTTTACTTAGCTTTGCCATTAAAACTTCTTCTCTTTTCCTCCATGGATTTCTGCTTTGAAAATAATACCTATTGAAGGAAAATAACAGGAATTGTTTGGGGGTGCGGTCAAAATAATAAGCACAAATATGTGATATTTACCTATTTACCCTATTCCTCCTATACATCACTCACAAGTTGTTTACCATATACCATGTAATTCCCGAATCGCAACTCCCCCTAAATAGGTGAAACTAAAAATCTCCTCAAAGACCGGATCACCCAACACAAATATTCCATTTCCTCAAAAAACGTTACGGCTTCAAAACTTTCTGAGCATTCATTAACCCTCAACAATTCAATCGCTTTCGAACAAAACTTCTATCCTAGCAACTGTTCCCAACCATCAAAAACGCCTCATTACTGAAAGTGTCTTCATCCAATTAGATCCAAAACCCGTTAATCTCAAGACCGACAAACAAAACTTATCCCAAATATTCAGTCTATTAAAACATCCACAACTCACCCACCCACACATTTTCCATTTTTTCATTCACCCAGTTTTTAGTAATAATAAATATATACTTTCAAATATTTTTCTCTGTCGGTATTATTTCCCCACCACCATACTGTATGTTAATTTTTTAACCATCTACTCCCTATCTTCTCAATTCATTATAACTACGTATTTCACATAACTCAGAATTTTGACATATACCGTTGGAGATAGCGCTTCGATCAGGTAAACAAACTTCCTTTCCCCCAGCTTTCTCGTCACTCGGCATTCTACCAACAGTGAGAAATGTCAGTGACAATTTTTCTATTTTCTATATCTTTTTTTCCCATACTCATCATATGTTTCCATCACCCATTGTCATATTGTCAAACAATGTATATCATTGTAATAGTATCATATAATATATAATTTTTAATTTATATGACTTTAAATACCTTTAGTCCCACACCGTACTATATAGCTGTCATATTCAGTTTAATAACTATCCATACTTCTAGTGTATAACACTTGCAATACATAAATCTTATAATTATTCTTTAATCAAAATGCATCCGTAGATCTCTTACCCTTCATTCAGTGACTTATTCTGTATCATTATATTTTTATATTATCCATCTTTTTTATCATTTTTACATTTTCGATTTACACACCCCTTTGTATTTTGTATACTATATTTCATCTTATTTACTTAGGCTTCATTGCTACAGACCATTGTAACCTTATTATATGTTCACCTATAGTTTAATATTTCTCTACATTACCTCAGATATGATATATCAAGTTTTATATCATTTTCATTTATTACTTTTATCATACTTTTACATTTTCATTTAAAAAAAAAGTTTATGTTTATTTTATTTTACTTATTTAATTTTGTTTAATTTTTTATATACATTTATGTACAGTGTTTATATAATTTCTCTGATTGGTTGTTTTTTTGGTTTTTCTCATTTAGCCTTGATGATGACCTAAAATTTGGGTCGAAATGTCGGCTACAATAAAATATGTAAATATCACATATTTGTGCTAATTATTTTGACCGCTCTACAAACTATTCCTGTTCATTACATCTACGGTAAACTATCTTCCACCATGAAGGAAAAACAGTTTATTTATTCCTTTAAATATAATTTATAAATAATAAATGTAAGATAAATGGACCTTAGAGTCTTTGGGCTTGTCTTTTACATCACTTTCTTTGAACATGTTAAAAATGGTACACAAGACTATTATTTTAGAATCCACGACATTGAAGAAGTGTGACTAGAGTTTTAAGGGATCAAAGATTGATTGAAAAAAATATTGATTTTTTAAAAAAAATTTTAAAGGCATATTATAAAATTTAAAAGAATTGAATTATTTTCAATTATTCTAAGATTTTATCATCTCAGACTAAAAAATCTATTTTCGTATATAAAGATAAGAGGCTAAAAAAAAAAAGTATGTAATATGTAGGAAACAATTAGCTAGTGACTTTAATTTAGGAAATCAATTTCTAGGAACTTAAAAAGAAATCTGAGACTCTATTCAATATTTGTGTTGATTAGCTCCGCGAGTTTATTTATTTTTTTGTGTTATGATTCATTCTAGTTGATCCTTTTCCAATATAAAATGCTATATTTTCTGTTATTTTTAACTGCTGATTTTGTTTTTATTATGATTTGATTGATACAAGGTATATTATGATTATATTTTATATTTGAAATAGCCATATCCTATGCTTTCTAGGTAATTTAATGCTTATTTAAAATTATAATTACTTTTAAAATTAGAAAAAACACTTTGACTTTATCTCAATCTTACTAAGCTGTGCTTAAGATATTTTACTGTAACATCTGTATCTCTTTTTTATTGTCTGTTATCTGTCTTTGTCTCTTTTATCTTCTTTTAATTTGAAAGGATTTTAAATCTATTCATTTTGAAAAAAATAATGCTAATGGAATAAAATAAAGCTCTATTCTATAGTTCTATTTGTATACATTCTAGGTAACACGTGCGTTATTTTGACTTGGCATACGTTCTTTGTTTCTATTGAGAGCATAAAAGCTAAACAATGTATTTATTTTGAAAAATGTTAATGGAATAAAATAGAGCTCTATTCTATAGTTCTGTTTGTATACATTCTATAAAACATGTGCGTTATCTTGAATTGGCATACATTTGTTATTTCTATTGAGAGTTCATTGTCTCTTGTCCTGGCTCATTTGATCTGATCCAAAATTTTCCAGCTTTCAGTGCTTTTCCGTTCATTTTTCACTTGTATAATCCACTGTTTAGAGACTCTACAAGTTCCAACACAGGTTTTTAATTTTTACAATACCATTTTGACAATTATTCTTTGATATTGTATATTTCTTGCTCCTTATTTTTTATTATATTTCAGAAGTACTGAAGAAGGTGGGTTTATAAATTTTTAAGCATACCCTTCTGTCTAGACATTCTTTTTCAATTATTTTTATTTCGATATTGCAATCTGCACTCACCTTGGTAATAGGCATTTTGGGTTTTTCTTATTTACAAGTAACTGTGTAATGTTGTGAAATTCTCTGAGTTATTAATTAAATATTTTTTAATAGTTATTTGCAACTGATTGAATTTAGTTAGATTTTTAATTTAGCTGCAGCCTTTATTTAAGCAGATAATGTTTCTTATCAACATTCGCGAGGCAATTATTAGTTTTTATTTTGTTCCAATGTTTATCTTTCTGCATGTTAGAAATTATTATGAATGTTGATCTCATGTGATCAAAATGTTTTGTTTTCTCTTTTGAAGCTCTTATGTTAAAATTTTATCCAGTACATTAGTTATAATTTAAAAGAAAAATGATTATTTCCTAATAATTTTGTATTTTTATAGGAATCAATGAAAGTATTGATTTAGGAGATCTTGAAATACAAGAAGTACCAATGGCTCAGAGCACTGAAGCTTCAACCACTCTAACCCAAGAAAGACCCACGGAAAGACTACGGTTTCATGAAAGAACTGGTAGTCTTGTAAGTATTTCTATATTTCTTACGGAATATTCATCTTTTGGGAACCAAATGTTCATGGTAGAACCCACACGATCCTCCCTACTGTATCATAGTTCACTGTGGGATTTTGTCTGCTGGTTCAACTCTGATCAGTTCATTATTTTTATTCATCTAGGCTTGTTTTAAAGATGTGGTTCCTATGTTTTTATTTTAGAGGAATTTAAAGGGTTTTCTAAGATTCTCAAAATCTATATACTAGGATCATTAAGTTTTTCTGAATCAGCCTATTTTAACTTTTCACACAATTTTGACATTCTCATATAGATATTTTATTCTTATTATTTTCCCTATTTCTTTAGTTGGAATTACAAATGTTGTTCTTATCCCTAATTCCTGCATAGTACATATTATCATCTGATTAAAAGGATTTTTGATCTCTCTCTCTATTTTTGATCTCTAAGTTTTATTTTGATTTTAATAATCTGGTCTTATTTTGGAATGATCTAAGCATAGGGACGTGGAACATAAGAAGTTTAAATACAGCGGCTGGGTTAAAATCGGTAGCGAATGAGGTAATAGGGTATAGATTAGATATCATGGTGCTGCAAGAGGTCCGCTGGCCACGGGAGGGCTCATTAAGGGAAGGGAAGTACACTTTGTGGTACGGTGAGAGTAGAAACTATTGTTTAGATACCGGATTTATGATTAGAAATAGGTTACTTTCCGCGTTGAAAGACATTCGTATTTACGGAGATAGGTTATCGGTAGCTATATTTCAGGGGCAGTGGTTTAAAATCGCGTTGATCAATATACACGCACCTACTGAAGATTGTGACGATGAAATTAAATGCGAATTTCATGAAAAACTAGAATTGGTTTATGACAAACTACCACGAAGCTACATAAAAATTATTCTGGGAGACGCAAATGCAAAGGTAGGGAGGGAACAAGTATATTATCCTACGATCGGTAGAGAAAGTTTACATGAATATAGTAATGATAACGGAATACGACTAATAAATTTTGCCACCTCGAAAAACCTAATAATCAAAAGTATTACGTTTAAACATAAAGATATACATAAATATACTTGGACGTCACCGGATTCGCAAACGCGTAATCAAATTGATCACGTCTTGGTTCAACGTAGGTGGCAGAATAGCGTAATTAATATTCGATCATATCATGGGGCCGAATGTGGGTCGAATTATGAACTAGTAATCGCGAAAAGTCGCCAGAGACTTATAATACGAAGGAAAAATGAGGCTGGTTTTAATTATGATAATATATGGAGAAGTTAAAAATTCAAACTGGAAGTCAAAAATAGGTCTGAGGCGTTGGAATCCACTGACGAAGATAACGAAGACATTGATAAGTTGTGGGAAGGTATCAGGGATAGTATAAAAGAGGTCGGTAACTCATGTCTTGGAAAAAGGGAAATTAAAAATAAACCTTGGTTCGATGAAGAATGTATTAACATGTGCGACAAAAGAAAAGCTGCTAAATTAGAAGAATTAAATATTCCTAACGAAATCAATCTTGCTAACTTTCGAGCATTAAGAAAAGAAACTACTAAATTGCTCAAATTTAAAAAGCGAGAATATCTCAAAAATAAAATAATAGCAATCGAAAGTAACAAAATCGAGAATAACGTTAAAGCCATGTACGAAGGCATAAACATAATTCGTAAACGTTCAGGCCCGGTTACAACTGTAATTAGGGATGAAAATAACAATATCTTGGCCGATCCGGTAGACATCTTAAGACGGTTCAAGGATTATTTCGATAGTATTAGTACGGAAAATAATAGTCTATCTTCCTCTTCGGAATACCAGAGTGCAGAACCGTTAATAGTAGAACCGAGTAAAGAGGAGGTTGAAATAGCCATTGGAAAATTAAAATCTCATAAAGCAGCGGGAACAGACAATATCCCTAGCGAACTAATCAAGGCATGCGGGTTAGAAAGATCTGGGAACAAGAAAAGATACCCGAAGAGTGGAAAGAATCTATTCTCATTCCGATTCACAAAAAGGGATCAAAAACGGATTTCAATAACTATCGCGGAATCTCACTCCTTCCGGTTTGCTATAAAATATTTACGTTAATCCTAACTAGTCGAATCACTGAATACGCCGAGGAAATTATCGGAGAATATCAATGTGGTTTCAGGCAAAACCCGATCAACCGTAGACCAAATATTCTCTCTCCGCCAAATATTAGAGAAAAATTTAGAATATAACAGAATCGTACATCAGCTTTTTATTGATTTCATAAAGGCATATGACTCTATTAACCGCCAAAAGTTGTATAACATTCTAGTCGAGCAGGGAATACCAAAAAAATTAGTAAACTTAGTAAACATGTGTATGACTGAAACGTTCAATAAAGTTAGAATTGGTAATTATTTTTCTGAGAAGTTCGAGGTCCACTCTGGTTTGAAACAAGGAGATTCTCTCTCACCTGTTTTATTTAATTTAGCGCTGGAATATGCCATTAGGGAGGTGACAAGTACCGGAAAGGGTTTGAATTTGGGAGGTAATATACCCGTGCTCGGATATGCCAATGATTTGGTATTGCTTGCGGAGGACGTGGAAACCATAGAAATGAACACAAAAACGTTGATGAAAGCCAGACAAGAACTTGGACTGGAAATGAATACGGATAAGACAAAATACATGGTTAGTCGTAGAAGTGGTGAGGATTTCGCTGATATCAATGTAGGGGGGAATACGTTTGAACACGTAGAGAAATTTAGATATTTATGAGCGATGATAACTAGAAAAAACGAAATCGATGAGGAAATCAAGGGTAGATTAAAAACCGGTAATGCTTGCTACTTTTCAGTCGCGAAATTGCTTAGCTCGCGCCTCCTGTCCCGAAACTTAAAGATTAGGATTTACAAAACTATTATTCTTCCAACGGTCCTTTACGGATGCGAAACCTGGCCGGTAACATTGAGGGATGAGCAACAGCTTAGAGTTTTTGAAAGTAAAGTACTGCGTAGAATATTTGGACCGAAGAGGGATGAACTAACCGGAGAATTTAGACACTTACACTACGCCAAACTGAGTGAACTTTACTCAGTAAATATAATTGACGTGATTGCAGCTAGAAGAATAAAATGGGCTTGTAAAGTTGCGAAACTTGGCTGTGAACGAATTCCGAAAAGATTGATAAGTGCGGTGCCGAATGGGAAGCGTCCGAGGGGTAGGCCGAGATGGAGGTGGGAGGATTACGTTAGGGCAGATCTATCGAAGTTAGGTCTGGAAGACGGTCGATGGATAGAGGTGTGCAGGGAGCAAGTGGTGGTGTCGGCATCGAACCTTCGGGTTCGTTAAGCCTTTATTATTATTATTATTTTGGAATTATTAATATTATTATTATCCGTCTAATATTCTGCCTATTCGAAAAATCTCATGTTCTTTATATTGGTTTTACTTATGAAAAAAAAAAATTAGTAGGATCCTATGTTCATAATTGTATTTAATATTTAAGGATAATTGTAGTGTTAATCATGTATTACCAAATTTATTGTGTCTTAACTTTAACTAGAAAAGCTCTGAGCTTGAAGACTTTTATTTTAATGAATTTTATTATTATAGGTAAAACTTTCTTGTAATGGTAGGGCTGCTGAAAGAATAAGACCTTTAGATGAGTTCAATAATGCTGTAGTAATGAGTAAAAAGCCTTTAGTAGCAGATACTCTTTTTGAGGTATTACTGAATTATCTCTTGACTTCAATGAAATAATCCACCTTATAATTTAGTATTTAATTTTTTAAATCTCAAAATTTTTGTAGATCCGAATAGACGTATTAGTTGATAAGTGGTCTGGTAGTATTGAAGTTGGTGTTACTACTCATGATCCTGCTGTCATAGAATTTCCAACAACTATGACTAATATGGGAAGCGGCACTATAATGATGTCAGGATGTGGTATCCTTACTAATGGCAAAGGAACCAAGAGGGAGTATGGTGAATTCAATCTGGATGAACTGCGGGTAAGTCAGAAATGTTACAGTTATTTCTATTAATAAGTTTGAATAGAAATAAAAGTGTCTTTGGACTTATTAATTCATTAATTCTATTTTTCAGGTAGGAGATAGAATCGGGATGTTAAGAAAAAGTAATGGTGATCTTCATTATTTTATAAATGGTTTAGATCAAGGTATCGCAGCATCAAGAGTACCCTCTAAAGTATGGGGTGTAGTTGATCTTTATGGAATGACAGTTAAGGTATCTTGAGATACCTTTTTTAAACCAATTATTGAAATACAATGTTGCGATTTCAATGTATACATTCAGAAAATATGTTCTTCATAAAAGAAATTAATTTCATTACTTTAGATTTAATTTTTTTTTTCATGAATATGAATTTTTTTTTGTATTTTTGTTCTCAGGTGACAATAGTTGATCGAGATGAAAGAGAAGAACAAAATTTAATTACCCGACGGAATACAGTTCTTCGAGAAACAGTCACAACATCATTAAATGGTAATTTTGAAAAAAAAAAATTCTCATTAGAAATTTTAAGTATTTGAAAAGTGGGTAAATAAAACTTTTTATCTTTTTCTTACAGATATTCCTGATGAAGACTCAGATGATAGGTTAATGTTCCATTCCAACTGCGGATCTCATGCTGCTGTCATTAACAATGGAAGAACTGCACATAGACCAAAGTTAGTAATGTATTGTATATATTTATTTAAGCACAAAAAATAATCCTATTATTCTTTTACTGCATAAGGAAGTATATATGTGCTGATCTATCAGTTTCCTGTGCAATGTTGTTAAGGGATTTCAGCCTGAGAATAAATACATTTATTAGATTGGGTTAGGCAATCAACCTCTAACTTATTTCAAACTTCTTTATTTAAGAATCATGCTTAGTTGGCATTTTGGGACTTAGTTGGCATGGTTCCATCACTCCAGAACTTATTAAATTAGTATTTTATGCTCATATTTAAACTTCCACAAAAAACTAAATAAGACAAACTTCTTCTTCTTCTAGGAAATCTCTAACCCTGTTTAAATAAATAAGTAATATTCAGTAATCATATTGTAAAATCATTGTGTGTTTAAATAAATTTAATTAGACGAAAATTACAATTCACGATGTCAGACAAACAATAAAAACTGAAATAATTAACAATGCCACAAAAACTTGTAACGACACAGTTACACAAAAGTAACCGTATGATTCGATCTTCAGAGCAAGACTAAGACTCCAGTCCTTTACTACTTATATTTAGTTTGAATTAGAACATTCTAGAAGGTTCCCGAAAAGTATAAAAGATTCTCGAACAGTTGCAAACATGTACTAGAACAGTTGGTAACTGTTCCAACAAAAAGTCTACTACTCTTTTAAATCATATGGTTTTTATTTTACATTATAATATTTTAACTTTATTTGATATTTTTTATCAATTCGCTTTCTTTATATTATTAAAGTGCATTATCCTCAAGTAATAGTATCAAAGTTCCACTATGTGAATAGTTGTTACCTTTGTTCAATGACTAAAGTTAAGAGAATTTAAAATAATTATTGTCATTATGATCTTTTAACTCTAAGAAAGAACATTCATTCCTTATTTTATTAATTACTAGCTAGGGTGCCCGGCTTCGCTCCGGTAGTTGTGTGGCAGTTTTAATAACAGAAAAACTTTAAAATTAAAGGATATATAGAACAAATTAGCACTTTCTTGAAAATTTTAACATTGTATCAATATTAAGATTCGAGATCTGCAGTGTCCGCCCAAATAAGGAACCCTATATACTTTATAGGGTGTTGAAAATGGTGGATGAACAATTCATTTTGCTGCAACTTTGTCGAGTCATGCATCGTTTTTGATGGTTTCTGTGATTATGAATCCTATAAGCCCATTCCAAGCAGTCAGAAGATAATAAGTTATTAGATTATTAGTTAAAAAAACTATATTTGGAGTACAACTTAAGCGCCGACTACTGTGATGGTCCCATTAGATCCAGAAGTTTAGAAAATACAGAAGATTCATAGAAACTTTTTTTGTAAGACCTTTCTTCCAGTTCAACCTCCCTTAATATACCCCCCCCCCCCCCCGCTAATTTGGCCGAACTCTGCACTTCTCCAATCTTACTACTGTTACTAAGTGAAAACCAAAATATCATGAGGGCACAATTTTTTTTAGTCATATTTCTTTTTATCCTGAACTATGGGCGGTGATAAAATCTTATTGAAAAAATTGTATTACCAAAAAGGAGTCAATTCATCATTTTGTCAACTGGAATGCTCATCATACTTACGTTAGTAATAAAACCATTTTTCATAACTACATACAATAAGAACACTTCAAACTTGTTATTTTCAGTTTATAATCAGTCTATTCGGCTCTTCTTTTTTGTTTTATTTCTGTTTTTATTCGCTCACTCATATTGCATTAAATTTACTTAAGTGTATGTTAGATATTGATTAAATGTAATGTGTTTATCAATTAATCTTCTTATGAGAAAATTAATTTTGTAAAGTATCCAGTCGATTTTCCAATTGATAGCAGATATGTAAAACCATTAATTTATTTTAAAAGAGAAGGTGAAACTAATTATTTTCGCTTGATTTTTTAGTAACTTAAAAAGAACAGCTGACAAAATATATAACCTTTACAAATATAACGGAATGAATGAACAATGAACATTGAATGAAACACACCCTAGCGCTTTCTGGTGGTCTGCAGCGCAAACTAAATTTTTCATTCGTAAACTCGTATGTCATTGTCAGGTAGTCTAATTACATGTTGCGAGAGGCTAAAAATTCCAGTCCTTTTCTCTTCAATTTCACACCCTTAAGAGAAAAACGGAAATCTTCTTCTCCGTTATGGGACATACAGTTACACGCTGACATAAATCTCTTAATAGAATATGGAGTCGTTTCTGAGCCTTTTCGGCACGCACATTGTACACTTTGCTTTATAATATATATTGATTACGTTTTGTTGCAATTATTTAGAAAAAAATTGAATAAGAATATAAGATATTTTGTTGTTCATTTTGCTTTCAAGTTACTTATTATGTGTTGTTATGTAGTTGTTTTTAGATGAAGATTAATGTTAATAAGATTATGACTGCATAATCATTTTCAATTTCATAGAACAACTTAATACTAAATATTTGTGAAAATCCAAACATTATTCAGTGTTCATTTATTGTTTAAATCAGAATAACAAGTACTCACATATTTATTTTGTTTTGTCTAGTGCTCTGGATGAATTCAACAATGCTGTAGTTCTTACAAATAGGCCTTTGAAGATAAATGAAGTTTTTGAAGTTAGAATAGATAAGATGGTTACTAAATGGGCTGGTTCAATTGAAATTGGTGTTACTACTCATGCTCCAACTAAACTTGAATATCCTTCCACAATGACAAATGTGAGGTAAGAAAAGATAATTTTTTATTAGGCTCTCGTTTTGTAGTATCAGTAGTTTCTGGATTTGACTTTTAAGTGGTCTCATGAACTACCTATGTTGGAACGATTATGTTGACCAAATACTACTAGTTTGTGCAACTTCTCAATTTTTTTTTAATTTAGGAGAATGTAACATATTTCATAGTTTTGTTGATTATACAATGATTAAAAAGAACAACGTAGTATAATGGAGATAAAATGTTTACATATAACTTGAATGAATTTATAACTAATGTAGTTAATAAAAAAGTAATGCATTGACACAAAATTCATCCTATTATCCTCAAACACATTAGTAATAGTTGATGTTATTGCTTTAAAAATATTTAAGTGATCAGTAGTATAAATTTAGTTTAATAGTTTTTTATTAGCTGATATATTTTTTTTTTTTTTTTTACAGATCCGGCACATGGATTATGACTGGTAATGGAGTCATGCACAATGGAACTTCTGTGATTGATGATTATGGTCAGAATTTAGATAAATTGCAGGTAAAATCCTGTTATATATTTAAGATTGGACATATTGGCTTTAATTGAATATAAATTAAAATAACTGGAAGAAACTCTTCATGACACAATGTTTAGTAAAGATTAGTGATGTTATAATATTGATAGCTTTGATTTTATTGCAAGGGATCTATTGATACTATTGATATTATAAGATTGTTTCTTTTCTGGTATCCTACGTTTATAAAAGGGGCAGGCTGAGTAAAAACATGTAGACAATGATATGTTTAAGTCAGTGGCGGAGGGGGGTGTGAGACCTATTGAAAATAAAATAAATTCTCACTTCATTAAAATTTAATACCCAATTTATTAAAACTAAATTTACCTTGTAGGTGATTTTATATAACCATTAGGTTTATAAAATTTAAACAATGTTTCCTATGTATCACTTGTTTTTACTTTCACTTACCTATATATGAAATATATAGTAAGTGGAAGTATTGCGATCGTGAAAATTTTCGACTTCCGGTTTTCAACGGAAATACACGTTTTGGGATCCCCTGAGTCAAAATAACCAAGTCCCGCGAAATGGTCTGTGTGTGTGTGTGTCTGTCTGTGTGTCTGTGTGTGTGTGTGTGAACAGACTAGCTCAAAAACTATAAACCGTGCGAACCTGAAATTAGGTATTTAGAGTATGTATAAGCCCGCGATGTGACAGCAAAAATTTCATCAAATTTGCTCAAAGGGAGGGGGTACTTTATTTAATAACTTTTTAAGTTTTTTTCGATTTTCTCAAAAACGGCTCTAACGATTTTGATTAAACTGAGTATTTGATCTATTTATATGCCTAAAATATGACTGTAAAAATTTCATCAAAATTGATCAACCGGAGGGGGGACTTTACTTAATAAATTTTGTATCATTTTCACATGTTTTTTTTATTTACTCAAAAACGGTTTTAACGATTTTGATTAAACTTGGTATTTGATGTATTTATATGCCAGAGATGTGATAACCAACATTTCATCACAATTGATCAACCGGAGGGGGGACTTTACTTAATAAATTTTGTACCATTTTCACATGTTTTTTTTATTTACTCAAAAACGGTTTTAACGATTTTGATTAAACTTGGTATTTGATGTATTTATATGCCAGAGATGTGATAACCAACATTTCATCACAATTGATCAACCGGAGGGGGGACTTTACTTAATAAATTTTGTACCATTTTCACATGTTTTTTTTATTTACTCAAAAACGGTTTTAACGATTTTGATTAAACTTGGTATTTGATGTATTTATATGCCAGAGATGTGATAACCAACATTTCATCACAATTGATCAACCGGAGGGGGGACTTTACTTAATAAATTTTGTACCATTTTCACATGTTTTTTTTATTTACTCAAAAACGGTTTTAACGATTTTGATTAAACATGGTATTTGATGTATTTATATGCCAGAGATGTGATAACCAACATTTCATCACAATTGATCAACCGGAGGGGGGACTTTACTTAATAAATTTTGTACCATTTTCACATGTTTTTTTTATTTACTCAAAAACGGTTTTAACGATTTTGATCAAACTTGGTATTTGATGTATTTATATGCCAGAGATGTGATAACCAACATTTCATCACAATTGATCAACCGGAGGGGGGACTTTACTTAATAAATTTTGTACCATTTTCACATGTTTTTTTTATTTACTCAAAAACGGTTTTAACGATTTTGATCAAACTTGGTATTTGATGTATTTATATGCCAGAGATGTGATAACCAACATTTCATCACAATTGATCAACCGGAGGGGGGACTTTACTTAATAAATTTTGTACCATTTTCACATGTTTTTTTTATTTACTCAAAAACGGTTTTAACGATTTTGATTAAACTTGGTATTTGATGTATTTATATGCCAGAGATGTGATAACCAACATTTCATCACAATTGATCAACCGGAGGGGGGACTTTACTTAATAAATTTTGTACCATTTTCACATGTTTTTTTTATTTACTCAAAAACGGTTTTAACGATTTTGATTAAACTTGGTATTTGATGTATTTATATGCCAGAGATGTGATAACCAACATTTCATCACAATTGATCAACCGGAGGGGGGACTTTACTTATTAAATTTTGTACCATTTTCACATGTTTTTTTTATTTACTCAAAAACGGTTTTAACGATTTTGATCAAACTTGGTATTTGATTAGATTAGAAAATTGAGTATTTGATTTATATGCCCGAGATATGACTGTAAAAATTTCATCAAAATTGATCTACGGGAGGGGGGACTTTACTTAATAAATTTTGTATCATTTTCACATGTTTTTTTTATTTACTCAAAAACGGTTTTAACGATTTTGATTAAACTTGGTATTTAATGTATTTATATGCCAGAGATGTGATAACCAACATTTCATCACAATTGATCAACCGGAGGGGGGACTTTACTTAATAAATTTTGTACCATTTTCACATGTTTTTTTTATTTACTCAAAAACGGTTTTAACGATTTTGATTAAACTTGGTATTTGATGTATTTATATGCCAGAGATGTGATAACCAACATTTCATCACAATTGATCAACCGGAGGGGGGACTTTACTTATTAAATTTTGTACCATTTTCACATGTTTTTTTTATTTACTCAAAAACGGTTTTAACGATTTTGATCAAACTTGGTATTTGATTAGATTAGAAAATTGAGTATTTGATTTATATGCCCGAGATATGACTGTAAAAATTTCATCAAAATTGATCTACGGGAGGGGGGACTTTACTTAATAAATTTTGTATCATTTTCACATGTTTTTTTTATTTACTCAAAAACGGTTTTAACGATTTTGATCAAACTTGGTATTTGATGTATCTATATGCCCGAGATATGACTGTAAAAATTTCATCAAAATTGATCTACGGGAGGGGGGACTTTACTTAATAAATTTTGTATCATTTTCACGGGGTTTTTTTATTTACTCAAAAACGGTTTTAACGATTTTGATTAAACTTGGTATTTGATGTATTTATATGCCAGAGATGTGATAACCAACATTTCATCACAATTGATCAACCGGAGGGGGGACTTTACTTAATAAATTTTGTACCATTTTCACATGTTTTTTTTATTTACTCAAAAACGGTTTTAACGATTTTGATTAAACTTGGTATTTGATGTATTTATATGCCAGAGATGTGATAACCAACATTTCATCACAATTGATCAACCGGAGGGGGGACTTTACTTAATAAATTTTGTACCATTTTCACATGTTTTTTTTATTTACTCAAAAACGGTTTTAACGATTTTGATCAAACTTGGTATTTGATGTATTTATATGCCAGAGATGTGATAACCAACATTTCATCACAATTGATCAACCGGAGGGGGGACTTTACTTAATAAATTTTGTACCATTTTCACATGTTTTTTTTATTTACTCAAAAACGGTTTTAACGATTTTGATTAAACTTGGTATTTGATGTATTTATATGCCAGAGATGTGATAACCAACATTTCATCACAATTGATCAACCGGAGGGGGGACTTTACTTAATAAATTTTGTACCATTTTCACATGTTTTTTTTATTTACTCAAAAACGGTTTTAACGATTTTGATTAAACTTGGTATTTGATGTATTTATATGCCAGAGATGTGATAACCAACATTTCATCACAATTGATCAACCGGAGGGGGGACTTTACTTAATAAATTTTGTACCATTTTCACATGTTTTTTTTATTTACTCAAAAACGGTTTTAACGATTTTGATCAAACTTGGTATTTGATGTATTTATATGCCAGAGATGTGATAACCAACATTTCATCACAATTGATCAACCGGAGGGGGGACTTTACTTAATAAATTTTGTACCATTTTCACATGTTTTTTTTATTTACTCAAAAACGGTTTTAACGATTTTGATCAAACTTGGTATTTGATGTATTTATATGCCAGAGATGTGATAACCAACATTTCATCACAATTGATCAACCGGAGGGGGGACTTTACTTAATAAATTTTGTACCATTTTCACATGTTTTTTTTATTTACTCAAAAACGGTTTTAACGATTTTGATTAAACTTGGTATTTGATGTATTTATATGCCAGAGATGTGATAACCAACATTTCATCACAATTGATCAACCGGAGGGGGGACTTTACTTAATAAATTTTGTACCATTTTCACATGTTTTTTTTATTTACTCAAAAACGGTTTTAACGATTTTGATTAAACTTGGTATTTGATGTATTTATATGCCAGAGATGTGATAACCAACATTTCATCACAATTGATCAACCGGAGGGGGGACTTTACTTATTAAATTTTGTACCATTTTCACATGTTTTTTTTATTTACTCAAAAACGGTTTTAACGATTTTGATTAAACTTGGTATTTGATTAGATTAGAAAATTGAGTATTTGATTTATATGCCCGAGATATGACTGTAAAAATTTCATCAAAATTGATCTACGGGAGGGGGGACTTTACTTAATAAATTTTGTATCATTTTCACATGTTTTTTTTATTTACTCAAAAACGGTTTTAACGATTTTGATTAAACTTGGTATTTAATGTATTTATATGCCAGAGATGTGATAACCAACATTTCATCACAATTGATCAACCGGAGGGGGGACTTTACTTAATAAATTTTGTACCATTTTCACATGTTTTTTTTATTTACTCAAAAACGGTTTTAACGATTTTGATTAAACTTGGTATTTGATGTATTTATATGCCAGAGATGTGATAACCAACATTTCATCACAATTGATCAACCGGAGGGGGGACTTTACTTATTAAATTTTGTACCATTTTCACATGTTTTTTTTATTTACTCAAAAACGGTTTTAACGATTTTGATCAAACTTGGTATTTGATTAGATTAGAAAATTGAGTATTTGATTTATATGCCCGAGATATGACTGTAAAAATTTCATCAAAATTGATCTACGGGAGGGGGGACTTTACTTAATAAATTTTGTATCATTTTCACATGTTTTTTTATTTACTCAAAAACGGTTTTAACGATTTTGATCAAACTTGGTATTTGATGTATCTATATGCCCGAGATATGACTGTAAAAATTTCATCAAAATTGATCTACGGGAGGGGGGACTTTACTTAATAAATTTTGTATCATTTTCACGGGGTTTTTTTATTTACTCAAAAACGGTTTTAACGATTTTGATTAAACTTGGTATTTGATGTATTTATATGCCAGAGATGTGATAACCAACATTTCATCACAATTGATCAACCGGAGGGGGGACTTTACTTAATAAATTTTGTACCATTTTCACATGTTTTTTTTATTTACTCAAAAACGGTTTTAACGATTTTGATTAAACTTGGTATTTGATGTATTTATATGCCAGAGATGTGATAACCAACATTTCATCACAATTGATCAACCGGAGGGGGGACTTTACTTAATAAATTTTGTACCATTTTCACATGTTTTTTTTATTTACTCAAAAACGGTTTTAACGATTTTGATCAAACTTGGTATTTGATGTATTTATATGCCAGAGATGTGATAACCAACATTTCATCACAATTGATCAACCGGAGGGGGGACTTTACTTAATAAATTTTGTACCATTTTCACATGTTTTTTTTATTTACTCAAAAACGGTTTTAACGATTTTGATTAAACTTGGTATTTGATGTATTTATATGCCAGAGATGTGATAACCAACATTTCATCACAATTGATCAACCGGAGGGGGGACTTTACTTAATAAATTTTGTACCATTTTCACATGTTTTTTTTATTTACTCAAAAACGGTTTTAACGATTTTGATTAAACTTGGTATTTGATGTATTTATATGCCAGAGATGTGATAACCAACATTTCATCACAATTGATCAACCGGAGGGGGGACTTTACTTAATAAATTTTGTACCATTTTCACATGTTTTTTTTATTTACTCAAAAACGGTTTTAACGATTTTGATCAAACTTGGTATTTGTTGTATTTATATGCCAGAGATGTGATAACCAACATTTCATCACAATTGATCAACCGGAGGGGGGACTTTACTTAATAAATTTTGTACCATTTTCACATGTTTTTTTTATTTACTCAAAAACGGTTTTAACGATTTTGATCAAACTTGGTATTTGATGTATTTATATGCCAGAGATGTGATAACCAACATTTCATCACAATTGATCAACCGGAGGGGGGACTTTACTTAATAAATTTTGTACCATTTTCACATGTTTTTTTTATTTACTCAAAAACGGTTTTAACGATTTTGATTAAACTTGGTATTTGATGTATTTATATGCCAGAGATGTGATAACCAACATTTCATCACAATTGATCAACCGGAGGGGGGACTTTACTTAATAAATTTTGTACCATTTTCACATGTTTTTTTTATTTACTCAAAAACGGTTTTAACGATTTTGATTAAACTTGGTATTTGATGTATTTATATGCCAGAGATGTGATAACCAACATTTCATCACAATTGATCAACCGGAGGGGGGACTTTACTTATTAAATTTTGTACCATTTTCACATGTTTTTTTTATTTACTCAAAAACGGTTTTAACGATTTTGATCAAACTTGGTATTTGATTAGATTAGAAAATTGAGTATTTGATTTATATGCCCGAGATATGACTGTAAAAATTTCATCAAAATTGATCTACGGGAGGGGGGACTTTACTTAATAAATTTTGTATCATTTTCACATGTTTTTTTTATTTACTCAAAAACGGTTTTAACGATTTTGATTAAACTTGGTATTTAATGTATTTATATGCCAGAGATGTGATAACCAACATTTCATCACAATTGATCAACCGGAGGGGGGACTTTACTTAATAAATTTTGTACCATTTTCACATGTTTTTTTTATTTACTCAAAAACGGTTTTAACGATTTTGATTAAACTTGGTATTTGATGTATTTATATGCCAGAGATGTGATAACCAACATTTCATCACAATTGATCAACCGGAGGGGGGACTTTACTTATTAAATTTTGTACCATTTTCACATGTTTTTTTTATTTACTCAAAAACGGTTTTAACGATTTTGATCAAACTTGGTATTTGATTAGATTAGAAAATTGAGTATTTGATTTATATGCCCGAGATATGACTGTAAAAATTTCATCAAAATTGATCTACGGGAGGGGGGACTTTACTTAATAAATTTTGTATCATTTTCACATGTTTTTTTTATTTACTCAAAAACGGTTTTAACGATTTTGATCAAACTTGGTATTTGATGTATCTATATGCCCGAGATATGACTGTAAAAATTTCATCAAAATTGATCTACGGGAGGGGGGACTTTACTTAATAAATTTTGTATCATTTTCACGGGGTTTTTTTATTTACTCAAAAACGGCTTTAACGATTAACAAAAATAAGATATGAATGTAGAAAAATGTGTGACTTTGGGAAATGATATTTAGCAAAACATGTCAATTACTAATCTAAGTAAGTTGGTAAGTGAAAGTTGTGTGTTGCGCGCACGCACCAGATTTTTTTATATGATGCCCATACAATTAATTGTGCAAGGGGGGGGGGGGGCAAGGAAGGCTTCCATTTCAACCATTATTAGGAAGTTGGGTTATCATTTCAATTGGGGGGGGGGGGCAAAAAGTTTGGGAACCCCTGGTTTAGGTGCATGACTTCATTGTGTCTGTTGTGTTCAGAGTCATGGCACAACTTCTCTTCAGAGCTCTTCCCACCCGATAGATTGCCATTATATGTTATTTAATAGGTTTTTGGCTATTTTTTTAAAATTATTAATTCTTCTGAAAAATTATGCTTATATCATTTATAACATTCAAAATTCTAAATGTATCAATGTGTTTAATATTTGTAATGAGTTGGTAAGTTTTTTCAGCAAAGCTTCCCCTATTTTACTTTTGGGCATGGCCTATTTTGAGAAGTTATGTGACTCCTATTGTATCCTTTTCAGTTGAAAATGGCCTTGATCAACTTTATTAGGTCCCACCCTTCGGCTCCTGTTTGCTTTTCTCGCTCCTCAAGAGATAGCGAATCTTGTAAGGGTCCTTTTCAGTTGAGATAGGGGTCACTCTGAACAGAACCATATTGGCTACGGCCAGAAATAATATAGGGGAACTAGTACTGTTTCTTCTTAATTTATTTTTTCTTACTGATGTTTTTATTCTATTTTTTTACTTTATGTGAATATTTTAAGCATTAAAAGCTAATAGTTCACTTAATTTGAATTATATATTTTTAGTGCAAAATTGAAAAATCAGAATTTGTTAAATTTGGTTCATTTTTTCTTTTTCTGCCTTATGAATTATATGGCACATGGGTGCTCAGAGTTGGAGGCATCATCACCTTTGAAATGAATTTTGATCTTTTCCAAAGTTAAATTATTAACTATGTTGATGGTTTTATTGATATTTTACATCATTAGTTAAGATTTTATTTTTGAAAACTTTTATCGGTAGGTGCTTGTTAAATATTACTTAAATTAACTTGTTTTTATATGTACACCTATGTAAAATACCTTTTTGTTAAATTATAATAATGTTATTTAAAAAATCTGGTGCAATGCGCACAACACACTACTTTCACTTACCAACTTACTTTGATTAGAAATAGACGTGTTTTGTTAAATGCCATTTCTCAAAGTCACGCATTTTCCCTAACCCATTTACTTATTTTTGTTTGTATTTGCTTTAAAGTACACTCAATTTTTTATTTTTAAATAAAAGTTTTTACTTGTGTTAATTCGGCAATGCAAGCATAACACCCCAAGTCGCCTGATTTTATAATTCTCTATGTAGTTGTTGAAAACTTCATATAGTTCCCTTGAAACAAACAATTTCCATCGAAAGAACATAACATCTTTAATTATAAAGCATTGGTCTTTTTTTGCAGTCATATCTCGGGAATATAAATACATCAAATATCCAGTTTAATCAAAATCGTTAAAACTGTTTTTAGTAGATAAAAAAAAAACCTGAAAATGAGACAAAATTTATTAAGTAGAGTGCCCCCTCTAATTGATAAATTTTGATGAAATTATGACTTACATCGCGGGCTTATTAATATATCAAATACCGAGTTTAATCAGAATCGATAGAGCTGTTTTTGAGAAAAACGTAAAAAGTCATAAAATAAAGTACCCCCTCCACTTGACCAATTTTGATGAAATTTTTGGTGTCACATCGAAGTCGAAATTTTTCACGATCGCAATTCTTTCCCTTACTATATATTTTATATATATGTAAGTGAAAGTAAAAATTATGTTTATCTTATAATTATTACAGGCTGGGGATAGAGTTGGTGTCGTAATCCGTGAAGGAGGTGCTTTGCACTTTCTTGTGAATGGCGAAGACCAAGGTGAAGCTGGAACTGGCCTTCCAGGAAACCTGTATGCTGTTATAGATTTATATGGCCAAGCGACTCAAGCCACAATTGTTTCTCACTGTCCGTCTTGTTCCCCTACAACTCCTACACCTACTGCTAATTCACCATTCTTTCCGTGAGTTTGTGATACTATTTATTATTGTTTATGATCTTTGTTAAATACGAAAATTATCACTGATGTTATTCAGTAAGTTGTCATAGTTAGATATTTGTATTAATATTAGTATTCCATAGCTATTATAATGAAGTAGTTTAATAAAAAGATATATCTTAATAATGGTTTTAATGTTTCAGGGAAATACATTTTCATAGTGTTCATGGAAGAAATGCTAGAATTACTAATGGTGGTAAGACAGCATCTCGTCCAAGGGCTCTTGTCGAATTTAATGATGCCATAGTTATAACAAATAGGCCTCTGAAGCCAGGAGAAATGTTTTCTGTAGTTGTTGAACGAATTGTTGATAGGTGGTCTGGTTCAATTGAAGCAGGTATTTTATATATTTTCAAATCATAGTTTGTTAATAATAATTATTATACCTTATTTTGTTAGTAACAACTCATCTTTGTTACTTAAAAAAAAAAGAATTGTATACAAACAACCAGTTAGTCTTAATTTTATGTTTATTATTTTCAAAATACTAGTAATATCTACTAGCTTTTGAACATCAGTATTAAAGGTCATTTTGCAGCTATCCATCACTCTGCCCTATAAAAACGTAAATAATTTTACTTGCCTCACTGTTATCAGAGTGAATACATTTTTTTTACTTTTTTCCATCCAAAGTAATCTCTTCTTTTCAGTTCTTGACATAGATTATTATAGATTATCATGTAATTAAATTATTTAAGTGTCCAACCTTCGATAACAAGGATCTATTTTCAAAAATTGGTATTGTACATTTTTTACATGGGCCTATCTTTCAAATGGTTTCATGTCTAATAATCTTGATTTGAACTGTCCTATAAAGAATCTGCTGTGTTTTAAACTTCTTAAATTAATTTCTGTTGTTTCAGGAGTTACTGCCATAAAGCCAGATGAACTGGAGCTTCCTGGAACCATGACTGATATTGATCATGACACCTGGATGTTATCTGGTATCTACATATTTCATATTGATATTAAATAACTTAATGAAAACATGCTTTACTTTATTTTTATACATATTTTTTGGAAATCAGGTTTTGCTGTAATGAAAGATGGTATACCCTTGAAACATGGTTATCCATTAAACCTTGATAAAATTAAAACTGGTAGCATAATTGGGCTTAAACGTCATGATGATTCATCTCTGCATTATTATTTGGATGGAGTGGATCAAGGAGAAGCCTGTACAGGACTTCCAAGTTTAGTTTATCCAGTAATCGACTTGTATGGACAGTGTGCCCAGGTAAATTAATGTTTTCTTCAAAATTTTTGGGTTAAAAGGGATAACAATTTATACTATAATATAATTGAAATTTTCTAAAGGCAGCCTTGGATCTCTAAACATTGTTGAACTATTAACTAGTCACCTTTTTACCAATTCAGGCATATTGACTCAAAAACCAGAAACTTGGCTATCATGAAAACGGAGATAAGTAATTGCTGAACCCTTAAAAAAACAATGCAATCTAGCAGGTTTTTGAAGACATTTTTGTTAAACATGAATCTAATAAAAAAGTTGTAGACAATTTAAACGTCCATTAATAAATTTAAAAAAATACGGATTATATTATGATATTGAAATTTATTATTTTAAACCACCATTTAAAGTATGGAGAAGATAGATCCAGCTTTATCATCAAAATACTTATAAAACAAAACAAGCCATGAAATACTGAAAAAAAATATGGTTAATTCAAAATCCGTTTTAAAATTTATTGATTTTCTCTTTTCTATTCTAACCTTAGCATGCGATTCATTAAAAATCTCAGTTTGATGCTTCTGGTGACTAAGTCTGTACAAATGTCCCTCTCTGATAAAAGTAGGTTGATAAAGTGGAGGAAACCAGCTTTTTCTGCTATTGTAACTACGGAAATTAATTTTAATTAAAAAATAAAATTTTGGTTGTCACATAAACATATATCAAATACTGAAATCGTTAAAGCCGTTTTTGAGAAAGAAAAAAAAATAAAACATGTGAAAATTTGACAACATTTATTAAGTAAAGTGTCCCCTCCGTTTGAACAATTTTGATGAAATTTCGGCTGTCGCATTGCGGGCATATACATAAATCAAATACAAAGTTTGATCAAAATCGTTAAAGCCGTTTTTGAGTAAATAAAAAAAAACTCCTGAAAATGGGACTACATTTATTAAGTAAACTACCCCCTTCAATTAATCAATTTTGATGAAATTTTGACTGTCACATCGCGGGCATATACATACTCCAAATACCGAGTTTGATCAAAATTGTTGGAGCTGTTTTTGAGAAAAACGTAAAAAATAGACAAAATTCTTTAAATAAAGTACCCCCTCCGTTTGACCGATTCTGATGAAATTTTTGCTGTCATGTCGCGGGCATATACATACACCAAATACCCAATTTCAGTTTTGTAGGGCCTATAGTTTTTGAGCTAGTCTGTTCACACACACACAGACACACAGACTATTTCACGGGACTTGGTTATTTGGACTCAGGGGACCCCAAAACGTGTATTTCCATTGAAAACCGGAAGTCAAAATTTTTTACGATCACAATACTTTCCTTACTATATATTTCATATATAGGTAAGTGAAAGTAAAAAAAATCAGAAATTTTAGAGGCATTAAGTTAAAAACAACATCTGCTCACAACATTATTAGATATCGAAAACGCTTTTAATTCAGTAAGGAGCAAAGATATTATTGAATCATTACTCAATGCAGGAGTAAACGGCGAAATGCTGAAGTTCATTCAAAAATTTTTAAGTAATCGAACAATTAACGTTAGATGTGGGTCTGCAATCTCCATAGCTTTTGAACAAGAAAATGGAGTACTGCAAGGTAGCGCTCTTAGCCCAATACTGTTCATTTTAGCGATAAATAAAGTAGCCAAAAAAGTCAAATCTCCGGTCAAAATTTCACTTTATGCTGACGACCTAGTAATTTTCGTTGAAGGAAAGAATATGCCATCTATCTAAAAATCCTTACAAAGTTCTGTCAACGAGGTCGTTACATGGCTGGCGGATAGGGGTCTTACTGTATCCTATTCAAAACAAGCAATTTTGTTTACGAGAAAGAGATATCCCCTCATAAATAGTATTAAAATTAATGGAAAACCAATAGACTTCTTTCAAAGTGTTAAGTATTAAAGATTAATTTTAGATAGAAAACTAACCTGGGCACATCAAAAAATTAAGATTAAAATTAAAATTAATGCTTTGCAGTCACTTAACCTGTTGAGAACTGTCAGTTGTCACTCATGGGGAGCAGACAAAGCATGTATATTAATACTCTATTGAAGCCTCGTTCTAAGTAAGCTTGACTACGGCAGTATTGCTTACAATTCAGCAAATGACAGGATACTGAAAATGTTAGACCCTATCCAAAACTCAGCCCTCAGAATAGCCTTAGGTGCTTTCCGCTCAAGCCCTACAGGAATGCTTCCCCTGAACCTTAGACGAAAGACACTATCACTGTCCTACTTCGCTAAAGTAACATTCTCCCCACATCACCCTCTCACTCTCTGGTTTCGCACTAATGTAACTTCTCCATTAAATTGCAGGAAACATCGACTTTTATTCCCTGATAGATGCAAAACATATCTCTCCAACTTGGACCTAACATTCCTTCTCATTCCTAAAATCAATAGATCAGAAATAGAGCCTTGGTCTTTTCCCATCCCCAAAATTCATAAAATAAAATCTAAAAACAGTTCCCCACTTATAGCACTAGTGGAGTTTAACCACTTCAAAAGCAGCCATTAAACATGGTCATTTATTTTCACTAATGGTTCTAAAATCAAACTGGGAGTAGGCGCCGCTGTAGTGACGGAAACAGGACATAAAATACTTTCTCTTCCAACTTTTTCTATCATCTTTACCGCTGAATTATCAGCAATTCACGCCATTAAATCTGTTGACCCCAATATAACAAGCCGCGAGGTACTATGTACAGACTCTGAATTCGCACATATATCACTAAAGGATCTCTTTTCTAAAAACTGGTTGGTTATAGAGATTTTAAATAAACTCAAAGCACTGGAGGGGGCCGGTTGTACAGTTCTTTTTCTTTGGTTACCGAGTCATATTGGAAGCAATATCATGGAATATTGGAATGAGTAGGCAGATACTTTGGCTAAGGAAGATATTAAAGAAGGCCTACCAATTATCACCACGCAACATAGTGAAGTGGTATCTTTAATTAAAGAAAAATCATGGCTGGTGTGGCAAAGAATATGGTCTGAAACAATAGGTTACAAGTTAAGACTCGTTGAGCCGTACGTTTGCCGTAAGAATCAAAGTATCCTCATGACTAGAAAAGAAGAAGTAATCACCAGGCCGAGGATTGGGCACACTCTACTTTCATACGAGCACCTGATGTGCAAGAAATCTCCTCCTCAATGTACTTGCTGCGGGGTTCCACTCACCGTGAATCATATCCTAACTGAATGCTACGTGTACGAGACTTCCCGAGAGCATCTCTTAAAAGAATACCTCAGCGAAACTCTCCAAACGGAACAAAAAGCTCTAAGCACGTTAATGCTGTTCCTCAAACAGAACAATATATTTAATAAAATATAACTTACTTTTTTTTAAACTGTAATTGTGTATTTCTTGTTTTCGTATTGTATTGTGTTTTTGTATTGTATTTGTAAATTGTAATTCTATGGTAATTTGATTGCATTGTATTTAACTGCATTTTAATTTTATTGCAAAATTGTAAATATTGTTTTACAGGGCGAAAATGACCCAGGTGGTCGAAAAGCCCGAAATTGTATATGAATAAATAAATAAAAAAAAAAAAGTTTTTAAAATTAATATATATAATTTAAATATGCTTTGTCAATCTTTATTGATCTCATCAGATTCAGAAATTTATCTGGTGCTGATAAATGTTATCCTTTATATATGATTATAGAATACAATGTCATACTCTCTAGCAGGGGTTCCTAAACGTTTTTGTTCCATGCCCCCTCTCCAGTTGAAATGAAATCCTCCCACGCCCCCCTTACATATTTAACTGTATGGAAATATGATTAAAAAAACAAAACAAGTATTACATTGAAAATATTGTTTTAATCTACTACATATGAAGATTATTTAAAATGATCTATATAATTAATTAAAATTTTACTAAGGACTAATTTTTGATTTCAAATGACTTCATGTCCTCCTATCCCTCCTGGAGTCGTATATTTGTACTGCTTGTACTTATTTATTTGTTTGTTTTTTCTAGGTTTCTATTGTAAGTAATGTTGAACCAACATTAGAAATTGATGACTTAAGTGTTCAGCAAGTAGAAAGTCATGTACAATCAGAATCTACTGTACTACCTACTTCTCAACCTTTACACAAGTAATTTAAATTCATTTTTCTCATCTATCTTATTAGTTTAAAATAATAAATTTAGAATAAAACCAGTTTAAAAGTATTATAACGGAGGAAACAAAAACAGATATTTTTTGAAGTAACTGAGAACCTCTTCCTAGCCTTCCAATTGTGACAAACCCCACCTATTCCCTCTTCTCAGGTGTCTGTGTTGAGGATGAATTTTCCTTTGGTGACTGAGTAACCCCACTATCGGGGCCGAAGTCAACTGCTTCTTCAAGACGTCAATGGCTTTTTGACACTCTTTGTTCCAGCTGAAAGCACTACTTTCTTCCTTCAATTGACTCAGAGGCTTAGATATGTCCCCTATCTTCCCTACATAATGATGATAGTAGGAACAAAAACCCAGGAAGCTTTGAAGCTGCTGTTTTTGGAAGGAGGAGGCCATTATTGGACTTGCTGAATTTTTGCTGGGTCAGCCGCTACTTCTTCCCCACTGCCAACCTGTCCTGAATTGGTGACTTTAGTCTGCAAAAAAAGACACTTCTTGGCATTGTGCATCAAATTATCCAATTTTAATCTCATGAAAACCTCTTCAAGATTAGATAGGTGTTTCTAAAATATCCAGCCAACCACTATTATGTTACTCTGATATAAAATAAAGATCATCCAGGATGAGACCCTTAGGATGTTCTCTATCAGATGTTCCAAGGTTGCTTTAGAGGCCAAACAATGAAGCCAAGAACTGCCAGAGACCTGACCCAGTGGTAAATGCTATCTTTTCCTAGTCGGCAGGGTCCATCTCCACTTTGTTCACTTTACCAGACATGATTAGCTTTTCATTCACCACAAAAGGCAGGTTGATGTACCGATCATTCAACCCATTCACTTCGCCAGTCATGATCAGCTTTACATTAATTTTTCCAGTCATGTTGGTCAGCTTATCTTTCATCTCTCCCATCAAGCAGGCCAGCTTGTCATTTATTCTGCCACTCAGGTTGGTCTATCTGTCATTCAATACAGCCTTCAAAGAACTACCTTCAAACACTACTACAACTTCTCAGGAAGAGCTTTTACCACATTTATTACTTCTTTTTGTTCGTTATTAGCTAAATGTGTAGAGTGTGATAATGATAGAAAAACTTGTCAGTTTTGATTTTCAAATTATTATTAATTATTTATTTTTTTAAGGGGCCTCAAGAATGAACCCTTATTTTATCAATATTTGAGTTTTTTACCGATTTGTTGTGACTGGAAATCAAATAGTGAATTGAAACCTAATTATCGACTTTTTGTCTTGATGCCTTTCCAGAAACCAAAATCGATTACTGTTATATTTCACCTTGTTGTTATAGGTCATCTTTCACATACTTCATTTAGTTTTTATTCATCCAAATTTATCATGGAACTAAAATTTCTAAACTGAAATATAATTATTAAAGATTAACTTTTATTGTATGTTTTTGCAGAAAAAAGTTCTTTAAATATTTTGAGTATAACTTGTTTTTTTACTCCCTCGTTAAAGAACTATAAAATAGTTGTTCTTTTTATCGAATTCTTTTATCAATTTTTTCCTTTGCCATGAAAGCCCTATAAAAACTTTTTAAGATTATAAAACCTTCTTCACGTTAAAGAATACTTCAATCTGATTAAACACGACAAGTTTAATAAAAATCACTAGAGCCGTTTTTGAGAAATCATAAATAGGAGTATAGTCGTTGGTATAAAGTACCGTACCCTATCTACTCAATTTTGACAAAAAATTTGCTTTTACATTATAGGCATATACTGTTCTCAAATATCTAATTTTAGTTTTTTATGATTTGTTGTTTTTAAGCTAATCTGTTCACACATAGATCATTTTGGGGTAATTTTTTTTTTTTTTGTTCGGTACCCCTACCTTGCCATGTGTAGCATACGTGGGGAGGGGGGTTACTCTATAGGTGTAACCAACCTATTCTAACCATGGTAGGAAGGTCGAGATTTATTCCGTGTGGCCTCCGTGAAATAAAAGTCAACCCTCCCAGGGCGGATTCGAACCGCTGCCGTTCAGCTCGAGCGTGCTAAAGCTGACCGCGCTCAAACACACTCAGCTATCCCGGCCCTCATTTTGGGGTACTATGTTATTTGGACTCAGGGAATCCCAAAACGTTTATTTCTGTTGAGGACTATAAATCAAAATTTTTAATGATGACAAAACTTTTCCTTACTATATATTTCATACATAGGTAAGTGAAAGAAAAAGTAATAGTCAACAGCATCATATTTAATGTTGATTTTAATTCATCTCAATCTTTTAATCTCATTTTTGATCTAAAATTGAATTAATCTTTATTTTTTATTTTTTAGATGGCATGAAACATGTGGCAAAGGAATATGTCTTTCAGATCATTTGATTAGTCGACCACCAGAAATACCATGTTCAGGGATTGCATTGAGTGAGGCAATGTTGTCGCCTGGTGAGCTCTGGGAAGTTTCAATTGAAGGTTTTCTGCCCCAATGGGCTTCCTCCCTATTTTTTGGTGTCACTCAGTTCTCTCCATCCGAACCTTTACCTCATTCTATAAGCTCTGTCAAACAACCTACATGGTATATCCATGGTAAATATATTTAATTTTTTATTATTTTATTTATAACTTTGATTTAATTTTAGAAAAGAAATAGAAGTCATAGGTCCAAATTAGTTCTATTTTGAATATAAAAATTGGTTTTGATTTGAGCAGGACAAGCTGGGCTCACTGTCAGGGCTGTGATTATTATTGCCCATTAATTATCTAGAATGATAAAAAAATAAAGTAAAAAGCTATGAAATAAATTTATTTAATTTGAACCCATTAAAATAAATTTAACTTTAATGAAATTGAATTGGAGATACATTGAATGAATCTAGTGTCATTATAAAGTAATAGGTATAAATAGCATAGCTCGCATTTTTTTAATGCGTTTTTTTTTTGTAGGCAGTGATTTTTATTATTGTGGAGAAATCGTCAAGGCCCACTATTGTTCTTCCCTTGACTGGCTAAGACCTGGTAACCGAATAGGTGTTAAAAGATGTGTAGATTCTTCATTGCACTTTTACATTGATGGTCATGACCAGGGAATAGCAGCAACCAATGTTCCTAAGGTGAAATTTTAAATTTCTTTAAAACAATTTCAAACCTACTTTTGATAATTTCATTGGAAGATTAATTTAAAACCAATTTCAAAGCATTAACATCTTGGTGAGTGAAAGTTATAAATAAAAAATCTGGTGCAATGCGCGCAACACACAACTTTCACTTACGAACTTACTTAGATTAGAAATTTACTTGTTTCGATACTATGTAAATGCTATTCCTCAACTTTAATATTTTCCCACGTTTATATGTTTATATTTGTACAGCTCTATTAGTTATGGAGTATTTGTATTGCAAAACTTGAAAGTTCTTAGTACTTTTCGATTCATTATTGCTTATTTCTTTTTTTAAGGGACCAAATACACCAGTGATAATGCGGGATATGAAATTATGGCTGTCACCTCGCGGGCATATGCATACATCAAATATCCAGTTTGATCAATATAGTTACAGCATTTGTTGAGTAAATAAAAAAAACACTTGAAATGAGACAAAAGTTATTAAGTAAAGTGCCCCTTCCGTTATTCCAATTTTGATGAAATATTTGCTTTCACATCTTTGGCATATACATACATCAAATACCCAGTTTAATCAAAATCGTTGGAGCTGTTTTTGATAAAATAAAAACAAAACGTACAAATTAGACAAAATTCTTTAAATAAAGTGACCCCTCTGTTTGACCAATTTTGATGAAATTTTCACTGTCCTATACATACACCAAATACTCAATTTCAGGTTCGTACGGTTTATAGTTTTTAAGCTAGTCTGTTCACACAGACGGACCATTTCGCAGGACTTGGTTATTTGGACTCAGGGTACGCCCCCCCCCCAAATGCGTATTTCCGTTGAAAACAGGAAGTCGAAATTTTTCACGATCACAATACTTTCCCTTACTATGTATTTCATTTATAGGTAAGTGAAAGTAAAAATATTTTTATTGGAAGACTATTGTTTATACAATTTATATAATTTTTTATAATAAATTAATTTTATTATGTGAACAAAGTGATCTTTAACTATCTTTTTATAAGAAAAATTTTGTTTTTTTAGTTTATTTATGTTTTCTTATGCGATTACAAAAATAAAAAAAATATAGTGTAACACCAATGTAAAAAAATAAATATTTATATGACTCGTGCGCAATGAGCAAAACATGTTTCAGTACCCATTTGGCATAATACGTGTTTTTAGTTAGCTTAACAATTTTATAATTACTTTTCTTGCCATTTTGTTTTCTTTTATGTTACCAGTGGAGTTGGGATCTTCAACCTTCATCAACCCGAGAAATAAGATAATGTAATTTTTTATCCCAGTACATGTTACCTGTTATTTTAAATCCATCTTCTATTACTTCTGTTTTGCTTCCCCACCTTCTATTTATCTTCTCCCCTGTGTTTCACTAAAAAATCCTTATCTTTTTGGTTCTGTTAATTTCTAATTTATATTCCCATGATTTTAATTTGGAGTTATATCTTTGTATCCCTAACACCCAAATTAATAAAAATATGTTTCTCTATTTCTATTGGTTTACTGCCTTTTTGTGTCTACAATCAAAACTTAAAAATTTGCGGAAAAAAAAAATTACTGCAAACCATTTTTTTGCTCTAGATCATTTGCATGTTATAGTTTCTCTGGCTTCATGGAAGAAGTTATTAGTTATGGGTGTATTAAATTTATGATATTCATTTCATGTTTATTTTTCGGTTCACCACTTAACTTCAGATATTTTATATTTTCAAATGATTTCTACAAGTAATGGAGGTGTTTACTTACCAATATGGGTTTTTTTAATTAAGAGGAATGAGAGTGGACAAGTTATTTCATCAATATGTTATACCATCTCCAAAATGTTTTTTTTTTATTTCTAGATTTTTTTTTTCAATTGTTAAAATTATGCCTGTAAAACTGTTTCAAAATTTATAAGTTTTTGTTGTTGATAATTATGCAAAACCCAATTTACTGTTATTTTAATAAGAACCCAATTGTAATATCAAAGTCATAAAATAATTAATGTCAAGCATTGTTTTTTGCTGCAGTTTTTATGTTAGAATCTTAAGCGGATCTTACACGATCAATAATATTGTCATTATCAGAATTGTAAATACTGTCGTTTAGCCTTGAGGGCCCACAGTCAATATCGCCACACCTTAGACAGTCAATATTACTGACAATAATTATATCAATAAATTATCTCAAGGTATTTGTTTCCACCATTCAGATAAGGTATTTCAAAGTGATTTGTCATGACTTTTAGTGTTAGAAAAATGGAAAATCGAAAGAAAGCTTGTGCAGCCATAATTATGGCTATCGGAAGTATTTGACGAGCTCAAAGAAATCGATGGATGAAAGAGTGGTTGAAAAAAATGTGAAGAATATTCTCATCTGGGACTGCTGAAGGAAATCAGATTGACAGATGCAGAAGATTTTCACAATTATTTCAGAATGAAAGAAAAGATGTTCATAAAATTACTAAAAATGCAGAAACCATTCTTGAGAAGGCAGAACACACACATGAGGGAATGCTTCCCTGTTAAAGAGAGATTGGCATTAACCCTCTAAGCTTAAGGTACTTAGCTACAGGTACAAAAATTTTGAAGATTTGAAATTCTCTGTCATCATGTCACCTGCAACTATCAGCGATTCTATAATTGAAACGTGTGAAATTCCTGCTTATATCATATGGGACAACATGAAAATAAGTGTTTTAAATAATTTTCCAAATATTATGTCAGTATGGCATAGTACTGAACCTCCTCACTAGGACCCTTACAACCTTACGGTGTGCCAGATTGCGAGAAGTCAATAAATATCCCTCCACTTTTGGATATTGACGCTCCGAAATCAGAATATCTAGATGTTCATCAATATCGCCATCAACACTCAAATTTTCACCTTACACGATCAATTTTATTGATAGTGTAAGGTCCGCTTTAGATACTAGTACTTATAGTAGATTCTTGACTTCTAGGCATGGCCAATATGGCACAGTTTAGTGAGTTATCAAACTTTACTGAAAAGGACCCTGTGGGGGGTTTAATTTTCTCTGAAGAGCAAGAGTTAAATCCTAGGATATAATAAAGCTGATCATGGCTCTTTTTAACTGTAAGAGATGATGGGATTTAGCTTATATATATAACCTCCTGAAATAGGCCACGCCCAGAAGGAACATATTTTATCTTTTAATAGTTCCTATATCATTTTCTGCTTTTAATTATTATATTCGACTTTAGAATCAAAATTATGTTAACAATGGAGTTAATTATATATTTATCACACTATTAATTTTATCTTTAATTATGTTTGGTTTATTTCTCACTTCATGGAAGAAGTTTTTTGTTTTAACCTATTATCTATATGAAGTTTATTTTTTTTTTCTGTTTTGAATATTCTGCTAAAGGTCAAGTGTTGTGTCCTTCTTTTGTATTATTCATTTGTTTCTTTTACTCATTGTTTTTATACTGTATTTTATACTGTACTTTGTACAAAATTAAAATTATGTTTACAGAAAATCTTTGGTGTAATAGAACTTTATGGATCAACATCAAGCGTGAAACTGATCAGTAAAGGTTTCATTTCTCTAAATGGCGATGCTCCACTGGCTGAGATCGAATCGTCCCAATGTGATAAACATACGTAAGAAGTTATATTTTGTTTTGCATAAACAAAACAATAAAAATTAAAAAATCAATTTATTTGTTTATAATTTATATTGTTTTTATAACATCAAACTCTTTTAGAATAAAGTATACCTATGCTATTTTAAAATGCAATCAGGTGATTTAAAAGATCCCTATAAATAGCATCTAATTATTGTTTATTACATAAAGAATTTCTTCCTTAACTTTTATAAGTTTTGCTCTTGAAACTATTTAAAATGAGTAATCATCAAATTAGTTCTGCCAGATCCTTAAAGATACATTCTCAATGTAAAATGACTATTTATTTTGCCTATAACACATCTATTTCTTATCGATATTAAGCCATTTTAATAGTACTTGATGTTTTTGTACTAAACATAAATACTATCGAAATAAAACATTTCAGTAGCTCGTGCCATCTGTTTACTGTTTTATTTATTATTTTTTTATTTCTATTTTAAATTAAAATAGAAATATTTCAAATTAAAACGGAAATGATTTTATCTGTAATACAGAATCTGAATCTGTATTAATTTAAAATCCAAATTTATAATTTTTTACTATTATATCTAAATGGAATATATCTTGAACTTGAAATACCCAAATGTCTATTGAAATTCATGTTCTATTTTTTCTTTCTTTTTTAATTCAAGTTCGTTTCTATTTCAATCTTGAGGTTAATTGATGTTCATAATTTGTTTTTTGTTTTGTTTTTTTACATCATTTTCTTGATAAAACTGTTTCTTATTGCATTTGTGTACTTAAATAAATATATTTTTTTAATTTTAGTGATGAAGATTATGAATCTGTAAAGAGAACTGAAGATATGGATAAAAGCATAGAAGATGGAGAGCTCCTCTCTGAAATACATGATTTAGAAGTAAGACATTTATTTCTAATAATTATCTACATATCTTTGCAATAATCAATATATATTATAAAGCAAAGTGTTCAATGTGCGTGCCGAAAAGGCTCAGAAACGACTCCACATACGAATAAGAGATTTATGTCAGCGTGTAACTGTAGATCCCCTAACAGAGAAGAAGGTTTCCGTTTTTCTCTTAAGGGTGTGAAATTGAAGAGAAAAGGACTGGAATTTTAAGACTCTCGCAACATGTAATTAGCGAGTTTATGAATGAAAAATTTAGTTCGAGCTGCAGACCACCAGGAAGCGCTAGGTGTTTCACTCAATGTTTATTGTTCATTCATTCCGTTATATTTGTAAAGGTTATATATTTTGTCAGCTGTTCTTTTTAAATTACTAAAAAATCAAGCGAAAATAATTAGTGAAAATATAAAATAAAATAAAAATATAAATATGTATAAAATTAGTTTCATTAGGTGAAATAATTAGTTTCACCTTTTCTTTTAAAATAAATTAATGATTTACATATCTGCAATCAATGAGAAAACCGACTGGATACTTTACAAAATTAATTTTCTCATAAGAAGGTTAATTGATTAACACATTACATTTAATCAATATCTAACATATACTTAAGTAAATTTAATGCAATATGAGTGAGCGAATAAAAACATACATAAAACAAAAAAGAAGAGCTGAATAGACTGATTATAAACCGAAAATAACAAGTTTGAAGTGTTCTTATTGTATGTAGTTATGAAAAATGGTTTTATTACTATGTATGATGAGCATTCCAGTTGACAAAATGATGAATTGACTCCAAATATACATGTTTTCAATAAGATTTTATCACCGCTCATAGTTCAGGATAAAAAGAAATATGATAAAAAAATTGTGCCCTCATGATATTTTGGTTTTCACTTTGTAACAGTAGTAAGATTGGAGAAGTGCAGAGTTCGGCCAAATTATGGTGTGTAGGGGGGGGGGGGGGTGGATAAATTAAGGGAGGTTGAACTGGAAGAAAGGTCTTACAAAAAAAGTTTCTATGAATCTTCGGTATTTTCTAAACTTCTGGATCTAATGGGACCATCACAGTAGTCGGCGCTTAAGTTGTACTCCAAATATAGTTTTTTTAACTAATAATCTAATAACTTATTATCTGCTGACTGCTTGGAATGGGCTTATAGGATTCATAATCACAGAAACCATCAAAAACGATGCATGACTCGACAAAGTTGCAGCAAAATGAATTGTTCATCCACCATTTTCAACACCCTATAAAGTATATAGGGTTCCTTATTTGGGTGGGTGGACACTGCAGATCTCGAATCTTAATATTGATACAATGTTAAAATTTTCAAGAAAGTGCTAATTTTGTTCTATATTTCCTTTAATTTTAAAGTTTTTCTGTTATTGAAACTGCCACACAACTACCGGAGCGAAGCCGGGCACACTAGCTAGTATAAATATACTGTTAATATTCACAAGTCTACATCTACATCATTAGCATTGTGCTTATGAAGGTGATTCCTTCCAATCCAGATCCCGACTCTCCTAGCTAACATCCAGTTTATCTGGACTAATTAAGTAGCATTATTTCAAAGTGTTGCGGGTCATTCCAAAAGCAAAAAAAAAAAAAAAAAAAAAACAGAGGTTAGGATTTGCATAAAACATGTTATTTTCTTATGTCCCATTGGAGAGCCGAGGATTTTTCACTAAAATATTTACTCAATGTCTGATTAATAATTTATATAAGAATAATTACTGTGTTACTTTTAACTTATCACTTAAATAGATTTACTAATTACTTCTTTTTGCTTTTATATTATAATGGATGTCATGGTTAACTTTCAGCGCCTTTTAAATTAAAGTAACAGATAATTTTGAACCTCTTTCAGAAATAACCTAATTACTTTTAATTTTTTTTTGTTAGATTGCTCCTCTTTTGTTTCACGATTGTCATGGAAGAAACGTACAAATATCTGAGAGTCGCCTCGCAGCAAAACGTGTATCAAGTTATAACCAAGGTCTTGTTTTATGTACAAGAACAGTTCCACGTGGGACATTATTTCAAGTTAGTATCATATATTGTTATTACATTTTATTTTATAGTTTTATAACAACTAATGCCTAGTAATTTTTTAGATAAAAATTGAATCACTAAATCCTAGATGGGTTTCTTCATTAAGTATTGGAATGACGACTGAATCAGTTATTGGATTCACGTTACCTGTAACAGCTCTTGGTCTGAAGAAAGACACATGGGTTATCAGTGGAGACACTGTTTTTCATAATGGTCATAAGGTATGATTAATTTGTTAATTCTTTTCTCTCTTTTTTTTTTAATTATGTTTTATTTTCCTTGTCCTTATGTATATTAACATATTAAGTCCTACAGTGGGTCAATTGACCCCTGGTGAACTATCCACAATTGTGGTGCTCAGGAGTGGTAAACCTTCAAAAAATCATATTGCATTTTTTTCTTTTGATTGGTTTAGAATAAGTAAATTACGGTATGTAATTTATCGAAATTCCCCCAAATTAACGAAAAAATTGCAAGTTTATTTTTGGGTGGGGGGGGGGTATGACCCTCTAATCGAAATTTGGGGTGTCATGACCCCCCTGTCTCATAATCAAGTGGCTGACAGCACCGATTTTCAATGAAATTATTACCTTGTATTAAGAAGGACTGTGATCTAAACAACCAAAAGTGTTACCTTTAGGGCATAGTAACAATCTAATTGCATTATTCGTTTAAAAATACAAAAAAATTGAAAAGCCAAAATATTTGGGGGGGGGGGGGGGTTCACGATCCCTGGATCTGCCCTTAGCCTTTCCAAACTGGAGTTAAAAATTCACCTCCAGTTGTGCATGGGGTTATTTGTTACCATTGTGGAGTACCAGTGGTACTCCAATTCATTTAACAGGGCTCAATAGATTTAGAAATCTCAATATTAACTCATTATTTTTTTTTTTATATATTTATATATATTTTTAACAATTTCGATGATTGTCTTAAATAATTATTCAATGGCATCCTTATATTAAACATTTGAATATAAAATAATTTAAGGTTATTAAACCATAGATTATAGCAATATTCTAAAATCAACTAAAAAAAACTTTAGAGCGCTGAAATCCTATACAAGAACGTGTCCAATCGTATATATCTTTGTTCATGTATGGTCAAAAATATCTCTGCGCTACCAATTTCCGGGAGCCACGTATACCTGGGTGGCTTAATCCATGAATACCGTCAAAAACTGGTTTCCTACATCCTTGTGGAAGATAAATCCGAGCTTAAGATGTCGTCGTCTCACAGAGTATCGGCTGTGTTGCTCCTGGCAGTGTAAGCAGTTTAAGGTTCAAATTAGACTGTGACTTCAAAGTCTTAACCTCGTTGTCGGATTTCTGCAGAACGGCAAGTTCATCTAGATTGTTCAAGAAACTGATTTCCTCAATCCTTGATAAAGCATCAGCTGCCTGGTTTCCTGAGTCTTCTACGTGTCGGATATCCGTGCTGAATTGGCTCACTTAGTTTAGCCACCTGATTCTGATGGGTGTTGCAGATGTGGCTTTTTGCTGCATTGCATAAATTAAGGGCTTGTGGTCTGTAAGAATACAAAACTCCCTTCCCTCTAATAATTGTCTGAGGAAATATTAGCTTAACACTTAAGTATATTGCCAGCAGTTCACGATCATAAGCGGAGTACTTCTGCTGGGCTTCCGTCAGAGCCTTTGAGAAGAATCCTAGAGGTGCCCATTTTCCATCGTCCCTCTGTTGAAGAACAGCCCCTACACAATGATTCGACACATCGCAAGCCAGGGACAGTTCAGCTTCATGCTTAGGATGGGATAGTAGGACAGCTTCTTTCAGTGTATTCTTGCATTCTTCAAAAGCTTGTTCGCTCACTTCATTCCACTAGATAACACTTTTATCATTTTTCTTTGCCCCATGTAGGTATCTATTGAGAGGTTTCTGGATTGCCGCAGCCCACGGTAAACATGGTTGATAAAAGTTGATCATCCCTAAAAATCTCCGTAGTGCTTTCACATCCTTAGGCTTAGGATAATCTATTATAGCATGAATTTTCTCCTTCTGGGGCGTGATACCATCCGGAGATATATGGTATCTCAAGAATCGTATTGTTTGTTTGTTATGGCTTAGAGGCGTAAAACCCTCAGGTCATCAACGCCTATAGATTACATTCATTCCTAGACTTAAGAAATAGGCAGAAATGAACAAACAAAAAGTAAAGTAACGGAAAAATAAATAAAAGAAAATAAATAAATAATAATAATTAAAGATAAAGTAATATAAGTATGTTGTACTAAAATAAAATAGTTATAAAAGATTATAAAGAGCTTTATAATTTAGAAATCAGCCGGTATTTCTTCATCGTATTTCTTGAACGCCAAATTCACACTTATCCGGGTTTAAGGTGAGTCCATTATCTTCTAGTCGGCGAAATACTATGGTGAGATGTTCCATGTGTTCTTCATGATTATTTGAAGCGATTAACATGTCATCTAAAAGGATCCAGACGAAATCTAAATCTCTGAAGATCTCATCCATCAATCTCTGAAAGGTTTGGGCAGCGTTACGCAAACCAAAACACATTCTGCAGAATTCAAATAACCCGAAAGGAGTTATCACAGCCGTCTTCGGTATGTCCTGTTCGCGGACTGGTATATGGTAGTCCGCTCTGACTAAATCTAATCGAGAGAATACGGTTTTCCCATAAAGATTGTTTCTAAAGTCCTTGATGTGAGGGACTCCGTAGCGGTCAGGGGTCGTTTATGCATTCAATTGCCTGTAATCCACACACAGACGTATTCCTCCATCTGACTTTTCAACCACATCCAATGCACTGGCCCACTGACTTTTTGAAGGTCTGCATATACCTTGCTCGACCATCTTCTGGTTACTTTTCTGTACCTTTCTGGGGGAAGTCTTCTAGCCTTTGCAAAAACAGGGCGTCCTGTGGTCGCAATAACATGCTCAGTTTTATGCTTTGCAGGCTCCTTCGTCGGCATCGATCTGGTTATCCCTGGAAAATAATGAAGGAGATCGGTAAAGGGATGTCCGTAGGGAACTGAAGAGATGGATGCCCCTGATTCTTTAAATACTTTTACTCTTGAAGAAAGACCCGTTGTCTTGTCAATCAGTTGCTTCCCTTTGAGGTCAACGAGCAAATTAAAATGGTACATAAGGTCTGCTCCGATGATAGGCTTCGGAACATCGGCCAGTATAAATGTCCATGAAATATCTCTTCTAAAAACCTAGGTTGATCTTTAAGAACTTCTCTCCATATGTTTTGATTCTAGTCCCATTGGCTGCGTAAAGATAAAATGCCTGAGGAATAGAATTCCTGTTACAACCTGGAGGTAAAACGGAAATGGCAGCCACGGTATCTATTAGAAACATCTGACCCGCCCGCTGATCTTGGATGAAAAGGCGGCGTTGGGCTTGTGCGGAATCCGCTATTTAGTTTCCCGCTGGTTGGTTTATATTTTCTTTCCAGGCGCAGGGCTCCACACACTTTTTGGCTTTTTCTTTAAATCTGTAATGGTAGAAGCACAGCCAATTTGGGTTGCTGGAGTTTCTTCGCTGTCCGCTATTCGACCTGTTTCTTCGTCTGTATGGACTTTTGCTTCTATATCAGCCTCGTTGTTAGTTGAAGCTCAGGGCGGCGACCTGTTGGGTTAACTTTTCGATCTTCTGTTCTAAAACGCTAATTACATTTTCGCTTCCCTCTGTCCTAGTTTGGCTCTGAGTGGACACTGAGTATATTTCTGCTGGTTGGGTAACCTCCTGTATTTTATCCGCTATGTCGGCTAGTTTTGATTCATCCGCCTGTTCCGTACTCATCAAAATAGCCTGCATATTTGGAGGGAGTGTCCGCATCCAGACTGTCTTCAGAATACCCTCTGTTATTGCATTATTATTTTTAAATATATTTTCATTAAAATATATAAGTATAAAAAAAGGACAAATAAACAGATTATTTGTGCTCTACATAATATTTTTATTTAAGAGTTGTAAGGTACTTACACATATTTATTTTTATTTTCAATATGATTATAATGTCTATTTTCTTTCAATTTTATGCAGCATAATTTTTTTTGTTTTTCTTCAGAGCTATTGCGAATTTTTTTTTTTTTTTTTTTTCCTTATTGCAAAATATTTTTATAGCATTTTTTTTGTTATTACATTTCAATGTAAATGTTTTATTTATTTTTCTTTACTGTAAATATTCTTGATGAATTTCTCTTTTGTTTTTGTTGGCAACAATTTTGAGGTCAAATGTTTTATTGGTTACATGCTTATTTATCATTATTATTAATAATTAAAATTAGCTTGGCTGCAATTTGGAATTTGTTTACTTTATTTTTTTGTTACCTTTTAAATTCCTTATTTTTTAAGGCTTTCTTTATTGTTCATTTTTACCAGCCTAAGGAAGGCGGGCTATTCAATTTTGATTGCCACTGCCGCCACAACTCCTCTACAATCAAAATGTATAAAAACTCAAGATAATTTTCAAAATGATAAATTTCCATGGCCCTGGATACATTTAAACTAAAAATGAGTAGCACTTTTGGATAGTTCCATCACATTGTCAAATGATACCATGTAGAAGTTATCTGGAAAATATTATTTTCAAACTCAGCCTTTTAATATTTTTCTACTTATTAATTAATTCTGAAAAAATTAACTTTGTAATTTATTAGCTTAGCCATACTGCATTGCTGTGATATCAGATAATGAAAATCCCCCCTCGGCCACTGCTTGTTGTTGAGAGTGATCCGCCGATAACCACCCTCAGTCTCATTTAGACATATCCAACTCTTCCCAGATGAATCTTGAAGCCATCTATCCTGCAGTCTCTTGTGTACTGACCTCTTTACCTCTTTTTGTGCAGTATTATATGATGCTGGAACTTTTTGCTGCTTTTTCTTTGCATGTCAGCTTTCTTGTTGCCAGCCAGTTTTGGATTTTTTAAATTGTTTATTTTTTTAAAATATATTTTCATTAAAATATATAAGTATAAACCCAACAACATAGGATAAAAGTTCTATGTCAGATGCCTTCCCAGGAGTGTACGAGTGTGTGAGTGAATAGTGAGGAGATACTCGTAGTTTTTTAAAAATAATGACGAGACATTTCAAAGTGTTAATATAGTAGGAAGTTAAGGTATGTCCATTTTATAACTCTTATTTGTGATATTGGCTAATTATTTATAAAATGTTTTTAGAATGATTTTTAACACTGAATGAAGGTTTTTTAAAAGTTAAATTTAAAAATAAAAAGTTCTGTATGTAGTAAAATTGTTTTTAGAGTGTAATATAATGTTTATATACTGCACCTACCCCCTATTTTTGGCCTCATCCAATTTCCATCACCGATAATTAGCTTCTACCCTTAGAGCCGTGGCTACGCTCGATTTTTTTTTTTTTTTTTTTTTTTTTATTAATAAGATTCAAGTAGTCCTTTTTACTCTTTCGATCTAATTGGCAATTTTTATACTGCCTAACACTCCGCTCTCGTTCAATTTGTATGCTTTCGAGGTATGATAACTCAAGCCATAAATTAGGGTTTAGGGGGTGGGTAAGAGCGGTTACACCGATTTTTAATATTATTCCCGCACCTACCCCCCTATTTTTGGCCTCATCCAATTTCCATCACCGATATTTAGCCTCTACCCTTGGAGCCAAGGACTACGCTCGATTTTAATTTATTTTTTTTAAATTTTATTAATATTTCGATTTTGATTGATGTTGAAATACATTTCCAGACACAATCAGTAAAAATAAAATTGGCAGATATGTAATTGAAGGTAACACTTTTTTTATGAAAATAACAGATAGATGTGACAAGGACAAATAGATCTATGTATGTGGCAGTAATTTAATATGTTATAAATTTAATGTATAAAAAATGTGACCTATTACAGTTGTAACAACAACAATAACCTGCACCTACCCCCTATTTTTGGCCTCATCCAATTTCCATCACCGATAATTAGCTTCTACCCTTAGAGCCGTGGCTACGCTCGATTTTTTTTTTTTTTTTTTTTTTTTTTATTAATAAGATTCAAGTAGTCCTTTTTACTCTTTCCATCTAATTGGCAATTGAATGAATGGTTCAGCAAATGCATAAAAGACAAACAATCACATTCATTTTTATATCTATAGATTTTAAAATTTAATATTTTGTTTTAATAATCATTTATACACAAAGCTTTGATAAAAGTCCTTTCATCAATCGCATACTTTCATATTGTTTGTTTTATTAATGAATATGATATGATTATGTGATTTCTGATAGTTTCTTTTCTTTCCTTTTACAATCTACAACAATTAAGTTGTATTATTTAATCAGGTGAAGTCGAGGTATGGTGCCAATTTAGACAGCCTTTCTGCTGGGAAAACCCTTGGAATTATGGTAGATGAAGAAAATCAGTTGAGGCTATTTATTAATGGCATTGATCAAGGTGTAGCTGCTACTAATATCCCTGCCGCTACTTGCTTGCCTTTAGTAGATCTTTATGGAATGTGTGATCAGGTATGAAATATTTTTGTATTTCCAATAATTTCTATATTAAAAAAAAAATGGTATTTCAAATAGTATTATCACAAATGAAACATTTTCAATTTTTCACTGTTTAGAAAGTTGTTACATATGTTTTTAATATCTCATAATTGGGTCACCTGTATTGTAGTAGCATAGTAACATCCCGCAGTGACCATAGGATTTTTTAAAGGGAGTAAAAATCCTTGGCTATGCAGTCCCTCGGATAGGATGTAAAATGGAGGTCCTGAACCAGTATGATGTCAGGTTCTCGCTAAAGATCTTGATCATAATTATACCTGAACAGACAAAATTTAGGACTCCCATTTTATTATCATCCAATTAGCCTTAGTGGCGTAAAGTGATGTTAATTAAACAATAAAATTTCTCTCATAACTATTTATCTTGTATTATTCCATGTTTGCCATTACAAAGTAATATTGATCAAATTAAAAACTCCCCAAAAAAAGCTAAGCAAATGTTTTTATACAAGAATATTCCTTCTCTCCATTTTTATTCAAATCCTTGTTCTTGTTTAATTAGTTTTAAATGTAATACATGTATATTGTCTTGTTTCTCTATGCCAGTTTTTTTTTTTTTTTTTTTTTTTTTTTTGTGTGTGTGTGTGTATATATATATATTTATAAACCCATACGTAAGTACTGTAAATTTTAATTAGGTTGAAATTTTTATGTCAGGTTTGTATAGTTGGAGAAAGTGGAAGCTGGCCTGAAAGTCCAATTGAAGATCATGTATGGGCTGAAACTAGAGAAAAGGGGAATCTTGAAATTAGAGAAAAACCTGGAGCATTGCGTTCAAAATCAGATAAAATGAATGAAAACATTCAGTGTAGCAGTCATACATCACCAAGTGCAAATGCTGCAAATACGTTGCTTTTAGAAGTAAGACATTAAGTTGTTATTATTCCTTTAATTTTCCTAGTTTTTTAATTATTTTTTTTTTTAATGCTACTGTTAAAGCTAAGGATCAAAATTACTGAAAACTCATTTTCGACAAAATATGGAGTCTCATCGTTTTTCCTACGGACTCATCAAATAAATATTTAATTTGTCTTTTTTTTCAGTAATTATTTTATTTTAAGCAATTTTTTTATTAAAACACATGGTTAAGAGGTTCATGCAAGGCTTTCATGCATTTTTATGTCCCAAATAAACTGTTTATTTTTATTTATTACGGTAATTTCCTCTACTTTAATGGGTTAAAGTCTATGAACTGACAATATGAATGCGTATGTTTCACTTTTTATTGATTTTCATCTAGGTTTGACAAATTGATTGTATTTAAGAATTAACTATCTTTTATCATCATGGTATTATATTTATAGTTTATTTATTTTTTAATTTTACAGAAGCGAAGCTTAAATGAGAGCTTTAAATCACCAACTGTAGCTGTAAGGTCTCTGGGCAGCAGCTTGGCAGTAACACCTATTTCTCCTGTTTCTTTTAAACAGCCTACATGTGAATATCTATCTGCATGTCTTCGACTCAAAACATCATTAGGCCTTCCAAGTATTTTTAAATGATAAAAATCTTGTGCCTTATTTTATTATTCAGTTAATTAATAATGAAAATAATTTATTTTAGGTGGCTATTTTAGAAAAGAAGTTATGTGTTTTTGCTGCGGCTGTTGCTCTACTCTTAGGTTAGGGAAACCTGATATCCAACAAGGCTGGACCATTCTACCTTTACGGAAGAGAGGTGAAACACAGGTAACACGGGTACAATAAATAAGATAAATATAGACAAATAAGTAAAGATAAATAAGATAATAAATAAATAAGTAGTATCACTTATTTTGTTTAGGAATCTTTTTAGTTTTTTGTATTTTCTGTTTAATGAAATGAATAACTTCCAGATAATGTTTTACATTATTTATTTATTTAACATTTATCAACGTTTCGGGGCACCTTCAACTCTTCAGGAATAACTTAAAATTATTCGTTTCATGCTTTATTGCATGTTGTTAATTTTATAATAATTTATTTATTTATATATATATATATATATATATATATATATATATATATACGTATACACAACACACACACACACATATATATAAACAAATTGTCATTAATTTAAGTGGAATATTTATTTCAAACTGTTCAAACATCTCTCTGTCACAGAATTTCTTGTTCATGGAATGATGTAAGCCTGCTTGTTAGTTGAGTCTAGACAATCATTGTTAAGGGAATTTTCTTAAAGATTAATTTTACTGTCAATGGTTTTAATCCAACTTTAGTAAGATAGGCCACTCAGACAGTACTAGAAAAATGATTCAGAGAGAGAGAGAGAAATACTTTATTGATAAGTAGTGCTGCCCTACTTCATAGAATTGCTAGACACACAGCATACTAATCAATCCGTTTGGACATTAAATTTTCTTTTTTTTTCCATTTTTTGGTCTTCTTTTCTTTTCCTTTCTTTTTTTTAACTTATCACTGTTGTCATTAGGGGTTGAATTACAATTTTTTGATCTTTTTCAGAAACAAATAATTATAAGATAAAATCCATTACAAAAGTTAGTTGCTATAAAGATGATGGTGGATAATGCCCAAGGAGTCAAGAATTATGCTCTCGGCCAAGATCCCGATATCACCTATTGCGACCCCTAGGTCTCCTAGGAAGCAATATGTAGATCTCGGAATTGATCCGCGAGACCCGAACCAGAGCCCTCTCACAGTGAAATCTCTTTCTCCGAAGGTTCCACGGAATTTTTCTTTCAAGAAAGGGATACGTTTTTCATAGATCTCTTTTTTTTCCCTTTCAACTGCACCCGCCTGATCGAGGTCATTGCCCTCATATCTTACCGTCGGATCAAGGATCAGTGCTGTCCTTCCTGTCCTGGGGAAGGCTACAATATCAGCATACCTTACTGATCCTTCGGAGTCAATGCAATGGACCTCGTCGAAGCATGTGTATTCCCTTCTTTTAAGGAACCTCATTAGTTCTTCTTTGACCCTATGGTGCCGGCGGGTTTCTGGGAGGGAGTTATTGGGGCATTTTCCCAGCACATGGGCCGGTGTTTCAGACTCTCTGCCGCATTTGCGGCAGAGGGACCCAACTTCTCTTGACTCTCCGCTGACTCCAGGGACCCCACGCAAGGGCGCATAATTGATATTATATATAATATATATATATATTATATATATATTGATATTTCAGGGCATTGGACCATTCTGACCCTGAGAGTACTTGTTTTTGACATATAAATCTATTTGCCCTTGGTGTTTCCTTAAAATGCGTAATTCCAACGCCTTGCCATTTACACTTGGCCCATTCGTCAAAAGAACGTTCTCTCAGCGACTGCCGTAGAGCTCTCACGCTTCGGTTGCCCTGATCCACTCCAAGTCTTTCCGCACATTCAGCGATTTCCGCTCTATAATCGAAAGTGGACTGAAACAGGGCGTCCGGTATATTTGACAGCCGCTGGGCAATGGACCAATGCTGCAGAGGAGCCTCCCATTGGCAGCGGATTAAGCCCAGTCCCCGATATCTCCTTGGGGCGTAAAGCATCCCTGTACAGGTGTTAGCTGGGAGCCCGATGATGGCTTTCACACTCCTGCGGATATTCACATCAATACCATCTAAAATAGCTTGTGGTATTTTTGAGAGAGGCGCAGTTTGGAGAGGGTATGTTAACATACGAAACAAATATTGATTTGCCACGTTAATCTTTTGCTCTGGTTTGAGCAGACTAGAGCTCACCAATTTGTTAAGGTTATTATTGAGCTTACTTATAGCCTCTTCGTTAAAAACTAGTTCGCCTGAGAATTTGCAACCTAAATATTTTATGGAATCGCCTGCTTTAATCGTTTCTATGGTATCTCCATTATCAAGAGAGAGAGTACTCTGCGTCAGCTCTCCTTTACTTATTATAAGACCTACGCTTTTCTTTGGGTTTATAGATAGACCTATCTCTGCGAGTAGCCTTTGTACACTGTTAATAACTCTTTCAGCAGTACTCTTATCGCGCGCTGTGACAGCCTGATCATCCGCGAAGCCCGTGAGGACCATGGATTCTTGGTCACTGATTAATTTATATCCATTTACATTGGAAAACTCTTGATCACAAAGATCGCGGTATACATGATCAATAGCCAGATTAAATAGTGAAGGCGATAAGGGCCCTCCTTGTGCTACTCCACGTAGCACTTTAATCTGGCTTGTTGAGAGGGCTCCCGTACTAATCCTAATTTGGTTAGAGCTTAGGAGAGCTGCGATAACGTTTTTTAGGTCTGCTGACACTCCTCTAGATTCAAGTGAGCTAACAATATGATCATGCCCTACGTTATCAAATGCTCCCACGACGTCGAGAAACACTACTGCGCAATCACTCTTCTTTTGCTTGGCATGTTTAATGATGGCTCGATGATTCTTGCATTGACGTAGGTAGGCCTTTGATGAAGCCTCTTTGATATTTACTGAAAGTTATCTGCTTCCATAATTCGTGATCTAGAACCTTTTCTATGATCTTGCGCACAACAGAGTAGATCGTTATAGGTCTCCAAGACGACATGTTTTTGATATCTCCTTTCCCCTTGTAGACCAAAATTGTGCGCCCTTGACGTAAAGGTTCTGGAACATAAGCATTCTTCAGCATGATCTCTGCAATAGTCTTAATGACATGAGATACGTCAAAGTATTTTATTGTACGGATCAGAACTCCATCTGGACCCGGAGATGTATCTAGTGATGTCGATTTAATTGCTTTTTTAAACGATTGGATGCCGATGGATATTAAATTTGGGTTTGGGGCACATTTTTCATAATCTGTACGTTTGTAGGAATTTTTTCTTTCGAAAAGATTTCTATAGTGATTTTCGATTTCAGCTATTTTTAACGGGCACTGTTTAGGAGCGTCGGCATTCATTATATTTTGAACAACTTTCTTCCGCCTGTTATAATAATTGTACTGAGCCACTTCATACTGATATTGCTGTTGCCTGCGGTTCCTGTCCGCCTTGTTCGCTCTCTGTGGATTTGAAACTTTTCCCACGCCCTTGTTGGCTATAATGGTTTTGTTTTTTTCCCTCATTTTGAAGAATTTGACGGCTGGGTGTTGTGGTCCAGGCAATTCAGCATTAATGCCCTTTAAAAAGCTAAGAAAGTTGCCCACTTATCTGTCAAAGTCCGCTTTACCAAACTCATTTCCTTGTAGAAAAACTTTAAAGGTAGCCGACCATCCACTTAATTCATTCTTTACCCCATCACTCTCGTCTTTTCCATTTTCGTTACTCGTATCCTCAATGTTAACTAATCCTCTTAGCTTATAGTCATTAGCCTCTAGAGGGTGTTTCTTAGCAATGTGGGTTCCGAGGCCCCTATCACCCTTGTAACTGAGACTGCATATGGGACATATTTTATCTGTAGTTCTAGAGGAACAGCCCGGTTCCTGATCGTTTAATTGGTCATTTGCATTTCTTGAAGGATTTGGAATCTTGGGTATCTTTAGAATTACATCATCAATTGAAACTGTTTTACCCAATACCTTACCTTCTTCGCCAAGCCACTCTACCTGGACTAATTCCTTATCCCCGCCTCCTGTGGCCGCTACAGACATCACAGAGGTTACAACTGCTTCCTGAATAGAGCCCCTAGATCTCAAAACCCATACTTTTTGGCCGGTAGTAACTTTTTTGGAAACATTTGACCTCATATTTCTTTATTTCTCTTACGTTATACTATTGGGTATGCATTTTTAGTGAAACAAATAAAGGTATGAACTCTAAACTAGGTATTTACCTCGTTGGTTCCTCTTATTATTCAACCTCTATCTTACTACTCGCTCAAAATGCTCATTTTTAAATCTGTCACTTTGAAGATCAACTTTTTGATTCTACCGCAGGTGCCAACTTCCCAGACCTTCCTCTCACGATTATATGCAAAAATCACTCCAATTTCCTATGCAAAAACTGATTCATTCAATCGGTCATCAATAATTCAATTTATTATTAGATTTATATTTTTTAAAAATTCATTCTGTCAGCTGACCTACTAGTATTTTTGAAGTCAAAGTAATGGAAATCTTCTGGTTCTTGATGTTGATACTGAATTGGAAGGGGGGTATACTGTTGTATTGTTAAATTACCTAGTATATTAATTTTTTTTAAACATTGACAGCCTCTTTAAGTCTAGTCCTGCTGACCACCATGATTAAAAATAATTTTTAGCCTTTGTCATTTTCCAGAGATATTTGAATCCTGCTACTACTGTCCTTGTTAGTGTAATTAATACATTCTGAAAGGGTACTAGCTTGTAACTGAATTATTGGAATGAAAAGGTTATCTAAAGGTTTGTTGTGCTCTTGCTTGAAATAAAGTGTCAGAAGGGTCACAACACAAATAAATAAATTTGCTGGATATAAAAAATATAATATATTGTACTCTGCTTGAAATAAATATAAATAAAAAAATACAACTCCTTCAGTGAACTAAATAAAATAAAAAGTCTTAGTACAAATGATAAAAAAGAACTAAATAAAACCTTCGAAAAAATAAAATGAAAATGTCTTTTCACAAGTTACTTCTATCTTGCGGGAACTTCTTTGGAGCAAAGTAACCATTTCATGAAGATTGTAATAAAGAAGAATTCCTGCACCATATTAAGTAAAAGGCAACTTAGGAATACTTGTGGAAAACTCTTGCGTTAGCGACCCAGTGTAACCTTCCACAGGCAGCAGAATTCTTTATGTATTAAGGAATGTGTGCATGGTGAGCGAGGCAATTCGCTGTGGTCCGCTACTTGTCTCACTACTTACTAATTGGATTACCTCCTTATCGGAGTAATTGGCGGGCAATTAACCAAAGAAGTTATACTCGTTTCTCTGTGTCTCTGTAGGTTAAAGAGCATCCAGGTTAAAAAAAAAAATTATATTTTATCTGCCTTCTACCTTGTGGGTTAAAAATTTATATTTACTTAAGTAGGGTACCTAACACAGTTGAATTCAGTTCTTGGAAAGTTTATTAAACCCAAAGTCTCCTATCTCCCAAAATTCCAAGACTAAAAAGTCCACTTTTTAGCCTTAAAAACTAGGTAATTTATCCAAATTGTCCACAATTATCAGTTTTTTATTTATAAGAAGGATCTGAATATTTTACTTTTTTTTTTTTTTTTTAATATTTTATCTGACTTTTTTCAAATTCAAGATGTGCTCTCATTTGTTCTTAGGACTTCTTAAATATGATTGGTTTTATCATTTAATTGCTTAATTATTTTCTTAATTGTTTGTTGTTTTGTATCTCCATTTATAAATTTATAGAATTTGTCTAATTACCTATAATTTCTACTGAAATTTATAATGTTTATCTTATAGTTAACAGATACATGGCATGTTGCTTATTTTACTACTCCTGTTGGGAATATTCGTAGGATACTAGATCTTGGTGAAGTTATTCTCCCAGGTAATATATCTTTATTTAATGTATGTTTTTTCTCATCTTGTCATTTAACATCGCACACACACAAATATACACATATATACATTTTTTTTTATATGATATTTTTTTTCAAGATGAATATAATTATTTGGGAGATATTCAGCGGAGAGTTGATAGAAAAATGGATGATTCTGTTTCTACCAAATTGACTCTCTCACCTTCATTGAGTAGTTCTAGTTTTTTGCATAGGCATCAGTAAGTACCTTGTCTAAAAATAGTATAGTAGTATAAAATTTATCTATTCCTCTTTTTTTCATCGAATCAATTCTTTAAATATATTGAATTGTCTTATCATTTCATGAATTGGAACTAGAAATGAATTATTATTATTTTTTTTTTTTGCATACTAAATTAAAAGTAGATAATTATGTCTTTTTTTTTTGTAGTAAATTGTTAGAGGTCTTTCGTAATTTATTTGTAAACTATTTTGAAACAGGTTTCTTAAACTTAATGCATTTCCAAACAATATTAAGCTAGAGATTACATTATGTTCTTGAATTAACTAAAGAGAATTTAAAAAGATATCCGCTATCATCAAATATATTTCATTGTTTTTTTTTTTGTTTTTTTAAACGTCCCATGAATAATTTGATTTTGTTTTAGGTATGTTGATCCAAAAACCAAAGAACAGTTATTAGCATATGCTGCTATCGAAGTGCTTGTCCGCCCAGGTTCTTACAAAATTGCTTCAGAAACTGAATGGGTAACGAAAGAGAGAAATTCCACTTCTCTCTCTGCACTACTTCTTCGTCTCGACCCACCTTCTTGAAACTGCTTGAAAATCTCATAAGTGCAAGCTTTGAAATGGTGCTTATTTGTAATGCTAAGAACTAAAACTATTTTAGTTGTAAAAACATTTTTTTTATATATATGTTTGTCGTGTTTTAAATTTTTATAATTTTTAACTGTTTTCTCGAATATTTTACGTTCAATGAGATCTATTTTAAATCAAACCTTATTCCTTTTTTTTTTCAAAATTTAGTTTTAAGATGTTCTCGTGGTGTTCTTGTGTTACATAAAAATTGAATGTTTTTGCCTTGAATTGAAGTATTTTTTTTTTTAGGAATAATTATTTCTTATATCAGATTTATTTTATTTAATCATAATCTTTATCTGTTTTCAGAACATTCCTGTTTAACTTCTTTTTTTAATATATTGTTCATAAATATAAGCAATATAATAAAAAACATAATTAGGGTGCTAGGTTACTCTTGAAGGGTTCTGGCAATCAGTACATTTCCATTTTTTTGTAATAATGATGTCTCTCAGTTATATTACATAAAGTATAATTTTTCAGAACTTAAAAATGTATTGGAGTTTTCTAATTACCAGGAAAAGGTTAACATTTTTTGTACTTATCTGATGGCTATTTAATAGTTTAGTTAATGCAATAGATATTAGTTATTATATTAATATGTTTTTTTTAATTTATAGTCTTAGACCAAGTACGCATCATTTAGATTATGTTAATCAAATTAATTAATGTAGGATATGGTTATCGGAGAGCACTTATCCAAAGACATAAGTAGTATTTGAAAATAAAAGAGGGTTATCTGAGAAGGAAAAAGTTAGATATTTCTTTGATGGTCAATGGAAGGAAGTTGAAATTTTCCATTATGATTAATTCTAATAACATTTTTTATTGCAGTTTTATGATTGATGTTTTATTTTAAATTAGTTTCAAAATCGATGAATGATCTTTTACTTTTTTTAAATTTTCATCTGTTTGTAACATACTTCAAGTATGTTACAAACAGAAGTCAGAAAAAGAAGCTTTTCTCTCCATTGGCTTAGCTGACAGTTGATCCCTTTGCTCAACCAAAGCTTCGTGCATTTAATTCTAAGAGGCAGAAAAAAAATAATTCTCAATTTTCAAATTACTAAAATAATGTAGATATCATTACATTGAATGACATTATTGCGCTTGTAGATAGCCTTTTTATCGCTAAAACTGCTGTTTTTCATAATCTTATCAGTACCTCTTTGATGTTTTAATATATGATATTATTTTGTTTTATACATAATAAAAAATCGAATATAATTGAAGACTATTTTAACTGATAATTTTATTTATCCATTTTGAGTTCATTATTTACTTATAAATTCTCTTCAAAATGGTATGCAGTTGAAGCGATATGTATGCTTTGCTTCTTTAATGCCCTACCTAATTGATTTCGAGCACTGCATTATCCCAAAGAATTTTAGTAATATATATATGTTATAGAATAGAAGATTTCTAATAGAAAGTGGAGTTAGATGCTTTTACATTTATATTCAAAATTTATACAAATTTGTTTAGTAGTATTGCTGATGAAGGTTTCTTTAGGGAACAAAACAATCCCAAGCCATATGAAAATCAAAATAATACATAATTTAGGCTGTTTAGAATTTTAAATTAAAAATAAAAATCAATTTTCTGTGAAATCTGTTCCAAGTCTTAATAATATAAAACCATTAACTAAATATTTTATTAGGAAGAATTGAATTGAATTTATACATTTTAATGACTTTTATTAATTTATTCGCAAGTGGATATATTAAATTGAAACCTCTAATTAAGCTATTTATGATTAATTTTTTGTTTATTATTAACTTATTGTTATTTATTTGAATTTTATAACATTTCTAGTCAGCAAAACTTTTCAAGTTTTGTCATTGTTCTTTTTATTTTATTTTTCCTTACTTCTCTGTTAATTTTTTAAAAACTAATTTAAGTATTATAAACAGGTTGAAGCCTATATATATAATATATTTATCAGTGGTATTTTAATTCATATGATGAAATTCCTTAACATTACATGTAAATTTATAAACTAAATAATCAGATCTTTGTCTAGAAACAAATGATGAATGCTCACTGTTTTTATTTTTATTTTCATTGAACTGGCAATTTCAATGCATCACAATTTTAGATGAATAATTTATTCTGCCATTAACATTATCGTGAGAATGAGATTATTACACATTACCTGTTCTCCCACTGTTCCATAGTTCAGTAATCAAGTATTGGTTAAGGCCTACTAAGCCATTGACAGCATACTGTAAATCTTTTTTGTCCAGAACTTTTCCGGATATGGGTCTTCCTAGAGTCCGGAAATTTAATGCTAGAGCCTACATTAAATTTCCAATCCGAAACCTGTATGCCACCATATATTTAGGCCAAGTATGACTGCCAATCTAGAATAAATGTGTATTAAAAACCTATAATTCTAGTAAAAAGTCGAGAAAACCCTAAGGTTCAATACTGTTATTGATGTTTATCATCTACATAAAGTCTCTGCTTGACCTCAATCTACAATATCCGACTTAGCACAATCCTCCATTTACTTTTCAGCCCTTTTAGGATACACCTCATTTAGACCAAAAATTTACCTTTTTATTTTATTAGCTTTTATAATATTATTTAATTATTGGTAAATTAGGAAGATGTTTTATTTGTCTGTAAAATGAAAGAAAGAAATTCATTCCATAAATTTATCATATAATTCCAAATCATGCAAGTATAAAAATGTTACATTACGACAAGTTTAAGCACTTATTGGTTTAAATATAAGGTTACCATGCGTTTTTTTGCCTGTTAATTAACTCCCGCTTGTGGTATGTAATAATTTCAAGTACAATATTAACTTAGCATATAAACTGCATGAAATCTACAAGCAAAGGTAAATTAGTTATTATTTGAGGCTGATTAATAAATTTTAACTCTTGTAGCTCTAAGAGTGTGCTCACATCAATGACATCAACAGTTCTCCGCCAAACTGGCTCTAGAATTCTCACTATTAAAATGAACATGAGTGAATCAGCGTGCTAAGATAATGTCTAATGTCAGCACACTCTAATATAATACATGACTTAGTGCCTAGTGACATTTTTATTCAATTTATAATGTAATTTACATGACTAAATAGGTTTGTAGAATTTAAAAAATCAATGAAGTAGGCATTTCAAGAATTAGTATCATATACAAAATAGTTTGGTAGCTTTATAAAAAATCAAAATAATCTCATCTATTAAAATAAAAACAGATGATGTTCCAATTTACCTTTGAAAAAGGGTGAATTGATGCTTAATTAACAACTTTTCCCCAGCAAATATTCATTAGCTGGATGAAAAATTATTTTACTTGATCATTTATATTTTATGATTGGGACCATTGTTTATATTTAGTAATAAGTGTTTTAAAGCTAATGTCTTATTTAATAAAAATTTATAATTTTTGAAATTTAAAATAAGGTGATTTATAAAATTGTTTTAATTTTATATCTCAAATACTTTTATGAAATTGTACGTCTGTGATGGTAAAAAAGATATTTATATAAATAATAAGCATATATAAATTATATAGGCTAGAATTATTAGCAAAAGCCTGTTAGAATGTGTACTCGGTCTGAGACTTTAAAGAAATAATGTTTTAAATGAAGATATTTTGTGTGGTTATTAAGTCATGATTTATTTTTTCATTGTTTTACAAATAATATATTATATTACATAGTATGTTTCTATTTTTATGTTTTTTTTTTATAATTGTCCCATGTAAATATTGTGTTTAATGTTTTCCTTGTGGCATATGATAAAGAGTTACAACGATCTCTTTGTACAAACAAAATTAGTTTTCATACACCTTCTCTTTATCCAGCCTATTGTGTATTCTTTTTTGTAATTATTGTATTTAGTATTTATATTTGTAAACATGATGTAAATAAACAATATTTCAGTTTATTTTTTATGTTAGTTAATTCCTGTAATGTATATCATCACATACTGCTATAAACTATAAATATTCTTCATCTTTTACTGATATTATAAATGTAAAAGGAGATATTTCATCCAACAATGTTGAATTATTAAATGTTCCTCTAAATTTTAGCCTATTTTAAAACTTCTTAAAACCTGCAAATATACTTTATTCGGCAACCAAGTAGTCTGGACCTTGGCATGCATGTTTATGAGTTAGTTTAATGTTGACCGTATTTTTGCAATGTTCATTTATTTTATAAAAATGCATTCATGTTTGTGAATTTTGTTGAAATGATATTAGTAAATTAGAAATGATAAATCATCAATAAAATAAGATATATACATCATGGATAGGCAAAATTTAGGAGAAGTAGCATATTTGACATTAGATACACAAACAACCAAACAAATTATGTTGGTTTTAAACAATGCTAAATTTTTATTTGATACAGTACTCTACCATTATCCTCTGCAAGATTTGCTTATTTATTTATTTCCAAGAGATAGGAATAGTTACCTCAAAAGCCACATTTGGGTGATCCTGGGCCTTGAATAATGTCCAACTTTCTAATCCATATGTAATTATTGGCCTGATAAGTTTTATGCAACACAATTGGATTGTTCCAATATTGTTGCACTAGTCTCTGTCGGTCATGCTAGCTAAAAATAACATTAGTTGACTAAAATTATTCATTGGATTTCCATTACCCCATCGTTACTCTGATTTATTAAGGATCCAACCTATGCAAATTTCTTGACTCTCAAATCTCCATCCATCCCTTGTACTTCCCACCAAGGGAAGTACAAGGGATGGATGGAGATTTGAGAGTCAAGAAATTTGCATAGGTTGGATCCTTAATAAATCAGAGTAACGATGGGGTAATGGAAATCCAATGAATAATTTTAGTCAACTAATGTTATTTTTAGCTAGCATGACCGACAGAGACTAGTGCAACAATATTGGAACAATCCAATTGTTTTTTATTTTAGCTTGGTTGGCCTGAAATCCCACTTTTGCAGCTGCATCTCACAGTTTTTAGCTCCTTGGCTCTGGCTTGAAAGTTTCTCACAATGATATCAATATCATCTGTATACCTGAATATTCAAGCTGAGCGGTAGAACATTGTTCTTTCCATTTAGATTTATGATTTTTACTATGCCCTGCCGAGCAAAATTAAAGAGGAAGCACAACTCTGTCGTCCTGCCATAGACCTTGGTATGTCTGGAATGACTCCTAGAGCTAACCATCATCAATGCTTACTAAACAGTACCACTCCCATCTTCTGGACTATTCTCACAACCTTCGTTTGGTCTTTCATATGGAGCAAGAATTTATAGAGCTCATGCCTCCTCATACTTGTCATATGCAGCCCAAAAATCGTCAAAAAAGTGGTGGGTTTGGATTCTGTATTCTTGGCATTATATCAGCATCAACCTGAGGGAGAAAGTTTGGTCTGTGGAGCCTTTCCTTCTCATAAAAGTTATTGCCAATCAAACTTTCTGCATGGTACAGTAATGGAGCACCTTGTATGGGCTATACTGCACTAGTTACCTCCTTCATTGTGGATTTGCAAACTTACCAATCCTGATCCACCTTGTCTCATGCATATCGGGGTGAATTTTAGGGGTTCTTGAGTCTCTCAAAATTGCATTTTGAGGAACTTAAGCTCTAAAAGTTCTCTCATTTGGGCTAGGATAGCCGAGCGAGTTAGAGCCCACCTGCTTCAGCGTTCTCGAGCCGAACGGCGACAGTTTGAATCCTCCTCAATTGAGTTGACTATTTACAACCAACGGATTAAATATTAGTAAGTAAATTTTCCAGTTCAGTTACAAGCCCAACGCCCAACTCGGAGGGCCATTAGCATTTTTATAAGCTTCACCTGCCCAAGAGAATCTGCCTTCATAACGGCTAGGAGATCTCCGTTCCTCAGCAGGTGAGTTTCCCCCGACCCGCCACTTGGGGACGCGCCTAATGGAAGACTAGCCTCATTCCACACTAGAGAATTCAACTATTACTATTTCTATATATAAAGGGCTATCTTCAGTCATTTTGTTGCCTTCTTTAATTATTTTAATTAATGGATGTTGGTCATTTTAATGGAAAATGAATTTTATCTAAACATTTAATAGAAATTTACAATTTAACTATGCACTAATATTTTAAATTAGGTCCTTCATGACACATAAAAATTTAAAAAATAAAAAGTGCGCCCCACCTCAAAAATTTCTGGATCCGCTACGGCATTAAAACAATATATACGTGCGCGTATAATAGAATCGGATCCCAATACCAGGTGCCAGGCTAGGAAATAAAAATGATCCACCTTCTCTGAAAAAAAATTCTTAAATATCTTGATTTTGAATAAGAACATTTGCGACCTACTGGAACGAAAAACGTACTGTTTTGGAACAGCAGCACTCGGACGTGGCCTATTTCGAGAGTTGTGACCGTAGTATTAAGAAACTTTGTAAAAAGGTCCTTGATTAGCTTTATTTTGTCCCAGCTTTCGACTACCGCTTGCCCTTAAAGGATAAACAAACCCCAGATGAGGTCGGGCTATAGGCGGGCGCAATCGACTATAAGGTGCGCTAGTAGTTTTGCAAAATGTCGGAAAGAACGGGGATAGACATAGTTGATGTGATAGAGATAATTGGTAATTTTAAAAGACCATTAATTGAAGGGCAGGCTATCCTTGATGCAAACCACATAATTACATGTGGAATAATATCTAGAAGTAAAAAAACAGTTATTTTACAAGCCTTGTGCCTTCAAACTAGCAATCTTAAAGGACTGCCCCATCAAATAAAAGTGGAAATCAAATTTATTAATAATAATAAACAATTTTCTTGTCATTGTCCCAGTAAAGCTGGTAGTTCTGGTAAATGCAAACACATCATTGTAACTTTACTCTACGTTTTTCGGTTAGTAATAACATTAATTACCTATTCATACAATCATTGTTATGACAGCTTAGATTCTTTGTCATATTATTTATTTATTTGTCAAAACTTTCAGGCTTCGCATTGAAAACTTGGAACAATTAAGCACAACGGATATAAGACAAAAATGGGGAAAATTAAAAAAGAAAAACAAATATGACACTGGTTCCAATGTTATTTGCATAAAACTGACATTTTGGAATAATAAAATGTCAAATACTAATATTTACCTGGATAAATATAGTCACTTTCTTTAAAATAAAGACTACATATCGTCATATGTTTCGAAACAGGCTTATCTACTCTTAATTTTACAATACACTCGCTTTTTATTTTTTGGAAATAAATAGAATGACACGTCTTTTGATTTTTTAATTGAACACTGAGGGACCGAGCAATACCGAATAGACATGTTTCAAATGATTTTTTGCTCAATCGGGTTTTAACTATGGAAAAATAAATTAAAAACGCCAAAAAACCCTTTGAATCCCAGGTAATGGCCCGGCTTTTATCCCCGTTTCTCTAGTTCCTGAAAAGAGGAAGCACCGTCGCTTGCGCCCGCCTATACTAAACGGTACGAAAATAGGCCACGTTCAGAAGCCGCACTATCAAAGTTCTACCGGAAACACTCGCGGCGAAATCGCGAGAAACTCGAGATGTGCTAATTAAGCGGGAAGTCTTCTTTTGATAATCAAACCTCTAAGTAACAGTGACATCATAACAGATTAACTTTCAATAAACGTCCCAGAGGCGAGCTGCTTTTTGGTTTCAACTTCTGGAAACTTAACTATCACATAGATTATTATTTTATGGATCATATGGTTGTTAAGAACTATGTTAAAGCTAAAGGCAGTTTGTAATCTCGCGTCCTAGTTTAAAGAAGCGGACATAAACATTTATCAGACTAGTTAGTATTCCTGTTTTAAATTACTTAATTAACATTTTAATTTATTTATAGAACATTATTAAAGTAACTGTACCCTCCTTGATATTACTATTGTGGAGTAAATCCCTCTTTTCCATGTCAGCAGAACAAGAACTACCTGAGGAGAAAGAATAGAATGAACTGTAGCCGGTAATTTGATTGAGGTTGTGGCAACTCAGTAATGAAAAAGGCTAGAAAACCTTTTTAATTTAGAAAGGAATCAATCCATAAAATTTTAATGCTATGCTGAAAGGAAAACGTCCAACCTCTTGGGATTGGCTAAGATGAAGGTAGAAATATTCTGTTAAAGCAAATCTAGGGAAGTTGGGTTTGAATGGAAGGCCTTTCGATGTTAGAGTGTTTCTTAAATACAAAACAAAATTAGTGATTAGTGACTTCAATTCAAAGATGGGCCCGCCCACTAATGTAGGTGGAAGCCTTCAGGAATCAAGTAATGCGAATTGAGTGAGAGTTTTCAAACAAAAATACTAATAATTCTACTTTTCATTGTCTACCAAAAAGTTATGGTCTATCTTTATCTGTTTTTCAATAATCTAATTCAACTAATAATCATTTTTCTAATTAACTTCTGCATTATTAGTAGTTTTTAAAACTGTAAATCCCCTGCAGTGTTCGATAAAAAAAAATATAGGAAATTTATACTGTAAATTTTCAGAAAAGAACTTAAAAGTTAATTAAAATGTTTTGTAATTAAACATTTTGTAAAAAAATTATCATCTGTCTAATGATATTGAGAGGGGAAAAAAACTAGAGACAAATTTTCATGAGATCATAACACACTAATTTGTTAAATCAATCAATAATTTTTATGAATTAAAAAACTGGAGAAGTTAAGAAGCTCTGAAATGGTATAGAGGGTTTTGAATTTTTTTTATTTATGACTTGTATGCTTGACAAACCAAAGGGAACCAAATGCAGTTTCATTTTCGTAAACTGCATATTAAAATACCTAAGTCTGTATGTGTATATATATATATAATACCACATATTAAATAAAATAAAAATGTTATAATTATTATATATATATATATATATATATATATATATATATATATATATATATATATATATATATATAATAATTATAACACTTTTATTTTATTTAATATGTGGAATTGAAATATACTGAACATAAAAAAAAATTAAGTGTCCAATTTGATGTGTTAAAAGAAAATCCTATTTCTATTTTATAACTATATTTTGAATTACTTACTTATATTTAAATGAACTATTATATTTGAAGTAAGCCACCTGATTTTCATGTGTGAAAATAAATCAATTAGATTAATTTATAACTCATTTTATCTTAGTAAAAGCAGTGCAGGATCTCAATTGAAATGAATAGAATACTTTTATCTGGAGTTCCGAAGGTAAGGATTTATTTATTTTATAATAAACAAATGTTAGGTTTCATGAAAGTGATAGCCAGTGTTTTTAATAAATTACTATTATAATCCAAAATGATTGAGTATTTGATCACTTTATAGTTATGAAGGCTTACACTTTCAAAATTCATCTAATTTGAGGCTACAATAATGATTCAATTCCATAAATATTTAAGAATTGTTCCTAAAATTATGTTTATTGGCCATTTTTCCTCCTTAAACTTCCAACATCAAATGGTACACTTAAATAAATAAACAGATGCTATTGGAACTACACAGCATTCATAACCAAAGCAGTTTTACGCCAGTAAACTAAAACAAATGACACACCTCTATATGGAGTAATGCGGTGTTAGAAAGGTGGTTCAGCGGGGTCCAATCCTTTCGAGGGCCCCATAACCATATCCAGATGATAACTGGGGGAAGGGGGAGTAGAGTGGGCGCTAGTGTGCTACAGCCTATGCTATACTGACCGTGAAAATTTTTGACAAGTTCAATTGAAAAATGATAAAAACCTTCCTTGGTTTTCTTTCCATTTTAAACTATCTCCAACACATATTATGTTCATTAATGCAATAAATATTTGATTACTTAGGCCGATGTATTTATTTCTAAAATTTCTGTCTCAGTATTGTATTCATTAAAGATAATTGCTTTAAACACTTTTTAAACTGATTGACATATTTTTTATGAGAGCCAATTATTATTTTATGATTTTATCATTAATTTGGGACATTTGAACTTCAGACTTTCAGAAGTCAAAATTCATTTAACTTTTACAATTTTTGGTAATTGCAATATTGTTACCTTTTCAGACAAAATTAATTATATATTAAATAATTAAATTATTTATTTATTTAAAAAATATTGTCCCATAAGATTTAATATCTCGGAAAAAAATAAAAAGACTTTGATCATTAGGGAACAGAAAGATATTGCTATAACTATCAGCTAGCTGAGAATAGTTCCAAAGCTTGGAAGTTCCTTTAAGTCTCTAATGCTTTTGATCTTGTCGGATTCATCTGTCTTTTCTTTTTTTTTTTTTTTTTTTTTACTACCTTTTTACCAATCCACATAAGTCATCTAACAGATTCAGAAATTTGAGTTAATAAGGCCTTATTAACACTAATTTCTGACTGTTAAAACTAAAATAAATTCTACACCTATTAAATCTAATAAACTGCTTTTGATCCATTTGAAAGGAATCAAGGATAGCCCCTCTGTTATAGTTAAGAAAATTCAAGTTGTACAAATACCTACTACATGAAAACTATATTTACCAGACTTATATAGATTGGTGATAAGGCAGTAAAAAGAAAAAAAAAGAAAAATAGAAATCAATCCGACAAGATCAAAAGTATTAAAGAATTGAGGGAACTTTCAAGCTTGGAAATATTCTCAGCTATGATTCATCAACAACAGCATCAAGTACTGCCAGGAACTTCAAAACAATCTCATTCCAAGATCAATCCCCCTAGTCTTCTGTTAATTATCAGCATATAATCTCTAGTCGTAAACAACAAATGGGTTTCATTATCAATCTAATTATTCTCACACAGCAACACTGTTATGATATACCAGTTATGATAAATAACTGAAGCTTTATACCTTACATATGAATACTAAAAAAAAGAGGTCTGGGTGTTGAAGCATTTCTTAGCAGCTTTGAGTCAAGTATTGTTGGTTTGAATCCAGCCTGGGTAGGTAGAAATTAATTTTGTGATCTATCCATGGAATAAATTTCAACCTTATCACTTGGACTAGAAAATCTTGGTTTTACCTGAAGAATGGGCCACTTTGCGGAGTGACAGTCATGTCGTAATAGTTCTGTTAGATGTACCTAGTGCAGTAAGTTCAGTTCTTTGGTTATACTCTTATTTCGGGGCAGAAGACAAAATAGTAATGGTATAACTGGATATAGTCACTTCCAAAAGCTGCTCAGGATCCATCTACGAATAATACCATTTAAACCACTAAAGGTTCCATATTATTCAGATGTTCTTATTGTGAATATTTTGTCTCACATTTCATGATTTGAAGACTTCAATGATTTAAGAATTTTCTCTACAATTTAGTAATTAAGGAATTATTTTAATTGAACATTTGTTTATTATTTTACATTAAGCACCTATTTATTTTGATATTCTTGGAAAACATATTTTTAGTTTTTGCAATTGAATAAAAAACAAATATTTCAATATTTTCATTTGCAGATTTTCTCACGGGGATTTGCCAAAGACATAAGATTTGGCCATGAAGTACGATCTAAAATGCTCGAGGGAGTTGACATATTAGCAGATGCAGTGGCGGTTACCATGGGACCTAAGGTTTGTCATTTAATATTTTATTGTAGTATTTTTAAGTCAATTGGATAATTCAGGAATTCTTTAAATTATTAATTTAAAAACTTCATATTGATTTAATAATGTAATCAATGGTAGCTAAATTCATTACTTTTCATTATTTTAAAAGTGAGTTTATTTATAAACTCTATTTTTGATGAATTATCATTTTTCAATTGGCATCAACTTTTTATCTTTTAAAGAATTACTACGTTTTTCACAGTATTCCAAAATGTTTATTATGGCTCTCAACACTCATTACTAGGAAAGATATTTAAATAAGTTATATGTTTTAAGGGAAGGAATGTAATTATTGACCAGCCATGGGGCTCACCAAAGATAACTAAAGATGGTGTCACTGTGGCAAAAGGTGTCGAACTTAAGGAGAAGTTTCAAAACATTGGTGCAAAGATAGTTCAAGCAGTTGCTAACAATACAAACAAAAAAGCTGGAGATGGAACTACAACAGCAACTGTATGACAGGAAGTATTTTTTATAAGCATGAATATTAGTTTAAAAATAATAATAACTTTGTTTCTTTAATCATGTCAAAACTTTACTGTATTATTACTTTCATTTACCATATGAAATATATAGTAAGGAAAAGTATTGCAATCATGAAAAATTTCTTCTTCCATTTTTATACCAAAATAAATCCTTTGGGGTGCCCCTGAGAGCAAATAACCAAATATTGTTGAATGGTGTGTGTGTGGGTGAACAAACTAGCTCAAAAACAATAAATCATTCGAAACTATGAAACAGAAATTAGTTATTTGAGCCAGGCATATGTCCGAGATGTGACAGAAAAAGTTTTGTCAAAATTCAGTAAACAGAGGTGGCACTTTATTCTAAAAAATTTATTTATAGAGAGCAAATAACCAAATATTGTTGAATGGTGTGTGTGTGGGTGAACAAACTAGCTCAAAAACAATAAATCATTCGAAACTATGAAACAGAAATTAGTTATTTGAGCCAGGCATATGTCCGAGATGTGACAGAAAAAGTTTTGTCAAAATTCAGTAAACAGAGGTGGCACTTTATTCTAAAAAATTTACTTATAGAGAGCAAATAACCAAATATTGTTGAATGGTGTGTGTGTGGGTGAACAAACTAGCTCAAAAACAATAAATCATTCGAAACTACGAAACAGAAATTAGTTATTTGAGCCAGGTATATGTCTGAGATGTGACAGAAAAAGTTTTGTCAAAATTCAGTAAACAGAGGTGGCACTTTATTCTAAAAAATTTATCATCTTTTTATGTTTTTTTTTTACTATAGTCCCAAAAACGGCCCTAAAATATTTTCATTAAACTTGTCATGTTTAATAGGAATCAAGTATTCTTTAATAACAGTTAGGTTTTATCGTAATAAAATTCTGAAGAGGCTTAAATGGTGACGGAAAATTATTTTCTTCCAATAAAGTATCCTTCTTTTGTTTAAATATAGATATTAACTGTCTCTCATTATGCCTAGTTATAAGAAATGGCTAAATATGAAATAATTTGACAAACATATACAGCAGAAAAATTTCTGTTAATGAATACAGTAATTTATATGTATAAAACATCATTGTAAAGCTAAGATGAATAAAATTCATCAATCAAGTATATCATAGGTTAAGCTCGTTTTGTTGCATAGACATGTTAGATTATCTTATGATTTATTCCAACCCGTATGACTAATTGTTTTTATATGACATAACTTTCCAGGTTTTAGCTAGAGCCATTGCAAAAGAAGGTTTTGAAAGAATAAGCAGAGGAGCAAATCCTATAGAAATAAGGAAAGGTATTTATTCAACAATTGTTGAGAACTTTTGATATAATAAACTATTGGTCAGCATTCTAAAATTCTGTATTTACTAAATCAAAGAGCCTCTCTCTAATTTTAGTTCAGTTTTTTATTCTTTTATTTTTAAAAATTATTATCATTATAGGAGTATGGAACATTTAAGTTAGTAATGAATTAGGGGCATCAATCTTCTTGAACTATACGAGTAAAAAATTATGATTAATGATACTATTATTATTGAATTTTTAAAATTCAATATTTTTTTCATATAATATAATAAAATTTAATTAGTTTAAAAGCCTGGTTTATTTACCTCATACTTATCATTAAAGCAATGAAAAAAAAACTTCATTTATATTTCAGGAGTAATGATCGCAGTTGAAGAGGCAAAATCATATCTTAAAAATTTGTCGAAAACGGTAACTACTCCAGAAGAAATTGCTCAGGTAGCAACAATATCAGCCAATGGTGCAGAAGATATTGGAAAACTCATTTCAAGAGCTGTTGAGAAGGTTAACATTGACTGATTATTATTTAATCACTAGATGAGCATTATAATTAAACCATATTAAACACAAATTATCGTTGGGGTACAAGTTTTAAATTTAACAGAAACTTTGGGAAAATTAAAAATTTTGTTTACACACTTTTCTAAATTTTTAAGTGATATTAAAATAGAAAAACATATGGTTTTAATAAAAGTTTCATTCGAAAATATATCAGGCATTATATGAGCCTTTCAGCTGAAAGGAGGACTAAATCCAATTCCTATATTTTTCAGGAAAGCGCTGTTAATAATAATTCTTTTAGGAATATTCGAACCTTTTTATTTTGTATCTATGTTTTAGTGAACAGTTATAGTTCATTATTTCTGCCTTACTTTTACAAAATAAAAAAGTATGTATTTTCCAAATAGAAATTATATTTAAAGTGCTTTTCTAAAAATGTTGAAGTTGGAGTTAGTCATTCTGTGAACTGAAAGGCTCATATCATGGTGAACAAAATATTATCACTTTTAATGGTATTGATATTAAAAAGTCTTAGATTCCCAATCTTTTTTTTTTTAATTATTAATGTTTCTCCTACTACCTACATCTTTTTCCTTGATTTTCTCAATTGTGTGGTATCAACTTGCAGCAGAACTGAAAAAAAAAAAAAACTGTTTTCATAGGTCCTCCAATGTCCTATAGAGCTTGTTTCCCAGTCCTCTTGATTTGGGCCATTTTCGTCTTCTTGCTCCTTCATGAAGGGCATATGTGAAGACAAGGCTTACTGATGGATTTCTTTGAGCTACATCTCCACCTTTGCCTACTGTCGCCTTCTTCTTCCCAGTTTGTTAAATGCCGCTCAGTAACATCTTTGTGGTTCTGTTTATTTATCTGCTATTTGGCTCATCACGAGGCTAAAAACAAGTCTATGCAATAGTCATCTAGAGGCTTCCTGATATACTGCTTTGAGGTACATTTCCTGCTCATCTTAAACTCCTCGCTTCCTTATCATGAGGTATGGACTCACCATTTTCCATTGGCACACTCTGATCTCAAATCAATCATGTTTCAAAACTTTATTATTTCCCCCATTTGCTTTCCCCCCCCTTTTTTTTTTTTTTACTATTTTGTATTAACTATTAGCAGTATTGATATTTGGTCCCTACAACTTTATTAAGCTATATTATATTATTGGTATTGTTACATAATTGTTCATACAATATCATCATACAATAATCTATCTATATAAATAAAGATGAAATTCTGTTTGTTTGTTTGTTCTTTATAGAAATCCATACCGTTTGTCCTGAATTCTCCAAATTTCGCTCAGCGGTTCTTTGATACCAGGTGCGAACACCTGTCCATATTAAAATTGCATAACTTCAGCCAATCTCTGGGTATATTTTTTATTGTTTTGATGAAAAATCGTTTTGATCTCGCTTTAAATTGGTTTTTATGAAATCGACCGTTTGAGTCGATAAAAGTCTCACTTTATAGATTTAAAAAATGAAATTCTCCGGGTGAAACCGGTATATACAGCTAGTTAAAAATAAACTATATCAAATGCCTTACTTTGTTCATTGCCTTGTTTGTAGGTTGGAAAAGATGGAGTAATTACAGTTAAGGAAGGAAAGACTTTAGAAGATGAATTAGAAGTTATAGAAGGAATGAAAATAGACAAAGGATATATTTCTGCTTATTTCATCAACAGCTCTAAAGGTATATTGTTTAAAAATGATTTTAACAGGTATAGAATTATTAAAAAGTTTAAATGAAAGAACACAAATGAAATTAATTAAAATATTCATGATTCAAGGAGCTAAAGTTGAATATGAAGATCTCTTGGTTCTTGTCACTGAAAAAAAGCTTTCTTCAATTAATCATGTCCTCCCGGTTTTGGAATTAGTAAACAAAAAGAAAAAGCCATTACTAATAATTGCTGAAGATTTAGAAGGCGAAGCATTATCCTTAATTGTTGTGAACAGGTAAATCCATAAAGTTATGCTTAAATAATTTAATTGAAGAATATAGATTCAAGTATAGGAACGTGGAACGAGAGGAGTTTGAAAACAGTGGGTGAGTTCAAGTGGTCGCAAATGAGGTTATGGGGTTTAGTTTAGATATAGTGGTGCTGGAAGAAGTCCACTGCCCATGAAAGGGTTCGTTAAGGGAAGGTAAGTACACTACAAGATACGGAGGGAGAGGCCACTTAGGTTACTTTCCGCTTTGAGGGGAGGGACATACAATTTTTCAGATTGATTACAGAACCTGACTGATTAACTTTGCTATTTCGAAAAACTTAATAATAATCTTCGGTACTAAAAAGTAATACGTTTAAACATAAAGATATACATAAATATACTTGGACGTAACCGGATTTGCAAATCAGAAAACAAATCGATCACAACTTGGTTCAATATAAGATGGCAAAATTGCATAATTAATATTAGATCTTATCGTGCGGCCGAATGTGGGTCGGGTGATGTAGTAGTAATTCCGAAGATTCTTCCAAGACTTAAAAGAAAAATGAATTGGTTCCTATTGTGATAATTTTAATCTAGAGATATTAAAAATTCTGACAATTAGAAAACAATTCAAGCTTGATGTATCAGGGATAATACTAAAGAGGTCGGTAACTTGTTTCTTGGAAAAAGAGAAAATAAAAGGAACAAACCTTGGTTCGATGAAGATTGTGTAAACATGTGCGAAAAAAGGAAAGCTGCTAAATTAGAAGCATTAAATAATACTAACAAGACCAATCTTTCTTACTTTCGTGCCTTAAACTCTAAATTCTTTAAATTAAAAAAACGACAATGTCTCAACAATAAAATAATAGCAATTGAAAGTAACAAATCGAGTTCAAGTCGATCTAAATCGAGTAATGTTAGAATCATGTACAAAGGGTTAAACAGAATCCGTAAATGGTCGGGACCAGTCACGACTGGAATCAGGGATGAAAATAACAACATCTTGGCCAATCCGCTAGGTATATTAAGTCGGTTCGAGGATTAATTCAATGTTTTAAATATGGAAAATAATAGTTTATCTTCCCCTTTGGAGTATCAGAGTGCCGAACCGTTAATAGTAGAACCGAGTAAAGAGGGAGTTGAAATAGCCATTGGAAAATTCAAATCACATAAAGCTACCGGAACAGATAATATTCCTAGCAAAATAATCAAGACATGCGGGGAAGCTGAATCTCTAAAATACATCTTTTTGTAAAAGAATTGGGAGAATAAGAAAATGACCGAAGAATGGAAGGAGTCTATTCTTATTCTGATTCATAAAAAGAGATCAAAGATCGCAATAACTATCGCGGAATCTCACTCCTTCCGGTCAAAATATTTGCGTTAATCCTGACTAATCTAATCACTAAAAACGCAGAGAGGAATTATCAGAGGCTATCAATGTGGTTTCAGAAGGAACCATTCAACTGTAGACCAAATATTCTCTCTCTGTCAAATATTAGAGAAAAAATTAGATCATCAATTTTTTAACGATTTCCAAAAGGCATATGATTTGATTAATTGCCAAAAGTTGTAAATTCTTGTCGAGCAGGGAATACCAAGAGAGCTGGTAAACTTACTAAAAATGTGTATGCCCGAAACGTTCAATAAAGTTAGAATCAGTAGTTATTATTCTTTGAGGTTGAAGCTTTGTTTGATTTTGGAACAAGGCGATTCTCTCTCACCTGTTTTACTTACTTTAGCTCTGGAATATGCCATTAGGGAGGTGACAAGTACCGGAAAGAGTTTGAATCTGGGAGGAAATATATCCGTCCTTGGTTATGCCGATGATTTGATTTTGTTTGATGAGGGCAGGGAAACTATAGAAGAAACAACTTCATACAAGAACATTGATGAAAGCTGGTCTAGAATTTGGGCTGGAAATAAATATGGATAAGAAAAAATATATGATTAGCTATAGCAGTGGTGACGACTTTGCTGATATTGATGTAGAAGATACTATGTTCGAACAGGCAAAGTAATTTAGATATTTAGGGGAGATGGTAACTCGAAAAAATGAAATCGATGAGGTCATCAAGGCTACAATCTAACTGGTTAACTTTGTACAGTTCGGGGTTACTTTGTACACCGACCTCGAAAGTGTTTCAAAACCATCTAACAACCAAACAGTAGGAAGTTTTGATGTGAATTTTTGTTTTTATTATTGTAATCTCTATGTAACTAAAAATACATAGCGATTACAATAATCAAAACGAAAATTCACATCAAAACTTCCTATTGTTTGGTTGGTAGACGGTTTTGAAACACATTCAAGGTCGGTGAACAAAGTTACCCCGAACTGTACAAAGTTACCCAGTTAGATTGTATATTAAATGCTGAAAATGCTTGGTACTTTTCATTAGCAAAATTGCCTTCTGTTCCAAAACTTAAAAATTAGGATTTACAAAACTATTAAAACATGGCCGCTAACATTTAGGGATGAGCAAAGGCTGAGGGTTTTTGAAAGTAAGGTATTGCGTAGAATATTTGGACCGAAGAGGAGCGAATCAACCAGAAAATTTAGATGTTTACATATCGTCGAACCGAGTGAACTGTATCCAGTAAATATAACAGAGGCAGATCTATCGAAGTTAGGTCTGGATGGTGGTCGGTGGATGGAGGTGTGCAGGAAGTGAGTTGTGGTGTCGGCATCGAACCTTCGGGTTCATTAAGCCTTTCTCAAAGTTATAACAATGTTAAAAACCAGTTACTAACAGTGACAGAACAGTGATTCAAGTATGCTTAGCGGTTCAAGGCAAGAGTAAGACACTAGTCGATCTGTTTTTATATTTTATCTGCTATGGAGCAACCCAAGAAGGCATAGAACATTCTAAACATCTGATCATGTAATAATACATATTACTGTAACCGTTCCAGGCAATTCTAGAACCTGTACAGTGTAACAGAAATAAACATCTGTTTTGGTTTCATGTCACAATATAAAATGAAATCTTGTATTTTCTATATAGTCTATCATAATATTTGTGTCTCTTTAGTATAATGAGAAAATGCATTTTTACAAAATAGAAAATTATAGAATGTTTAAATAAAATTAATTTACAGGTTGAAAATAGGACTGAATGTGGTAGCTATTCGAGCCCCTGGTTTTGGAGAACAGAAAAAAGCAATTTTAAAAGATATTGCAGTAGCTACAGGTATATACAGACTATGTGACTATACATGCAAATGTATATATTTATTATAAAGGAAGATCATTTCTTATACATAAATTGGTGAATGTCAATCTTCCTAATAATATCTTTTATTTAAACATTACATACTATAATGGTCTAATGCCAACGTTTCGGACAATTTCGTCCATCTTCAGGGCAATATTCTCCTATTTCATACTTTCTTAACATTTTTTGGTGGCATAGTCAATTATCTTATATTCTATATTTCTTTCACTTGTCCATTACAACTGTAATAGGTCACATTTTTAAAAGATTATTTTTCACTTTTTTTAAACATTAAAATTACTACCACATACTCAGACCTATTTGTCCTTTTCACATCTATCTACTGAACTTAGTGCTTTTCTCAAAAAATGTGACCTATTACAGTTGTAATGGACAAGTGAAAGAAATATAGAATATAAGATAATTGACCATGCCACCAAAAAATGAGAAGAAAGTATGAAATAAGAGAATATTGCCCTGAAGTTGGACGAAATTGTCCGAAACGTTGGCGTTAGACCATTTTAATATGTAATGTTTAAATAAAAGACTATGCGACATAATATAGTCACTAATTCACTCAAATGAAATTTATTTTTTTATTAATTTTGATATTTTCTAATTTTAAAGAATTTTATTTAAAGAGAAACCATTGGCCATTGAAGAGATTAGAACAGGGTCTCACATTAACAACTATGCTACCAGAGCCCGCATGACCATGTCAATCTGCTCTCTTCACTCATCCCAAGACCCTCTGATATCTCCATATTTTAGCGACAAATCAAGGGCTGAAAATTTTCCAAGGATAGGATCTAATTGACAGATTTCCATAGTTAAACATTTATTTTTTAATTTAATACTCTAAAAATTTTCACTTAAGAAAATATTATTTATAAATCAATTTCTTTATCACTTAATATTTTCACAGGTGCAACAGTTTTTGGAGATGAACTAGGCATTAGGATTGAGGATTGTCAAGAGCGTCACTTGGGTGGTCTGGGTGAAGTTGTAGTCACTAAGGAAGAATCACTCTTGCTAAGAGTAAGATTATTACTTCCAAAATAATGCCATTTTAAAATTTTAAAAACAAGTATCATTGCAGTAGATATTTTTTCCTTTTTTGAGCTCTTGGCCTGCTCTAAATCAGAATTCTAATGTAGTAAAAGAGATCTGAACTATTATCTACTTTTTTCAAAAGATCATATTTGATAATGAAAAATTTCTTTTTTCTCTTTTCAACAGATTCAACGAGCTCACAAATAGAGTTTTTAAAAACCACATTTTGAATAATTTTATACTTATTGCGTGGCTTTTTTTAAACTATTCAACAGGTCAAAATAGGATTGATACCATTTAGTTGTGTTGTCAAAGTCAAAAATTATTAAAACTATTAACTATTATCAGTTTTCTTAGAATTTGTTTCCATATTACATATAGGTAAGTAAAATTCATTGCAATTGTAAGGTTTGTAAGATTTGTTTTTAAAAAAAATCTTTCTTAAGGCTGATTTTAACATTTTACTCAGTTCATTACTCTTATTTATTAATATCAAAAAATAAAAAAAATCAGAAAATAAATATGAAGAGTTGATTTGTACAAGTATTATTTTCTCATTTCATCATCATTCATAGCTGAGCTGTTTTCTTCCATTCCCCCCTGCATGTTGTGAAGTCCCATCCCCGGATGTTTATACTCATATCTCTTTTCATTTAGGGGGGGAGGTGGCAGGCTGATAAAACTCTAATGATTTGGGAAGGTGTTCGGGTTATTTTGACTGTGTAGACCTCTATCAATTTTTTCAAATAATGCTTATTAATATTTAAAAATTAAATTATTTGTTTATATTATGTTTAATAAATATAGTAAATGAATGAAAATTTATTTAATTTGCAGTTTTTGTTTCTCATATTTTCTAGGGGAGCAGCACCCCCCCCCCCCCCCCCCCCCCCCCACTGCGGTCGCCCATAAATCTAAGCTGAGATATTTTCAGCTTGGTCATTTTTTCGCCTGGTTTTCCCAAAATCATTTTTCATAAAATTCTTTGTGGAATTCCTCAAAACATCACAGAATATTGAACTATATGACTTAACAAGGTGTAGTTAACATATAGATCTCTAACTGTCGGTGAATAATGATCCTTATTGTTCCTCTCCATTGATTGACCAATTATAATTTTATAAAAATTGGTTATTTCTTTTAGTATATTACAACCTACATTTCCCTTTTGTGTAAATGATTTCTCTTTCACATTTGTTTTCATGAATTTGAATGGGTTTCATTTCCAATTTCAACATTACCAAAATATTTTTTTATAGGGAAAAGGCAAACGAGAAGAAATAGATGCAAGAGTCGCTGAAATAAAGCAGGCACTGAGTACCACCAATAGTGATTTTGAAAAAGACAAGTTACAAGACAGACTTGGACGGTTAACAGCGGGTGTAGCAGTTCTCAAAGTTGGAGGATGTAGTGAAGTATAATAATGATATGTCTAATTCAGCATTCTATTCTTACTAGATCTAATTGTTTAAAATAGGACATACCACTAAGCCTGAATTTTCTTTCCTTTAGCTCTCTGCTCATTATATTTAGCTGGTTGTCTCAGCTATCTTTTAAGGAATGTGCAAATGGATACTATGCTGTTTTTAATTTGTTCTATTTTTATAGTTGTGTTTCAAAATTTTTTTTGAAGATTTCAGCTTACAATCACCCCATAATATGGAAGGAGGTTTTTTTTGTTATTGTCAACAGATACTAAAATTACAATATAAATAGCTGCTTAACATTACCTTAACTTTTAATATCTCTATGATATCCTATTAAAAGGTTGAAGTTAATGAGAAAAAAGATCGAGTAAATGATGCATTGAATGCAACACGTGCTGCAATAGAGGAAGGTATTGTTCCAGGAGGAGGTATTGCCTTGCTGCGATGTATTTCAGCAGTAGAAGATATAGAGCCAGCCAATCCAGACCAAAAGACTGGTAAGTACAATGAAATATTATTATTTTAAAAAAAAATCATTGTCATTTGCAGCAATAGCATTGCGGATAATCAATAACGATTTTTTTTTTTTTTTTATAAGGAATAGAAATTGTGGCCAGAGCATTACGAGTTCCATGCATGGTAATTGCAAAAAATGCTGGAGCTGATGAATCAGTTGTCGTCAATAAGGTAGTGTTACAATTTTCATTGGCTTAAAATAGACAGAATTTATTAGCTAATGGTTTTAACAAGGAACAACTGCTAAAATTATTGAATTTTTCCTTAATACTATTTCCTCTCCTCCTTCATAACAGACAACTTATTATCAATTCTCTATATTCCAGATTTTCAATTCAATTTAAATATACTAATTAAGTAAGTAGGTAATACAGAAACATTCTGCCTTATACTCTAACATAGTCTGATTTCAGGTTCTTGAATCATCAGAAGAAACTGGTTATGATGCAAAGGAAGGTGATTATGTCAACATGATGGAGAAAGGAATCATAGATCCAACAAAGGTAATTTATTACAGAGCATATTTTAAATTTCCTTTTAATAATCAGAACTAGATTGCCTGTGCATTAAAAACTCGGAAAGAGACCAAAATCGTTCAGAGTCGTAGAAGTCCAATAACTTCCTACTGAAACTCATGAAACTAGCAGAAAACCTGGTTTTTTGCTTTTAACTAGTTTGGGTACTCTGCTTCGTTCAGCGAGTTGTGTGATGGTTGGAGTAACAGAATAAACTTTAAAATATAATAGTAAAGACAAAATTAACCATAAGATCAAAATAAGTATTTTAATTAAACTTCGGTTTTAACTACATATCAGTAGTAAGATACAGATACAAGATCTGTAAAGTCCATACAAATAAGGGACCTTCTACTCTCATGGGGGTTGCAAAATAAATTAGTAACTTTTTTTGTATAGATGGTAATATAATAGCAGGCATTCATTCTTGCTTAGTAGGCATTCATTCTTCATGGATGGCCATCCATCTAAACCTAATCTCTTTCTTAGGAGTTTTGCTTAGATTTGACCGGGTGAAAATAGCTTTGCCTCTTCTTTTGTGGCTGAGTAGGTCAGTTTGTTCCTCATGTTCCCAACTGCCTTGGTACCCACATAAATGGCACCATCATACCCAGGTTTCTTAAAGAGTTTAGGTAGTAATGAATTAAAGAGAGTTTAGTATGCTCGGGATACATATCAAGTCCTTCCTGTGATGTTAATGAATCTGAAAATGTTATGATATTATAATATTTTACGGACTTACAAATATGGAGGGCTGCTGCTATTACATTAAGCTCGGCAAAGTACACATTACATAGCCTTTTGATTATAATTTTCTAGATAGTCTTTTGTTACAAAAGGATGCACTGTTGCTTGTTCTGTTTTCGAACTGTCAGTGTAGATCATAAAGGCTTCCAATATATTTTGAAGATATTCAGATGCTTCCGTTTTATTTTTGGAGTTTAGGGGGTTGGTTGGTCCAGGTGGTTTATCGTCTGAATGGTTAAGTGTGATTTTTTGATGAAAACATAGCTCAGGAGATTCTTTCTGATAGCGGGAGGGTTGAATTCTGATTTTAGAAAACAAATTATAGCTTATAGAAAAGCTAATTTCAATCTTAGAGATATAGAAATATAATATAGAATAGAACTTGCTAGATATAGAAATAGAATAGGACTTGCTTGCGATCTGAATACTAGCATGTAAATGAGAAAATTTATTCTCGAATACCAATAGTCAATCACTTCTACAGTATGATCGTGTGGTTCATGCTTATGTGTCAATCACACTACGAAAATCAAAGAACACAGTGATCATTTGTAGTCCATTAATATTATTATCATTAAGCCATTATCATTTGTAGTCTATTAGACATGTTGAATTTCATTTGTAATGCTACTAAGTGCTAATCACATTCTTAAGAAAAGGATTTATTTGTACTATTTACATAGAAATTAGAAGACCATGTTTTGTTTTGTTTTTTGTATTGCTTTATGTATTTTTTTTTTCTTTTATAGTAATCTAGGTTATTGTTTATGTTAAAATAAGTTAGCATTATTAAGCAAACACCTCGACAGACGAATATGTTCATTGTCGAAAAAAAAAAAAATCTTTTATTAATTTAAAATTTTTTTATTTCATTTTATACATTTCTAATTCAAATAAACGTTTCTATCTATCTATCTATCTAATGCTACTAAGTGTCCTATCATGGATCGGCCTTTAAGGCCTGAAACAGGTATTGAGGTTAGTTTTTCTATTAATCTTATGTTCATCATTTGTTCCATTATTTCGTAGGGACAACTAAAAAGAAATATTGGGTGGTAGCAGGATGGGGAATGTTTATCTTTTCTAGTTTTTAAAATGGGAGTGACTATTGTACCGCATAATATATTTGGTAATTTACAAGTATGCCAAAAGTGATTTTAGTGACCATGACCTTATCAAAAATAAAAAGGCAACTGGCTGAATTTAATGTTCTTATGTTATTTTCGAAGAAAGAAGGGAATTAGAGATAATTATAAATATATCTGCAAACTAAAAGAAAGCTGCATATGTAATATTTTGTTTCTGAAGGTTGTAAGAACTGCACTTATTGATGCTGCTGGTGTTGCTTCTCTTCTAACTACAGCAGAAGCAGTGTTGGCTAATATTCCATCAAAGGATAAAGGTCCAGGTCTAGGAGCTTTGGGAGGAGGTGGTGGCGGCGGTATGCCAATGGATATGGGAGACATGTAACTTTGTAGTACTTCTTTCATCATAAATAGCAGAATGCATTGATGGAATAACCAATCAAGCTAAGTAATCTTGCCATGGTTAGCTTTAAAAAGACGATGTGTTTTATTGTTTCAACAGATAAAATACTGTAATCAAATTATGAATAAAAATTTCATTCAATCCATTACTAATTTATTTTCAGGAGGTGATAAAATGTTTAACAGATTCCTCTCGATTATTATTATATTTATTTTATTTTTAACCTTACTGTACCTTTAAGCAACTGTGGTATGATTTGCATGCCTGCATACATAGCACTGCTACAAGTGGATCATTTTAAATTTTTACTGTCTGTGCTCACAAGAGTTCTACTTCTCATTTGTCAGTCACCGTCCTCTTCTTTGTTTTCTCTGTCTAGCTGTTTCTCTGTAGTTGCTTCTCTTTATCCAAGCAGAAATGGGTTGGGCCTACAACTTCCTCTCGTTTCTGGCACTCCACAACTGCGACATGTGGAGCTAAGCAAAAAGGACAGTATAATGTTTTGATTTTTTCAATGAAACCAGTGACAAGGGGTCAGTTTATCTTGTTACAAAAGGTTTCCCCCAATAAGGATAAGAATACCAAAGTTCAAAACATAAAAGCTGTTTAGGTTTCAAAACATTCTTTTGTTAACTAATGCTTTATGCTGTTATGTACTCTAACTTGACAGGTTATTCTGAAGGGTTATTGTATTAACCTAGGCATTCTTAGAAGGTTAAGATTAGTTCCATAAACAGCCAAAAAGTTACTTGTTACCAGTCTGAACTATTCGAACATACACTGCATTTATTCACCAAATTTTGTGGTTGTTGCAGGTAAAATTTTGTGTTAGTTTCAGTTACAATTCATTTAAGATTGTTAAATTATGTTCAACATAATTTGAAAACAAAACAAAGTAAAATGAGGTACATTTAAATAAAATAAAAATATTCCATTTTTAGCCCTTCAGCATAACACTTAATTCCAAAATTTTAAAAATTGAAAAGCAAAATTTAAATTCAGTTTAGAGCTTTTTGAACATGGTCATTAAATTGGTTAATCAATCTATCTCTGCTTTTTATTATATGCATTTTACTTTACTTTTTTTTTTATTCCCTGTTGATGAAATTTGATAAAAATCTCTGTTGTTACGACTCAGTAAATCCCTACTGACTGCTATCCCCATGATGTTTATAATCTGATACAACACGCAAACAGTGATGACGCTCCTGATGTTTATATAGATAGAAATCGAAATAAATAAGAACCTTTATAATCAAAAATCAACATTTCTATTTATTTAATGAACTTTTAATAATGAAAATAAAATTTGAGATTGAAATAAAATTGGATCCGTTTAGCCTGCTGCTGATCTCAACTAAAAAGGACCGATTGGGTGTTTGTTTATATCATCCCATTGAGGAAGCATAAGTCGAAAGCTGAGAAAGGAAGCCACAAAAAAAATTCTCATAAATATGAACTCAGGTGTTACATCACAGTTCTATGCTGTTTCTTCTCTCTCATTTTAGTACTGCCTCTTTTGATGCATTGAGTACATGCCCCACTATCAGGATCAATAAAGTTGTGCTTGTGATTGACTTTAAATTGTTGAAAATTACTTTCGTTAAATTCTTAGATTCCTTACATATTTTCATCATTGACATTGTTCCAAACTTCTGGAAGTATTTCACATCTTCTTCAGAACACCTTAATTCCCTACGTGTTATTCTATTCATTATAATATGATAAGTACAAAAAAGTTAACAACACAAAAACACATTGTAATAGAAACAATAAAAGAAAAACACAAATAACTGAGCACAGACAAGTGATAAAAAGAGGTTACAAGATAGGAGGGTAGGTTCCCAGGCATTCACTAATTCTAAGAACCAAAATCTCTGACATCTAGCTTTAAATATACCCTCAAAAACTGGAGATCTTCTTTATAGTGTTCATAGAATAGTGGTTTGTATTTGAATTAATATTATTCATAATGTTAAAGTGTAATAACCAAGACATTACATAAAAAGGATTTTTATTAACAATTCAAATTGAATAGAAAAATGTGATATTAACTATTAACATATTCACTAATAACTAACATATGTAAATAAGGTTATTGAAATGACTATTTATTTTGAAAGGCATCAATAAATTTTGGTTAATATTTAATTTACTTTTGATGAATATTCTTGAATCTGAAGATTTTTGATGACTAATGCTTCCCCCTTTATTTTTAAATAAAATGAATTTTTTTTAACCATTCAAAATATATTTATCAAGTTATAAACCCTAATGTTATCAAGTGATTTCAAGTAATAATATATTATTGTGGTGTTAGTTCCTTACAGTGGCCAGATTGGGGGGGGTGGGGGGCAAATCAGTGAAATAATTAATATTAATTTATCCCTAATTAATTATTGATTTGAACATTTTTCATCATTATGGAATAAAATAAATAGCTTGGGTTAAGTTAAATTCAGATGTTTAGGGGCTACTGTGAAAGTATTATTATTTTACCCTTTCATTATCGAAGATATTGGTGGCAATAGCATCCAATCTTTAGGTTCACAGCGCCTTTATTATTAGCAAACACATTGTAAAAAAAGTATTATATCTTTCTCATATAGACAAAAAAAACTATATTCTTGTTAAAATAGTAAAGGAAACAACACATATTTTTTATAGTTTTCCATACCTACCCAATTGTTATTTTCTTTTTGACTTTAAATATTCCAATACAACCAATATTAAAACTATGAAACCAACTCAACTGATTACATTTAACCCTCCAGCAGGCGCTGTGCCGTCAAACGGACGGCAGGTAGGTCTTTTGGCTATTATTAGGAAATGAGAATTTTCAATGACTTTATGAGTTCAAGTTATTCCACCTGCTATTCATCCCCTACAATAAAGGCTAAAAGTGGATCTCAGTCGTTAAAGGTATGGTGAATAGCAAATATTGAAGTGCAAAATGTCTGCTGCCGTCCGTAGTATGTCTAGCGCCCACTGGTGTAATAGAAATTTAAAAAAAAAATGTAAGTAGGAATTGGAGTTCGCCAAGAGGTTCGTGTAAACAATGTAAATCACGAAAATCACATACTACAAAAACGTGTTCAGCATTTGTGTGCGGCAAACATTAAAAAATAATATATGAAGATTGCTTGAATGCCATTGAAGTGTTTGCGAAAGCAGTTTTTAATACATTAAGTGATATAATATATTATGTAAAATATTTCATCTATAGTCTAATAAAAATATGTTATATTTGCTCACAGTAGTAATATAGTATTTTGATACTAGAAAATTTTATAAGTAATAGGAATAATACATAACATATTATGTTGTTTCCAATTGATGTCATACCTCATTTGAATTCAATCATATTTTTTTTAATTAGATTATTTTTAATTTTTTTTTTGTTAAATATTAAAATATGACCGTGTTTGGATACGAAATATTGATTTAGTTAATTGTAAATCATAATCAAATATTGTTTGTAAATTTTTAATCTTATTATAAATAAATTCAAATAATTTTTTGTTAATTTATACATTTTCACCTATAAATGAACAATCTTATAATTATAGTAAATAAAATCATCATTAAGTGTCACTTGGAAAGTGAAATAGAACAAAAGTTGTACGCTGTACAAAATATGGTTAGCGCCCAGTGGTGTTACAAAAGTCTTAGCGCCCTGCGGAAGTTTAACTGAAAGCTGGTATATTCTCCATGACCTTTATCCTCATTATTAGAGAATTAACAGAATTAATTTCAATTTAATAAAATATTCAGCAGAAACATTTTAGTAAACTAAGTAAATGTAGGGGTAAAACCCCACAAATTAAACAGGAAAAAAAATGCATTTATTTGTATATTAAAAGATTAACAACATCTTGAGTATAAATAGTATATTACATATATACAAATAGAACTAAGAATTATATTTTTTTGGAAAGCATCATACCTTCAACTATACTATTGAATTTCCTGTAACATATAAAAACAAATTAATAAATAAAATGGAAAAGGAAATTTGAATTTGAAAGGAAATTATACATACTTGGAGTTGATAGGTTCTCCTGGAATGTAAAATGGATTACATACTACATCTGCGTATGCAGCATGCAAATTTCTGAACATCTGGAACAAGATTAAAAATACTTTAAGAATTTTAATTTCTTAGGCTATGTAGTCATTATGTGATGAAAAGCTTAACAGAACTAATTCAATTTAAAGGAATAAACATTGAAAAATTCTAAAGTGAATTACAGCAAATTTATTTTATTGGTAATCTGGAGTCTAAATTTAAAAAATAAAATAAAGCAAGGTTAGGATAATAAACAAAAAAATGAGTTAGGATATACAGATGGGTAAAGCTTGTTTGTTATTTTTCCATTTGAACAGAATAGAATGCAGCCTACCTAAAGATATAAATAAAAATTTACAGACTATAATCTTATCGGATGTTCCTTTTATTTGCTAAATATATCTACTAACTTGAAAAGAAGAAAAATGCCTTAGAAAATGCACCTTTTAAAAGTAGCTTGATGCAACACCTCTTTCATTACTCTTTATTTTATGTTTTATTTTGGACCTTCTCTAAGAATTTGGTGTAATTTTGTAAAAACAAATTTACTAACAATAAAAATGCCAAATATTATGACAATATAGGATTTTATTTATTTAATTGATAAATTCACTACAAAAGTTATGTATACTGATTTGGTATACTTTAGTCAGTTAATTGATATTGAACTATTTAGTTTAGATATACAATCGCTCTTATCAAATATATCCATGGAAGAAAAATGTCTAAAAATTTTAGAAGAGAACTGGGACCAACTAAAAATAATACAACAATTAAAAACCAAATATATTCCTGAAAGGCATCAATCTCTGCACAAAATACAACTATGCATTTAAAATATAATAAAAAATAATAGAAACAACAATGGGAGGCCATCAGTAGAATATATTTAAGCCAACTCCATACACCGGTAGCATTCTATATTTCCCCCTTAATTCCTTTTCTGGAGACCTCAATGCGAGAACAGGCAGTGACCACTTGAGGGCATGTGGTGTAATGGGTCCTCATGGTGGAGAGCGCATTAAAAATGAAAGTGGAGAGCGCCTTATCAAGTTCTGTATTGAGAACGATCGGCCGCTAGGGAACTCCTTTTACCCGCACAAACGGGTCCATAAAATTACTTTCTCAGCCACTATTTTATAACGACTATCTTATTTATAGCCGTGACATCAGGAGTCATTTCACAGATGTGAAGGTAATTCGAGGTGCAGAGATAGGTAGCGACCACATGCTTCTAGTGGCTGACACCCGGGTGCTAAAGGAACCCAAGATAAAAGCAAAATCGTACAACAGGATAGAGGTAAAGAAGTTAGAGGACCCCCAGAAGAAAGCAGAATATGAACAAGTCCTGAAGGAAAGGCTCCAAGAACTCGATGCAGATGAAAACCTAAATGATCTATTTGTTGTTCATAAAAGAAAGTAACCTAGATTCAGCTTCTCAAGTTTGTGGGGTGAAGAGGATATCCACTAAAGGCAAACGAACTTCATGGTGAAATGAAGAGCTGAGGGCTCAGGTCAAGGAAAAGAAAATTGCGTGGAAGGACTACTGTCAAGACAAATCACCAGATAAATGGCGGATCTATGTGATAGCACGAAATAGGGCAAAGGGAGCTGTGGGAAGAGCAAAGAAAAAACCATGGATCGAATTCGGAGAGAAACTGAAACAAGACCATGCAGAGAACATTAAACAATTTCGGAGGAAAATTAAGGCTTTAAGAGAGAGGACGCAAAAGCAAACCTATAAGAAATGTGGAGAATGAGCGAGGGAAGGTCGTCACAGAAGACAAAGCCATTCTAGAAGTCTGGTGGCTGTATTATAACAAACGATTCGGTAGGGATGATAATTATCCAGTGAACTCCGAAGGACAGTGGAATGAGGATGAGTTTGATGAGGTGATTGAACAAGACAAAATAAATAGAGCCATCTTGGAAATGAAGAATGGAAAAGCGCCTGGTCGAGATAATATAATGGCAGAGTTTGTGAAGTATGGTGGCCCCGAGCTAGAGAAGGCATTACAAGTTTTCTTCCAAAGAGCCTGGGACGAAAAGAGGATCCCAACTGAGTGGGAATATAATGTCATAATCCCAATTCACAAGAAAGGATCCCAGGCCGAATGCTCCAACTTTCGACCCATATGCCTTTCACCTATTGTTTAACTATATACAACTGTCCTGGAAGGAAGAACTTCACCGAAAGGCGATGGAGATCAATACCAGCAAAAGCAAGGTGCTACAAGTTGGAAGACGGATCGAAGACCTACATGTGCATTGCAATGGTGAAGAGCTGGAAGTGGTCATGGACTTCAGCTACTTAGGAACAGTCATAGAAAGATCTGGGAAAGTGGACTCTGAAATATCGAACAGAATAAGTAAAGCTAATGCAGTCTACTACCAGATCTGCAACACTATTGTAGGAAAGTGAGAGGTGACTAAGGACATCAAGCTCCATGTATTTAAATTGGTGTACCTTCCAATACTTTTGTACGGTGCAGAAAGCTGGGTATTGACAGACAAGCAGGAGAGCAGAGTCACTGCTGCTGAAATGAAATTTTTATGCAGAATCGCCAGTAAGACTAAAAGGGAACAAGTTCAAAATGAAAGAATACGACAGGAACTCAAGATCGCCCCATTGAAAGAGGTTCTGCAAACCTGCCAATTGAAATGGTTCGGCCATGTAGTTAGGATGGAGGAACATAGGGACCCATTAAAGACGATGGACTATTTTCCGGATGGCAGAAGACCTAGAGAACATCCAAGAATGTTCTATCTCAAATGTATTAACAGACTTTGCAGAGGAAGAGGCCAAGATATCCGACTGGCCAGGAATCTGGAAAGGAACAGAGAGGAGAGGAATTCCTGGCTATGCCATCCCCTACGCTGAAAGGCACAAAGGGGGTTAAGCAAAAGAAGAAGAAGAATTCATTTTCATTATGCTTTTTAATAATTAAATGCATTAAAAATGCAGATGCATGTTTTTGTTGTTGTTTGTTGAACATCACTTTTATGCCACTAAGGCTAATCGGACGAGCATGTTTTTGTATGCAAGCAAATGCTTGTTTTTACCACTGAAAAATTCCTACCTGTTCAACAGAATTGACTCCAGTTTAACAGTTTACACTTTCCCATTCAGTAATTTTGTTTATTTAACGTCTTTATGCTACTAAGGCTAATTGGACGATGCTACAGTGGGAGTCCTAAATTTTTCCTATCCAGATATAATTAGGACAGGGATCTTTAACGAGTACCTGACATCGTACAGGCTCAGGACCTCCATTTTATGTCCTATCCGAGAGACAGCATGGCTAAGGATTTTTTATTCCCATAAAAAAATCCTAGGGCCACCACTGGGCACGAACCTGTGACCTTTAATATTGTAGGTTGCCATGCTAACCACTATACCACAGTTGACCCTGTTCAGTAAGTGTAGGAGAATATTAGGGCCTCATTCAGAATCCTCTATTGATCCAGTTTATTCCCAGTAATTCTCTTTTCTCATCATCAAATTGGGTCTCTTTGTCAATCATCAGTTTAAGACAGCAAGTGAGCATTGTACTGCCAAAATTCATATTATCGGTGAGGATAAAATCTACCTTTTGTTTTGTTCTTTAGCATAGCCAGGTTGTTATGGGTCCATTTTTGTAATAACAATATTTGTGTAAAATCATTAAACACTTATAAAAGAAAACTATTAAAAACTATTGACAAGTTGACAATAAGAATGTCATAAATTAATTTAAAGTTAAAAATGTTAAAAAGGGCCTGGGTGTAGGGTACCCACAAAAGACATACTCTGTACTTTCACATACAGCCAGTAATTTTTAGAAATCTTTCAATTTACCTCGAAAAATAACAGTGAAGCGAGGTGGCCTTGTGACTAAACTAACAACAACTAACTTCTAAGAATTCAAATTTGAAGTAAGATGGCCTTCACTTTCATATTAGAAAACACTTTTTTCATTTATTTGTTATCTCTTCCTGGCTGTGTTGCCATTCGGCTCGCACACTAACACATTAGGCTATCCTGGTCCGTGATTCTTAACAACAAATTCTTACTGTGCCCTACAGATCGGGGAGAGTAATGCTACAGGTTAAGTAGGACCCACGATCATGCACCGCCACCCTATTTGCATCTCATAGTCTTCTTATTCCTTTAACATTGACATGGCAAGCAATCATTGACCCCTAGAGGTTGATATTGGCCACTTTTGATGTCAATTTCATCAAAATAATAATTTTGGTATAGGATAATTAAAATATAATTAGATCTTTAGTGAGATGGATGCCATCCAATTACCAAATAACTTTGTTGTTTTTTTCCAAGTTAGATGCAGGTAAGTTAAAATTACAACAGCACAACAATTAAAATTAAGATATTAAGTTTAGTAGGTATACTTACTGCTCTAATTTCATTGTCCCTCAAAGAGCTGTGATTAGCATCAATAATTATTACAATCTTAATTTTAGTATTAGTGACATATCCAAATCTATATTTTGGTCAAGGGAAAAGTCTTAATTCAAACATGATGTACACATTATATTTTGAATAATGAGCATTGGTGCTAAGAATAGTTCTAAAACTTGATTCTGTATTAACAATTACATAATTAAATGGTTAGCAATAACTTGATTTTGTTAATAAATCAATAGTTGAGTATTTAGAATGCCATTTCATAGATGAACATAATAAAATAGGTTTTATGTTAATTTAATCTTTTACTGTGGGTAACCACCTAATTCAATTTTATATTAATTTTAAATATTTTATTTTTGAAGAGAAAAGATTGGTCTTAGCCGGGAGTCGAGTGGCCCGGGTGGGTCTCCGTGAGATGCGGGGTATGCTAACCACTGCACCACCGAGCTCGCTTCCAAGCAGAGCCCATCTCTCCTCTTCATTATCCCCCCGATCTCGCATATTTACGATTTTTTAAAAATAAGTTTTGATGACTCAGAGCAAAAGCAGATCAACTTAATATAAATTAACATTTTTGATCCAAATGCAGAATGAAAAGATAAAACTAAAACTAAATTAACATGGTGTAGATCTGTTAGTAGGAGATCGCTGGGAGAGCTACCAATGAAACTGAACAAAAAATTACTGCCACAGAGAGATCTTCATATCACTCACAAATCAGCATTGGTCAAAAGTTTTCACCTAGTTCATTCATATCTTCATCTAAATAATTCGGGATCTAATTAAATTGATCAAGGCCCTTGTTAACTGAAAAGGATGCGATGGGAGTTTGCTTATATTAGAATAACATTATCTGTCGAAATTAGCCATGCCCAAAGTAACTTAGTAGTAACATATAATTAATTACCTAATTGGTTTAAAAACTAACAATAAATGAACTCTAAAAACTTATGAACAATACTGTAGGTACCATTATGATCGTTTTAAAACTTATTTTTTATCGAACAGTAAAAAAAAATATCTTTGTATCCATATCTGTACATCCTCATTTATGACCACACTTCTTACAATCTTTCACTACAACTAAATGATAGTTCATTGACATCATAGAACACATTTATAATTTGATAAAAACTTACCACTAATTAAAATTAAACTTAAGCATATAAATACTTAATATTGAATTTTTTTAAAACTATTCGAAGATATGGATTAAAAAAAATTGATAAAGAAAAAGCCATGAGTACAGACACTATCAAATATCATTATTAAGTGACAAAAAATTCTATTATAAAGGATACATCTTATGCTCTTCAGTTGCATAAAGTAATCCCAAATATAGTTCTCTGGTATCATTAACAGTTTTCACTGAACTATTTAACTTCTCTTCAATGATATCTAAAGAAGTATGGATTTTATAATGGAAATCAAGTTCCTTTTCATAGTCTAAACAAGTAATGTATTTTGGAGCATTCTAAAACAAACAAGTACACATATTTATAATTATAAATAACATTAAAGCAGTTGGCAATTTGAGGATTTCCTTAAATTTAAACCTCTTTTCCGATGAGAGAAATGCATACAGCCATATTAAATTTTCTAAACTATGAATAGGATCATGAGGAAAAGCTTTTTTGACTTGACATATAAACAATATAACAATAAGCAACCTCTAAAAGCGAATCGCCAACGAACGATGAATTTTTTAGTCCAAAGGCTTCCTGTTAGCCATCGATCTATCATAGATAATCATGTTTCTGAACACATCGAGCATAGAATTTTTCTATTAAACTAGCAAGGCCATAGTGGTAGCATGCACAACGATAATGCTTTTGGCAAAAATCTCAAATTTCTAAGCTCATCTGTCCTACTTCAAAAATGTAAACAGCATACTTGTTTTAATGTAATATAAACAGCATACTATTGGTACCTAGATAGTCATAATTATCCTACGCACATATGTCTTTTTTTCTTCTATACTGGTTTACACATTCTTGTTCTGTTATCTTAAAGCAACATCCGAACATCTACATTTGTATAGATAGATTCTTGTACTGCAACCATTACATTTTATGAGTGCACTGATGCGTTGTGGTGTGATCAGTACCTATCAGGGAGCCAGAAATCGGTCTCTAGTGATGAGGCTTACCAGTTCTTTTAAATCAGTAAGTTAGTCCTTAGTCCCTTCTTTTTTTGCCTGTCTTATATTTGCCACCTATGTGGCCGTCCGATTGGTGAGAAAGTATGAAATAGTGGGTTTGTAGTGTTAGCATGCTTCTCTAGGTACGCTACGGAAGAAATTGGAAATCCTTCAGCGGTTGGATAACGATGAAACAGTCCAAAAACTACCTTCTGAACCCTGATTAGGCGTCACAAAAATTAAAGACTGGAGGACAAACAGGAAGAATATTGAATCTTTCTCCACGACAGTAGGTTTTTTTTTTTTTTTTTTTTTTTTTTAAATAATTAAAAGATGCTTAATAAGCCTAAATTTGATGTTTTAAATGAACCTCTCTGGGTTTAGTTTTGTAAAGGAACTCCTTTGTTAGATCCTATAACATATTGGGAAGAACGCAGCGATGTACATAGGTACCTACTACCAACATGTATGTATTTACATAAATATAACATATACATGGGCGTCACCGCCATCGGGGAAGCGCCCCCTCCTCCCCGATATTTCGGTAGGGGACTACATAAAATACATGGCTCGAGGAGGAATTAAATGTTGTTTTTAAGCGATGTTTTATTCATGTTAACTATTGACCTTTGGTGAGGACAAGGAAACTACTAAATACAAAGATGTTGATGAAAGCAACATATATATATATATATATATTTTTTGATAAGACAAAATATATGATTAGTCATAGAAGTGGTGAAGATTTTGCTGATATTAATTTAGAAGGGAATACGTTTGAACACGTAGAGAAATTTAGATATTTTGGAGCGATGGTAAGTCGAAAAAAACGTAATCGATGAGGAAGTTAAGGCTAGATTAAAGCCGGTAATGCTTGCTAGTTTTCAGTAGCGAAATTGCTTAGCTCGCGCCTTTTGTTCCGATCTTAAAAATTAGGATTTACAAAACTATTATTCTTCCAGCGGTCCTTTATGGATGCGAAGCATGGCCGCTGACATTGAGGAATGAGCAACGGCTAAGGGTTTTTGAAAATGAAGTACTGCGAAGAATATTTGTAGAGATGACCAAGAGGGGTGAACTAACCGGAGAATTAAGACGGCAACACAACCCCGAACTAAGTGAACTGTACCCGGCAAATATAATAGACGTGATAGCAACGAGACGAATAAAATGGGCGTGTAAAATTGCGAAACGTAGTAGCGAACGAATTCCGAAAAGATTAATAAGCGCGGTGCCGAATGGGAAACGTACCGAGGGCAGACCGAGACGGAAATGGGAGGATTGCGAGAGGCAGATCTGTCGAAGTTGTGTCTGGATGGCGGTCGGTGGATAGAGGTGTGCAGGGAGCGAGTTGTAGTGTCGGCATCGAAACTTCGGGTTCATTAAACTGATTATAATTATGTATGTTAGAAATGATTTAACAATTTGATTATTATTCTAGTTTATTTATGTTTTATCTATTGGTTTTTTCCTCAGATTTCCTCGACCTTTTTTGTATAATGATCACGTTAAGGTCCCGAGGATGACGGATACGAGGGGTTCAACTGTATTGGTAATTCCTTCCTATTTGCAAAGTTTCAAAATAATTAACAGCCGGGTAAAATACATTATTTTGTAAGTAATCGTAATTATAATTGAAATACAATTTTTCTCAACTCAGACCATTAAAATCTGGTCCTCAATGGCGTACTTACAGGGTTCAACCTGCCAAAAACCGGAATAATTCTTGGGAATCAAAGGATTGAAAATCTTTGCATTTCATCAGCAAGGTTTTTTTAATTTTTTATAGATCACATATTTTTGCCAACCTTTCAAGGATTTTATTTATATTTTCAAACAATTTTATTAGAAGAGAAAAGATTAGACCACGGCCGGGAATCGAACCCAGGTCCTCTGCATTTATTTATTTTCTAATTAATATCTAGATTGAAATCCAATTTATATTTTCTATTTTTATGATGGTGCTGACGTTTTGATGGAGTACTTGGGTACTACTTCTGAACAGTGGCTCCTGGGTGTGGCCTATTAGGTTATGTGGAGGTGATAATAGGGAACTCCCATCCTTTTTTTTTTGGTCTTCCCCTTCCTCACATTTTAGACCAAATGGGGTTTACTGGAGGAGGGGGATATATGCCGAGTATTATTAAATGCTCCAAATCATATGTCCTATGCGTTTGCCCACTCAGCCATCCCGCCATTCATCCAACTCGAATATATGAACACTATATCATTCTTATTGTTGATGTTGGATCCAAGATATTTAAACTCCTGTACCTTATCGAAAAAGTGCTCTCCTGTCCAAAGACCATTCCTCACCCCACAATCACTCCGGGAGGTCTTTATTTATACCTTATACTTATTTTATAATAAGTATACTTGGAAGGTTATACTTGGTTTTGGCTTCATTGATGTTTAGTCCTGCCATTTTGGAAGCCTGCTCACATTCCTCGAAAGCTCCTAGCAAAGATGCTTGTGTGCGACCAGTAATGATAACATCATCTGCATAAGCAAGGTGCTGAGTCATAGGGTTGTAGATGGTTCCTCCAGGATTAGTCCTAATGGCCCTCATTACCATTTCCAATACAATGTTGAATAGGATGGGGGACAGAGGGTCTCCTTGCCTTAATCATTAGTTGATATGGAACTTATTGCTTTGGATTTTTACTTTCCCTTGTGTCCCTTCCAAGGTTGTGCGCACTAATCGTATCAGTTTTTCTGGGATACCAATGTTTGTCATGGCCTGATACAACTTCCATCAGTCTACACTGTCATACCCTGGTCTGTAGTCGATGAAGAGGTGGTGCAGGTCGATATTATTTTCATAGCACTTCTCCAGCATGGACCTTAAGCTTGAAATGTGGTCAATAGTGGATCTACCTTTTCTGAATCCACACTGGTAATCCCCAAGCTCTCCCTCAGAGTACTGGAGTATCCTGCTCATTAACAAAATAGAGAAGGCTTAATACGCTGTGTTTAACAATGCAATACCTTGTTAATTTTCACAGTCCATCTTGTCCCCCTTCTTATAGAGGACTTACATAACAAATAAAAAATGCATGCAACCAACTTTTTTTAAAACATGGGCAAAGTATAGTATTAAAAAAAAATAAAAAAATACAATTTGAAAGTTCTGACAAATGTATTTTATTTTATTATCATCATTTACATTATATAATTAGCTTTTTAAAGGTAAAAACTCTTAAATCTATTGTTAATCTGAAATATACTAAATTATACACATAAAAATGTATAAACACACTAATAATATATTTTAGCAGTCAAAAACAATATTTAAGTTACTATAATAATCATATTAATATTTACAATTTGTAAGCATAGTAAGCTGTTTAATTGAAATAGCTAGATTAAGAAATATAAATAGAATGTCATAAAATTCTTCAATTGAAAGAAATTTCAAAGAAGGGATGAGATTGTATAAGTTTCAAGATTTTTAAATTGAATGAATTATATTATGCACTAAACATAGACAAAGTATTACATTGATGTACTATACATTTTCTTCAAAAGGAAGATTATTAAGGAAGTATGCAGCATTATTGGAATCTTTTGCCATCTGCATTTGATGTGCTGTTCATTACCATACTTAAACTTATTAAACAAGGCACCTATTTCTACATAAAATCACCCCTATATTTTTTATTCATATTATAACAATGTCAAAAGAGAGTAATATATAAATAAAAACGTTTATAAAAAATTATCATTTAATAAGTCACAGTAATAGGAAACAAAGTTTAAATGTAGGGCTAACATATACCCAATAGGCATAGACTAGATATTGAAAGGAAAATAATTAATAAAAAGTAATCACAAAAAACCTTAAATCATAACAAGAATAAATACGACACAAAACATTTTATTTTTAATACTGCAATCAATAACTTAATACAAATTTTTTAAACGAATAAAATAGTTATTCTGGTAAAAATATTCCTTTTCAGGACAATTCAACATACATTGACTAATATTAATATCACACATCATTTACATAAAAATCAGTACTTAGTAAGCATAATAAATATAGAGCCTTATTTGGTGATTAATAAAATTTTCTTCCATTTATCACATATCTCCCTCAAAACCAAAAATGAATGAAGAAATATCAATCCACTGAATTATTCCAAACCTATGGAACATCTAAATCAGTAGAGAAACGAAGCATAGGCTATGGCCGAAGTAGAGGTTCATCTGCAGGATCATTGGGCTGACTTCGTTGAATCTGAATATCCTCTTTGCCCCTAAGGCACCCCTGAAACAAAAAGTCCCCAATTCGGAAGACATAAAAAATAAAAAATCTTAACTAATAAAAAATTATAGCATACCATCAAATGCTGCAATGGGTTTCTCCAAAATTCATGATGAGGTATTTGTTCCCAACCTTTTGCACCTTCAGAATATCTCTTATAAATTATACCACATACGAAGTAGGCAACAATTAATACAAATATTACTAGAAACCATCTGGAATGAAAATAGAACAATGTAATTTCTGAAAATTTGACAAAAGGGTTCGAAAATAAATGTTGTGCCCTACTTTCAATCTTTAAAAAATAAAAACACCCTATCAATTTAGCAATAAAAATATATGTCTGCACATTTAATTTTGGATATGAACTTCTGTTAAGTTTTATATTTCTAATGTTCGTGAATCAGATAAAAAGAAAAGTGAATCTAATGTCTCATGCCTTTTAAAAAACCTTTATAATATCTTATTAAACAGTTATAATATCTTCAATATTGTAACATGAAACATAAAACATATAATCCTAAAAATTATTGAAAATATTTCATCCCGAATTTCAGGTCCTCATCAGGGCTAAATGGGAAAAACCAAGCAACATCCAATAAGAGAAAATTGGTAGCAGAGGTCGAAACGTCGGCACAATTAAATATGTGATACTTGCATATTAGGGTTATTTATTTTGACTGTATCCCCCAACAATTTCCTCTTCATTATTATTTTTTTTAAACAGGCCATGACTCCCCACTAATGGCCTATGGCCAAGAGCAAATGTCTAAACACTTTTTATTCAAATGAAAAAATATTATTATTATTATTATATTTTAAAAAGTAATGGAGTCCACCCCGTATTAGTCTCTGGTCTGTTGTAACACTATTGGTTGCACATGAGTTTTTCTCTCACTTGTAAATCTTTTCTATTTCTAGTGAGTTTTCTTTTACAATATAAAGTAAGATAATCAGGATAAAATAACAGTCATAAGTACAAATATAATGTACACTTAATTAATACTTTTGGGTAAAAAAAATTATTCATTTTATTCAACTATTTATTAAAATCTCATAAACACATTGCCATAGCAAAAGTTTCATCAAATTTTACTTATACAGTTATATACTAATTTTCATTTCAAAACAAAGATTAGAAAACTAATAAAAATAAAATGGACATATATCTGGTTATGAATGAGAGACTTGGCAAGTAAATATAGTGATCTGAAGGGAGATGTGTTTAGTACACTTATGTCATCTTTTAATAACTTTTTCTTGTTTCTTTGTGTTGGGGACAAATGTTCACATCACATCATTCCCATCTGTATCAACACCTTCACAAATGTCGTGGTGGTTCAACTTTAGCATATCGAGTTCGAGAGTAGTTCAAATTCGCTGGACAGAATGTTTAATTTTAATTGCATGTTTGGGATAAAAAACTTTTAATTTGGTTAGGGTTTCATTAGACTCAATGCTAAATCTTTTAGAAAATCATTTCAATTAATTTTTTCTCCAAAGTTAGAAAAATATGAAATTTGGCTATTGGTACCGCTCAGCAAAGTTAATACTACTGTCAAAGACTGATACCGCTTATATGTGAAACAGAATATAGGGATTTTAATTCATCAATGAAATATAAACCAGCGTTATTCAAATTATTAAAAGTGATTACCACTGACATTCTCATCTATTTTTCCATTGTGGAATAAAAGACATTGTTATTCATTATAAATGATGTATCCTTTTTCACTGTCTCAAATATTTATTAATAAATATCGGCCTAATAAGGCTTCAAGCGTTTCATCTACCATATCTACTATTGAATAGCATTTGATAATTGAATCATTTAATTTTGAAATGGTACAATTCCATTTGTTCCAATATTGCGATTATCTTACTATAGATCTTTTTATAGTCAAAACGACACAAGTCCAGGACATCACTAAGAGGCAATTAAAAACGCTTGTAACGTGGCACTGGTCCAGATTGAAGATGCAGACACTAAAAAGCTATACAGTAATGGAACAGTATCTAAAAAAAATGGACTTGTGCCCTTTTGTCACTATTTTGAAATTGAGCAATAAACTTTTTAAAAATTTGGGAATGGGAGAAAAATTGTCTATTTTTTGGCTGAGTTACAAAAGACATCAATCTTTAAGGCACGGAGAAGCAAATAAAACGATCTCATTGGTATGGTTGCTCTGAAGCATTCAATCCCTTTGCCATCCTTAGTCCATAACTCACTAAAGTTAAAATTCTCAGTCTTTGTTTCTGTAATGTATAAGGTAGTATAACCTTGCTGTGGGTTAGGTTCAGTGTTCAGATGGAATGAACAAGCCATTAGCTTTTGCGAGTAGGTCTCTTTTAGTTGCAGAGAGGCAGCGGCTTTGATTTTTTGAGTAAAAAAATTCCTATCTTTTTTATATAGACGAGAGTTTATTTTAGTAAAAAATAATAAACCTTTACTTGCTTGTATGCAACAAACAGATTGCAAAGGTGGGCATTGATAATAGTCAGTTATACATACAAATTCGAGTGGGTAAGATCCAGGGAGATATTGATAACTTGTTGTCACAGGCCGCTGTACCACATTGTCCAAGAGATTCACAAGAAGATGATCTGTATTTCACTATATATTTGATTGCAATGAAAATTTTCCATTAGACTTTATGTTGAGGATGTTGGCTGGCACCAGCTCGCAAAGATCCAATTTTAATGAAATGATATCATATACAATAGGTGGTTGGCCACAAAAACAGAAATGGATGAGAAGCTACTGCGTTTTTTCTCACACAAGGAAAAATTATTTTTGAAATATGGAGAAAAAAAATCTTAGAGGATTTGCATGCTTCACATCTGGGAATTTGAAGTCCTTAACATGTTCTTAAGTATGCTGGCCAAAAATGAATAAAGCTATTGAAAAATTCACACTAAATGTACTAGCACAAAAGACAATACAGTGAAGATGCCACTAATTCCTTGGCAGTGGCCGTCCATGCCTTGGGAGAGGCTTCATATTGATTATTTGGGTCCATTCATTGGCAAATATTCTTTAATTGTAGTAGATTTACACTCAAAACGGCTTGAGGTTTTCTCTACAGAGACCACGTCTACCTTGAGTACAGTAAAATTATTATAGCAAATTTTCGCTAGATTTGGATTGGTGATTGATAATTTTTCAGCATTCAATACAGATCTCCACACACCTATTCGCCTAAGATGATTGGAGTGGCAGAATACACATTGCAGACTGTCAAGAGAATGCTCTGAACACTGGAAATAGTTCTGTTTTTAATATTTTGCTGAACCGTTTTCTTCTTCTTGACTGTAACTGTCCCCATGCTACAACTGGAACACCTTGTGCACAAGTTTTATAAGATTGGATCTGTTGAAGCCTCCGCCAACAAATATTAGAGTGAGAAAAGAACAAGAAAGACAAATGGAAGCTTATGGAGGAAGGAACAACAGAAAAAAAGAGATAAATTATGGGTAAAAACCACAAGTTCAAGGAAGAGAATATGAAGGACCAGCAGAATGAAAGTTTTTGTACCCTCAAAGAATAAAGAACTAAAGAACCAGAAAATAGACCGGATGCTGTTGAGGAATCTCCAGAAAGTATAGGTGATCCTATGAGTAGTAAATATGTCATCAATGCAGTGACGGGTCCCAGTGAGCAGACTCAATGGCATCCACACAGAACTTCTTAAAACTGTTGAGAGACTCATCAAAGAAATTAAATTTACTACTTTGTAATATTGATGACATATGTCTGTATGATATCAGGAAAAGGTGTAATGTATTAGACATCACTAGTCTTTGATTTATTGATATGCAATGAATGTATATTTATTGTCCGGTAGTAATTAAAGCATATAATGGTGCACGTTTTATTTATTTTATGAATATTAAATAAAAACTACTGAATATATAACAGTTTGCTGTCATATGATGGAAACCTAAGATGGCAAAAAAAAAATTAGTATCTCGGCAATCGCTTGTCCGAGAATATCCTTGCAATTTACCTAGATTAGTATTTTTTCCCCACTGATATATAATGTATCATTGCATTAAGGGGGAATAGCTTCTAAGAATCTAAAATTATTCTAATATTTTTGGTGGATGACTTTAAATTCATAAAGTCCTGTATTTTTCTTTTTTGTTTTAGTGGTTATTTTTTGCTGTGAAAGAGGCACTGACCACGTGGTTACCTTGTCTTTGCCTAAGTAAGTTGTTCCAAACAATGAAGACTCATCTTCTTTTTCTTTACACAAAAATTTAGCTCCGAATCTGTGAAGTGATCACTATGTTCACTTCCAGTGTCATTCTCACCCCCTATCAAGTTTAATTTTGGGAATTTCATCCTACAAGTCTTCTAAGGCCAATGTCTCCAAATAATTTTACCAATCTGCAGAAAAAATTAATTTTTAAATTGAGAAGAAATTGGTATAAAATAATGTTTTTACCCATTTTTTTAATTAATTAAATTTTTACTCCTTTTGCTTACCCAATGGTGACTGTATTTCTTCATAATGTCTTTTGCCTAATCAGTCAAAGCAAGCTTTTCCATGAGCATGGTGAAAAAATAACTTGAACGGTTAGTCAAGTGATTACAGGGAATTCTATAACTAAGTTAAGATGTTTATTGTAAGGGCAAGAATGTATACCAAAGATCAATGCAACCCCATCCAGACTCTAAAAGAGAGTTTGAAATAGAGATGTAAGGGGTTAATGTATAACAATGAAAGGGAATGTTTAACCAATATAAAAAGTAATTTTTATCAAGAGAAAATCTCATTAGGCAACCAATGCCGTGTTAATCATAACATAATGCATACAATGGTATAAATTATTCATTTTGTTACTTTATTCTTATTTTAAAGCATTTAATTTTCATATGCTAAAGCATTTATGAAACAAATAATTTTTATTTTAGCATGATGAAGACCAGACACCAGTTAAGAAAATAAAATACTTTCAAAAGGTTACAGTATATTAGTATTCTTTAAAGCGAAACAGGCTAGGTTATGCTTCGGAAGCAATGGGGTATAATGCAATGGAACCATTCTTTGAAAATAAACCTAATATTGTTCAATTTTAATCGAGTACAACTTCAGGAATTAATAATACATATAAAGTGATGTCAATAAGTGATACTTACGTGAGGAATGCTGATTTCCTTGGAGGGGCACAAACAGATGTTTTTAGATGGAAGAGTGCAAAACATCCTCTATTTAATGGATCCAATATATCAATATTAATCTTAAAAAAAAAAAAAATAAATAAAAAAAAATGAAATAAAAAACTCTGATTTAAAGAAGAAACCCAGTTATTTGTTCAAAGATGTATTTTTCTTTTTCTGATTTCTCTTACCTCATTAGCAATCTCATCACAAGAAATAACAATCAAGGCTTTCCAAAAGGTATTATTGCAAGTCGAACTATCATTAATTTTATCACCTCCAGAATAAGTGAGAAGCATTTCATTACCTAAGATGAAAAAGAAAAAGAAATTCATTTGTAAATATTTATATGAATATTCAAGAAAGAATGAATCACTTAGACATTTTTCCATCTACTGTTTTCGAGCATATATATTACAATATACTCAACGATAAATTAAAATGGAAAGTATAAATTAGACCTTTTGGGTAACACCTCATGCAGATCTTCTTAGACGTAATGAAGAAGAAAATCCTGATGAGTGAACATCATACACAATGATTACTAATGAACAGCCATTTAAAAGAAGGGTACTACGTCCATTATTTAACTCCAAATGGAAATGGGCATGACCTAGTCCACTTTTGGGGGAAACTTTTGATGGGGTTATGACTACCAACTTTTCCTTCTTCTTATATTTATCTAAAGTGGTTAGATAAAGCTTGCTCTACATTACTTCTACATGTTGCCTTTTTCAAGAGTTTGTGGGACCATAATATATCTGAACTCCTATTGCGTCTCTTTCTGTTACCTTGATTAGCTTTATTGGATCACAGCTTTTGATTCATATTCATTACACTCGTTCTCCAGGGGATCTTAAACCTCCAAAAGGTCCTTTTCAGTTGAGATAGGAGTCACATAAAACAGCTACGGCAGAAGTAACAAAGGGGAACTATTAAGAATATTAATTATAATAATGAATTTTACCTCCTATAGAAAAAGAACTCTAAAAACTACTACAGATTTTAATTGACTTTGCCTCTGTCTTTGACAAAAAAAAATGTGGCCTTCCCATTCCAGGTTCAGGATGTCATTAGTGAGGTGGGATTAGGGAATTTTGATTTGAGGGATATAAATAGGAATAATGATAGATATGATAATAATTAAAGAGCATCAAATTGTATTTTGGACCAAGAAATTGGTATCAAAGCCAACACTGATTAGATTTTGGCTAAAATTCACCAGATTCATACAGATTTCTAAAAACATATAATATTATTTTTTTTAGATGTTGGTTTTAAACATTAACTAAATTACTAACCTCCTAAGGCAATTATATCAGTCTCATTGTAACGTCCTAAGACAGTAGTCGAACTGTTAGCCATGAAAGTACGAGTAACACTAGCATTTGGATGCTTGCCTTTAGAAAATTCAGAACAGATTGATACAACATAGGAATAACCATCCTTGCTGCTTACAAACCTACAGAATTCCATAATTATCAGTCCAATTTTAATATAGAACAAATTTAAAAAATGACAGGCTTAACCACTTACTTAGATCCTTTCAACAATGATATACTATTCAACAGATTGCTTTTATTGGGATCTTTCGGGTTTTGCAAGATGCAATCTTCACCAGAAACTTCATACCTAATAGTAAAGTACATAAAGATTAGAAAGAAAGGGAGTATTTTTTCGGACCAATCCATGGCTCAAAATAAGTAGATGTTTGAAATGCAACAAGTAAAGAATCGAAAATAAAATATCACAGTTTCAGAAGCTAGACAGAGCCATTAGGTAAACCAAATATATTTAACATTTCGGTTTTATAACTTAAAGGTTCTATATCTTGTTAATATTTGGAAGAGATAAATTCCAAAGAGCAATATTGTTGTGCAGGTATGATGTCTAATATGAAACAAATATTCTAATTATTTTATATATCCACTGGTAAGGAATAAAACACGCTGAGATTAAATAATTATATACATTTTATTAATGATGGTGACATTTTCTTGTCGAAACGTCGATGGACCTTGGTGAAAATTCAAATGCACCTTCCAATAACTCTATTGATCCACCTCAATTCGCACGGCAAATGAGCCATGTATAGAACTACCTTACTCAAAAAGTCTTTAATAAAGTATTTATTAACGTATTTTATTATGGGTCGATCGGTAACTTATTTTAAGGAACAAAAAAAAAAAAAAAAAAAAAAGCTTGAAGAGCTTTAATATAAAATTAGTGCATAAAACATGTAGGTGTTTGTGACTTAAAAGATCACAAAGTATTTAAGGAATTGACGTGAACTTTTAATAAAACATTGCTTTTTAATTTTAACTAGGTATATAATTCCGGAGGTACCTACCTCCAGGCTTCTTTATTTGGACAGCAATCTTATGATTGCACAAACAAGTAAGTACAGCAATTAAGTTCTAGCAGCATCGTGTCTTTTCATGAAGAGACACTATGATATCAAGCGGATACACAAAGAAGGAGACCTCGTTGGATTTTACTGTCCACAAAAAAGAAGCGAGCATTTTGCCCAAAGTTACCGGAGAACTGCAGGGATTATACGTCATGAAGAAGCGGCCTAATGATGTGATATACTGGGTATTCAAGCCTCGACCGCTATTAGCAATCAGAAGCATGGTGAAGAAGAGCAGGCGTGGCAATTTCAAGAAGAAGCCTTTTCGTTTGGCATGGAAGCGTATAAGGAGGATTGCTTTAAGGAGAGGACAGTAAACAGGAAAAAGTTTAGTTCTTCCACTAATAGTTCCCCGGTCCTTTTTTAAAGGCATTTTTGACTTCCGGACCCACATCTAAAACTAGTTGTAACTCTAATATGGGTTTGAATAATATTTACTGACGTAAAATTACAACAATGCCAAGCAAACAATGAGAGCACAAAATATCACTTGAGGAATCAATTAAATGTAAAAGTGACTTGAATGTAACTGTATTACTACCCTTAGGTTAGACCCCTAGTCAATGTTTCCCTTTATTAACATTGGGCAATAGAACATTCCACACAAGTGACCACTTGGCAATATTTCAAATCGTTCTACACGGTTCTAGACGTTCCACAAAGTTACAGAACTAAAACAAGCGTAGTAGTTTCTTTTTCTGTTGTAATATTACAGACAGTAAAAAGTTTTTATAAGAAAAAGAAATTTTTGGATATAGAATGGAAGGTAAATTTTGTAGCATGTTACTCACGATTACTTACGGTCTGGCGGGAACATAAGGAAACAAGTAAGTCATCCATTTACGTTTAATTTTTAACATACATGTATATACATTAAAATGAAGCCCCCCTGATACTAATCCAGTTTGCGCTACTAATACGTATTAACATATTAAAACGCTTTTAATTTTAACAAAGCTAGAAATTTTGATACTAATTTTATATTAATATAACAAAACTTGAAAATTTGATATCTTTTGTAGACTTTTTAATGCACAGATCCAAATTATGGTATCGTTGGTCATGCCTGAATCAAAATTGATAATCATATACGATTATCTAGGAAGATCTTTTTGCAATTAATGACTGTTTCTTTAAAATATTTATTTGTTTGTTATTACATGTTGCCTTTTGTGTTTTAGTTTGAATATATCTTTATATGTAGATGCATCAAAGTAATAAAAGCTATTTGGCTGTAAAATCCTTAATCGACAGGATGATTCAATGTAAAGGAAAAGCATATCAAGGAGCTAAAAGGAATGTTTTCCCACATTTAAATGCGGACAAAGTAATGATGGGAGCAAGAAGTCAAAGAACTCGCTTACTGAACTAAAACTAACTACGGAAACCTACGTAAAATAATGAAGACTTATTGCATATTTGATTTTTGTATTCTGAATTAAAAGGAGCTTTGCTTGATTGCTAACATAGAGTTTGAGCTTCGGAAAGTGGAAGGCTCATTTTTTTTATGATTATTATCAGTAATGGTATTAGATCGTTCTGGCACGATGAACATACAGGTATTCTGAATTTAATATGAAGATAGTTAGGATTCCACTGGAATCGATAACTCCTTGTCCTTCACTCGGATTATGGGGCACCTGAGTTATGGCTATAAATCGTCTAAAGATTAATTGTAATATTAATAATTATATTTGTAAGTCCCGGCGAACCAGAAACTGTTATTAAATTTTTTTGTCTATACCTAATATGTTTGTAAAATTCTAACAGCTTCTGACTAAGAAAATTGGACTAGAAACTATGTTAAGTTTACACGTATGAAATCAATCAATACGTTTGTCGTATAACATACATACATGTATAGAAATAGAAGAATGAAAAATTTGTATCTAATGAAATATAAAGAAAGTAAAAAGCATTTAGAAATAAGAGAATGGTAAGTAAATGTAAAAGAAAATAGAAAAACGTAAAAAAGGATAGTAAATAGAATAATAACAGAATATAATGACCGTACATTGTAATGGTTAAAACAACTAGGTTTACCAATCAGAATGGTGTGGCAATTTTTAACAATAAATTATTTCTTTTACGTTTATAGCCAAATTATTAAACGATAAATGAAAAGAATGAAGTCTAATAAAATATGCATAGACCCATATATACGCATACAACAAACATGTATGCATAAATACTCACACTTACACAAGAGTAGGTATACATGTACACGTACATACAATAAAATACAATAGTTACATACAATAAAATACATACATACAATACAACACTAAACATAAACATACAATACAAACACACAATAAACATAAAAATATAATACATACAATAAACATACTGTAAATGCATATAATGCATATGCGCATGCGTTATAGTTAGAAGACTATCTGGACTATCAAAAATGCATCAAATTTTGGAAAATATTTCCCTATTACATCCTTCTTTGCAGGCGGCCATTTGACACCGTTCAATAGTACTGCAGAGACCAGTTTGTGCCTGTAGCTGTCCAGTTTAGAGCAATTAAAAAGTAAATGATCGTAAGTTTGTTCGCTTTTTCCATCACATATGCAGATTTTCTCATCAGATAACTTAATAAGTTATTCCTTAACGATTATTCTTTATGGATCAGATTTAATAAGAAAGAATAATTAGTTTTGGTTTTATTTATCTACATTGCAATTGGTGGCATCCGGGGGGAGGGGACCCTTTACAGGTGTAACCAAATTATTTTAACAACGGTGGGAAGGTCGAAACCCCTCCAGAGCGAGTTGGAAGCGCCCACAGTGACCATAATAACTGTTTAGTTCGAAAAAATTGTCTATACATATTGTGGTCCACAATAACGGATTCCCATTAAAAAATATCAAGATGTTAAAAAAATCTTTATTCTTTGAGCTACGGGCACGTTTTGGGGTTTAGTACAGTTTGAAAGATCTCAGGTAATCTCAGCCATAATCACGTGGCTGACAGACCATTGTTGTATGAGATTGTTACCTTGTAATAGGAGGACTGCAAGCTAAAGAACCAAAAGTGTCATGTCGATGGCATAGTAACCATCTAGCTGCATTATACGTTTAAAAATACAAAAAATTGGAAAAGCCAAAGTATTTGGGGGTGATGACCCCTGACCTACCCCTGGATCCGCCCTTCCTTGTTTAGAAGCTCTTGGAACATAAACATATTTCTTTCATTGGTTACCATGTATATAAAGTTATGTGTGTTAGACTTTTTTTTTAGTTTACAAAGTTAACCTCACAACCAGACGAAGCTGTAAAATGACCCTAAACCAATTTATTGACCTTTCTTTGACCCCTATGATTTATTTATGAAATTTCACGATTGCGGTTAGATATTGATAGACAATTGAATGGCTTACTCCCCCTCAGAAAATTTCTGGATCCTCTATTGCCAATATCAAAATACTGTCATCAACTTTTAAAGGTTTTAGGAAGGGAAGTACACCACTTACTACTGCTATTCTCGACTTACGTGTTGGAACAATTTATGTAAGGCACTCATAGATTTACCCATGAAATATATCACACATAAACTGAGACTTGCAATTCATAAAACCAATTTTTTTTTATTAATAAAATAAGTAGTAGTATAATGTAAGTAGCATGCTGCCTAAAAGAAATAAAGGAGTGAACTCCACATTTAATAAGCCAAACACAGTAGCCTGGTATACATTTTTTTCCCAAAACAAAACAAAATACATTTATCTATTTTGGCCCTATTGTAATAAGATTTGAAAATTAACTGACAACATCGTGACGGATTTTCGGTGTTAAACCTTTTTTTTATTCTTTTGGCATTTGTTTCAAGGAATTTATGGTTTTTGAATGACTCAGGTAGACTGGTGATTTTATGAAACCGGCATGATTTTTTTCATGTTCATCTATTCTCTGTTCCTAAAAATAAAAGAAATCTCTTTCGGAAAAAGTTTTGCTATTTGCTTTTGATTCTAGTACTTATGGCCGACGAATTTCGTTTCTTAATAGCTTTGGAGATTTCTGTAAATTATTCTAATGAAACTGCAATAAGTTATTATAAATTTCATTTGCACCTCTGCACTGCCTCCGAATAAGAAAAATATAGGCTCTTTCAGAAGAGAGATTTACACCTTCAAAAAAACCTTTCACCTTTATTAGCAGGTATTAGCAATTCATAATGAATAATGTATTTCTACGTAGTATAGACTATATTCTGTTAAAATATCTAGGTGTAGATTTTAAGTAATCCCATTTTTTACAATAAAAAAAATAGCTTGCCGATTATTGAAAATAAAGGAGGGTACTCTGTACTATATCCACAGAAAAAGACCCAAGAAATTATATAAAAATAATTTCTGAATCGTCTTCTATTGCCTAGTATAATTATTGAAAAAAATCCACTCTTCGATTTTATTTATTTTGCTATATAATTAATAATGAATAATTTATTTCTAAAATAAATAAACATCTGGGTGAAATATCAATGTAGATTTTTAGTAATCCCATTATTTATAGTAAAAAAATATAGCTCGCCGAACATTGAAAAAGAGGGTTCTCTGTACTTCATCTACATTCAAAGAACCAAGAATTTGTATAAACTTATTTTCTAAATCGTCTTCCATTGGGTGAAATTAAATAATTAAAAAAAAAAAACATAGTTTAAAAGCCATTCGTCAATTTTATTGCTTTTGCAATATAATTTGGAAATAAACTGTCTGTGCACTATGATGGAACTACCGTGTTCAAACCCCGGTAATTCTAGTAATATTTGCTTCCAGCGATTAATAATTTGTATATGCCTTAGCTAGATTGTTATTTTAATGAGACCAATATGATTTTTTCGTTTAGTTGATGTTAACTATTTCCACCTAGATTGGCGATTCGTCTCACGTTGCTGCGCACACGAAAGAGTCTTGAACGTGTTCGAGCTGTTTATTGGAACAAAGCAGTATATTTATACTGGTTCGTTTCAATAAGGTTTTCAAATTTTGACCAGCTGTTTTCTACAATAAGATGGTCGCGTTAAAAGACATCACTACTTATAACATATTGTTATGAATTTCGAGAACATAGGCAAATAATAATTGTTCGGGTAATCTTTCGATTCTCTTGATTAGCCCACAATAAATGGAATCAAAGCAGACTAGAAAAAATTTAAAAGATATTTTCCGATCTGAAACTTATTTATGGCTTCAAATTGTGTTTGATGTTAAACAGATATACATTGTAAAAGCAGTTATAAATAAACATTATATAAACAAGAAGCTAGTATAAACCTAATAATAATTAATTATTTGAAGATGATTTTCTTTAGTTTATTAGTTCAACAAAGTCAACATATGTTCATCAAATCTAAGATGGCCATATTTGTAGATAGGTAGTAACAAAATTATACGTCCCCTAAAACAAAATTGGAATCGTTATTATGGTTGCTTTAAGAAAATTATTAAATGAACTTTTGAAAGCACACTAGTATCATCTTCAGGAGATGAGTTTGGCTTCAACAAAGGCACACAAGGAACTGAAATTGGAAAACGATGAGCTTAAACATTTACTGTTGAAATTGATGTCAAAATATAAAACTTCAGAAATCAAAAGGAACGTTTTGTTAAAAAGAAATGCTTTGCTGATTACTGATAACAAGAATCTACATAAACAGTAATGCATTAGTTATTTTGGTTGATTGTGTTTTACTTGTGGTTAATTGTGTTAGGAATTTATACAATGCAATGTTTTGTTTTCAACAAATTTGATGTAGACTTAACTAAGGCTTCTTTCTAGGTTACTAGAAACGACCAAAAGTAAAATCATATCAGAGAAAGCAGTAAAAACTTATCAAGAAGCTTTGAAACTATTGAAATATGAATTGAAAGCGTTGAAGGTAATGTATGATTTCTTTTTGAGTTGTAGGTCGAAAAAATCATAAAAAATAAACTCTAAAAACCAACCATTTTTTTCTAAAAAGTTTTGTATTGTTGTATATAATCTTCATTCGGGTCTATACACCTGAAATCAAATTATCCTATTCTCCTATAAAATAATTCTTTTTATATTCAATTGATTTAAATTATACTTTCAGCAAAAAGTATCGAGTTTTAAAAACTAATAACGAGGTAGCTTGATCTGACCAGGTTGTAACTTCGTTTTGACAAACTATCGCAGCATCAAGCACTTGAACTGTATTTCAACATATGTAATTCTTTATTAACTGTATTCCAATGTATTAAATGTAAAATCAAAGATAAATATGTTTTCATATAACATGAGGGTATTTCATTTTCCGCTGAAATATTGAAAATTGCCACTCTTTAAATATTATGGTGAAAAGACCAAACCGTTCTAAGCTTGAATATCATTCGACGAACAATGAATTGCTTCAATACATTAAGACAAAACGATTTTCAGTGCGATGAATTCTTTTCGAGTTATTAGCAAAAAATTTTAGAAAGTCTAAAAATGTCTTGGATTTTAGGCTACAGAAACTTCTATGGGAAAAAAAACTAACAACTTTTAACCGACCTTTGTAAGCTAAAGGGGATTAGATTCCTCTTGAAATATGTAAGAAATTTATGATCAATAACTATAAAAAACGAAATTGAAGAGGAAGGTGAGGCTAGGTTAAAGGTGGGAAACTCCTGTTATTTTTCGGTTGTAAAATTACTTAGCTCACACTTTCTGTCCCGAAATTTAAAAATTAGAATTTACAAAACCATAATTCTTCTGACGGTCCTTTACACGGATATGAGACATGGCCGGTTATAGTAGTAAGGGATAAGCCACGTCTTAAGGTCTTTGAAAAAAAAGTAATACATAGAATAAGTCGGCCGAAGAAGGTTGATTAAACAGGAAAATTCAGACGGCTACACGGTGCAGAATTGCGTAAACTTTACCCGGTAAATGTTATCCAAGCCCTTAAATGTTATGTTAGCCCCTCCGTGGTTGTGCAAAATTTTGAGTCTTAGTTGCGAACGAATCCCTGAAAGATTAATAAGCGATTTGCCAACCGGAAACCGTCCGAGGGTTGGGCCGAGACGTAGGTGGGAGGATTCTGTGAGGACTGATCTTGTAGTGTTGGGATCGGACGGTGGAGGGGGAGGGGAGGGAATTGGAAAGAGGTATGCTGGGAGCGATTGGTTGTGTCGGCATCGCGCCTTCGGGTTCGTAATGCCTTTATCCTATTCTATGTACATATTCTATTATAAACCCGCTTTAGCACGCTCGAGCCGAACGGCGGCGGTTCGAATCCGCCCTTGGAGGGTTGACTTTTATTTCGTGGAGGGGCCATGTAATAAATCTCGACCTACTCACTATGGTTAGAATAGTATGGTCACTCCTCTAGAGTAACCCGCCATATGCCACACATGGCCAGGTTGGGGTACCGAAAAGAAAAATAAATAAATAATAATCTATTAAGGATGTACATCAAATCTGATATTTAGCATGATAATAAACCTAACTAAAGTAGCTTTCGTTAAAAGTACTTTTAACCATGATATTCATAACCTTATTACTTTAGCTTACCTATATATGAAAAATATACAGTAAGGGAAAGGTGTGTGTGAATAGACTAGCTCAAAAACTATAAACCGTACGAACCTGAAATTGGGTATTAGGTGTATGCAAATGCTCGCGATGTGGCAGCAGAAATTTCATCAAAATTGTTTAGACTGAGGGGGTACTTTATTTAATAACTTTTTGCCCATTTTTAAGTCTTTTTGGATTCATGATTTAACTCGTCACGTTTAATGAGAATCAAGTAATGTTTAATATCAGGTAAGCTTTATCCTTCTTAAAATTATTTGAGGGGGCATAAATGGGGAAGGGCCTTTTTTGTTTTTCTATCAAGTACCTTTTTTTTTGTTTATATGGAGAAATTATCTGTCTCTCGTTCCGCCTAAAAATAAGAAATGGCTAAATATGAAATATGAAAAAAATCAAGTAAATATGTATATACAGGAGAAAAAATAAAAAAAATATTCCTCAACCCATAAAACACATTGAACCCACTCATGCGCAATACGCCTTTAATGACAGACGATTGTTTATAATTCTGTTCATGACTATGTTCTATTCATTTAATGGAAATCATTTGTTTCATGGTAAATATATGAAGTTTTCAACAATTATAAAATCAGACGACTTGGAAAATTATGCTTGCATTGCCGAATTACCTTTCCCAAGTAAAAACTAATACACTCCTCGTCAAAAAAAAACGCAACACCCTAAAATTTATTAATTACACAGGTTTTTAATTGAAACAAAAAATATTATTTTGAAGTTTTCTAATCAGACAAATACGTATGAGCAGAACAACAACAATTTTAGTTAAATTCCAGCACTTTTTCTTATTTCTAATCCCTTTGTTTATAAATAAATATTTTGACGAGGAGTTTATTTAACAATAAAAACATTTTGAGCTCTTTAAAGAGCAAATAAAAACAAAAATAATAAGTAAATGAATGGGAAAAAATGTTTCACTTTGAGAAATGGCATTTAGCAAAACACGTCAATTTCTAATAAAGTTAGTTCGTAAGTGAAAGTTGTGTGTTCCGCGCATCACACCAGATTTTTTTTTTTATGAATGTTTAATACTACTCGTGTCTCGAAATAAGGCACTCGTATCTCGAATTTCCAGTGCAATATTAATAATAGATGTTGATACATGTTTTTGGTATTGTTACATGTTGAATTGAATTGGATTGCTACATGTTCTTGTTCCTTGACTGATTCTGACTTGACGTAACATCTCAATTAAGTTTCAGATATATGGTAGCTTGAAATTAATGAATTATGATCAAGTTTACGCATTGTTAAATAAGCACGAAAAGAAGGAACATTTTCAAAAACTCGTAGCTACCAAAGTACTGAAATATACAGTTGAAATTTTACAGGAGTTTTATGTTGCATGTATGCATAACATTTAAAAATTTTTAATAACCCCCCCACCAGAGATAGTATAGTCTAAATTTAAAAATAACTTTACCTGAAATAAGTCAATAAATAACATGGTTAAGAGTAATTTTAATGAAAGCTACTTAGTTAGGTTTTTTATCATGCCAAATATCAACTTTGATGTACATCCCCTAATACCCAAAACTTACCCTCAAACACGGTATTTTGAGAAATTAAGTCAGGTGTTTTAAATAGATAATAATAATAATAAAGAGAACAAAAAAGATAGAGCAGACTGTAAGGAAAACAATCGTGTTTGAATTATATGTCTATGGCTTACCAGTCTTGAGAAAATGAGTTATCCGTAAGAGCTTACAAATTAAAAATCGGCCTGCTTGGTGAAACAAAGATGCTGCCATTTTGAAACGGTTGACCACTAAATTTTTTTTTAAACTTGTTTTAACTACTGATTCCATACGTAATTGGTGATAAAAATATAATTTTTTTCTAAAATGGTCATACAACATCTAAAATATGCCGATCCGATTCGGGCAATTATACTGATATCCTTAGAAATATATGAAGGAATATAACCATTGGATTGAATGTTAGAACCTGAGAATAACTATGTATACCTTTGAATCGACTATAAAATACATTTTATAGTTGTTACATTTTTTCAGTCTGAAACCTCAAATAGATGTGATCAGATGGATACAACTAAATCACAATCTAAATCTGTCGAGATTAGCGACACGATAAGCGGGAAACCCGTCCAACAAAAAGAAAAGAGTGAAGAATTCTTCGAAGTCAGCGACGAGAGTTTACGCGACGTAAGCAGCTTCAAATCATACGAGAGCCAGCCGCAATCGTGTGGAGGAACATTTGTTACTGATGAAATGATGACCGACGCAGAAGCTCGAAGCCCTTCCTCTGGTTCCCAAAGAGAAGATTACGTTATTTGCTCTGAAATAGAGGCTTATTATCATTCAGTTCCAGAAAAAAATATAGAAATTAATCGTGAAGAAGTTAGCAACGAGGCTACCAGGTAATTATTAATGAATGTGCACCATTTTCTTCTTCTTTTCCTTCTTAATCTCTATATATTCCTTCTTCCCCCTTTTTTACACATTGGTACCCATACCACTGTGTCAAGCGGTCCATCCTATTTTCTTTATCCACTCAATAATGTAAAAGCTAGTCGGGCGCCACTATACTTTTAGCAATGAAAAATAACGTCTTTCATCTAATAAACTAGTACAATTACGGTGATCCATCCTTTCCTGCATGCTCCAGAAATCTTGCTTGGCTGACCAATTGAGAAAGCATTCTCGAAACAGTAGTTCTTTATGCCAGTTACGAGAACCTATAAAATAATTATCATTGGGAATATGCCCTGCTACGTCCCCAATCCCCGTATTTCCGAAAGGAAAGGAAGGGCGGCATAAAGAAATATAGTCGTCCTTACTACTGCTTCGTACACATGTACTCGTACACACGTACACACGTTCTCGTACTTGATCCACCAGTTTGATGGGCATCTAACCTTTTACATGGGGTCACCTGTAGTAATCACTACAATAGAAGGGCTCTGGATTGTTGTCCGCCAGGTGGCCCTAAGATTTTAATAATAATAATAATAAAGGCTTAATGAACCCGCAGGTTCGGTGATTGCACCATTTTAGGTTCTTACACACCTCCATCCATTGACCGCCGTCCAAACCCAACTTCGACAGATCTGCCATAAAAATATCCTCCTACCCCATCTCGGTCTGGTCCGTACCGGGCTTATATGTCTTTCAGCGATTCGTTCAATACCGAACTTTTTATCTTTACATGCCCATTTCATTCGTCAGGCAGCTATCACCTCTGTTATAAGTACGGGTACGGATCACTCAGTTTGGCGCTATGTGAACGTCTGAATTCTACCATGGATTTGTATCTCTTCGGTCCGAATATTCAATGCAGTACTTTATTTTCAAAAATACTCAACCTCAGCTCATCCTTCAGTGTTAGCGGCTACGTTTCATATATGTAAAGTAACGTTGGAAGAATAATAGTTTTGTAAATCCTAATTTTTTAGTTTAAGAACAGAAGGCGCGAGCAGGATTTTTAAAGGGAGTAAAAAAATCCCTAGCTATGTCGTCCTTCGGATGGGACGTTAGATGAGGGTCCCAAGCCTGTATGATGTCAGGTGCGCTTAAAAAATCCTTACGAATCAAGATTTAATGGCTTGACTCATTTGACACTGGTGGCTCAGATTACTAGACATTTAAAAATTAATTTTGTTTCATTATAACTAGTAGACCATTTAATTTTCAACGAATAAATTGAAATTTTAAATATTAGGCTTAGGTATTTGGAATTAGAATAACTTTATAAACTAGTTACAGTAATCAAACGGAATCGCTGTCCTGCAATGTCAACAAAAATGAAGAGAAAGATCCATTCGAAGAGAAAAGGAACAGGTTATGGGCTCAAATTAAGGAACTGAGAGAAATGGCTAAAGTAACTGATGAAGAACTACAAACGAGGAGATTTGCTGTTGCGGTAAGAATCCTTCTTCTATTTACGTATTTTTTACCATTTCATATTTCTTTCGTAGTTGAAACAACCATAGTACTTTCTTTTCGTTTTAAAATTATTTATCACGTATATTAATGATTATGATTGTTTTAAACTTTTTTTTACGTCCAAGTAACCAGTGTCAGACGACCTCTTCGCGTGTGCCCATTTTTTCAGTCTTTGAAATTAGATTTGGTATAGTGATATACAATATACACTGAAGTTCTGATGAAAACAAAAGCTTTGTTATATAATATTTGGGTGTCCAAGAAGTTTTGTTATAATTTATTATTTATTTATAATTATTTAGTATTAAGAACAAAACTTAAAATTTGGGAAATATGAAGTTTATATCAAAATATTTAAGTATAAGAGTCCAGTTTAAGAACTGATGCACCAAAATTTCAACTGATACACAAACATGTTCTTTCAAACTCTATAATTGTCAAGGCCACATTTTATATGAGTTGAGCGTGGTTTCGGTGGGGTCTCTGGCCGATGCTTAAAAAGATAATAAAATGAAAAATAAAACAAACGTTTTTTACCCCTTTAATTTGTGCTCGTGACACCCAAGCGTTTTAGCGTTGCCCGTTTTAGCATTCTCGTTTCGAACGCCACTGCACAGTGAGGCCATTTGCCAATATGTATGTTTACTTTCAGATAATGTAACGGAAACCATTCGTTTCCATGGCGAACTATAGAAACTTTTTTAAAACTAAATCAAATATAAAGAATAGCTAACAGTCGTTTTACAATTGAAACCAAAGGAGGAGAGAGGATAGTTGTGAGAGACGGCTAAGTGCGTGCTGCTCAACATTTTTATTTATCAGAAAAACATAGGACGATTCGTAAACTTTATTGAATAAAATTCAATGTAATTTTCTTTACTATGAATTTAAATAAAGAAATATTAACTGTCCCTACTTAAAGATAATATTTGAGCTGTTTGAGCTTAAAGATAAGCTGTTTGATCTGTCATTTTAAAATGAATGATGAATTTGAATGATTAAGTTTCGACCAATATTAGCAGCTACGAATAAGAGGACTGTGTATGTTACAATTATTTTGTTAAAGGAAAACGTGAGAAAAATTGGACATTTAATGAATGAAATTGCGTTGAAGTATTTTCAGAAAAAGTTACATTAAGTTATTAAAGAGAAACCTGATGATCATGAATTTGAGATCAATATGCTCTTATGGGCAGCATGTTTTTCTTGATTGCGGCTATCTGCGGTGTCACCTCTTCTCTTCACCTGCTCGCCAATCCTCTGGTAGCTCTGATCTTTCTTTATTCCATGGTCTTCATTTTACTTTACAAGAGATAAAAGAATAGAAAATGTCCAACTGCAACAAAACTTAATTCAGGCAGGAATAGAGACTGTCCAGTGAATTCCACTATGGATTCTTCTTCCACAATATAATACTTCAATATATCGAACTTGAGTGATACATCTCATGGAACGCGAACAAGCCGCCCACCTAAATTTGGTTATGCTAATTTACAAAATGGAAATAAGGATTTGTTTTTTTTTTTCGTACAATATTATAAAAATAGTTTTAAACAGAAAAAATATAATCACTTCATATAAATAAATATAATAAATTGAAGGCGTCGGGGCAAAATAGTGCCAAGCAACATTTTCAACAAAAATAAACTGTAGCTACAGTCTGCTGTATATTACGTAAGACTATATGTCTATAATTAAAATGCCACCTAAATATGACTATATAGAGTCTCTATAGTCATATTTAGGTGGCATTTACATCATAGACATATAGTCCTTCAATTGTAAAAATCTCGACTTACAAAAATAAAAAATTATAAAAAAAAAATCAAACCCTTAAAACACAATTGAAACTATAAATAATAACTTCTAAATAAAAAAATTAACTTTTAGAATAATCTTCCTGCGCTTCAGGATATGATGATGGAGCATTGGACGCAGCGAATAAAGCGACTTCTAATGAATATTGCTGCTCCAAGCATGTAAGACATGTATGTTTTATTGTCCTCTTAGATTTAAGGACAGTGCAGCATGAAATGTGTTAAACGTATGTGTTCTTTACGTGGCAAGAACATGGGATGCTTCGCTATTATAGGCTCTGATTATTTGAATGAAGGCTCTGACACGAAGCCAGATGAGACCTGACCACCGAAGGTTTGAGAGTGCTGGACAATAAATATCCTTTTATGAAGAAATTAAATTCAAGACCTTTGACAGAATATGAAAAAGAATCATTAGTACATGGATCTCAACTCAGGGAGCTTTGCTCTTTACTTCACGGTCTTCATTTTAAAATATTGGAGATAAAGGAAATGTCCGACTGCAATAAAACTTAATGAATGCAGGCTGATAAAATTCTTATGACCGGGAGAGTGGGTCGAGGTATTCTGAATATGTAGGGCTCAATTAATTTTTTAAAATAAAACTTAGTAGTATTTGAATATTAAAATGTTTGTTTATGTATGTAAGAATGTATTCAATTGGTGATTTTTATCTCTCACACATAATATGTAATGCTTTAGTTGTAGTTTTTTAATTAAAACTTTTTAAATCAGTTCAGATGTTTGGAAATTATACTTTTAAAAGTGGCTGACGGGCTGCTTTTTCGATTAAAACTATTAATGATAACTACAGTTAACATTTTCATTCTCTCTGAATGATTTAAAAAGACTAGGTTTGCTTTTCGCAATTTTTCTACACTGCAGGAAGAAAATCATTGACACGGCTGTGGTAGGCTGCAAGAGTAGAAATGTATTCTATACCAATGTAATAAAGAGTAGAAACCACTGAAAATAAGTGCTCTTATCTCCTTCAGTGAGTCCCGTAATTTAAAGGAAATAAAATTAGTACCCCCTCTCAAAAAAAACAAAAAACATAAATGTAAAGGTGACATATATAACAATGAACTAAAAGGTTTAAATATGGGCCATAATTTGTTGAGGAAGCACCAATTGTTTTTAAAGAGAGCTAATTTATTGTTTTATCTCTACTTCCAGCTTAACCTTAAGATATAAGTGGGGTCATATATTTATTTCAGTTTTTCGACACATTGCAGTGTTTCTAACCTGAAATTAAATTTACCCCGTGACGGACCCATAGCATAAATTTCGACCTTCCAACCCTAGTTAGCATAGGTTGTATACTGTTCTACAGCACCCTCTCGCGGGGATTGTATTTTATACGTGGTAGAAAAAAAGGGGGGAAAAAAAACTTAAATGTAATAAGCTATAAACATGTGTAGGATTCCTTTAATTTGGTGGTTGGACATATTCCTCACACTATAGCTAGATTCGTTTGTTAACCTCCTCGAAAAAGACGTACAATCCAATGAATATCATATAATTATAATTATTTATACGTAAAGTATTATATTAAGCGTAATTAAAATATATTTGTTCCTTTTTTAGGCGAAAGCTGAAATGATACAGAACGTCCAGAAAGAGATAAAAAGAATGCAAACTCTGGTAACACTAGCGAGATAATAAAGATGTATCAATCTAAAACATAGTGGTTATATCACAAAGGATGTCGTAAGACTTTTGCATCTTGTATTTTTTACTAAACTAATTATTTAAATGAACTAAATACATTCATACAAACGTGAAAGGGATGAAGATGCAAGCATACCATAAGGATGTCCAATAGACTGAATACTGCCCGTAAATAAATCACCAACATCTGAATAAATGATTTCAATATCAGGCATGAAACAAGGTTCCTCTCCATTTACTCAAATAAGCGAATAAAACTAGTTGAATCGTGATAATTTTTCTTGTTTCAATGTTGAGAAATATTGAGTTTGAAGAAAGAGTAGTTAAGGTTTAGAATTAGAGTACTCCTCTTATAAGATTCTTTATGAAATTTTAAATTAGAATAATTGATACAATACACACATATCATATGGAAACCGTTGATTTTCTTACTTCCTATAAATTTAAACTCCCTAGTTTTAAGAATAAATTGTACTTTCTTTCAGCAATACCTTGTTCTATCTCAATAATTCCAACTCTAATTGTGCGATCTGGTCGATGGGAACTAGTCTGACTAGAATACTAAACAGAGTTATTGATTTATCTGGCCAAGTAGGGAATCGAATCCACAACCTTCCATAGCATGCATGCATGATGGAGCTCAACTGCCACAACATGCTGGACCATATCGTTCTCAGATACATACGTGATATTCTGTGATGCGTTGACAATGGCAACAAACTCTTAAAATTATTTTGAAATTTAAAGATTAAATCATTGCCTAATTTTGTTTGGAGGATTCACACCAATGGTATGGTCAGATCAAACACGGTCAGAATTAATCGATTCAAGAAGGCTACCTATTTATAAAGGAAGAAATGTTTATTTCTTTAATTTTGTATGAAACGGTCTGGAATCGCGTTAAACGGTTACAATTAATATCACCTCGTCATACGTTATGGAACGGTCTCAACTGTTCTAGAGCCTTCTACGGCCACTATAATGATGTGATCGACTAGTGAGTTAGTCTTGACTCGAGCAGCGAAGAATGCAATTACTTTCGGGCACCGTTAACTGTTTCGTCAAGTTTTTATTATATAGTGATTTCATTATTTACTTGATATTTTTTAAATTTAATTCAATCAATATCATCCAAACCCGTGTTTTTGTTACAAAATGCATTAACTGACAATCACAGTATTCGTACTCAGGGGCAGTTTATAGGCGCATTCAAATCATCATCGAACGATTACCCGTCGAATAGCCCTCTACGTATATTATACTAATACACTATACTAGAAAATTTTATAAATTTTAGTTGCGTAAATTTATTCCTCTAATTATTTTTTTTCTCTTTATTTCCGAGGGGGGTTTCTGATGGTTGGGTGATTAGTATAGAAAATTAGGAAAACTATTCCTATTACCTCTAAGCATCAGATTTCTTCTTTGTCACACATTTTTTCATTGATACATTCTTTGTATCGACTGACATCAAGGTATTTACGGGAACCTCAAACCATTTTCATTCAAACCGTTTACACACTTTGTCCATGATGATTTTTTCCCAATTCTATTTTTTCTGTTTCCCATTCCTAGTTTTTCTGTTTTGCAAACAAGTTTTAGGAAACATTAATGACCAACGGACTAGCGTTGTTGTAATATAAAATGTGCAACGTATTCTGGGTTTGGGTGTGGACTTGGAAAAAGATGCATAAAACCTTTGTTCACTCTGACATTTAACAGTTTTTCAATTATTAATGATGCTTTTGTCTCATCAGAAAACCGATAGGTGGCACAGCTGTAGACCACATTCACTACAGGCATGTGATGAATTATTCATAGGCTCGTATGACAAAAGCTTATTGTTTTCGGAATTCCTTTCGCTGTCATTAGTTTTTACTAGGAGCCAAAAAGTACGCGTTATTTTTTAATTGTGTAATCTCCAACGTTTGCATATTTAATGTCTTATTGCTTATTTCAGAAAGTAGGCGTGAAATTTGCTAACTTACCACAAATTTCTTCATTCCTTGTTGTTAGCTTCTTCTTCGTACACCGGCAAGATAACGTGATTAATTAAATCTTTCCAGAGTCACGGCAAGTTTTATTCGATTTTAATTTTCTGCATTTTTATCCATATTGTTATAAGCGCTGAGCCGACAGGTTAAATGTTTTTTGAAGGATTTTTAAAAGTTAGTTTTAGAAAATATTGCGTAATTTGGACCGAACTCTGTCTAATTTTGAAATCATTTATGTCATATGCATTCCTTTAAATCATATGATTCAGTCTGACATCTGCCATTATATAATTGATGAAGGGGATAAAACCTGGCGTTTGAGTGTGATATTGGTCAATGACCTCATGTCGACTTCCCTTCCGAAGTATTGAACCCAATTATTTTTACTTTCACTTACCTATATATGAAATATATAGTAAGTGGAAGTATTGCGATCGTGAAAAATTTCGACTTCCGGTTTTCAACATAAATACACGTTTTGGGGTCCCCTGAGTCCAAATAACCAAGTCCCGCGAAATGGTCTGTGTGTGTGTGTGTGTGTGTGTGTGTGTGTGTGTGTGTGTGTGTGTGTGTGTGTGTGTGTGTGTGTGTGTGTGTGTGTGTGTGTGTGTGTGTGTGTGTGTGTGTGTGTGTGTGTGTGTGTGTGTGTGTGAACAGACTAGCTCAAAAAATATAAGCCGTGCGAATCTGAAATTGGATATTTAGTATATGTATATGCCCGCGATGTGACAGCAAAAATTTCATCAAAATTGGTCAAAGGGAGGGGGTACTTTATTTAATAACTTTTTACGTTTTTATCGATTTTCTTAAAAACGGCTGTAACGATTTTGATTAAACTGAGTATTTGATGCATTAATATGCCCGAGATTCCACTGAAAAAAATTCATCAAAATTGACCAACCGGAGGGGGTACTATACTTAATAAATTGTGTCCCACTTTAATGCGTTTTTTTTTCATTTACTCAAAAACGGGTTTAACGATTTTGATCAAACTTCGTATTTGGTGTATGTATGTGCCCGCGATGTGATGGTAAAAATTTCATCAACATTGATTTACCGGAGGGGGGGACTTTACTTAATAAATTTTGTCCCATTTTCACGTGTGTTTTTTATTTACTCAAAAACCGGTTTAACGATTTTGATCAAACTTGGTATTTGGTGTATGTATGAGCCCGCGATGTGACAGTAAAAATTTCATCAACATTGATAAAATGGAGGGGGTACTTTACTTAGTAAATTTTGTATCATTTTCACGTGTGTTTTTTATTTACTCAAAAACGGGTTTAACGATTTTGATCAAACTTGGTATTTGGTATATGTATGTGCCCGCGACGTGACGGTAAAAATTTCATCAACATTGATCAAATGGAGGGGGTACTTTACTTAATAAATTTTGTATCATTTTACGTGTGTTTTAAATTACTCATAAAAGGAAAAAATAAGAAATGAATGTGGAAAGATTTGTGACTTTGTGGAGTGGCTACTACCAAAATACTACCCAAAACACGTCAATTTCTAATCTAAATAAGTTGGTAAGTGAAAGTTGTGTGTTGCGCGGACGCACCAGATTTTTTTTATTTTCTTTCTATATTATGAGGTTAATAAAAAATGAACGAAAAAACTTACTCACTTTCATTGTGAACATTTTCAAAATCATGTTTTTTTTTTCTTGTGCTTCCCGTATACACGAGAAGTTTATTTTTAACCGAAATTAGATACCTCCATGATATTTTTATTACTTAAAATTCTTTCTTATTAACTATGAGGGTAGCAAACTCTAATCATATGATAAGACCTAAATCAATTATTGGTGTATTATGGAGAATACAGGCAACAGGGATTAGCCCGGTTCAGGAGTGCTTACCCGTTCAATTTTAACAATAAGGTGGAAAAACACATATTGTTATAGAATGCAAGAGATCTATTATACCTTTCCGAATAATCTCAAAAGTTTTTTCGAATTATAATGTTTCTGCCGCCACATAAATAGGAGTCATGATGACTCTTAATGGTACCACATTTTATTTTGTTATGCCCTTTATGAAGTGTTCACATAGCTTCGATATTACTGGTGTGAGCTCCCACTTCTAGATCACGGGTATTCTCATAATGATGCACAGTTTGGTGTTCAAATATATGACCATTGAGGTTAATGTGTTTTCAACAGTCAGAAATTGTGAGGGTTCCAGTCCTGAGAGTCTTTAAATCGCGATAATTTCTTTCGCGTAGATTCTTACTACTTAAATCACTGGTGCCCAGATTCTGGGTAAGACCCATTTGATATCATGTCTGACGATGAATTTTATTTTGAAATGACATATAAGAGAGTTTTAAGGTATACATTACATTCGAAAGAACTGTAAACCGGTGGGAAAGATAAATATATAAAAAATAACTAGAAAAAGGATTATTAAAAATGGTCTCGCTATTTTTCCTAACCCGTTGTACTGAGAAGCAAGAAAGAACATAAATAACTTTTGGCTAACCTAGATAAAGTGTGTAAAAAAGTTTCAGGCGATGAAATACTCTGCGAAGTCGGCCGCAAGCGACACACCCAGAAATCTCTAGACGCATTTATTGATGAATGTATACATAATCAGTTGTCACTTTTGTCATCACAGTAATAAATTTCTTGAGCGTTTTGCTACTTCGTTAATTAGGAGTTTAATGGGTAGATGGGAATCGTATGCGATAAAATTCCCTTTAATCAAGCAAATATACTTATCATATGATCAGTATTAGATTTCATATGATATTAAGAATATTGTTATAGTTATTTCTATAACGTTAATACATTTGTAATTAAAGCTGATTTTAAGTTATATGAAATTATATCGGATACATATGTATATATAGAGGAAAGAGCAAACAAATATAATAAGTAATTAGAAATATACTATATATCTCAACCTCAATGAAAGAGTGGGATATCTAGAAAAAAAATGTTTTCAGAAAATGAAGAACGGCGTTTTCAACTAACTTTGATACTCAAAAAATTGTATTTGTTGCCCTATTTTAGCTTAAAAATCAACCAATATTATTGTATAGGATTATGCTGAATAAATAATTCCAGTAATTAGTAGATGTAGTAGACTACATTTTTATTAAAATTCTCTTGATGTCTCATCATTCCAAAATAAATGAACTGTTACAATGATTTTTGTTTAAGGGTCAGATGAGATCAAGGTTGTTAATTATTACTCTGTTACTTTAAAATAAAAGTTTTTACAACATAAGATTTTTAGGTTTTATGAAAAAATGAATTCAATGGAAGAAATTTCAACGTTTTATTCATGTTGTTTTATATTCTTAGTTTCATATACTTAGACTAAACTTTTGTAACACTTATCGTGTTTCGTCTGTTTTATTTAGTTTTCGTCATTTTTTTTTTCATTTTACCAAACCTATAATCATTATCCTTAGCCTCACCTGATCCTTAATCAATAATCATTGGAACTGTTCATTTATAATCATAATAGCTATTCAAAAATCACCAACAGAAAATTACTGGAAGGTATATTACGAGCATTTTATTAGGTGATTTTTATTGCTAAAACAGAGAAAAAATAGAATTTTCATAAAATTGAAGAAAGTTGAAAATTGTTTAATTTTCTCAAAACCTTTTTTTGATTTCACTCTCTTTTATCTTCTAACTCACCCGCGCCCCTCCCCTGGATTCGCCACTGGGAGTGACTTCAGTTTCTTTGATTAATTCTTTTAATATTATTGTTTTGTTATTTACTATTGTTACTACCTCGAAAACTATAAATAGTACGAACCTGGAATTGGGTATTTGGTATATGTACCATATATTCCCGCGATGTGGCAGCAAAAATTTCATCAAAATTGATCAAACGGAGGGGGCACTTCATTTCTTAACTTTTTTCCCATTTTTACGTTTTTTTCGATTTCCTCAAAAACGGCTTTAAAGATTTTGATCAAACTCCTCATGTTTAAAGAGTATCAGTATTCTTTAATATCAGGTAAGCTTTATCATTATTAAAATGTTCTGAGGAGGCTTAAATGGGGAACGGGCCTTTTTTGTTTTCCTATAAAATGCCTTTATTTTTGTTTAAATGGAGGAATTAGCTGTCTCTCGTTACGACTAAAAATAAGAAATTGATAAATATGAAATATGAAAAAACCAAGTAAACATATACAGGAGAAAAAAAAGAAAATTCGGCCAACTCATAAAACACGCTGATCCCACGCATGCACAGTACGCCTTTAATTACAGACCATTTTTTACAAACAATGACGTTCTGTTCATTTAATGGTAATTATTTGGTTCATGGCAACTAAATGTAGTTTTCAACAACTACATAAAGAATTATAAAATCAGACGACTTGTAGTATTGTGCTTGCATTGCCGAATTTTCACAAGTAAAAACTTTTATTTAATAATAAAAAAAATCAGTGTACTTTAAAGATCAAATACAAACAAAAATAACTACTTAAATGAATGTGAAAAATGTGACTTTGAGAAATGACATTTAACGAAACAAATAAATTTCTAATCAAAATAAGTTGGTAAGTGAAAGTTGTGTGTTGCGCGCATCCCACCAGATTTTTTTATAATTAATAAATTTGATTTCGAGATGGTAAATTTAAAATTAACGGACAAATAATAACTTTATGAAGTATTCGAAATTTCATCGCTTTAGTAGTATAAAGAAAAACCGAATATCTCTGTTGGAAAGGCGTCTTCGTGAGATGTCTCACAATAAGCTGATCGGCAATAAAATTAGCATTTTCCCAAGATTAAAACCTCAGGGAAAGCCAGTTTCCTCCCCTTCTTCCTCATTAACTGGACTTCTTATCCCAATACTTCTCATCCTTGATGTTATAGACCATGAAAAAATAAACAATGTTTATTGAGTTGATTATGCCCTTATTTAAAAGTGAGCAGAACACAGGATTAAGGCTAGGTGCAAGAAAGGCCGAACAGAAATGCAAGAAATAAATGGATAAAAAAATAATTCGAAGGTCCTCCGGTGGTATCGCTTGTTGGTACAGCTGGTCCTGTTATCTAGCAGATCTCCTTGTTCCTTCTTTTCCCACCACAAGAAAAAAAAAATGTTGAACATTATAGTTTGTCTAACGCGGGAAATAACAGCCAAGTGATCGCCGAAGATGGAAAAAGTTACAGAAATCCCTTAAAGCTGTGATGTTATTTATATATTTTAAATAAGTTAAAATTTATAAATAATTATTTCTATATTACAGGTACCATACTAATAAAAAAATGTCATAATTTCCTTAAGAATGTGGTTTATCTAAGCCTCAATATATTGTATTATTATAGTGAAAACAAACACTTTTTGATTCTTTCAAACTATTCAGATGGTTTAACCATTGTAATCGTAAGTATACACAAACTCTTACTTCAGATCGCTGCTCTAAAAGTATAATAACACAGCTGAACATTTGAAATTGTAGTGCACAAGCCAAAGAAAAATACAATAATTGCAATTCATATATAGAATAGACCATAGATTCTATGGCGAATTTTTTAAATATTAATATCAACCTATAATAGCTGAAACATTTCCTTCGCGAATGTCCTCAATTTGAAAAATATGGGAAGGAAATAGTTTCTAGTAAAGATACCTCAGGCATTTTAAGAAAAACTCTAAAAGATAATGGAGAGCGATTCTCCTATATATTCCAATGCTTGAAGAGCATAAAATATAACAATATGATTTAAATAATCGTTACACGCCATTAACACTTTGGGTAGAAGGATATTTAAAAAAAAAAATTGTGCAAATAAAATTGGCAATTGGCGGAGGAATAGTTAACTGGGTACGATTAGTGTAAAGAAAATGAAAAATCATTGGAATTCAAGGGATGATTTTTAACGTCGTCCTTGAAATATGATTCGGGACTTGTTTTGGGAGGACTACTTTGGATCTGTGGTTCCTGATTTTAAAAGTTTATGTTACTGTAATATTATAAGCGAATGTCGAAGGTACCCATCGCACCCTTTTCAGTTAAAAATGGGCCTTAATTAGCTTTATTTAATCCTAGCTTTCGACTTCCGCTTGCTTCGCTCGCTCAAAACTCTAAGACCGGCCGTAAGTTGATACGCAGCTCCGTGACTTGAGGTGAGGTGAGGTGACGTAAGTTTTTGTGTACAGTAGAATAGAAAAGATGAGCGAACGTTGAGCCGTGAGGTGAGGTAGCGCAGTTTTAGGCCCGATGCACATGGGCGAAAAGGCACGCTTGACGCTAAGAAGCTTTTCCAGGAAGACGCAAACCTTCATAAAAAAGGGTCAGTGAACATGAGGAGATAGGACGACGCTTAACTTCAAAATTACCACTCCGATACCCAGCTTTTTGTTCCTTTTTTTTTTTTTACCTCTCTGAAACCCTGTTTCTTTTTTCTAAGAACTGTCAGTGTAGTGTTGTATCTCTTCCAAGATGGATCGAAAACAAGTTCAAATTTATTTTAAAAAAATTGTTTTTTCATACTTGGTGTACAAATACATTTGTTACTGTGAATGTAAAAGGAGGCATTGGGTTCACCCATTTAACAATGAGAGATATTTAAAAGGTGCTTTTAAGTCTATGTTTATAAATTTGAGGGAAGATGAACAAAAATTCTTCAATTATTTTAGAATGTCTATTCGATTATTTGATGAATTGGCAGCTAGAATCAGCGATGTATTAAAAGGCCAAGAAAATTCAGTTAGAGATCCCATACTACCTATGGAAATGATAGCAGCAACATTGAGGTAATTTATAAAAAGTAATAATTCATATTTTCAGAACATAAAATATATTTCGCCTTAAAATATTTTTATTTACAATTTTATTTTATTTTTACAATTCGATTATTTACATATGTATTTTTATTTACAATTGTGAGCTTGTCGTGGGTATGCTTTGTTCAGGCATTTGTTGGCACACCGGTGGGATTTGTTGGGGCGGAGGGAAATTTATCGGCTGTGAGAACTGTCTGGGTTGCTGTGGGGTTGGATAATAATATGGTTGTGAAAACTGGTTAGGGATGAACATGGGTGTTTGAGGCGAATTTAGAACAGTTCTATGGGTATCCTGTATGGATTGACTCTTTATGGTTCTTATTAAATCTATCACTCCACCCCTGAACTGCAATTGTTGATCCTCTGTAAAATTTTGGATCAAAGGGATCAATGAATCAAAAAATGATCTATTAGAGTCTGGTTGTTACTATCTGTAATTGACCTCATCTTCTAGCATAGGCACTTTACATGTTGCTCATATATTTGTCTTCATTTTAGCCATGTCGAAGATCCTCATGTTTGGATCCTAATGTAGGCTGTCCAAATAATGAATATTTGACAGAAAATCCTGATTACCAATCATCCTACAGAAAACAGTTGACCATTAAACACGTCTAAATTACTTAAATATATAAAATGAGTTATAACATACTCGTATTAAAGATTAAATCTCAAATTACATATCTTATTAATTCCACATTTATATTGACACAAAATCATTCAAAATTATATTGAAAACAATGTATTTGTGGACCGCAAAAGCGTCGAGTAGCCGCCCGATAAGTGGAGAAACATGCGTTAGCTTCTGGGCCTATCGGACTAATCCGGAACATCCGGCCGTCACTTAACGCCCATGTGCACTGCCCCTATATACTCAACGTATGTCTGCCTATCGGCGTAACATTACGCATAGCGGCCATCGTGCCTTGTCGCCCATGTGCACCGGGCCTTAGAGTCACCGTTAGCTGCGGAGGTCTGTGTTCCTGACGCAGTTTGTCTAGACTGCTGCGCCAGGCAGGTGATGTGAAAAATTAAAGAAAAATTGATTGAGGCATTTAGGAACCGAGGAAGTTTATATGATACATCACATCCTGACTATTAAAAGTCAAATAAAAACAAAAATTAGAAAACTCGTCTTTGAGGATGAATTCTCCGTGATTCTTAACTTTGTTTAAATAGCAACTTTAAGGAAGTATTTCGTGCAATAATGTTGTTATTAATTGATCTTCGAGATCATCGGAGCTCTAAAATAAATATTGCACATTTACGAACTCTGCCTTTCACGGGTCTGCAGTTTTCAATAGAATCACGTCCTGACTTTCGCACCACCTGCGCGCAGTCGGTTTAATCCCCGCTTTCCTGGTTCATCTCACCTCACCTCTCGTCACGTCACTGCCTAAGAGGTCCATTTCGGTTATATCGGGCTCCGCGTTTTGTTTTGATAAGATATGTGTTTTCGGGGGAGTTCATCAATAGGATCGATTGTATTTGCTATGTGATATTCGTATCTCCAATTTTAGGATTATTTCGAGTAGCGTGTATACAATATTTATAGTATTTCTCCACCATATAATGTCGTATATAGAATGAGCTGTTAAGTTAACTGCTCTAAGTACAAATATGTGGTTTCTGGGCTAATTTTCAAATTTCCCACTTTTTCGAATCTCGTAAATCAAGATAACACGAGTAGGTAATATATTTCCGATTTCTGAACAACGTATAGAATTTATTTCTCGAAGTTTAACGTCACAAACCTTAAACATAATTATTGAAAATAGAGATCCAAGATGGCGTTTTGGTAGCCATGATGAAGATGGCATTGTATCAGTTTGACTCTAGCATGATAAACTTTCGAATGTAAAAAATTTCACTTATCAGCAGAGAAAAAAAAAAACTATGGTGAAGTACACTAAACCAGTCTATTACTAAAAAGGGCAAATTTTTATATTTCTTGCATCTATGTTTAATCTTCTTTCAGATGGTATCAAAAATAATTATCTTGATTAATTATCTTATTCTAAAAGAATTAAGAATAATTATTCTTAATTAGGCCTTGAAATAATATACTACAAATGCAACCAACCGCGTATTGCAAACGCGCGTATTGTCTTACAACCATTACCTCCATAGAACAAACCACTGAAAAATAAAAGTGAAATGAAAAAAAAAAAAAATGAGTAATAGAGAATTTCGAACACCTGCTGGACTAAGTGCTTGCCGCCCATCAAATTGAAATCAGTAGAGCATTGAGGTTATTAGCACGGAAGCCGCTAGCCGTGTTCACCGATAATGACTGTTTAGTTGAGGAAGTTGAGGGACCAACCATTGCTATCTAACTGATATTTATTTTCACGAATTATAAAATGGATCAAGGAAACTAAGTCATTCTGATAAAGTAGTCTAGTAAATATTGTATTGTTGGCTATTAATAAAAAAAAATTGTATTGGATAAATTTTAGTATTTTGATATATTAGCAGTTGTGTTTACTGTAATAAAATTTTCTTGTACAGAAAATCTGTAATAAATACAGATAGACAACGAAAATGATTCTATAATTATAGAAAATAATTAGTCATTTAAATAGAATATACCAAAGGTAGATTATTTTCTATCTGAATTTAATTTAATCAAAAAGTTATATTTTGCTGTAATTTTGTCGCTCAAAGCAATTGTTCATTTTCCCTCCCTCTTCTAGTTTTGATCTTTTCGTCAAAGGCCTAACTATATATAATCGCATGACCCTACTTTACATTCCGTCCTATGGTTTAGGTTTTTTTAATAATACTCCATTTCCTCACTTGTGCAAATTGATACTTAGGATTCTACCAGGCCAAACTTGGAATCCTCATTCAAGACTGAAACGACTACGAAGATGATACGATAAGAAATCTCTTGATGATTCAGCTCTTAAAACGCTATTTTTTTCATTCATAAGGACCTCATAAGAGGCTTATCCGATACTTGGTTTTTTTCCAGCTTGATAAACCTCCTCCTTTATATACCTGATAATATTTCGAGGCTATTGTAGGGATGATGTTCTAGTAGTACTTAATTTTAAATTTCATAATTGAGTGCTACTAATTGGTAGACTATCTACATATGAGCCCATACCACATAGCAGTTTTTTAAATGTATATTTACATTATATTTTAAATATATATTTGTTTTTAGGCAATCTGTCAATGGGTATAAAACATGTCTAAAGTACATAGGGCGTACTGAAATAAATAAACTTGTAAGCAATTTGGGTGGGAAACATTCAAGAAAATTCGCAAGACGACGAAAAGGCATGAATGGAAGTTGGGATCGAGGACCCATTAGGGGTACCTCTAACCGTTCTAAAGTATGCACTGTTTAATGGGATTGAGGTGGGGGTTAATCCGCTTGCTGACGTATAAGCAAATCTTTGGTCCAGAAATAGTTGTTCATTTCAATGTACCTACTAAAACCGAGACAACTTGTTGGATTTATGGGTTCCATTTTTTTCTTATTTAAGGATCGATCAGCCATTCAGAATACAACTGATAAAATTCTTACAGATGAAACTTTGCTGAAAATTGTTCTTAACGATCAACGTTCTCCTGCCCATAATATGGAGTTTTCACTATGAATATTCTCTCAAGTATGCATCGACTCATGCGCAGCATCTGGAAACCGCGATAGAGAAAGGAGAAGAGATCCTCCGAGCACCCACCTGCCGAAGAAGCAGCTCCAGGTTACCATCGATCGTGAATCTGCTGAAGACCGCTAGGACAAGTTTGTTGTGATAGCTCTCTCCTTGGTAGTGGGGACCTGCATTGCGTGGTGGGGATACAACTGCCACCAGTCTTCGGTGTTCTTTAATAGTGTTAGGTGCTGTGTGTTGTCTGTTCGTCTCTGGAATACGCTACGAGGTAATTAGATTTTATACTAATCATTTACATTATTTGAAAATCCAAAAAAAAATAAAAAATAACCCACTCCTGCATGGGCATGTGTTCAGAATTATATTTAAAATCTTCAGCTACATCAAAGTAAAAAATTGTTTTTTTATTTATTTTTTCTTTTAGGAAAATGTTAAGAAATTTAGATCTTAAAAAATACCATGGTTATAAATAGTTATATACAATCACAAGAACTTATTAATTTTTAATTATCTCATTTTTTATTATTTTATTATTATTTTTTAATATTATCTGAATTTTGTTTCAATGCCATTTCGATGATTATTTTTTCATAAATTTATAATTTTGGAATGATAATTTATAATTATGGAGATTATAAATATCATGTAGTATTTTACATTCTATAAAAATAAATATTACTTAATCATCAGCCTATTAATATATCAGCCTAAATAATTAAAAATGTTAATAAAAACGAATAAACATTTTCTCAACCCTCTTGCACTTTTATTAATATGCCTTAAATATATTATAAAAGTTTTGACATCTTAGAAACCTATCAAAAGAAGAGCGGTTCATCTCCTGTAATTTCCCGCTCAAGGCGCGCCAAATTCTTTACAGGAAAAGTAAACTTTACTATTTGCCTCATCATAATAGATTGATTTTTGATGTTTGTAAATAGGATGTTTGGAAGCACTATGTAAAAATGTGTATGACCGAAACGTTCAATAAAGTTAGAATCGGTAGTTATTTTTCCGAGAAGCTCGAGGTTCGCTCAGGTTTGAAACAATGTGAATTTAGCACTGGAATATGCCATTGGGGAGGTGACACGTACCGGAAAGGGTTTCTGGGGTTCCGGAATCTGGGAGGAAATATATCTCCTTTCGGATATGCCGATTATTGGGTTTTGCTTGGTGAGGACGCGGAAACTTTAGAACTAGATACAAAGACCTTGATGAAAGCCGGTGAAGAACTCGGGGAGGAAATAAATACGGATATGACAAAAGATATGGTTAGCCCTAGAAGTGGTAACTATTTTGCTTATATTAATGTAGAAGGGAATACTTTTGAACATGTAGTGAAATTAAGATATGTTTTTAAGGGCGTTGGTAACTCGAAAAAACGAAATCGATGAGGAAAGTAAGGCTAGATTATAAGCCCTTGCCACTTTTCAGTAGCGAATTTGATAAGGTCGAGCATTCTGTCCCGAAACTTAAAAAGTGGGATTTACAAAACTATTATTCTTCCCACGGTCCTTTATGGATGCAAAATGTGGCTGCTAACACTACAATACAAGGTATTGCGTAAAATATTTGGAAGAGACGAACTCCGGTTGAAATTTAGACATTTACACAACGCGTTGTTGTCTGATGCGTTGCAACGCCGAACTTAGTGAACCGTGTACAGTAAATATAATAGAGGTGATTGCAGTTCGGCGAATAAACTGGGCATGTAAAATTTCGAAACTCGGTTGTGAGCAAATTCATAAAAGATTACTAATTACGGGCCCGATGGGGAAACGCCCGGATGGTAGGCCGAGACAGAGGTGGGAGGATTGCATCGAAGTTGGGTCTCGATTGTGGTCGTTGGATCTAGGTGTGCAGAGTGGGAGTTGTAGTGTCGGCTTTTTGGATTCGTTAAGGCTTCATTATGATTATCGTTATTTTTACACGATAAGAGAAATCTCGACTTATTTAAAGGGTTAAACGTTGGGTTTGTAGTAAATATTATAATATATATTGTATCAAATTATTTTATTATGGAGTTGTACAGAATGCTCTTCTTTTTATAAGGAGATTCGTTTTATATTTACTATAAAAATAAAGTATCCCATTAAATCTTGGTTTTATAAAATACACAAACTATTGTTCAAAAACTTGCGGGAAAACTTTTGGTTGATAAATGAACTGTTGACCACATTGCGATGATAAAAAGCCGGATAACAGGAAATATCGGCTCTTATTGAATTGGACGATTGACTAATAAATTTATTTGTATTAAATATTTAATTTAAAATATTTCTCAAAAGTTTGTTGTATTTCATGAATGTTATAAAATTTGTTTTGTTTTTTTAAATTCTTTACGGCATTCATATAATTATTGTATTTGTCTGTATGCAATTAGGAAACGGCATTAGGTTGTTTGAAATCTTTAAATTTCATTTAAACAGGCAAGAAATTAAAAATATCAAATGATGAGTAATTTATGATTTATATAAACATTAAATCAATTGAAATCAAACAATTGTCTCTCCGGAGTAAGCTTCCTATAAGAGTTTGGCTCATTCTATGTCTCTCTTCACAGGTTTCAAATAAATCTCAATTCTCACTTTAATGTTGTAAATTCCCTACTTCCTTCACCAATCAGTCCTTACAAATTACTTGACATGAGATGCTTTATATGGCTTAAGTAATGCTTCCGCATCATTTCTCAGACCATGGTATCTATGTATATGTGTGCGTGTGAGTGTGTATATATCTATATACAACAGTGTATATATTTATATATCTACACACACACACAGACACATCATAATATGATACGTTATAGCATTACATGGCTTTGAAGTAAGGAAAAAAATTTAAATGAAGACATTTATTACAGGAAGAAAACCTGAATTATCTTCAGATTTCTTTGTATATGGACTTATTACAAAGATATTTATCTATCTATCATTTGTTAATTAATATTATTAATTGTAAATATCTTTCTCCGGATTCAATGAAGTAGAAGGAAGAAACAGATTATTTGAACATCTAATATGAATGATGAAGATTAAAAAAAAACTGAAAAAAGGGACATCCCAAAAATCTCTTGATACGAGACTTGAAAGATGTGGTAACAAAAATTGAATAGTTTGATTATTGAATAAAAACGGCGTAAAAAGTTTCCAATAACGGTATGCAGTAATAGGATGGAATCGGGAAATAAAACCAATAATAAAATCAAGGTCATATTATTTTATAGGAATATAAACATTTTATTCATCCTTAAAATGAAACTCCTATCATTGGTTATTAAATTTATCTTATTATTTTTCTATCGAATTTCAATCTCTTGCGGTTTCCAAATAGGACAGGAAGGCGGAGCCATAAAAGTATATTTGCTCAAGCGTTTATGGATGCAATTTTTTCTTATTTTTTGACAATTTGTTCTTATCATACATTAAAACAGCCTAAAAGAAAAAAAAAGTAAATTTAATTTAATAAATCGATAAAGAAAAAAATGAAATATCAGATAATTTACTCTTGTCGTAATCAGCTATGGATTTACGAGAGAAATAAATACTTTTCTGAACTGAATAATCATATATTTCAAAGTCACTTCAGTTCAATATAACTTTAAATAAACTGTAAGTTCTGTAGTAACTTTTTCAATCGTCTTGCCATTTATCTTTCAAATATTGATTATTTGCCACCATTCGAATGTTGTCTCTGACACTCTCCCCACCCTGCTACTTTCTATTAAAAAATAAAAATTATTTATTTGTTTTTAAATATTAAATAAGATATTATTTTGTATTTATGATAGAAAATATAAACACTGATTCATTTGTTCAAGAAAATGAGTTTTTTAAAAATCAAAATGGTAGTTTATAAGATTAAAGAAACAAACAAACTCAAAAACTTTATTTAAAAGTATAATTATGGAAAAGTATCGTGTTAAATAATCATTGAGGAATTTGCTTTATTAGCCTCTCCTACCGAAATGGTCAAATGAAAAATGAATAAATTGAAAAAAAAAAACAACTGTTGCGGTTTAAAAAATAAAAATTAGTGATAATAATAAAATGTGTTTTGAATGAAGTTTGAATATAAAACATAAATAATTGGGCGACAAGCTATTGTGTCATGCTTGTCATATATTATATATTATTTACAGTCAGGGTTATCCATCCCACACAAGGCCAAAGCAGCAAACCCCATACAAGATTTTGGTACGTCTCTTCTAGAATCTAAGATGTTGGTAGAACTACAATAAAATTTTTTGTTAGTTTCATAACATGTATTCTTGCTGTCCTAGATTTTCCCTCGAAATAAAAACTCACAAAATATGCCCCCTCTAAAATTTATACCCCTGTAAAAACGTAGAATCCAAAAATGCTTATGGGACAAATTGGAATGTTTAAAGGTATTGTTGTTGTTTTGTATAGATTGTGACCTATTGGCTCATATCACATTCTCAAAACTAAATAGGTTAAAAACCAAGAAGAAATTTTTTTAGGTTTTACTTAAAATCTATGCCCGGGGATCGAGAAAGGGAACCCTCCCGGGGCTCATCCAGCCTCTTCAAAGTCGGTGCTTGCTAATTAAATAATTTATTATGGGGTAAAAACCAGGCGGTTGCGTTTTTCTCGGTCGGGCGTTGACGTCGGTAAGAACAACACTCTTGACTAAGAAGTAATTCATTACAACGGAGCCTGACATACTTCATGGATGTTGTAAATATTTTAAATAAAATGAAATAAGTATATTCTTTTTTCCAAAGTCTCTAAAACTGGAACTAGTCCGATATGAAAAGTAAAAAAGGACCTAAGGTTGAGGGCTAAGGCGTAATAAAGGGATATTCTGCCTGGAGGGAGCGCTGTTCCAGTGAAGAGGGTGTTCTGGAATTCCTAATGCCCTTCCACCACCGTCCGCCTGTGGTTTCCCTTTGGAATATTCAACCATTTTCCGAATAACACTACTTCCTGGGATGGAGGAGAGAATAAAAGAATAAAATGTTAAGGGAAACTATTATAGCGACTATTTTAAGTTTCTATCGTTTAAAAATAATTAGTTCGTTAAATAGAGTTAGCTCGTGCGAATAATTAACTAATAATACTTCCCTTATAAAAATAAAATGTAAAAATTAATAAACGAAACATATTTTTGGATAGATTCTAAGAAATAGATTTTAAAGTTGCAAATGATGATACGATTACCTTGATTTTTTACATAGGGAAATAAGTAATCATTCAAATCATCATGCCGCTTTGTTTTTAAAGCCATATTAGCCTTAAAATCCTTGTCTTTAAAGTCTTAAATGTTCTTCACGAGATCATCTTGAAGACGTCAGTAAGAACAACACTCTTGACTAAGAAGTAATTCATTTCAACGGAACCTGACACACTTCATGGATGTTGTAAATATTTTAACTCTTACATATTTTATATTTTATATATTACATACTTTATATTTTAACCCACTCTTAGTATGTGCCATACATGTGTGCATTAACTATAATTTTTTATTGAAGTTATTTATAATTATAGGAGTGGGGTAGTTCAATGCTAAGGCTACGTTCTTTTCTCAAGGTCCTGAGTTCGAATCTGGATATCTTTATTATTCTGTCACAAAAATTAAAATACCTTTAACCTTATAGAAAACTAGCTGTTTATCCCGGTTTCACCCGGGGAATTTCATTTTTCTAATAAACGTGAACAATTCTATAAACGAAAAATACAACAAAAATAGCACTAATAGATTATTATTATTATAAAGCTCATCGTTCAGTCCTAAAACGTGGACCGCGGTCCGTACCGGAAGAACGGCCTTACCTTGTTGGCCTCTTTAAAATCTACTAAATGAGACTTTTTTCAATTCAAACGGTTGATTTCGTAAGAAACCAATGTAAAGCGAGATTACAACGATTTTTATAACAATAAAGAATATACCAAGAGATTGGTTGAAGTTATGCAATTTTAATATGGACGAGTGTTCGCACCTGTTATGGAAGAACCACTGAGCGAAATTTAGAGAATTTTGGACGAACGGTATGGATTTCTATGAAGAACAAACAAACAAGCAAACAGAATTTCATCCTTATTTATATAGATTAACAGGAATAATAGTAAAACGGCTTTAATAATTATCATTTCATTGAAGAGGCTCAAAATAGCAATTAATGGTCCTGTTCTTTATGAACTAACAACCGAAACCTACATTCTAAAATTTTATCATTTATTCCTAATTTTTCACTTATTACAAGATTTTCATTCACATTAGCTTCTAATTATTTTAATCATAATAACGATTAACTTTGGCAAAGTAGGATTTGCATTGGCAAGTCTTGAAGCCAAAAAAAAAAAAAAAAAAAAAAAAAACCGAAAAATAATATTAGGTAACTAATAATAGAAAAAAATTGCAAACGTTTATTGTCATAGAAGTTATTCAGAAAATTTGAAACACAAAAGAATGAGTGTAGTGTAAATGAGATGAGAAAGGCAAAAACAATTAAATAAATAAATAATGAAATTGACAAGAATACGATTTCATAAATATAAACCATTGGAATGAACTCTTAAGGTCGGAGCTTAGAAGCATAGACCGAGAAATATAATAATAAAAAAAAGAAAGGTATTTTTCAGCCCTTACGGAACAGGGGATATGTGATGATAAATCTGGCCATCCGCCTCGCTCAAATATTAACTTGTACTGCCTCTTGAATTTCTTCCTGTGTTCCCGTTTTTCGACACATGGTCCTTCGGTGAAAGTGAGATAGCTATTATTTAATTATTGACTCATAAATAAAAACATCGTTGTCATCGGATTTCACTGCCACACCCTTGAGTCAACTTTCTACTTGACAGATAATACAGGCCATCCTCGTCCGCGTCTTCATTTTACAGCGATTTCGCTTGGACGCGGTTAAGTTTTTTTTCTTTTTTTTTCCTTATTTGCTCTATGAAATGGAAAATTATACACTTTATTATGTTATTTTCCTTTCATAATACACTAACATTTATATACACCCTTTTTAAATGCCAATCCCTGTGCCCTAAACTTTTAGAAAATTCTTGAAAAAAATCACTTTAAATAATAAATATCTCCGTAGTTATTTATCACCTAAGCCTTACCAAAGCAGACTAGTGATGGTATAACCCATTTTATCACACCGGCCAAAGGGAGCTAGGTACTTACTTATTGACAGTTCAACTATATCTAATAAGGAAAATTATCTGTTAAGAACGAGTTTGTTTTATTGACCGACTTATAATTCCTCTATTTCATGGTTAAAAAGATGAACATAGTTTAACGTTAAACAAAAAGTAACAACAAAACATCTGGTTTAGAATGGTTCTATTCTTATTGTAGGAACGAGCTAACAGCTGGAACAAACTTTCATGGTACGTGTTTGTGACTACGTTGTTCTAGTACCATCTACGCTGGGCCAGAACATTCTATACTGTTTTCATTATGATATATAAGGAGCAATGGGACTGGAGAGTCAGTCTTGTTCAGAAGCGCATCATATGATTGTTGCCAAGTGATAATTTTTGTAACCTTCTTAATTGTTTGCTTCAATAATTGTGGTCTCATAATTTGAGTGGCATTGAATATTGTTATTTTTCTTTTTGAATAAAAATTGTTAACCCACATAAGTGTTACAATAGTTTGATGTAAATGGTTAAAAAACTAGCTAAATTACTTATGAAACACAAAACAAAACAAAAGCAAGGCCAATATTTGACACGACTGTGTTTGCTTTTAACTTTTTAAGCATTATTAAATATATTTATATATGAAAAAAATCTTTTTTATATAATACAAATTATTGACCGTGGAGATACCGGTTATCACTAACCGAAAAAAATTAGAAATTTCTTTTTTTTTACGTTTACACAAGCACCTTTCAGAACCTAGGTTGTCTTTAGGCTTAAACTCGGAAGCTTACACCAAGTATGGTTAAAAAATAGATTTTTATAAATCTATATTTGTATGTAGTCTGATAGACTCTTTGGAAGCACTGTCAGATTCTATTTTTAAAGATTTTTCAAGTTTTAAAATGACTATTAAATTACTACTATTATCTCGATATTTCATCTTGAGTTCATGTGTAGTCAAATATGTTTGATTTCAATGCAATATCTCTCTTTATAGATTCAAGCATGTAAGTTATTCGAAGTTTGATTTGATTTTGAAACGACTTAAATGTCTCTCTGATAAAACAATATTATATTGCTATCATTTGTGGGAGTCCGCAGGGGGGGGGGGGGTATCTGCCCTTACAGAATTTTTTAAAAACAAAAACTAACAATTAAATAAATTCCTATTCATTTACTACATCTATTACGCATTGTATAAAAACATATTTCAAATTTTCAATAAGTTTCATTTTAACAATTAATTGTCTTACAAGGTCTGATACCTCGCTCCTGCGAGAAATTTACCGGATGCCCCACGCCATAGACGAAAAGCTGCGGACGCCCTTGTAAACGTAACATTATTTATTTTTATGGCCTGAAATATTTTTCTTCGACTCAGTGAAGAATAAAACCATTAGACAGTAATATTTCTATATGTCATCGTTGAAATGCAATCAGTGTGGTTTGTATTTTAACGCCCTTCAGTGTTCCTGTCTTGTATGGTGGATAAGTCCCTGTCTACCTGCCCTGTTATTCAAATCAACATATTCATTGCCTCCATTTATTGCCCCATCACTATTCATCACCGCACCTTCCGGGACTTCATCAACAAAGTCCTCGTGTGCTTTAGAAATTAAGCTTACCCAGCTAATGATAATATCTCACTACATAAAGTAGAGTAATCAAATAAATATTTATTAATGTTTATTGAAACAAAAATCTTTCAACCTGTGGTTTTAAGAAACAACCCTTAATATTAAACTAACCTTCTTTATTGCATCTTAGCCATGTTTCGGGCTATCTGCCCATCTTCAAAGATTCTACAAGACATCATCAATATTCACTTATTAACGCCTGGTTAAGACCTTTATTGTTACAGGGGTAGGGCAGTAGGCAATATGAATAAATTTAGGAATAATGTTGTTATGTGGTATAAGTATTTTATTTTTTATTTTTGACAATTACACACCTGGTGTTTTAGTATACCTAGTTTAATATTAAGGGCTGTGTTTCTTCAAACAGTGATCGAATAGTGATGCCCAAATCGTATGTAATTTGAACATTGAAATCATAGAAATCATATAGAATGAAATAAAAAAAAATCTCTTGTGATGCATGCAACACAACTTTCACTTACCAACTTACTTAGAGTAAATATCGACGTGTTTAGATAAACGTGTAAACACGATTTAGAAAATAGCTTTATCCAAATTAATTTACTTCTTTTTGTTTGTTATTCTCCAAAAAAGACGATTATAACTATTGCAATACTTTTAAGTTGTCAGTAATTTTCGATTCATTATTATTTACATATTTCTATGTTTAAGGGGCCTAAATAAAAATCTTGCTTTCATCGATATTCTACGTTTTTAAAACTGTTTTTAGTAAATATGTTCTGGGGTATTCGTCGTAAATTGAAACTTAGTTTTCGAATTTTGGTCTCGAATGTCTCTCCAGAAACCGACAGAACACTTATTGCTCCAGCCAAAACCATCTAAGATTTCTAGCTACGAAACAGTTTTTATTTTTATCTTCGATAGTGTGGCCATGCAGGACATAATATACCATCACATTTAACCTGATAAGTCTTCAATTAGTTATTATGAAAAAGTAATTTTGTTACCATGGTAGCAAATAATTTTCATTATTCAAGTATTTTCCAACAAGCACATAAAATACGTTGAAAATTATTTCGTATGCATTAAGCCTTACTTGATAACAATGGGCTTGTTAGTCAAGGCATACTGCGCATGCAAAAGAGTTATCAACGTGTATAAAGAACTTGTTGGATCTGCACTGGATATAAGAATTATTATCATTCTGTCATCGAGTAGATTAAGTTCATTTATTATAATATGTCTGCAATTCTTAATTGTGATGTGCCAAAAGATCTTGGCCTGGTGGTTTATGCGATTAATGAGGTGCCCTGGATCAGACGATTGTTATATACCGAAACGACCGCATCTCGTGATTGCAATACTTGCGTGATCTCAATAAAGATCGTGATATCTAGCTTGTAAATTTGTTTCGGAAGAATTGGTTTGTAGATTGATTCGTTCAACTTTTATAGGCAAGGGATATTTGTTTTCAGTTTGTTAACACGATGCTCCGGTATAGAATTCAACTGAATCACTATTTTTTTCTTTCCCAATTGGATCGACGAAAAGCCCCTAAAATACTCTTTTTTTCGATCACTAGCTATCAATCACGTGTCAATAACAGAGCTCCATAGTCGTCAAAGATTTCGCGCAATAGCATCTCTCTTTCGACTCTTAGGTTTCATTCATCAATGCTCAACTTTTTAATCTTTTACTACACATACCATTAGGCATAGCTTTTACTGAAGATTTTGAATGGAGTTCTTTCAAGCCTAGAAAAAAAAAATTCTACGAACCTTACTATTTGCGGCAAAGATTTGTATAATGGATAATTTCACTGATTTTTTTTTTAATATGGAATATACCGTCTTAAGATGTCTTCTTATTTAGGTTCGACACTACTATCATCTATCACCTATCCTAACTATAAAGAATCTTATTTGAAAAAATTTAATTGTAGACTATTTCGCTGTCTTCTCATGGATCTGTTTACCTATGCTTCGCACTTTAATTACCTTTTCTAATAATACTTTAATCACTTTTCTAACCTACTTCTTAGGCACAGGTTTAATTTACATTCTCCTTTTTAAGTTGCCGAACGGAAGTGAAGCCATAAATCCCCAGTGCTGCCTCGCGACTTCCGGCCGTAATTCGACAATCGATTGCTCCAATTTCGACATAACGCCACCAGATAGCACCAAACACGGCCCGTTCGTGATTTGTGCTTCCTATGCCACTTTTGTTAGCTATTATTTTGCGTTATGTGAGACTTTTGCGGACTTTTTAATTTAAATTGAATCATTGTTATTCAGATAAATTATAATAATTGTGACATGGACTGTAATGTTCTGAATTTAATGGAAGGAAGAAGGTCACACATTAGTAATTTCGAATTTTAAAGCAAAATATTTTATTTTTAATGGTTATTTAGTCGTAAATAATACATTATTTAGACTTTTCCACCATACTTTTTATTTAAACTAAGCATTTAAGTTGTTTGGAAAAGCAAATCAGAAAATGACTGTTGTTTCTTCCATAATGCTTATAGATGCTGACTCCGTTAAAGAATCGTGTGGTATCAGACATAAATTATTGTTTTTAAGGCAAATTAAATTATGATTGAAAAAAAAAAAAAACTGTCCCCTGAGCGGGTTATGGGAACATTTATGCACCCAAGACCCTTCATAGGTTGCATAGGGCCACAAATGGGATAGAACGATGGGATTCTCCAAAGCCCTCAAGCTTAAAAATAATTCAATTATTTCAATCTATTCAACATTTTGAAAAATAGTAGATGCACCACACTATGTAACACATGACACTGCAGCAAGACCTGAATATCCTATCATCGATACAGCCACATGATTCTACAAAAACTTCCATCTAAGAGTAACTTTCAACTTGAAACACTTAGCACATACACTAACATCTGACACAAACCTCTAAATTCCACCACGGCGATTTCAGTGGCAGTGGCCGAGAGATTTGCTAACTTAATTAAATTAGCAATTTATCCAGTTCCATAAATATGGAAAAACACGCATTTGCATATTGCTAATTTGCATGTTGCTGATTAAACAAACCAAAGTGACCATTTCTATTCGCTTTTATTTAATAATTAAATGAAATATATAATTCATAATTATTTTTTAATTTTTGATAACTATACTCGTATTTACAGTCTCAGAACAAAAAATCTAATATAGTTCCTATCCTCCTCTATATAATAAGTTCCTCGTTATAAAATAATGACTGTCGATCCATTTGTTTTCTGGAATATTTAGTTTTTTTGCGCTGAGTTCATTGTTCCATCTCAAGTGTGAGAAAATCACCACCAAGAATCTTGCGCTTCACAATTAAGGTTTGTTGGAGTTTAATTCAACTTCAATACTGCCTTTATGTATAAAAGTACAACATAAGGGCTTTCTTTTGCCTCTTATTGTATTTCATGATTATTTATATCAGAGTAAGTGGTTTGCTACTTACATATGTTTGTACGTCAACAGATATTTAATATTATTATTATCATTAAGAATAGCACTAAATTAATAAATAACACTGATCGAGTGCCGGAATTCAGTTAAAAGCACTAAATATCTATTTTTGTATCGTTGTATTTGTTAAATTATCATATTATATTTAGATTTGTATACCACAAATTTTGATAAAATTTGATAGCTGTTATTTTAGGCTTCCGTTTCCAACTGAAATTTGTATCGAGTTTATTTATTATCTGACTCTCCTTTAATTTTGTTTTTCTATTAAACAAGTTGTAACTTTGCATACATCTCTGTCGTGTTAATTTTTATTGATCGTTGCTTTGTCAGTATTTAAACTGTAAAGACAGTAAGGACCCTGACAAACCAACTTACTTTAATATGAAAGAATTATGAAAATAGATGTATTTGATTTTGCAACTCAATGCATTTTTTAGTACATCCGTTTATTTCTCTCTGTATCGGTACAATTACTTAAAATTATTTTTGTATTTATTTGTCTTACCTTTTTTTCTCTTGATATTCTTAACTTTTGTACAACTGTCAATAATCTCCATTGCAATCCTCTCTTTCGCCGTTCGTTACACATGACAAAAAGTTGATTTTCAGTGACTTATGAAATTCAGGTTTGGTTTCGGTCTTGGCTTTATTAAAACTAATTTTATATAGTGTTCTTTTGAGACTTTACCTGCCTGTAAGTAATGCTTATGAACCGATTTATTTTGCTACCATTAATTGAGAAAACGCAGACATTCATCAGAGAAATGTAATCAGCATTACACACGAGATCGTACCTCCTGGGATATTAAATGAAGCTAAATGGGAGATCCCCTGGAACGAATCTTAATTACTATGTCTCAGGAGTGCTTTTATGTTTCTACTTTGCCTTGGTATTTTACACGCGTATAATAACAAGTATATTCCGCGAATACTTTCCTGTATTTTTGCTTAACAAAGGTTCTGTTAAATTTGTTTGATGTTTATAGTTTTCTTCCATTCGTTCCGAGTTTACTTATTTTTGATAAATTGACTGTAACTCAGTTTACTGTGCTCAGTTACTGCAGGCTAATTGTTCAGTTATACTGGGTGTCCCAGACCTAGTATAAAAAAAAAAAAATTTTTTGTGTTTATTTTTAAAATCTTACTTTTTTCTAAAAAATGGCAGTTTTCTCAACTTCGGTTTAGCTTAGAAACAAAAACGATGATATTTTCTTAATCAGCATTAAATCCACTTTCAGTGGGCATTTTAACTCTCAAAACACATAACATTTATTAAAACTTAAATTTTTAATAGTTTTTGAAAATTCCTCGCTCCTCGGTGGAGCACCCTAGAAGCTGTCAAATTTCCTAAAAACTGCGGAATTTAGTTAGCTTTTTAATGATACAATTGTACTTTAACTTTTGAGTATAAAAGAAGTTTATCTGATGAAAAACACGCTAAGAGAATAAATACTTGATTGCTTCACGTAGCTATTAGAAAAACTACGTGATTCAATAAAAGTATTAGTTATCTTATATTCTTGTCGATATGCATGAGGGGTAAAGAGCATGATAGCATTTTAGTAGTGTAAGTTTGATGAGTTGAAACTCTGGGACTTCGTTCTTCAGCTAACTGGTACATACGGAAATCCGCCCCTTTCTCTCTTAAACTGGCTACTAGTCAGCGATATGTATCTGTATTTCGGGATATACGCTGACACCTTTAATATTAGATTTTAATGTGAAACTATTTTGACCACAGAACTTTTGGAGGAATGATACTAATCCAGTATAATCCTGTATATTATTTAAGTGTAGCATGTACTACACCCATCTAATAAAGATTTTTTGAATATTTACCTTTACGAGAAGTAACTAGTTAAGAAAAAAAAAAAAACCGTATTAATTACTGTTTAAAAAATTTAAGTATGCGAGTGCTAACTAGAGCGCGCGGGCAACGAGTTGAGGTTAGTGGTAGGCCTGGGTGGGGGTCGGAGAAACCCTCCCCTCACCCTAATCTATAGACTGGCCTAATAAAGATTTCTGGGCTAATTATCTATGCGAGAGGTAACTAGCTAGGAAAAAAATCCATTGTAATTAACATTTGAAAATTTACGTGTGCGAGAGCTAACTAGAGATCGCAGGGACAAAGTCGGTAATATTACTTTATTTTGACCAGAGTTTTTACTTTTACATAATAAATTCTAAAAAGTACATCTAGGCCCCTTGATTGATTAATATATTTGGCTACCAGATTACTTTTACTCGACATATAACTATTTTTTTGATTAATTTGTAATTATGTCTAGTAATATATGTATCTTAATCACTTATTTCGTATTAACTCAATCGAGAACCGGATAATCGAAACGGTCGAGAGAAACATGGGTTTCCGAAACAGGGGAGGGCTGCTGAATCCCCGCCCACCCCCCCTAGAAATATGAGATTAAAAAAATTGACAAATAAAAACGTTATTCATTTTCTACATTGATTAAATATTACATAACAACATATTTTAATTTAAAATATAAATAAATTTTATTTAAATCAATGATTCTTACATAGTCTGAATACCTCGATCCCCCTAACCTGGACTCGACTCACCCTAAAACTGGACATTGAGAAAGGTTTATACAATTTCTATAAGCTACACTTACTAACAAAAGTCTCTGCACACCCTCCAGCTTTTTTTTTATTTTACCTAAAGATAGGTTATGAGCCAGATATTGGCAATGAAACTCACACATTTTTTACATAATTTAATCTATTTTAATTAACAATAATCAAATTTAGTAAAATTTATTTAATTTATAATTTATGAGGAAAATTACATAAAATGTCAGAATATTGATGCGCCAAAAGTCCCTGCACACATCATTTTTCTTCAACTTGAAGCTTAATTATTGATGCCAAATCAGCTTTAATAGGTAGTCGTTCCTACCTCATTTCTTATCACTTCTCATATTCTATTTGGCATAGTGTGAACTAGTTTTTTGTAGTTTCTGGAGTAATTTTACCCCACAATTCCTGTAGTACTCTTTTTAAGTGGTCTTTGTTCTTTATTTTAATTTTTACTTTCTGACGGCCTAGTTGATCCCACATATGTTGTATTGGATTAGGATTAGGAGATTAGGGAGTTGTTTTAAGTTGCTGTGGAGCATTGTAGAGCAACTATTCTTGAACTTTCCGCGCTGTCGTTATCTTGTTGAAAAATGAATTTTTCCTGGAGATCAAACATCATTAAACTTTCCGGTAAATTACTCCTCAAAATATTTATATAAACGTGTTGGTCCATTATTCCGTTGATAAATTTCAAATTACCAACTCCAGCAGCACACATACACCCCCAAACCAAAACACTCCCTCCACGATGTTTCACAGTACCAACTATTTTTTTTTCCAGGGGCTCTTTGTTAGGTTTTCTCCAAACTTTCCCCCTTCCATCTGATCCATGAATGTTAAATTTACTCTCGTCAGTAAATAAAACACGTTCCCAGAACTATAAGGGCTTGTTTACATGTTCCTTTGCGAACTGCAGTTTCAATATTCGGTTCGTTTACTAATAAATGACTTACACCTAGGCTTACGCACATTATAGCCAGCTTTCTTTAGGGTCCTTCTAATCCTTTGTGCAGATACCCCAATCTTGTAATTTTCTTACACCATACCTGCTAAATTTAGAGCACTTGTGTGGGGTTCTTCGGGCAAAGTCCTTATGATAGCCCTCTTGTGGTGAGCTTGGAGTACGGGGGGCGGCCAGAGCGGTATCTACTTTCCATTGTACCCAGTTTTTCATACCGTTTTAGGACATACCTTACCGTATTATAGCCCTTGTTGACGATTTGTCCTATTTACCTGTATGAGTTGTATAAGTTTCCTCAAATTTACAATTTGGTCGGGAATCGGTGTTGGAACCTCCATTTTTTATCACATTCTTAACTGTTTGGGCCCAAATTAACACTGGCAAGTTAGGATTAGCCGGAGGATGAATGGGATAATGTGCAAACTGTATACATATCAGTATCTTGGCTAATTCCGCTGCGTGCAGAGACTTTTGGCGCATCGATATTTTGACATTTTATGTAATTTTCCTCATAATTTATAAGTTAAATAAATTATATTAAATGTAATTGTTGGTCATTAGAATAGATTAAATTATGTAAAAAATATGTGAGTTTCGTTGCCCATATCTGGCTCATAAGGTATCTTTAGGTAAAATAAAAAAAAAGCTTGAGGGTGTGCAGAGACTTTTGTTAGTAAGTGTACATCGCATACATACAAATCAAATCGCTATTTTCATTTTTTTTTTTAATAAATGAAGTGAACAGATTTTTTAGCCTAAAATAAACATGAGACCTGAGCTGCGAAAATTTGTTCACGTTCCCTAAGATGTATCCATGATACATGAAACACTATATATAGCTATAAAATTTGAAAGTATCATATGAGTTTGTTTAATGTTAATGTCATGTTTACATGCACATTAGATGGTTTTTACGTCACGCTTCTTTTGTCATAATAAATATACTCATTTGATTAAACATTCATAAATTATTAGGCGTTGTTGGTAATTCATTCGGTAAGCATTTTATCATTTCGGTAATGTTTATTATTTTTTTCCTCTTTATACTGAAAGGAAAAGTGTAACACTAACTTCTTTAAGATGTGATATTTTGAACAGCCTTAAACTGTACATTGCTTGACGATTTTTTTTTTCACTTGTAATGATCCAAGAAAAAAATATATAGAATCTATTTTTCATTTTTCTAAATAAATTAAAAATACGTTTAAAGAATGTTATGCTGTGTCTAGTGTCTCTTTATGTGTATTATTACACAATTTATGACCCCTAATTCAATTTATTTTTTTCATATCTGCGGATCGTTGACGAGTTTTTAATATTTTTATTAGGTTAGTAAGTTCATTTATATTGTTTTTATTTTATTATATGCTTTCGAATACACGAACAATGCTTCATTGTCTTTTAAAAATAATATTAATAAAGACACGAAAATGTTGGTTATGACAAAGGTGACATACATGGCTCTCAAACACAGAGGTGGACTTATCTGGCGTTAAGTGACTCACTGGTCGACAACCTGAATCCATCCTACACAATGCAGATTAACTGCTTCCAGACATATTCCCTTATCTGTAGAGCTTATATATAAACATGCTGATATACGATACATCTCCATATAAATTAAAGCGCAACCTCCTGAGTCATAACTTATCATTAATTCTCCAAACTTCCCACGAATTCGGTGCTGGTGTTCCCTAATTAGAAAAGTAAATCATTCCAGTAGCGATGTTTGTTATTTATGATTTTCAATTGGGAAAATTATCCCTATCGGCTATATTCTTCAAATCGTTTTATTAACCCTTTAAAAATAGTATAGATTTTAGTAATATGTTTTTCTTGTAATAGTAAAAACAATGTAGCATTTGTTTTGGATCCGATTTTCTCTGTTTGTATGGATCTACTAAGCACTTAATTCACAGCTTTTGCCTTATTTTGTACTGCGTTTATTTTTGCTAACTCTTTGTAAGTTTGTAATGCTATTATGGTCAAATATCATTTGTACAAAAATAAATACCCATTTCTTCTCAATCCGGCAAGATGTGATTGGTACCAAAATAGAGAAATACCTATTTTTTTTTTTTAAACAAGATATCATTTACTAAACCCTTTGTTTTCGAAATGCTATATCGATCCTTTGATAATCACAAAGCTTGGTTATCATTACAATGAATCATTAAAAAGGTTCTTTTTACATGATGAAAAAATTCCTCAAATGCCATTAAACCAATTCATTTACTCGATTTTATATACTTCATTATTATTTGTTTAAAAGAAAAAAAAAAAAAAAGCTTCCATTGGCCTGTATCTAGCGATTTTTTTATAAAACAACATTCACACTGTCTATTTGATATGGTTGCGTCTTATTTATCCAGAGACCAATTAAGGACTTTTAAAAGCATTTTTTAATCTGTTATGCTTAAAAACAGCCATTTAAATAGAAGTCCTTAGACAGTAGATTCTTATTTAGAATATAGTCTGCATTTCGTTTTAGTTACAATAGATGGAATATGAGCTACGGATACTGTCCCGGTATCTATAAAAAACCAAGATAACTAGAAAGATATCTTGCCAGGTATCTGCTAGATTCTTAATCATCTTGGTTATTGGACCAAGGCGTGTCTTATCTCCAATTAGTAAAACGGCTTAGTAAGCACAAGACCGTTTTAATTCGATTTAGTCTCAGTCCGCAAAATGATATCTTAGTTTATTTTATCTGTTGGTTTTTATTAATTTGATATTAATTAGTACCAGGGATCTTTAAATCTTAGACCACGCTTACATAATGCAAATCGTATCGTAATAACAACGGGAATCTTAAAGAATTAATTGGAAAATTTCATAAAGCCAATACAATATAAAATACAATTTTATAATGCAATACAATAGGATTATTATTTATCTATTAAAATTCATATCATAATAAAAATATCGTTGGCTTACTTCATAAATAAAAAAAAAAAAAATCAGAAACTTATTCTTATTAAATAATAATACCTACTATGAATTTGCTATTCCCTAGGGCAATAAGTATTTCGGGTGAAAGTTTAAGTTTATAAATCGTAATAATTAAAAAAAATATTGAAATAATAACAACAAACATAAAAAATAAAAGATAATAATAAAATTAAAAAAATAAAAATTAAAGATATTAAAGATTGAAAGGGGTCACCTATTTTGTAGTGGTTAGCAAAGACTACTGCACAGAAGTTCGTGGGCTAGCAGCCCGCCAGTTAACCCTAGAATTTTTTAAGGGAGTGAAAAATCCTTGGCTATGCCTTCTTTCAGATGGGACGTAAAATGGAGGTACCGCCTGTAAGATGTCAGGTACTCCTTAGTGATCTCTATCCTAATTATATCTGAATAGAAAAAAATTAGGAGTCCCTACGAAGCAACAAAAATTGAATAAAAAACTAAGAAATAGTAAGGCTAATAATAAAAGTAAAATCATTGATGTAGGTAATTCAAAAAACAATAATTTTTATATTGATAAATAAATTGTAAAAAAAAAATAAGATGTCTACGGTTCTAGATTAGTTCTATAGAGGGGTCCTTTTAACGATTTTCCTTTTAATTTTCTACAAAAGTAACAAAAGTAAATCCTACGATGAGAATCCCTTAGATGAAGGGAATAAAAGGATTCTAGGCTAGGTGTAATTTCAACCCCCCCTCCCCCAATTTTCTTTACTCGAGAACTTTAATAATCATTTCAGCCTTAATCTCTCTCATCTTCTGATTCTGCAACTTTTTTGTAAATTTAGTGTTCATCATCTGAGCATTAATGTTCTCAAGTCAATCAATAGTTGTACAAGGGCGTGAAATGCCAATAATTATAAGTCAGCAATTGCTTAAGTGTGGAAGGGAACCAATCTACGTTTTGCATGTTCAGAGTGAATTATAAGATAGTTGAGTAGCCAAGTTTCAAACACGGTCTGCTTGTTAAATTTTCATTGAAGCATGTTAAACGTTATTGTTTGTTTCATTCCCGACGGAAAATCTTCTTCCCTTTATTGTTGTTAAGCGTCATTTTTTAATATAACCTTTTCGTCTGTCATGTCCACATACTACTACAGGAGATTACATCTATCCATTTGACCCTACAGTGCTTTTTTGAAGTTTACTTGAATTAAAAGTGTTTCTCTGGATTAAACTAATTGGTAGTACATTTAAATTTAATTGAACTAGTACTTAGTCTTTTGATTTCTTCCTTCTTTCCTTGACTCCTATATTATAATTCTAAATGAACATCTGCTTTAAGGTAATTATACATATGAATATTATAATATATATGTCTGTCCTAAAACAATATTCTCACTATACTTCGATAAGTGATAGAAGTTATTTTCAGGTCTGAAGTCACTCTCAAAGATTAAATTTTCGAAAATCATGCCGACTAACATTATACAAAATATTTTTTTAGTTGTTTTGTATCCCACAATATTTATAGGAATTATTAACCTTAAATTCTTATGAATATAATGTTATTTTCATAAGATAAAATTGAAATTTCTTTTCATCTGATTGTTAAATAGAAATGTAATTGGCCGATTTTCAGTCAGGAAAATAATCACGAAATTATTCTAGCGTTAAATAAAGGATGAATAATGAAGCTTGGACATTGAATCTTGTCAAGTGTTGTATTTTCGGTTCAAAATAAATGTTAATCTAATTCAATATGTATTCAACAGTAAGGTACAATTATGAAGTTTGGTTCTTTATTGCCTGGTGTCTACATTAGAAAACATAGTTTTCTAATGTAGACAAGAAATAGTAAAGAAAAGTTTAAATAGCACAAGTGTTAGTCATAAATAGAACAAGAAGTGATACAATGTGTTTAAACTTTCTAATCCTTACCCAAATATATTTAAAGTTACATTCTTTTTTTAAGACTATAATTTTTTTTTTGGACTCAACTCAAAAGTAAGGGAAAAAATAGCTCCCATGGCCTCCCCCTATTATGCCTCTAATCTAACCGAAAATAATTAAACTGAGTTTGGCAAAGGTGGAAAAGGATGGTTCATTCGGCTAAAGATCGATCATATGTGTGCAGCCAACAGAAAAAAAAATCAGGATTATTATTTTTGAAAAATCCTAAAATTTCAGTGAGTTTGGAATAAAAAGGAAGATGGATGCCAAAATGATCCTGCAAACCTGAAAAAAAAATTATCATACCTGGAAAAGATAGTCAAGTTTCGGCCAGATCTAATGCTGTAAATAGCAATTAACACATTGAATAATTTATTTTAAAATTTGCTAGATATATGTATTTATTTTTCGATAAATTTCAACTCATGAAATTCTAGTGGATTGACCTACTTCTAACATTACATCAATTATTTACGCTGCGCGGAGTTTATGTGGGTTTCTTGGTAAATGCGAAAGAAAGTTGTTTACGCAGCCTCACTGCTTCCTGCAATTGTCATTGCTTTATGAATGGTACTGTTGCACAATGGCCTTACACAAGTTAGCGAACCGATTCTTGACGTGTTATGGTTTGTCACTTGTAATGTTGTACCATATCTTTTGACTAACATAACTATTGAAATTTCATTATATCTGTTTAGGTATTTAATTCATTCACCAGAAATGTTATTTCTGTTGGACTCATGTGCAGTTCTTAAGAAGGAAGTTATTCCATTCTTTTTTAGATCTATGATTCAGTAATAAAAAAAAAATTACAAACATTTTTTAAAAATAAAATAATAGTCCGGAGTGTCGGTAAAAAAAATTATTTGACCGAATAAATATAAATATGGTCTGTGGTGGTGGTCAAAAAATCTACAAATAGTTTTAAGCTATTTTATGAAAGATTTAATCTATAAAATAGTTATTTTATTATTTTATTTGAAGACTTATTTGTAGATTTTTTGACCCCCACTCCAGACCATATTTATATTTATTCGGTCAACCATCATTTATCCAATATAAAACTTTCATATTTCCTAATGCTACAGACCTTGTTTTACTTTAAGGAAAGTATCCAAGATTAATTTTTGGAAGGTTTATTTTAATTCTTAATAAATAAAATAACCCATAAACATCTCAGAGAGTAAAAACAAAATAGATAAAGTGTGTTAGAATATATTTTATGATAGTATATTGTGTTCTCAATGATCATCTCGAATCTTTTGTAAAGGAGAACTTTTCATCTTGCTCAGTATCTCCTATTCACTACCTTTGACATAAATATACAAATACAATATGTGTATATATATTTGGGGCCAAATCGATTTATGTTCGAGGCATGTAACAAAAAAAAAAGAATATATATATATATATATATATATATATATATATATATATATATATATATATATGTATATAAATGAACTATAAATCGAAATCTAGTGACAATTATAAAGTTTCTTAATAACTACCGTCCTCTATTACTTATGAAGATTAAAGAATAGAAGGAAGTTATAACTCTGAAAATAGGTGTTTCCTTTGAAGTTGCTAAATGACCCTTACTTGTTTGAAAAAAAAGTCGATTCTACTCTAAGTAGATGCAAGTTGTGTGTTGTACGCATTGCACCAGATTTTTAAATTTTAAGGTATAACTTTGATTTAACTACTAAAGGATAGAATGATCCTTGATGTTTCTGAACCTTTTGTTGCATCCTCTCTCTGGTCTGTCTGGAGGTGTATCAGTAAATTGAATTTTTGGCGCCTTCTCCAGTTGGCATCTTGCCTCCAGGCACCTATTTGTATTGAAGCTTATTATTTTTTTTGAAGACTTATCTGATTCTTCTAAGCCAAATGTTATTTTGGTTGATCTTCTGACTATCGTTTTATTTTTAATAAGATCAAAACATCGGTTCCTCTTCCTTTCTACAAAGTAAAATATTTCTGATTAATGAAACCGAATGAAAATGTTTCAACAATATTTATCACCATTGTTAAATGTAATAAAATATTTCTTTTATAGTTTAAACTGAGAAGTTTTGTTGTGCTTAAAAGCATACGTTGCCGAGTCCATACCGCCAATGTTAGAATGTCTGGCAGAATTTAAGTTCCAAATATCGCTGTCTTCTAGTCCATTCTTCAACCACCATCCATATCCAACTCAGCAAGATCCATCTTGCTACTTTCCCACCACCTTCGTCCCATAAGGACGACGTTTACCTCTACGAAGATAGACCGAATTTTTTTATTTTCAACCTATAATATCAAACTTCCCCCTAATCCCTACAATGAGAACCAAATGGGGGCTAATTAATTTTCGGATAATAAGTTTTTTATATTGGGGAGTTCCGTGAATTTATATTTTTTTTAAATTAAGGTAGTTGTTCCCATTAGTTTGCTGACACTCCAAAGGACTTAGCTGGATGGAACATCCAAATTATTCTTTATTCAAAAGCACAGCACAATTAATTTTGTTACAGTATTACTATATGTGTGTTTACATATGTTTATATCCTAGAGAATAAAAGAAGATGGTTCATGTAAATACAGGGAAATATTTTTTGCTGTTTCTTTGTAGAAAAAGTGGAACACATTTGGCAAATGGGCACAGTTACTCAGCCCTTGACCCTCCTTAGGCGATCGGGATCCCTAACTGCCCGGGGCTAATTTACCTTATTATATTTATGTAAATGGCTATAATAAATATTTTTCCTACCAGCCTATTCATAGTTATAAAGTTCTCGGTTTAATTAAGTTGTAAGTAATGATTTTATTTTTTTATAAAAACAGCTTACGTAATTTTTTTTTTTTTTTATACCTAGATCCTCCTTTCTTTATTCATGGTTAAAGGAGATCCATTTTATTTCTTTTTTTAGTATTCGGTATTTTTTATATTATCTAGTCACAGGGAAAAACTAAAGTGTGTTTAATAATAGTCCACCTGAGTTCAGAATTTTCAATGCATAAGCTTTCTGCACACTATAAATTAGTTGATATCTCTGCACTAATCATGAAGAACTCCTAGACATTTAGAGCTCTTTGTTATCGTCTTCTTCAAACCGTTCAAAAGGCTTCAGAAATCATCCCGATATGTATGGAATATTTTCTAACGAACCCACTTATTCCCTGTGGCGATATAATATTATTGTAAAACTATTAGGAAAATGTGCTTAATCTGGTTTTTATCCTTGTTTTTAAAAGTTTATCTATATATGTTACCATGATTTCCCGTTTTGCGATTGCGTTAGTTAATTATTAGTTATTCCCTGTAGCTAGAGAATTTCACTGTTGGCTGTTTGGGAATTTTGCTTATTTAGGTTTTTTCTATTTGTTTTGAAGATTCTGTATGTCTATGTTACCATGACTTCTAGAGTCATCGGGGATATGATACTTTACTGTTACACCAAAGATTTACCTTCTCTTAAATTATCAGGTTTAGGATTTAAACTGGTCTTCCTGAGATCCAGAGATGACCATAGACCAGGGTTTGGCCGGATTCGGATGTCAAGATACTTTGATCTATTTTTGCTTTGCTTTTAGTGTCTTGACAACATGCCCTTAGAATTGACAACATCGTTTTATTGAAGGATCATCAGATGAAGGTGACATTTCGATTTTCTATGTGAAAAATAAATAAATTGTTATTAAGAATAATTGTAACAGTTATAGGTATATTTTATAATTCTCTCTCTACAAACCTATGCGTTCAATAGTTTATTTGAAGCCAAATCGATAAAGATTCAATGTGATGGATTATACACACCTGCTTTGATAGTTCATAAAAGCGGTTTGAGTTCAATTTTTTCAAAAAACCAAAAAAAATATTATCACTTCACTCGATTTAAGTATTTTTGTTTAATTTTAATTACCTTATAAATTTTTACTAAATCTTAAGTAATTTCTTAATAATGGCTTATAATAATCAATGAAATTCCGGGTTTGAGTCCTGGTCATGGCCTATCTCTTCTAATGAAAAGACTTGGTACTGCATTGATAGGGGGCATCTGATGTCAATCAATGACCTGATCGATTTCATTGTCTTGATGTAATTAATTTGTGTATGTGCCTTTACAATAGTGGCCTTTGTCAAACACAAACATAAATGTATAAAATGTGAAAGGACAAATAAGGAACACGTACTCGTTCGACAAATCTTTTAGGGACAACGAAATTTTTTGATGTGGGAAAATAGTCAGGAAGAGTAAACAAGAGCGCCAATGCAAACAATGGATGACCAACATACAAACGTTCACGAACAGATCTATCCACACATAATGTGAACTTGATCAAACAAATGATTTGCCCGAGTTTTAGTGAATGACATTAGCAATTGTTGGTCTATAATTTATTTTTTGTTGTAGCGTGTAATTGTTATATTTGCTTTTAAATATGTTGGAACTCCGATAAAAGTTTACTGATGTAGACTTCCTGTATAAAGGCATAAATTACTTTGGATTTCAAATTGTTTCCTATTCCATCATATCATTTTAGTTTTAATTCAGATCAAAATATGCTACAATAACATTAAAAGTTTTTTTTTTTGGTTTTGGACATTTTTCTGAAACCTTTTCCCTATGAGCTATATGACATGTACTGCAATACTCACAAAAAAAATAATTAATTTAATTAACATCTTGATTTTGTATTATGTTCTTTCTGTCCACTTATTCGTGCAGGCGAATATAAAATTGACTAGTTATTGTAATATCAGGGGGTAAAACTTGATAATATACTTAATTATGAAATATTATATACTGTGTAAAATTTTCTGAATGAGTTAGTAAGGTACTACATTATTCAGGTCGATTAGGTAAATAAATAATATAAATGAACGTAAAAAGAATAAAGTTTAAATTTTATATATGAATTAGTTTTTATTTTTGAAAAAAATCTTTTGACTAGAGTACCTATACTGATAAGGCGAGTCCCATACACGGCACAGTCTATTATATCCCGTTAGCTTGTATCTCAACGTCTTAACGATCCTTTTAGAACCTATAAAGAAGAAAAAAACTGGCTTTGCGACTTTTTTTCGTTAGTACTGTTATGAATTACTGTTTTGTTTGCCTATGTTCCTCCCGGAAGTCATTCAATAGGTCATATTTTAATTTTTAAATCTTTTCTCCTGTACCAAGAAACAAAAAGTACCAGAGTATGCAAAAACATTTTTAAATTCTGGTAAGTTAAATGAGGTGGGATATGAAAAATATCCTCCTGCATATTTTTGTAATAAACAGGATGGTCAAGAGCTTGCAGCTGTGCATAAACGATAACTTAGTGATCTGGTATAAAAGGGATTGTGAACACCAAAGGGAGAGGCAGCATTGAATAGATTCTGGTCTCCTTCTCTCTCTCTCTCCAAGTATAAGTCTAGCTTGAAGTTATGTTTGTTTTTTTTGTGCATGCTCCTGTAAGAGAGATTGCGTAGGAGGTTGAATAATATTTATGTAGAGAATATTCTGATAGACAATATCGGCCCAACGGTTGGCATTTTAACTTTATCCGAGATGAAATATGCGGACTACATGGAAGTGTAACTTTACTAGTCTAGTTTTGCAAAGCATAAAAATAGTTATATCCAATATTCCATATAGTATATTAGTTATATTTAAACTAATTCATTTGTTTAGTTTAACCAGAAAAATGAAGACTAAATGAATTTCGTCAAATATGCAGTTATCGATGAATCATTACAAAAGTATTTGTCACATTTCGGTCCAAGTTTTAATAATAGTAATTTGTAGTTTTCGGATAGTGATACGTTCATTAATATTGCTATAAGGATCGAAGAATCTAAATCCTGATTTGTAATGAATTAATGATATTCCCCTTTATTGGTAAGCTGAGAGGAGCCTGAGAGTCGAAAGTTAAATCTTTATTATCATGTCCTGTGTAGTCAAAATTTGGTAGAGGGTTGTTCAGGAAATTAAAGTAGTTGGTGGGCCAATAGTTCGTATTCTAACGTGAAACAAAACATTTGGTTTAGAATAGTTCTAGACTTGTTGGAACAAACTGTCATAATACATCTTTGTGACTACTACTACCACCTATGCTGGCCTAAATATAAGGAGCGGTGTACTGCAGAGTAAGTCTTGTTCTGAAGCTCAGCTCATATAGTTATTTTTGTGTTACAAAGTGATAATTTTTGTAACCTGTTTAATTATTTGTGTTTCAATAGGTTGTGTGGCATTGTAAATTATTATTTTTTAAAATATAAAATTGTTAAACCCACATAAGCATTACAGTATTGTGAATTAAGAAATCTGTTTAAAAGGAATTGAAAACATTAACATAGCAACATATTGTAGTACAGTTTTTTTTTATTTATTAAAAAGTGGATTAAATGTAAAGGCTTCTTGGGAGATTTTATTGAAATTATACAGCCGCCCCGTATCGGGACATTCCCCCTAAATAAGAGCGACCTCAACTTATTTTTCCTTCAGGAATTTCAAAGGACTTTAAAACGAATGATATCACTATCGAGGTCTCAAAAGCTAATAAAATCGATAATAGAACGTTTCATCGATTGTAAAAATGTTTTCCTTCGCTGGGGAGAAGTTTATGTTCGCTATCGGTATTTCCCGAAGGGGTCTTTATCAACTGACAGATAGCTCTTCTTCCTGACACAAACTAGCTTCATAGCTTTCTTTCCCTTTCAAAGCACGTACGTCTCGAATTTCGCACACGTTTTCATTCCTTAAATGGAGTATCTCGCTGTCTTAGATGTAGGGCAGATAGAAATTACCTGGTACGTTGTAATTATCAAGAGAGTGGAATTAATGTTCTTTAAGGATACTTTTCTTTATTTCTACGGTCTCGTAATAGTAATGAAGTTTTAATTCGGGATTAATATTTGTTGACGTAAAAGTACAACTGAATAGTATTTATTGACGTAAAATTAGAAGGCAAAGCTAGGGATAAAACTTTTCATAGCCTATTTAAAAAGTAACAAAAATAACCATTTGTATTAGCTTCATTTACTCTAATAACATATTTACATTTTTAAATGGATTTTTTTTAGAAAGTCAAACGGGTTGCTTCGTGACTCAGGGGTGCTCCTTATTCCGCCGCTATATTTTCAAATGAAAAATCTTGGAAAATTCAACAAATGTTGTCCTTAATAATCCTGTGCCATCTAAAAATCTGAAACTGCGAACTTGAATGGAAAGAGGTATACGAATGACAAGGTATCCCATGCATACCTTCTTCACGACATCGTAAACGCTACCTGTGCTAAATGAGGTGCCAAGAGGATAGTTTTGCATCTATTAGTGAGATGGAAATATTATCAACTAATCAGAAGAAAATTAATGATCAACTCATCGTAGCGTGAATTGTTGCGGAATTCGGAGGAAAGTATAAAGAAACTCGTGAAGTTAACATATTTAAGAATAGAGATAAAAAAAAAATTACAATGACCCCGTCGGGTAGAGGCAAATACAACAAAAAAATAAACAAATAACATTTAAAAATACAATTATAGAGTTTATAGATATTTACTTTGGAAAAAATAAATAGAACAATATACCAAATTATGAACAATTGAAATTTTCTTACCTAAGATATACGAGTAAAATTTCAAAATGATAGATCCTTAGTGTGTGACAATTATTATAAATAACAATAATAAAAAAAAAAAAATGAAATTGTGTATTTTCTTGTTGAGAAGCTTTTGAGAAAACAACGATAGAAAATTAGTCAAAGGCCAAAAAAAAATAATAAAAAGTGACGTATGAAATATTGGTATCTTAATACAGAATTTGAAACAATTATGATTGTTTCTACGAATAATGCTAATAGAGATTAATTGCAGGAATATAATATATTTTTTTAAATTACTTAATTTTTTTCTTCAGGACATGAGCGGCATCATCATCAAGGGGTCATAGACTTTTTGAATTGACTTGCTCCGGAAGTTATTTCAAAAAGTCTATGATGATGGAACAAAAACTTCGGAATATTTTAATTAGGTTAACGTTATGACTTCCGAACGGAATAAGAATGCTGTGCGACGGATAATGGGGTAACACCAAGTGGAAAACTTTGCCAAGCTAATTATAGTTCATAAAATAATACGAAATTTCTTTTTTTTCTCCTTTTTTTCAAGGATGAAAACGTTGATGTGAATGAATTCGGTGGGTGGCAATGATCTAGGACTCCCATATTTCCTTAAGACAAAGATTTATCCGTCCTTAAGGGCTCTGACTTATGATCTCTTCCTTTCCCCCACTTCAGATATCGCACTTACGCCATATTCGTTTGGTTTTTTTCTCATTTGATAAAGAGGCATATGAGTGATGGTGTAATACAATATTGGTCTGATTTATTTTCATAAAGAAATATTAATTACTTATTGAGTGTATCATACCATGATTTTAAATTGTCTGATACGGTTGAGAATGATGTCTTACCAAGTATTATCAGTTAGTAACGTAAACCTATTCCGTTAGAACAAGCGTTCAGTATCTTTTTATCAGAAGTTTAACGTAATGTTTTTTACGCTACTTTTGTATTCAGCGATTTACATTTATCATCAATTAGATAATTTTATTTGTTAATTTAAAATAACACGAATCAGATACCGGTATTTTTTGCATAATGTTGCTAAACCATCCATATTTTTTCTTATTTTAATGGTTGTATATTCCACCAAAAATACAATATAAATAAATGTAAACAAGGGTCTGTTTATAAACTTGGAAATAGTTTTTCTTTTCTCATACCTTCATCTTTGTAATAGGACTTATTTCTACAAAACGCCTTGGAATTCATCAAATGCTTTTAGTAAAAATAACATTCTAGTGCTATTATTCAATTTATATAACTTTTAAAAAATGGCTTCTTTTATTACTTCTTTTATTACTATTACTTTAATTAATAGGTTCAAGAGGTTTCAGATATACCTCTTTTACTGGATTTTGTTTTAATTTTTTAGTAAGGCCTATGAACTAATCAAACTTTTTACATCACAATTTTCTTAAACAATTTGATAATGTAGCTTACATTTTTATAATCTTCGAAATTATCGCTTAATTTCTATTATACTGGCAATAAATCTTAATTTAAATGAAACATCTCTTAATTATTAGAAAACTGACAGATCTCTTATCTTTGTGAAAGATTGGCTAAATAAAGATGCCAATCCTTTCAAAATATACTTTCAACTCTAGTTTCCCAACCAAATTGCTTCCTCCTGTTTTCCTGAAAATTCAATGAATTTTTTATTGCAGGGTAATTTCTCTATGAGCCTGTCACGCTTGTTCTAAATTAAGTTTAATGTTCTGAATATATTTTTACATTCAGTTGGAAACATCAATAAGTTAAATTTTCAAAATAAGTTTATACTGATATTCCATATATGTATATATATATATTTTTTTTTTTTTGACATAACGAATTAATATTTTAATATATTTTTAAATTATTGATAAGACCTAACGATGGAGTTTTTCGATATCCCTTAATTCTGTAGAGGATCGTCTCTCATCATAGAAATTTAGAATAAGATGGATTTTATGAAGATAATCTTAGGTTCTATGATGAAATCATTTTGGGATGGTCTAGAGATTTATAGGCTTATTTAAGTATATAATAGTATTAATTTTCTTATAATAATTGATCTATATTTTGATTTTTTAACGGAAATAATTATTGAAACCTTAAAAATAATCCAGAAGAGTATATATCGCTCCATAGCAGACTGATATAAGACGCATTTGGTTACCTATCCCTTGTCTCCTATTTGAACTCGATTTTTTTTCTTATTATCGGCTGAGGCGACACCCTGCTATACATTATGCGGGCGCCAGTGATTAAAGCAGAATAAAGATGAGGCAATAAAGAATGACGGATTGCTTGCCTGGCGCTCATGCACAACTTATACATTTATCTATCTGCTCAATACATGCATAATCGACAATATCGATAGTGCTCAATATCAGCCAGTATATAGCATGTGTTGCTAGATTATTGATCAGTTCACAAAGATGTTCTTCGGAAACAGATATTAAGCATTTACAGGAGTTTTATTTATTTATTTTATTGTATTTTTAAGTGTGATTACCATTTTAGTGATGGTCTGCTATATAATTAATATGGTACTTTGCAAACCTTTTTTTAATTATATTATATCCAGCAATAAATCTGATAAAAAGTTGTCACCATGTTCAATCCCAAAATAATCACACATTTGTCAAATTAATTTTTAAAAACTGAGTTTAAGTACTTAGGTCAAAGCTCATTCCGCAGGACCAGATTTAAATTTAAGGTCTAAAAGCTTGAAGGTCTACAATGCATATATTTAATGGAAATAGGAACAGAAGATGCATTAAGAAGAAAAAAAAATCTGGTGCGTGTGGGCAACACACAACTTTCACTTACCAACTTACTTAAATTAGAAATTGATGTGTTTCGTTAATTGCCACTTCTCAAAGACACATTTTTCCACATTCATTTCTTATTTTTGTTTTTATTTGCTCTATAAAAAATACTAATTTTTTATTATTAAATAAAAGTTTTTACTTGTGGTGATTCGGCAATGCAAGCGTAATACTCGTACTCCAAGTCGTCTGATTTTATAATTCTCTATTTACTTCATTTACCATGAAACAAATAATTTCCATTAAATGAACAGATCGGCTTTAAATATGAACAATGGTCTGTCATTAAAGGCGCACTCCGCATGCGTGGGCTCAACGTGTTTTATGAGTTGACTGAATATTATTCTTTTTTTCTCCTCTATATGTTTACTTGATTTTTATCATATCTCATAATTAGCCATTTCTTATTTTTAGGCGAAACGAGGGACTGATAATTTCTCCATATAAACAAATACAAAGGTACTTTATAGGAAAACAAAAAAGGTCCCTTCCCCACTAAGCCCCCTCAGAACATTTTAATAATAATAAAGCTTACCTGATATTAAAGAACACCTAATTTTCATTAAACACGACGAATTTGTAAAAATCGTTTAAGCCGTTTTTGAGATAATCGAAAAAAAGGGAAAAATTGGTAAAAAAAGTTATGAAATAAAGTGCCCCCTCCGTTTGACCAATTTTGATGAAATGTTAGGTATCACATCTTTGGCATATACGTACATTAAATACCCAGTTTGATCAAAATCGTCAAAGCCGTTTTTGAGTAAATAAAAAACACGTGAAAATGATACAAAATTTATCAAGTAAAGTCCCCCCTCCGTTTGATCACTTTTGACAAATTGTTGGCTCTCACATATTTGGCATATGCGTGCGTGCGTGCGTGCGAGAGTGCGTGCGTGCGTGCGTGCGTGCGTGCGTGCGTGCGTGCGTGCGTGCGTGCGTGCGTGCGTGCGTGCGTGCGTGCGTGCGTGCGTGCGTGCGTGCGTGCGTGCGTGCGTGCGTGTGTGTGTGTGTGTGTGTGTGTGTGTGTGTGTGTGTGTGTGTGTGTGTGTGTGTGTGTGTGAACAGACTAGCTCAAAAACTATTAACCGTGCGAACCTGAAATTGGGTATTTAGTGTATGTATATGCCCGCGATGTGACAGCAAAAATTTCATCATAATTGCTCAAAGGGAGGGAGTACTTTATTTAATAACTTTTTAAGTTTTTTCGATTTTCTCAAAAACGGCTCTAACGATTTTGATTAAACTGAGTATTTGATCTATTTATATGCCCGAGATATGACTGTAAAAATTTCATCAAAATTGATCCACCGGAGCGGGCACTTTAATTTTTACCTTTTTTTCGATGATATCAAAAACGGCTTTAACGATTTTTATCAAATACGTCATGATTAATGAAAATTATGTGTTCTTTAATATCAGGTGAGCTTTATCATTATTAAAATGTTCTGAGGGGGCTTTTTTTTGGGGGGGGGTTTGGGGCCTTTTTTGTTTGTTTCCTATAAAGTACCTTTGTTTTTGTTTATATGGAGAAATTAACTGTCTGTCTCTCATTACGCCGAAAAATAAGAAATGGCTAAATATGAGATATGATAATAATAAAGAAAACATAAAGAGGAGAAAAAAAGAAAAATATTCAGTCAACTCATAAAACTCGTTGAGCCCACGCATGCGGAGTACGCCTTTAATGACAGACCATTGTTCATAATTAAAGCCGTTCGGTTCGAGAATGGCAATTAACAAAACACATTAATTTCTAATCTAAGTAAGTTGGTAAGTGAAAGTTGTGTGTTGCGAGCACGCACCAGATTTTTTCATATATAGGTAAGTGAAAGTAAAAAATCCTTTTTTTATATCCGTAGCCTTTTTTATCCAAAGGTTAAAATTCATCAGGAATCATCACTATCACGGTTTTGAGAGGTCTTGTTCAGTGATAGCAGAGGAAAAGGGGAAGATATTTGGTTAAAAAAAAAAAGAAAAGAAAAAAATGCGATTTTGAGTTAGATAAGTTTTGCATTGGACGGGCGATATAGTTTTAAAAATAATAAACGCAAAATTTTCTCATAAGTAAACAAGGAAAATTAAAACCTAATTTTTTTTTCTAATTTTCATTATTATTAATTCGTATAAACTATTTTGAGGAGCTTAGTTCATCCTTGAGTTCATCCATTATCCATAATCTCGTATAATGAAGTTCTTTCCTATATATTTTATTGCATTTTATTGTTATCTATGACTATTAATTATACGACCACACTTTTGAACAAAAATTCATTTATTTCAATGTAACTAAATAAGTTTAATTTAAGTCTGGAAAAAATACATAGGGTAAACCATACAGTTATTGGCAATCAATACAGTTATTGGCCCCCCAACTTTAACTTAAAGAAATAGGTAAACAAGTCCTAATTTTATTACAAGATATACATGAGTCTAATGTTTGAAGGTTCCTCTAAGTCATCTATGAAGTAAGACTTTAACAAACTAACCTTAGGGAAGATTTCACAATTAAATCCACTGGGTGCCAATAACTAGATTTAGCACTTTAAACAACAAATATTGCCATATTGTAAAACTATTAAACTTTTGACCCAAAAAAAACCTCTTGAGTCTTTATAGGGATAGATAAAGAGGAGCTATAGGAAGTTTCAATTAGATTCCTTCATAAGAAGTATTTTTTTTTTAATATCACCACTAAAAATTTAGTCTTAAGGGTGCCAATAACTGTACGGTTTACCCTCTATGCGTTATAATGAAGTGTATTAATAAAAAGATCTGCACATTAATATATATTTTTTCCTTATAAACATCTCTATTCCAATCATCAAATTTTAATCTTGAATTACCTGAGGGTGGGTCTAAATAATTTTAGAATTATAAAGATTGTGACAAATTTTATGAACTTACTTACACTTCAAAAAAACAAAATAAAAACCTTTTTAAGTGCCATCCTACTAAATATGGATTATTTACTTAAATTAAAAAAAGGATATAATTATAGACTTGAGAAAGCTTAATTGATATCATTATCGGGGTAACTCAGACCTTGTAGTCGCCGGCATACCTATTTATAGTGGAATCGCTAACATCATGTACTTATTTACCCAATTTCACGTATACATTTATATTTGATTCGCGCCATAAAAGGAAGTAGGCCGTAAATGATAAGCATATATTTCGGTACTTTCTTTTGTAGGATTTCTTGGTGTAATTGAAGTTTTGTCGCCAGTTGCCTGGAAGATAAGTCAGGTTCCACCACGTTCCTCGGTAATTGTCTTGAATCAGAAAGGCTATCATCGGAGGCGAAGCACGAATTATATAGGACCAACTGCTGTCTTCATAAGGTGTCCTTCATCGGAATATTATAGGTCCTGTCTTTATTATGTTCGAGGAGTGAATAGCCTCACTGAAGTTTTACTAGTGTCGCATGTTGAATACCAATAATTACGTATTAGAAAATAAATTTCCATTAGTTCATGTATTAAATCTGAATACTTTACACAATTAAAATTTTAATGGTAGCTTTTCATATATATAAGGACCATATTCGATAGCAAAGTAAGCCATCCAGAAATTAAGGTTTTTCTTGACTAAAATTTTTATGACTCTACAAATTTTACTGTCGTGGATCCTTTGGCAATGAATTCCGGGACCCTTTAGATGTTTTTCGAAGTGGCTTTGGAACGAGGTCCACTTAGCCCCTAGAAGATAACTGAATAGCCGCATGAATAAGAAGTTGAGGTCCCTCCTGGAAAACCGAAATAGAGGTCGTGCTGAATAATGTATGACTGATAAATAAGCAGTTTAATATTAACATCCGCCGAACTGATCGTTAGGTGGGGAGTTTTTAATGAAGTATATTTTAAATATAAAAATATTTAGAAGTCAAATAAAGATATATATATATATATATATATATATTGATAACATCTCAATCCTAGGATCCGAAGTATCTGAACTAAATAATTTAGTTTAGTTTACAAAAAAAAATAGTTTAGATCATGCGATATAAAAAAAAGGCATAGATATATACTTTTTTTTCTTTTAAGCCTTATTTTTTTCGAAAATATTACGTATGCTTATTTGTATTAATAGGTGAATTAATTAAAATCGTTTCTCTTAGCCATTATTTTCCCGAAAATTCGATGTTATTATCATCCTCAGGGCTGATATTTTATTGATCAGTATTTTTGTGATGTTTCGCATCCATTATATTTCTATTGTAATTTTTTTTTTTTTTTTTATATAACAATTATTTTTATATCTTAAAATTTAACTTGACTTTTTTTGCTATGCTATATTTAGCTTCTTGGGTTCAATGGTCCACGGGGATATAATCTATAACTATACTTTAGTTGAAAAGTGAAAGTGGAATAAAAAAAAAGTAGTTTATTTAAAATTAAACTTGCCTCCTTTTGGAGTGGTCCCTGGTTATCTTAAGTCTGTAAATTATGTTAACATTATTATTTTTTGGTTTGAAGATTTTCTGCACACTGTGTAACGCTGATCTGAATGGTTTTTTGGTGGTAACTGTTCAGAAAGGTTTGGTGCCAATGAAATGCGGAGTTTGTAATAAGTCACGAATTAGGAAACGCCTGCCCAGCTAACTTCTGAAACGTGATATCTATACCTCTTTCAAAGGAACAATGGACAAAGGGGTATCCGACAAGACCAGGAACATCGCCCGCAACGGAAATTACGCAGGAGAACCTGATCAGAATATTAGGCGCCTTTGTTTCCAGCATCTGATCCTCTCCGTGGTTTCGTGTTATAAAGCTTGATGATCAGAGTTGATAAACGACTAGACTAGATAACGGGAGAAACGAACAGTTTCATATGAAAAAAAGAAAAGTAGACAACGTTAAAGAATGATCACATCTGAAGAATATAGAATGAAAGTGCTCGTAAAAATTCTGCAAAGAAGCAAAACGTTGATGGCCGTTGTTTATAAATGACTGGATCATTTGGAAAGAATGTTATACAAACAAAAAGAATTGACTCATCAGTGAAGGAGCGCTCTGTGGATGGAATAAAGACGAAAATTTCGGTTCGTTAACCAACATTAGAGATCATAAGGCAAGATGACAAAGGAGTCGATTCAGCAAAATAATTTCGTGCACTTAGAGCAAGCAAAGGATGTATTTAAGGAATTTCAAAAATTGGAACTGATCTGATTTTTATCCTAACGACAGTTTTAAAATTATTTTATAACACGTTTTGTTATTTTTTTATGTTAAAAATCTGTATTTTATCGTTGATTGTGGCTTTTAACCAGAGAAATACGCACAATATATCGGTATTTAACAAATTTATTGGCTCCATAAATTGAAGATGAAAGCCCTTTAAGTGCGTGGAAGGATCCTCACCTCTTCAGGGGCTTAGTTATCTTCAAGTATATTAATAAGGGGGGGGTACTTATCACTTCCGTTTTCAATTTCTTCAGGATTTTTCCGGCAACTCAACGTTAGCTATTTCATGAATAAAGTCTTTTCAGGTTTTACAGTAATTTGATTTCGAAGTGGATTTAGATAAAAAGTTATTTATTTTTTTCGTTTATCGTAAAATAATAAATTGGCAAAAATACCTAAGCATTAATTTTTGAGAATTCAGAAAAATTGATTAATCATGTGCCACAATTGTTGATTTACGGATTTTCCTATGTTGGATACAATTCTCTGAAGTATTATTTATTTATTTATTATTATTAAAAGCATTATTTTTAGGTTCTGTGTCATGCACCGACACTTTTGACAGGACCTGCATCTTGGTTATTTTTTTTAATGAACCCTTGACAGTTATGGGTTGTATTTGTATAATTTTTCGAGCAATATGTTTGATCATATAAAACAAATAATTCAATATTCGACCTAAGGAAATCATAGGACTATTAATTATTAACTAAAGGTAATAATTAACAGTCTTATTTATAATTAGTTAATTATAAAGTAGAGACTTATTTTACGGAACAATTTCAAGATAAATTGATAAATTGATGATAATGTTTTTCCTGAAAATTTAAGAATACGACAAAAAATTATTAAAATCATTCGATTATAAAACTAATCCTAAATGTTCCTTAATTAATTGTAGTAGTTTAAGGTAGTGATGAACTACTACGATGTAAGAAGACCTAGACGTTGAATGTTTAACTTTGGGTGGCTTAATATGCTTATGTCTCTCATGTGGCACTTTGAAATTCCTAACAAAATTAAGTTGATTAAATTTAATCAATTCACGATTTGTTTTTCATTCTTATATTTTGTTGCTTCCTCTCAATTTCTACTGAAATTTAAAAAAAAAATACTCCTTTTATCAATATTACTTATATCTAAAACGTTGATTTAATTTATTTTTTTCCACCTACAGTTGCAGTTTGATTTTATTTTTATAATTTAGAAAAATGCTAATCTTGAACAGGTCAGTTACAGTCGCGACAGGCAAAGGCACTGCTAAAAAGATGTGTCTGTTGTGCATTGTTTTGGGACAGTGGCCGGAAGAGCACTGTCCGAAATTCGCTTGCATCTTTGGTAACACTGGAAGTCAAGCCGCAGAGGAGCCTTCTAAATCTGAATGGTAGTAATAATTCTCTGCAAGCTCATATATGTATATATTATATTATATATATGTATATATATATGTATATATATATATATATATATATATATATATATATATATATATAAAGGAAAAAATTAAATAAATTAAAATAAAAAGCTACCTTCCCACCTAAAACTCAATGTATTGAAAAAACTTTCACGTTTTTATTTTTATTCCTTGATTTGTATAATAATAGTTGTTGAGAATCAGATTTAAAACCTTTCTAAAACTTTTACTAGGCATTTTTTAAAAATTAGTATTAAAGGAAACCCATAATCAACTGTAGTACATTATACGTGATGCAATAGTTTACTTATTACTATTATATTAAAGTAATATTATATAAAATGTAATTATTTATATAAAATATAAATAATAATATGATACTAGGTAATATTACAGGAAATCCATGGTCATCTGCAGTACAGAGTACGGTAACAACCTACGTAGTGTAACATTTTACTTATTTCTCATGCAGTATACCCGCAATTAAAAGTTTTTTTATAAATTTGTGTTTTTTATTATGTTTGTTTTTATCATTTGATTCAGAGGCATCAATCCCCCACTCTCTCCCTTGGCCCGGGAAACCCCGTATAGCCTAAAAGGCGAGGAAGGGACAATAAAAAAAAAAGTACTTACCTTAATTAATATAGTATTGGTAAAATCCAATCAAATACCGTTCAATGATATTTCGAGCCTTCGTTCTTTTTTGAACCGGATTATTTCAAAATTATCAATTAAAAAGTTTCAAAAGGGCTCCTAATGCTATAACTTTTTGAAGGCAATGCCATGAATCGGATATTGTCAGACCGTTGAAGGACGGATAACTTCTTAAAAGTTCTTAACCGTGAGGGGAAAGAGAAGAAGTTGGTCCAATTATAAGAGGCCTTGTCGTACAATTAACAAAATGGCTCTGACTCACCTGACTCTTAATTGCTACCAGCCTCAACTTTTGTTGTGCTTTGATAATAGAAATAAAAATTCTTTTCATTGTTACCCTTTGTGGGAATCCTTTGTTTCCGCTCTCTTCCCCGCAATGAGTTTAAAACCCCTTGGAAAGATTAGGATCGGGAAAAGCACTTCGTAATTGGCCTAAGCAAAAGTTAAAAACGAAAGGATTTTTTATTCCAGATTAAAAAGAATTCGAGAAAAATAAATTATATTATACGCTATATGGCCAAATTCATCTTAGTTCAAAATATTTATAAATCTTATATTTCGATCAATCTCCATTTTTATTTATTTATTAGTTCCTTTTAATTGAGAGTACCCGCTTTATGTAATATATGTGTCCTGGGAGAGATATCCTAACCCTTTGTTTAATCCACGGTTGTTGTAACATAATATAAAAGAGCTTACCAAATATTGACTCGATCCTATGACCTGAAGCATAGGATCACAGTCTTATTCATTGAAATATATTTTTTATTCTTTGAAATTTTTTGATTCCATGGCCACTGGTCAGGTTTTGAATAGCTCGAAACGAACTCCAGACTACAAGGATCACAGCCTAAATTGCGAAAAACTTGCCTAAATTGTAAAATTGCTTACAGTTTTCGCAAAACGTGTTTTTCTTTTATAATCCGTACGTCGGCAAGAAGATGGTTACAACTCAAATATACCAGTTTTTGAGTTTTCAAACGGTTGGAATCGGAATAACAAGACCCACAATGTCAGAAGATAGTCGCCATGGTTCCGTCCACGTATGGCGCAGGCTACCATTTTCTTTTTGGAGGCGATGATCGTGTTAATGTTGGGAGAGGGCTGCTTTTGAGTTACAGATAGTACTAGTTGTAAAAACTTTCCCATGGTAGAGTATCTTTGATCAAATTTCTTGGGTAAAAATAAAGGTCGTGAAAGAAACCTATTTTACTTACCTATTTATGAAATATATACTAACAGAAAAAAAATGCTATCGTGAAAAAGTTCGACTTCCGGTTTTCACCGATATACACGTTTTGGGGTCCCCTGAGTCCAAATAACCAAGTCTCGGACATGGTCTCTGTGTGTGAATAGACTAGTTCAGAAACTTTTTGTTTTACGAAATTGGTTATTTGAGGTGCGTATGTGCCCGCGATTTGACTACAAAGATTTCGTCCAAATCGAGTAAACGTATGGGACAATTTAATTAATAAAACTTTATCCCAACGTCTACTTTTCTCTTTAGGAGTTTAAAAACCAGCTCTCACTATTTATTAAGTAAAGTACTAATAAATGTGTCTGTCTGAGAAGAATAAAAAAATAAGAAAAAGGCCGTCATTATGAGTACTTTCTATCGCTCCTTATTTAGGATATACGGTCGAAAAAAATGATGGTTCAGGCTGAAAATCAATTGTTATTTTTATAATCTCCAAAACAAATATTTATATAAACTTAATCAAACGAACCCCAGGAAAGTACTGAATCCACGAGTAAATGGTGTCAACTTCATTCTTAGCACACCACTGTATGGAGTACTGACTTAATAATAAAAAAACAATTTTCATTGAGAAATAAAGTTTAGTGATCCCTCTCCGGTAGCACTTAAGTATGCTATTTTAAATTTCTTTATGTTTTTATTGAAAAATAAGGTGATGCACCGCACCAGATTTTTTATCAAACTGTTGGCGTGCTACCCACCGTTGAAAACTCGTCGTGCACTTGGAAGTAACCTTCTGATGTGCCTGTCACACCCCATTGATTTGCTCCTTTTTTCATTTACCTCCCACGCACTTCCATTGTTAAAGTCTGTTATAGCCTTATTCATTGTCTGTTATTGCTTTCTTTTGAGAGCCAACCGTCAATACTGAAAATGTTGGGTCACCTGTGATCACCAACCACTAACTAACTAACTAACTAATTTAAGTTAGGTATTTTAAATTGTTTAATTTCCCTCCTGAGTTATTTTCTTAAAGTAATAATGTAAGTTGTGTTCACAATAATTTTCAATAGTGTTTTAAATTTATACTTTCAGGTTTTTAAATAATGGTAGCCTACTCAATCACTACAAGTGAGACAGATACAGAGTATTTAATACCTCCAATCTTGCTTTCTTAGAATTTGTTACTACATCCACACAAAAACACAAACAAAAAAACATCAGTGTTGTAATTATACAGTTACCAAATCCTCTTCCTGGTCGAATAAATTTTTCGTTGGGAATCCCTTTTGCTATAAGTATCTTTACTATAGGTAGTTATGTTTTATTAGAGGTATGTTGAAGGTATATGCTATAATTTACGATTTGTAGAAAATAGAAGTTTCAGGTCTTTACTCCTTAACTCTTTTACGTTTTTTATTTGTTTTATCTTATTTACCCTCCATGACATTCTAAGAGTAATTAAAGTAGGATTTTATTTAATATAGGGCTGGCAAAATATTTTTTTCAGAAATTTCTTTTGTAAGTGTGCGGCCTATTTTCAGTATAATCACCTAAAAACTTGTTTGATGATAAAAGATATGAATCTTTTTTTTTTAAAATGTAATTTTCTATTTTTGGTTTAATATAACCATATTACTTTAATCAGCATTTCGGTATCTTTATCGTAGACGATTTACACCAACCTTGACGATTAGCTGACTCCACTGTGTAGATGAGTAATGAAATACCCTCTCAATCTCTTGAAGAATTCTCCCAAAGCTAATGGATATGTACCTGTTCACTATTCATTTTATTATATATCGTTGCTATAAATGTTGTTATTAGAAATTTAAACTTCTTTAGTAATGAAAAGGGGGTTCAATTTCCTTCATATTGTCGAAATAATATCTGCAATAAAGTCACTATCCATAAAAATATTATATACTTGGGTTTTTAAATATAATAGATTTATAATTTTTTTTAAATATGATGAATTTATATATTTTTATTAAAAATATTACATCTAATTAAAATATATATCGACACGTCGACCGTATTTCTCCTCCTCTGAATATGCCCATACTCTTCATTCTTAAGGTTATTAAAATATTCCTACCTGGTTATTATTGAGAAAACAAAGAAATTATTTCACGTTTTTATTAATCTTGACACCGATTTAAATCTACAAAACACGTTAGTGCTCCCATTCAAATACTTTTTTTGATCAACCTCCTCATATGTTATAGAACGATTTTTTATTTGTTTTATAGTTTACATATTGGTTTTTCTTCGTACAATTTCTTATTAGAAATTATAATCTTTGCTAATCGTCTGACAATCTTCCTAAAAGGTCAGGGTTGGCTTGTTTGCTAGTACGTGTTGATTTTCTTGCACTACAGGTCAGAAAAAAAAGTGATGAGGAAAAATGAATACTATTATTATTGTGAAGCTGTCTTCGTGTTTCTTATATAATCACACTCTTATATAAAAAATATATGTATATACTGAGTAGCAAATACGATGTTACTGGAAACTTTTAGAATCTTTAAGCAAAGAATATATAAAACACTATAAATTTATTTATTCCTAAATGTTAATTGTTATGACATCTACTACTATGAATATTGTGAATCAGTTTCTATCAAGACCTATTTTTTATTTCTTGGGTTGTTCTTTCAAAAAGTCCCTGTTATGTGAGATGGCTTATTTGTCAGATATTTATTGTAAATATATTATTTTACATATTTTGTCTTAAAGTTTCATCAGCTTTAATTTTTATTCTTGCCTGGATCAAACATGGTGAGTATTTGAATTGGCATATGCCTCTGATTATATGAATAACATCCGAAATTAATATGAAATAATTAGCATGATTAATTCTGTTTCATTGAAAGAGTGTTCTAGAATTTTCTGGAGCCGTTACATTCATTCATTAGAACGTTATCACATGTTTTGGAATGATCTAGTCTTTTTTGGGATATTCCAATTCGGACTAAATAAAAGAAGTGATGGACTATGGGCTTAGTTTTGCATTGAACATCGAAGAAAAAGGTTACTTTTGAGTCAGTGTGTTGTCACTTTTAGTTACTGTTTTTGACGTTGTTACTAACTTGAATTATAATTATATGTTTGACATGTTTGTCTAATAATAATCATTATTTTACATAAATAAAATTATTTAAACCACATAGGTGTTGAAATATATATTTTTTACAAATTGTGTGATTTGAAGGAATCATAAAGTACTGAATTTATTTATTTATGTTATTAAAAATACATAGTTGCATATACTAATTGCAACACCGAATGAGTAATTATGAATGAAAAAAGTGGTGTTTGCGGGAAACTCTGGGGTGTTTTTTTTTTTTTTTTTTTTTTTTTTTTAATATTAAGTATCTGGACAACGTCTCATTATAAAATAATTGCTTGTCTGGAATTCAAAAACCAAGGAGAGTAGACAAAAGCCACTTCAACTTTTTGTCTTCTGAGAGTAACAAACAGCGTAATAATATATTTTGTTGTCAGCATTGAGATTGAATAAAAGAAAAAGTAGATTTTCGAAAAAGGAAAAGAAGCATTACGAATATATTTACTTTATGAATATATAAAAGTTAAACTTTTAAATTTAAAGTTTTTTATTCCCTTAAGATGCGGTATCTAATTATCTTAAAAGTTTATTACAATAGTTAGTGACGCCATGATTATTCTGACCAGCCTATTTTTTTTTAAACCTGCTGTAACCAATGAATGATCAATTTCATAAAAATTACTGGTTGAAATTTAGGCTTGAATTGAAACTTATCCGTCGTTGTACACACACAAAAAGTGGAAAAAATCTTCAACAAATTCAAATATCATGTAATTTAAAATCAAACAAGCGCACCTGCGTGTTCCTCTTTATGTTTTATTTAATTTTTTATTGTTTTATTTAATTTAAATATGCTATATAACTTTTTTTTTTTTTATAACTATACTCTCTAATTGAGGTAGATTAGATTACATTGAGGTCCTATTTGGACGGTCAACAGCTGGATTATTACGTCCTTTTGATTTTTTAATTTGACCTATTTTTAGTGGTTGTCATTTTATACTTGTCACTCTTTGGCTTCCTATTATATCTTATAGTTTTTATCTATTACGATTAAAAGCAATATATATATATATATAATGGTAATTTAAATACATTTGTATTTATTTACTTCATTTATATCTTTTATTTTATTTTTTTTTATTTTTTTTTTAATAACTACTATTATTATTTTTTCCTTCCTTTTTTTAAAATTATTATTCTCTCTTTTTTTTTTTAATAACTACTATTATTATTTTTTCCTTCCTTTTTTTAAAATTGGACTGAGTTCTCTTCTGCCCCAGATCAATTTTGAAATGTCTGCGTACTTTATCGAATTTCCATTAGGACCCTCTGCCTTCCCGACTGTGAGTAAGTTCTTTACAAAAGCTGTGGCCGGTTACAAAGGGTTGAAGGCAACGCTCTGCTGAGCACCTACGGGCTAAGAAAGTCTCTGGGTGTGGTCCATACATTTTTTTTTTCTTGTTATAATGTGAAGGTAATAGTACTCCGACTCTACTATGTTCTTGTATACCGTCATCAGCATTATATCTTCTACGCTGACATTACCGCCATAATCATACCAAGATCGTTTATTGCTTCAAGACTTGATCCAACTGAGACTAATGTCTATATTTGCTTATGTTTCCTCTCTTGATCACGTTTGATGAAATCTAATTTTTTTACAGATATAACTATATTTATGAAAAAAGTATCTGAATGTCCAGTATTTGTATGTAATTTTATAAAGCAGGCCTTTTAATGCAGGTAGTCACTGAATTACTGATAAGTGGAAGTTATGGATAGGTAATAACCGATTTCAAAATTTGACCAAAATAATATTTTTGCCGATAATCATGTGAAAAATTTGGATTATTCCAAAAAATTGAATATATATTAGATATTTTTTGCTCAAAAGATTTACCTTCAATGGTCCCTTTAAGTGCAAAAATCGAATGGCGACTTTATTTTGCTATAAAGAACAGAGAGATTATAGGGGTCATCTGTGGTGTAGTGACTAGCTTAGCAACTTACAATAATAATGGTCGCGGGTTCACATTCAGTCAGGAAGCCCTAGGATTTTATGAAGGGAGTAAAGCTATGCCGTCCTTCGGAACTACGTAAAGTAGAGATCCTGAGTCTATACGATGTCAGGTTCTCGCTGAAGACGTAAAATGGAGGTCCCGAGCCTGTCCGATGTCAGGTGCTCGTTAAAGATCCCTACCCTTATCCCTATTATACCTGGATAGGCAAAATTGGGGACTCTCACTGTAGCATCGCCCGATTAGCCTTATTAGCATTAAGTGACGTTAAATAAACAGAGAGATTATTAGAATTTTATTTGTTCTATTTATCGACTTCCCGTTTACTTAAGTTGAAAAAAAAAAGAACTCCATCAATTACTAAATTTTAAACAATTCAGTTACCGCCGGTCGGCAGGAATATTGATTGAACTCAAAATTTAAAAAATATTTTTTTGCGAATTATACGCTAATATAACTGAAATAATGTATATTTTGAGCAAGAAAAGTCCCGTAACTATATTAACTTTACTGTTCACTAACTGATTACAGTCTGCTATCTACAAATAAATATTGTAGAGTTTAAAATTCAAAACTTCCTTTTTAAAAATTCTAATGTAGAAAATTTCGACTTTTGTCACTGCTCTCATTACCGGCGTTATGTTTGTTGTCGGTGTTAATATAATGGGAAACGATTTCACTATGAGGACATGCCTGACATCATGAAGATGGTAATTTCCGATGACTTCTTATGTCACGGCCGTCACGCTGTGTCTATTTCCACCTCCGAATAGAAGCGTGACGTGGATCTTACATATGCACTTCAATGTAAATCGTAAGTTCATATATACATATTCCATTTTTTTTAAAATAATAAAGAGAAAGAGTTTAAAAGAAGTTTATTATTATTGCCATCTCGATAACTAGATCGGTAGGCAAGACTCCCAATCAATGACCATATAATAATTAATGAAGTATTAAAATGAAAGGATTTTAAATATATGTAATGGTTAGGAGAGAGAAGGTGGTAAGCGTTTAACCGGAGCATACGCCATGATAAAAGGAGTTTGTAATGTGAAGGTAAAAAAAAAAAAATCCGTTAGGGGCATGAACCATGAAGGCCGATCTCAGGCATATCAACTTTGGTTCGTCTCACTTATACTGGAACCTCCACTAAGACCTAAATTATAAGCTTTTTCTCTTTTAAATAATCCATTTTCTTTCCAAAATTGATTATTTACTCGTTGAATTCGATATATCAAACTAACCTACTCAGAATAATCCTTTTGGCTATTATCTCATCCTTAGTTGAATTTATACTTACTTGAAACACTTAATTTACACCTACTATGGCGAACACGCGAATAGTGTATAAGTGACTCGAAAATGCAGCCGTTTTTTCTGTTCGCCACAAAAGTGTGTATTTTACTTATACTGTTAATTAAACGCGTTAGAGTCATTTAAGCTTGAGATTTGGCCATTGTGTCGTTGTGATTTTTTTTTTTTTCCCTTTGTGATTCCTTGTTTTACTAGAAATTATATTTATCAAACTATTTTTTTTAACGATAAATATGCTTGTTGAAATTGGTCACTTTTTAAATAAAAACCATTCGTTCCTTTAAATGCCGTTGTTTCAATTTTTTTTTTTAGACTAATTTAGTTTTTTGTTTTCAATAAATTAGAAAGGAAATCAATGAATCTGAACAAGCAAGGGTCGAATTATCGATGTTTGAATGAATTATTTTTATAAATATATTAAAAGGTGATTTTTTTTTTTTTAATTCTCGATTCTTCATTATTTATTTTTATCTATTACCTAACTATATCTTTTTACTCTCCGATTAAAATAATTTTACTCATTATTATAAACTCATAAGGCCTGTTTACATAAGGTCTTTGGAGTTTATGTTTTTGGAACGAGAATTGGATAAAAACGTTGTTTCGCTTTTTGACCGCCAGGGGCGATTACTATGGTCCAAATAGACCTGTTTACACAAGGAAAATGATTTAGTTGACTTATCAAACTGTTAGTAAGAAATTTTGGTATATCTTTCTATACCTGTCCAAAATACACGATTGGTAAATTAGAAAAATCTGGTGCGATGCGCGCAGCACAGAACTTTCATATACCAACTTACTTCGATTGGAAATTGACGTGTTTTGTAAATGTCATTGCTCAAAGTCACATAGTTTTCCACATTGATTTACTTATTTTATTAACTCTCTAACTTACACTAAAAAATTTTAATATTGAATACAAATTTTTATTTGTGATAATTCGGCAATGCAAGTATGCTCCAAGTCATCTGATTTTTTGATTCTCTATGTAGTTGTTGAAAACTTCATTTAGTTACCATGAAACAAATAATTTCCATTAAACGAACAGAACGCCTGTCATTTAATCGTCTGTCATTAAAGGCGTACTGCGCATGGGTGGACTCAACGTGTTTTATGCAATATTTTTCTTTTTTTCTCCTGTATATGTTTACTTGATTTTTTTCCTATTTCATATTTCATATTCCCTTTCTTATTTTTAGGCGAAACGAGCGACAGATAATTTATCCATATAAACAAAAACAAAGGTACTTCATAGGAAAACAAAAAAGGCCCCTTCCACATTTAAGCACCACATTTTATTAATGATAAAGCTTACCTGATATTGAAAAATATTTGATTGGCGTAAAAATGGGAAAACAAGTTATTTAATAAAGTGGCCCCTCCGTTTGATCAATTTTGATGAAATTCCGGCTGTTGCATCACGGGCATATACATACATCAAATATCCAGTTCGATTAAAATTGTTAAAACCGTTTTTAAGTAAATAAAAAAAAAACACGTAAAAATTATACAAAATTCATTAAATAATGTAGCCCCTGCGTTTGACCAAGTTTGATGAAATTTTTGCTGTCCTATCGCGGGTAGTTTTTGAGCTAGTCTAGATAGACCTAGTCTAGTCTAGTCTAGATGCAATGGAATTATTTGACAAAACGGATCTCTTCAAAGGAGTGACACCGAGGCACCAGTAAAATTCCATAAAATCAAACAAAACTCATCGAAATAATAACGTCATACATTTATTACAAATTAACTTAAGAGTAGTTCTAAGTCACTAAAACTAAAGAGACTCAATATGTACAAGTTTTCATGTCAATTAAGCAGTTAAAGAAACATTGAATATATCGTTTATATCGATACTTCCGTTGAACTAACGGAAGCTACTAACGTTGAACAATTAAAGTATTGATGCAACTATGGTGAGTGTTAGAAGCAAAGTATCGATACTTCAACATAACGAAAGTATAAAAACGTCCCCTACTCACAACGGCTAAATGTCGCCCCGGCCATAGAGTAACATATTTATCTGCACCTACAAATATTTATATCGGTTTATATCTATTGATAACAAGGTGTTGGCATATCAACCCTTGGAACTAGTCTCCCTCATCCTCAAACCTCGTCTCACTCCATAAAAATTTGATTTTTTTTCATTATTTGTAGGGAGTGAGATTGTAGGGAGGTTTTGAATGTTTTTATGCTTTGCTGGCCAGATGTTTCAGATTTTCTGATGTGACCATTCATGTTCATATAAACTGCCCATCATTAATAGATTAAACACTTACCTTAATTTACAAAAGTCTTGTAGGGAGTGAGAAAGTATAAAAATACTCTAACGAATTCCACCACAAAAAAATTTCTTCAACGAATAAATGTAGTGTAATGAAAAAAAAGCTAAGTTAGTCTGGTAGCTATGTAGCAGCTGCGTTAACTTATACTTTTCAGGCAGTGAAATATATCTTTCCCTGGCTTTGGAGGGTTAGTTAAGAAATTTTTTAGGGTGTGAGGAAAAACTGTGTGACAGAAATAAAACCTATGAGATGTTTGGTTAAAGGATTTTATTTTCATAATCTACCCAGTTATTATCGTACCGGAGGGTACACTGAGGGCAAATATAATTTTTTCAATAATATATGCACTCAGTTAGGGTAGCATAAAAATATGAAATGTAAGAAACGTATACCGTGTGACAGTTGGAGGGAGTGATAATTGACGTAATTAACAATTTTTAACTATGAAACATATCAAATTTTTAGCCTCTGATTAGTTTGTCCATGTAGGGGCCAGGTTGCTTTATCTCTCTAAAATTTTTGAACTTTCTATGACGAATAGTTTAGGCATAGAGGCCGTGTGACACAAAATAACCCATATTTTTGTAATGACCCATATATCTTATGTTATAAATAAATAATAAATTATGTATATAAATTACTATACTTAATAAATATTATACATACATCTATTTATAAATAACACATTTTTCACATAAACATTTAATATATTATTATTTTTTTTTGCAGAAGTGATTTTGGGATTTTTTTATAGATTCTGATGGTATGGTTTTAATATATATATATATATATATATATATATATATATATGTAAAACAGTAAACACTGTTTTTCGTTTGTAATAATATTATTAAGTCGTATAAGTAGAAATAAGCGAGGCCATATGGTGTTGAAACTTTTGGAGGTTACACAATAAAATATAATATTGTTAAAAACTGTGAAGATTGGGTAATTGCTGTGGAATATTGGACTATTTAAGAGATAGATAAAGGACTATAAAAACCGATTTTGTTTAGGTGAGAAATTTGTTTGTTTTATGACTTCATATAATTTGTTTATTTACTTATGTTAAATGTATCAATAAAATTTTGTTTAGGGCAAAATCTGTCTATAGTCATTTTATTTGAAGAGACCATTATAAATCGGTTTTTGAACATAAACAGCAATGAATTCAGTTCAAGTTCGTATACGTTTTGAATATGGACAGAACAAGCGAGATGAATTGGTGGTCAAAGTTAAATCTATTCATCTGATTAGGGAAGGTACTACTTTTATTTTCCCTATTGAATACGAGGATCAAGAACATCATGAGGAATTATTTAGTCTAAGTATGATTAAAAATGCTTGTAAATCATTATGTAAGATAGGTCAGTATCGAAATTTAACTGTAACCTTAACCTCAAATATAACTCCTATATATTTTGATGATGATTTTAACTGCAGATTTAAGGATATTTACTTGGAAGAACAGATAGATATCTCTCAACCAAATCCCGTGAATCATGCAACGAAAGCAGTAGAAGAAAAAGACGCTCAGGGAGAATTGCTCAAGGTAATTGCGAAGTTGTCAGCTAAGCTTGAGTCCGAGGAGTCAAAAGAGGTAAACTTAGCCCAGATTCATATGTTATTTGTTTTAGAGAAATTTCGGGGAAGAGAAAATGCTAGAAAGTGGATTGAACTTTTTGAAGGGGAATGTTCCCGTCAAAACATTCATTCTGATCAATCGAAAATTCAAATTTTACGGTTATTTATGGGGGAAAATTCGACAGAATGGTACACCTCAACTCTCTGTAAATTAACTTTGCAAGGGACATGGAAAGACTAGCGTGATTCTTTCCTACACACGTATGGTGATAAGAGTTGGCGTACAGTACATTATGCTTATACTTTTAGGTACATTAATGGTTCATTTATTGATTACGCATTAACGAAAGAAAGATTATTATTAGAAACTGAGCCGACCATGACGGCTATATCGCGCATCAATCATATAGTGGTTGGTCTTCCTTTCTATATTCAAGATCGCCTTGATAAGGAAGAGATAACAACAACTGAAAAACTTATGAATCAACTTCGTAGGTATACGCAGGCTTATCCGAATACAAATAAAACAAAAATTAAATCACTGGCTACGACTAGCACTGCTCACAAGTCTTTTGGGAGTAACTCCTCGGGAAATAATAGTTTAAAATCAAATGATAGGAAGCCGTGCTCTATTTGTGAATCACTAGGATACACTGGCCGGTACCACCCGATAGAATTGTGTAGGAATAAAAGAAGACATAGTAATTATAATAATAATGTTAATTTGACTGAAGCTGATGAAGTTGCAGTTAATTTACAGGAAGAATCAAAAAACGAGGTTTCACACCACTAATCAGATTAAAAGTAAAAGTAAATAAGAAAGAAATAATCGGAATTTACGACAGTGGCTCAAATATTACACTGATTAATTCCAGAATTCTCGAAAATTTTAAAGATAAAATCTTCAAGAATGAACAAATATTTAAAACGATTAGTGGTGTACAGAGATGCTATGAAAAAATTAAATTACCTTTCAAGATTCATAAAATAGAAAAAGAAATGGAGGCGTATGTAATAAGAAACAACAATTTTTCTTACGATATTTTACTGGGACTAGATGCTATTCAGCAATTTCATCTGTTCCAAGATGATGAATTAAATATTTTCCAGAAGGTGCAAGGAGGAAATTTAGAAAAAATACACAAAGAAGAAAATAGTGATGTAGTTCGCTTATATTATAATGAAATGGCTACAGAAATTGATGACAAGCTACGCCATTTAGACGAAGAAAAGAAAATGAAGCTTTCTAATAGTATAAAAAGAAATTTATCTTCATTTGCAAAGAACAAATATGATGTGGGTCAAGTACAACATCATGAAGCACATATTAAACTTTTAGAAAATAAATATATTGCAAAGAAACCATACAGGTGTTCAATTCCAGACCAACAAGAAATTGAAAATCAAATCACCCAATTGTTGGAGGCGGGACTAATAGAGGAATCAAGATCTCCTTTTGCAGCTCCAGTAACCTTGGCGTACAAAAAAGAAGATGATAGACGTTCTCGGTTATGTATTGATTTCCGTGAACTAAACAAAATTTTGGTACCGGAATCACAACCATTCCCTCGAATTGAAGACACTGTGGTGAAAACGAGAAATTGCAAATGGTATTCAGTTTTCGATATCTGTTCAGCATTTTGGTCGATACCAGTTAGGCCAAAGGACAGGTATAAAACCGCATTCGTGACACAATCAGGCCATTATCAATGGAAATGTCTCCCATTTGGTCTTAAAATATCGCCTGCTATTTTTCAACGTGTCCTTGCAAATATCATCCGACGGCACGGTCTCCAGAATTTCTGTGTGAACTATATCGATGATATTTTAGTCTTTTCAACTAATTTTGAAGAACATCTTCTTCATATTGAACAATTGTTGAAAGTTCTGCATGTTGAAGGGTTTCGCTTGAAGCTATCGAAATCTAAATTCGCTCAACATTCAGTAAAGTATTTAGGCCACATAATAGGGTATAATACAGTTCAACCGCACCACGATAATCTGAAATCTATTCGAGATTTTCCACGACCGCAAAATAAGAAGAACGTTCGCCAGTTTCTTGGAAAAGTTAATTTTTACTATAAATACATCCCTGACAGTACAAGACTATTGGACCCACTTCATAGACTTCTCAAGAATAATGTAACTTTCCAATGGTCGGAAAATTGTGAAAAAGCATTTAACCAAATTAAAGGGTATCTTTGTCAAAGCCCTTGTCTAGCAATATTTGATCCTCAACGTGAAACATTTCTTTTCACTGATGCGAGCACTTTAGGTGTTGGAGGAGTTCTGAAGCAGACACAAGACAATGGTGAATTACGGCCAGTTGCTTACTTCTCTAAGAAGTTCACACCTTCGCAAGCCAAAAAGAAAGCTATCTATTTGGAGTGTCTCGCCATAAAAGAAGCATTGCGCTACTGGCAATATTGGCTTTTAGGGATCAAATTCTACGTTATTTCTGATCACAAACCACTAGAAGGTCTAAAAGTCAAGGCCAGAACTGACGAAGAATTGGGAGATTTGGTATATTATTTAACACAATATAATTTTACATTACGGTATTCACCGGGAGGATCAAATCAAGAAGCAGATACACTTTCGAGAAATCCAGTTTTAGAATATTTTGAGAACACTGATGATGTACTGAGGATCGTTAATTTAGTTTCAATAGAAGAACTGCAGTGTGATCAAGAAAAGAATTATCAAGAATGGTCGGTTGACAAGGGTATATGTAAGAGAGGTAATCTTGTTTATAAAAAACTCGGAAATAGAGAGCGGATATTTGTATCAGTAGACTTTGGTAAATTTCTAATTCATAAGATTCACAAACATTATGGTCATATTGGTGTGGGCCATATAGCAGCAAAGATTAGACCATTCTACTATTTTAAGAGGATGGATGCCCTTATTCGGGAATACTGCGACAGATGTGATACCTGTAAGAGAAACAAATCTCGACGAAGGCGAGAAATCGGTCTCTTATCACAATTAGGTCCGGCTAAAGAGCCGTTCGTAATCATGTCTCTAGATACGATTGGGGGATTTGGAGGTAATCGATCTTCTAAGCGTTTCCTGCATCTATTGGTAGATCACTTTAGTCGATATGCATTTACTACCACATCAACAGGTCAACAAGCAAAGGACTTGATTTGTTTTCTTCAACCTATTGTTGAAAAGCATAAAATCAAAATATTATTGGCAGATCGATATCCAAGCATCAATTCCAAGCAGTTTCAATCTTTTCTGCGTCGGCACGATATCATTATGGTTTTCACTGCGGCAGACTGCCCATTTTCTAATGGTCTTAACGAACGCCTAAACCAGACTTTGGTTAATCGAATTCGATGCAAAATCAGTGAAGAACCGCGTAAACCTTGGTCTACAATTGCGAGAGAATGTACAGAAGAATATAATCGGACAACTCATGGGGTAACGAAATTTTCCCCTTTATACCTACTGACCGGCGAACAATCCTCAATCATCCCGCAAGAGCTAGAAGTAAAGACAGACTTAGCAGCAGATAGGATCCAGGCTTTGCAGAACTCACAACACTATCATCAGCTGAACAAAGCTAGGGTAGATCTCCATAAGAAAGAGTACGACTTTCAGGATGGTGATTTGGTTTATGTAGAAATGGGTAATCGACTCAATCGTAATAAATTGGATCCTATTCGGTCAGGTCCTTATCGGATAAAGCGGCGAATTTCTTCTACTATTTATGAAGTTGATAGGGGTCGTCGACGATCTGAGTCGAATTTTGTTCACAGCAGTAAACTCCTGCCTTTTCTCGGGGGGGGGGGGGGGGAGATGTAAAACAGTAAACACTGTTTTTCGTTTGTAATAATATTATTAAGTCGTATAAGTAGAAATAAGCGAGGCCATATGGTGTTGAAACTTTTGGAGGTTACACAATAAAATATAATATTGTTAAAAACTGTGAAGATTGGGTAATTGCTGTGGAATATTGGACTATTTAAGAGATAGATAAAGGACTATAAAAACCGATTTTGTTTAGGTGAGAAATTTGTTTGTTTTATGACTTCATATAATTTGTTTATTTACTTATGTTAAATGTATCAATAAAATTTTGTTTAGGGCAAAATCTGTCTATAGTCATTTTATTTGAAGAGACCATTATATATATATATATATATATATATATATATATATATATAATCTAAGTTTTATATATAATATAAATTTATCATACTAATAATATAATAACTTATAAATTTATCACTTCATCCACTTGACCCTTCTGTTGTATGAGGTGATTGTAAAATATATTGCACTAATTTTTGGGAGTAAAATCCTTATTCTGTATGCAATGTCCTTGTACATTACATATGTTATGTTCCATGGGGCACTATGGGCGGGCCATGGTTATTGCTAAACTAGTTTTTAAATAATTGTTTTAATAATTGTTCAATTATTATTATTCAAAATTAATTGAATCCATTGATTGAGCTATTGAAAAAAAAGAAAGATATTGATATTTCCATACTACAAATCAGATTTTGGTTTAGATGACTAAAAATGTCAAAACATAATATTTAAATTGATTAAATGAAATTTCTTATCTAGGTTTATGAGTTCGATTATTTTAAGAAGGTATTTAATCATTAAATTCTGTATTGGTTAGAAGTTATTTAACACCTTCCACCAAAGGCTTCAATTATTTTGGAGAGCCAGATTTTGATTCCTGAGGGAATTATGTTTTAATTATTAAGGTTTCATATCAATCACTTCCATTTTCATCAGATTCATAATTCAATTAGTGATATGTACCAATACATAACACAAAATATTTTCTTTCACCTTCAAGTAAAATGTTTTCAGAAAATCGATTATTGGTGGATTAAGAACAATATTAATGTATTAAAGAAAAATGAGAATATAACTAATGAGCACGTTAAACTTGATTTCTTTACAACTCGGTATACTCGTACATTGGTTTTTTTAAAAGCTTTTCATGGTCTAAACGACAGGTCCCAATATAAGAGTTCAGGGTTGTGATCAAATGAGATGATTTCGCACTTATTTCTGATTTGAGTCATTTTTATCCTTTTGACAACATTTTTCTATATGTATTGGGAAGAAGTACGGAAATCTGGATAACCATTGGATCTATATTTTTTTAGGGTTACAATGATCGTATCTATTGCACAACGCGATCTGTTACTTAAGATTGATCACTTAAATGTTACCGGATAAATAAATTTGAAAATTTTAGCAATAGGTTAGGCAACAAAAATGTAGGTTTTAGGTCCAAAATTAAATAATTCAAAATTTTTTTTAATGGTCGCGCTTTTCGTATTCTATTATTTCCTGATATTATGTAGATTGACTGCGATGGGGTTTGGTCGGAAAAGCCTGTTAGTCAGCGGAACCCAGTATCCATCCCCCTGGTCCCAGGGCAAACAATGGCTGTGCAGAACCGATTAACAGATTAGTTTAATTCCCCCTGCGTTAGCATAATCCAGGTAGGGATTTTGCTCTTTTGGCAGGGTTTGTATCTTTACTAAAGTAGCAGTTCTTCTAACAAAAAGTTTTTTTTTCTCGATGAATCAACCAACGGAAAACACGGATAGTAATAAATCTTGTTTTAAAAGTCAATTACTATTAAAATTTTATATGATTATAAAAACTTGTAATATTACCACACACGGAGAATTTTGGGTTCGGTGCTTTTGTAATGGCGTGCAATCTCAGGGCCAAGATTAGGAGGTGATTTGACCGAGATCACGCACATCTGCAAGGTTTTTCTGTTTAATTTATTATTTAATCACGAGTACCTGAGCCACTGACTCAAGGATCTATCCATGTCAGTCCAAATAGATTAGAAAAATATCCTGCCATAGCCCGGTTCGAACCCGTATACCTACTAATTTAACGATGCTCTCTAATTGAACAATTTAGAGATTTATAATTTGTCCTGGAATATTGTATTCTTGATACTCTTTTTTTTTTTTTATTTATTGAGAATAGATTTATTGATAAAAATGTCCACACCAAATTTTAATTCAATTTTATTAATTATGACAATTGTTAAACACTATTTATTATTTACCATTTATTATTATCATTATAATTATTATTATTTAATTTATGATATTGAGTGATTTACATACACAGTTGTGTAAAAGGTAAGAATAGCCACTTCAATCGATGTTACATTATTTTATTTTTCATGAATATACATTGCTTGTTTAATTATTTAATGTCAATTTATGATACTAAGGCTAAACCTACGAGGCTACGCAGTGAGAATCATAAATTTTGCCCATCCATTTATAATTAGGATAACGATCTTCAACAAGTTCCTGACATCGCAGAGGTTCGGGACCTCAACTTAGCGTCCTATCCAAAAGACGGCATAACCAAGAAATTTTCACTCACTTCACAAAATTCGAAGGCGAGCTGGGATGCTAACCTACGATTTTTGGATTGAAAGCGGTTATGCGCTAGCCACTAAACCACAAGAAAATTAAATACAACTGTAGTCGGCAACCAGCTAAAGAGGTGTGTTTAATTGTAGAAAGCTTTGATCTTGTGGACTGTAATACTGTTAAATGCTTCAATAGTCATGGTAAAACTGTATGTTCTGGTTCTAATATAATCATGAATGGGTATTGCAAATTGAACTTGTTCCACATTTATCTGAATTTAGAAATTTTTTAAAAAGTTCAAATAATTTTTTCTTCCGTCCGCTTATATTATCATAATTAATCATTAATTAGACGAAGAGTATTTTAAAGAGGACATCAAATGAAATCGCAAAGTGTTTTTGTGAATACTTTTCGTTTAAATCTAGTAATTTTAGTCAGAGGCCTCAGAAAAGTCATTTTTGTTACTTAATTATATGTTGTTACATACTGTACTTGCATAGATGAATAAAACCTAAACAAAAAAATCTGGTGCGTGCGCGCAACACACAACTTTCACTTACCAACTTACTTAGATAAGAAATTGACGTGTTTTGTTAAATATCATTTCCCAAAGTCACACATTTTTCTACATTCATATCTTATTTTTATTAATCGTTAAAGCCGTTTTTGAATAAATAAAAACCCCGTGAAAATGATACAAAATTTACTAAGTAAAGTCCCCCCTTCGGTTGATCAATTTTGATGAAATGTTGGCTATCACATATTTGGCATATACATACATCAAATACCCAGTTTGGTCACAATCGTGAAAGCCGTTTTTGAGTAAATAAAAAAAGCACGTAAAAATGATACAACATTTATTAAGTAAAGTCCCCCCTCCAGTTGATCAATTTTGATGAAATTTTTACAGACATATCTCGGGCATATACATACATCATATACCCAGTTTGATCAAAATCGTTAGAGCCGTTTTTGAGAAAATAAAAAAAACACGTGAAAATGTTACAAAATTTATTAAGTAAAGCCCCCCTCCGGTTAATCAATTTTGATGAAATTTTTACAGTCATATCTCGGGCATATACATACATCAAATACCAAGTTTGATCAAACTCGTGAAAGCCGTTTTTGAGTAAATAAAAAAAGCACGTAAAAATTATACAAAATTTATTAAGTAAAGTCCCCCCTCCGGTTAATCAATTTTGATGGAATTTTTACAGTCATATCTCGGGCATATAAATACATCAAATACCCAGTTTGATCAAAATCGTTAAAGCCGATTTAGAGTAAATTAAAAAAAACGTGAAAATGTTACAAAATTTATTAAGTAAAGTCCCCCCTCCGGTTAATCAATTTTGATGAAATGTTTACAGTCATATCTCGGGCATATAAATAGATCAAATACTCAGTTTAATCAAAATCGTTAGAGCCGTTTTTGAGAAAATCGAAAATAACCTAAAAAGTTATTAAGTAAAGTACCCCCTCCCTTTAAGTAATTTTGATGAAATTTATGCTGTCACATCGCGAGCATATACCTACACTAAATACCCAATTTCAGGATCGCACGGTTTATAGTTTTTGAGCTAGTCTGTTCACACACACACACACAGACACACACACACACACACACACACACAGACCATTTCGCGGGACTTGGTTATTTCGACTCAGGAGGTCCCAAAACGTGTATTTCCGTTGAAAACCGGAAGTCGAAATTTTTCACGATCGCAATACTTCCACTTACTATATATTTCATATATAGGTAAGTGAAAGTAAAAAACTTGGTTTTATCATAAATTTATTTAGTGAATTTTCGGAAGAAAATCTAAGAAATATTGAGTTTATGACAAAGAATAAATAAATATTTAGTTCAAAGTAAAAGATTGGAATTTAATCTATGAAGATTTTTTTTTAATTATAGTTGATTGGGGCTCTGGGACCAAAAGAAAGCCCAGTGAATGAATATATCACCCCCCCCCCCCCTCTCTTGGTTTCATGTTAATTGAAATATTCTCGTTCTTTTTAGTCCTACAATTAATTTTCTTGGAAAAATAACCTGTATGGACCGAAACTTTTCGATGAAGAAAAAATTCATTTTCCCATTTTTCACATTCGTTAGTAGATTGAAGGGGAAAATAACACAATTGTTTGAATAATATAGTGTTTTAGATCTTATAAGAAATCAATAAAAATTCTTAATTAAATAAAAGTTCAGTGTTCTTTACCCCTTTAGGTAATTTTTCGCGGAGAGTTAAATTTTATTTAACCTCCAAACCTTTATTTGACGGTACATCTTGGCCATAAAAACTTGTGAAAAATAAATAGCTGACAAAAGGAATACATTTGAAGTAACTTGATATTTTAAATATTTTATTTTAATTAATCTAATCTTAATTTGTGGCTGACCACCATTTTTAAATTATTTTTAAATAATTTATTTTTTGAAGAGAAAAGATTTGGCTCCGCCGGGAGTCGAACCCGGGTCTCCTGCGTTACATGCGAGGATGCTAACCGCTACACCACAGAGCTCGGCTCAAGGCAGAGCAAATCCTTCCTCTTCACTGATTTGCTTGTAGCGGTTAGCATCCTAGCAACGCAGGAGACCCGGGTTCGACTCCCGGCGGAGCCAAATCTTTTCTCTTCAAAAAATAAATTATTTTTAAATATTTTATTTTTTTTATTTTTTGGGGCCACACTGAGGAAGTATTTCCCCACCGTCGGATCGCGCCTATAAAAGACTTGGGTCCTCCCGGACTATTGGGTCTTACAAATTCTTACGGGGCATGGGGGATTTAGAGCGAAACTTTTCAAACACGGCAAAAACATCGACCCCCTATGCCCCAGTTGTCGAGTACCAGAAACCGCCGAGCACATTGTCGTCGTTTGCACCGCCTATGAGACACTTAGGGCCAAACTGATGAGGGAGAGTGGGCTCTACACTCTGTCTGAGAGCGACCTCCCTCAGCTCATGACCAAGGAAAATTACCCGCACTTCAAAACTTTTGTATGCGGATGGAAGGAAGCCGTGGGTCTAACCTACTTTGCCATGGGTAGAAGAGAGGAAGCTCCTGGGAGGCCGCCGGACAGAGGAGGCGAAGAAGAGGAAGGGAGATATTAATTAAAAGAAGAAAAAAAAAAAAATCAGTGAAAACTGTATAATGATGTACTTGCAGCAGTGATATGTTATGCAGGCATGCATATCATATCACTGTTGCAAAAACCCGTATTACCCTAGAGGTACGGTAGGGTTGAATAAATAAATAAATAAAAATATTTTATTTTACTTATTTATTTTGATATATATATATATATATATATATATATATATATATATATATTTATAAAAGCAAGCATTGCTGTAGTCGATAACCTTACTAAAACAGATTTAGCTTAATGGCTAAGATTTTTTTCTGAGGAAACGAAATTGAACTGTGTCATCATTATTTATAATAATCATAATCAGGTAATAGTTATCTTGAGATTTTTAACAGTATTACTTGAAGTTGTTTCTATCATTTATTATTCATTAATTAGCGTTACAAATTCACGCTTTTGTCACTGCTACTGATAACAGTGTTCCACAGGTTTATTTTTTATTAAGACAATAAATTATTTGATTCTTAATTTGTTTGTATGAGTTAATGATATAAAATGGACTGGAATCGCTTATTTATTATGTATTGTCACTAATAAATTTATACTATCTGCTGATATTATATTCTAAGCCTTCTAAAATGTTTAAAACTTTGAAGCTTTTTTTTTTTTACCTATCTCTGTTTGAGGATTGTTTTAAAAGTTCATTCACTTCCTATAATCTATTTTTGCTATTGAGTTTTCCCCACTTTGTTTGTCCCTGCCATGTTGATGTATGTCGCGGACCTAATGAAGTTTTCAGCCTGAGGGGAAGCGCAATAGAAGTTTCCCTGAGAGTTTCCTCTATGCTTCACTGCCGTCCCTCATGGAAGCTAATTTATTACCGCATTAAAGTTTAATTGCTCAAATTTTATTATATCATCATTTAGTACCAATAAGATTCTTAAAATTACCTTGAGATAAATCAGGATAATTTAGAAAATAGAATAATGAATATCAACTTTTCTAGTAATTTTTTTAAATTGCTGTTGTAGTTTCGGGAAGGGGGATCGCAAACATTTTTTATTGTCGTATTTAAGTAAACGTAAGTATTTAAGTAAAAGAAAGTATTATTGATGCGTTACTTTTCTTGGTGCGATTTACCCTATATCGTATATAATATATCGTTATATTTTTCGAGAACATAGCGACACATATTTTTGGAATCATGTTATCAACGTGACTTAATGGTTTTTCCTTTATAATCTGTATATATATAAGAGGCTTTGTCTTGACTGACAGAATCAACGCAGAGCAAAAACTACTAATAATGGAAACTTGAAATTATGAATTTAGATTTTAAACGCGATGTTGGTAACCGCTAAGAAAGGAATTTCAAAAATGTAACCCCTAAGGGGTTTAAATGGCGAAATTGTCGTTTAACTCTCACGGACACCTATTTTTGAGATTTTAAACCATGTGTTTTTTATTTGATGTATTAAATAGACAATATTATTAAAATAGACCTTCAAATAGAATATGGCTACTGATTATTTAAATATTAGTGGTAATCAAATTATGCACACTGTGATTCCCATGATTGGGGATGGTGCGTGTTTATTTCGATCTCTTCTCCATATATATAAGAGGCTTTATCCAGACTGATAGAATCAATGCAGAGCAAAAACTACTAATGATAGAAACTTGAAGTTCGGAATTTAGATTTTAGGTAACCGCTAAGAAAGGAATTTCAAAAATGTAACCCCTAAGGGGTTTAAATGGCGAAATTGTCGTTTAACTCTCACGGACACCTATTTTTGAGATTTTAAACCATGTGTTTTTTATTTGATGTATTAAATAGACAATATTATTAAAATATACCTTCAAATAGAATATGGCTACTGATTATTTAAATATTAGTGGTAATCAAATTATGCACACTGTGAGACCCATGATTGGGGATGGTGCGTGTTTATTTCGATCTCTATCTTCTCCATATATATAAGAGGCTTTGTCCTGACTGATAGAATCAACGACGAGCAAAAACTACTAATAATAGAAACTTGAAGTTCGGAATTTAGATTTTAAACGCGATGTAGGTAACCACTAAGAAAGGAATTTCAAAAATGTAACTCTAGGGGTTTAAATGGCGAAATTGTCGTTTAACTCTAACGGACAACTATTTTTGTACTTTGAGAAAAAATATCTTATTTTGACTCATTTTAAATATCTTGATACGACGAGTTTAACTCGAATGCCCCTATGGGACGTCGAAAACCATTGTTTAAAGCTGAAAAATGAAGCGTTTACGACGAGTAAGAAATTTTTTGTTTTGGTGGTTTTAGTGAACTCTCTCCATTGCGCGTCTCCCTTTCTTCTTCCGAGCCGGCAGCTCCCCCCTCCAACATTCCACCTACCGGAAGCTCCGATTCTACTAAATCTCCTGAACATAAGTTAACATATTATATTAAATCAATACCAAAATAATGATCACAGAATTGATTTAAAAGTCTCGCGGGCAAAGCCGCGACGGGGAATGCTAGTTATATTATAGTCTATCTTCAGTCATATATTATTATTACCAACAATGAGTACAGCTTATTCCTTTCTCTTGTTATATATTTTTTAAATAGTGGAAGTATATATTGTATAAAGTATATATGAAAGTATATACTGATATATATTCAAGTGAAAGTAATAATAGGAATTATATGGTAATAATTGTTATTATTATCAATGTGAAATGTCACCCTCTAAATCGAATTATTGATTTATACCTTTTTTTTCTTCTTTTTTTTCAAATTACTGTAATCCGTCGAGCATAGCCTAAATTAGGTTAAGTGCTTTTGAAAATCATGGTTGCGGGTTCTTCGTAGTGAATAAGTGTATAAATCGGGCGATCGTTTCAAATTTAGTTATAATAAATATCGATTTAATCGGTCGTTAATTAGTTAACTATAAAAAAATAGGGGTGGCGGGATGGCCGAGTGGGCAAACGTGCCAGAAAATACGCGTTGCCCATGGCAACATATGATTGAGAACCGAAACATAGCAAGTTTAAAAACCCGGAGCCAGGGGATAATTTAATAATACTCGGCATCATTCCCCCACCCTCTCCCCTGGGCCGGGAAATCCCGTATAGCCTAACAGGCGAGGAAGGGGAGGACCAAGAAAAAAAAAAAAAGTTAACTATAAAATCTAATTACAGATGTGATCTATTAAGCTTTGGTAAGCCATAATAAGCAGCCATTGTTTTGGAATTTTTGATGAAATTTCAATGCTTTATAATGAAATCTGATTCTATATCAATACTTTTAATATTGCTATGAAAATTAAATTAAAAAATTAGTGCTATGAAAAGTAAGGAAACTTGACTTAACCACTTATTCACTGGGATGGCGGAAATTATTGGTACATTAAGCCTTGATATATTCAAATCCTACTCTTTTGTTTTATTGAGTCAAAATAATCCTGATTTCCGTACTTTTTCCCAATACATACAGAAAAATGTTGTCACAAAGATAAAAATGACTCCAAAAGAGTATTACACAACTACTACTTATGTAACAAATTTATAACGGTTCTCATAGATTGATAATTCTTCTCTATTTCAATCTACCTTCATTTTCCTCTTTTGAAAAGAGAAAAAAAAAAATTAAAGAGGATTAAAATGCAATCTGACTTGGTAATGCGATTCTCCTATTCCATCCTGTGGAGGAAATCGGTAAGATTGATTTTAAATAAGTGAGCTGGTGAAGGTCTGGGAGTGTGTGCCTTCTAGCCGCAATTCAATTACTGCTTCCATCCTGGAGGGGAAGACTTTGGATGAGAGGGCTAGGTGCACCTAAATGGCCTCAGACTCATCTACTTCTTCAGGGTCTTGCAGCTGTCAGAACCCGCAAACGCTTGGTTTAATGGGAGGATTAATTCAGTTATAGGGTTTTCTTTATTTTTTTATTGATTTTAACTGGAAATGCATTTGCCACTATCAGAGTAACTTTAAGACGGCTGATGACGTTACACCATCCGCTAGTAAGAACACTGCCCCAACATTTTGACCCAAAGTCAGAACACTTACTTTGTATATGGCTAATTGTACACCCTTTGACTAACCGGTGTAACATTAAACTTTTTTCGATTTATAGAATCATAGATTCAATTCAAGTAATCGACATTTCTTGTTTAAACTAAAATAGCTTATATGAAGAGGAAATGGGTGAGTCAATATACCTAAATAGCACTAAGATGTAAATCTTTAATTAATGGAATTATTTTATTTAGTTCCCTAAAATTTTATATTTAGGGAACAATTATAATTGAAGCGTGGAAATAGAATAAGGGTCTAACTACTAAGGGTCTACCTAAGTGCCAAAAAAATAAAACAAAGTTCTTTGCCAAATTGTTTTATGTACTAAAGCCATTCTTCAGAAATGGGTATAAGTAATTTTATGTTGTTGGAAAAGAGTTCATTGAACGTATGAAATATGGCATGGGTGTAAGCACTGAACGTAGTTCACCCTAGAGGGTATAAGTAACATAATTTCTGTAAAAATTTCCTAAGCCACTTAGGGCCTATTCACACTATCGGTTTCGCGCCCGCTCTACTCTCGCTCCGCTCCCGGTCCGCTCTCGCTCTACCCCATTCACACTAGCGCTCCGCTCCCGCTCCACTCCCGGTCCGCTCCCCTAATGTCTTACCATATTCACACTATACAATTTTACACCGTTCAATTTTGAAAGGTTTAAGCTATTAAAGCCATTAATAATCGAAGTTGTCTGTACTCGGATTTTAATTAATGATTAACTTTCAGTTATTTAAGTATTCATTTATTCTTCAATTTTACGGCCAAAAAAAAAATCAATTTTTCGTTTGTAGAAATAGCTGGTAAGTGTACTTTTCTTGATGAAGAAGATAATATTATCAAAATATATAATAAGAAGAATATATTGCAACACAATGATAATTATTAATAATAATTATAAATTAATTTAATTAATGGTGAAGAAATAATTTAAATTTTTTTCGGAATGTATTCGAATACGCTTGAAAATTTCAAGTTAAAATCGGTAAATGCTACAAATTTACCGATTGAGTTCTCTTCTTTTCCTGATTAATATTTTAATTATTTTTTGCTTTAATATATTTTTTGTTAATGATCTGACATTTTTCATAATATACTGCATTTTTATTCGTTTCAAATTAAACGTTATTTTTTAATAGCAATGAGTATGTAGTCAATAAATAAATCGGTGACCATTTTTTGCGAGTACATTAATTAATAGCAAAATATATCTCAAACATAACATGAATTTTTCACGTCGAAAAACCGCGCGTATTGTTGGTGATTTTTTTTATCATTTCAAGCGTATTCGAATATATTCGGAAAAAAACTGGTGCGTGCGCGCAACACACAACTTTCACTTACCAACTTAGATTAGAAATTAATGCCTTGTGTTAATGCCACTTCTCACTCAGTTACACATTTTTCCACATTCATTTCTTATTTTTGTTTTCATTTGCTCTATAACAAACACTAATTTCTTTTATTATTAAATAAAAGTTTTTACTTGAGATAATTCGGTAATGCAAGCATAATACTCCAAGTCGACTGATTTTATAATTCTCTATGTACTTGTTGAATATTTCATTTATTTCCCATGAAACAAATCATTTCCATTAAATGAACAGAAGGGCATTGATTATGAACAATGGTCTGTCATTAAAAGCGTCCTGCGTGGGCTCAACGTGTTTTATGAGTTGACTGAATATTTTTCTTTTTTTCTCCTCTATATGTTTACTTGGTTTTTATGATATCTCATATTTAGCCATTTTTTATTTTTAGGAGTAATGAGAGACAGTTAATTTCTCCATATAAACAAAAACAAAGTTACTTGATAGGAAACAAAAACAAACAAAGAAAAAAGGCCCCTACCCCATTTAAGCCCCCCCAGAATATTTTAATAATGATAAAGCTTACCTGATATTAAAGAACACCTAATTTTCATTAAACATGACGAATTTGATGAAAATCGTTAAAGCCGTTTCTGAGAAAATCGAAAAAAAGGTAAAAATTGCAAAAATAGTTAAGAAATAAAGTGCCCCCTCCGTTTGAGCAATTTTGATGAAATGCGGGCTATAACTTCTTTAACATATACATACGTCAAATACGCAGTTTGATCAAAATCGTTGAAGCCGTTTTTGAGTAATTAAAAAAACACGTGCAAATGATACAAAATTTAATAAGTAAAGTCCCCCCTCCGGTTAATCAATTTTGATGAAATTTCTACAGTCATATCTCGGGCATATAAATACATCAAATACCCAGTTTGATCAAAATCGTTAAAGCCGTTTTTGAGTAAATAAAAAAAACACGTGAAAATGATCCGAAATTTTTTAAGTAAAGTCCCCCCTCCGGTTAATCAATTTTGATGAAATTTTTACAGTCATATCTCTGGCATAAAAAAAAATAGATCAAATACTCAGTTTAATCAAAATCGTTAGAGCCGTTTTTGAGAAAATCGAAAAAAACCTAAAAAGTTATTAAATAAAGTACCCCCTCCCTTTGAGCAATTCTGATGAATTTTTTGCTGTCACATCGCGGGCATATAACTAAACTAAATACCAAATTTCAGGTTTGCAAGGTTTATAGTTTTTGAGCTAGTCTTTTCACACACACACACACACACACAGACACACACACACACACACACACACACACACACACACACACACACACACACACACACACACACACACACGCAGACCATTTCGCGGGACTTGGTCATTTGGACTCAGGGGACCCCAAAACGTGTATTTCCGTTGAAAACCGGAAGTCGAAATTTTTCACGATCGCAATACTTCCACTTACTATATATTTCATATATAGGTAAGTGAAAGTAAAAAAATTTAAATTATTTCTTCACCATTAATTAAATTAATTTATAATTATAACTATAATTATATATATATATATATATATATATATATATATTTTAAAGTTGAACTTTTTTGGCCCTAAAATTGATGAATAAATAAATACTTTAAAGACTAAAAGTTAATTATTAATTAAATCCAAATACAGACGGTTTCGATTATTAATGGCTTCAATCGTGAACGGTGTAAAATTATATAATGTGAATATGAAAAGACTTTAGGAGAGTGGAGCGAGAGTGGAGCGAGAGTGGAGCGGGAGCGGAGCGAGGCGGGACCTAGGCCAATATTGTGATTAACCTCTCTCTATTCCTCTTTAGAATATTTTGCCAGTGAGACCGGACCTGGAGCGGAGCGGGAGCGGAGCGCTAGTGTGAATGGGGTAGAGTGAGAGCGGACCGGGAGTGGAGCGAGACCGGAGCGGTACCGATAGTGGAATTCTCTGTCTATTTCTCTTTAGAATATTTGAGCGGACCGGGAGTGGAGCGGGAGCGGAGCGATAGTGTGAATCCGCCCTTATTCTCTATGCATTTCCATGCTTCAATCTTTCTTGACAGGCGCATAAGCACAAATGGAATAAAGTTTTTATTTAGTTTAAAATAATGAGAAATCTTCTATTTCTTTGTCTTATTGTCTTATTCAGTCAATCAATTTTACCATCCAATAAATTAAATATTACTTCTGTATAAATATTGTCTATGTATCATCTAAAGGATATATTTCATAAAAATGTTTATATTGAAAGAGTTTGTATTTACATGTCTTTTTTTTTTCTCTTTAACTCTTATATTATTTTGACTATCGATAAATGCATTTATATTTTATCCTAATAATAAATTATTAGTATAGTATAGCATAGTTACAGATATGTAAATGGGTCAATACAAATGAACAGCGACTTCAGTAGGTGGGTGGTGGGTGTTAGAGGTAGGGAAGTGCAAAAAAACAGTCTGTTGCGGGCCTTTTTTAACACCTGTTACATGAGTTAGGTTCAGAATTGCCCCAGGGTTCATTCTCTCTCCAGGCAGGATTAGAAATCTATGCTCACTCTATTTTACATGCAAAAAGCACTTACCGGAAGGCCGCCCTTCCAACCATCGCCGTTTTATTTTATTTTATCTTTTCCATTCTATGCAAATGTTACAACAAATCATTATTCTCATTCAAATCCTTTGTATATTTATTTTATTATTGTTACAATGTATACCTGCTCCCAATAGCGATATACTTTAACAAATGAAGTAGCAACGAAAAAGGATTTCACGGATTTCGAAATTTATGTTCGTCAATTCTGGCTTGGGCTTAAATTATGATATAATAATAATGGCGCTGAAAAAACTGGGAAGTTTTAAAACGGTTGTAAAGACGACGTGTCTATGTATGAATGTATACATTTTTGTTTTATAGTTTTAGAGAAGATGGTGTATTGTTCCACGAGAACTGTGCTTGTCAACCATGTTTGCATTTCAAAGCCATGAAAAACAAGCGTATTCGAAAAAAGGGCTTATAAGTTCGGGATATGGTCGGTTTAACGTCAAAGTGAATTAAACACCAAACAACATATGTTGAGAAAACTTACGTTAAAGTTGAATTTTTTGAAATAGGGTTGTGTTTACTTCTATCTCTTTTGAAGTGAAATATATTTTACTTTGTCTTTTATATTATTCAGATATAAAGAAACATGATTAAAAAAAATAACAACAGGTAATTTAAAAATAAACAATAAGAAATTTATTGAATTCGTTAGGCGCTTAGTTCACTATATATACTTAAAAATGAAATCATGTTCAGGTTAAAAAAAATAGTTTTGAATAATTGATCAGACTGCTTACTTATTTGTTTGAAAAATCATTTTAAATGATTAATGTCTATTAAATTTTTTTTCATATCTAAAAAAAGCAACAAGTTTAAAATTATAATTGAGGTTCTGTGAGAGGTCAACTGTTGCATAGGCCCTACTGCCTTCTGAATGCTGATTGACATAAGCCTTGAGAGCTCCGAGTAATTAACTCGATTAATTAACTGTTATACTGATTGCTTCTGAGTCGTTTCTTGTAGAAGTTATAATTTTTTTTTAATTGATAAATGCCAATAGGTACTTAAATTGATAAAAAATAACTGGAAAAATATGCCAATTCGGGTATTTCTTAGTAATTTCACTCTATGTTTTTAATTGACCACTATTCCCACTTTTATTTTATAATAAAAGGTATACAATGATATATTTATAATAATATATTTATAATGAAATATTATCATGTGATGGTATTTATTTTAATGAATAAATTCCTATATTGAATAATTTATTTTATTAATTGAAATTATTGAGTATTAGATAAAAATAATTAACAGTAAAGGAGACTTGGTGGAAAAAAAAAATAATAAAATTTTGCCTTTACGGTGACTGGTAGAATTTTATATGCACTTTTAAAATAAATTTTTATTTTACCAATCACATTCTAGATTGGAAATGAATGAAAATGAATTAGTAAATATAAAAATTAGAAGCTTTTTTCATTTATTAATTTCATGTACATTCGAATTAAAGAAATGAATTTTAGTAATAATAATGAAGGTAGATGATTGACCGTAGAAGTTTATTTAATGGAAATGTTAGGGATTGTGGTCAAATAAAGGTTTATTGAGTAAAGTAATTGATATTGTAAGCGTATTGAATAAATTAATTATCCAAATATAATATACACATATATAAAAGCTAGACCATAATTATTATTACTATTATACTCTAAAGGGTACTTCCGTAAATACGGGCTCTGTCTGCAGCCTTTGTCACCTTTTATGTCTATAGCTTGCTTTAATTGTATTTGTGGTTATTATTTTTATTTAGTGCTTACTGTGTTTCGGTTATTTATTAATTAACGTGACGGCGCACAGTGGTTGAAAAGCGGAAAAAACCTATTTTTTGAAGGTATCGGAATATTCTTTTTCTTTTCATTATTAATAAATAATAAATTAACTGACACATTCCATCAATTTATTCGGAGATATTCCGATTTTTAGACTTATTAAGACCCTTTGAAAATCGATCATTAAAAAAGTTTATTTTCCAACGAAAAATTTATAATACTATTATTATTTTTGCTACCCGCATTTTTGTTTGTTTGTGCGATTTTCCTTCATAATCATGAAAAGCGATCTCTCATATTACACGACCATAAAAATTGTGCTATTTTGTCTATGTTATAACCCAGAAATGAAATCACGAATAATGCAATAAAAATAAGACAAATATTTTTTTTTTGTAATCCATATTTTTCAAGCGCAGCCGAGCGCAGTTTTAAAATCCATTTTTTAAAGAAGAAGTTACCTCCAAGGAAATATTAAAACATATTCTAGCTGCGTCCACCTGCGTCTGTAAATGTGTGGATATTTTTTTTTGTTGAATTACCCATGCTATTTCTTGCAGTTGATTCGCTATGGAGCTTGTGCGTCGAATTAGGTTATTACTAATCGTTAAGTGTAACGTCATGCCTTACTTACTAGCTCTGTAGCATCATTTATGAAGTCATTCTGAATCGTTATTAGGTCGATGATAAAAAAAAAAAACTTTTTCACCTACCGAGATTTTAATATGTTAATAATAAGTTTATAACTATAAGTGGCAGGAAGCTCATAAAAATAAAAACCAAATTTATTTAAAAAAATGAAGAATGGCTTGCACAGAACCAAACTGAGACTGATGACTCGGTATGACTTCACTGCTTTCAAGTAAAGGCTTAATTCGGTTCAATAAATTTTTTTAAATATTTTCCCCTTTGTAGGTAGAGTGCGATAGGACGGTAAGATGAAGGATTAGTTGTTAATTTTGAATCATTTTGAGAGTGGAGAGTTTCAAAAGAAGAGGTTAATAGGTTGTGTGTAAGGTAGATTTATTGATGTGTTTAAGAAACAAAACAGCTTTTCGAGGTAGGTGGCGAAGGATAAAGGGAGTGATAAGATCATAGCTCGATGCTTTTCTGTTCGGATGTCTCTTGATTGCTTTGTGGATTTTTTTTGGGGGTTATACACCGGGGGAGGATCATTAGATGGAGGTAGTTGAGCTGTCAATTTTTCTAATTCGGTGAGTGTGTAGTATAGTACAAAGTTCTTTGCAAAAATACCGGTCTACATATTGTGTGAATTCATTTAATTTAAAAAAAAATTGTATTAAAAAAAAGTTCAGCTGTTGTTTAGTATGAATTAGGGAACCGATTTGTAGTTATAAAACCTATATTGAACGGTCTACCCCACCATCTCCTGTCAAAATTATATTAAAGCCGGATAACCCCAATCTAATATTTTAATATGCTAATACATTTAATAGTTAAAAATAAAATCATAACGAAAAAAATAATTCATTGCTCCTATATATGATTTTTTTTTCTTCACCTAACTTGGATGTTTTCATGAAATAAAATGATACTGCAAGTACTATCAAGGATATTAATAGCATGAAACAGCGAAAGTGCTTAAACTAGCCGATCTCGAGTCGAAAATTGATGTATGATTTGTTTTTCTATTTTCCTAACACCGTCGGTTAATCCGAATAGCCGGTTAAGCGGGGCTCCAACCTATACATTTTATAGGAAATTCAATCTTGGTTATGATAATATCAACTTTATTTTTTTGCGGCTTACAGATCAGGTTTGACAAGGTTTTTTCCGAAAAAAATCGTTTTTCAACCACTGTGCGGCGTTATTTTGAACAAAATGGCATTTTCATCGCAATGTCAAAGTATATTAAAGATTAGTCTTCTGGTCCATAATACATTATTTTCGCTACAATTTTAAATTTGATATGAAAAAATTGCATATAGAAATTTTAGTCGTTTTCCGCTGAAAATGTTTTGATTCCTCTTTAGTGAGCGAAAGCTGATATTTGATAAAGCTAATGAAAGTCCTTTTTAACTGAAAATAGTACGATGGAAAAAAAGTGTGGGAAAATGGCACAAATGTCTAATTTTATCTAGTAAATATTCATTAAATAAATAAAAGTTTTGCTTTTATTAATTTAAAGGTCCGTATTTATTTCTTGATACGAACGAGCAATATTTCATAATACGGAGTAGCGCCATATCGATGTGTGTAATGTCAGGTTATTAAAACGGTGGATAGACGTCGGCGGTGCCCGTATTTACACTAGTAACTTATAAAGGTAATTATTATTAGTTATTAGCGGTACTGCCGTCATATTTGCAACCAGAATTATTAAAATATGTTTTCATATTTGTTTAGAATTTAAGTAATGAACAATATTATTTCATCTTTTTGGACGTTATCAAAACAAATACATTCAGCAGTAACTAATAATAATTATTTGGTGCTTTGGAAAATTTACGAGCAAGAAATGAGGATGACAATGTTTATATTCGATCTCATAGCATTAGGAATATTTGTATGTTTCTAGCGATTTGTAAATAAATTAACGTTTAGAAAATTTATTGGTATCCAGAAGATAGCATCATCGTTTTCGATGATGTTAGTAATTTTTGATTTTAATTTTTTAGCCTAATAAATATTTTCTGAGATAGTTAAAGCAAACATAAATAAGACCGAAGAGAAAGAAGTTACATACAAGCCGATCTCCCATTTATATTTGGCGAAATAAGAAAACTTAATAATGAAAATAAATCTTTAATCAAAGCAACCAACAAACCGGATTCTTACGAAATCCCTTACTTCTGCAACCTATCTAATGGAAAATAATAACAGCCTAAGGGATCGTGTGGTACAGGTTTTAGAATTTAACATAATCGGTCGCCGAAAGTTTTTGTAATTAATTTGATTAGATTAGATTGATCAAGATTACAGTTACAGTAGTTATTGAGAAGATTTTAAGTCGGTCTTTCTTCTTACATACGCTGCAACTGTCTTGGAAAATGCACAAGTCATATTTATTTAATTTATCTAGAAGACTATCCAAACGCAAAACGTTTACCACGTTTTGCGGTCCTCATTGGTTTAATTTTCAATGTATTTGAATGAATTGAAGAAACAAATGGTAATTAACAAGCCATTCAGGCACAAAAAGGAGTAATTTTTGTTTTCTTCAGCAATTTAATGAAGATAGTCAATCATGGTTTCCTCAGAATTTTAGAAGGAAAGGAATGATTTTCAAGTTAGTTAATACTCTCGACTTGGAGAAAACTCATTTAGTAGGTGAATAACCCACTAATGCGGTGGCTGTGTTAGTTGTGGGATAAAGTTTCCCAGTTCATACTTCTAAACTCCGTCACGTTCCTAGCGCGTTAGAGTAGTTTTCAGCTTCGAAAAAGCTCTATTAACGAGTGGAGGCGAAATGTGGTGTATTGGTTGTTAGTTAGCCATTTAATTCTTCAGTTTCATATTAATGCAATAATTTACTGTTTAAAAATTTATTTTTGTTTTTTCTTGCCTTTTTCCCTTTTGCTATACCATAAAAATGAATTTATCAATTTTAAACTATTTGAAGAACTTTATATGCTGAATATAATTTTTAGTAACGGAGTAATTTTTTTTAACGGAAATACACCATGGTTTAGCGGTCCTCTGATCCAAATAACCAAGTCTTAAATGGAAAAGAAATGGTATGTGTGTTTGTGTATGTGCAGGGGCGGGTCCAAGGGGCGGATGGGGGATCAGAGAGGTCATGATCCTCTCAATTTTTTAGGCTATTTAAATTATTTTAAAAAAAAGTACTGCAAATACATTAAATCATGCCCTTTTATTAAATGAGTTTAATTAAATATTAAACCCTAAACGTAACAGTTTTAGTTTCTTTAAATAGCAGTCCTTTTTGATGAAAGGAAATAATCTCGTAAAATATTTGAAAACAAATTTGAAAACAACAAAAAGTTCTGTTTGGCAAAAGGCATCACATGAGTATGAGACCGGGGAGGGGGGTCTTGGGAAGTGGATGGAGGTTTTTAGGGAAAGATTGGTGGTGTCGGCATTTAGCCTTGGGGTTTTCTAAGCTGTTATTATTGTTATATAAAAAACATTTTATAAAAAAAAAAAATTAAACCGACTTCGAAAACTAGAAACCAGTAAAAATAAATGCACTAAAAAGTATGAAATAATTACCTTCTAATTTTTATGAATACGCAGCAAAATTGAAAATCGTATGAAAAGCGGAAAAATGCATTAAAACGGATAATTTTATTTTGATTAGTACGAATACATACCAACTGTTAATAAAAATTATTAAATTAAAATATTAAATACCATGTTCAATACTTAACAATCTTTTCGGAGGCGGCGCAAAATTCAAAATTGTTAAAACTAAAAATTAGGAAAATCTCAAAATTCTCTATAGATTTTCTATTTTGCGCCGCCTCCGAAAAGATTGTTAAGTATTGAACATGGTATTAAATATTTTAATTTAATAATTTTTATTAACAGTTGGTATGTATTCGTACTAATCAAAATAAAATTATCCGTTTTAATGCATTTTTCCGCTTTTCATACGATTTTCAATTTTGCTGCGTATTCATAAAAATCAGAAGGTAATTATTTCATACTTTTTAGTGCATTTATTTTTACTGGTTTCTAGTTTTCGAAGTCGGTTTAATTTTTTACTTTCACTTACCTATATATGAAATATATAGTAAGTGGAAGTATTGCGATCGTGAAAAATTTCGACTTCCAGTTTTCAACGGAAATACACGTTTTGGGGTCCCCTGAGTCGAAATGACCAAGTCCCGCGAAATGGTCTGTGTGTGTGTCTGTGTGTGTGTGTGTGTGTGTGTGTGTGTGTGTGTGTGTGTGTGTGTGTGTGTGTGTGTGTGTGTGTGTGTGTTTACTTAGTAACTTTTTAGGGGTTTTTCGATTTTCTCAAAAACGGCTCTAACGATTTTGATTAAACTGAGTATTTGATGTATTCATATGCCCGAGATGTGACTGTAAAAATTTCATCAAAATTGATTAACCGGAGGGGGGACTTTACTTAATAAACTTTGTATCATTTTCACGTGTTTTTTTATTTACTCTAAATTGGCTATAACGATTTTGATCAAACTGGGTATTTGATGTGTGTATATGCCCGAGATATGACTGATAAAATTTCATCAAAATTGATTAACCGGAGGGGGGACTTTACTTAATAAACTTTGTATCATATTCACGTGTTTTTTTTTATTTACTCTAAATTGGCTATAACGATTTTGATCAAACTGGGTATTTGATGTGTTTATATGCCCGAGATATGACTGATAAAATTTCATCAAAATTGATCAACCGAAGGGGGACTTTACTTAATAAATTTTGTATCATTTTCATGGGTTTTTTTATTTACTCAAAAACGGCTTTAACGATAAGATATGGATGTAGATAAATGTGTGACTTTGGGAAATGATATTTAGCAAAACACGTCAATTTCTAATCTAAGTAAGTTGGTAAGTGAAAGTTGTGTGTTGCGCGCACGCACCAGATTTTTTTTTTTATAAAATGTTTTTTATTTCATGCTTTTTAGTGGCGGAAGATAATTTCTAATATAAGCCGGAAGGGAGCAATGAGTTGATTTCTAAAAAACAATTGTTATGCTTTTTTTTATACAGATTTTAAGTGCATTTTGAACTGATTTCGGGTTTTCGTAGTTTTTTTTTATTTTATTTTTTTTTAATTTTTTTTTTTATTTCGTACCCCTCTTTAAAAACAAGTGAGTTTTGTTCATTAGTTTGTTGTTCTATCCATAGAGATCTATTGCGTGGGTCCCTCACGAAATAAAAGTAGCGCTATACCACGTTCGTCTATCCCGTGTCTTTTTATTATAATTATATCAATTTTAATCAACTTTGTATTATAATAGTCGCATTATCTATTTTATGAATATGCACAGAAAATTGAAAATCGTTTGCGGTAGATGCAGTACACACCTTTCAACACCCTATCTACTTTGATTTTTGTAAAGACCAATGTTCCATCGAAAAGACATACACAACTTTTTTTCCACAATGACTTTTTTTTTCCTTTGCGGAATATTGTCTTCGGTACTTACTTGTTTATTTCATACATACATCTGCGTTCCGAGAGGAGGTGTTCAGTTTTGCTCGGCTCTAACATGAATTCGGCGCAACTTCAAGATGTCGTGCGTAAGGTATGCCACTGAACAGTTGAGATTTTGGCCGCTTTTCGACCAGTTTTATTGGGAAATATAATACACAACATATACATTTGTTATTTCGGTATCTGAAATATGACTGCCTCGAAATGGAAACAATGCTTGACAAATGACTATCTTTAAGAATTTCGTCTCTAGACTCTCTTATCGAGTGCCAAATCCTCTTCACTCATAGGAGCCACATGCCCTGCCCACCGCAATCGGTCCAGTTTGATGACATGGACATAGCTCTCTGAATGCGTCATATATCTCTTGGTTCTTGCGTCTCCTCCAGTTTCCATCATTTGTTTTCACTCCTCCGAATATCCTGCGAAGAATTTTCCGTTCGAACATAAGAAGGTCTTGTTCGCATGCCTTGGTTGTTGTCCAGGTTTCCGAGCCGTATATCAGGACAGGACGAATGATGGTCTTGTATAGGTGTAACTTTGTTTGCCGAGAGAGTATGCGGCCACCAAGCTGTTTCCTCAAAACGAAGTAGCACCGGTTGGCAGAGACAATTTTTCTTCTAACTTCAACATCTACTTGGTTACCCTGGGTTACCGTTGAGCCCAAATATACGAAATCGGAGACCTGTTCTAACATGTATTCCCCAAAGGCCACCATCTCATCCCGCATGGGTGTCTCTTCAGTCACCAAGTACTTTGTCTTTGCCTGGTTCACGCTGAGCCCCAGTCTCCTTGCAGGACCCATTAGCGCCAAAAACGCCTCCTTAACAGCTTGTAGAGAGCGGCCAATGATATCCACATCATCCGCGTATGCTAAGAGTTGTACGTTCCGGTTAAAGATCGTTCATCCAACTTGCACGCCAGAATCTCTCATAGCCTTCTCTAGGGCAATATTGAAAAGGCATCTCCTTGACGCAGCCCCTTAGTCGCAAGGAATTCTGCAGACATATCTCCACCGACGCAAACCGAGCACATTACCTCATTCATCGTCAGTCTTACCAGGCGTATGAGCTTTCGTGGTATTCGGAGTTCCTCCATTGCACGGTAAAGCACTTTGGGGTCGATGCCATCATATGCTGCTTTGAAATAGATGAAGAGATGGTGCGTCTTCAATTTATATTCGTATCCTCTCTCCGATAGGGTCCTCAAGCTGAAGATCTGGTTGGTAGTTGATTTCCCGCTTAGTTAATAGTTATTTGTTATCTCAAAATCAATAATTTGGCACTCACAGCAGTTTTCATCTAAACACCTTAATAGTTGCAGAAACATAATTAAAAACCGATAATAGTAATCTGGATAACATAAAAAAAGTGTCACTCCAGAGTGAAGAATCCGCACAAGATTTTATGATTACATTGTATATTAATATCCAACAGTGATCGAGTGTATCCGGGAGCAGACTGCTTTGTTAAGGCCTCTAAATCAACTGTAAAAGAGCTTTTCCAGGAAGTATTGAATTTCTTTTTAATGTGCATAGGGAGTGGAAGTCGGAAATCAAAATCTAATTTAAAACAATAATGGCTACGATTTTACGAATCTTTTTTAAAAAGGGTTATTAATGCTCGGCCTTTCTTTCTTCTATGAATTCTACGAATTTTTTGGTTTTATGATTATATTGTCCATCCGTCGTTTAGATATTCATTTAGGATTTTTTACTGTTATCGGTGTTTAATGTGCTTTAATCTTCTTAAATCTATAAAAAAAAATCCGTATAAGACACATACGTATCGAATTGAGTAACCTCCTCTTTCGAAGTCGGTTAAAAATCAATTAATTTTATTTCAATAAACGACTGGTTTCTATAGATATTTGAGGAATGTTGTATTGAAAGTGATCGTCTTAGAAAATTGATAAACATTTTTTATTTTCTAGATGAATTAAATCGTATAATGCGCCGAAGAATCTTTAATAATAGCTTTTAATCGGATAGAATATTATCATTAATTTTTTTCCTTATGTACCTACCCCATTTTACGTTAATATGATTTTTGAAAAGGGATTACAAATGGGTCAGTATGTTCATCCGAGTTGAATGCCGAAAGGTAAGTGGTATTCAGTATTTTGTGGGGTTCGTTGGGAGGTGGGATTTTAGTTGTTTGTATCCGTTATATGTTCGTACGCTAACGGTAAATGTTACTCACCTGTTTAAAGATTTATTAATTTAATGAATTTAAAAATAGGATGGCGGGTTGGCAGAGTGGGCAAAATATTTAGGAAATAAGCGATTCCCTAGCAACATGTGATTGAGAAATCGAAGGTAACAAGTTCGAAACCCGGAGCAAGGGGATAATACTCGGCATTTATCCGCCCCTCTCACCCCTGGTCCGGCACGCCCGTATTGTCTAAAATGCGAGGAAGGGAAGAACCAAAAAATAAATAAAAATTATGGTCTATCGCTCATATTCCATTCAGATTTTTTATCATCAACAAACTCAGAATTCGTCTGAGATTTCTGCTTATGGTTATGATTCATTAGTTTGCGGTATGAAAATGGTGTCTTAACTAAACAAGCCTGGCTAGATTACATGCCCTATTTAATGGTATTATGCTCCAGATATCATTAATTACTGTTGGGACGGATGAGCCGTGGGGTAATGGAGGGTAGGGGGAAGGTATGCTGCGGTGTTGATTGCAAAGGGAGGAAATTGACCTAATAAATCGAAAGCCTCCGAACCGATTAAATACTATTATTCAAGCTTACTTGAGTCCGCAAGGTTCCGTTTAACGATTACACGTTTTACTTACTATGACTATTTCATATTTTTTTTCTTTTTGGCCTATAAGATAAAAAGAAATGTAAATTTTTCTACAATCTTCATTTGACGTTCCGCTATCATACATGCATTTTTTTAAAATTATTATTATAAAGGCTGAATCTTAACTTATACATCATAAAATAATAATAATTAAAACAAACAGGTGAAAAAGCATAAACAAGATTAAGTAGCAATAGCCTAAAGCCAGTAACAGTAAGGTGGCCTAGGAGGGCATATTATCTAATAACAAGAGTTTTAAGAAATCGATGTATTGTTTAATTAAATTATTAACTAAAATACGGTTAATTGTGATTAGAGAGGAGGTAAGAAAAAACAATTTATATAATGAATATAATGTAATATATGGTTTTAAATTATATGTAGTTCCAATTTTATAATTATTGTAAATTAATTTTATCAAATTGTAAATATTATGTAAAAAATTGTTGCAGTACGCCTGAAGATGAGGCATTAAGATTATATATATCATAATGGAAGATGTGAATTTTCGCTGATTTACAAATTGGAATAATATAGACCAAGTCTTCCAGTAAGTTATAAATTATCAAAAACTATTATTCAAGCTTACTTGAGTCCACAAGGTTCCGTTTAAAGATTTCATGTTTTACTTACTATGGCTATTTCATCTGTTTTTCTTTTCGGCCTATTAGATAAAAAGAAATGTAATTTTTTCTACAATATTCATTTGACGTTTCGCAATCGTACATGCATTTTTTTTTTATTTATTTATTAAAGGCTGAATCTTAACTTTACAAAAAAAGAAAGTTAGTAGGAAGTCTGAAGTGGAAAAAACAAATAGAAAAATTGAAAGAGGATTGCAATAGAATACTGAACTTTTTTAAAACCCACTTCCATCAAGGCTGGGGAGCTGATAGAAAAATAATGTTTGCAACCTACAGAACAATAATACGACCAAAACTTGACTATGGATGCATCGTGTATTCCTCAGCATGTAACAGTCTCCTGAGCAAACTGGACTCCGTTCAGAATTTGGCACTGAGGCTTTCTACCGGGTAGTTTAGAACAAGTCCCATATCAGCGTTATTAAGCGAAACGGGGGAATTGCCACAGCAACAGAGAAGGAAACTGCTAGTGCTCCGCTACGCGGTGAAAATTTACAGTATGCCAGACCACAACATTTTTAACATTCTAGAGAATGACAATACCAATAACATTGAACCTCACAGATCGGAGTCACTGAAGGACAGAATCACACAATACCTCAACGAGTTCCCCCTTCCCTTACCCAAAGATCTTGTTCCCCTGAAACTAGCAGATACTCCGCCATGGGCAATCCCATTGATTAAGACTGAGCTCGAGCTAACCAGGCTTACACAGAATACCCCACACGAAACAGTAAGATTCAGATATCATGAAATGACTGAAAACTTTTATGCTAACCACGAATTGATTTTCCCCGATGGGTCTAAGGATGAAAACGGTGTGGGATGTAGCATGGTGGCCAGAACAAGTAAAGACAAATGGAAGCTAAGCAATGCAAATTCGATTTTAACCAGCGAATCAGTAGCAATACTAAAAGCGTATGAACATATTAATGACTGCACTTTAACACGTTCACGCCGGGGCCGTTTTTCATTTGTTTTGCTATGAGGCGGCGCTGAAATTAAAATCGCGCTTCATCTGGCGGCTAATAATTCAGAATAATAATTCAGAACACAATCGAATGCGTACCGCCGGTGACCCGCGCCGCCCGATAAGACAGTTTAGTGCGGGTCACCGGTGGCCCGCGCCGCCCGATGAGACAGTTTAGTGCGGGTCACCGGTGGCCCAAGCCGCCCGATGAGACAGTTTAGTGAACGTGTTAAGTAATTACAAATGTTCACATTTTTTTAAAAAATGACTTCAACGATTGTGATAAAACACCGGTTTGCCCTTACACAATGCCTGAATAATAACTGATTCTAATTACCACCTTCTGAGGGGGGTGTTTATTGTGTCTTTGAATTATGCCTGATAGATTATGATGATGATAGATGAAGTCTGGAAGGTAAAATACATGGGTGAAAAGGAGTATTAAAGGAATATACATACAACAATACTAAAAGCTTCTAAGGTAAATAAAAATATAATTGTTGACTAGATAATAAATATAAACATGCTAATTAATTGAGAAAGAAAAGAAAATTTGAAAATAAGCTGAATAATAAAATATAAAGAAATCTGGCCAAGCATTGGAAATAATCTAAAGCTATATACAATTAAATAAATAGTAGTGAAAAGAAAATACATATAAACTTCTAGCAATACAACCAAAAAAAGAGAAAAGAAATTATACTTTACCGAGAGATAAGGTGGTTAAAAAATATCTAACTACTGGAGGATAAATACAGAAAATAACTGGTGGAATTGGTAGTGTCCTGAATAACAAATAACAGAGTACAATTTTTTAATGAAGAACTGGTGATAAATGGTGAGAAAATGATGATAATTAAGCAGTGAAAATTGGTGAAAGATACGGTGAACATGAGATAATTACTATCAGCTGGAGATAAACTCCCCCTTATCACTCCAAGGAGGTCCAGTGAAGTTATTTTTTGTTCTTCACGAAGTTGGTTTAAGTTGATAAAACATAAAAATACAATATACAATTCTAAATTTGGGAAGAAGGAAAGGTAATAGGATTGGTGAGTGTAGGAATTTAATATATTGAATGCTAGGCTTTTTACAACACCATATATCAATATATTACTAGATATCGCTTAACATCACTTAGATCTTAAAGTCAAAACCGGGCTTACATGCCGAAACCTCTTTTACGTTAATGGAGAACCCACCTCTAAATGGTTTATTCTGAAGAATCTTTAATATAAATATTTTAAAAATAAAATAAATCATTGTTACTAACATCTTTTAATTACCCCTTTATTATTATATTTTTTAAATGCGTATCTTAAATAATAATTTGACTTTCAATATTTTTTCCGAGCCTCTTGTTGTCCTCCCACTAATTTACAGCCTCGTTTTTTTTTAGAGAAGCCTTGCAATATTCTGAGGAAACGTTGACGTGCCAAAGCATTGCGAAAGATGCTATGTAACCATGGTATATTGCAGAAGTAACTGCTACATACCTGCACTGACAGATAGTTATGTCAACAAAGAGATAACGTAGACGATGAGAAATAAAGAAATATATTGTTGGCAATCTATCACGTGTACATTATTAACATAAGGCAGAAAATTTCAATTTTTATACTTCACGTCACAATGTACTCGTGATTTTCCTCGCCGACAGAAGGAACGTATTGCTTCAGGGAACGATAATTGTATTCTCATGCATTAGTTTGTCGGGAATAAGAAATAATGTAATCTGTTCGTCCTTCAACATGAGTCATTGGTATGCTTATAATTACAAAGTGAGATAGAAATAGATGTTATTATGTGATTTAAAAGGGTCATCATTATCGACTGAGCAGTCGATCTCCAGTATTTGATTCGACAGACCTGATGAGGACCTGAATGTCAGGTCGAAACGTTGGCACAAAATATATGCTATTGCACTTATAGTGTTTCATTTGACCGCACTCTAAACCATTTTCTATCACATATACTTCTACGGTCAACTAATTACCTTCATTATGATGTTTTTAGTAGAGGAGTAAATGATTTATTAGAGTTGGGCAAAATTTTATTTAGAGTTATAAATACTAACCACTAAGTGCCAATGCTTTCGCTTGATTTCTATGACAAATAATAACAACATTTGTAGTTAGTTATGATTACATAAGTATGTTTTGATAAAATGATACAGAATGATAAAATATTAGAACATGAACTTATTTCAAATAAAAATAAAAATTGTCTTTTCTTATTAGATTTATTTGCAAATGAGATATAGTAAACGGCTATTATATGCAGCTTACGATCTGTTTTTAGAAAACAAATTTCATTATGAGTGAGGAGATATTTAAAAGCACAAATAAATACTATTCTTTACACTTAACGTAAAGAATTCGGTATCAAAAGCATGCTTTCATTACATGTTAAGACTTAATGTGATTTAAGAGGACATTTCTGTTTGTCACTCTCAAATTTTTGTGTCCAGACCCAACTAAAAATTTTCGATCAAGTAAAGTACCAAAAGAAAGAGAAAAATCTATGTTCTACCGAAATACAATACAAGTGTAATTAACTAAAATAACAGATAATTCCCACTTTTAAATTCAAGGGTGTTAGATGCCATGAAAGAGATCGAGCTTCCTTCTTGGAGATATCAGACACAGGAGCTAGTTTCGGCCTGGCCGAAGATTCGACCAATTTTTGGCCGAAACCGAAACTGCGGCCGAAACTGGCCGAAACCGAAACTTCGGTCAGTCACTAATTTGTTCTAATCCGGTTATAGGATCGGTCCTCACACTTAAAACGATACAGCATTCATAAGGGCGTTGATTCCATTTAACCAAAAATGACATAATGGTACAATACAAAAAAAATATCCTATTCGTCTATTTATATATTTCAATTATTCAATTTCAGACTCTTCTTAAACTTGATCCTTAATCTTTTACAACCTCTTCACTGATTTTCTGTTGATTATGAAATTTAAAGGATACAAAGGAAAGCTCCGTCCGTGAAAGAAAGCCAATTTTGAGAAAAACGCATTCAGGGATATTTCACATATAGGTAAGTGAAAGTAAAAAAGGTTTTTCAGAAGTTAACTATGAATAAGGAATTCTCTCCAGGTAATTCCTCGACCATAAGTGGGTCATCAGCGTATTATTCGTCATTTTATAAATTGTGAACATATTTTTATGGTGAATTTCGGTAAAAAATCTTTGCCTCAGGACTTTATCAGAACTGAGGTCAATAGAGAAGAATGAGATATTTTGCAGCTTTTATTGGTATAAAAAGCTTTTATTGGTTTAAAAATTTTGCAGGGTTTAACTGGACTGGTTGAGTGTTGACTATTCTTCTAGCAGGCTTGTAGTTGTACACATATATCCCAAAAAAATCTAAATACTTGCCGTAGTATGTGTAATATAATTCGCGCAATGTGCCTAACCACCTAGGATTCCTACCTAGAAGGTGCAGCCTATTTTCAAATAAATGTGTCAGTTGGCTAACAGGGTTTTGCATAAATATTATAGAATTTGTAATTTATAAGAAATGTGTAATTCATCAACCACTATATGACGCCTTAATTGCATTTCCTTGAAGAAAAGGACTGACGGATTTTTTTAACCAGCACGCTTCATTTATGGACGGCATAAAGTCATTATTTTACAATCCATAACTGAACTAATTTCCTGTTATATGATTCTTTACACCCGCTACGCCCTTCCAGAGATTTGCATAATATGATGTACCGAACTAATTAGTTAGACGATCACTGTAATCTCATTTTATGGTCAACTCCTTTTATTGATGAATAATTACTTTAAAGTAGGATGGCAATCAAGTTTCTCTAATTAAAAACTTTTATGAAGTAGGTGAAGTAGCGTTACAGTAAACTTTATTACAGGTGCTTCGGCATTATAAAGGCTTGTACGGTAAAGTCGATGAATAAAGGTCAATAATAAAAAATGATTCATGAGTAAAGAAGGACAATGATATCATAAATATAATATCATTATACACCTAATATCCAAATAATTTATTAACTATTCTAATTTATTTAGAGGTGAAAATTTTTTTTTTGAAACTTCTTCTTCCTAGTATGTGGTTCTGTAGGAGGGCTAAAAATAGGTAAAAGTATGAGTAATGATAACATTAACTATAGATAGTAAGAATGAGAAAAAATAATAGGAAAATATCCAACCAGTTATATTTTTACATGGCATAAGCATAAGGAGTTCTAATAAACACAATGGAGAATGATTAATTAATAGTGTAATTAATAATATGATAATTTAGACAGTTATGATTGTATAAGTATGTTGAGATATAATGATACGGAACGATTTTAGTACATGAACAAGTATATAAACTAATTTTTTAAACTTAAATATTAACATCAAACAATTTTTTTTTGCTTCATAAATTTAAATGAAAATGAGATACAGTAAACTACTATTATATGCAGCAAATGAAACATAGTAAACTGGTATAATTATAACTAAATTCGCATGTTTAGGCATGAGAGAAAGTAGTAACAAGCATCACATTATCCAGGCCTTGTTTCAGGAGAGGAAGTCCCCCATTCAACTCATTTTCGGTCGCTTCTTATGAGGTATTTTAGTTGTGGCCATGTCGCTTATAAGTCTCTGTGCAATTTAATATGAAAGCCAAAGCGAATACCATTATTTGATAGCATAATGGAACAGGACGCTTATAGACAATTTCTTGACACAGAACTATGAATCCGTGGATCACTTAAACCTGAGTGGGAACTAGAGAGAGAGCTCGAACAGAGTAGAAGAGAGAACAGAGTAGAAGAGAGCACAGAGTAACACACTGACCTCATGAAGACGAATATTTAGCAATGTAAACAAACAAAAATCTAAAAATTCGCTATGATGAACACTCCATCAACTGACGATGTAAGCTTGTGGAAGCATACTATGAAGCTGTTAAAACATCGAAAAAGTGTCAGTAGCCCTGCAAAAGAAGATGGTATGTACATGGTTCGTGTTAGGCATAGGAAAATCTATGTGTTAAAAAATAACATATTCAATACAAAATTGTTATTAACATTAATAAATAAAAAATATTTTATGACCATCTCAATTCAGTGTTTACTCCACTCACAGGCTTAATAGAGACAGAAAATGAATCCTTAGTACTTTATACTCTAGATATAAACCGTTATAATTGACTATTGGAATCCTAACTGTTTTAATTGCTATGTTTTAAATTATACTGTTATTTTAACATATTTCATTATTAATAAATTTTATCTACATTTTTCTTCCCTATGTTACGTATATAAAATAATATTAGCTCTCTTTATTATTATATATCTTACATATTACTCATTTTTTTTCCCCTGATGAAGACCCACATGTTTGGTTTGAACCGTTGGCTATTTAAATAAAGCACAACTTTTTCATTGAAAATCCGGACTATTTATTATCCGCGATGATACTTATAAACCTGCTTGATTAGGTGTTGTATGTGTGATTAAATACTCTTATAAAAAATATATTTATATATAGTTTCCTATAATATTTATAAAAATCAATAAATTTTATAAAAACTGGTACAACATAAAGGAGACTTGCGATCAATCTGAAACTGTTGCTGAATGTATGGGTAAACCTACGCCTTCTCTCACCTATGTTGGATTTCTTATCCCCAAGACAGATTGAGATGGATGGTGTTAGCTGTTGATCGAATATGGCAGTGCCTGAATAAATCTTGTGAGAGGGAACTATACATTTTATCCTAGACCGCACTTTCTTTCTTTCTTTTTTTTATATAACATTATGAACTTTGATTACGTAATTCAAAAAGACGCTATGCGATTTGTTGAACAAGATTTTTGCGGAGTACAAGATCTTCAAGGCGGGAATTGCTCTAGCGCCCTTTTTACTACTTTTGTGGAAAGGCTGTACTACACGGATCATCCACCGTAAGGATTGTACATATTGTTTGTGGGAAAAAGGTTGCTCCATTTCTTTCTTTCGCTATCTCTTTTGTTTCTTTTAGTATTATATTCTTTATAGCATTCTCTCCATCCTTTGTAACATTTACTCTTCCTTCTTCAGTTCTTATACAACGAACTTCTTTTTTCCTACAGTTCTTTCTCAGATCCCCCTCTTTTTGTTATAAATTTTCGAATCGCTTTCGGCATCTTCAACGTCTGTCTTCTCGTGGAAGACGATGCCAATAGTATACATTACTGAGAATAATACTATACATATATTAGTATACGTATTAAATCTGTGATTTAGGTATTATATTACAATCATCTGTTATATCTCAGCTAATGTGTTTAGATATCTTCTTTTTTTTTTTTTCCTTGTTTAAGGACAAGTCGACCATTAAGGCCATCATCGTCCAACTCTTAAAGTACTTTTTGTTACTGGAACAATTGAGATTAATTCTTAATTAATGCTGGTTCGGTTTAAAGTATCATATTTTTTTTTTTTTTTTTCCGAAAGTATTATTTCTATTAGATATTAACATTGTTATATTATTTTTAAATGACATTAATAATTTTTGTGGCCCTTAAAAATTGAAGTAACTTTGATTTGATAGAAGTATCGTTTTCTACATGTTCATTCATTTGTTGTAGCAGTTTATGTTCCTCTCTTTGTTTCTGATAAATCAAGCATTCATCCAACACATGAATATCTTTGAGCCTTTTATTAAAATTCCTTATTTTTCAAACGTTTAACTATTCAATTACATTTTGTCTATCAATATTGTTAGAACTTCAATATTGATTCCTTTTTTACAGGGGAACACGATTTTTCTATGCAAAAGTACACACATGCATATATATACATCGCTCGTCCAATGCAAGATGGGTCTTACTCAAAATCGCATTTTATTTTTTACAAATTGTCTTCCGATTTCTCTCTCTGCAAGAACGCTTATGGTCTGCTATGTTATAGATTCGTAGAACATCTTAACGTATAAAGCAGGCGACGAATATGAAACGAAAGGAAAAGAAAAACTTGATTGGTCTTCTGAAAAATCTATTATTAAAGGTAATTGTTGGTTTTCCATGTCTTGAAGGACTTTAGATTCAAACTATTTTCAGTTAGCACTAGGCATCATTCTTACTAAAGGTATTAATGATGAACTGATTAGTTCTTCGTAAAATCTTAGTTATTAAAAAGTAACTTTATCACTTGGAAATATTCCATAATATATATTAGGAAAAATCACTATCATGACTTAAATCTGTAGATAACGTCTAACTATTGATTTCTCTTAGGATCCCCATAATATAAAAATTAATTAAAATTTATAATTTCATTACAAGGGTTTAAATTTTCCTAAATAAAATATAATAACATTAATGTACAAGAAAACGCGTAAACATATATTAATATTGACGATTATGGTTTATATATAACTTTGATAGACAGTTTGGTTCTATATTGAATTGCTTAATCTGGCTGTTTAACCTTCTGAATTAGTCACACCTAAAATCGAGGCCTTGTTGAATTGATTTTTCACGCCCCGAAACGGTAGTTTCGTCCCGTCTAAGGCAAATCGCGCTAAGAATTTTCATGAGGCATGATTATCTGTTAGTTTTCCTCTGAGTAATGATCCGTTTTAAGGTTAATAATTAAAAAAAAAAAAAAATTGAACCAGGAAATTAATCGACCAACGATAATATTTTGATAACTGATTGAAGAATTCGCATTTTCTTCTTTCCTCCAAATAAACTTAAAATCTATTGTTACTAGATTTCATTAAAACCGATTTATGACTTATTGGACAGATTATTTTGTTTTTGGATTAGAATTAGAAAGATCTACATTTTGTCTTTCGAAACACAGGATAATCTAAAAACCATCTCTTTTTCAATTGTAATCTTAAAACCTAATATGTAAGATAGAATTACAAACTCAGCTTTTACCACGATTGCTTATAGCTCGCTTGCTAAATAAAATATCAAATACCTTAATAAATATTTTTTATATATTACATATAATATGTATATATCATATTTATATCGGTATAGAGGGACAATCATTTCCTTCTTAATAGCAGAACAACCCAATTTTATAAATAGTATAACTGTTCATTTAATATTATTGAACTTTTTTCTCAAAACTCCAAATGCGATAATAAAATATTACACCAAAAACTTCTTTATATAACAGAAAGACAACTATGTACAATAGTGTTGACTCTATTAGATAATAATAATAATATAGAATTGTTATATATGAACATTTTCGTAAGTCTGGAATAGGAACAAGAGACACCATATGACGATTTCGTCACCGCGCCATTTTCCTCAAGTTTCAGCATTCAAGTGCAATATCCTGTCCCAACTGTCTTGGATTACCCTGTGATGTAACTTGTGGTGAAAGCCGTCATCAGCGAGCTTATCTTGATCACCTGTATTTTTCACATTTACTTTCAAGTGGTCATTAAATTTTTAAGTGTCAAATATCTTCTTACCTTCTTCAAATATTACAAGTTACTCAATGCAGATTAGAATGTATGTTTCTGTTGTTGCAATGATCATTGTTAGACGACTTTAAGGCAAATTTAAAAGATTATTCTCACCCTTGTATCCCTAGGATTCTTGCAATGTGTCCCTCTTTAAAATTAGCGCGATAAATCAAAATTGATGGGATGAGGCCTCAAAAAAAAAAAAAAAAAAAAAAAAAAAAGGATTTCCATTCCTCAGTCTTATTACTAAGGCATGATGATACACTTCGGATCGTGGATGTAACGTTCACTTTGTAACGTCACGGATTTAATTAGAATTAGTGGGTCAGGTTACAGTCATTCCATTGATTGTTTTTATTGAGGTTAACCAAATGTTCTTTTTACCAACTTATACTAGATTCATCAACCAACTATTCAGCTGTACTATTTTGCATTTTTTATCAACATATCCGGATGATAATTGGTAGCGTATATAGCAATATTTTTACTATAAGAATAGAGTAAATACAATTTTTTAGTTTCTTTTCCAGATACAAGGTAGTTTAAATTATTATATATATGTATGCATTTATTCGCCTGTTTGATGATTACGTTCCTGTTTCTCATTCCGGCACCAATTCATTCATATCACTTTGATCTTGACGAATTATTAAGATCATGAAGATACTATTTTATACATTGGACTAAGAGGGTAAGAAAAATCCAATAGATGAGTATATAATTCGGGTCTAGAAGAAAATATTTCTGTTTGAAGAGTGGCACCATTTCTGAGGTCCTGCTAAAAAAAAATTCTAATGGATGTCAGGTAACACTGGTTTATAGATTTATCATTTATAAAACATTCAGTTCTTGAGACTATATTGTTCAAAAGGATACCAATAAGGGGACCAAATTAGTCTCAATAATACATTTTTATTATTATTATTATTATTTATTATTTATTATAAAAAAAAAATAAAAAAAAGTGTATTGTTGAGACTAATTTGTTCCCCTTCTTGGTATCCTGTTGTTATAGATTTATCTTTTATAATCAAGGCATTAAAGCTCTAAAAGGGGTATTGCTGGAAAGTTTTTATTTTTGGCATTCCCTTGTTTCCGAGTTTAACAGCAAAAATTTTCTTTTTTTCCATTCCTAGCTGATTTTCACGAAAAATATTTTTGATCCATTCATCAATGAAGAGTGCATTTCCTAAAATAGTTATATTCTGTTTGTAAAGAAAGTAGTTCCCAAGTAAAGTAGTTGTTAGAAAAAAATGATTTTTCTATAAATTATTGATTTCTTATTTAATTAAATCGTTATTGAAAATTTAAAGTTCCTAAACTCAGTTACATCACCTGACTCTGGCTTGCTATGAAACTGCTTATATATATATACATATATATATATAAAACTGCAGTGACTACGCCAGGAGGTATTGTTTCCACGTTTAATCTACATACGGTCAATATATTAACCATGCATATAATATATGATACAAATATATAAGTGGGATATCCCTAAAAAAAGACTTTATACTATACTTAAAATAATAATTTGTGTATTTATTTAAAAAATTGAAGAGGAAGTCAGGACATTCCTTAGTGGGAATATAAAGTAGTCTTAAGTAGAACGAAAGTTTCTGAACTAACCAATATCTTTAAAAATTATCTACAATAACAATTATTACATACAATAATGTCTCGTAAAATAGTCGCAATGACCTCCTGATGGTCGATTTAAAGAATAACAGTCAATATTTATTTTTTCCCTTCATTATGCAGCGTAATCTTTTAAAGCTAACGTTGAATGGCCGCTAACGGTGATTAGACTGCTAGATTACGTAATAGACCCGATCTGTTTACCAACATGCCGGACCTTGAGTCGTAAACCTGCTCTACTAGATTTTAGTGACTCGCTGTAAAAACTAATGACATGGAATACTGACACACCTTCAAGCCGTATTTTTTATGTAGGTTCGATGATAGCAGATCACTTTCTCCTATTATTAAATGATGCGAAACTTCGTATTAAAGGAAAACGGAGCTTTATTGTTTTAAAAATAGGAACATGATAGCGGCACAAGGACTATAGCATCTAATGCACTAGATGATAAGGCAGCAAGCGAATAGTTTTTTAATGTTTTCCAAAGGATAAGAGACGAATCACTAAGCGGGTAAACGTCTTCTGTAAAACGAAACTTCGAGGATTTTATTTTGTTTGATCTTGAGAATTAGGGTTTCATTGAAATTCTTTTGAGAGAGATATATCAGCAAAACAAGTTGGTTTTTGTTGGCATCAATAATGTATCTATTATTATTTATTCATATGTGATAGTTAATATTCTGGTCTTAGTGAATATATTTAGTTATAAAACGATATCAGTTCATATAGCCGTAAAATGAAATGTTGCTCGTTTTTTATTTTTTATGTGCTATAAAATGATTAAATAATTTATTTCATTTTCTATTTTTGTTAGGTTAAATTATGTTTTGTTTGTTGATTACGGAACGAAACACTTTTACCTTATATTATCACATTCCATTCTGCATATTTTTAATATAGAAATCAAATATTGAAGAGAAAAAATACTTGTGAGGTAGTTTTGAATTTAATATTATCCTTTGTTGGAATGCTGAAAATATATAATTTAAATTTGAGTGGGTTTGTTATTGTATATAACACCTAAATTTAGCTTATGAACAAAATAAATAATTGCATTTTATTAAATTAACCTATAATGCACAAAATAAAATTGAATAAATTATGACGTGCAACACACTTTCCTTCCCCCTTCTCTCAAAGCTGGATTCAAGGAGATCCCAAACTTTTTCTCTCTACTATATAGAGAGCCAATGGAGACCTAGACCGATTGGTAGAAGAATTTATTTTAAATAATACATTTTACGCAGGTCGATAGTTTCATACCTTTTATCCATATAAAGTAAGACTATTAAATAGTATATTATAACTTAGATTGATTAACTAATTGCATTTTTAAAATATTTTTCTATTACCTAGGGCAGTCAGCTAGTCATTCCAACCTGTGATACGTGGTATTGAAAAACACCTACAATTGATAAAATACAGGTACAGATAAAATTTATGTTCTTTAAAGAATAATTTGTTTTCGTAACTTTTTACTTTCACTTACCTATATATGAAATATATAGTAAGTGGAAGTATTGCGATCGTGAAAAATTTCGACTTCCGGTTTTCAACGGAAATACACGTTTTGGGGTCCCCTGAGTCCAATTAACCAAGTCCCGTGAAATGGTCTGTATGTGTGTGTCTGTGTGTGTGTGTGTGTGTGTGTGTGAACAGACTAGCTCAAAAACTATAGACCGTGCGAACCTGAAATTGGGTATTTAGTGTATGTATATGCCCGCGATGTGACAGCAAAAATTTCATCAAAATTGCTCAAAGGGAGGGGGTACTTTATTTAGTAACTTTTTAAGTTTTTTTCGATTTTCTCAAAAACGGCTCTAACGATTTTGATTAAACTGAGTATTTGATCTATTTATATGCCCGAGATATGACTGTAAAAATTTCATCAAAATTGATTAACCGGAGGGGGGACTTTACTAAATAAATTTCGTATTATTTTCACGTTTTTTTTTTTATTTACTCAAAAACGGCTTTAACGATTTTGATCAAACTGGGTATTTGATTTATGTATATGCCAAAGAGGTGATAGCCAACATTTCATCAAAATTGATCAACCGGAGGGTGGACTTTACTTAATAAATTTTGTATCATTTTCACGTGTTTTTTTTATTTACTCAAAAACGGCTTTCACGATTTTGATCAAACTGGGTATTTGATGTATGTATATGGCAAAGATGTGATAGCCAACATTTCATCAAAATTGAACAACCGGAGGGGGGACTTTATTTCATAACTTTTTTTCCAATTTTTCGATTATCTCAAAAACGCCTTTAACGATTTTCATCATATTCGTCGTGTTTAATGAAAATTAGGTGTTATTTAATATCAGGTAAGCGCTATCATTATTCAAATGTTCTGAGCTAATGAAAACAAAAATAAGAAAAATTAGTAACTTTGAGGAGTGGCATTAAGAAAAAGCATTAATTTCTTATCTAAGTGAGTTGGTAAGTGAAAGTTGTGTGTTGCGCGCACGCACCAGATTTTTTTCTATGGTTTTTACTGTAGAAACGTATTAGTTGTGCGTGATGTAAAAAATAAACCAACAATGTTTATCACGTATGAAAATGTTGCTTGTAGATTTTATTTTCGGCACACCTTGATATTTTTATTTTATTTTATTGGGCCCTTCCCTTAAAACGTCTGCCAATGGCTGGCCTAGGAAAAACTTTCAACATATGCATTATACTTAAGTTCTTGACTTCCACGTACGGCTTGGAATTTTTGACAATTACCATTGTGGTGTCATTCTACAATTTAACAACTTAAATCTGTAAAAATATTATTCATCTGCTATTTATAACGTCAATCTACTTATATAATTTAAATTTTAATATTTTCAACAGTGAATATAAATATATAAATTTAATTTATTCTTATAAAACTAAATCAGTTTTGAATCTTTTATTTTTCGTTTTTCTTGGTTACATGTTATATATTTTCAAATTGAAGTTAATAATATTAAAAATAAAATAATTATGAATAATAATAAAAATCATCTTGCATGGAAGAAAATTGGTTTACGGGGAGAACCCCCATACAAATGGAATTTACTAATACTTAAAAAATAATAAAAAATTAAAATTAATTAGGTAAAAAAAAAAAAATAACTGTATTAGGTAACTTCATATTTTAAATTTGAAGCTGTTGGAATAAGGAGGGAATAAAACAATATCAAAAAATCATTTTTGCTCTTTCTTATTATCTTCTATTAACTTTTAAAATCAAAAGAAGGTAATATACTCATTTGAGATCTATCCAGAGGAGTATAAAATGGATTTTAGGTGTATGAGAAGTGCACAAGTTCTGCTGAATAATTTGGAGGATCGGTTTCGCTACTGGAGAGAAAATTAACTCAAAAGTAGTAAGATAATCAAGATTAAAGGTTATTATTATTCAAAAATAAGAAGACTAAATAAGACCTCTAACAGAATGAAGGAGGTACAAAATTTAAGTAGATAGGGTCTCAAATTTTCTTTTATTGACCTTTATACAGTCAAAGTCATATTGTATACATGTTGACTTTTCGCTCGACTAAGAGCATTTTTAACACTAAAAATACCAAAAACAAGGGAAAATCACAGCTTTGTAGTTACATTTTACAATTAAAAAACTAAATAATATTTATACGAACATGAAAGATAATATCCTAATTATGAAGAAAAAAAATTTAGTATATAATATACCATATTCTAATTGTGAAAAATCTTATTTGGGCCTTACAGGATGCAAGTTGAAAACCAGACTGTTGTTTGGAAACCAAACAACACATATATAGTTTTAAACCCACATCGAAAATCAAATCAGCCCTAGTAGAACTCCAAAAAAGTACTAACCATGTATTTAATTTTAAAAACACAAAAATAATTTGCTCGCAAAAACATAGGAAAAAACGAGAAATGTTAGAAAGCATACATATAAATAGAAGCATTAACAATTTGGTCAATACTAGGAAGGAATGTTCAGAAATAACCAAATTTTATGGTAACATTATAAATAAGTTTTAAATTTTGATAATAAGATCTTATAGTTTAATCTAGGTTTTGTCTTCATTTTCATAATCAAAAATATGTTTGTACTTATATTTGTATGTGTATTTATATAATTAATGAAAAATGTCAATTATAAAGATTAGACAGTATAAATTGTTATAGGTATATTTTTAACCATATTTTTTTTTTGAACTGTGATCTTGCTGTTTTCTATTTAGTTTTTGTTAATTGCATGCTTGAGTAGAATTTTTATTTAAATTTAATGTTTTCTTTTAAATTATCTGCATTTAATTAAACACACCATTGTATGTCATTCTTTGTTCATATTTTTAATACCACCTAGTTATTACTCTAGCTTGATGCATTAACAACATAATGATTCCTCAGGATATATATTTTTTTCAGCACCAATGTAATGTAATGCAAGTAACATTACTCTTTCTATTTCTTATAGTAGTTTAAAATTATTTTACCTCATCAAACATAGTTTTTAAAAAAAATTTATATTTATGATTTTTAATGAGTTTGTTGATAAATTGGTAAGGTTGATTTTCTATATTTTATTGCTGTTTAGTCATAATGTTTTTTAATTGTAAAACGTAACTACAAAGCTGTGATTTTACCTTATTTTTAGTCTTGAAAATGCTCTCAGTCGAGCGAAGCGTCAACATTAATACAATATGACTTTGACTGTATAAAGGTCAATAAAAAAAATCAATAATTAAGGCCTTATCTGCATAAATTTTGAACCTCTGTTATTAGGTATGAGAACGTGCCTATTTGTTTATGAAATAGGTATATAATATCTTCAAGTATATAAAATCAGAAAAAGCTTACTACTTAATCAACTCGCTGTAAAGTTATCATGAGATATGAGTTATGGGATAAACAATACAATACAATAAGGCTTAACGGACCCGAAGGCCCGACGCCGACACCACCAATCGGTCCCTACATACCTCCATCCACCTACCACTGTCCAATCCCAAATTCACAAGATCTGCTTTCACCGAATCTTCCCACCTTCGCCTAGGCCTACCCCTCGGCCGTTTTCCAGTCGGCAAAGCGTTTATCAATCTTTTAGGAATTCGTTCACTACTAAGACTCGTCATTTTGCATGCCCACTTTAGCCGACGCGCAGTTATAGACTCGATTACATTTGCCGGGTAAAGCTCACGCAATTCTGCATTCTGTAGCCGTCTAAATTCTCCTGTTGACTCATCTTTCTTCGGCCCGAATATTCTACGCAGCACTTTATTTTCAAACACCATAAGGCGTTTCTCATCCCTTACTGTAAGCGGCCATGTTTCACAACCGTAAAGAACAGTCGGAAGAATTATAGTTTTGTAAATCCTAATTTTTAAATTTCGGGATAAAAGGCGTGACCCAAGTAATTTTGCAACCGAGAAATAACAAGCATTTCCCGCCTTTAATCTAGCCTTAATTTCCTCTTCGATTTCGTTTTTTCTAGTTACAGTAGATCCTAAATATCTAAATTTCTCAACGGCTTCGAATATTTCCTCTTCTACTTCAATATCGCCAAAATTGTCACCGTTTCTACAACTAACCATATATTTTGTTTTTTCCGTATTTATTTCTAGCCCTACTTCTTTTCCGGCTTCCATCAATGCTTTTGTATTTAGTTCTATCGTTTCCACGTCGTCGCCAAGCAAAACCAAATCATCAGCGTAACCGAGTACGGATATATTTCCCCCCAGATTCAAACCCTTTCCGGTATTTATCACCTCCCTAATGACATATTCTAGAGCTAAATTAAATAAAACAGGGGATAGCGAATCCCCCTGTTTCAAACCAGAGTGAACCTCGAACTTCTCAGAAAAATAACGACCGATTCTTATTTTATTGAACGTTTCGGTCATACACATTTTTACTAAGTTTACTAACTTCTTCGGTATTCCTAGTTCAGTCAGGATGTTATACAGTTTATTGCGGTCTATTGAATCATAAGCCTTTTTAAAGTCGACATACAGTTGATGAACAATACCATTGTATTCTAATTTTTTCTCTAATATTTGTCGGAGGGAGAATATTTGGTCTACGGTAGATCGGTTCCGTCTGAAACCACATTGATAATCTCCGATAATTTCCTCGGCGTATTCGGTAATTCGGCTAGTCAGTATTGACGTAAATACTTTATAGCAGACCGGAAGTAGTGAGATCCCACGGTAGTTATTAGTGTCTGTCCGCGACCCCTTCTTGTGAATCGGTATAAGTATAGACTCTTTCCATTCTTCAGGTACTTTCTCATACTCCCAGATCTTTTTAATCAAAAGATGTATTTTTGAAATCCCAGCTTCCCCACATGATTTGATTAGTTCGCTAGGAATATTATCCGTCCCCGCTGCTTTATAGGATTTTAATTTTCCGATAGCTATTTCGACTTCCCCTATACTCGGTTCTTCTAATAACGGTTCAGCACTTTGAAATTCCAAAAGTGGTGATAGACGGGTATTTTCTGGATTCAAAATACTATCAAAGTGCTCTTTGAACTTCCTTACTACGTCTACCGAATCCGCTATATGTTATTATTATTATCCCTAATACCAGTCGTAACTGGTCCTAGAAGTTTACGTGATAAATTTATGCCTTTATACATATCTCTAATGTTATTTTGGATTCCATTATTTTCTATTTCTATTATTTTGTTTTTGAGATATTCTCTTTTTTTATTTTTAAGCAATTTAGTCGTTTCGTTCCTAATGCCTCGAAAGTAGGCACGATTGTCTTCGCTAGGATTATTTAAAACTTTGAGTTTAGCGGCTTTTCTTTTCTCACACGAGTTTAAACATTCTTCATCGAACCATGGTTTATTCTTATTATTTTCCCTTTTGCCCAGACACAAATTACTGACCTCTTTAATATTATCCCTAATCCCTTCCCACAGTTGATCAATGTCTTCACCATTCTCTGTCGATGGTTCTAATACATCAAATCTATTCTTGAGTTCAATTTCAAATTGTTTTTGAATTTTAAGTTTTTCCAGATTAAAATATTCGGTATGAGATCCGGTTTCTAAACTTTTTTTTATTGAAAGTCTTTGCCGAACTTTAGCGACTACTAGTTCGTGATCCGACCCGCATTCCGCCCCTCGGTACGACCTAACATTAATAACACTATTTTGCCACCTATGCTGCACCAAAACGTGATCGATTTGATTTCTTGTTTGTGAATCCGGTGATGTCCAGGTATATTTGTGAATATGTTTAAAAGTTGTACTTTTGATTATTAAATTTTTAGAAGTAGCAAAGTTAATCAATCGGATTCCGTTATCATTACTAATTTCGTGTAAACTTTCTTTTCCAATTGTCGGATAATATATTTCTTCCCTACCCACCTTTGCGTTAGCGTCTCCTAAAACTATCTTCATGTAATTTCGCGGTAATTTATCGAAGACCCACTCTAGTTTATCGTAAAATTCCGACTTAACTTCGTCATCGCTGTCTTCGGTCGGAGAATGTATGTTTATTAACGCGATTTTAAACCACCGCCCCTGAAATACAGCTACTGATATCCTGTCCCCGAAAAATTGAACGTCCCTCAAAGCGGATATCAACCTATTCCTAATCAGAAACCCAGTGCCTAAACAATAAATTTCGCACCCGCCGTACCAAATTGTGTACTTACCTTCTCTTAAAGAGCCCTCCCCCGGCCAGCGTACCTCTTGCAGCGCCACGATATCTATACCGTACCTCTCAACCTCATTCGAAACCGATTTTAACCCACCCGCTGTATTCAAACTTCTGACGTTCCACGTCCCTAATACTAAATCTCTTAATTTCAACTTTCGCCATGATTCCCCTAAAGCAGTCCCCACCCGGAGACCCGAACGGGGGACTAGTTTACCTCCGGATAATGAGCGTTTTACCTTAGGAGAATCCATGACTGTTTGTGGTGTTTGGGTGAACTAAAAAATGTGAGTAGGGCGTTCAAACCTACGCCACACCCTCCAGCAAGCCTGGGGGGGCGCTCTCATTGTTGGTCAGCGAGTCCTACGGACTTAGCCGGGAGGAACTTCCTAGGAATTTCCACCGACCATCCCCACATCCGCCACCCGTGGGACGCTCCCCATACGCGGTAATGATAAACCGATATTTGAAATAATATCTAAAGGGCTATTTGTTCCGTAACGATGAGAAGAAATGAAATCATTTAGTAATTGAGTGTTTAACCTGTTGGTTCCGCGTGGAAAAAAAAAAAAAAAAAAAAAAAAAAAAAAAAACCTCACATCAATAGCGATACGTGATCAGTTTCTGATTGAGAGCGGTCACAACCACCGTGTCCAATTTAAATTAACAGATTCAATGATAGTACCTCTTCTTTATTTTTTATCCCCCCCTTTTTTTTCTTATAGTTTTAGCTCTTCCCCTGAAGAAAATTTTATTGAAACGGTAAGTGTTGCCGTGATTTTCTAAACGTAAGGCACGCCATATAAAAAACTGTAAACTCATCTAAGGAAGTCGTGAACTATAGTCTTGCTGATACTTTTTAATGTTCTTTGGGATAAATTGTTAAATTAATCATCTTGTCCCGTTTATTCCTAAGAATGAATGCGCTTGCTCCCCTTTCTTGAAATTTTATTTTTTATCTCTTCCCAAAAAACGGTGCAATCGTAGATAGATTTGATAAAAACAAGGTTCGGGTGTAATACATTGTTTTCAAAACTGGAGAATAAAAAAAAGTTTATAAAAGCACCTTCACTTTACGTTGTAAGCCCATAACATCCTCTCTGACTGTATACATTGATAATATTCCAATTATTCCTGTCGAACAGATTCTCTACCTTGGACTCCATAATGACTTAGGAATACTCATACAAGACCGAAAAGAAAAGAAACTGCTCCCAGATGCCAACATTAACATTTACTAGAAAAAGCCAATTTACATGGCAACAATAAGACATTTCTGGACTCACGGATTTGAACTTTTGGGTTTCACCAAACTATCGAATTTCTCTCGCATCCAATCCTATCTATTTAAAATCCCATATGCTCCCTTTTTGTTCCAAATATAATCACCCATAAATAACTTAATGTTAGAATCCAATGCCAAAAAAAAAAACTTAATGTTCCATAGGTCTCCGATTTAGCCCAAGCTAGATACCAATTTTGTCACAAGAAACATCCGACTGATCCTTACCCACTTGTTTCCAACCTAGCTTCCACGCCTATTCCTGACGATCCAACTGGTCTGAAAAGAAAATGGCTCTCGCAACTAACTTGAGTGGTACCAATGAAGAGCTTCTCAACATAGCTTTTTTACGCAATTGGTCCCTTGTATCACATTTACTTATTGGATTATTTATCATTAATTTCTAAATTTCAATGGAAAAAAAAAATTGTCTCTTCACCATCGCTTATAATTTGAATTTATTAGAGGAAAAAGCCTAGATTTGCGATTTGAGTGGGTTCTCGTAATACTAATAGATAGAATAGTTTGTACTGAGTTTGTCAAATTAAGCTTCTATCATTTGAAACTAGGAAGAAAAATAAAATCTTCATGCAAGTAAGGTGCTTTTCTGAATAACCAATACTTTCACTAGTACTATTTAGCAATAACCAGTGTAATTTGTTACGAATAGGTGTTGACGCATCGACCTATATCTACATTACATTGCCACCATTCCAGGTATAAGTTATAGATCATTGAGATTAAGGTAAAGCAACCAGGAAATTCAACAAAAAAGTTTTTATATTCGAAGAATTTGCATTGAGGGATTCAGTGCTCTTATAATTGGACTCGGAGGACCAATTAAGCGGGGTTAGTTGAAAGGAGAAATTCCTTTTAATATAATGATGGGGGACTTTTAACGTCAAACCCTTTTGTCGAATCTCTCGGAACATTTTACGGCAGCTTTCAATAAGACACCCGTGTCTGGATTAGGGAAGGTCGGAAAGTTCCTTCCGGGTTTTCTTTTAGAAAATTCTAATAATTATTCTTTTGTAAAGCTTTTCGTCAAATTAATTAAAAAAACATTAACCGATTAGCTACACCAAACATAGTTAATCGATGATAGGTTTTGTAGAGTGTGAAAGTAAAAGATGAGATGTTACTTCACAATAGCAAACACAGTAATTGCTGGTTAATGATGTCAACAAAGTGCATTGAACTCAGATATCGTTTGTTTTTCAGTTTATAACAGTTCATGGCTATGGCTATGGCTACATATGGCTAGACTAATATGTATTTGCACTGTCCGTTATTATATTGTGAGTAACAAGGTCTGCCCAAATATACAATATTTTTTTTAAATGGTGAATATACATTTATTGCCATTCCTTACAAACATCAGCCCAACAAATAATAACTACTTTACGGTGCTGTGTTCATTTTCATTTTATATAATAATAATTTTTTTAATACACTAACCCAAAATATGAGTTTAATCATTTTTTTTTTTTTTTAACACAATTATACGTCTTCAATAAATGAATCAAACGCTATTTTTCTATTCGGATATCCAAACTCAAATAACATAAAAAGGCCATACATTTAGTACAAACATTAAATTATTTCAAATTCTCTAAAAATAATGAGAGCTAATTTAACTTGAAAGTTTTTAACTCCTTTAAAAACAAAGAAAGCATATTGGTATATACAGAATATTGGTGAAAAAGTATTTACCGATTTATCGGATAAAAGGTATCATTTCTGACATAAGCAATATCGGAAGTATCGAAATGTCCCTAGTCACAAAAAAAAATATGTTACAAACTGATTTTAAGCATAGAAAGGATTGGGGATATACCCATCTTTGCTGAAAATGCCATTGAAGTACATTGTGATAAGCCTTTAACGAACACCAAAAGTACTTCATGGTAAATAACTTGACCTCCTTAATAAATGGTTTTACTAGGTTGTTACAAAAGTGCTTGTTCTCAAAATTAATTTTATTCAAATGTTAGTACAAAATTTACAAATCAAATTTATTCTTCAAAATACAGGCCATCATTTTCAACTACTTTAACCCATCTTCCAGTCAAAAGTTGTATTTGATGTTGATACCACGACTGAAGGACGACCTGATCTAGGTTCATCTTCAAGGCTTGTATTCCCAGAATTAAACCGCCTGAACCAAAATGCGGCCGTGTTTCGATGCACCACACTTTCTCCTCCACTGCACAAATTTCCTCGGCTGAGGCCTTTGCACTAAAACCTTTTTTTCAATAATGCCTAAGAAGGCCCCGGATGACAAATTTTTCTTCCGACATTTCCAGTGAAATTTAATAAACTGAATGAAAGGTAGGGACAGTTGGCGTACATAGATAATTAGAGGATTAGTTAATGTAAACATTGACATAAGAATTGTATTCGTCAGAGATTAAATAAGGATTAAATTAGAGACCTCAAAGTAAACAACTTGATATGCACTATGACTTTTGTAACAACCTAGTAAGTTACGTCTCCACTATCAAATTTAAATAATTTTACTAGCAATCTGATAAAATCCCTCTACGTCTCAGAAAACATAAGTACTTATATGAAGATATCATTACCATATTAATTAGTACTATTTAGCCCGTGCGAATAATTCACATACCATGTAAATCTATGACCTGATAGCCTTAATGTAAGAACAAGTTAACACACCATATTATAAAGAATCTTTTCTCTTTTTCTCTCTCTATGATCCTTTTTTTACTTTCACTTACCTAAATATGAAATATATAGTAAGGGAAAGTATTGCGATCGTGAAAATTTTCGACTTCCGGTTATCAACGGTAATACACGTTTTGGGGTTCACTGAGTCAAAATAACCAAGTCCCGCGAAACGGTCTGTGTGTGTGTGTGTGTGTGACCAGACTAGCTCAAAAACTATAAACCGTGCAAATTAGAAATTGGGTATTTAGTGTAAGTATATGCCCGCGATGTGACAGCAAAAATTTCATCAAAATTGGTCAAACAGAGGGGGTACTTTATTTAATAACATTTTACGTTTTTTTTCGATTTTCTCAAAAACGGCTCTAACGATTTTGATTAAACTAACGATTTGATCTATTAATAGCTGTAAAAATTTCATCAAAATTGTCAACCAGAGGGGCACTTTACATTATAAATTTTGTCTCATTTTCACGTGTTTTTTTTATTTACTCAAAAACGGCTTTAACGATTTTGATCAAACTGGGTATTTGATGTGTGTATATGCCCAAGATGTGACAGCAAAAATTTCATCAAAATTGGTCAAACGGAGGGGTACTTTATTTAATGAATTTTGTCTATTTTTTACGTTTTTTTTCAATTTTATCCAGAACGGATCAAACGATTTTGATCAAATTCGTCATGAAAATTAGGTGTTCTTTAATATCAGGTAAGCTTTATCATTATTAAAATGTTCTGAGGGGCCTTTAATGGGGAAGGGGCCTTTTTTGTTTTCCCATAAAGTACCTTTGTTTTTGTTTATATACAGAAATTAACTGTCTCTCGTTACGCCTAAAAATAAGAAATTTCTAAATATGAAATATGAAAAAAAAATCAAGTAAACCTATAGAGGAGAAAAAAAGAAAAATATTCCTATATATTTTCTTCTCAATTAGGTTGGAAAATATTTAGATTATAATTATAATATAATGATAATAAATTAGCAAAAGTATCTTCCTTTTTCATCATAAATATTTATTTATAGCTTAACATGTTGACAAGTTGAAAAATATTCCGTCAACTCATAAAACACGTTGAGCCCACGCATGCGGAGTACATGCATTGTTCATAATTAAAGCCGTTCTGTTCATTTAATGGAAATTATTTGTTTCATGGTAACTAAATGTAGTTTTCAACAACTACTTAGAGAATTATAAAATCAGGCGCTATGGAATATTATGCTTGCACAGTATCACAAGTAAAAACTTTTATTTAATAATTAAAAAAATATTGTTTTATATAGAGAAAATAAAAACAAAAATAAGCAATGTGTGGCTTTGAGAAGTGGCAATTAACAAAACAGTGAGTTGTAAGTGAAAGTTGTGTGTCACGCGTACGCACCAGATTTTTCTTTTTGCAGGGAATGCGGAAATCCTTTCATTTTTTCCTTTACTTAATCGACAACAAATCATGCGCAAATAAAGTATTTTTTCATTCATAGCTCTTCTCCTGGCGTTTTCTAGCATTGCATATTTTTCCCACGCAGGGGGGAAGAAATCTTTAAAATTCAACAAACAAGTGTGACAAAACCTGAATAAACAAGTGTGATCAAATATCGAAAAAGGTCGCGGATTCTTACTAAAGGTTGCGGGTTAGCGTCTCGCGGTGGCTCTAGGATTTTTTAAAGAGACTAAAAAACTTATCTACGTTGTCCCTCGGATAGGACGTAAAATGGAGGACCCCAGCCTGTGCGATATCAGGTACTCATTAAAGATCCCTATCCCAATTATACCTGGATAGGTAACATTCAGGTCTCTCTCTGTAGCATCGTCCGATTAGCCTTAGTAGCATAAAGGGACGTTAAATAAAACAATTATGGAAAAAGTTATATAGCGTACTGACAAAAAGTAAACACCTTTTAGAGTTAATACATATTGAAGATAATAATCTACTCTAGTTTATAATAATTATGACAGTTTACCTCTTAGGTAAAGAACTTATATAAGGCATTATTAAGTACAATTCACATAATGACAGTCCCTGATTTTTATAAGGCGGGGAGGGGGAACTTTATGATTCTTTGTCTGAACTTATCAGAAACGCACCTTGTAAATGATATACAGCAAAATTTATGTCCATTGATGCTACTTGTTTGATGTGAGTGTTTGGTTCGATAATATAAAACGTATAGTTTAGATATTGAACAATAAGAGTTTGGTTTTAAGAGAATATTGAATGAAGTTCCCATTTTAGTCGCCCCTATGGCAAAGCAATATGGACCTGTAGGTAGTCGATATTGCAGGGAGTGGGGGTAGGAGAAGTGGGCCCTCAACCTATTATTGTTATGGTTGACTGTTCCACTCCAGACGGATAGACAAACACTCGAGTACTATTGCCTGCCCACTTCCAACGGTCCGCGTCTCCTCTAACAAGCCGGATCTCGGAATTAGATCGCTTCGGTTATTCTCAATCGATGCTCAACTGATCGGAAATGTCTCGCTCAACTTGTTTCTCAATCTTATCCAAATAGATTGGTTAGGTCAATTTCATTGCTGGCTCAATGATTGAGCGTTTTCGAATGTGTACTTTTCGGATATGGCGCTAAAGATGCTATTATTAAGCGAAATAGTCCGAATTGATCGCATGACGGTTAATCTTCAAATACAAATACATAATTATTTAATTTTATTTTTTATGTTTAGTGTCAAAACCTATAAGGGAGACAGATTTGATAGGCCAAAAAGCTTAGGGCTGCAAATTCACTTTGTTTTTCGCCATAATTGTTTAGTTTTCAAAACTTCTTTTATGAAAATTGTTCTTAACATACAATGAAATATTTTTCGGGTGGTGTGATCGCCGAGTGGGCAAATGCGTCGGAAAATACGGCAACCTATGATAGGGAATTCGGAGCCAGGGGACATTTAATAATAATTGATATTGATCTCCCACCCTCTTCCCTGACCCGGAAAACCCCGTATTGCCTAAAGGAAAAGGGATGAACGATAAAAAAAAAAAAATGAATATTTTCCTTTTAAAAATAATAATTAATCAACCATAGTAACTCCGGTCGAAAAAAAAAAAAAAAATCAAAACTTGAGTCTGCCAACAATGCAATATTCACAAATTATTAACCACATTTTATGAATGTGAATTAAATGAGTTTTATGGAAATAGTAGATCTATTATTTTTTACCACAAAATGAGAAAGATGAATGGATACGGCTCGGAGAACTAAAAAAATCGATTAAATGAAATGAATTTTAAGAAAATGAATCCTATTAAATATAAAATGATTTATTTTTTATATATCCTCGATCGAACACCCAATGTGTTCTTTCGATTCATGTGTATTGATACGTTATGACTTTAAAATAAAAAAAAATCTATAATTTGATTTGAATCAACTAGCATTTCTAACTCTTTTCAGACGCCTAGCAGTAGGTATTGTTGGGAATAGTATAGGAAGCGAGGCTGGAAAAAATTGGGTTCGGGAGTTTATTAAGAAAGAAATGGTAATGTAGTGGAAATGGTTAGGGTTGTGGTTGATCAAAATTGCACTTTTATTTGAACACCGGTTACATATAATTGTGAACCGAAGTTACGACCAAAATTTCATTTCTTCGCCGTGTCTAAATATGAAACCAATACGAAAAAATTTATACTTATATATTTTTTTTTTATGGTTACATATCAAAAAATAATAATGAGGTTGAATAATATTTTTTCCTTACCCTTCCTCGTCGTTTCAGGCTATATGGGGTTTCCCGGGACAGGGGAGAGGGTGGGGGGTTAATTTCGAGTATTACTCGGATTAAATATCCCCTGACTTTGAACTTGCTATCTTCGGGTTCCAAATCATATGTTAGTTGTCAGGGGAAAGGCGTGTATCCCAACACGTTTACCCACTCGGCCATCCCGTCAGTCAAGTGATTGAAATAATAGGAAGTAGTAATGATAAATGAATATAGAGTAGAAATGATATTATTAATTTTAAATTGTGTTTAAATAGACTTATAATTTTTCTAAACCATTCTATTGGTATATTTACGATATAGGATAGGATAGGGGTTTTAGGGCGATAAATATCGCGATTATTACGTCCGATTTACGATATATTTCCTATTTTAAATAAAACTCAATGTTAATTCGTAAAATGTTTTGGTTCATTTATTAAGATAATATTGATTTAGGTTTGATTACAACCATCCCCAACCCACAAAACTTACTATTGAATAGTTAAAGTTTATAGTTCTTTAGTTCAGAAACTACTGATGTAGGTCTAAGTAAAACCTTCCCTAATCCATAAAACTCACTATTAATTTGTTAAATTAGTTCAGAGACAATTGACATAATTCGATTATTTTATGATTCAGTCGATAGACAATAATAAAATACAACGTACAAATAATTACTCTTTTAAAATTGGTTATGACATTTAATAAACTATAGAGAAGTTTGATGTTTCTGCAAATGGGAAGGTGAACTATAACAACTATTTGTTGCTATGCATTTCCATTAGAACGTAGCACTTTGCTAGTCTGATACTTAATGTTTCACATTACCCTCATGATTCCTCATGATTTGCGCCCATATCTATGATACCGTGAAGAGCGCTTGAAATAATCGTTGCGAAGAAAGTTCTATTAAACTTTCACCGGTTCACTCAAGGTTTCAGCTATTACGTTGCGTCAGCTATAATATATGAGGGCCCAACTGGAGCAGATATAATGGAGGTAATCTGACCTCATTCAGATTTTATTGATCTCACCAATCCTCGTGGACCATGGTTTCGATTTATATATTGTAGTCGTTGTAAAAATATATGCAACCGCAACCATCAACAGCTAAGCCGAGCATAAAGGTGTGGGCCCGCACCTTGACGCCCACCAGTTAACAAATATAAATAGATGTTGCTCCTTGAAGAACGGGAGGAAAATATTTTTAGGAAAAAAAAACGATAAAAATGTTTGTATTATATATAATGGAAAAATATATATATTCTACACATAATGTAGTGGTAAATACTGTTCATTTTGATGTCCTATTACTATAAATATCAATGAGGATATAATTCAATCAGTAGATAAATTGATTCAGATGGTACTCTATAATACATTTTTATGCTATTCATTAATATCATGAAGATAAAAATATATCTCCAACTGCTGCTTACTCCTAACAGATCCTTGAAATAATATTTAAGGAATGGTTACTTCTTTCAAGAGTGTTAAAGAAAAAGATATGATTAATAAAAAACGCATGATGACGTTATGACTACTAAGCATTTCGCTCGAAGAGACTAAAACTCCCTAAATCTCATAAAATTTGTTAATTAAAACATTTTTATATATCATCAAATATTGTAAACTAGTTGCATATACCGGTTTCACACGGAGAATTTCATTTTTTAAATCTTTAAAATCTATAAAGTGAGACTTTTATCGACTCAAACGGTCTATTTCGTAAAACCCAATGTAAAGCGTGATCAAAACGATTTTAATAACAATAAAGAATATACCCAGAGATTGGCTGAAGTTATGCAATTTTAATATGGACAGGTGTTCGCACCTGGTATCAAAGAACCACTGAGAATTTGAACCTAAATTTGAAGAATTTAGGACAAACGGTATGGATTTCTATAAAGAACTAACAGAATTTCATCTTTATTTACATAGATTATAGCTGTATATCCCGGTTTCACCCGTGGAATTCATTGTTCTAATGGAACGGTCGATTTCGTAAAAACATTGTAAAGCGAGATCATTACGATTTTTATAACAATAAAGAATATCAGCTGAAGAACGGCTGAAGTTATGCAATTTTAATATGGACTGGTGTTCGCAACTGATATCAAAGAACCACTGAACGAAACATGAAGAATTTCGGACAAACGGTAGGGATTTCTATAAAGAAAAAACAAACAAAACAGAATTTCATCTTTATTTATATAGATATCACATTTAATATTATCTGATTATATACATTATTTAGTTTTTAATCTTCCATAGATATAACATTTAATATTTTTTTATTATATACATTATTTAGTTTTTACTCTTCCATACATAGATTATCTAGTAAGAAAAAAATCTACGAATCTGAGTTATCAAGAAACGGACCTCTGAAACTAAAGTTCATATAAATAATTTTTTAAACATTTATTTATTAAAGGTCTTTCTTTTTTTTTATTTATTGGGTACTCCTTGCTGGCCATGTGTGGCATATGGGGAATTGGTTACAGTTGTACCCTATTCCCTACAAGTTCGAGATGTATTCCGTGGGTCCGCCACGAAATAAAAGTTTTTCCTCCAGCTGTTAGGCAACTGGTCATATTCCAACACATATCAATAAAACTACCAAGGAACGAAATAAACTTTAATTTAATACATACATTTATATTTTCTTAATTTATATACTTTTCTAATTATTTGTTTAGTTTTCTATTTTGCTTATGTGTTATGTGATACAATCTTCTATAACATGCGACATTGTCTTTCAGGTTGAGGATATGTTCATCAGAACCATGTAACGGATCCTTACAAGTGCTGGCACCACACCAGACCTTCAACTCCTGTCTTGAATTTCACAATCTTCACTGACTCGGTAAGTTTGTTTTCATTCAAGGTTTATGGTTATTTTGTTGTTGAAATATAGTATTATAGATACAAATAAACGCCTACACTTTAAGAACATTAAAATATTATATAAAAATTGAATAAATTATCCAAATAAATAATGTCTAATAAATCTCAAAAAAGGTCGGAATAATTGACAGGTCACATTCCATGTTCCGAGATAATAATCATGGGATATTTAGCTTTCAAGTTTTAGTCTCTGTTTCTGCTTCATCATATTCGCCAGTTTTTGTTTGATTTTGTAGCTTCGTTAAACAATAAAAGAAACAAGATATTTTTAAAGGTTCATCCAATACGTTCTTCAATCAGATTTGATAGCCTTTCCATCTTTGAAATTGTATTGCATTTAATTTTTAAATGGAATTGAATGAAACCGATGATTTTTTTTTTTTATGATTATTTTAAACCACATGGAACACTGATTTTGAAATACTTAAGTAGAAAACAATTTCATATACGTGGGTCCAAGAAGTTTACGGAATTCGTTAAAATTAATAATAATTTTTTTTTTTTCGACCAAATCAACTGAGCTTTTATTGAGATTTAAATTATTATTTTGAAAAAAAAAAACACATTCGGGAATGTGGACAGAGGCGGGTTAGCACCGAATTGGGGAGTGGGGGCGTTCAAGACCTCCGGTCTCATATTCATAGCACTGTAGTTATTTAATTTTTTTATGAGTTTATTTTCTTGTATCAATACGGACTGCGACCTAAACCTTTAAAAGTTTTAATGTAAGTAGCCATCTAATTGCATTATTCCTTTAAATGTACTAAAAAAATATAAATCACCAAAATATTTTAGAGTGGTCCTGATCCCTTTGACCCCCCTAGATCTGCCCGAGCATGTGAGAAGTAGAAAATGTAATGAAAATGGAAGCATATAGATATCAACCCGAGCTTGGATTTAACTTTAGATAAACATTTGACCAATGTTCTACGTTTAAATTTGTCTATTCAGCAGTATAAGCTTTCTAGAATTGAGAAAGCGAAAATTTATAATAACTCACGCTTAAGTTTATTTAGTAGTATTTAAGTAATTAAATTGTATGTTGCAATTAAATTCATATCTTCCAGTTTTCATTTTTTTTTGTTTTACCCCACCACGGATGACTAATTAATCGTTTCATTCGAAACTTGTTGTAAACCATTGGGAACAAGCCTGCTCTAATTTGTTGCAAGCCGTTCCAATTTACGACAGAATTACCATTGTCCTGGTAAGACCTATCTCAAATCCCATTTGTCATCTGTCTAGATCATAAAGAGCCCTTGGATAATAGCCCCTTGGTGTTACAGCAATCCTTTTGACTTGCCAACCTACACAAGTTCTATTCGAAATTGTCAGGTCTCTAGAACGGTAATATAACATGTCATGATTTTAATTAATGTTTAAGACAGTATGATGTTTTAATCAATTTAATATGTTGCTGTCTAATGATATAACCTTGGAGTTTTCTGAAAAAAAAAAGAAAAGAAAGAAAAACAAAACTGTATTAATGTTTGCATGGTATCAGATTTAGTTTTAGGTAACTAAAAATGTCAAAATCTGATATTTCTTCTTCTTGTTTTGCTTCCTCTTGATGCCTTTCAGCGTAGATGAGCCTCAATCAACTGGAGCCCGTCTTCTCGTTCCTGCGCTAACAGCTTCATTTCACCCAGAGATTTTCCCTTTTTTTGTGCCCAACCTGGTGGTTTTAATATTGGGTCCAAGCCTGCCTCTGAGTATTGTGCTAGTTAGTCGCGCTTCCATAACTTTTCTTGGGTCTAATAAAAAAAAAAAAAAAAAAATCAATCTGATATTTAAATGATTAAAATGAAGTTTTTCACAGAGGAAACTCTCTGGGTTAATGAATTTCATTACTTCAAGAAGGCGTTAACTCATTAAATTCAGAAGTGTGTTAACACATGTCACAGAAGGCTTCAACTATTTATTTTGTCAGAGGTAGAATTCGGCTTTTATATATCTCTCTAGCCATTAAGTCAAAGAAATGAGACTTGCAATTACATAATGGTTTTACTTTTTTTATTAGTACAAACAATAACTTATAACTCTTAAAACACTATAAAAATGAAGATTACAAATTTAATTAAAAAGATATTTAATTAGAAGATAAAATATTCGACCACGGCCGGGAATCGATCGCGGCGGGATTCGGGTCGATGGTTTTCTCAAGATAGATAAAAGAAGAAACCAATGGCCGTTGATGACCGCTGCAGTTTTTCGCCCCTAAACAACAACAAACAAACAACTTTGCAGCGCTCTAACCACTGAGCTAATCGTGGAGCCGTCCCATAAAACTAAATTTTTATAAGATAACTGGACGTTATCTTCTAATTAAATAGTTTAAAAATTATAACTGATTTATCTAACGATAACTAATGACTACATAACAACATACAATGTATAACTTTGACGTATGTCAACTATATCCTGTCTGGCTAGACAATTGTTCAGCCCCCCGGTAATTCGCTACAATGTGGCGAGACCTGGTGGTAGGGATCACAGAAGAGAATGATTCGATTACGGTTGGGACGGGCCCACGGTTAGCTCAGTGGTAAGAGCGTTGCAACGTAGACATAGAGGACCTTGGTTCGATTTCCGGGCGTGGTCGAATCTTATATCTTCTAACTAAATAGTTTAAAAATGATATTTAAATGATTAAAATGAAGTTTTTGCACGGAGAAAAGTCTCTGGGTTAATGAGTTTCATTACTTTAAGAAGGTGTTAACTCATTAAATTCAGAAAGGTCTTAACTCATGTCACAGAAGGCTTCAACTGTTTATTTTGTCAGAGGTTGAATTCGGCCTTTATATCTCTCTATACCCATGAAGTCTAAAAAATGAGACTTACATAATAGCAAGTACATAATAGTTTTACTTTTTTTATTGGTACGAACAATAACTTCACTATGAAAATGAAGACCTACTATTCCGGAAAATAAATTATAACAATTGAAAAAAATATAGTAAATTTCGATATGGAGAAAAATATTCAGAATAATCTTATTTGAAAGGAAAAAATTGGCCATGGCCGGAATTAAAACCAACATCTCAGCATTACCCTTACAACGCACTACCTACTTGGCTACCAGAGCTCATATTTCTAGCTTTATAAACCATTTCTCATCTCTGCTTATTTAAAATTACGCGATTATGAGAATATAAATCGAAATATTTAATTTGAATTATTTAATTAATAACAACTAAATAATTAGTATTTAACTATATTTAAGGGGTAATAGGGCTAATCTGTACAGTTTTTTCTGTATTATAAAAATATATGGAATATAAACTAACAAAGCTATAGTTTTTAAAGGAAGTGAAAATTCTTTGGTAGTCCTTAAGAGGAGACATATAATGATGGGCCGCAGCCTGTGCGATATTAGACATTTGTATAAGATCTCTGTCCTGATTATACCTGGATAGGACTTTCACAGTTGTATCTTTCTAAGAGCCTTACTGGCATGAACTGGCTGCTCAATAAACAACAAGCAATGCTATAAAGACAGTTGGTAGAGCCTTGTTCCTGGAGTTGTATTGTTCCAATTATTGATTTTATGCAAGTGAATATATTGTTTATACGAGTATATCAAATCTACGAAACCTTTAATTAATCAGCATTAACGGTTTACTTTCGCTTTTTCGGTAAGTGCTAGTGATATAATGATAAATTCAAAATCTTAGTCAGCATGAAAAGCTGCAATGCATGGGAATGCTGCGTAATTGTTGGATGAGAGAAAACCACCGGAGCTAATTGTGTAGAGAAAGCAGTGTCTTGTAACTTAGCCATAGTAATTTAGCACTAGCAAAGGCTTAGTTTTAAAACTTAATTGAGAAAACATTAAGCTCACTGTCAGTGAAACTTGTAGTCTTTACAAGTGTGACTTGTAGTCTTTAATTTTTATACTTTTGTTCATTTAATAAATCCAGAATTACTTTAAGATTATCCAAGAAACTATGGTATATTGCTTATTAAAAATAAATAAAATACAGATTATCTAGTCGTAATCGAACTTAAACCTTTTATTTTTATCTTAAGCATGACAAGTAAAAAGAATGTCCAATGGCACAATAATTACAGACATTACAGTCATAGGCAAAGTGGTATTAAGTGATCATAGATTTAAAATTCAATAAATATTCATTATAAGCTGTACTGTTTCGAAGAAATATTCATACTTAAATAAATCTATACGGACTTGAATTATTTTATCTGAACGAACTCACGCATGGATATAATTATATAAAACTCACTGTTAAAAACTCCAATAAAAGATATTACGAATCCCAACAAAGAAAAGATATTACAATTCTAACTTAAGAATAGTAACAAAGAGTCCACGGAACTTGACCAACACAGCATTGTTTTAAGACATCTAACTTATCTAACTTCCGACTATTGTCCAGCAGAACGGATCTTCAATAATGGTTACCGTACGAAGCAAACATAAGTGGCGTTAGTTGAATGATCCTTAACTAACCACAGTGGCTAGAAATACAAGCCAGAGATCTAGGGATGTGGGCTTTACAACTACAGGAACGAAGAAAGAAAAAATGGCTGAAATGCAATTATTCCGATCCGACCATAATAAAAAAAAACCAAAAAACAAAAAATTAGGAATAAGCACCGGCTAAGGGATTTTAAAAATAGAGTACTGCGTAGAATATTAGGACCGCGAGGATGGGCAACTGAACAGGAGAAATTAGGCGTTAGCACAACATGGAGGTGAGTGAAGTGTATCCGGTAAATTTAATAGTTTATAGCAACGAGACTAATCAATTGGGCGTAAAAAATTGCAAAGCTTAGAAGTGATAGAATTTCAAAAAGAATAATAAGACTAGTGCCAAACGAGAAAACGTTCAAGGGGATGGCCGAAAAGGAGGTGGGGTTTTATATTAAGAAGGATTTCGTTTGGACAGACCAGTGAAAATTTGGTTTAGATGGCGATTGTTGAATGGAGGTTCTAGGGAGCGAATAGTGGTGTCAGCATCGAACCTTTGGGTTCGGTCAGCCTTTATTATTATTAATTGTTAAGGTATTACGTTATTAATGACAACTTTTTCTGTCTCCGAATAATGGTTCAAGTACAAATAACTAACAAATAAATATTTAGTGAAAGAAACAAGAACAAATATTTGAAAACATGTATCAATCGAATGCATTTTCTATCCAATACTTTTGACTATTAAAAAAAAAAAATCTATCTTAAGTCCTCATTTACGACCATCGTATGTTATGACCACTGACGAAAACATTATTTCATTTTTCTTCAATAATTTCCCACGTCTACGAGATCTATTTTTCACATGACGTTGTCATTATGATTAGACGTTTCCGTATGGGAAAACTTCCATAGTCAGTTATATTATGTGATCTCTAGTAACGAAACGCAGATCTTAATTAGAAACACTAATTAGTAATGTGCAGCCTGTCGTGATTCTTGCACTGGGCGCTATATCGATCCTCTTGATGAAAAAGATGAGAGAGATTTCTTCTTTTCTATTTTTTTTCTTTTTCTAAAAGGCGCGGCCGTCCCACTTTCTCCCAATAGCTTGTTCCTCTCTCACCCTTATCTCGAATTCAAGGTCGTAAGTTCCGCGAAGATGAGATCTCGAGAGTAATAAACTGTCATTTAATACTGAGTTATGCTAGGGTATAGCTTTTCGGTTATTTTGATAAATGTTGAAGAAAAATTATAATAAAAGCAATCGGTTTTCTTATAAACATTGTATTATTTTAATTATATATCCGATGAAAAATAGACTTACTCGACACAAACAGGCTTTAATGGTATAACATCCCGATGAAACTGCAATTCTTAATTTTTCAGAAACCTTGTATCTTCAGAACCACCTGCATCATATTTTCAGTCAGGGTATTTTTCCGTAGAAGGTGAACGAAATGTAGCGTTGATCCATTATGTCCTCACTCTATTAGAACCGTTCTTTCAGGTATATATCTGGAATACCGAATACGATAATAGGGAACTCTTCCTTGGGACGAACTTTGCTTAGAATAAATTCTATGATATGATATGATATGATATATTAAGTATATGGAATACATAATATATCATGGTAAAATCCTGGAGTATGAACCTCAAAGAACGCAAATTAAACATAATTATCCGAAACCGCACATTTTGGACTTGCTCTTAGATTATCTAGAGGTCTTGATATATATTACAATATTCATAAAGTATTGATGGAATATTTCTAATTATTTCTACTCTAAAGTATCGATGCTTAAAGGTTAAAGTTCCATTCATTCTACGCAGTACTTTATTTTCAAAAACGCTAAGCCGTAGATCATCCCTCGATGTCAGCGGCTACGTTTCGTATCCGTAAAGGACCGTTGGAAGAATAATAGTTTTGTAAATCCTAATATTCAGGTTTCGGGGCAGAAAGCGCCGACTAAGCGATTTCGCGATTAAAAAGTAGCAAGCATTACCTACTTTTAATCTAGCCTTAATTTCCTCATCGATTTCGTTTTTTCTAGTTACCATCAACCATTATACCATGTGCAATGAAATATCATTGCACTTTTCTTAAAAACGGTGTAAGTAAAAGTAGTATGACTTAAAAAAAATTGTACCAACTTTACCTAATTAAAGCTGTGTTTTGTGTCTTTTTTCCTTGTCCTTGTTCCTTGTCCTTCGGGTTGTTGAAGAAATTAAATTAAAATGGAAGCCTCAAAAAAATATATTTTGCTATAAAAACTCACCATCGTCCTAAGCTATGTCTACCCCCTTTCGGACAGTGAACATGAAATGATCATGATAGGAAGTGATAGAGTGTCCCTTCAGGACTTAAAAAGTCTCATTATTGACTTGATAATTTATATGGTAATCCATAGTGAGTTTTAAGGAGTTGATTAGTTAAACATTTTAAACTTTGTTTCAAGTTAGTGGTATAAAGATGGTTATCAGGCTTACAGGACTCCAAGCCTTTTTCTATCATTACAGGACTCTAGTACCTAAGCCAGACAGGCTTACAGGACCCCAAACATTTTTCTATCATTTGGTACTATTGCATAAATGTTTCTATCAAAGGCTGTACGAGTAGAGAGAGCTGCCATAGATCCTGGAAGTATCCAGATGAGTACCCAATATGTATATATGTTTGATTATTTTGTAATATGGTAGTTTTAGAATATTGTTGCATTTGGTTTAATCATATTTATATTATTTGTCCATTATATCTTATCTGTAATGGTTGTAAGCTATGACAGTGTTAATCATCAATTTAATTAAAAAATAATTGTTATTCTTCAAAATATTCATCATACAAAATGTTCGTTCCTTTGATATAATGTTAATAAAAATATAGTTTATACATTTCTTTTTTTTTTTTTAAATAATAATATTACCATAAATACACTCATGCAGTTATTTTTTTATTTTTTATATTTTATTTTAATCATATATATACAAATTCATATTATTAGCATCCAACATTATATTGCCACACATATGCCTTTGAGAGAGGAATCCAATCCTTAATATTCTATTATCTTTTGATTCATAAAAAGGGGACTCATATTTATATTTTATCATCAAAAGGGGAAGAAAATACTTTATTAGTTTGGGCATTCCCTATAAAATGCTCTGGCATCCCAATTAATCATTAATTACTTCTTAATTAAAAACAATAATAAATTAACCCCCATTACATAGCAACTACGAGTAAAAAGCAGAAGCCATTAATCGAGCATTGTTTTCCTTTTTAATATCCAGGAAATAACCAGTTAGTATAATTAAAGAAAAAAATTAATTGGCGAAAACAAATGTAAAACCGATAGGGGAAATGGAGCTTTTAATCGATCCTAAAGTATACGAGAAGGATACTTTAACACTTTAAACAAATGTTCTTTTGTAAAAAAAAAAAGGAATTTATTATTTTAATTGTTAAGGCCTGATATTATTGGCATATTGGAGATAATTAAATGAAGATTTCCAAATTAGAGGCGAATCTCAGAGAGTTTGCGAAACTCAAAAAGGAATCTCATTAAAATCGGATGACGTTGATATATTGGAAATTAGTTTTGATGATGGTTATGAAACGGGAGGAGTCTGGAATTAAAATGAGGAAAATTAAAATTCTGTCTCCTTTCAAGAATGATTTTAATCTTTGTCCTGTTTTTATATAACTAGCTGTCTCTCTCTGAACTTATAGAAAAACTGAAAAAAAAACGTTTGCTGTTGATGTGGATCCGTCTCGGAATTTATTTCTGCTTGATGAAGAGGTTAACTAATGAGGAAAATTCCTCGTAACATAAATCAAAAGTCTTCCTACTTTTTTATTGCAATTCATATTGCATTTTACACAGGTGTCAAATTTTTTTTTTTTTTTAATAAAACTCTTAATGACTCTTAATGCACTTCTCAGATCGAGAACCAACTAAATTTATTTATTTACTTATACATTTTTTTTTTTTTTAAGAATAGTCTTGAAACATATATTTAGTAACATTAGACTTAACGAAATCTCCATACTTACAACTCATGTTGCACATGATTGCCCATTTTCCCGAAAAAGGACAAATAATCTTGCGATTCATTCGGTATCACAAAGTGTAATTACGCGTTTTTTATGCGGTTAATAATATTGATGTTAGTGCGTCGAATAAAATGCGCCTTCAACATTGTTACGCTAATAACGAAAGAATCCTCATAAGGTTAAAAAGCGCTGTGTCGACTGGCTAACGTTCAGGGGTAGGCCGAATTCGATAATCATTATATAATTTATATAATTAGCTAATTATATTTAAATAATCGGATTAAAATTAGAGTTTATGATTCTTCGTTTGAAGATAACATAGTATCTATTACTTACTTTCTTAGCATTATGGATCATCAATACTTCCGACAGGGGTTTCCAGTATATGAGAAATATCAAGTTTTATATCAAACAAACACGACAAAGAGAGAAATGGCCTTTTTCCCCTGACACGTGGACTGATTGATTCTTGGATAGGACGACACCCCAGGGCGTTGACAGGTTCGTAAAAATGGTTCCCTGACCCATCACTCTAGGGATTAACGAGGCGTTCATTGTATATACCTCATGGAATCACCTCTCCTGCAATCTTCTCTGTAAACCTAGCAAACGATAAATCGGTAGATTTTACTGACCTCATAGCTGCTTTTACGGAGCTCTAATCAACGATACGTTTATTAACCAATGAAAAGTAATTTTTTTTTTAAATCATTGTGGACGATGTATTGGGCAAAATATTTGAAATAACGCATATTTATTGAAAATACTGCAACATACAAAACTAGGCTCGTTAATTGCTGATTTAATTTAATCAAATTAAAACAAAAAAAATGAAATACAAATTCGTTCTGTTCCTGATTATTTGTTAGCCGTTTTAATATCTGAACCAGGAGTTGGCCCAGAAAAAAAAAAATCAGGATTTATTGGTAGAAAAATACAAACAAGTAAAAACAATACAGTTACAAAGCGTTATTTTTTTACAAAAACAAGATAGGATCTGTATGAAATTCAAATACACAAATACTATTCTAGCAGAATATTTATAGAATTTACAGAGAAAATTTATTCAACTAATCTTTTTTTCCGAAATTTTGGGTGGGAGTCTGTTCCCATAGACCTCTAGGCCCCTTCCTGGGCCTTTAAAATAAAATAAAAATATGGAGAATGGATCAAGAAAACTGAGAATCCCCCTCTTATTTGCTGATAGGCTAATATTTACAAAAATAATGATTGCTAATATATTTAATAGATCTTGCAGGTGATTATCTTTTTTTATTGTAAGTTATAAAGTGATGATTGGGCTTATCTTTCGTATATGCGTTTTATACCTTAATACATTCTTATGTTTAAATTGATTTCAAAGAAGGATGCCAAAATCGTTTTTTTTTTTTTTTCTTTTCTTTTTTTAGTTGAGATTAGAAATGGTCTCTGGGATGGTAGAGTATCGAGTGCTTGTTGGGAAATGTAGCAGATATAGTAGATGGTCCAATTCAAGTTGGGATATTAGGTTCATAGAAGTTTCTTTTCTTTCTTTCTTTCTTTCCGCCACAATTTCAAATAGTTGAACACCAAAGAATATATCTTTTATGTTATTGATTTTTTTTAATTACTGCAAAACTAATTTTGACGATTTATTTAAATGTAGATATAACCATAAATGTTCATGAGTTTAGGAATGGATAAGAAATTCTGTTTCTTGGTCTATTTTATCTATTATCTTCTATAATCCCTCGTTATTTTCGGCCAAGGCTTGAATCATTTATTGAAAGATTATTCAGGAGAAAAGTGTTTATTTTCAGGAACTTTATTGGTTATAGGAAAACCAAACTATTAAATTACTCCATCAATGGTGTAGTGGCTAGTAATGGTATATTCTTGAACATGGGCCATAGAAAGACGGATTTATAAAAATATGGTATGAATCACAAATGAATGTTTAAATAAAATTATTTTTCTCAATTTTCAACCTAGGTTGTTACCACACAAAAGCGCCTGTTATTTTAAAGAAATGTTTTTCTTAACCGCCTTTCAGAGGGATGACCGCACATAGCCAGAAACTATTAGTTAGTGGAATATTTAATTACCAACCCAGCCATTCGCTACTACAAATCGTCGTCACTATGCTAAAGTAACGAATGTGCATATGTTTTTAGTTGCACATTCGTTACTTTAACATCGTGACTACGAAAGATCGATTTTTTTGTGATGATCGACGAAATTAATTTATACCAAAATGAACATGTCAAATTTATTCATAAGTCCATACAAACCTATAAAATCGGCCTTTCGTACAATATTCACTCAAATTAAAATATAACTCTCTGCATTACAACAAATAGCCTAGATGATAAGAACACATGTTTTCTAAATATCAACACCTTCCTTTAGTATACCGCACGTTGGCAAAAAGATGGTTAAAAATATAAATATAACAATTTTGAGCTATGTTTACTGTTGGGATCAGAATGACAAAGCCTACAATGCCAGAATATATTCACAATAGTATTAATAGTTCCATTCGCGTAAGATGCTAGTTACCATATTCTATTATTTAGGGGATGATTAACGCAGGTAGAGGGGTACATTTTAGTTACAATTAGTACCAGTGGTACTAACTGCCTCACTGGCAGACTAGACTATTCTCCCTAATCCCTGTTTGTAGGTACATAGTAAAATTGAGAATGCAGCTGAAGTTTCACATATGATTATCCCAAAAAGCAATTTTTTGATTGGTAACAACCTTCTTAACGATGTATGATATGTGCTAGTACAGCCCTTCAACTTAATAACATCTATTAATTTATTTAATCATAAGATATTTTTACTCCCAAAACTTAAAAATTAGGATTTACAAAACTATTATTCTTCCAACGGTCGTTTACGGATGCGAAACTTGGCCGCTGACATTGAGGGATGAGCAACGGCTTAGAGTTTTTGAAAATAAAGTACTGCGTAGAATATTTGGACCGAAGAGGGATGAAATAACGGGAGAATTTAGACGCTTACATAACGCCGAACTGAGTGAACTTTATCCAGTAAATATAATTGACGTGATTGCAGCAAGACGAATAAAATGGGCGTGTAAAATTGCAAAACTTGGCTGTGAACGTATTCCGAAAAGATTAATAAGCGCGGTGCCGAATGGGAAACGTCCGAGGGGCAGGCCGAGACGGAGGTGGGAGGATTGCGTGAGGGCGGATCTATCGAAGTTGGGTCTGGAAGACGTTCGATGGATGGAGGCGTGCAGGGAGCGAGTTGTGGTGTCGGCATCGAACCTTCGGGTTCGTTAAGCCTTTATTATTATTATTATTATTATAAGATATTTTTACGGAAGCACTTGTGGCGGCAACACTGCTTAGGCGATATAGCCGGAACATCCCTTACATCTAACTAAGAAGAAAGACGGCGGGTGGCGCCCCTGCGGTGATTATCGTCAATTGAACGCAATTACCAAGCCCGACAGATACCCCTTACCACATTTACATGATTTTGGAAACTCCCTAGCAGGAAAGAAAATATTTTCTAAAATCGATCTGCTCCGAGCGTACAACCAGATACCCGTTGCCCCTCAAGATATTGAGAAAACAGCAATTATCACCCCGTTTGGTTTGTTCGAATTCACAGTAATGATGTTTGGCATGAGAAATGCTGGCCAAACATTCCAAAGATGGATGAATGAAATTTTAGGCGAGTTCGACTTCTGTTTCATTTACATTGACGATGTGTTGATAGCGTCTACATCAATGGAAGAACACCTGCGCCACCTAAACATCGTATTTCAGCGCCTTTCACAATATGGAATCAGCATTAACCTCGCTAAATGTGTTTTTGGAGCAACAGAATTAGATTTCTTAGGACATCGAATTAATTCTGCTGGTACAGCACCACTGCCGGATAGAGTTTTAGCTTTAACTACTGCTGAACGCCCGACAACGTACCGCGCCTTACGTCGTTTCCTTGGAGCTATAAATTACTATCGGCGATTCATGCCTCGTGCGGCCTGGCCTCAAGTTATCCTGAACAATGCATTGAAAATACGGGATAAAGAGGATAATACAATCCAATGGACTGCGGAACTAGCAGACGCCTACGAACGCTGTGTCACTTGTCTAAAAGAAGCAACCTTGCTCAGCCACCCTCACCCAGATGCACCACTCTTACTTCAGGTAGATGCCTCTGATGTTGCCATCGGTGGAGTGTTACAGCAAATACAGGATGATGCACCCCAACCATTGGCGTTCTTTACACGGAAATTAAGTGACACTGAAGCTCGCTACAGTACCTATGATCGAGAACTGTTGGCTATTTATTCAGCTGTTAAACATTTCCGTTATCTCGTTGAAGGTCGTGAAATTGTGGTTTATACAGATCACAAGCCTCTTGTTTACGCTTTTGCCCAAAAGCCTGAAAAAGCGTCACCAAGGCAATTAAGGCATCTGGATTTCATATCCCAATTTACAACGGACATCAGACATGTTCCTGGCAATGAGAACGTGATTGCCGACTACTTATCGCGACTCGAAGAAATTTCCACTTTCGATTTAGCTGACGTCGCTCATCAGCAAACTACCGACCCAGAATTACAGGAAATTTTGCGAAACCCTGACAAATTTTCCATAAAACTTTCAGAAAAACCAGTTCCTGGACTTGAAATCATGATTTACTGTGATGACAGAAATCGCCCATTTGTTCCTTTAGCCAGCCGTCGAACAGTTTTTAATCTAATACATAACCTATCTCACCCTTCACCTAAAAGAACTGCAAAAATGGTCAAAGATCGTTTTGTTTGGCCTTCTGTAGATAAAGATATTCGTCAGTGGTCAAAGGAATGTACCAATTGTCAACTATCTAAAACTAGTAGACACACGCGTAGTCCACAAGGACAATTTCCACACACGGATAAGAGGTTTGTCCAAGTGCACCTAGACATCATTGGACCATTTCCTGTTTCACAAGGTCAACGGTATTGCCTAACATTAATAGATCGCTTTAGCTCGTGGCCAGAAGCAATACCTATTGAAGACATCACCGCCGAAACTATAGCTAAAGTGTTTGTTAGAGACTGGATTTCACGATATGGTGTGCCTACCAGCGTTACCACTGATAGAGGTCGGCAGTTCGAATCGAATCTTTTTCGGGAATTGAATACCTTACTCGGCACAAAGCACTTCAGAACAACAGCTTACCACCCACAATCAAACGGCAAAATTGAGAGATGGCACCGTTCCTTAAAGACCTCGCTAAAATGTCACAATTCCGCTAATTGGGTTGCCACGTTACCTATTGTGTTGTTAGGTTTAAGGACTGTTGTCCCCGAAAATGGATATTCTGCAGCCGAACTTCTCTACGGTGCCAACATCCGTCTTCCCGGGGAATTCCTGGAGTCCACCGAAGAAACCAGTAATGATAAGTCATCGTTTATTACGCACCTAAGGTCAACGCTTCATCAATATAGACCAACATATGTACAGAAATCAGATTCCCGCAAATTCTTCATCCATCACGACCTCCCAACTGCTTCTCATGTTTTCGTCAGAGATGACACTGTACGAAAACCACTGCAGCAGCCCTACCAAGGTCCTTTTCGAGTGGTTGCAAGAAACACCAAATACTTCACCATTGACCGGCATGGAAAAGAAGACAATATATCAATCGATAGGCTAAAACCTGCGTTCTTAGTAAACCCCAAACTCGATTATATCCCAAACACCTACCCTTCTGCTGAGGACCAGCCAGTTTTACCAAAAACTCGACGCGATCGAACAGTTCGCCTTCCAGCACGCTTTCATTAGGAGGGGGAGTATTGTGGCGGCAACACTGCTTAGGCGATATAGCCGGATAAAAAAGTAGTGTAACCTCTCAGATGGTGATTAAATTTAATTAACATATTGTAATGCTGTTATCTATGTTAATAAAGAATTATTTAACTTTATGTGGTAATATCACTACACACTAAATACAAAGAGAGTCTATCAAATATACTCTACTCTTACTGTGAAATACATTGCAACAGTTTATGATATTATTAATGAGATAGGTACTACATTACTGGATTGTCCAACAAAGAATCCCGCTGAGAAGATTGTTATCACTTACGCTTTGTACGTGGTGGTTCTTAAGCTCCTTCCGCTATTGTCATTAATATCTTTACATAAACGTAGGAAATAGGATATGGTTCATCTGTGGGAAGTCTCCCATGAAGTTGTCGGAACCGGATATCGGTTCCAAGCACCGTCAAGGGTATGGGGAACTACATAAGTGCTCTCTATAACACCGATCTGGAATCCTGTGAGAAAGGTTACATTAATTGTAGTTGATAGCGGTAAAAAGATAGCCGTTAGATAGTTTCTAGATCCCGCTTCTATTAAACATCGACTGCTAGTGAACATAGTCTCTAAAGGTTTGTTGAATATGGGAAATCATAAGTTATAAGTCATTTTTCGATTAGGCGTAGTCATCAAAAAAGATATGTATAACAGTGGTGTGATAACAATGAGAAAAGTTCTCATGACGTTCATTTTCTAGGTAGTTAATATCTTTATTACCGAAGGAATAGGAGAAGTGGTTACTCCATAGATGTGATGATACCAGTATTGAATAATTTTCTCTATTTCCTCATTCTATAAAGCAATGTTAGTATTAATCTTACTATTATGTACTTACTATCATTTCCGAACTTAAAACGCTCATTATCCGGAGGTAAACTAGTCCCCCGTTCGGGTCTACGGGTGGGGACTGCTTTAGGGGATTCATGCCGCAAGTTGAAAAATATAGATCTAAGCATAGGGACGTGGAACGTAAAAAGTTTAAATACAGCGGGTGGGTTAAAATCGGTCGTGAATGAGGTAATAGGGTATAAATTAGACATCGTGGCACTGCAAGAGATCCGCTGGCTAGGGAAGGCTCGTTAAGGGAAGGGAAGTACACTTTGTGGTACGATGGGAGAGGAAACTATTGTTTAGGCACCGAATTTCTGATTAGAAATAGGTTACTTTCCGCGTTGAAGGACATTCGATTTTACGGAGATAGGTTATCGGTAGCTATATTTCAGGGTCGGTGGTTTAAAATCGCGTTGATTACTTTCCGCGTTGAAGGACATTCGATTTTACTGAGATATGTTATCGGTAGCTATATTTCAGGGTCGATCAATATCGATCGTTCAATCGGCGTTGATCAATATACACGCACCTACTAAGGATAGTGACGATGAAGTTAAATGCGAATTTTATGAAAAACTTGAATCGATTTATGACAAAATACCGCGAAACTATATAAAAATTATTCTGGGAGACGCAAATGCAAAGGTAGGGAGGGAACAAGTATATTATCCTACGATCGGTAGAGAAAGTTTACATGAATATAGTAATGATAACGGAATACGACTAATAAATTTTGCCACCTCGAAAAACCTAATTATCAAAAGTACTACGTTTGAACATAAAGATATACATAAATATACTTGGACGTCACCGGATTCGCAAACCCGTAATCAAATTAATCACGTCTTGGTTCAACGTAGGTGGCAAAATAGGGTAATTAATATTCGATCATATCGTGGGGCCGAATGCGGGTCGGATCATGAACTAGCAATCGCGAAAATTCGCCAGAGACTTATAATACAAAGGAAAAATGAGGCTGGTTTTAATTATGATAATTTTAATGTGGAGAAGTTAAAAATACCGACGATTAGAAAACAATTCGAATTGGAAGTCAAAAATAGGTTTGAGGCGTTGGAATCCTCTGACGAGGATAACGAAGACATTGATAAGTTGTGGAAGGTATCAGGGATAGCATTAAAGAGGTCGGCAACTCGTGTCTTGGAAAAGGGGAAAATAAAAATAAACCTTGGTTCGATGAAGAATGTATTAACATGTGAGACAAAAGAAAAGCTGCTCAATTAGAAGCGTTAAATATTCCTAACGAAATCAATCTTGCTAACTTTCGAGCATTAAGAAAAGAAACTACTAAACTGCTCAAATTTAAAAAGCGAGAATATCTCAAAAATAAAATAATAGCGATCGAAAGTAGCAAAATCGAGAATAACGTTAAAGCCATGTACGAAGGCATAAACAGAATTCGTAAACGGTCGGGCCCGGTTACAACTGGAATTAGGGATGAAAATAACAATATCTTGGTCGATCCGGTAGACATCTTAAGACGATTCAAGGATTATTTCGATAGTATTTTAAATACGGAAAATAATAATCTATCTTCCTCTTCGGAATACCAGAGTGCTGAACCGTTAGTAGTAGAACCGAGTAAAGAGGAGGTTGAAATAGCCATTGGAAAATTAAAATCTCATAAAGCAGCGGGAAAAGACAATATCCCTAGCGAATTAATAAAGGCATGCGGGGAAGATGGGATTTCAAAAATATTTCTTTTGGTTAAAAAGATCTGGGAACAAGAAGAGATACCCGAAGAGTGGAAAGAATCTATTCTCATTCCGATTCACAAAAAGGGATCAAAAACGGATTGCAATAATTATCGCGGAATCTCACTCCTTCCGGTCTGCTATAAAATATTTACGTTAATCCGAACTAGTCGAATCACTGAATACGCCGAGGAAATTATCGGAGAATATCAATGTGGTTTCAGGCAAAACCGTAGACCAAATATTCTCTCTCCGCCAAATATTAGAGAAAAAATGTGAATATAACGGAATCGTACATCAGCTTTTTATCGATATCAAAAAGGCATATAACTCTATTAGTTATATAAAAAGTTGTATAACATTCTGGTCGAGCAGGAAATACTAAAAAAATTAGTAAACTTATTAAAAATGTGTATGACTGAAACGTTCAATAAAGGTAGAATCGGTAATTATTTTTCTGAGAAGTTCGAGGTCCGCTCTGGTTTGAAACAAGGAGATTCTCTTTCACCTGTTTTATTTAATTTAGCGCTGGAATATGCCATTAGGGAGGTGACACGTACCGGAAAGGGTTTAAATTTGGGAGGGAATATACCCGTGCTCGGATATGCCAATGATTTGGTATTGCTTGGGGAGGACGTGGAAACCATAGAAATAAACACAAAAACGTTGATGAAAGCCGGAAAAGAACTTGGACTATAAATAAATACGGATAAGACAAAATATATGGTTAGTCGTAGAAATGGTGAGGATTTCGCTGATATCAATGTAGGGGGGAACACGTTTGAACACGTAGAGAAATTTAGATATTTAGGGGCGATGGTAACTAGAAAAAACGAAATCGATGAGGAAATTAAGGCTAGATTAAAAGCCGGTAATGCTTGCTGCTTTTCAGTCGCGAAATTGCTTAGCTCACGCCTTCTGTCCCGAAACTTAAAAATCTGGTGCGTGCGCGCAACACACAACTTTCACTTACCAACTTACTTAGATTAGAAATTGACGTGTTTTGCTAAATAGCATTTCCCAAATTCACACATTTTTCTACATTCATATCTTATTTTTGTTAATCGTTAAAGCCGTTTTTGAGTAAATAAAAAAAACACGTGAAAATGATACAAAATTTATTAAGTAAAGTCCCCCCTCCGGTTAATCAATTTTGATGAAATTTTAACAGTCATATCTCGGGCATATACATACATCAAATACCCAGTTTGATCAAAATCTTTAAAGCCGTTTTTGAGTAAATAAAAAAAACACGTGAAAATGATACAAAATTCGTTAAGTAAAGTCCCCCCTCCGGTTAATCAATTTTGATGAAATTTTAACAGTCATATCTCGGGCATGTATATACATCAAATACCCAGTTTGATCAAAATCGTTAAAGCCGATTAAGAGTAAATAAAAAAAAACACCTGAAAATGTTACAAAATTTATTAAGTAAAGTCCCCCCTCCGGTTAATCAATTTTGATGAAATTTTTACAGTCATATCTCGGGAGAGAGAAATGCTTTATTTTTTAAAACAAAACAAAACAGTGCTGCCCAATTACATTGGGTTGCTACAATACACAGCATACTTATCAATACAATTACGTACATTAATTAAACTAAAATTACATTATAATTTTTCATGCATATAAACCTACGGTTACAAAATCTTACATTTTTTTTTTTCTTTTCCAATATTTTATTTACTTTTTATTTGTTTATTTTTTTTTTCCTTTTTTCTTCTCTTTTTCTCCCTTAAACCATTATTTTTCTTACTTTTTTCTTCCCCCGTTATAGTTTACATCACTCTTGAGCAAATCTTTCAACATTCTCTCTCATTTTTCTCCCCGTCCTATCATGGCACGCATACAGAGCAAAAAACAAAATAGCTTACAGATAAATAACTAGACGAATATATAAATATATGAATAAATAAGTGAATAGACATAAATAAATACACAATTAATAAATAAATAAAAAATGTACACAAATATATATATAAAAAAAAAAAAAAAAAAAAAAAAAAAAAATCTTTGACAGACAGAACAGCCACACATAATTAGTGGCCATATAGGTGATAGTGGATAATGCCCAGGGAGTCCAAGATTATATTTTCAGCCAACACCGAAATTTCTCTCATCTCGACACCTAGGTCTTCTAAAAAACTCCTTGTTCTTTTTGGGATCGTTCCGCGAGATCCGAACCAGAGGCCTGTCACGGAGAACTCTCTCTCTCCAAAGGTCTCGCGGAACTTCTCTTTAAGGAAAGGGATGCACTTTTCGTAGATATCTCTCTTTTCCCTTTCCACCTCACCCGCCTGGTCAAGGTCATTGTTTTCAAATCTAATTGTCGGATCCACCACCAGTGCTTTATTCCCGGTCTTAGGGAATGCGACAATGTCTGCATACCTCGTGGATCCATCTGTGTCAATGCAATAGACCTCGTCAAAGCAGGCGAAGTTCCTCTCTTTAAGGAGTCTTATAAGTTCATGCTTAACCCTATGGTGCCGGCGAGTTATGAGGAGGGAGTTGTTGGGGCATTTTCCCAGCACGTGGGCTGGTGTTTCAGACTCTCTGCCGCATTTACGACAGAGGGACCCAACTTCTCTCGGTTGTCCGCTGGCTCCTGGGACTCCTCGCAGAGGGGCATAATTAATGTTGAATTGAAGGAGTTCGACCATTCTGACCCCGAAAGAACCTGCTTGTCGTAGATGTATCTGTTAGCCTTCGGGGTCTCTTTAAAATGTCGAACTCCAATTCCCTGCCATTTATAATTGGCCCATTCCTCAAAAGCATTTTCACGCAGCGACTGACGTAGAGCTCTCGCACTTCGGTAGCCCTGATCAACACCCAGTCTCTCGGCGCATTCCGCCAGCTCTTCTTGGTAATTAAATATAGACTGAAACAGGGCATCCGGCACATTTGACAGCCGCTGAGCAATGGACCAATGCTGCAAAGGAGCCTCCCATTGGCAACGGATCAATCCCAGTCCTCTATACCTCCTTGGTGCGTAGAACATCGCTGTCGAGGTGTTGGCTGGGAGCCCAATTATGGCTTTGATACTCCTGCGAATATTGGTGTCAATACCATCCAATACTGCAGGACGTATTTTAGTTAGGGGTGCTGTCTGGAGAGGATAAGTAAGCCCCGGGAACACGTATTGATTCACAACGTTGACCTTCTGCTCTGGTTTTAACAAACACGAGCTTACCAATTTGTCGAGATTAGCGTTCACTATTGTCACCGCCTCATCATTAAAGACAATCTCTCCCGAGAACAAGCATCCCAAATATTTTATTCTCTCATTCTTATCTACAGTCTGAATGCTGTCTCCGTTCTCCAGGGAGAGTGTCGTCTTCTGCAGCTCTCCTTTTTCTATAACTATTCCCACGCTTTTTAGCGGATTTATAGCCAGACCTATCTCTGCTAGCACCCTCTGAGTGCTGTTAATAATTCTCTCGGCTGCACCCTTGTCGCGTGCCGAGACCGCCTGGTCGTCCGCGAATCCTGTAAGGACCACACATTCTTGGTCACTTAATTGGTAGCCAAACTTTTTGGCAAATTCTTGGTCACATAAGTCCCGGTAGAGGTGGTCTATGGCCAGGTTGAATAGCGAAGGCGACAAGGGCCCGCCCTGAGGCACTCCTCTGAGCACACTGATCTGGCTGGTCGAGTGCGCTCCTACACTAATCTTAATTTTATTAGTGGTAAGGAGAGCTGCTATTATATTTTTGAGGTCCGGTGACACCCCTCTTGCCTCTAGAGAGCTAACGATGTGATTGTGGCCAACGTTGTCAAATGCACCTACTACATCGAGGAATGCCACAGCGCAGTCGTTTTTTTTATGCTTGGAATCTTTTAAAATCGCATCGATAATCCTCGCGCTCACATGTGCTCCCGGTAAGCCCCTGATGAAGCCTCTTTGATTTTTGCTGAAGGTGACCTGTTTCCTCAGTTCGTGGTCCAGAACCTTCTCTATGATTCGGCGCACTATCGAGTATATCGTGATTGGTCGCCATGAAGATATGCTTCTGACCTCACCTTTTCCTTTATATACCAATATTGTGCGCCCTTGACGAAGAGGCTCTGGCACATAACCCACCTTCAGCATTATCTCTGCAATATTCTTTATTATATGAGATACGTCAAAATATTTTATCGTGCGGATCAAGACTCCATCCGGCCCCGGTGATGTGTCCAATGAAGTTGATTTAATTGCCTTCCTTACTAATTTTGCGTCGATTGACACTACATTTGGCACCGGAGCGCATTTCTCGTAATCCGCACGTTTGCAGAGATTCTCTTTCTCAAAGTATTAGTACATCAAATACTCAGTTTAATCAAAATCGTTAGAGCCGTTTTTGAGAAAATCGAAAAAAACCTAAAAAGTTATTAAGTAAAGTACCCCCTCCCTTTAAGTAATTTTGATGAAATTTATGCTGTCACATCGTGGGCATATACCTACACTAAATACCCAATTTCATGATCGCACGGTTTATAGTTTTTGAGCTAGTCTGTTCACACACAGACACACAGACACACACACACACACACACACACACAGACCATTTCGCGGGACTTGGTCATTTCGACTCAGGGGACCCCAAAACGTGTATTTCCGTTGAAAACCGGAAGTCGAAATTTTTCACGATCGCAATACTTCCACTTACTATATATTTCATATATAGGTAAGTGAAAGTAAAAATTAGGATTTACAAAACTATTATTCTTCCAACGGTCGTTTACGGTAGCGAAACTTGGCCGCTGACATTGAGGGATGAGCAACGGCTTAGAGTTTTTGAAAATAAAGTACTGCGTAGAATATTCGGACCGAAGAGAGATGAACTAACCGGAGAATTTAGACGCTTACATAACGTCGAAGTGAGCGAGCTTTACCCAGTAAATATAATTGACGTGATTGCAGCAAGACGAATAAAATGGGCGTGTAAAATTGCGAAACTTGGCTGTGAACGAATTCCGAAAAGATTAATGGGCGCGGTGCCAAATGGGAAACGTCCGAGGGGCAGGCCGAGACGGAGGTGGGAGGATTGTGTTAGGGCGGATCTATCGAAGTTGGGTCTGGAAGACGGTCGATGCATCGAGGTGTGCAGGGAGAGAGTGGTGGTGTCGGCATCGAACCTTCGGGTTCGTTAAGCCTGTATTATTTATTTATTTATATTTATCATTTCCGAACTACAAAATCCAATTCATTTGCTTGTTTTATTATTTGCTGCTGCGCATTTTAATGGTTTACGAACTATCGTGGAGCTAACATTTTTACAGGCTTACATAATTTTGAGGTTGATGTATTTTTGCGAGACTATGATTTTTTATGAGAACCATACTTTATGATATGTAAATACATAGAATTAGGATGACTTCATATCTCTGCTTTTAAATAAAATGTTTTTAAGAAAAAGGTAATTAAATTTCTTGAAAGGGACTGAGGGGACCATGAACTATGAACCGTGTAAGAGGGGGGAATGAGGACCTGCCTATATATTTTTGTACAAAATTATGTAAAATCTGTTGTTGAGAGTTCCATTGGATATCCATTTAGTGGATTTGATTTTGTATCCTTGCTGTTTGTCTATTCACTCGTTATTAAAAATGTACAATCAGTATATTTAAAAAACTTCAAAATTCTTTGTCATCTTATTCAGACCGAAAGGCCGTATCATGTATTAACCTACTTTTCGGGCAAAAAAAAAAAAAGAAAAAAAAACCAAGGAAAATATTTTTATTAAATAAAAAAAAATGAAATCTCATAATATGAATTCTCGGCGTTTCTTTATGTATGTATGTTAAGTATTTTTATGTCTGTATTTTTCGAAAAAGTACCTCTGGGACATTGAGAAATCAACTAAAAAAATATGTAAATGTCTTTAATCATGATTAGGCATATAGGTACAACATTTTAAAAGTCATTAAACATTTATTTTTCTTGATATTCTTGAAACAATTTAATTTCATTAATGTCATTTAATGAGAATTTTCAAATATTACATTTCTGAAGTGTTCATATTTTAAGCTTACAATTTAGCAATAAACATTGTTTAAAAAGATTAGTCTCTGTTTTATATTTCGAAAAATAATATGCAACTTTATACATCAGCTAAAATCCGAAATAAAAATAAAAATCTCATCACAATATACTGAAAAAAATATTAATATTAATTATTCATAAACGCGTCTCTGGGAAAACATGAATTTTTGACGTACCCAATCTATATTTAGTTCTATTTGATGATGTGGAGAACCTTTCCTTAATGCTTTTATGACATAATCAAATCCTGACAAGTTTCACCATTGTTCCCCTCAAGTCGGTATTGAATTACTTTAGACATTCTCAGAAGGAACGCTAATTAAAAGGTTTGATGACAGTGTGGATAGAGTGTCATTTGTGGTGTGTCCTATGACCTCGTTTGTCTGAAGCCTTTATTGGAATAAATAAGTATGTATCTGTTATTTATTCGAGTCCTGCCCGTACGTATAAGTGTTATACATAGTGTTTGTTGTCAAAGATAACTGAACCTTGTATAAGTTCAATTGTAATTAGTGCAGACCTTTGTGGTGTCAAACACACACTCCTTCGAGCTTTAAATTACCTTTACTCGGAATTCTATCTTCCTCTGATCTTTTATTTTCAACAGAGGTAAATATGCGATACGTGTTTCAGATTCGTTAGAAAATTCCGGGAATACCCGTTTGTAAGAATACCTCTAATGAATTCTTGAAATGACTTCTTTCAAACAAGATTTTCGTCTGTAAAGGTTTAGAAATAATTAATGGTTTTAAATATTAGTATTTATAAAGAGTAATTCGATAATTTTGTAAAAAAAAAAAAAAAAAAATATCACAAAACTTTTAAGAATTGTAAAGAATATAAAGATTTATACATCTGTCATTTACACATATATTCGTGACGAAACTTCAAATATTCATATATTAAAAATTTATTCAGGTACAGAAAAATAATCAATGTGAAATTATAGTTTAGTAGGGTCAGAAAAGTTATTTATTCACCAAACGTGATTTCCAATCTATAAGTAGTGATAACTATTAATCCAATGAATATTTCGTCTTAACTATGGTCTCATTCGATTCAGAGACCTTGAAACTCAACAACTAAATTAATTAATTATTTTTTTCTGTATTCGTATTAATTTACTAACACATTTTATAATAATATTCTGATTTTCATACAATACAATATTTAAAGTTTATTACAAATGTACATTCGGCCTCTGAACACATAAAATTTATTACTTTTCTTTTAATTTTTGTGATTTCTTTTCTTAAATATTTCTCGTTTTTAGCAACTGATTTTGGAAAATATACTTACCAACAAAGTTATGAATTTATTTGGCCCTTATATAACATGCTTGAATTGCCTCTTATTAGTGATAATATGTATAGTATATAGATTATATATTTAGCCGAGTTCGAATCAGACTCTCGGTGAGACCCTCCAGAGCAAATTCAGCCTCTATAAAGTTGGTACTCATAATTGAAAAGTTAAGGAGAAAAACCTACTTAATTAAGTACTGAACACAAGACCTTCATGGTTTGTAATGGTGCAGGTGTTTTTTTTTTTTTAATCATATGTTCATGTTCTTAAAATTAGTTATAACTTGATTATACGGGGCCCGGTGTGGCTGTGCGGTAAAGCGCCGTACTCCCATGCCGGAGCTGTGGGTTCGAGTCCCGCCCTGGGTGGTGCTTTTCTTTCGTAGGAGAAGTATCACCCAGTGCCATGGGTGTTAGTATGGGCAGTATAGCCTTGAAGTCCCCAAAAAAAAAAAAAAAAAAAAAAAAACTCGATTATACAACAAATGTGATTTTGTCATCTATAGTCTGTAATAAAGGTTGAACTTTTGACTATAAAGTCAAAGTGAATGAAAAAATCTCATTTCATCAGAAACACATCAAATATTAAAAATCACTAGTTACTCAAAGCAAAATTAATTTGAACACCTTCTAACTTCAGGGTGTTTGTTCTCTTTTGATTTAGAATGGACTCTGCAGATCTAGATTTATACTACTAGAATGAATTTATGCCTAAACGTTTTATGAATGTTAAAATTTTGTTCCATTCCTCCCTTGCTACATATAAGGGGAGAGAGAACAATTATAAAATTTATTTTTTAAATTACGAAAAATAAGCGTTTTTGTTTGAAGCTACAAATATTCAAACGTATTAATAAATTTATTGACATTTAACATCATTAGCATAAAAAGTGTACATCTATGAGATTGTTGGTCGATGCTGTCACCACGACCCTATGCGCATCTATATATTAGGAAATCAGAGAAAATTCTGGATTTAAATGCCTAATTCTAATTATGAATGAATTCAATAACTCATGTCTTCGGTAAAAATATTCAAGTTAATTGTAATAAATATTTAAATATTATTTAGTAAAAATTATAAAAGGACGGATACCCAAATACCCGTCATATTAAAATAGATAGTTAAATTATAACCCACTGTCGGATAAATCAGCTAGATTATAATCGACCGTTTGATTTTAAATTATAATAAGGTGAGAAATTTACATAAATCAACTTGCCTGCCTCCGTTGTTAAAATTATTAACGGTTCTAACAATTTTTTATTTTGTAGCTGTGAGTTTTAACAGAAAACGTATGCAATCATAAGTTGTATTTATAGTATTCATTTCGATTTTAATAAAAGAAAATTGAACGATCTTTTAAAGTCCACACGATTTCATAACTATTGTCTCAAAATTATAAATTAATTTTATTTACATCTGTTTTCATGTAAATAAACATATTCACATAAACATAAATTTTATAAATATATATGTTTTGTACATATTATTTTTTATTATGTTTGAATTATTGTGAACTTTTAATAATTTTTCGATATTTATTTTCAGGTATGTTGAAATTAGTTGCCTATTGTTTCTCATATTTTTTCCTCTACAAGGTAAGATTTATTATCTCTTATGCATTTTTATTTCAACAATAAATCGAATATCATCAAATTTAAAGCTTTCTTTTTATGTAAAAGATACTTAGATGAATTACAATTTATTATAAATTATTATTTATTCAATTTTTATCTAGCAAAATAAATTCAAAAATGGTTGAACACGAATTGAAACTAAAAGTTTATGTTTTCAATATCATAATTTATTAATAATTTTTATTTATTAGAAATTCAAATAAGTAAGGAACCATGCTTCATGTTAAAATTTATTATTTCATTTTAATGGCGGTATTAAAGCAGCTACTAATAATGACCAGCCAGCCCTCTGACACCACGGTACAAAAACTTATGACCTACAAAGCCACATGTTCGACACGTGCGCATCTTGCATACCTGCGTCGAATATTAATAAGATGCCATCTGACTTCTGTGAAAATCTCCGAAAAAGCCAAAAATTAATAGTAAAACTGGAAAAAATGTATGATTTTACTGTACACATTCTGTACATATTATATTGTAACATTAATCTATACTGGAGAAATATAGTCAACATTTCACCAACTAAAAAATCTCTATAGGAAAATTCCTATTCTAAATATAAGTCTTTGCTTAATCTTCATATAAATATGTCGGTATAGTTGAATCATCCGTATGCTTAAGTTATTTAGACTGACAGAAATGGGCCGAACTTACCAAAACATAATTTTAATTATTGTAAATTGTGTAAGATCGGATTTTTTCAAAATTGGTTTCCTCGCTAGGCATAGTTTACAATGACAAAAAACTCTAATCTTAAACTTCAAGCATTAATCATTAATCAGTTTTTATTTTATTTTATTTTCCATTCCATTCCATTTTTTTAACACAATTTCAAATTGTTTTTGAATTTGAACGGCTCTCTTGGGTGAAGGCAAATATAAAGAATTGTTTTTTTTAAATTTATTGTAGCGTAGAGTGTGTCATATGATATGAGAATATCTTTCTGTAAGTACCTATTCCACTGTTTGTAATAATATTCTTATATTTTGTTGGGTATGGTGCCTTTTATTTTATGCTATATATTTCCCACCTACTGCGCTCGCCAACTGAGAAACCTTAACTTTTAATAACTTGCGAAGGAAAAGCAGCTGGTGCTAGGCGACGAGGGAACAACTCAGTAAAACATGGGACCCTCTGAATTTACTGTTAGCATTTTGAGGCTGGGTCACGTACAAAGCTTGTACCGGCTTCTTTATGATTCATTTTGCATTTTAAGTATAATTTCAAGGTTCCAGGCCATTCTGGGGCGGCATTGCTAACTTACATGCACAGGAATGTACAATCGTACATCGACCCACGCATTTACTTTCTTATATATTGTAGGAGTAGATCCGATTATGAATTATCTTTTTGATTATCCTAATATAAATATGTTTTGAATTTTATTATATTTTAAGTTTTTTTTCTTTATGTTTCTTTATCACAACCTGAGTTATTCATTTATTTAAAATGATTGCTAATGTTTTCTAAAACATTTGTTTAAATTTGATTACGAATTAGATTGATTATCGAACTTGTAATCATTTGCATTACTACGTTTCTAGAAACCGTTCATTTTTTAATCTCATTTTATATAATTTTGATTCGGTTTTCATTTATTGTTTTTCTTTCTTCCTAATTATATAAGTATATGTTCATCATTTATTTATTTATATAAAAGTTTGGTGTTTTTCGAACACCTGATTCATTTTCGCCCCATATTACTATAGTCAATAATAACAAGTATAAAGAATAAAGAACTAGGGTAACTGTACCAATAGTTTACAGTGCTCTAATAGTTGACATTTTGCTCAAAAAGTGTGAATAATAAGATTCAGGGTTGATTATTTTGGTTCAAAATTTGGCGGTAATTTGCCAAGTTATACTAGTTAGCTGTGCTGCCATCGACATTAGTGTGATGAAAACTCAAGCTTATTTATGAGAGGTTGTAATGGCGAATTTTCTAGTGGCCTGAAAAATTGGTTTCTGCTACCCTGTTTCATTAAGGTGGAAGTCAAGTTAAATAAGTTTTTTAGTTGGTTTATTTGTGTTCAATTATTTTTTAACTACTTTCATGATATCCATTAAGTTCATGGGAATCATTTGATACCCTTTTCGATTTATTTATACAATGTTTTAGGGCTTAAATGTGGGTGTCAACTATTAAAACAAAAATTAATCCTTAATTTCAATAGTTGACATCGATGTCAACTATTGGTGTTTTTTACTCTGATGAAACTGATAGTTTAATATAATTTGCTTTATTTGAAAAATATCTGGGTTTAATATCGGCGGTGAAATCACTGATATAGCTACATCCTAACCAATGTTCGACAGGGGTGTCAACTATCCGTTCAAACGTGTCAACTAGTGGAATATTCTGTTTGTAAAGTTGACATCGTGAGTATTTATTGTTAACATCCATGCATAGCCTCAGCTTTATTTGACATAATCTTGTTTTGTTTACTTTTTAAGTTAAGTAACAATTGTAACAGTCGGAAATTATAAAAAATTTATTTTATAAGGGAATAAAATATATCGTGAAGTTAAATAGTTGAATGGATTGAATAATACAACTTATTAAAAACTTATTATAATTATAGATGTTCTAAATAAATGTTGTAAGTAGAATTCAAAAAGAAACCTAAGAAAAATTCAGTTAATCAGGAGATACCTGAAAATGCTGCAGCACTGGAAGTAGACGAAACCATACTATCCCAACCAGAAATTTGGGACGAGAAAGAAAATCAGAAAAGCTTAGATTCCCAAGAGCCGGAGAAGAGAATTAATGTTGATCAAGGAATATTTCTTCAAGATGAGGACCAAGGTGTTTAACTGTTGATGAAGAAAAATTTATAATAGTTGGGTTCTCAAATAAGATATTTAAGCGTAAAAAATGTCTGGCTCAAGTTCCTAAAGTTGCCAGTAAATTAGAGATTCTGGTTTTACTTTTACAACCATGCAATCGGATGATACCAAGTTTTATTAACACCGATACATGTTGCACAGTCCCATCATGTGATAATATATCCGTGAAACATATGCCCAAAGTTTTTACCTTTAATGGACAGCAAAGGTACCATTTTAGTTTCCCACTTGAGGTAGATTAATTTAAAATGATTGTTGTTATATGGTACTTGTATTATTCTTAATTGGATGATCTCATTTTTCAGTTTAATATTTTTTTCTTTTGTCTATTAAGTTTTTGTTTATAATGTAATTAAATTGTGGAAATTTTATGTTTCGTTTCAATTTTGAATAGTTTTGATGTTCATGTTTAGTTCAATTTTGATGTGTCAACTACTGGCACATTTTAGAAGGTTCAAAGAAATCATTTTTTATAAAAACCGTTAATGTAGACCATAGGATATTGTATTCCCAGTTTTCTAGGGGGATTGGCCTAACTAAATTCATAACAAAGATTAACCTAACATCAATATTTTAGTAAACAGTGTCAATAATCTAATATTTTTTTCTTAACCTGTCAACTAGTTACTAGTTAACCTGTAAGGTCAACTAGTTTTTCTTAACCTGTCTGTCAACTAGGGTACAGTTACCCTATTACTAACTAAAAATTAATTTTTATATTTTTTTTATTTCTAGCTATTAATATAATCAAAATTGAAATTGAAATCAATAGTTAAAAGTTAACTTAAACAAATTTATATTGACTAATTAAAATTCTTATATAATCCTAATTACTTATTACAAATTACTATTGACTACTTACTACTGAAATTACAAAGGAGTGCTTGCTCAATTAATAAGGCTACAATTAGGGTTCACACCTTTGTACACACAGTTGGGAATTACTAATTAAGTAATAGATATTTATGTTTTGAATTTCATTTTAAAAATACTTGAACACAGATTATCGTACAAAGTTAACATTTGGCTTTTGAAATTTGATTTAGTATTCTTCTTCCAAAAATGAAATATATGAATTCCCATAAACTTCGTATATGCCTGGACGCAATAATTTATGGAATCAGTCTACTTGGAAATAGATTACAAAAAAGAAAAATCTGGTGCGTGCGCGCAACACACAACTTTCACTCACCCACTCATTTAGATTAGAAATTGACGTGTTTTGTTAATTGCCACTTCACAAAGTCACAAATTTTTCCACATTCATTTCTTATTTTTGCCGTTTATGAGTAAATAAAAAACACACGTGAAAATGATATAAAATTTATTAAGTAAAGTACCCCATTTGATCAATGTTGAAGAAATTTTTACAGTCACATCGCGGGCACATACATACACCAAATACCAAGTTTGATCAAAATCGTTAAATCCGTTTTTGAGTAAATAACAAACACATGTGAAAATGAGACAACATTTATTCAGTAAAGTACCCCCTCAAAATGATCAATTTTGATGAAATTGTTACAGTCATATCTCGGGCAAATACATACATGAAATACGCAGCTTGATCAAAATCGTTAAAGCCGTTTTTGAGTAAATAAAAAAAACACGTAAAAATGATACAAAATTTATTAAGTAAAGTCCCCCCTCCGGTTAATCAATTTTGATGAAATTTTTACGGTTATATCTCGGGCATATTATTATATCAAATACTCAGTTTAATCAATATCGTTAGAGCCGTTTTTGAAAAAATAAAAAAAAAACGTAAAAAGTTATTAAATAAAGTACCCCCTCCCTTTGAGCAATGTTGTGAAATTTTCGCTGTCACATTGCGGGCATATACATACACTAAATACCCAATTTCAGGTTCGCACGGTTTATAGTTTTTGAGCTAGTCTGTTCACATACACACATACACACACACACATACACACACACACACACACACACACACACACACACACACACACACACACACACACACACAGACCATTTTGCGGGACTTGGTCATTTGGACTCAGGGGACCCCAAAACGTGCATTTCCGTTGAAAACCGGAAGTCGAAATTTTTCACGATCACAATACTTCCACTTACTATATATTTCATATATAGGTAAGTGAAAGTAAAAAAGAAAGCTACGGTGATTGCAAAGCTATTAAAATTATTATTAGTATTATTTAACATTTAATATTGAAAGTAATCCATAAGTATTTATTTTATATAATTGGAATACACCATCAGTTACTTGTTTTAGTTGTAATAAACCTCAATCTAATCATTAACCCTTTAACCGGGCGGGACGTATATAGGCGTCCAACCTAAACTATAGCGCCAACGGGCAGGTCGTATATACACGTCCTAGTGAAAGAGCTCGCGCCCGTTACAGGTAATTTAAAAGGGAACACCCCGGTTAAAGGGTTAATAAGGCTATTTCTTACTATTTGTACGAACAAGCGAGACTCAAATAAACTGAGGTTATTTGACAGTATTCCAAAAATAACTTTATATGACTTAAGGTCTGATCACACATATCCGCACCGCAGCACGGCCGTGTATAGGATCTGATTCATTTATGAAGGAAAGATAGTAACCGGTCACACATGCCCGACACCGGATCAATCGACCCGTTACTATCTTCGTATTTGAATCAGATCAGATTCACAGCCGTGCTGCGGTGCGGTTATATGTGACCAGACCCTTACTCGGAAAAAACAAACTGTTCGCTTCATGAGATGGAAAAAACCGTTCTGCTCAGAATTCATACTTAAAGAGAATTCAGTCTTTTAGTTAAGATAATTGTGGGAAATAGGTATAATTTTCTAAAGATTACCTTAGATTCTTGAGAAGAATTTATTTTAAAGCACAAACTCCTTTACACGAGGATTAATGATCGCTCACAAACCAATACAGCCAAACTTTAGTGCCCACAAAATTAGTAGCCTGAACAGTATTTCTTTCACTAGGAAACAATTTTCTGTTTCCTGACTTTACTCACGTGGATGAAAATTCAATTCTCGAAAAGCCTTACGGTTTGACTTGAACAGACCGGATAACATCAGAGAATGCCACAAATTTGAAGTTTTGTTCCGTCAATATGAATATTTTTAACAAGTCGCGCTTTCTTAACCAGACCATTTCCGGTTAATTATAACGATTAAAAAAGACCGCAAGTTTGTTTAGTTATAAAGGAAACTTAATTTAGTCATCGAATAAATAAATCTGTTAAGAGGCATTATATAATCCTTCTTTGTGTCTTTATCCAGTTGTGTTTTTCTCCTTTCATTCCATTCCCCGCATAAATTATGCTATCTCATAAATAAAACATGATTATTCTATATACCTTTTAAGTCACTTGAATGGTAAAATCATAATAAATCAGTAAAGTGCCTAATTAAATAACTAATTGTAATAAACAATTTAACACTTAAGTAAATACTGTAAAAATGATGTATTGAAGTGATATGTCTTATACATGCTATATTGGCTGTCTGTGAATTATCTCAAATTGAGTAATAATTCATTTATTAAAAAATATTTCGATTAAAGATATGGGACAAGGCATATCGGATAGTATCTCTCTTAATTTGGTCTAGGTTCATCATTGATTACAAGTAATTTGTTCTGTATGACACCTCGTTTAATCGAATTTTCAAAATTATTTATCTACTAAAATTGAATAAATTAAAACAGTAATAATGTGTGATAATTTAATGTATATATAAACATATAAAAAATACATTAAAATTAAAATATTCGTTAAAATGAAACATACAATAAAAAATTCTGCAACAATAATATAAAGACCTTTTATGTATGTACCCCTTTCTTTTAAAGAGTCTTTTTAAGGGTCAATTCTCAGTTCACAGTATGTGGTATTGTCGTCGAGTAACAAATACATCTTTTGTCTGTATGTCTTAAGTTGCACAAATATATGCCACTTACATACATAAAAGGTCTTTCTGAGGCAATAAATGCTATTTTTACTAAATTTTATATTAATGAGATCAAAGTTTCATTTAGAATCACCGATAAAATTGAACAAATTTTGACACCACTAAAGGACAAAATTGAAAATAATATGTGTTCAAACCTTATTTACAAAATTGATTGTATACATTGTCCATTGAGTTATATTGGTATGACGAGACAAAATCTTAAAAACAGAATATATCAGCATAAAAACTCATTTTTGGATTATAAAAATAATGAAAAAAAGACGAAGGAACCAAAAACTGCTCTTTCAAAATATTGTTTTGAAAATAAGCATGCTTTTGACTTTGGCAATGCTAGCATTTTACATCGCGATGTTTCGGAGCGCAGGTTAAGATGTTAGGAGGCTTTCTACACCTCAGAGAATTTAGTAAACTTTAATACTGATGCTGGAGATTTAAATAGTTTTTTCCCTGAAACTATTGGAATTCTAAATAAATGATGTGAGGTACCTGACTCTGAATCATCGTGATTCTATATATATTTTTAAAATAGATATTCTGTTTATATATTTATATTTTTATGTTTTATTTTTGGACAAAACTGTTTTTAATATTTTGTTATAAAAAAAATTTGTAACTTTTTAATGTTTTTTTATGTAATGTGACCTTTTTACTTATATTTATATTTTGAATATTTATTTATTTATATATCTAATTTTATAGTTTTATTGTTCTGATATTGTTGTAAAAAAATTTTATTTCTTTGTTATGGTTGGTAAAATTCATTTAACCTTTTTACTTAATTTATGTAATGTTGGTATTACTGATACTAATGTTAGACCAACGTAGCCCCAGTAGATGAAGTGTTCTTACACAGATTATTCAAGACAGTGGTTTTTATATATAATTGTTAAAAGAATTTTTAACTTTTCATTTATATGTGAAATATTTTATATATATATTTAATCTGATGGTGAGTCCCCCAACATTTATTTTATTTTATTAATACTTAGTGAAACAATTTTAGAATAATTATAATTATACCTTAATACATAATTTTACAGCCCTGATGATGACCGAAGGGGCGAAAATTTGGCTTATATGTATATAAATTTTTATATGTAAATTTGAGACTATTTGAGGCCCTTTTTTTTCTATAATGAAATATTATTAATTGAATTTAATAATAGCTTTAATTACTTAAACTCTCATACGGACAAATTCCTCAGGTACTGTAGTTGGTTACATACTATCTACAATCAAAATGAAATAACTTTATTCACTAAAATAGATCAAGAGAAGAGAAGAAACTTTGCTTGGCAGACTCTTTCCCCGTACGTATTTATTAAAATAACCTAAAATTTTCTTATTATCAGGAAATAACTTGTTTGTCCGAAGCGAGGAAGAAAAATGCACCATTATAAATAACAAAAAATGCCGCCGAAAAACATTTAGCAAAAAGAAGCAACGAAGAACTGTCTATGTTACTATAATTAAGAAACTGAATAATCTTGAGTATTCCAAATAATTTTTCTGATCTCGTTCACTGATATTTTCCTTCAAACCTAACACGCGACTTGATCTCGAGACTAATACTTTTCCGTTTCGACTCACTCATTCAAGTCACCTGTCCCTATCATGTATTTATTATTAACTACGTTAGATGTGATAGGCACTGTTTTCATAAAAATTACAAAGATTACACAGTTTACAATCGTGTGCCGGCCAGCCTACCCGACACCGATCTAAAACACATGTTAAGTCCCCTCAAAGGGACAATTACCCTGAGGATCTTTTTCACCTGAGTCATTGGCAGAGCCTCGCACGCCATGGAAATTGCGGGGCTGGCCTGGTGTAGGAGCGAGGTATACAGCGTGAATCCTGTCCCAGTGTGAGAGAGGAAGTGTGCCTCCCGATGCGTAACTCCCTGTTTTTTCCATCTTCCTCAGGCGGTAATAGAGTCTAAGTATGCTGGGCAAGTCAAGTGGGACTGACTTCTTGATGGGCGCAGCCTTCGATGGGAGTTGGCTGGTCAATTGAATCATTCTATAACACAACTTGGAATACACAAGGTAGGTAACGTTAAAATATTTTAGTTCTTTGAATATTAATTGTCAAACTCGTCTATAATATTTTTTAAAAAATAAAGACGGTAATATAGAGTAGTATTGGTAATAAGTATAAAATGTAATTTCCGGATCGCCAATTTTCATGAAAAGGTTCCTCTAACATTGGCGACTTATATTTACTCTAAACATATTAAGTAGTAATTGTAGTTGCTATGCTGGTTTGTTCACCTACATACAGACAATTTCCTGTAAATCTATTATTTGGACTCAGGGGCCTCATACGTATATTCGGTTTAAAACCCAAATTAAAAAATCAACACGATTGCAATACTACATTCATCTATAAAGGAAACTTTAAATACTTCCGAATTGTTTATTTATTTGTATTTTTATTTATTCTCCCTTGTGGTATTAGTTTAACTTTATTTTTCTAAACTTTCATGAATGAATAACATGAAAAAATATATTATAAATTTTTAATCATTTCAAATTCTCGATTGAAAAAAAAAAAAAAAGAAGTAAACTTCAGGTATACAATTGCGCCACTAACTATGTGAGCAAATTATATAATCAGTGTAACGGTAAATCGAGTGATTGTTCTCAGTGAAGAATTACGATAAGTACGAAGAATTTTGTTTTTGTTTTTAACCAATTTAAGTTGTATCATTATTACTTATTCAAGGTTCAAGCATCCAATGATAAGGTGTATTCCCATGTCTCATCTCGAATGAATTTTTTTTTATGTTGTAAATTAATACCGGAAATACGATGGTGGTTCAGTTTCCTTCCGCTCGTTCCGGAATATAATTATGTGCTATGTAATACCATTTCAATCAACGGCCTGGAATATTTTAAATTGTTTAATGATATCATTGATGAATTAACATATTTTTTCTCCACCTATTGCTTGCCATGGCCGGGAATCGAACCCGGTCGACTGCATCTCCATTGCCGCGTTCTTACCATTGAGCTAACCGTAGAACCAATCTAGCATTCAAACGATAGGATCTAATTGACATACCATCTTAGTTAAATATTATTTCTTGAAAATTAGATTTTTATTATCTTTAAATAATTATTATAATGACTTTATTTCATATTCCCTATTGCAAAAAAACAAAACAAAAAAAAACAACATAAATAAATGAAAATAATGCACACATGACATCATTTTATTTAATAAAATTCACCATGCCATGATTATAGGGGGCACTAGTACAAGTGGGATATTCTTTAATGGAGGATTAGAATGAAATAGTAAACCGAAATGAGATCGCGAAAATGTATTTATATAAGTTTCGTTTTAGGATAAATGCGTAAAGGAATTAAATAATCAGAGTTATTATAGTTGTCGCTTATGTCAATTACTTTAGTATGAGCTCTAATTAGCTGACATACTTTCGTATTGTAATATTAAAAAGCTTTTTCAACAAAACAAATATTCTATATTTGTAGAGTGCATAAATTGTGAAAAAGTAGTCCTGATAAAAAAAAAAAAAAAAAAAAAAAAATTGTATTCTCACTGGCTGCCATGACAATGTATAATTTAGATGAGTTGAGGAGGATAAAAAAAGTTTTGTGAGATTCAAAATTATTCAGCATTCAGAGTTTTAAATGAGTTTCTTATTTTGTTTGGAGGTAAAAAAAAAAAAAAAAATTGTTTTTCCTAAAAGTTGAGCAGCAGTTGTTGAAGTCCCAGGGTTTCCGGGGGAGCCAATTCTGGGATTGGAGAGATGGGATTACTAAACAAGTTATGAATGCTGGGGACGCGTTGGCCTAGCACAGACCAAGACATCGCCAGCCGGGTAATTTAAAATCTAATCTCGTGGAATTGGGTATCGCGGAACAGATTAGGGCAGGGTATGTTGGGATTGAGTGGCGTCGTTCTCCGTGCCTCTTGGAACGCTTTCTTATTTATCATTCTTCCCAGTTGTTCCGGAAAAGAAGAATGGATTAAAAGAAAATAGACGATCAGAATACCACGAGTATGGTCTACTATTACTACAATAGCATCTATAAAATTATAAGTAAGTATTATAAGTATATATGTACCTAGTTACATTAAAACCAGTAATGTTTCCCAGCGCGGGAACCTCTTCATGTCATGCTTTTCCTCCTGAAAGAAGCCCGGCCCGGGGTTCCCCAGCCTACTAGCTTAGGACAGTGCTAAGATTTTATTTTTATTTACTCGAGTTGATTATTTTTTATTTATTTTTATTTGCTTTTGTGATATTGTTATTTATTTAAATTTTTGTTAATCGAGTGTGTTTCGTTCAGTCCTCAATATTTGATAGTACTTGTCTCGACCAGGGCAGAATGTAATATTATAACATAAAGAGTTTTATTCTAAAATAAAATGTATATACATTAAAAGAAGTTAGATTATTCGAATTATACTTTATAAAAGATAAAAAAAAAAAATAAATAAAAAAAAAAATAAATAGAATATACAAAATGGACATTAGTAAATAAAGTATAGAATTAAGTCAATGAATAAAATGAAATAGAATAGTAGTAAAATGGAAAAGCTAATAATATAAATAAAACAAATAATCCTAAATAAAATATAAATAGATAGAAGGTAAATAAGTGGTTAAGGGTAAACAAAGAAAAATGAATAATATAATGAAATAAAAATGTTGATTTAAACAAATTATTGATAGAATAATTTAAAATAATGTTTTTTTAAATAGTAATTCACAATTAAATAATAAAATAAAGTAGTGAATACAATAGGTTAATGACAAAGATTTACATATATACCTATATTACAATAGTTGTCTAGATAATATAAACTAAAATAATTATAAAATTACTAACCTAATATAATAATCCTCAAGATGAATTTAATACTACACACTGAAATACCTTTAAAAGACAATGAACTTCAGTAAAAGACAAAAAAAAAACTACTGCCGTCTTGATTATTGATTTTTTTTTTAATCTTTATGTAATAACGAATTAAAACTAAGGACTTATTTAAACCATAATTAGGTTAATAGATGCTTGATTACATCTCGCGAAATAATAAAAGTAATTCGAATATTGGGTACCAAATGGACTGAGCGACCATTGGGCTATAGAACTTATTTCTTCGTAGAACACTTCACACAAGTATGATTACCGAAAGCAATATAGCGAAAATAGTTTTTTAAATGTTAGAATGCCGTCTGAACCCTCGAACTTTTGCCATAAATCAAAAACTTTTATAAAACATTTTATAGGGTCTATTACAAACAAATTTCAACTTAATGCTGAAAGGTCTACAAATTCCTAAAACTTTTACAGCTTAGAACTTTCTTTCGGAACGTTCCCCCAATAAGTTCGAAAGAAAGAAAAAAAAATCGTTTTAACTTCATATCTAACACGCTGAGTGGAGAGTAAAATAACTGCAGTGCTATTTATGGACAGTAGTATGATCCGTCTAAATTTCGATGGCATTAAATTTACATTTATTATCATTAAAAAAATAAGACTTAAAAATTAAGTAACCTGTGATAATCCACTTTTTAATAGACGCTTAATATGTTTATATCCGCATTTAATATGCGCCTAATATTTCTTTTAATACCACAGTAATATAAATTTAAGCGGTTGATCGCCTGCGATCAGAAGATTGATTCGGTCTGTTACTGGCCAGATTACGAGCTGTGATACATCATATTTGTCCTATACCTGCTAGTTTTAGTACTTGCATATAACTTTAGTTCACATGCGCCAACGCAAAACTTCAAAAAAAATGCTTTAGAGAGATAACATTTCTTAAATATGTAATAACCGATTACGGTAAAAACAAATCTTTAGCTGACGACATATAATGATTGGAAAACCAAATGAAGATTGGAAGGCTGAATCCAATGATGCTATATTTTCGCTAATGATTATTTACTTAATTACTTGAAGAACTGTTTATTTTTTTAATCGAGTGCTGATAAAGCTATTTAAATACACGAGTTTATCAAAGAGAGGATCATCACAATCAATAAGGGAAGAGCCAAGAAGGGATATGAAATTTCGTTATTACAAATGTTAGTTTCTGATGCCATTACAGTCAATCAAATCTAGCCAAAATGCCTAATTATCATACAATAGTTTTAAGAAACTAATTAAGAGGTCAATTTCAAATAAAGAATTGCTTATATGTATCTCGTGAGTGTATATAATGTAGAGAAGAGAAGCCAGTATTGAACCTTGAGGTGTTCCCGCCTTCATTGGGCGTAATGAAGAAATCTACGTCCCCTGTTCTACTGGGAAACATCTGTCTAAGCAATAGCTTCTTAGCCTCAAGTTATGAATGATGAAATGTGTAACTGATAATGATTGGCATAATCGCATAATTTTATAATTTACTCTTCAGCATGATCGGATTCTATCATCGTTAGTTTACTAAGCATAATTAATTTAATAGCCTTTAACTATGCCAGTATAATTGTATGGGAAACACGAGATGGTCAGCTTTGAAGAGTGCCTCTTGTTCAAAATCTCATAATTTGCATAATGATTATTGTTCTCATCTTTCTTTTTTGTTTTTGTTTTCATTACCTCTATTGTTTCAAAGAACTTTCCTTTTCCCTCGCTTCTATCTTATCCAGTATTAAGGAACCAAAAATGAATTTTTTATTTATTTTTATTCTGACATTGAATATACGTTTGCCCTGGAATATGTTTAGTTACGTTTAGAGTACTTTTAGTACGTTTAGAGCAGATGGATATCATGAAAAAATCTGGTGCGCGAAACACACAACTTTCACTTACCAACTTACTTTGATAAGAAATTAATGCGTTTTGTTAATGCCACTTCTCAAAGTTACACATTTTTCCACATTCATTTCTTATTTTTGTTTTCATTAGCTCTATAATCCCCTCAGAACATTTTAATAATGATAACGCTTACATGATATTAAATAACACCTAATTTCCATTAAGCATGACGAATATGATGAAAATAGTTAAGGCCGTTTTTGAGATAATCGAAAAATTGGAAAGCAAGTTATGAAATATAGTCCCCCCTGCGGTTGATTAATTTTGATGAAATGTTGGCTATCACACTTTTGGCATACACACACATCAAATACCCAGTTTGATCAAAATCTTGAAAGCCGTTTTTGAGTAAATAAAAAAAAAATCGTGAAAATGATAGAAAATTATTAAGTAAACTCCCCCCTCCGGTTGATCAATTTTGATGAAAAGTTGGCTATCACATCTTTGGCATATACATACATCAAATACCCAGTTTTGACCATTTCGCGGGACTTGGTTATTTCCACTCAGGGGACCCCAAAACGTGTATTTCCGTTGAAAACCGGAAGTCGAAATTTTTCACGATCGCAATACTTCCACTTACTATATATTTCATATATAGGTAAGTGAAAGTAAAAAAGTTTTTTTTTGTAAGCTTAATAAAGATACAAAATATTTTTTTAATTATTTTCATGTTCTTATTGTGTATTAACAATTTTCCTTTTAATTATAGACATTAATATGTAAATGAAATAAAATTTTTAATGGTGACTGCTCTGATTTAAACAGTTAAAATTGTAATTGTTTTTACAATGAGTTGGGTGTTACCCCATAATTAGATTAATTATTTAAAAACATTTGTAGCTCATTGACTTAAACACTGATTTTAAAAATCTTATTTATTGGTTTTCAGTGTTATTTAAAAAAAAATCTACATATTTTTCCAATTACGAACGTCAATTAATGTTTTTAGTAATTAAGTTTGTTTCTGGTTAAATTGACTTGTAAATTTTCCCATTAAATTTTTGTAATAAGATTAAGATATTTTCAGAACTAAAAAATTATTTACAAGTATTGAAACTGGTAGTACAAAATTAAAAATAAATGTTGTGGATCAAACAATCAGCTTTTTTACTTTTATGTTCCTTTCCTACAACTAAAATTCTACTTGTTCTGCGTATTATTTGTTCTTTACCTTACTTTCTTACTTTTATTAAAGTTAAATTCTATCTTTAAATCGCAAAATAATTTTCAAAGAGGGGCTGCAGCCCCATAACTTGTTCCCCTTGACCCACCAATGTTTTCTTTAATAATTGCTAATATTTTTGCTTGTAAATTTTTATTTTTTGCATAGGTATATTAAGGTTCTATCTATATTCCAGATCTAAATAGAATCTTGATAAAATCTTAAAAGTTCCGGATGATAGTTTTGCTCTTAACATGCATGTTGGAGAAGTTCATGAAGACAATAATTGTAATAAATTACAATATATAATTTCACAGTTTGCATTGAAATTAGATTTTGACTTCAGTTAATTTATAACTTTCATTTCCATTTCTATAGATTCGATGTACTTGTAATTTTAACATAAAGTTCAATTTTTCTTTTTTCTGATAGCTATATTTTGATAAAATTTTATTAATATTGGGACTTCACGACATCAAAAGCCTTACATTAATTGGTGTTATAAAAAACATAAAACGTGTTAGGAATATTTTGGTAGTAATGAATCATTTACTAACTGTGTTAAATAAATATTCATGTTTTTTTTTTTAATTGTTTTTATTTCTTGCGTGAATCTGCACTTGTTGAAAGAATGACGACATTCTGCAAATTTCCTGGATTCCAAAGTTGTCAAATAAAAAAAATAGCTTGAATTTCTCAAACAAATTAATTAAACGAAATGCGAACTTATTACTTAATTACCAAATGTGCTGCATTTGACGAGATTAAAATTGAAGCTAGAAGTGTTTCTTGGAGGATCGTTATCACTCGAAAAATAAAAGAAAGTAGGTCAAGTTCCCCGCTCCAGCGGAGTCCTCTGTCAATAGGGGTGCTTCTCCAGATGTCATAATAGCTACCATTGCACCTTCTGTGCTGGATTCACTTTCGTGTAGGATTTGATATCCCTTTCGGCCTTCGTGATGAGATCGATTCTATAGTCGCAGTTTAGGTAGATAAAAATGAAAATGAAAAGATAGACATCGGAAGCTGCTCGTGACCGATTTCTCTGAGGGATTTACTATAGGAGAAGAAGAATATTTCTCCGCCAGTTTCAATTTTATAAGTCAACCTTGACCCTTAACCCTTATATCAGATTATTATTTATATGAGATCAATATGATATATATTCATAATATATATTATTAACCATTTTATCGGATACGCATATAATTGAATTATAAGGTTATAGGATAAAATAGAAAGCTCCATTCTGTAATATAAATGACTTTATAAGACTTTTTATTTTTTTTATTTTATGTAAAAAAAGGCCATTGAAGTAAATGATCCTGGGTAATTGTTATAAATGTAGTATAGAAGTATTAAATGAAAAAATATTGACGGAATTTTTTTCTTTTTTAGATTTGAGAAAGTATCAAATAAAATCTAAGATTAGGAACAACTTAGGATTGATATGACCATCAACGATAGGTTAGATATTTATGAATTTAACAGCTAAGCCCGGCGACGCTTTGCTGTGTCTTAGGTACTATACATTTAGGAAAGTAAATAAATGCATTCAGGTAATATTTACCGTTAAAGATCATTACACATTATAGCCTACTTAAAATTACTCTAAAATCCTTAATGATCCTTATTTTGTCACTAATAAAATTATCCATAAAGACCTTGATGCCCCATATATCGCCGATGTAGCTAACTCCTGATACCAACCTTTCACAATAAACTGCCCACTCATCCCAACCCTCTTGTTTCCATCCTAGCTTCCTCCTCAATTCCTGACAACCTACCGAGGCGTCTGAAAAGAAGATGGCCTACCGACCATTTAATTTAGAATTATTATTAGAGAGCTACCGATGGGTACTTTATCTACAAGTTTATTCATGTCCTTTTTTTTTATATTGTATTGATATTTACTAGATGTATTATAAATATCAATACATGCTTCAGAAAAAAAAATACTCTAGAGTGTGAAAAGATTATAATCGTTTTTTAAAAATCTTATATATAAAGATAGTTACAATTCTCTACTGAGAAGGAAGACAAATTTAACTTTCTATGGGGAATATAACTGTATTTTCTGCATGTGAATTTCTACATGTGATCAAATATGTTAATAACTTTCATATTTCCGTAGTTACGTAAACTGTTTCAGATTTTTCCACTCGCCAATTATCGAGATTTGAGTTTACAAACATCTGGCATTAGCATTTTTGCATATAAGATTTCTTATGAAAACTTTTGAAACGGATTCCGGGATGAGATTCAAACCATTTTTTCAAACATGCACATCACTGACTATCGGATTAACGAAATATTTTCAATTAATTATTTTTCTTTTGAAATATATTCTTAAACTGCTTCTGGATAATATTTAGAATTTTTTAAGAGACAAATCGGCATTAATGATTAAATGATATTAATCGCATTGAATTTGATATTGATCCTATGAAATACAATTCGTTTCCTTCCTTAAGTGTTATCACTGAAGTGACGCAATATCACACCAGACAGATAACTCGATTGTATGGTTTCTTGACCTGCCCCAGAGTAAACTGACGGTCGGTTTCCGATACCATTGGAGGTAATGAAAATGGAAGTCGTCAGAGAGGGATGGGATAAAGTCTAGAAATATTAAGAATAATTAACAAACCAAAAAATGAAAGAAAAATCCGTTAAACTCGTAATTACAACCGAGGCTTTCTTTCTCGTTATTAAGAAATCCTTGAAATTTAGTTTACTTAAATTAGAAATATTAAATTTTTGTGTTTCCTCTGAATCAGGAGATTCTGGATATTCCGCAAACATGCATAAAAGTTTATTTTTGTTGAGGACTAAGGTATGAGATAATTTTCATGCGAGCTACCAGCTCGCGATCGGTGGTTCGGCGGTCATTGTTCAAGACTTTCCCATGTGACCTGCCTACGAGGAAGCCGAGTTCGCAATCGGGAGCAAGATATTTTATAAATTAAAAAAGATTACTGGCCACTTTAAAAAAAAATCTTTTAGGGAATATACTGAAAAGAAAAATAATTTCATTGATTTTATATTATGTAAATATTTCATATATTTTTGTTAATATGTTTTGAGGATTTGAAAATTTTATTTTTTGTACTATTTATATTTATTGTTTTTTTTTTAAATGATCATTTATTCGTTTTCATGTTTACGACAGCCAAATAATCTTATAAATCTGCATCTATTACCTTCAATTCAAGGAATGGTGTTATAACCATTATACTAATCATTAATGCTGGATGCTGGATACATTAATTCTAAAAAGAATTTTTATTCAAGAATTCAGTTCACATTAGCTTTCATCATACTTATTAAAGGTCATAAATAATAAGGTCATAAAAACTAGAATTGATGTCTTATAGGTTCTTTTAGTTATCCTTGGTATGATTTCGGATAATATTACTTAAACGTATTAAGAACATTTCTTTAATTTTTTACTCATCTACCAAAGTTTCTTATTCGTGAAAATAACGTGATGTCAAGAATCGTTGTAATTGGAGCAATTCAGGTCAATGAGTTGAGTCATGGCTGACATATTGTTCTTTTTTAATGGAGGTCAGCGTACAGTTGTTAATTAGTGGAACTTGAATGGATTTTGGGAGTGTGACAGGACAAATGATGTTAAAATCTCCAGGCTGGAAGAAATTTTCGACAAAGATTTCAGTTCCTTTTAGTATTGAATTCGTGATGCTGTGAATTACTGGTAAACACTAATTCAATATGGAGTATAGTATATCGTTCTGAGATTATACATGTTTGATATAGATTCTTTTCCTTATTCCTAAAGTAGTCCAAGCATTAGTAAGAAAAGGGATTACCTGAAAAGTTTTGACGGAGTGATGGTTTTTGAGGAAGCTGATGTTTGCGACTTAAAATTTTGACTTGTAACGAATTGGTTCAAAAGGAAACAACAAAAGTCACCGAATAGTGATCATTTTCAACTCAATAAAATTATTTTTATCCAGACACAAGAAAAATGCTGCTTTTTAAACAGTTGTATTGTAGGAATTATAATACATGTAGAGGTGGTAGAGGTGATAAATTAGCATATCTCATTAAACTGTAAAAACAAAAAATAATCAGTACAACCAAGTAGTATTTCCTAGTATTGTGATTCCAGGGACATATGTAGATATTTATGAAGGTAAATTCTGGAATTGTCCGGAGGTTCGGTAAACAGTTCCAAGGACAGAACAGTAGTTCAATGTTCTACTGCGTTGGTGGCATGGGAGATTGTCAGTTTTACTAGGTAGGCTGATAAAATCGGGGAAACGTGTCGAGATATTTTGACTACATAAGGTCGAACAAAGCTTATTGATATTTTAAAATAAAAATATTTATTTATATTATAATAAGTTGATTCATAGTCAGGATTTTGAGTTAATTTTTTTTTTATTTTGAAAAGCCAACGTTTCGATCCAACTTGTGGATCTTCTCAGGGCTAAAAGAAAACACCCCCTACCACTACCTCTCACCTTATTTTACCTCCAGTCTTTGTATTACTCTGGACTCAGAAGGTAAATATCAGATTTTATTTTATCTTGCTAACAAGCTACTTATTCAAATATTCATGTATAATGCTTACCATCTTTTATATAATTATCAGTTTTGTAAAGTATTCATTTAATTGTCATCTTCTATCATAGATACTCACACATTTGTTTTATTTTAGCCCTGATGAAGATGCGCAAGTTGGATCGAAACGTTTGCTTTTTAAAATAAAAATATACTTTAACTGAAAATCCTGACTATGAATCAACCTATCATAAAGAATAACAGTTGACTATTTCTCACCTCTATATTTAAATTATACTTCATAAATATAAATGAAATGAATAAAAATTTATTTAATTCGTAGTTTTTGTTTCTCGTTTTATCTATGGGTGTGGGAGGGGCACCCGCTCTCACCTGCCAATCTTTGCGGACGCCCATGGACATGATAAATCGTTATCTTCACATCAATGCTTCCTTCCTCTTGTTTACTGATCTATCGCCCAAATAGCAGTCTTATTTCTCACAATTTTAAGTATTCAAATTATCAATGGAATCGTTTAGCTTTTAACGTTTGTTTGTTTTAATTTATTGGTGTGAAATCCAAATGGTTATCAACGCCATACATTTCCAATCTCAATCATCTGTTTTTTGTTTATATGATTCTGTTTATTTATTATATATCTTTATTTTTTACTCGTTGGTATGTTGTATTTTGATGATTATTTGTGTCGTTTTTCAGAGTTTGAATAATCTTGTAGTTTATTAATGGTATTGCTTGAAAATTCACATCCTTACAAACCAAAAATTATATTATTAACCCTAATAAAGTCTTACTTAATCATCCTTCCAATATACATAAAACTTTATTTTTAGCTTGTTTATGTTTATGTTGTAAATGTTTATAGGGTTATGAAAGAAAAAATATATGTTTTATGTACCTCCCAAATGGCGGTACTGATAAATGCCAAAAAAAAAAACTGCTCCAAATGAAAAAAAAAATCATATTAAAGCCTCTGTTTATGAAACAAATAAAGTTTATTCCATCGCAGACTTCAATTAAACTTTTTCCACTTTTTCTTTCATTATTATTATTATTTTTTTTTTTATGAATGACCTTCATCAGGACTTGTAAACACACTAGTAATTGATCGTTACGTATGAATATTAATTATATATATTTTATCACGTCGATTTACAAAGGTGAAAGGTCGGGTATTGTATATGATTATTATTACCAGTAGTCTCAGATAAGTATTTCGTTACTAGTATCAATTAAAAGTTTGGTTGCATAAACAATTTTTTAATATTGATCTTTAATTTATTGCCTAATTACTGACAGCTTCACTCATAAACTATCCCATTTCACTTCTCATTGCCTATTAAAAAAAAACATTAATAGTTGATAATAAGTAGTAGCTATTATTTATTTTATTTTTAGTTCAATTAAAAAGCTCCAATTAATCTTCCTAGTAAAAACTTATGCTCCGCATTTAAGCTTTTATTATTATCATTAAGGATAATTAATGAAGGAAAATAATGTAATAAACAAAATTCATGTTTAAAAATCTTGTCAATCCAATCTCTCTGGAAATCAAGAAGGTAAATTGTGGTACATAGACTTTTACAAAAGTTTACCAATTTCTTTTTAAATAAATTCTATAAAGATAGGAAATTCCAGTAGAAAAAATAAAAGAACTGGATGAAAACAAGGATAGAAGGGTGTACGTTGAACCTGCTGAATTGATCAGTCAGGAATTAACATTAGTATGTTAAATATGGCCAAATTCGGTTTTATAACGATCTGTTGTAAGTCGAAGATTTTAGTGATATAAAATATCTTCACAATTATGTAATCTTATTTTTTTCCATAAAATAAAAATAAAATATTTTTACTTTAAATGATGTTTTATAACAGTTATATCAATTATTAAATATTTGTTCTTCCTGTTCGATAAGCCAATTCATTCGGTATTTTTCAGAAGTAGCATAGAATGAACCTTATTTTTTCCATCCGGAAAATGTGTACTCCACTAAAATCAACAAGCCCCACCTAATTTAGGATTTCTCTCTCATTATTAAAAGTACTTGGCCTTGTTTTGAAAAATTAGTTAATGAAGTTAAATACTTAACCATGAAATGTCCTTTAGTTTTCATAATTTAGTTTTTGAGTTTTTTTCCTGTTCTAGCACATAATATACTTCATGGAAAATGTTTTAGATCGAATAAAATAACATGACAGGTAGCATTAAATAACGAAGCAGATAAACAAGAAGGGTCTACAAATTAAGCCGATGGATCAGAAGAGGAAAGCCCAGCCAAGCTGAGGGCTATACATCTAGTTATATCCAGCAGATTGTAGTTGAGGCAACAGAATATTTTTTCCCCTCATGGTTAGTCCTTTCCATTTTCCAACATTCTCAGTCAGTTTTTATTTTTCTGCGGTGAAAATTCCCGGCACCATTTAGATTTATGGGCTGTGAAGATTTAATTATTTCCCGATAGCCGAAGCCATATGACAGATTGCTACATTGATTTCAAAGTATTTTCATGTAGGTTTATTTGAAGATAAGAAAAAAAAAGTGATAATTTTTTTCTTACTTCTTATTTTGATTTGATCTCGTTGCTGCAATGTGATAATCAGAAAGTTTAAGAGCATTTTCAGGTAAGAGGAAACATAGTACTACAGGAGCACATCTTCCATGTATTGATCTAGGAGAGGAGATCTCTCATCCATCTCCTTTTCAGACGTATCTTATAATGCATGTCAGCCGTTGCCAATAAGTCTGTTGTTGTATCCGTCCATTTTAATATGAAAGTTTGAATAGAAGGTTCGAATGTGGTGATCGATAAGCTGCTATTGTAGGTCAGTATGTAAAGATTCGTTACGAAGCAAGGAGCGTTTCAAAAATTGGGAGTGGAACATTTTATTATTTTAATACTTTGAATGAAACCTATTACAAAATAGATTCTATTACTACTCCCCCAAATTTGATTGATTCCATCTTCAATAATTGCTCACCCCCTCCGCTATTTTTTAGATGGCTTCCCAATTGTGCAAAATAATGTTATTAATCTGAGGTTACCGATAGGGAATAAAATTAAAATTATCAGGATCGAAATGGGTAATTAGAAGTCTTAGGTAACGATGATAATATTCACAATTAAAAATTACAAAACATACAATAATACACAAGTTTTGTCGATTCTAAATATCAGATTTCCCTTAGATCTGAAGTATGAAAATAATTTTTTTTTTTCATATTTTGTCTATTTGTTTAGATCATAGGTCTATAAATGTTCTATCCAGTCTGGCATTTATAAAGTTTATGAATAATAAAAAATCTTTAACCTTTTCAGCTGCTCAGATCTTCCCTGCCGATGCACTTTTTGAAAGCCGTTTAATGCTTACACAAAAGGTCGCTGCTCTCGTAATAAGGTTATTCGGATGCATTGCTCTTAGAAACACTTTCATAGTACTTTTGTGAGATAAAACGAGAAATGTATGTGGGTCAAAATGTTTACTTACTGGAAAAATATGTGACAATATGGAACCAAGTTATGTAACTATTGCCCCCTAACTATTTATAAGATTTAAACAAAATAATATTAACGGCCTACTTGAGTAGGTATAATATTACCGGCGTTTTTTTAATTGACGGGCATAAGCGATCAAAAATTTATTTTTCAATTTGTTTTAGGCCATGTAACCACCTTTATCCGATTCCTTTTACATCGTCGAAAAACGGTCTAAAATTCGACTGTGCGGTAGCATACGTAGACCATTTTGGATCTAAGCAATTTCTCGATTTCTGTAAAAAATAAGTATTATTTTTGAATCCCTGGATATGGAGTCCCATAATTAAGTGGTACCAATTCAAGTTACTATTGCCGACAGTTCTTCCCAGAGAATAAAAATATGGTATCTGTTATGAAAAAGTTTATGTGGTCCATTTCGTATGGAACTCAATCCTTTTTTAAAAAATGATAACCACTTCTAGTAAGGACGATGGTTAATGAAAGTGAAATATTTTGTGAATGTCTAATGCGCTACTTGCACCAGATTTTTTTTTTATTGAAGACATCAAAATCGTGAAAAGAAAACATTAAAAAAAAAAAATTAAGCAAAAATCGACTGTATTCAATATGCTAAACGATCAAACTCCTTCAGTATCAAATTGTTGGAGGTGAAAAGGGGATGATGCATACATAATCGAATTTCCGTTTCATTAAATTCTATTTGGAAAATAATTTTTTTTTTTAATGATTCTGTATACAATGGCTGTGGAATGAAACACCCATTGAACATCGGGAATGAACAAAGCGAGATCATCAAAGTTTTTAAACTTTATGCGATTCTTTAGACTTTTTGTAATTGAATATTCTATTCAGTATCCAAATTGAATCGATCAATATACATTTTTTTTTTAATTTACTGGTCATCGCATACCGAGATAATAAGTGCCATTTCGCATCGCATGTCCAGAAATATGGGATGTATGTACGCCTTTGATAGGTTATGTTAAACGGCAAGATGTAACATGTGATGCCTGTCGGAATAAAGAATTTAAACTGTAAATTTCTTTTTTATGGTGTCTTCGACAAAAATAGTGAAGAAACTATCACTTTTTTTTTTTTTATTTGAAGAGCTTCCTTTAGAGGCTGATAGATTATAATATAGTTCAAGTGTTTCTTTTGAATGTTTTAGACAGTTAAGATGTTTCGGATTAAATTTGAAATAATAATGAATTTACTGGTTTTTTTTTTTAAACCTCATCTTGTTGAATATAGCAAGGTATTATTATTTTGTTGGAGCGTAACTTATCCTCATTAATTTTTATATTTAACGGTTTGTTTTGTGTGATAAAGACTTTCCATATATTAAAGGTTTTCTCTGACCCGGTTTTACTTACGACAACGGGACCGACACCTGGCTGGTGGCCTCCTGATGTACAGCGGAGATTATTCAGTGTGGGAAGTTGCGGTTGAACCAAATTAACCATGAGACACCACAGGAACCCGAGGAGCAAGCCACGTGTACACAGTGGCAACTATTTCAAGCTGTTCAGCTGAACTTGTGCAAACATGAATATTGATTGGCTGATTAAAGCTAACGGATACCATGATGACGGAGCTTCATATCGCACGTGGACAGGTACCAAAATAACCTCGTCCTTTAAATTCATGCCATTTTGAGCTGAAACGGACTAGACTTGCAAATACTTAAGTAAACCTTAATTATGTTTTAATTTGAATCGGAAAACATTAAATCTTTGAAATAATTTGCTACATTACCTTAGCTTTCTTGTAAGAAGTACTATTTCTTACATCAGGTTTCCGAAAATCAGTGTCTTTGAAAGCATTAAGTAAGTATCCCTAGATTATTGAAAGCGGTTGGTTAGTGTTTCTCAGGAGAGTCACCGACTTTCATAATAAATAAATAAAAAGGATGAAATATTTTTTTTCGGGAAAGCATTTTTTGTGGATAACGAACCTATACAAATTAAACAACACTTTCATCTTATATTATAAATATTAATATAAGAAAAACTAAAGTATCAGCAAACTGAAACTCAGTTACTATGGTAGTGCGAAAATCTTGTATGTTTGAACTCTTGTTTTTTAAACAATTCATGATGAACTATCTTCAGGGTCAAAAATACATTAATTTACCATAAACTTTTGCCCACTTAATTTTGAAGAATGAAACAGGAATGGGAAAAACGAACAAATCCTACAGGGCATAGGTTGAAAATTCTTTTAAATGTTTGTAATTGTACCCTTCAGTAATATTTTTTTTTTCTTCTTCAAATGAATCCACCTTGTGCTGGACAGTAAATGCTCCGCGGTCAATGGTTCGATTCTTTGATTTGTCTTAAACGCCTTGAAGAAATGAGGCAGTCAGCCAACAAGACGGAGGTCGTCTTCTAAGAAACATTGGAGGCATTGCACATTGCAAGGCATATCTTGGCAGAAAAAATGGAAAAAGGAAGAAAAAAAGGCGTGCTTGGTCGAATTATTTTTGTTTTTTTTATATAAACTTAATTATTTGTTAGATGGATTGGATGTTTTATATAACTTATCCTACAATGTCTTACTGTATTGGATAAACATTTAAGACACTTAGAAAAAGTGTTTTCATATCATATAAAGTACTTTTATGTCTTCTTCCATAGCTTATATTCACTCGCTGAAATATATTAATCAGAAAGAACAACTAAATACAATTTCTCTACTAAAGCTTGTCGATTTAATAAATATCAAAATTTTAAGTCAATACATTAATTACTTGATAAATGAGTTAAAATTTGTTCAGACTGAGACGAACAAACTAGTTGGTTGAACTCCTCAGATATAGTTCTAAAATCTAGCCCTAAAGAATGCTGGTAAAACAGGTAAACGACCATAAATGGTGGAAGTCGATAGTTAGTAGATAAAGTTGGTATATGGTTTCGACAAGGGTTTCCATTACGAAAAGGAATGTAGTTGCCCATTACAGATAATTTAAAAGACCCTTGAAGGTTCAATGAACTATTTTTATATAAATTACTTTTTTTTTCTCAAGATAAAACAGTCAATTTAGGTATATTAAAAAAAAAAATGTTATTGTAAACGCTCTAAGAAGAAAAGAACAAAGAGGAATTAACTTTATGGAACTCCGAACTGAAGATTTTTTGGATGTCAATCTTGTTTTAGTTAAATGTTGAATTTAGGAGAAATCTTTTAAAATATATGCAAATAATGTTACCTGCCCTACTGCTGTGCTCTGGTTCGACCTGAATATGAACGCTCCAATGTTTTAAAAATTAAGTTATTTCCGTGAGTCATATCTGTTAGCAGAACCTTTCAGCATGGTTAAAATTGCGAAATCAGCCTGTCAAATGGCTAACTACACCCTCCTCAAATATTCTGAACTTTTGTGAGTAATTCCTTCTAATTTTATTGATCCACATTGCATTTGATCCTTAAAAGAATTTAAGAGATATTTAAAATGATATTTAGTAACGAAAAAAAATCTCTTTTATATTATATCTATACATGAAGGTTGGTTTGTAATCTGGATTGAAAAATAATTTATAAAACTATGGCAATAATTTGCTCAACCTATATAACACACGTGCGTGAATTTCCATTTAACAAGGACCTAATTAGAGGGACTTAATATCTAGGCTATGGATACAACTTAAGCCATTAATAAAGTTAAACCCCGCTTAACAAAGTTGGCTAACTTGGAATATAAAGCACTGTATCCGCTAATCACGGTGGCTTGTTGCCCTGATTAAGTTAAAGTGTTCTAATAACTCTGGAGAGATGCAATTATACCGACATACTCTCGGACCCCTTGTTTCAATTCGAGTGGAAGAGAAATATTAAATTGGTTCATTAAATTTTCTATTCAAAGTTTTCAAGTATTCAAAGTAAAGTCTGAATAAATAGCTCTTATTAATATGACAAAGGATGTGTTCGATTTTTTTAAAAACTACTCTATATTGTAAACCAACACTGTGAGCTATTAAAATTCTTTAAATATGTTCATATGCCGCAGTTCGAAATTGACATCTCTAAAGTATATTTGATATTTTTTCTTTTAAAAAAGAAAACGTTTCACATTCGGTTTTGATAAACAACCGCAGGCGGATAAAATGAGAATTGTCTTCTCAGGTTAACAAAGAGTTTCAGCTAATAAATAATTTCCCTTATTTTATGATTCAGAACTTTCAGTTTTAATACTTTCCCTTTAGTATGGAACGTTATTTTATTTCTCATTAGATATTTACACAAAAAACAATTTTTTTTTTAAATTTTTGGTTGATTGATACTCAAATTCATAACGAATAGATGTGTGATCACTCCATGATGTGTGTAAAATACGGGACTGAGAAATTTATTTTATAGAAGAAGCAAATATTAGCAAACACAAGTTATAATTACAGAATAATTACAATCTTAATGGTTATGCAAGTGCACATGATTTTACATATTTCACAAAAGTAGGGCCGCTAATCGGGACGGGTTATCTACGGGTAACAAATCTCTTCTTCTCCATGGCAAGCCGCTGAGTCTGTTCAGTGAGGAGGCTGTCACCGAACAGAATCGAGTGGGCTTGGGGACAGCGCCTCCGATTCCCACGCTGGTGGTGCGGGGTCGAATCCAGCCCAAGCCCACTCGATTCTGTTCGGTGACAGCCTCCTCACTGAACAGACTCAGCGGCTTGCCATGGAGTAGAAGAGATTTGTTACCCGTAGATAACCCGTCCCGATTAGCCCTCGTGGCATAAAGCGGACGTCCCGGAGCCAGGGGACATTTAATAATACTCGGTATTAATCTCCCACCTTCTTCCCTGGCCCGGGATATCCAATGACAAGGGGATAAAAAAAATCTATATCTGAGGCTAATGTTTCAGTTTAATCTTATCTAAAATATATTTAAAGATTTTTTTCTGAAGAGAAAAATAAACCATTGCAATGCTGGGATTAAAACCTTAAAAACAGTCTCTCTATAACCGTTGCAGTTGGCTTCAAAATCCATCTATTACCAATATTTATTCTCCAAGTTTACTATTTAATAGTATTTAATACTACAAAGAATATCAAATTTTATAAATAATCAATCTACCTATATATCGGTTCTATTGATTGAACAAAGGACTCAATTCTTAAAGAGACCCAACACTAGGATTTTTTTTGCCAGATCTCAAAAAGATTCCGCAGCCTTCCTAAACAGTCCTGGTATGCCACAGAATAAATTGTTTCCTATCTTGTTCTATTTGAATACAATTATTGTAGAGTGTAATAGATGTTATACATACCATATTAAAGTTTCCTATTCATTTTTATCGGTTTCCCTTTCCTTTTCAATTATGTAATAAATCGATAATCTTTCTATTTTTGTGAGAAATCGTAGTACGTGAGGGAAATCTTAATCACAGGTTGACGCAGTTGGCCCGACAACAGATAGCGGTTGTGTATTGAGCAGCAATAAAGGTCGTGCCCTTTTCACTGATAGCTGGCAGATGTTCAGAGATAATGGTGATGGCCGAGATATTTTCACAAAAGGTCCTTAGAGAAATCCTTACGATTTTGTCAATGATTACAGAGCAATTGCGGTTTTGGGAGAAATTTCCTACAGTTCGAATAATTTATTGCTTCTTGATGTCGACGACCATGTGTCCAAGCCGCAACTTCGGGAAGCGATATTAAAATAGGGTATTAAAAGTACCATCTTTCTACAAAAATTTCGTTGAGAGACATATTAACAACACGTCAACTGCAGGCTTGCTCATTAGGAGGCGAAATATAGAAAGGAGCTATATGAGAGGCCTCCTTTTTTTAATGAATGAAAGAATCAATAATGAATATCGAGAGGCTGTATTTTGTTGATATTCTTCATCCAGCCTTAAAAAAAAAGATTATCAACACAATAAGGGACGTTAGTCTCATATTTTAAGTATTGTTTTTTACCTAGTGGTCCAGCAGTATAGCCAGTAGCGACATTACGAAAGCCATTCAAGATATATAAGCCAAGTGAGGATATTTTAAAAACCTTTATGGTGTGATTAATTTAAAATAATCTGATATGAAATAGTTGATTTAGTCAACTTAAAAAATCTCAATACCGGATTAAATATAAAAGATTCATCTGAAACTATTCTATGCATCTGATTCTATAATGGTTGGTTTACCAGAAAATCTATATTTTCTTTTATTTTTCTCCCTCTTCTCCCAATTTTTCTCCCAAAAAATTATCAATTAGGGACGTTAGTCTTTGTTCATATTTAGTTGTGATAAAGATGAAAAATAGCTTTTAAAAAATTTAAACCATTTGAAAAAAGAAAAAATCTTTGAAAAATCTAGTAATTAATAACTTAGACGTTCTAATAAAATTTTTAAAACCGCTCCCTGCATACAACTAAAAAAATTAGAAAATGTTGTAGGCTGTGAAGATGTCAAAAATTCAAGGATGGAACAAATTTTCTCGTTTACAGTTTATACCTATTGGATATTTTTAAATTACAGAACATTGGTAGCTATCTACCTTGGTACCTTATGAAAATGTCTATGGAATAAGAAGTTATGTAACAACTCTATTTTTAAAACGTGGAACTATGAAAATGATCTCAAGTTTAATTGCAGTATTTTATTTTTCAGTTATTTTATCTTAGTGGAATATCCCTAAATGAAATCAACTTTTTAAAAGAGTTTTTGATTCAACGGTGGCGGACTTAGTCATAATTTTGTAATTAACTTTTTTCTAAACGTTGTAAAACTAATAACATTTTAGTGTGAAACTAAAATGTGTTAAAAACCACTAATTGTTTTCAATAATTACTGTTCATAGATTTACTTTCTATGCATCTGTTGATAGATTATTATAAGGTTTATTTTAACGCGTTATTTTAACGTCTGTTTTTTAAGTATTTCATATATTATTTTTTCTGTTTGGTAATTCACTGTCACATTTACATACCTGCCACACCCTTCATCCCGTTTGATTGATGATCAAGAAGCACTAAATAGAATTTATATGCGAAATGTAAAGTTCAGCCTGTCAGTACAAGGTCGATAAACAATTTTATATATGTCGGCTACTACAATAGGTGGGTATGAAAAGCCACGTGAGGTACAAGGAGGTTTTCCTTCACGCATTAAAAGGCAAATGGGCGCGTTATAGAGCTTTCCCTAGTTTTTCTATTTTCCTACTTACTAAAAACATGTGCCCTGGAAAAACAGTATGTGCATCCTACATTACCATCTTACGTGTACGAGTATCTTGCACGGCACTTTTTTTTTTCTCGTTTACTATTTTCATGACTCGGAAGTAGCTCACTTCTTTTCCTGTCTCTGCCAAATATGTATTTAATTTATAATTTCTTAATTAAATATCAAGTTGAGTTCAGGTTGACAATATGTTTATGACAAGATGCTCATAAGTAAGTTATAGAAATTTAAATGAACCTATTTTTAAAGTTTTTTCTACCAGAAACTTCCCTGAACTTTTCTTAGAATCAAACGATTTACCGATTTTTTATATAATATAAAATTGGTGTTAATACTACATAATTTTAAATATAAAAATAGAATCAAATGATTTAAAGTATTTAAATAATAAGGTTCAATGTATTTAAATAGTTTTTTCAAGTTATTTTTAATATTTTCGTCTGATTTATGCAGCGATTTTACTGACCTAATCATTGCTTTAGATAAATATGAAATATTTTTTAAATTAAATCTTAAAAAATTAAAATTCAATTTAATATTCAATATAGAAAATATAAATACCAAAAAAAAAAAAGATAATGAATACAATAAAGTGTTTAAAAAATTGATCCTTTAGGTAAAGTATAAATATGTTTTCCATACTTTACAGCATTGAAGAAGGGCGGGGTATAGACCACTAACTATTTTTAGTTAAATTTGTACTTATAATGTAAGCCCTGATAACAGAGTAATTGAAAAACGCTTTAAACAAGTTATCCGAAATTCTTTTCAACATAAGAAGACAAGCATACATAATGGAGAGGATCGTTAGTTAAAAGCTCTTTTTTTTTTTTTTTTTTTTTTTTTTTTTTTTTTTTTTTTTTTTTTTTTTTTTTTTTTTTTTTTTTTTTTTTTTAGTGCACAAGTGCATCGTAATTGAAATCCTTAACGAGAGTAAACTCATTTCTTGACCTCGGATTTATTGAAGTCTTAAAAACTCATACTACTTATATTGTAATTATTATTATATAGTAAAATGGTTTTATTGTTTTTGTAAAGGGTATCTTTGGAAAAATTCAGAGCATGTTCTTAGATAGGTATTAAATATTAATTTTACCTACTTCTGAATTTATTAATAATTATCAGCTATTATATTTTTAAATAAAGGATGAATATTTTAAAGGATATATATATATAAGAGGCATATCAAATTAGCCGAGAAAGTTTAAAACATGAATACCACCGATCACTTCCTTCTCATGTAAAAAAAAAAAACTACAACTCTACTGAAAGGGCTCCTTTTTAAATTGGCAGATTATATCATTTTATAATGTGAAAGTGTTGATGATGGTTGAAGCTTGCTCTTTCTTCCATCTAGATTGTCCGTAATCGAGCATTGTTCAGGCCAACCGTTTAGAGTTAAGTGAGGGGCAGTAGAAAACGTAAAAACGGGGCGTCATGTCGAGCATACACGATCTATTTCCACTTATTATACTTGGAGCATCATCGATTTCTATAAAAACAATTTGATTTTGAAAAGTATACGCATAAATAATGATGGTTAGAATAAAAATACATTTAATATAGTAAATTTGAATAGTTTCTTTGTTAGATAAGCTGCGATCAGCAGAGTCGAAGGCATGTACGGTTATTTTCGGCATTGTCTTGCACGAGGATATACATTACTATGCAACACATCTTTACGGTCTTGATTAAAGAAAGGAGGTCTCTTATCTTACTCCTTTTCAGTCGCTTCCTACTATCCATGTACTAGCCATTTCGTTAATAACTCTGTCACTCGTGAAAGATAATACGAAAACCCAAATAAAGAATGTTTATCTGTTCTTGATAGTTAGATGTTTTAAGTAGAAATGGAGGGTTTGTTACTAACGTAGCAAGATATTTCTCTTTTTTATTTGTCTTAGGGTATATTTTTGCTAAACCAAAACACTGTCAGGCATATGTCCATAGGGGTTTTAGCCGGTATTTGCATATATTATGTTTCTGTCTGATTTTTAATTTCGGCGATTTGGAAAAAAACAAAAATAAAAAAAATAAGAGGACATTATTTCTTTTATATGTTTATGATCTCTAAACAGTGTTATTTAATTTAAAAAATAAAATTATCTTATGATCAGCCAACCTACTATCACAAGTTAACTTTGGCATTCTTTGTTACGAAGTTTGATTTTATTGTCACATTATATACTATATATTATGTTTTTTTATTCACTATAACGTTACAAATTTAAAACTTTAAAGCCCGTAATATGAATATTTATGTGGAGACTGATCGAAGTATCGCTCTCTCGACATGAATTATGTAATTATGCAAATATAACAAGCGAATCTCTAGTTGCTTTCTAACTAACCGATACCACACAAAAATCGAAAATTAATATTAACAATTGTGAAATCATTTATAGAGGCCGGAAGTTTGTTTATCATTTGATTATTTATTCGCATAACTAGTGCCTGATAAATAAGTATTTTTAATTTATTTTATCTTTGTGACCTATTGAACTTGACATTTGTTTTTTACTAGTTCCTACACTGTAAACCATTAGGAGAGCTGATTATTTTGTCAAATTGTTCGTTTACAATGCAATATGGAAACACATGTCGCTCACTTCTTCATCTAAAAAACCATGATTTTTCAGGAGAATGAATCTTAAGTTTCAATGTGTTCAGAATAAATATTAAAACTCCAATTTAACTTTGTTGTCTGCAGCTGATGTTTTAAGATAATAAATGACCTTTTGTATATGTTAGAAAAAGAACAAATTATAAAACGCTTAAATTTTAAACAGCATGTTCTTAGATGTTGTTTGGATTGAGTTAAAGATTTGACGATCTTGAAGAAAACAAAGCTCTTAAAGCGTGGTCAGAAAACATTAAAAACTAAGAGCAACCAATCCTTACACATATATAAAAAAATCTCGTGTCCCGATGTTTTTCTTTCAATAACTAAGAAACTACTCGACCGATTTTAATGAAATTTATAGTTTTGGCCAACTTAAGAGATAGGATAGTTTTTAACTTGATTAGTGACTAAAATAATTCTTATATAGCGAATTATTGCAAATACAGTAGATCGTGTTTCGATTTATTAACATGGCTTCGTATGTCGATTTCATAACCTTTTTGTTTACAAGCATGCTATTATAATTACGGTTATAATAATTTTGTAATGTGTTATTAGTAAGTGCAGTTATTTAGTCATATTTTTCCATCTTTATATTCTGCAGGAAAATCGTAGTAAAAATCTTTGTATTTATTCTTAATTTTCATTTAAGAATAAATCAAGAAAAGGTTACAACAAACTCTCAAAAGTGTAGGTATTTTTCCTTACTTTTCCTTTTTTATTTGTATTTCATTCCAATTACTAGGTAAACACTACAACAATTTGCTGTGGTCCACCCTGATATCAACTTTTAGGAAAGTAAATACGTTTTAATAATTTAAAATAGGCTATAGTTGGAATAGTTTTGTGTATATGTAAAATTTAAAAAATGTCAGCGTAGATTTTTTATTGTATTATGTAAGTGCAGTTATTTGTTCATATTGTTCCATTATAATATTCCACAGGCAAATTGTAGTACAAATCTTTGTATTTATTCTTAATTTTCATTAAAGAATAAATCAAGAAAAGGTTACAACAAATTCTCAAAAGTGTTGGTATTTTTCCTTCCTTTTCCTTTTTATTTGTATTTCATTGTGATTGCTACCTAAACGCTCAAACACTTTCCTGTGGTCCACTCTGATACCAACTTTTAAAAAAGTAAATACATTTTAATAACTTAAAATAGGCTATAATTGGAATAGTGTTCTATTTATGTAAAATTTAAAGATATCGTTAAAGGTCCCTATCCTAATTATACCTGGATAGGCAAACTTTAGGACTCTCACTGTAGCATCGTCCGATTAGCTTTAGTGGCATAAAGTGATGTTGAATCAAACAAACAAACAAAAATATTAGGATATAATTGATTCAACGCATTATAGCTACTGAGCCACAGCAACGCGTGGCCGGGTCTGCTATTTTTTAATGTAATATATCTGTATGTTTACAGTTTTAATAAGTTTCAATTTTTCCGAATTGCTTTTGGAATTATGACCAATAATTGTAGAAATCAATAAAAATAAAAATATTACACTTATTTTAAATATTTAACGAAGATTTCCATATAAAAATAATTAAAAACATAAAACTGAACCATGAAGTTTAAAAATAATTCAAATAAAATTGAAAAAGAATGTCAATATATCCAATGACTAAATTGTTTTTTCTTTATTCTTTTTGGAGGAGTTGAAGATTTCGTCTGTTCTTGGTTATGTTTCTCAAAAAAATCCTTCCGTTGTATCCGTTTAGAATAAAACGTTTTATTAAACTGGATAATGGTAGTAAAGTATAGTATCAGTAACGTATCGTATATTTTAAAATCTTTGTCCAGATTTCCTTTTTCTATGGTAAAGGGAATGTAATATAAACCGCATTTTTTTGTTATTCTTCATTAATCAACATCGGTTTCAAGAATATGGAGGCAATACAACTTCTTGAAAGGATGGTGGGGGAGGGGTTAGGTTTTTCTACAAGCCATCACCAAAGGTATGAGTGGAAGGCTAATAAAATCTGCTTTTATTCTTTCTGTGAATTAGAAGTTCTTCAATATTTTCACTTGTGTTGTAGTTTTATATTTTCATTAAACCATCAGGTGTATTAACAAAATATCGTTACGTTGACCTCTGTATAATTAGTTCTGATTACAAGTGTGACCTAGCTTTGACTTGGCAGGCTCAGACAGTCGCTGTAACCAAGTTACATTGATTTACACAGAGGGCTCTGCTTGCCTCTGTCACTAATCACCGACCCAAGCGAGGTAGGACTCAGCTGTAGTTAGTAGTGCTAAAATGTGACTTAAATTGTATCATTACATTAAAAAACAAAAACAAGAACTTCGTCGCTAAGTTCACATTTTCCCTTATTTCGATTGGGATATTTATTATAATTCCGCATGTAGATTTGCACCTGAGCTGTGGCGCATCAAGCAAATTTGGTCAATGTTCTTTTTGACTTTGACTTTCTTCATGCTTTTTTATAATTTATTATAGTAAGAGATCTCTTGGCCGCTGTCGTTTCAGTCGACGATGGCTGTACCAGGTAACAGTAGCTGACCAGGTAACAGGGAGGAGGAAAGAGAATGGATGAGTGGGTTAGGGTGATGTAGCGTTGAAGAGTGAAATGTTTGGATATAAATAATCCATTTAAACTTACTTGAGAAAACGGAACATATCATCGGAACATATCAAACATAAAAAAAAAAAATTTTTTGTGCGTTTTAATTTTTTATTTATTTTAGAATTAAAAAAATGTACCTAATTAATATGGATCAATCAAATTTAAAATTAAAACATGTGAACAAAAAGTGTTCTACACAGGCATGGAAATGTGAATGTTAATATTAATTAATATTAAAATATTAATATTTGCGAGGAGCCATCAAATTAATTAAAATTTACTTTTTAGGAATACAAAAGTAGCTATTTTGGAAACCAAAAATTGTTTGTTGTGTTTAAGGAAGCAGAAAAATGTGGATCAGGCTGTGGCAGAGATGCTCTATTTTGCTTACCTTTCATAGAACAAATTTTACTATACTATAACAATTTACATTAATATTGTAACAACTAGTGGGTTGAAATAATTTTTATTTGACGAAAATAAGATTTTACAATGCCACAGAAACTATGAAAACACAAATAATGAAAAAGGTTACAAAAAGTATCACTTTCTAGCAACACAGCAACACAAAAATAACCATATGACAGTTTCAGAAAAAGACTAACTCTGCTGTCCATCGCTCCTTATATTTAGTCTGAAGAAGAACTGTCCGGAAGGTTCTAGCCCGGTATAGTCACAGATTCGAATATCGTCACAAACATGTACTAGGGCAGTTTGTTCCAACTTATCCAAATTCCAACTCCAACAAAAAGTCTAGAACTCTTGAAAATCATTTTTTGTTTTTTTTCACGTTACAATATGAAGATTACATCATGTTCCTCAGATGGAACAGTTTTTTTTTTTTATATATATATCTCAGCGCGGTCTCATATCCCTCTTTAACATTACTTTAGAGTTCAACATTCGTTTTAGAAATTCACAAATTGTGTTTTTGTCGAAAGAAAAAAAATTAAAGAGGCCTAAAAACTCAGACACTGGCAGTTGCATATCTTGCTCCTTTCCTTGGCTCATTATGAAGTTTCGAAATAGTTTAAGGAAAACCGACTGCAATTTAATCATTGAGTCTATGAATCTATTTTCTCAATAAGACGTATTTCTCCAATAAGAAAATTGTTCGTATCTTCTGCCCCTACAAGTTCTTTGTAATAAAAGTAGATCAAGTAATTAGGTATATTACTGGAATAAATTAAATAGATAGTTTTCTTTAAATAAATTAAAAGGCATCCTTGCCTATTTTTATTAATGCATAGGTACATTTATAAGACAATTTGAGAAAACTGAAAAAAAAATATGGTTATGAAAAAAACATAGCTAGTTGATTTAAAAAGTATCTAGCACTTTTGCTGACAGAAGTTTTTTTTTTTTTAATTAACTATTTTTATATACTTTATGGTTTTAAAAGATTTTCTTCTTAAAGGCAAGTAAACCCCCGGAGGGAAATAATTTCCCCTCTCTAAAGACTGCAATGACGTAGCCAGTAGATAGGACTGCAGCCAAACACACCCACGTCTTCCAGGTAAAAGCAACATGGTTGCTACCCCTGTTTATCTTGAGGCAATTCTACGGAAATGGGGAAATATTTAACCCCTTTAAGATGGGATCTTCCCTAGCATTTCTATCCATTTATGAGGAAAGAAATTTTCAATTAGTTTTAACAACCTTTCAACATACATTTTCTAAGATTATCAGGCCCTTAAAGCAATATTTATTCAATAAAAAATAAAATAGCTTTTGATATACAGGAATATTAAGCGAGCACCTCGTTTTCAAATTTTTAGCAACTAGGTGATAATTCTTATGTTTAGCTTGCCACATTGGGCTTTGTAAGTTATATTTTCAAGAAAATACTGCCCCTTCCACAGTTATGTATCGAAAATCATACATTCTTCTTATTTTAACTTTTATTTTATCTTTGTTTTGGCGGTTTTTTATGTTATTTACTCTTGAATCTATATCTGTCAACAGGTATACTACAAATTTGTGGCACAAATAGTTAAATATAATTTCATTAAAAAAATTATAATCGTATATTTTAAATATAATCTAATTATTGAATTTTTAATTCATAGTTTTATAATTTAATTTTACTATGGCTTGATCTGGCTCTTTTAAATTAAATCTCCCCTCTCACGAATGAAAAGCAAATTCAGTAGAAAGGATTCTGTTTTCAATTGTTTAACCCGCATTGTTTAATCCTCAGCTCTTCAGGGAGAGAAGCAAACAGGAGTAACTCTGCTATTGTTAACAATAACGTAATTTCATAAATGCATAGGGCCATAAATTTTTAATAATGTTAGTACTTCATACCTTAGTATTTTTAATTACAATATGTGTGAAGTTTGTCTTCGGATACAGGATGAATAATGTGGTTGGTAAGAAAAAACGCATAGTGCCATATATTATAATACTGCAGATAAATCATTTGTTGAATTCTATATTATGTAATGAAATAAATTAGTGTATTGTTAGAATATAAAACGTGATAGTAATCAATTTTAGTGAAGGAAGGGGGAATTAGTCTAGCCCAGGAAGCAGACTGGTAAGATTTTGACTATGTAAGGCTTATTAAAAAAATGAAACCTATTGATATTTAGAATTTTTGTTATATTATTCTTAATAAATATTATAACTCTGATATGGCTTTAATAAATTTTATTGACCTATAATTACAATACAAAAATATCAAACAAACTGTTAGAACTCAAACTAGTTATTGAGTGAATGTGTCCATACAGCTCTAATATTAATGACCTTGATTGTGGCAGAATGTATTAATTCTTTCAATAAATAAAAATAAAAAAAGAACTCAAATTAGTAACAGCTTTACAAAACAGTAAATAGCAGTGAAAGAACGGTGACTCGGAGGTTTGTTTGTTTTAACGTCACTTTATGCCACTAATACATGCTAATCGCACGATGCTACAGTGGGAGTCCTAAATTTTGCCCCTATCCAGGTATGATTAAGATAGGGATCTTTAACGAGTACCTGACATCCTACAGGCTCGGGACCTCCATTTTACGTCCTATCCGAGGGACGGCATATACAAGGAGTTTTTACTCCGATTAAAAAATCCTAGGGCCACCTCAGGACGTGAAGCTTACTAATTTTTGTGTTGTAAGTTTCTATGCTTACATATATAATATCACAGGTGATCCCAAGTGCCTCGGAGGTTACTGCATTCTTCCTTATAAAATGTAAGGCTAAGACACTAGTCGAACGTTTCTTATATACGGTTGCTTCTTAAATTAGCTATTTAACCATCTAGAAGGGCCTAAAACGTTCCAAACATGTTCTTAAGTACTAATATATGACTTTAACCGTTCCAGGCAGTGCTAAAATTTTTACAAAGTAACAAAATAAACTCCTGTTTTGGTTTCAAGTCACAATAAAGTGTATTAATACGAATTTATAAGATTAGCTGCTTTTGTTTTATATATTTCTTAAGAGATGGACAGCAGTTCTTGCCATCCCTCTGCTAACGGCCATGGACATTGGTATGCTTCCATAACCCTTCAACGATTAGTTAAAGGAATGGGAAACCGTCTCCAACTTTATTTAAGGGTTATCCGATACTAGATCGGCATGAAACTCCTTAAAGCAATGGATATCGTAACGTGAAACAAAACAAAATATATTATTTAAAATAGTTCTAGACTTATTGTTCGTACAAACTGCCCCAGTACATGTTTGTGACTACGATATTCTAGTACCATCGACGCTGGCCAAGAACCTTCCAGACAGTTCTTCAGATTAGATATAAGGAGCGATGGACATCAGTGTTAGTCTCGTTCTGAAGATCAATTCATATCGTTATTTTTGTGTTACTGTGTAGTGAATAAAAGTACTTTTTGTAACAGTGCTAATTATTTGAGTGGCATTGTAAATTATTATTTTATTTTAATAAAAATTATTTCAACCCCCAAGTTGTTATAATATTTATCGATTTACAACAAAAAAAAATATAAGGGATAGTCTTAAGTAAATTAAAAAGTACCGCTTATTTTAGATTATAAAAAAAGCAAGCAAGCAAATATGCTATCTAAAGATATTCAGGGTGTCCGGCAAAGAGATGCAGTAAATGAATAAAGTTATTTATCTTTTATTCGGTAACATTTCGACACGCATTATAGATACTCCTCATATTTAAAAAAAAAAAATGTAGGTAATTATTAAAAGTTACATTCGTAAATATTATAGGGTGAAATCATTGAAGGCATTTTATTGTTGTAGTTATATTTTTATTACTTGTGCTCTTTAGTTCATATGACTAATAATGAATCTACTCAGATAATTGTTAAGTTGATTGGTTATTTATCTACTTCATAAACTATCAAAGAATTATATATAAATAGTTGTTTTTATTCCTTATTTTTTTGTTGTCCACCGTACGAAACGACTACTAAATTTATGACAATTGCAATGTTATAGAATTCTGCTTGCCTATTATCATAATAATTCCATTATTTAATTACCTTACGTTACCATAAAGTACTTTAATTTATTTATTAAAGCCTATCTCATTATTATGTTTTAATGTTTATTAATGTTCGATCGAAATACATAATCGAGATAAATCAGCTTAGATGAAAAATTAATGAGGTGTTCACCCTATCAACATGTTCAACAAATTTAAGTAGCCACTTCAGGAAACACTCTACACCAAGAGGAGGGAGCCCTCTTGAATTTATCATGATCACACTCATTCAATTTGTTGATTGCGTTTACTGAAATAAAATAAACGGATTATCATAAGCATTCCTGTTATTGACTTTTTTCCTCTTCTCAATTTTGTGAGCAATATTTCAAATTCGATGTATAAGATAATGTAAATAATAAGAAATATTTTCAGAGATTGTTAATGTTTTATACAGAATTTGTAAATCTGATGAATGGGCAGAGCCTTGAAACGTTGATATTTGAATTAAAATAATAAAAGATATGGTGGGTTCATTGTAATTTAAAAAAATGTTTAAATCAGAAAACGTAGATTTTCAAAATCACATTTAAAAGTTCTTAATGGTAGGAACAATCAGGATTTTTTTCATTGCAGTTTTTAAGTTCAAATTGGTAACGGAGAAATTTTTAAACACTTCTAAAGTTGAGGGAGAGAGAAAGGCTTTATTTTTTTTTATAATAAAACAGTGCTGCCAAAATACTTTGTGCCCTTGTAATACACATCATACTTATCAAAAGACGATATGTTTCACAAAATATTTTTGAAAAATAAATTTATTTTCAAATTTTATTTATCAAATATGTTTCGGAGAAAAAAAAAAATATAACTGAGACCCTCATAAACATTTTTTATTTGAAGGAACTGTAGATATGCACATGTGCCCCAATACAGCTTTGAAACCAAAATTTTTAGATTTTTTGTATCGCTTTCCCTAGAAATCAACGCTTAGTCACGAATTTAATGAACGGGGAATTTAGTACAATAATTAGGAATGCGTCATGACCTCCCGTTTTTTTTTTTTAAATTTATTTACTGGATCATTTTCTTGCTGCAGGAAAGACCGCGATATAAAGTGTTGCGTTTATGGATTAGCAGCTATGTAATTGCATTATTACTTTAAAAATACAAAAAAATATAGATAGCCGAAATATGAGGGTAGGGTCATGACTCTTGTAACCCCTTCTGGATTTCCCTTGCCCTCAATAATAATAATCAGAACATTAAAGGTGTAACTGTGTGTTTGAAGATGCAAGGCGATATTTAACAATTATGTCCTATTCCAAAAATTGCATTCCAAATAAATTTTTTTTGTTGAGTTCCTGCACTGTTTCCTACCTTTAGGCGATCTGAAGTAATCTTAATAGCAATATAGGAATATTCTCAACATACAATAGGTGGATGTAGGATACTCAATAAAGGGAAGTATTATAATAAAGATACAAGAAAGACCGGAAAAAAAAAAAAAAAAAAAGAACCAATCAAGAGATGGGTTTTGATAGAATCTCTTGTGGCGCTGGTTGACAAAGAGCAGGAAGTGATGGACCCACATCCCAGCCGGAAGACTTACAGCATCTTACTGGCTTCCTTCCCTACCTACGGCTTCTTTATATGTTATTCCATGTTCGCTCAGACTTTATAACTTTATCATTTACATGGTAACACATGTACATGATAATAGCAATAATTAGAGACCGACCGAAGTTTCGGTTTCGGCTAAAAATTGGCCAAGTCGAAGAACCATTTGTGTCTGACATCTTGGAGAAAGAAGTAGGACTATACGATTATAAGTTCGATCTCTTTCATGGCCTTTAACGCCCTTGAATTTAATAATGTGTAGTGTCTGTTATTTTAGTTAATTGCACTTGAATTATCATTAGATAAAACATGGATTTCTCTTATACTTTCGGCATCTTAAATTGATGGAAAACTTAAAGGTATGTGGCAAACAGGAATATGCAGGAATTATATCGAGTCTTTAAATGTAATGAAAGCATTCCTTTCATGCAGAATTCTTTACGTTGAGTGTAAAGAATAGCATTCCTTACCTTTGGAATTAAGTACCATTTTGTGTTTTAATTATCTCCTTATTAATATCGAAATTTGATTTCTAAAAAAAAATAGAGGAACACTAATTAAGAATATACCTCCTAAATACTTGAATTTAAATTAGTCCTTGGAGAAACCCGACATGTCCACAGATTCAATTCAAAAGAGAAAAAAAAAATTGTGGACAGTGAACTTCTCATTAAATAGGAGGCTTGAGTTGCTTCAAATGGTGGTAGTAGGTTTTGTTCTTGTATGGAATGAGCCTCAGATGCAAAAAACAATTTTTCAACCTTTTTTGGACCCCCTTTGGCAAAAAAAGTGTTATTTTAGTATATTTTGGCTTGAGATTTACTAAATTACAAATTGGAGAAACAATGGGTTCACAAGATAAAAATGTTGACATACAATAGCTATTAGAAATGATTTATTATTTAAACAATATCTTGTTATTTTATTTGATGTAATTAAGATCAATTATTTATCAAATGTTACAAACATTGTGCATAATTTTACAAAAACCATGGCTCTCTGAGCCGATCTGGAAATAAAGAATTATTAAGAAGAAGATCAATTATCAGAAGCGCTTGTGGTGGCAATGTGGAAGGAACTTATGCAAGCGTTGGACATTTAAAAATGGGGGGGGGAGGCTGCGATTATCCGCCGGAAACAGAACTGCCTGCTCTAGATTCTAATTATGCAGAGTGCTGAATTTATGGCGGCATTTTTGTCTGAAAATTACTATCCTTTCTTTCCATTCAACAAAGTAGTTCCTGTCAACGGTTGTATCGCTGATGAATTTAAAAAAAAAAATTAAACCTTATGAAATAATGAAAATAGTTCTAAGTGGTATTTTCAGCTTCTGTTTTGTAGCTTTATTTCAGTCCTCGTTAATGCCTATACCTAATAGATACATAAATGGTTTAATCTGTATAAAGTAGATGGTTAGATAGAATCAACAAAGATGCTGCTGAGCATCAAACGCAGAAAAAACAACTAGAAATATGCTTACTTCACACCTTTGCAAGCGCATCCAGGAGGGGAGCGCAGTTAAATAAATCAGATTTTCACAATAATTTTCATACCTTCAGCCGATTTAAATACAATAAGGGTATCAAAAGATTTGATCGTATCAGTGCAAGAAAAAGGCAGTACTGACATCATCTGCGCAAAAAAGGCAGCTCAGCAAGGAACAGTACCTACATCACTCTAAATGATCTCAGCTAATAATTTCTCATTGATTAATGACATACAAACATAACTTTAATCTATTAACTATGTTATTAAAGATCTTAGTAATAATTGATTTTAGATGAGATCTCTTCTGCATTTATTTTTTAATATAATGCATTCATATAGTTTTTTTCTTTTATATTAATTTAACCATCATTGTGGATGACCACCTATTTTTTAAATTATTTTAAATAATTTATTTTTATTTTTTTAAATAATTTAAAAAATAGGTGGTCATCTACAATGATGGTTAAATTAATATAAAATAATTTAAAAAATTGACGAACGTCAAGAAGATGCCCAAAATTGGACAAAAATTGTCCATCTCCCGTAAATACTCGCAAAACTTGCGAGATAGTGGGAGAGGTGTCAGTGAAGAGGAAGGATTTGGCGCCGTTTGGAAGCGACTCCGTGGTGTAATGGATAGCATAACATGTCACGCGGCAGATCCGGGTTCAATTCCCTGCGGAGCCAAATCTTTTCTCTTCAAAAATAAATTATTTTTTTTATGTAGTAATTAGTTATCGTTAGATAATTAATTTATAATTTTTAAACTATTTTATTAGAAGATAAAAAAGATTCCATTCGAATTTTCCATTCCATTCCATGAATTTTCCATCCAAATATTCCATTCGATTCCCGGCCGTGGTCGAATCTTTTATCTTCTAATAAAATAGTTTAAAAATTATAAATTATTTTTTCTTTTACTTGAGGGATTTATGGTTTTATGGTATTTTTTCACCTGCCATTACCCTCTATTTATTTATACGTATAAAATTCCACCAACAGACAAAGTGCCCAATGATTTAATATTGGTGGTAACCAATATTAAATCATTATAAAAATTTCCTTAGAACTAAAATACTAAAAAAAAGGAAAATAAAATAATAATAATAAATAAATTAAAATGAAATAACACAAAACAAAAAAAAAAAAAAAATGTCATTAGCTCTGATATTTTCTAGATAAACATAATTTTGTGTTTCAACAAAAACAATTTACTCATGATGTGTCTTCTACATCACAGATTATAATATTTATAATATATAATTGATTCCTACTTGTCATTAAATAATATTTATACAAATTAACAATAATACTTATTTAAATTAGTCGATTAGATATCCACGTAACCTCTAGAATAAATTAATTAAAAATATTAATAAAATCAACAAATTATAATTCTTCATAGATAATCATACACTTATTGAATGCGGGGTCACAGGTAGTTTAGTGGTTAGCATGGCAACCTACAATACTAAAGGTCGCAGGTTCGCGCCCAGCGGTGGCCCTAGGATTTTTTAATGGGAATAAAAAATCCTTAGCCATGCCGTCCCTTGAATAGGACGTAAATGGAGATCACGAGCCTGTACGATGTCAGTTACTCGTTAAAGATCCCTATCCTAATTATACCTGGATAGGCAAAATTTAGGACTCCACTCCGATTATCCTTAGTGGCATAAAGTGACGTTAAACAGAACAAACTTATTTTATTGAATGCGTTTTTTTTATTTACTAAAAAAATCCTGAAGTTATTATTTATTCATGATTGGGAAATGTTTCCGTAACGTAATTTTCCTTTGAAATGTACAAGATAAGCGAGCACTCTCAAACCGAATCAGCAGAAGAGAAGAGATTGTTATCGATAGAATGGCGATGGACCTCTTAAGACTACTCACGAATATGGAATAAAAAAGGTTTCTTTTTCAAAGTGTGTGTTTTGAAAAATGCAGCTGACTATCTGTCACATTCTATTACATTATTGTCTATCATTGCTGCCATTTAAAAAAAATAGAAATGGAAACTTGAGCGTTAAAAAAAAAAATGAATTAAAACCAATATGTTTTCCAATATTTATTTATTATTTAGTTACTTTTTTGTCTCACATTAACAAGTTCCTCTGCCATCTATTCACCTCCTTAAAAGTCTTCGGAGTAGTATATATTTTCAGTTATGATTTTGATTTATAACTACAATTCCTTAGGTATGGGTTTTAAAATATGTGTACAACATTAGACAAATAGTGTAATAGTTTCCATTTTTATTAATACACAGAATAGGAGCACGGTAAAGATCACTGATGATTTGAAAGGTAGTACGGATACCTTTTATACCGATGAAAATTATATATCATCTTTCAGATATTCTATGAGAGGAATTATCCTTAAAAAAAAAATAAGCTGAAACAGGAGTTGGGTCCATTGAAATACGGGAGTTAGGAAATGAAAGGTTGGGGGGAATACAAGAGAACATCTTCAGTTCACTAAAAAAAAAAAAAATGGCCGGAAGGTAGAGAAGTTTACAATCCCCTAACGGAAGGAAAAGAAGAAAACTCCTGTATATATTTTTTTCATTCCTATTTCTTCAGAAAAAAAGAATATCTCGGACTTCCAAGATACTTAACTTCGCAGATGTTCGTCGGAGCTGTCTCGGAAACTTTTCTACTCCATACAAGTTAAATAAGCAGCTGTGAATTAAACCGAATGCATTAAAGATGAGGCAAATGAACATTAGTTAAAAATAGTTAGGGAGAGGTAGAACTCACAACTTTTTCTAAGATCAAGAGGAAAAGTTTAATATGAGCTTTTGAAAAGCTAATTTAATTTAAAGTTTAATCAGTTAAAATCTTTGAGTTGATTTTGGAAAGATGAATCGTATTACTCTATCGATCTGATAAGCATAAACGGTAGAAGAATATGTAGCTTTTAACTCGGTTTATTTTATCTAATGGTTCGCTTTTAATTTCCCTTAAGGTCGAAAATGGGATTTTCTTTAATTACTTTCTTTGGTATATGGAAAAATTCAAGCTTGCAACGCTTCAACCTTAAGAAAAAAAGCTGTTATTATTTAGGTTTCATTTGTAGTCCTACTTCTGCATTGCTCACAAAATTTGGAAACCTAACATTTACTTTTCTCCATAATTAGATTAAATAGGTCTATGTTTCCTAAATAATCGCTTAATGGAAGTATATTTTCAACCAACTTCTAAAATAATAAATTAACCATTTTAAATACCGAATTAGAAACAAAAGTTTTATTATGTTCAATTTTCGTTTTATTACATGGCTGAAAAAAAAAAATTAAGTTATCCAAATACATTTCAGTACTTCAGGTATTCTGACATCATGAGGACATTATTGCTTAAATACATTAGCGTAATTATATAGTTGGCAAAAAAAAAAAATATTTCTTTCTTATCTTTAAAGAAAAGAAAAAAAAGCAACAACATATATTAAAATAAATGTCAAGAATAATTAAAACAAATAGGCCTAGTCGCTACAATGCAGGTTAACAAACTAGCCTGTGAACATTTCAGGCTTACGAGTATTTGAGCCCATGTCTACTAAATATTCACATAATCTAATTATTTACTTTATAACCACATTAATGTGTACCCAACATTTATAAATCAGTGAAAATATCAAATACAAAAAAAAAAATATTTTTGGATTTAATATATGCAATTTTCGATATTATAGGACTATTCTTATAAAAGAAATGGGTGGATTTATAATGGTGTTTAGGGCGATAAAATATAACCGCCCATTGATAGTGCGAATCAGAGTTTACGCATTTGAAGATTATCGGATATGATCATAAATTACGGATCACGCTATCCCGTTGACTATCACGAATCCTTTCTCATGTGCCCATAGCTGCACGATATTCGCTTTCGGTTTTGATACGTTTAAAGTGAGGAAAATCGCTAAAAATATTCTCTGAAACACGTATGATCATGTGGTAGAGTGTCTTGTCACTATGCAAACTAAGACACTATTACAAATATTATCCTCCATTCTGCAACTTTATTTTACCCTAGTATTTTCTTCGAATACCTTTAGATCTTAGTTCAACGATAGCAGAATGCTAAATATCAATGAAATTTATAACGACTTCAAGGTTACCTCAAAGAATGAAGGATTATATTGAGTTATTACGAAACATTTATGATTTTTTCTCAATTTACTATGAAATTTTAAAACAACACAACAAAACTCTCATATTTATATGGATATTGAGCCCCCCCTACCTTTTGATCTGAAATTTCTTTAAGCCTGCATTTTTCTAGCTACTTCATAAAGTTTCATATCAGTAGCGTTTATACGTTATATCGTCAAAACCGCTTGAGCTGGACACCTGAAAAAATATTTAGATTTTGATCCTTTTTACTGCAGTTTTCCTACTCATTTTATGACGAAAAAGAAGAATGAAGCCCTAACGAACCCGAAGGCCCGATGCCGACACCACCAATCCCTCCACAAGATAAGTCCTCACCGAATCCTCCCACCTTCGCCTAGACATACCCCTCGAACGTTTTCCAGTCGGCAAAGCGTTTATCAATCTTTGACCGACGCGCGGCTATAACTTTGATTACATTTACCGGGTACAGTTAACGCAATTCTGTATTGCTTAGCCGTTCTAAATTCTCCTGTTGAATATTCTTCTTCGGCCCAAATATTCTACGCTACTCTGTACTTTATTTTCAAAGACCTCAAGGCGTTGCTCATCCCTTACAGTAAGCGGTCATTTTCATATCTGTGCAAAGAACCATTGGAAGAATTACACTTTTGTAAATTTAAATAAATTAATTTTATAAAGTTTGAAAAAGTTATAAAATACGTTCTAAAAAATTTTGGTCCAGCCTTCTGTAGTTGAATAGTTTATGAAAAATTAAAAACACGATGTTTAGTAATTAGTTTAGTGACAGGTTGGACCTGAGCATATAAAAATGTGAATATGACTCAATGGAGCCATGATGACGATAATAAACTATTTTTGTTTGAAATCAAATTCCGAAGATAACTTATCGTTAGTTTTATATTTATTTAACGCTGTGTTGATTTATTCCCTCAAAATTTTAGCCATTTATCAGCTATAATTTTAGGTTTTATGAATTCGCTTGGGGGGAAGGGGAATGAAATAAAGAGGCAACCCTCTCTTCTCGGAGTCCTGAAAAATCTATTTCCATTTTTTGTGCGATTCATCATCAATAATAAGGAGAAGGGTAGTTGTGTGTGAGGGGGACATAAATTATAAAAAACTTTACCTATCCGTTTTAGCAAAAGAATACTAAAGGGATAATTAATCTTTCTCCATTGGAGCATTAGGGTTCAAGTTGGGCCTTGGGTTACGGGAGGGTTGGATGGAGGGGGAAGGGAATTAAAAGTGGATTGCCCATTTCTCTCCGCACGATTAAGCTTACTCCATTCATCCAGCTCATGAAGTCGGAAAGCCAACTTGTTTAATTTTAATTATTTTAATGTTTTTAAATATTTAAACAATATCAAATATTAACTATATATTGGAAAACGTGTACTATTTAATATTTAGTAAAAAATAAAAATAAAAAAAGAACCTTATCCTCTACTTTCTAGAGATAGATAATTATGACTACATTAATCTGCTAGGAAGTACAGTTAATAGTTTTTTGGTAATCTTTTCTTACCCCTATTTTTTTTAAAATATTTAATTATGGATTCGGACTTTATAGTGACTATGTGTGTCCGAGGAGGGTCCTCTGACCCCACGGGCTATATACGGCCATCGTAACGGCCGGAACCAGAGCATAGTAATATGTAGGTACAATGTATTACTCACTGAAGTATCCTGTATTTAGATTTTTTTTAAAAATAAGTGTTGTTTGTAAAAAAAAAAAGTACTATTCGCCAAGAAATTTAAACAGAGAAAATAAAATTTCTTTTTTTCTTTTTTTTTCTTTGTTCTAGAAAATTTTAAAAATTCAAAAAAATGATATAGATTCATAATAGATATTCACAATATACTTGGTATTAACATAACTTCAAGGTAATCGACCAATCTTAACAGAAACACAGCAAGGATTTATAATAATACTATTACGACATATTACATAAGCACACAAAAAATTTAAAAAATAAAAGGCAGTAAAATTTAAAAAATAAGATGATTATCCAGTTGGCTTCAGCGAAATTAAAAAAAATGCAAATATTGAAAAAATGGTAGTCAGTTTGGTAAATGAGATTATATTAACAAAAATCAGAGCGTTTATCGTCACAATTTGACAACGATAATCTTCTTATGGATATAGTACTTTACTTGGAATACCAAATGTCATAACGATGAGCTGGGGCCTTGAGCAATGATGGAGGGGATTGATATTGATTTTATCATTTTTCTATATCAAAAAACTAAAAAAATAGATTGAGCTTAGATAAAGGTATCAAATATCGTACAGGTTAATAAACGTAAGGCATGTAACAAGATATGTAAGATAGACTTACGCACACAAACGTTTCTAATGAAAGGCGAAAAATGAAAAGGAGTTGGAATAGCGACCTCTTTTCCTGAATTAAAGGACGACATCAAGGACGGAAAGAGATGATATTGGGTACTTATATTTCCTCTCACCTGAAAATGCTATTAATTTATATTAAACAAATTTTTAGTGAAGGGTCTGGAGATACAAAAAAAAAAAATTTTATTAAATATTTTGTTAATAAAAAATTATTATTACTTTTTTTTTTTGTCGGAGTGACATCTGCAAAATGACCAGAGTTACAGACATTTTCAAAATTACATGATATTTTTTGAGACACTCGAGAGAATAGTTATATCTGGGAAGGAAAGGGGTGCTAAAATTGTATTTTTAATAATGTGTATATTCGTTTCCTGAATTAAAAAACATATTACTTTAATCCTCTAAAACTCATGTCTCCACATTTTCAATTGACGCCTACAGCCTTTATATTTAATTTAATTAAACAAAATTATCTGTTTGTTGTTTATCTGTGACAGGCTGTGTTACTTTCCAGCCCAGCTAATTTTTGTTATCAGGCTGGCGGTGCTTGGAACCGTTTCGTACCGATGCAAACCAGGACACCATTCTTCATAATTTCTAACAATTTATTTCCTTCCGAATCACAGATTACTGAAAGGATATTTATTTCTAGACTTTGAAAAAGATTTCTTTTAGTTGAAGTAAATTAAATATATAAAGTTCTATCAGTTATAATTAAGATCTGTATTAAATATTCAAAATTAAAATCAATATTAATTTTAAATTGAATTACCATAATGGTTTATAAACCGTTAACAGCTTATCATGCTTGGTTTATACTTAAACATAGTTAAATTTTATTTATTTAGACATAATTTAACGCCACTAATCTTTATAAAAGAGACGTAACTTATTATTCTCTTAGTTGCCACACTTTACCAATTTGTATTTAAGTATCAACTTATTTACATACATGTATTCTAATTTATATAGAATTGTTTTCTGAGCGGAAAACCTGTATTTAATATGCAAACAAACACAATCAAAATAATAATTAACCGTCAATAACTAACGGTTCCCAAACTAGGGGTGGAGGGCGATAACAGTGAATAATATAAAAAAATCTCACTAATTTAAAATTCAAGTACACAATTAATTTAAACTAAAATCACGCTGCAGATTACTTTAATTAACCACAATGTTTACAAAATTAAACCAATGTTTTCAATGTAACACTTGCTTGTTTTATGAGATGCGTGTACATTGTGTGTCTGGGGGGGAGGGGGGTAATTAAAGGTTTTAACTTCAATCGTGGGGTGGGCAGTACAAAACAGTTTGGGAAACCCTGATGTAAACAACAATAATAATAATAAAATATTGGTTTGCATTAGTTTATTGTAACCAAAACAGTTTATCAACCGCAGAAAAGTTCTGATTTAATCGAACTATAAAATACATATAGTATAATGATACTAATAATTTTTAAACAGAAACTGAAAAAAAAATACGTAGATTATCACTATATTATCAACGGTCTGTGAAATTACATCCATTTAATACGTTAGAAATATGATACTCATGATGAGGCTGAACAAAGATAATGATTCATATTAATAAGGTAAAAGTTATTTTTAAAAAAATAGTGCTTCAATTTTTTTTTTCCTTATCTGGTCACTTCTTAGAAAGAAAATTTGTTTTTTCATACACTCGGTTAGCTACTAATGAATATTAGTATAGAAAAGAACTGTGTTTGAATCGATTTTTTTTTTTTAAACTTGCTTTTCTTTTCTTTTCCATTGTTAAACATGAGTGGAATTTAAAAATAGTTAAATTTTGAATAAACCTAACAAAAACCAAAAAGAGTTAAGGATACCCAATCTTCCCAGTTATGCATTTAATTTTATTACCGAATATTGAAAACAATGTTCTTTCTTTCTATTTGTATTTTAATGAACTTATTTACCTTGATTATATACTTATATATTATTATTATATTATTATATATTATTGATTATATACTTTTAGGTCTACGTTTCGGGGTCTTTTACCATTTTTAGGACTATATTTCTTCAGTCATTGGGGAAAGATAAAAAAGGAAATGAAGTCTGCAATGATGAAGATAAATATGTTAAATGTAAATAGAAAAATAAAAAGAATCGTAAGATAAATATCGTCAAAAAATAAAAATAGTTACACATGATAATTATGTATTTTTTTTTTGTTTTTTTAAAACTTTATTTGTATATCCGCGCCTGTCAATTATATATCGACAATGAGCAGATGTGATGGCGGTAAACAATTGCAAATGATGACATGTCAGGCATGGGGAAGGATGGCACCCAACAGTACCTCTTCCCTAACTTGATACAGTTATTCATGTCGGTTAAAGGAGGAGATCTCTCATCCAACGCCTTTTTAATCTCCTTCTCACATTCAAGGGCATTTCATCTGTGGCCATATCTCTTATTAGTAGGTTTATATGTCCGTTTAGGTGAATGTGGAAACGTTTGTAAAGAGTCTTGATATGTTGGTCGACTGTTGGCATATGGAAGTCAGTATGTAAGGTTTGATTAGTCACGTACCAAGGTGCTTTTGAAATGAGTCGTGATAATTTTGACTGAAAGGTTTGGAGTTTCTGTAAATGTATTTTATTAGATTATAGCAATTCCGTAAATCTGTGAACAGTATATCCATAAGTTTAAGTAAGTATGTGTGAGTATTTAGTTTTTGTCTCAGTCTTAATTTTGAGGATTATTATGTTTTAATTAAGGAAAAAAGTGTAGATATTATTACATAGAAATGCTAAACGATTTGTTATTCTTTTAAATTTTTACTCCAATAGATGGAATATAAAATATGTAGTCTAAAATGCGATATTGTAATTACTTTGAATTTCTAGAAAAACATTATCATTAATGTTTTATTCAGACTTGTCAAAAATACTGTCAACTAGTGGATTTTCTGTTAGGCACTGAATAAAACCTTTTTAAGCAAAAGGGGTTGTACGTTGTATCATTGCGATATTTCTTCCAAGCCTGAGTTAACCAGTTTGTTATGGTTGCTGAGGAGGCTCTTCGTCTAGCTTCTTATTGAATAATATCGATATTTATTATTATTGCTTACACAATTATGTATTTTAATTATGAATGAAAGGGTGGAAGAGGATGTATAGAAGCTATCCGAATTTAAAATTAGTTTATCTCCAAAATGACAATATTCTATTGTTTTCTTCCAAGTTGGCTCAAAGCTAGAAGCCTTTATTGTGGTAAACAGAATTCCCTTCACAATATGTGTTCATTAACGGTCAGCATTCTCCCTTCTGGGATCTTTGTAGGGCTCCGCTGTAAGTAGCCCTCAATAAAGCCCTGCAAGGTCCACCAATTCAACAAGGGCAATCCATTACTCTCACAATCAACCTCACTAAATGAAGGCTGGCTGTCCCGATGGGGTTCTTTTTTTTTTTTGACCCTAGTACTAGAAACTGTATATCCCTTCCTACTGTAAATATATTTCATCTACGTCTACAGCGTTTTTATATTTTTGCCATTGTGTAAAAAAATATATATTAATATATGGGGTAGCATAACTTTGCCTGTACATAATACTACCAAATATTGCTTGTAGGATTTTGGGATTATTCTTTCTTTTTTTTTCGAGAGTCGAAGGTTTATCAGGGGCGGATTTTGCACCAAGTTTGGGGGGAGGGAGAGCTAAATCCCCACGATCTCATGATCAAGTGGTGCGAAATTTTTCGGTGTGAGATTATTTTCTTTTATCAAGAAGGACTACTACTAAACAACCAAAATTATTGCTTTTAGGGTTTATTAGATATGTAATTGCATCATTCCTTCAAAAATACACAATGATATAAATAACAAAAATATTGAAAATTAAAAGAAAAAAAAAACTGCGTTTGCGCCAAATTAGCTTTACTGGTTAACGTTCTTTTTAAGGTTTATTAAGGATCATTAGCGTATTCTTCTTAAAATGAAAAGGCTTCAGTAGCGAATTCTACCGTACAGAACTTCTGTTTTCAGGTCAATCATCTTTTGAAAGCAATAAATTGTATCCCACGCAGCACTTAAACTACATTAAGTATATAAATTTAAAACTTCTACACCAACTGAAAATGTAGAGTGAATATTAATATTAACAAAAAAAAAAAAAGATTTCTCGACATTAAAACAATGAAAAATATTATTACAATTATGGGTTATACCGTTTATAACATCTACGAAATTGAAATTACAAGTACCAAAAACAAGATAATTTTGATATTGATTATCTTCTTATCCGTGGTTGTTATCATATATTTTATTTTATTAGACCGCTATAAATGCCAGATAATAATACCAACACTTTGACAACACCCCACAACTTATTTCCGCTATAATTCATTTATAGTCCAACTATCTTGTTCAGTAACAATTTAAAAATTAAATCACCATGTCGACGACTTTTCCATCTTTGAAATTTAAATTTTGTTTATTCTATATGATTAAATGATACAATAGTATATAACACACTATCTTTTTTTTTTTTATATCTTATTTACTTTTTTATGACCGAAATATATAAATATCTTCTTAATAGTTCAGCTGCTGAAGAGAGTATTTATTTTTGATGACTCCTAGCAATAAAAGATAAGCACAATATTGAATGTGATTTTACATTCAAAAGATGTCTGCGGAGCAGGTCGCTATTTTTGTATGGTGTAAATAGAAACTTTAACAGAGATGAGAGATGGTCAACTGTTCTTCAATTACGATAGGTTAAATGATGGTCAGGATTTTCAGTTACAATGATATTTATTATGGTAAGCCAACGTTTCGATCCAACTTGTGGATCTTCATCAGGGCTACTGAGTCCAGGTGGATACTCTCTAGTCTCAGGAGTATCCACCTGGACTCAGTAGCCCTGATGAAGATCCACAAGTTGGATGGAAACGTTGGCTTACCATAATAAATATCATTGTAACTGAAAATCCTGACCATCATTTAACCTATAGAAACATTAACGTTAGCAAAAAAAAATAAAAAAGATAATAATAATAATCCAGCTTTAAGATAAAGAATAAATAAAAAAATCTGGTGCGATGCGCACAACACACAACTTTCACTTACGAACTTATTTAGTTCGTAATAACATGTAATAATATTCCTAAACTTCAAACATTTTTCCAATTAAAGTATGTATATGCTTATATTGGCATTGTTTCATAAGTTATGGAGTATCTGTATTGCAAAACTTGAAAGTTCTCAGTAATTTTCGATTCATTATTGCTTATTTATTTTTTTAAGAGAACCAATTCATCAGTGATAATACGGGATATGTAATTTGGCTGTCATATCGCTGGCATATACATACATCAAATATCCAGTTTGATCAAAATAGTTACAGCCGTTTTTGAGAAAATGAAATAAAACTTGACTATGTGTTTCAAGTAAGTGAAAATGACCCAACATTTATTAAGTAAGGTGCCCCCTCTGTTTAACCAATTTTAATGAAATTTTGGCTTTCACATACAACCATCAAAAACTAAGTTTGATCAAAATAGTTACACCCGCTTTTGAGCAAATAAAAAAAAACACCTAAAAATGGGACAAAATTTACTATGAAACGATGAATTTTCGGCTGTCGCATCGCGGGCATATACACACATCAAATACCCAGTTTGATCAAAACCTTTAAAGCCGTTTTCGAGTAAATAAAAAAAAAAAAAAAAACACGTGAAAATGAAACAAAATTTGTTAAGTAAAGTGTCCCCTCCAATTGATCAATTTTGACTGTCACATCGCGGTCACATACAACCATCAAATACCGAGTTTAATCAAAATCGTTAGAGCCGTTTTTGAGAAAATCTAAAAAAACGTAAACAATAGACAAAATTCTTTAAATAAAGTATCCCCTCCGTTTGACCGACTGCGATGAAATTTTGTTGTCGCATTGCGGGCATATACAACACCAAATACCCCATTTGAGGTTCCTGCGGTTTATAGTTTTTGAGCTAGTCTGTTCACACACATACACATAGACACACACACATACAGGCACACACACACATACACAAACAAACACAGAACTTTCCGCGGGACTTGGTTATTTAGACTCAGGGGATCCAAAAACGTGTATTTCCGTTGAAAACCGGAAGTCGAAATCTTTCACGATCGCAATACTTCCGGTAAGTGAAAGTAAAAACCTTAATTAAAGATTTAGTAAGTAATCTCACTGCGTAATTTGCTAGTTTCGCCTCTACCACAAAATAATATTATCGGTTCTCTTAGGTTTTATTCAGCCCGGTAAGCCTAATTGAGCATTTACTTGAATAACAAAGTAGCATTTAATCTAGACATGGATAAATATATGCTAGATGTAGAATAAGTAAAAATCTCATCCTCGAACTTCCTCGTTAGTCCTACAATTAGCCTTGCTTAGATTTTATTTACAAATGTTATAACAATCCTTTTAATTTAAGAGTAACGTTTTTTTTTAATGTAAGAGACATCGAGTAGATGAAATATTGAGAAATTGTAGTGCACTATTTTTAGGTGGTACCATAACAATTTTATCAAATTCCACATACTGGAAAGATTGAAGAACTTGATATCTGGGAAAGATAAATAAAATTTCAAAACTTAATAACTCACCAAAGTGGATTCATAAAACCGCATTACCCTGCTTTCCATGGTTGATTCCTCGCGTATTTTGACTTTAGACGACATTTTTACTATCTAAAGGATTTCATGTGTTTAATGTTGCTAATATTGAAAAAAATGCGAACTGATGTCGCGTTCATATGTCGAATGTAATAAAACTGGTCTTCGCCAGACGTGATTTCAAGTGTATTTTTTATAGACTCAAATAAAACCAATTACTTACATACTTTAAGATTTTTTTCAGATATGAGTATTTTATTGATATAATATATCCATCTTTAGTTGATTTAATGGAAATTATTTTACAAATTAAATGTAAATATGAAATAACTTATCTTTAATGATTTTAAGGTGATTTCATAGATAGGTAACGAATCATCATTTTTATTCCTAAGATAGCGTAAAAAAAAAAAAAAATTGCTGAAAAGTAAAGTCGACTGATTCTATAGGAATTATTTGTTAAGTAAACTTTGAGAAGATTCAGTATTCAGTATAGTTTCACAGTAACTGCACAATTTGTGCATGTGTAAGCCCATAAAAGCTAACCTATCACAGAATACGGGGCAAATGGTTTGATTTTTCTATATGTATAACATATAACAGGTTGAGATTTACTTTTAGGTTGATCACTTGCAATATTACAATATTTGTAAAATATTACTATAGTGCTACAGTGATATATAAGTATTACATTATATTGATAAGAGTAAGAGTTTTTGCATTTAACAGAGAAGGAAAAAACCTACCACCAGTTCAGCGTGATTTTGTCAAATCGTTATTTTTTATATACTTGGTTTTTATGATTTTTAATCCAAGTAAGTACTAAACTACTAATACAAATCATAAAAACCAAGTATATAAAAAATAATATAAGTATATAAAAATAATAAAAAACAAGTAAGTACTAAACTATTAATAAAAATCAGAATCGAGCCCAAATTATTTAATAAGATTACCTCTCTATTGCCATAGTATTATACAATATTTGTTGGAAACCAAACAATCTTTATCATTAAGATATTTTATGACCTCTTCGATGTTTAAATAATTTTTACTAAAACATCTTCTAATTTAAGTTAAAATAGGACATGCTGCTAGAAAATGTCAAGTGTTCTCAGCCTCTTTTTTATTACATAGGGAGATTATTACATTACTATTTGAATAAAACCATTTATAACTTAATTACACCAATTAACTACAAACTTATAACCGAAATATCCATTCTGCTGCGTTCAAATTTATTTTTGGATCATTTAGGTAAGTGTTCTGTAATTATAATTAATATTATAATTTATATATAATTTATATATATAATTATAATTTATTTTTCTATAAATGAACATTGGTTTTTGAATCTTTAAAATAATTAATTCAGTGTCCTTAATAGTATTTAAAAAAAATATATTATTAATAAGAAGAAAGCAAAAGGGTTAAGTCTGGTAAATACGCAGATGCGAACGTATTGCAACCTTCATCAAAGGCTGTTAATGATCTACTTGAAAGTTCTGGATCATGAAAGCAACTTCGCAACGGCTACAAAAGGGCTTAAGCAACCCCGATTTACATTTAAAGCCCTCCTCCTTCATAGCAATTAATACTGCTGCACTACGTTGGGCAACTCTTAATTCGTAGTACCTACAGTTGGTCACCACAAATCTCACCATTAACGGTCTAGTCTCATCCATAATCATCTTCTAGTTGGAATAAAGCCTGGCTTCGTTATGAGTCATAACTCCAATCGCATTATACAACACAATCTGATGAGAAGTTTTGGGTTCAATTCCTTATGTTTTATTTAAATGATTCTGGGGAAGGAAGAGGAAGAAGGTTAAAACTTCTGGCTCGGTGATTTAAGAAAATAAAGAGTAAGAGGCAGAGATGGGTAAATTTTATTCCATAATAAAATTATATTTTTTCCCATATTTTTTTTTTTTTTTTTTTTGAATAACGAATGACTAATATTTATTCATTAATTTTTCAATCGAAATAATAATCAACAAACATTAAAAAAAGTAATGAATATATTACTTTCATAATAGTAAATAGTCTGTTAAACCCAACAATATACGTTGATAATTTTTCGGAAACGTTTTATTCAATGACATGACATTATTAGATAAAAGATGGAGACAAATTCAAATTATTTATAAATATAATTTACACTCGTTTAAATTAGTGTCTGAAGTTTCGGCATTTAAACCATTATATAGTAAGACTTTCTGTGACTCTAAAATTTTACAATTAAATTGAATAAATGCCCTTGTCAAACGAAATTAAAATTCCTATTAAATCATGCAAATTAAAATAATAAACAAAGTTAAATTAAAGTTATTAATGATAATGGCTTAAATGCCTAAACTTCAGATAATAATATGAATGAGGGGCTTTAATTAAGGAACTAGTAAGCATTTAAGTAGTTTACTTTATTTAACACATCCTATAATAAATAATAATTTTACTGGAAAAATGTATGCATTGTATTTGATGAATATTGTCCTATTCTGTTAAGAAGTACATAAAGGGATCTCTTCAGTTATGATAAACAATTGTTCCTTTATAAGGTTAAAATATATTTCAAATATTAACAAATAGGTACATGGTTAAAAATAATATTCAAATGTATTTATTTGTACACACAAACACATTCAAAATTTTCTTATTGCTCTTAATTGTCTGAAGCTTTGGTGTTAACTTGTATTGGATGCCAACTTTTGATTGTGTGGGTAGCATATGTGGTCGTTTTTTTTTAAGAAATACTAATATTATTTATTTTTTGTTTTGTTTTTTTTTTGCTAAGGAACTTTAGACGTGTTCTAACATAAAATGATAATTTTTTTTTAAACCTTTGGTTTTCTAAGATTTGATCCATCTATGATGAGAGTTTTGGATTCTGTATTTTTATCAGATCAAACAGAATAGTTTGGTGAGGCTTATTGACCTATTTTTTCTAATAATTAATTAATCTTAATTTTAGTCTCATATATATTACTATAAGTATTAAACATTAGGATTTCAAAAAGGAATATAAGTAATAACTCACAAGTGACAAGAAACACCTTACCAGTAGACTTATAGTTATAAGTGAAAAGACATAATACCGATAAAGCCAGTTGTTATTTTCTAATCTGATAAAAACTTTCTACTGATCATCCGATGCTTACTTTTCTCATTTCCACTTTCCTCTGAGTCGTGATACTTAATGTTCGTTCTCACCAACTTAAATCTTCTCCTCTAAACTTTAGAGATTGTTGTCCGTGATCTTTATTGTAAATAATCTGCTTGCCATATTAAAAGCGAGGCGTTCTTTTAATATATTGAAATGGAAATGGCCGAAGAACATCCTAATTCTGGGCGATTACTAAGCTACCAATGGGTAATTAATCATTTCACATTTGCTTGAAACAAGTATTTATTACAGTCATAAATGTTGGTAAAGGTGATTTAAAAAAAGAATGAACAAGACTTTATGCACCTAATAAATTTCGAATTTGATACTAAGTCAATTAGCTTGAACGCTTAGATGGACGTACACAGCGAGTATGGATATTCCGACTTTTGTTCAAACATACCTCCATCAATCCCATTGGCTTATTGATCTAAAGAAATTATATTGTAGTTAAGTAAACATTTTAGCTTTTTGTTAACTCTTTAAATTACAACATACCTGGATCTTAATGTAGGGTGCAAGGACAAAATGTTGATTATATTATATAAATTACTTTCTGGGATATTACTTCAAAGACTTCATTCATGCAGTGAGTGGGTGACCTTAGAAATCGTATGTTCGTTACGCTTTTGCTTTCATTACGATTGTTCCAGAGCCCCTTGATTAAACCAGCCGGCTTTTCACCGGCTTCAGCGAAAGTAGAATTTTGTTCCCGCCAATCAACATTCCTTTTCGATTAGTGACGAACACTTTTTAGAACTGCAATTTATTAATGACCTCGTTTTAAAGTAAAAATGTATGTAACTTTTTTTTCTTAAAGTTAATTACGGTATCAAGTAAATTACATAATCCTGATTTGGCCTTTGAAATATCTATAATCTTCGGTGTTAAGTTCTATAACTTTTATAGATTGGAAAGATATAAATACACCAATTTTCCTTCAGGGATTCATTTATCTTTTCCGAATGATGCGCAGTTTGGAAAGAAATACCCAATAGAGGGCTTAGGGTTGGAGGTTCTTTCGCATTTTACCCCCTCCCAAGGGATAATACCGGAGGATTTTTTGCCGCTGAGTTGGTGCCCGTTCTCCCTCATGGTCAATCTTTCTCCTTATTACATGGCCCGGAGTTCAGAGCCCTTATATTGGACGTTTCGGTAGATCATTTATAATCTGGAGGACTAAGCGATTTCTTGAAGGATATTGAACAATATCGGTGCTTATTTGGCAAGGTGGCAGATATGATATGACATGATAAGTCGAAAAGAAATAAAATAGTGAAAAGAGTAAAAACTTCGTAATACACAAAAGATTACCTATCTATTTCTGGAATTTATAGAGGAAAATAGGACTTGTCTTTAATTCAAAAAACAAAATAATCATTAGTAGATCCTATAAGTAATAATAAACAATAAACATAATAATAATACAAACAATAAGTTAATATAACAATAAACATTCACTGATTAAAACAAGTATTATTTATTTTGGTTTTATAAGAAAAAGAAAGCTAAAAATAGAGGTAAATATAAATAGTTTTGATGATATGATATTGGTAGTTTAAAACAGAAAAAATGGGGTCACCTGTGGTGTAGTGGCTACCATGGCAACCTACATTACTAAAGGTCGCATGTTCACATCCCGCGGTGGCCCTAGAACTTTTTAATGGGAGTAAAAAATCCTTGCCTATGCCGCCCTTCGGATAGGACGTAAAATGAAGATGCCGAGCCTGTACGATATCATGTACTTCTTAAACATCCTTATCATAATTATCAGGGATAGAATTTTCATGAAATAAAAATTTCAAAATATGTACATAAATATGGACGCGTATTTGCAAATATATGGAATAAAAATATGAAAATATGGACAAAAAAAAAAAAAAGACTGCGGCGTAATTACTTTTCTGTTTTCTTTCCTTTTTGGCATTTCGCAAACTAGGTATGAACTTATTTACAAAGCAACTGAGGCAATATGTGTTGTCAAGGATGAGGTTTCTATGTAAGAAAAGAGGGAGATCACAATTTCTGGGAACTTTCGATATTGGTTTGTGACTTGATTTTCCAAGATATGTTACTTTTAAATTCGGTAATAAAATTCAGCCATTTCATCTATAGCTAAATCGGTTTAACCTTGTGATTAATTAATACGGCAGGGGGGCTGGAAGTCAGCAAAACTAAAACGGAATATATGGGATTTAATAGTAGTAGGAACTCCTCAATAAATGTTGGAGAATGGGATTTGACCCCAACTGAACAGTTTAAATATCTGGGCAGGTGGCTATCGAAGGGGAACAGCAATATGGATATTGATGAAAAAGTAATTAGAGGTAGAAAGATTATCCAAATATTAAATTCTGTTCTATGGAATAAGAATGTCCAACTTCAAACCAAAAAAAGAATATTCTACGCTTTTATAATCAGTACCGTACTTTATGCCTCTGAAACCTGGACCGTTTCAACAGCCTCAGCCAAAAAACTTGTTGCAATGGAAATGGATTTTTGGAGACGTAGCTGTGGGATATCTCGAATCCAACATGTCCCGAATAATATCATAAGGGAAATAGTCCAAGAACCAATTAATATCCTTCATACTATCGCAACAAGAAAGCTGAGCTGGTTCGGACACGTCATGAGGATGTCGGACGACCGGTGGCCTAAGAGGTTACTGAAGCATATTCCAAGTGAAAGAAGAAAGAGAGGTCGTCCTGAAAAGAAATGGATGGACGGACTGCAGGAAGCTATGGCAGCAAGAGGATTGCAAGAAGACGACTGTCAGGACAGGAATAAATGGCGGGATGGATTGTTAGGAAACGACATATGACCTCGCGTTGTAATAAGGTCGTTAATAAAAAAAAAAAAAGAAATAAAAATATGGAGTGAAAATTAAACTATTTTAAAAATTCAGTATTCACATACAGAATAACTATACATTTAAAATACTTATAAAATATACGTACATAAAAAAAATATATATATTCATAAACGAAAATTTTGAAAATGTAAGAACACATATTAAACTTCTTCATCTTCACCGTAAAAAGACTTGCAAATAAGATGCATTCTAAGATTTTCTTCGGAAAATGGACAACGATTCGGTCGAAGCAAAGCTGATATGACGGGTGCGAATTTGGCAGCAAAGACGATACAGGACACCTTTTCTGTCGCATTTAAATGTTCAGGACTTCTGCAAACTCTGCGGCGTAATTACTTTTCTGTTTTCTTTCCTTTTTGGCATTTCGCAAACTAGGTATGAACTTATTTACAAAGCAACTGAGGCAATATGTGTTGTCAAGGATGAGGTTTCTATGTAAGAAAAGAGGGAGATCACAATTTCTGGGAACTTTCGATATTGCTTTGTGACTTGATTTTCCAAGATATGTTACTTTTAAATTCGGTAATAAAATTCAGCCATTTCATCTATAGCTAAATCGGTTTAACCTTGTGATTAATTAATCGATAATATTTTCTCTCTGAAGCGGTGAATATTGAATACGTCCAAGACTTGTTGGCCCGTACATTGAGGCCTGTGTTAATACAAATAATGTCGGACGGGAGTTTCAGATGGAAGAAACCATGTGGTGAAGATATAGTTTGTTAGACGCACTGCTGTATGTGTATTATGAAATACCTACTATTTCATAATAACCGACACATCCTGAAAAAGTAACCTTAAAACTAGTGACCGACCGAAGTTTCGGTTTCGCGGCCAGTTTCGGCCGAAAAACCTGGTTTCGGCCGCAGTTTCGGTTTCGGCCAAAAATTGGCCGAATCTTCGGCCAGGCCGAAACTAGCTCCTGTGTCTGATATCTCCAAGAAGGAAGTAGGACTAAACGATTTCAAGCTTGCAAGCTCGATCTCTTTCATGGCATTTAACACCCTTGATTTTAATAGTGGAAAGTATCTGTTATTTTAGTTAATTACTCTTGTATTGTATTTCGGTAGAACATAGATTTTTCTCATTCTTTTGGTATCTATACTTGATCGAAAACTTTTATTTGGGTGTGGAGACAAAAATTTGTAAGTGACAATCAGAAATGACCTCGCAAATCGCATCAAGTCTTAACATGTAATGAAAGCATGCTCTTCATACAGATTCTTTACGTTAAGTGTAAATAATAGTATTTATTCTTTACCTTGAGCGTTAAGAACTTTTTGTCGTTTTAAGGTCTGGCCACACATGTCCGCACCGGATCCGGACCGTAGCAATAATACAGGTTATGTTCAGAATATTTTTAATTTAACTTACATATTACCTTTAGTTATGCCTAAAGTTCAAGCCACACATGTCAGACACAGGCCACTTTAGGCATAACTAAAGGTAATATGTAAGTTAAATTAAAAATATTCTGAACATAACCTGTATTATTGCTACGGTCCGGATCCGGTGCGGACATGTGTGGCCAGACCCTTTATCATCTCCTCATTAATAATGAAATTTCTTTTCTAAAAAAAAGATATTAACATAAATAAGAATATATATTCTAAATACTTAAACTTAAATTAGTCGAAATGTCCTCAGATTCAATTCGAAATTGAAAAACAATATTTTAGTCAGTAACCTTGTCATTAAAAGTTGCATCAAATGGTGGTAGTAGGTTTTGGTGGAAAATGGACGACAAGCTTAAGAAGCTCAAGAAGAGAAGAAATGATATTGTGCCGCCTAACGATCGGGAACTGCCAGTTCACCCGCCATGGGTCTGGCCCTACAACTGGCCTTCTCAGGGGTCTGGAGGCACCCACATGCCAAAAATGTGACAATGTCTTTGTCTGGAATGGGAATCGGATGCAAAACCAATTTTTCAACCTTGGCAGCCCCCTTTCCGCCAGCGGTTCACCAATAACATCCTAAAAATTTGTCTCAATTTTTACCATGAAGAAGCACGTTTTCGGCCAAAGACTATTCTATAAATTTTCAAACTAGATTAAATCCACTAACATTTGAGACCAAAACTGATTCAGTAGATTAAATAGCTTCTGGCATACAGCTTTAAGTATTCAATAGGCCGTCACTTTTGTATTCTATCGGCTTTATTATGGAAAGATTTACTATATTATTTATTATTTATACATAATAATATGAATTTTTATTAATATCAGCCTGTTATTTCAGGATTATTTCAACTTTTAGGGCTGCACTAGTTAAGGGGGTATGGTCTAACATCCCACGGGGACCAGCCGTACTAGGAAGGAGGGGGGCGGGATTCGATCATATAACTTAACTAATACACCTGTTTCACCACTCTTGTATACCAGCTCGTTTATTAAATGAATAATATGAGTTAAATTACTGTTACTTTATAAGCATTCATTGATATTATTGCTAAACCAGACATATTACTCACTTATATGTATTATATATAGACACGTAAATAAGTTTCGGTTTCGGTTTCGGCTAAAATTTTGGTTTCGGTCGGACACTACTTAAAACCGATGGATAAAACATTATCAGCTAAAAACCGACCACAGGATTACAAACTATAATTATTTTCAATATCATAATCAATGAAGAAGGAGTGTGCCCGAACAAAGAGTGGTAGATAATAAATTTATTTCCAAGGCGGGCCAATAGATGTTTCACATGAAACACCACTAGGAAACAATATATAGTAAGCTAAACCAATAAACTCTAAACCCTCTAGATTTTAGGCGTTTCACGTAGTTGTTAAAGTGACAACTGTCAGTCCCTGAACGATTTTGCCAATCCTGATCTAGCGACAGATATGCTAATGAAATAAATGTAATACTGTCGCACATGTTACAACAGGGCAAAGACTGCGATACATTTTTATGACAAAATTTCCGCCTTTCTTTGCTTTGTTTATTTGGTTTCGTTTATACAAAATATATAATATTTATTTAAAAAAAAAATTATTATATCTTCAGAACTTTGTTATTTTACATTATTTCTTACTATTCTTCTCTGCGGAGGAGCTCCATGACTTTACTTATTTCTTTATAATTTTTAATTTCTCAGTGGAATTTCGTCTCACGTTGGTATTCATGCATCTTGAGTTTTATCCAAAGAGGTTTTACTTACAAATAGGTCAGACGAAGTCAATACACCTTGCCGTGTTCGTGGAACGTGAATGCTTCTATGCATAGTCTCGGTTATTATGATTTTTATAATAATAATTATAATGAAGGCTTATTATTTGATGTCGCTGCTGACACCACAACTGCACAATTCTATCCTCCGACCGCCATACAGATCCAACTTCGAAAGATCAAACGCAACTCTCCTACCTCCGTCACGGCCTACCCCTCCGACGTTTCCCATTCGGCACCGCGCTTATTAATCTTTTCGGAATTCGTTCACTACTACGGACCCATTAAATTCGTCTCGCTGCTACCACTTTAATTATATTTACCGGGTACAGTTCACTCAGTTCGGCATGTTGTAAGCGTCTAAATCCTACGGTTAGTTCATCCCTCATCTGTCCAAATATTTTTCTCAGCGCTTTATTTTCAGAAACCCTAAGCCGTTGCTCATCCCTCGATGTAAGCGACCAAGTTTCGCATCCGTAAAGGGCCGTTGGAAGAATAATAGCTATCTAAATCCTATATTTTAAGTTTCGGGACAGAAGGCGCGAGCTAAGCAATTTCGCTACTGAAAAGTAGCAAGCATTGCCGCCTTTTAATCTAGCCTTAATCCTCATAGATTTCGTTTTTTATAGTTATCATTGCCCCTAAATATTTAATCTTCTCTACTGTTGAGTAGAATAGTATTATTCTATACATATTCCGTATATTCAACATTAATAGCAGGAAGAAAATGACGGGTAACGATCAAAAATATTTTATTTACAGAAATATTTGAATAGTAAAAGAAATGATTACTTTTGCCATTTCGAGTGGATGATAGTGAAGACCCAGGCCGGTATAATCAAGGTGAATCAAGATTGGCGACACACTTTACTGGAAGTGGTTTTCCGTAATTAGGCCGAGTCTACTTCTGCTCTGGTTGTTGGTTCCAATAAGGGATGGAATTCCTTTTTTCTACCTCTACATTTTTTTTCAACCCTTCATTCATTCTAACTAGATTGAGATAGTTCGTAAAGAAGACACAGCATCAGGAGCGAAATACCATTATCACTTAGTACGCTGTTCTCAAGGAATATTTCTTGGTGAAAAGGGAGCTTCAGAATTTCTTATTGAATTTGCCTGAAATGTTTGTTTCTTCGTTAGTCAGTTTTCCAAGTTAGCGTGGTCCTTTTATCAGTCTGGAAGACATTTTTATGATTAAATTCAAATGAAAAGATCATTATGTAATGAAAAGATAATTTTATGAAATACCAATTAAACACTTTAAAAGTACATTTAATCACAACACTTTAATAACTTAATTTAAAATTGGGTACCCATAACGATTTATATTGATATTCAAAACTTCTGGTTTATTAACTTGGTTTATTTTATTATTTATGAATTAATCAATAGATCAGAATTAAAGGATTAATTCTTAAGCAAAAGAAATAATTTTACTCCGTTTTTTGTTAATCTTACGATTTATGAACAGTAGAAGGAGCTAAAAATCCTTAATATCTAACTTTTTCGGACTTCGTTATGCAAAACGATTGAAATTTCTATTTTTCATGACAGTATCCATAATACAAATACTCTACCATCTTACGAATCACACGTATGCTGATACTGAAAAAAAAATTATTTAAAGCAATAACTGAAACAAAAAAATTATAATTCTTGTCTGTCTTATGTTTTGTATGAAAATTTAAGACTGTCCCCAATTTAAAGAAAAGAGAAAGTTTACCCACCAAAATCTAAACTAGACACTATACAAGGTGATATAGAAAGATTCTCCATCTTTTTAAAGGATATAAACTAAATCAATAGAATTTAAAATATTTTTATGCGCCAACGACCCTATAGGGTAGAGGTCTAAACAACCAATAAATAAATATTTTTTATGAGAGGTATTAAAATTACTATTATTTGATTTATAAAACTTTTTTTCGTATTTTATTTCACACGTTTCTAATTGGCTGGTGTCATGACTAAGATTTACGGTCATTATCATTATTTTTACTGTGCATTATCCTTCTTTTCGATTGACCCGTGATTTACTTCGTCTTATAGGATCCTAGAACTTCTCATTTTAAAATAAAATCCCCAAATCTAAAATTTTTGATAAACAAATTTTTTAAGTATCAACTTTTTACTGAATATCCGGATGAACTATAAGTAGCTTTCAAAGAAAAAAAACAAAACAAATTTCTGAGATATAACTTAGCCAAGTCACCTATAGCCTGTGTCGTAGATCTGAGGGATACATTCTCATTACGGAAATGATTAATTGAACGACATAAAATAATTTTATATTAGAATAATAATTGTATATTAATGTATAAATGTACTTCTTCAATAACGACATGAAGTAAAGTTTATATTTTGTAGGTACAGTACTTAAAATTATGTTATAAATATTTATACTATATTTATACTTTTGTCGAAAACTATTTTTGTTTATTATATAAACACCAGAGTGCAACACTGGCATCATTGACTTTACAACTTCACTTATCAATACTAGAAGACTAGTTCCAATCATGGAAAATTGGACTCATTCATTACACATTACATTTATACTTAGAAAACATACCTGTCCACCCACTTATTTTGACAATAACCAAGTTCCACACACTATCAGTGGCACATTTTCAACAGAAGGATGACATGGGGGACGCAGGTCAAGATGAAAAAAGAACGCTACCAAAAGATTCTCTATTCACTATTTTCTAAATCTTTAAAACTAAAACTGAAAGAGACACTAAATACTTAGGCATACCTACTGAAGCCCATATGGACATACTCCGCACAGGTATTTGGCAAAGCTAAAAAAGTACTCACAAAAACTTTAAATTTTTCAATCAAAATATGGCTGACATTAGTATGGATACGACTAAAACGTAGACTAAAAAGGCGCTGGATGAGAGATCGGCTTTCTTATATAATTTATTTTGGCTTATTGGGACCACTGAATTTTGACTGAAAGAAAGCTCTTTTTGTGTCAAAAGGAGAACTTCATGAATAAGATCACTATTGTGAACTTTTAAATAATATTTAATGAACATATTCCTCTCAGGCCCTAATTTTAAAAGCATTAAAATTCCCTCTTTTAGACATTTCTAGGCCTCAATTACAAGCAATGCAATACGAGTCGAGTGAAATTATTTTATTTAGACTATCATGAGACTTTTGTTTTTTAGGGATGAAACATATTAAAAGCTGTACTCGTTTCCGCCTCCTTTAATATTTACATGACAAGCGATCCGAATCTCCAATTAATTAAGAGAAGGCCCCTTATCCCAATTACTAAGATCTTTCGTGAAATTCTCAATGCTCCTTTTGAATCTTTAATGTACCATACGTTCCAGACTTAAACCGAACTTGTTAATTAGGGCCTGAGACAAACTTCTTCCGCTATAAACTCCAAACGCGTCAAGATTTCAAACTTTCCTTCAAATCGATTTGGTATGATTCTTCAAAACTTAACAAGAAAAAATAGAATAAAAGAATTTTTCCGCCTAGATTTATCGTTACTACTGGTACCTTTTATTTTATTTTTATTGTCATGTTCTTAATATGAATCTAGCTTAAAAAAATAAATATATTTTTTTTAATAAAGTTTTTTCCCTCCGAAAATTGAAGTGAGCCTTCAATGGACGTATAATCGCAACACCTTACAAAGGTCGTCGAACTGATATATATGATGCAATAACTTATTTAAATATAAGGTAGGCTAATAAAATAAAAATAAAATTAATTAATAGTATAAATAGGAAAATATACTTATTGAGAGAAAAAATATGATTTATTGTATATTTTATTTACAATCTTTTGGAAAATATTCATTTTACCCAACTTTTCTACTGTGCTTGTACTTGATACCTATTGATATAATATAATTGTACCTAACTAACGACCATAGATATTGGCAACATCTACTATTTTTCCAATAAAATAATCTATCTATGAATTCAAGAATGAGTTCGGGAAGACTTTCAAAAAATCTACAAATAGCAAAGCCTAGAAAACATGCTCATGGATCTATATATTTAGATATATACATATATATCATACATAAATATATAGAATACATACATTCTAGGCTCTGACATCTAATGTCACTGGCCCTGAAGAAAACCTACATAGATGGGCCGAAACAAATAAAATAAATAAATAAAATAGTTTATCAATATTTGCAGATATTTTTAGTAAAACCCCTGACTAATTCTTGAATAAGTTCAATGACGGTCAACTATCTGCAATAAAAATAATAATCTAGACTTGTTATTCAAGTGGAAGTCAGAGTTTTAGGCTCTCCTATTAGATTAATAATAAACCTATCTGAATAAAATGAAGTTTTATATTGAATTATTATAAACTTTTTTCAATATATTACTAATAAAATTTAATTTTTAATTAATCGTTTGGTTTGATAATTAATGTAAAATTCTGTAGCTGGATTCCGCTTTCTAAGTTATTGATATAATTAACATACCCACAAAATCATAAGCAGTTTTTTTATTACCACCGATGTGCCACAAAAGTAATAATAATCTTAATATTAGACTCATTTTTTAGGAATGTCATTACTACAACTCAAATGCCAACCAATATTAGAATTTTTCTTGGAGACAACGAATCTTAGATAGAAAAAGTGATTTAATCCACTAAGGAAATACGAATTAATAACCAGCATTTCATTTTTTTTACACTTTTTAATTATCATTACTTTCTATTCTTAATATTCTTTTTCTATCGACGTTTATGTTCCCAATTACATTTTTATTACCTTTCTATAGAAAGTATACCTTGCACAGCTTGCTTGCTTGTTACTCTACTTTTCTACAAGGACGCTGAAGAACCTGCTACCGATTATTTCAGTCTTACTCTAATAAATTTAAAGTAAAATATTATATTTGTTTTCCTCTCCCTCTGTTTCTTATATGTAGGTTTTTGTTTTTAACGCAGTCGAGATCCATACCTCACTGAGCCTCTTTTGTTTAAATAAATATTCTATGCGTTGATTACCTGGGAGTTTCTAACGCCTAAATACCCAAACGAACAAACCCATTTTATTTACACGTAAAATGTAGAGTTTTTTTATTAAAACTATTGAATGTACGAAGGACAATTTTCATTAGACTTTGATTAAAAATCATTAAAATATCATATAAAAATCAAATCAGAATTTTTGATTTTAAATTGAATTTAATGCATGCCAATTTTTGAATCTAGAAAAAGATCAACAACTTTTTCCTTTTGATTGATGTAAACCGACATTATTCAACTTTGTATCCTTGCCTTTGAGGTCGTGCTAATATCATATGTTCATGGGCCTGTGTATTAATATCATTACTTTGTTTGGTATGTTTTTTATAGAAGTTCGTGATTAGCGTTTGTGAGTTCATAGATAGCTGAGCAGTTTTAAACTTCTAGAGGAAATATCAAATTACTGTTCGATAAAACGTCTTAAGAATTCTTGCCCTACCATCTTATGCTCTATTAAGCCAAGAAATTGAAATAGAAAATTAATTACTTTTCTAATCAGGACGGCCAGCGCTGACAGGCGCCGGCCTAACTTGACGGTCCCCAATGAAAAAGATTCTAAAAATACTGGCCCATCCATTCAATAAATCTTCCCCGTGGGGATATTGAGCCCTCGACAACATTCAATAATATCTACTTTCTCTGCTAAATTGAGGTTTATAAAATTTTCTATGTAATTGAATTCTAAAAGTATCTCAAGGACTATATTCAGCTCACTAAAATAACCCTTAATATTTTTTATCATAATTCAATGGATCATCATTACTTATTTTTACTGAAACATCAATCGTTCAACCTTTCAAAGGAAGGTGATTATTTATGCAAGAAATAAAAATAAATACACCCCTTTTCCTTTCCCACATATAAATATATATTATCGCTTAAAACTAATCTACAAAACTGAGTGACAATCTATCGAGAAAATTTCAAACCATAAGTATACTCCAGTTTCTTGTGCACGAGAGCTCATTCTGATTTCTTGGAGAAACAACAGAGAATAAACTTCTTGGGAACGCCTAGCACATTGGCATCGATAGTGCCACCAAAGAGTCTATAGGGCAAAAATTCTCAGTATTTTTGGATGAGAAACAGATCTCTACGTTTTCGTTCGGAGAGAGCGATTTTTCAACGCGCCAATAAAAAATATCCGAACTTTAGCATGAAAAATTTTCAACGAGCAGCAGTTGTTTGATTTGCTTCCCAGGAATTGGTATATTCTAGTGCTGCTAACCAAGCCTATTGCCTATCTATTTACGATAGGGCTGAAAATAAATAATCATGAGGAATAAACTTTTTTTCTAGAGTTGATTAAAAAACTCTAAATAGAATTCCATTTAATACACACACACACACATAATTAAATTAAATAAATTAAATTGATTAAGAGGTTAATTAATGTCCTTTTTCCAATATTTAAACAATCACCACACTAATCAGAAGAAAAAGGAAAACAATGAACTACCGAAAAACTAAAACCCACAGAGAGTTCAGTAATATTATTTGAAATATTACTTAAGCTAGCCAAAGGTTTGCTAAACGGGCCTATGGCTATTATAATTTTTGTCCTAACGAACATTTCCGTTTTATGTGAGGTACCTACTATAGAATAATGCGTATTTCGTTATATACCGACATACTTTGATTAGTTGTAAAAAAAAAAAAAGTTCTATTTATTTATTTAGATGTGAATGAATTTAAATTGTGAATGAAATCAAACCATGACAAATCACAACACCTAACATTCACACTCCGACGAGATACATGCCCTCCTGTTTATATCGGCGGCCACCATATTCCTCAAACAGACAAAGTACGGTACCTTGGACTAATAATTGACAGAAGGATGATTTGGGGTCCTCATGTCAAAATGAAAAGACAGACTTTAAACAAACGACTGAAAATACTGTACTCAATATTTTCCAAATCATCAAAATTGAAAATCATACCGAATCTCAATACATGCACATACTAACTGACACCCATTTGGACATACGCCTTACAAATTCATGGATCAGCAAAAAAGACACACTTACAAAAACTACAAACCTTCCCAGCCACAATTTTACGATTAGTAACGAACGCACCTTTGTACGTTGGTAACAAAACATTGCATACCGACTTACAACTACCAACTATCGACGAACAAATAAGGACTCTTTATTCAGGCTTCCATATCAAATTACACAGAGATAACAATAGAATTATTAATGGCATGGCCAATACTGAGATACCTTTTACGAGGCGTCTGAAAAGGAGTTGGATGAGTGACCTTCTCTCTTGAAACAAGTCCGGGATGATGTGCTAGGAATGCGACATCGATGTCGATGTTTCTGAAACATCGATGTTACATAGCCGATGTTTTCCGAACATTGATGTTTGTGGGCCGATGTTGACATCGATGTTTTTAGCAGTAAGATTTTTTTTTTTTTTTGTTTTATCACTAACAAAGTTGTTTTTAACATCGATGTTTTAACAATAACCAAGTTGTTTTTAACATCGATGTTATGACAAAAACAAATATGTTTTAACATCGATGTTTTGGACAAAGAATATCAATTAATATGCTCTTAACATCGATGTTTTGGACAAAAACATTGATGTTAAAAACAACTTTGTGATAGTAAAATCATTGATGTTAAGAGCATATTAGTTTTTGTAAATAACATCGATGTTAAAAAGAACTTGGTTATTATTAAGACATCGATGTTAAAACATTTTTGTTTTTGTCCAAAATATCGATTTTAAGAGTATATATATTGTTGTTTTTTGCCCAAATCATTATTGTTAAAACATTTTTGCATTTGTTATAAACATCGATGTTAAAAACCAATTTTTATTGTTAATCGATGTTTAGTAAAAAGTGGTAGGCAACATCGATGTTTTAAAAAAATTTGTGTTTGTTGTTTGTTTTGGAAAAAAACATCAATATATATGCTCTGAACATCGATGTTAAAATCATTGATATTTAAACAATAAAAAGTTGTTTTTAACATCGATGTTTTTAAAAAAAACTAATATGTTTTAACATCAATGAGATTAAGAGCATATATATGGATGTTTTTTGTCCAAAACATCGATATTAAAACTTTTTTGTTTTTGTCAAAACCATCGATGTTAAAAAGAGCTTTTTTAAAAACATCGATGTTGTTTTAATCATTGATGTTTTCTGCAGAAACAATTATGTTTTTGCAATAAAAAGATGTTTTTAACATCGATGTTTTAGCTACAATTAAGATGTTTAATAAATGATTATGTAAAACCAACTATGTAGAAAACATCGATGTTTTTATATATTTATAATGAAAAATAAACATGCTTTGCACTTAAACATCTATTTACATACGTTTGGGCATGTTTATTGTTTAAAGAACGTATAAATTAAAAAACATCGATGTTCTTGAAAACAAAACATGGTCGATGTTTAATCGACATCGATGTTTTGATTGAAAAACATCGATGTTTAATCGACATCGATGTTTTGATTGTAAAAACATCGATGTTCAAAACATCGATGTTTTGCCTTCGATGTCGCATCTCTATGATGTGCTGCTGGGCACTATCTTCTCTCATGTCTAAAATGCCAACATCAAAGCAGTTTAGATCACATTTGCTGATTGTCGCTTAGCTGCGATAGGTGCGAATTAAATTGTTAGGCAAAAAAAAAAATTAAAAAGATGTGCATAACTCATGACATTTTTCTTAAAATTTTCATCTATTAACGTAATAAGAAAATATGCTGGCATGACAAGATATAAAAAAAAACCACAAAACAATTAAAACGAATTAACAAACAAACGATCGAGGAGCAAAAAAATACAACACGCTAAAAAAATAAAACAATAAAAAAAATGTTGATCTCGGTGGATTTAAAAAAAATTAACTAAAGAGTACAACACTTCTGTAATTAGTCGAGAAATATCAAACGTCATTGTCTTATGTTCCGTCTGCCTCGGGGATACTTTATTCATATGTGTTTTCATTATTTGTAATAATTAGTTTCAATACAAACTACCTCAGATGAATGTTAATATACTTACTATTTTATCTAACAATTATTGTGTTTTAATATATAAATAGACGAAAAATTACCAATCTATAGTTTTCTTATCTCTTGTTTACTTCATGTAGCATGATAAAAAAGAATGAAATCCTCCCAAATCCTAGCTCACAAAATTATTTTAGCAGTTTTTAGATTATGATGAAATTTAATTGATTTGAAGCGATATGAATCACTTATAACATTATTTTTTTTATTTCACATTCATTTGATTCGTTTTTAACTGTACACGGAAAAACCTCCCCTATTTATGGGCGACATAAGAATTACTAAGTTAAACCGATGTGTTTTTTGGTTAATGTATTATAAATGCCTAATAGACTATGTATAAGAAAAGTACACAATATATATTACTGACTTGAATACCCGTTGTTTACACATAATTACAGAATTCTGTAGCTGGATTCCGCTTTCTAAGTTATTGATATAATTAACATACCCACAAAATCATAAGCAGTTTTTTTATTACCACCGATGTGCCACAAAAGTAATAATAATCTTAATATTAGACTCATTTTTTAGGAATGTCATTACTACAACTCAAATGCCAACCAATATTAGAATTTTTCTTGGAGACAACGAATCTTAGATAGAAAAAGTGATTTAATCCACTAAGGAAATACGAATTAATAACCAGCATTTCATTTTTTTTACACTTTTTAATTATCATTACTTTCTATTCTTAATATTCTTTTTCTATCGACGTTTATGTTCCCAATTACATTTTTATTACCTTTCTATAGAAAGTATACCTTGCACAGCTTGCTTGCTTGTTACTCTACTTTTCTACAAGGACGCTGAAGAACCTGCTACCGATTATTTCAGTCTTACTCTAATAAATTTAAAGTAAAATATTATATTTGTTTTCCTCTCCCTCTGTTTCTTATATGTAGGTTTTTGTTTTTAACGCAGTCGAGATCCATACCTCACTGAGCCTCTTTTGTTTAAATAAATATTCTATGCGTTGATTACCTGGGAGTTTCTAACGCCTAAATACCCAAACGAACAAACCCATTTTATTTACACGTAAAATGTAGAGTTTTTTTATTAAAACTATTGAATGTACGAAGGACAATTTTCATTAGACTTTGATTAAAAATCATTAAAATATCATATAAAAATCAAATCAGAATTTTTGATTTTAAATTGAATTTAATGCATGCCAATTTTTGAATCTAGAAAAAGATCAACAACTTTTTCCTTTTGATTGATGTAAACCGACATTATTCAACTTTGTATCCTTGCCTTTGAGGTCGTGCTAATATCATATGTTCATGGGCCTGTGTATTAATATCATTACTTTGTTTGGTATGTTTTTTATAGAAGTTCGTGATTAGCGTTTGTGAGTTCATAGATAGCTGAGCAGTTTTAAACTTCTAGAGGAAATATCAAATTACTGTTCGATAAAACGTCTTAAGAATTCTTGCCCTACCATCTTATGCTCTATTAAGCCAAGAAATTGAAATAGAAAATTAATTACTTTTCTAATCAGGACGGCCAGCGCTGACAGGCGCCGGCCTAACTTGACGGTCCCCAATGAAAAAGATTCTAAAAATACTGGCCCATCCATTCAATAAATCTTCCCCGTGGGGATATTGAGCCCTCGACAACATTCAATAATATCTACTTTCTCTGCTAAATTGAGGTTTATAAAATTTTCTATGTAATTGAATTCTAAAAGTATCTCAAGGACTATATTCAGCTCACTAAAATAACCCTTAATATTTTTTATCATAATTCAATGGATCATCATTACTTATTTTTACTGAAACATCAATCGTTCAACCTTTCAAAGGAAGGTGATTATTTATGCAAGAAATAAAAATAAATACACCCCTTTTCCTTTCCCACATATAAATATATATTATCGCTTAAAACTAATCTACAAAACTGAGTGACAATCTATCGAGAAAATTTCAAACCATAAGTATACTCCAGTTTCTTGTGCACGAGAGCTCATTCTGATTTCTTGGAGAAACAACAGAGAATAAACTTCTTGGGAACGCCTAGCACATTGGCATCGATAGTGCCACCAAAGAGTCTATAGGGCAAAAATTCTCAGTATTTTTGGATGAGAAACAGATCTCTACGTTTTCGTTCGGAGAGAGCGATTTTTCAACGCGCCAATAAAAAATATCCGAACTTTAGCATGAAAAATTTTCAACGAGCAGCAGTTGTTTGATTTGCTTCCCAGGAATTGGTATATTCTAGTGCTGCTAACCAAGCCTATTGCCTATCTATTTACGATAGGGCTGAAAATAAATAATCATGAGGAATAAACTTTTTTTCTAGAGTTGATTAAAAAACTCTAAATAGAATTCCATTTAATACACACACACACACATACATTAAATTAAATAAATTAAATTGATTAAGAGGTTAATTAATGTCCTTTTTCCAATATTTAAACAATCAACACACTAATCAGAAGAAAAAGGAAAACAATGAACTACCGAAAAACTAAAACCCACAGAGAGTTCAGTAATATTATTTGAAATATTACTTAAGCTAGCCAAAGGTTTGCTAAACGGGCCTATGGCTATTATAATTTTTGTCCTAACGAACATTTCCGTTTTATGTGAGGTACCTACTATAGAATAATGCGTATTTCGTTATATACCGACATACTTTGATTAGTTGTAAAAAAAAAAAAAGTTCTATTTATTTATTTAGATGTGAATGAATTTAAATTGTGAATGAAATCAAACCATGACAAATCACAACACCTAACATTCACACTCCGACGAGATACATGCCCTCCTGTTTATATCGGCGGCCACCATATTCCTCAAACAGACAAAGTACGGTACCTTGGACTAATAATTGACAGAAGGATGATTTGGGGTCCTCATGTCAAAATGAAAAGACAGACTTTAAACAAACGACTGAAAATACTGTACTCAATATTTTCCAAATCATCAAAATTGAAAATCATACCGAATCTCAATACATGCACATACTAACTGACACCCATTTGGACATACGCCTTACAAATTCATGGATCAGCAAAAAAGACACACTTACAAAAACTACAAACCTTCCCAGCCACAATTTTACGATTAGTAACGAACGCACCTTTGTACGTTGGTAACAAAACATTGCATACCGACTTACAACTACCAACTATCGACGAACAAATAAGGACTCTTTATTCAGGCTTCCATATCAAATTACACAGAGATAACAATAGAATTATTAATGGCATGGCCAATACTGAGATACCTTTTACGAGGCGTCTGAAAAGGAGTTGGATGAGTGACCTTCTCTCTTGAAACAAGTCCGGGATGATGTGCTAGGAATGCGACATCGATGTCGATGTTTCTGAAACATCGATGTTACATAGCCGATGTTTTCCGAACATTGATGTTTGTGGGCCGATGTTGACATCGATGTTTTTAGCAGTAAGATTTTTTTTTTTTTTTGTTTTATCACTAACAAAGTTGTTTTTAACATCGATGTTTTAACAATAACCAAGTTGTTTTTAACATCGATGTTATGACAAAAACAAATATGTTTTAACATCGATGTTTTGGACAAAGAATATCAATTAATATGCTCTTAACATCGATGTTTTGGACAAAAACATTGATGTTAAAAACAACTTTGTGATAGTAAAATCATTGATGTTAAGAGCATATTAGTTTTTGTAAATAACATCGATGTTAAAAAGAACTTGGTTATTATTAAGACATCGATGTTAAAACATTTTTGTTTTTGTCCAAAATATCGATTTTAAGAGTATATATATTGTTGTTTTTTGCCCAAATCATTATTGTTAAAACATTTTTGCATTTGTTATAAACATCGATGTTAAAAACCAATTTTTATTGTTAATCGATGTTTAGTAAAAAGTGGTAGGCAACATCGATGTTTTAAAAAAATTTGTGTTTGTTGTTTGTTTTGGAAAAAAACATCAATATATATGCTCTGAACATCGATGTTAAAATCATTGATATTTAAACAATAAAAAGTTGTTTTTAACATCGATGTTTTTAAAAAAAACTAATATGTTTTAACATCAATGAGATTAAGAGCATATATATGGATGTTTTTTGTCCAAAACATCGATATTAAAACTTTTTTGTTTTTGTCAAAACCATCGATGTTAAAAAGAGCTTTTTTAAAAACATCGATGTTGTTTTAATCATTGATGTTTTCTGCAGAAACAATTATGTTTTTGCAATAAAAAGATGTTTTTAACATCGATGTTTTAGCTACAATTAAGATGTTTAATAAATGATTATGTAAAACCAACTATGTAGAAAACATCGATGTTTTTATATATTTATAATGAAAAATAAACATGCTTTGCACTTAAACATCTATTTACATACGTTTGGGCATGTTTATTGTTTAAAGAACGTATAAATTAAAAAACATCGATGTTCTTGAAAACAAAACATGGTCGATGTTTAATCGACATCGATGTTTTGATTGAAAAACATCGATGTTTAATCGACATCGATGTTTTGATTGTAAAAACATCGATGTTCAAAACATCGATGTTTTGCCTTCGATGTCGCATCTCTATGATGTGCTGCTGGGCACTATCTTCTCTCATGTCTAAAATGCCAACATCAAAGCAGTTTAGATCACATTTGCTGATTGTCGCTTAGCTGCGATAGGTGCGAATTAAATTGTTAGGCAAAAAAAAAAATTAAAAAGATGTGCATAACTCATGACATTTTTCTTAAAATTTTCATCTATTAACGTAATAAGAAAATATGCTGGCATGACAAGATATAAAAAAAAACCACAAAACAATTAAAACGAATTAACAAACAAACGATCGAGGAGCAAAAAAATACAACACGCTAAAAAAATAAAACAATAAAAAAAATGTTGATCTCGGTGGATTTAAAAAAAATTAACTAAAGAGTACAACACTTCTGTAATTAGTCGAGAAATATCAAACGTCATTGTCTTATGTTCCGTCTGCCTCGGGGATACTTTATTCATATGTGTTTTCATTATTTGTAATAATTAGTTTCAATACAAACTACCTCAGATGAATGTTAATATACTTACTATTTTATCTAACAATTATTGTGTTTTAATATATAAATAGACGAAAAATTACCAATCTATAGTTTTCTTATCTCTTGTTTACTTCATGTAGCATGATAAAAAAGAATGAAATCCTCCCAAATCCTAGCTCACAAAATTATTTTAGCAGTTTTTAGATTATGATGAAATTTAATTGATTTGAAGCGATATGAATCACTTATAACATTATTTTTTTTATTTCACATTCATTTGATTCGTTTTTAACTGTACACGGAAAAACCTCCCCTATTTATGGGCGACATAAGAATTACTAAGTTAAACCGATGTGTTTTTTGGTTAATGTATTATAAATGCCTAATAGACTATGTATAAGAAAAGTACACAATATATATTACTGACTTGAATACCCGTTGTTTACACATAATTACAGAATAATATATCAAAGTACATACACGACACTTGCTGGCGAAAGACGTTTTAAACTTGTATCAGCAAATATTCCAACCCACCTGGCTATTCGCTGACTAAACTATCTGTGAGATATTGATTACTGCATCTGTAAAAGACCCTATACTATATATGCTATGATCGCTATGTTGAATATTCTGAATTATAATGGAGTTCATATCCACCTAAACTCATACAATAATAAGTTTATGGAAGATGGGCATTTTTTCCCACCGAAAAATTAAAAAAAAAAACTAATTTTAATTTATTTTTAACTTGCATTTGATATGTTTGTTACTGTTATTTGTACGATATCAAATCTTTCAGCAACATCATAAGTTGATGCAAAAAATAAAATTTTTCTTGTAAGGCTGCATTAAACATCCATAATTTAGATGTCTATCAGGAATTAGAATACTGAAGTGAGTTTCCTAAAGCCTTTCTTTTCTTTCACTTATTCGCCATATTTCGAGGAAGTTATACCATATCGCATCACTTATCTTTGGAATGAATTTACCAGTTTCCGGATCCTGCTTTCTTGGTTCAGTGCCAAAGACTAAGTCCTACAATTCTATATCCCAATGAATTCCATCATGTCTACTCACCTGTTTTGTTCTAGTTTATTTTGCACCTGTCAATTTTGTATTTTTTAATTAAAAAAAAAATTAGTGTTCGAGAAACTTAGCTCTCGATCATCAAATCATTTAAAAAATATAAACCTCATTTTTAAGGATTTTCGCAGATTGAAATTAATGAAAATATTTTTTCTTTTAAATTTTTGACCATGGCAATTTATTAAAGAAAATACTAGATAAATAATTTCTTATATATTATATTCAATCCTTTCTTCAAATATATTCCAGTGGATATGAGTGGAAATTTATACTTTTAAAGTCATATTGTTTTTATTTATACGAATCCTGCCCTAGTTATAAGTTTTGCAAAATAATAAAAAATATAAAATAAGGTTTTATGTGCTATATGGCTGGCGGCACAAGTAACAGACACTTTTGAAGAACTTATGATTTTTCAGAAGTGAGAAACCGAAGTTTAACAATATAATAAAACTTCTTAAAATATACTAAAAGTCTTAAGATCGAACTATCTACTCATTATGCAGTCCTTCATGTCTGATTTTTATTGTCTGTTTAAAAAAGAAAAAATATAAAACTTTTAAAACTTCGATTTGATTTACGGCGTTCTTGTTAAAAATGTTATAGATTTTACAAGGATATAGTTGAAGATTTGACGATTATGCAAGTATATACCACAAATTAGCCAATTTTTCAGATATATAGGACATAGTTTTCCTCGGGCCAAAAGCTTTAAACTTTCTCGATTAAATACTTTATTGTAATTTCTTGAATTCTCGAAGAAATTCGCATTAGCTCCAACATCAACTGCGCTTTTATATTCATTGGATCCCATACTAATGTTTGCCGTATGACTACAAATAAATTAAGGTTCATATTGAAAATACATTTTTCAAGATATGGAGAAATTTGTTTTGTTAAAAAGCTATTTAATTTATTTTTATTGCAAGACCTAGATTTTATGTTTCATATGACAACCTACATGGAAATTCCTTATTGAATTTTGTTGCCATGTGATGTTGGAACTAATTGTTTTATCAAGAAGTAAGATTTAATCAATCAATTAAGTTGAATTGTGTTTGATCAGTTGAAATAAAGTCGGGGACGTTGCTGTTCAAATAAAAATTAAACGTAAATCGGTCCTGAGTTATATTCAAAATAAGCTCTAGGGGAAAACTTCATTAAAATTCCAGACAAAACCGAAAGTTCCTCATTGTTCAGAAAGATTGCCGTTGTTTAATAATTTTACCAAGCTACTTAACGGTTACCAGAAAAAGTAAAGAAGCTTGAATTTTCTCTTCAATCACTTAAAAAGTAAATAAGGGAGAGAGAACTTGCTAAGTAGTCCTCATACAGTTTATTTAAATATCAAGAGCAACTATTCCTGGAAGGAATGTCCTCCAACAAGGTAAGCCGCGTGTTTTCGATAAAATTTAAATAAATTGGATCAATTAATCTCGCCGGAAAATCTAAGTAGGGAACTATGAGTACATTTCCAATAACTCCCACCCAAACATTGATTGAAATCGCCTTAGGGAATACAGTTTTTCTCTTTTTGTCATCGCTATCCTGGTCTTAGAAACACCAAATTAAAAAATTAAGAGTACGTTCGAAGCGTTATTAAATGAGGTATTTAACGCTGCCTTCTGAAACTAAAATTAGAAACTCTGGATTACGTTAAACACTTTTCGATTTATAAAATTTTTCGCTTGTTTTGTTGCTCTGGCTGAAATAAAACACTATCAGTTTATCAGCGCTATCAGCTTTCGGAGAAATTTTCAGATTTAAAGATATCACGGTTTTCCGATGCCAGGTTGTGATATTTTTCAAAATCGATGAAATGCGAAATTATTCCGAAATGGTTGAGAATCGGACCATGGTCAATATGAACTTTTTTATTCATTTTATGGTGAATAAAAACTTTATGGAGAATCTACTGGTGAAGTTTGTCGCACGAGTAGAAAGTCACCCGGCATATTATATTTTCCCCATTCCAGTAACCCTTGGCATGGAGGAGTTTATTGTTATATAAACTCCTGCAAGTTCAATCGGATGATACCGCGTGCAGGAAAATATACTAATATATTTGAAATATTATATATTGTATAAAACTATACTAATTTTCAAAATATGATTACTAAACGAAAAGAGATTACTTTATCATAGCCTACTGGATGCCCCTACAAAAAAAAAAAAAAAAAAAAAAACCGAGGCGTTAATAAACTATATAGATTTATCAATCGTTGTTTGTTCGAGATATTGTTCAAGTTTATTCTTACATTTTAATATGTAACTGATTTTTTAAGCAAACCTCAATTTAAACTTATTTCCCAGTATTTTAATCTTCCTAACATTAGCTGCCAAAAACAAGAACGAAGCTTGATTTGATCTCTTTGTTGTGTTAGAAAAGAAATCTAGGCAGGAAAAGTTGATTTTTTATAATTTATTTATTTATGTTTTGTTTTTTTTACCTCTACTTTGCTGGATTATTGGCAAAATAATTATTACATATTCCATTTGTTCCCAGTTTTCTCGTTGTTACTAAGAGTTTCCTCTAATGTTCCTCCTAAAGCCAATTTTTTTCTATTTTTGTTGACTGATTTGCAGCCTTTTAAATCTTTAAAATTATTAATATTTCATTTAGGTGATTTATAATACAATATTATAACCTCAATAGTTTCTAATGTGTATTCATGGGAAGGTTACGGTGTAGTCTATAGATTAAATGTTACGGTGGTTGCTATTGAGTAATTCATATGACCTCCAGCCGCAATCCAATGCCTTGTCAATCTCAGGATCCGTAGCCGTTAGCTCCAGCACGAGCTGCCTCGTCAATATCCCACGGATTCAGATGTGAGCGCCCATTTATGGCCTCGTTAGTGCCAAGTTGCTCCCTCACGCCTCCTAAAACTCAAGTACTGCACTTTGAAACTTTATAATTCAAGCTCTACTGTTGATATATTGTTATATGTCGATAGATCGATATTAGTCAGTGTGAGATCATGTGGTATTATGTATAAAAAAGTCAGTAATAAAAAGGTTTTCTTACATAGTTGAAATGCGTTCTTTTTATAACACTAATTAAACAACATGGTGTCAGGTGAAAATAAAATTGAGATGGACTTAACGTTGAATTCAACGTCTTCAACCATGTCTCACTCAAGCATCAGTGGTTTAAGTGGAATTACGCAGCTAAGAATTGATGATGATAATAATACTGTAGCATGGAAAAGTTGGTATCAAAAGTTTGATTTTTTTATTACAGCAGGAGATCTGGAAGGAGCTACGGATAAAAGAAAGATTGCTTTGCTACTGCATGCTATAGGGGATAAAGGTATAGAAATATATAATTCGTTTAATTTATCAGAAAAAGATAAAACATTTACTAATGTTGTGAAATTATTTGAAGATCATTTTATTCCAAAAAAGAATGTCACGGTAGAACGATACAAATTTTTTACTAGAGCACAATTTCCGAATGAATCTCTTAATAATTTTTTAACAGATTTGAACAATAAAAGTCTAACCTGTGACTTCGGGACTATGAGGGAAGAATTAGTAAAAGATATTTTGATTGTTGGTATTAATGATCCGTCTCTTAAGGAGCGATTGCTTCGGGAAGAAGATTTAACCCTACAAAAGGCCATTACGATTTGCAAAGCTGCTGAGTTATCACAGAAGCGAATGCGTGAATTAAGCAATTTTGATAAGGATTCGACTGTGTTTCAAGTGGTGAGAAAACAAGACGAGGTTAAGAAAAAAGAGACACAGCAATTTCAATCACAACTGCAGCCAAGATCAAATAAAAAATGTTATAGGTGTGGCAATTACTGGGATTCTTTACATAATTGCTCAGCCATCGGCCAAACTTGTAAAAAATGTGGTCTTAAAAATCATTTTGCTCGTGTGTGTCGCAATACATCAAATCAGAAGCAGATTCATGATGTACAGGTAGGAGAAGGTGACTGTTTTTTCATCGGAAGCTTAGAAAGCAGTTTTGCACCAAAGGATTGGTTTGAGACTATCGAAATTAATGGAAAAAGGATACTCGCAAAATTGGACTCCGGGGCTCAGGTAAACTGTTTATCACTAAATACGTTTAAAGAATTAAATTTGAGTCAGAATGATATTCATAATTCCAAGATTAAACTGACCACTTTGGATAGCAAGGTTGTAGATACAATTGGTACGTGTAAGATCAAATGTTTTCTTACTAATGGGAAGTCGGCTATTATCGATTTTGTTATTATAAAAGTTCCATGCATTACAATACTAGGGCTTCAGTCTTGCGTTGAATTAGATTTGATTAGAAGAAATATCGTAAATATTGATTTTATTAAAGGTTATAACTACGATAACCTTATTGAGAAATATAAACATTTATTTCAAGGAATAGGGTGCTTCAGTCAGAAGTACACTATTTGTTTGAAGAAAGATGCACGACCAAGAGTTGAACCTCCACGTCGTATTCCGTTAGCGCTAGAAAAGCCATTCAAACAGGAATTGGATAAGATGTGTAGTTTAAACATTATTGAAAAAATCGATACTCCAGTAGAATGGTCTAATTCTATTGTTATCGTAAAGAAAAAGAATAACCAACTACGCATATGTCTAGATCCAAGATATTTAAATCAGTGTATAATAAGGCAACAGAAGCTGTTGCCAACTGTTGATGACATTATTGAAAAATTAGCAAGCGCCAGATACTTTACTACTTTAGACTGCAATAGTGGGTTTTGGACAGTTCAATTAGATGAGGCCAGTTCTCGATTATGCACGTTTTCAACACCTTTCGGTAAGTACAAGTTTAAAAGATTACCTTTTGGCTTATGTGTTTCAACAGAAGCTTTTCAGGAACGCATGGAAAAGGCATTTAAGGATGTAGAAGGAGTAGCGATATATGTGGATGATCTCGTAATTTACGCTGACTCCATTGAAGAACATGATAGAAGATTAAAAAAGGTATTGGAGGTTGCTAATTCACATAACATACGATTTAATTTAGAGAAGTCAAAATTTGGAAAAGAAGAGATAAAATTTTTAGGAATGATAGTTAATAAAAACGGGATTTCACCGGATCCTTCAAAAGTTGCGGCTATTACTGAAATAAAGTCATTAAAAGATAGAAAAGATTTAGAGAGATTTCTTGGATTGACAAATTATTTATCAAAATTCATTACAAACTATTCAGACATTACCGCGCCATTGCGTGAATTGGTTAAGAAAGACAACGATTTCTGCTGGGAAATTTTACATGAAAACGCATTTAACAAATTAAAAGAGTGTCTGGTAAAAGCTCCTGTGTTGCAAATATTCAACCCCAACAAGGAGATAACGATTTCGGTGGACGCCAGCTCAGAAGGCGTTGGAGCTTGCCTATTGCAAGAAGGAAAACCAGTCTGTTATGCTTCAAAGGCATTAACGGATTATCAAAAACGGTATGCACAGGTTGAAAGAGAAATGTTTGCGATAGTATTTGGATGCAAACGTTTCCACAAATATATTTTAGGACGTCGCATATTAATTGAAACGGATCATTCAGCATTGGAGGCATTGTTTAAAAAACCTTTGAATTTAGCACCTTTACGCATACAAAGAATGATGTTGAAAGTACAAGGTTATGACATTGAAGTTAAATATGTCCCAGGTAGATACATGTTTGTTTCAGATTTCCTTAGCCGATCTTTCATTTCTTCAACCGAGAATGATGAGGTTGATGATCAAGAGATTCACAACGAAATAGTCTGCCACGTGAATGCTACATTACACCACCTACCGATATCTGACAATAGGAAAGCTCTGTTTAAACTGAAAACTTCTGAAGACGAGGTACTCTTGATTCTCAAGCAATATATTCAACATGGATGGCCCTCAAACAAGACAAATGTAAGTGAACTAGTTGTACCATTTTGGAACATAAGAGATGAATTATCAGTAATTGATGGCATTGTTTTTAAAAACGATAAAATCGTAGTTCCTCATAGTTTGCAAAGAATGATACTTCAGTCCATTCATGAAGGCCATTTTGGCTATCAGACTTGCATAAATCGAGCTAAACCCTTGGTATATTGGCCTAACATGAGATCAGAAATAAAAAATCTTTGTCAAAATTGTCAAACATGTGCTACTTATAGGGCAAGTAATTCTAAACAACCGATAGTGTTTCCTGACATCCCTATGTTTCCGTGGTTAAAATTAGGTGCTGATCTATTTGAATTCAATAAAAACAATTATGTTATACTTACAGATTATTACAGCAAATATATAGAACTTGCGAGGTTGGAAGATTTACGCTCCATTACGGTGATAAAACACATGAAATCAATCATAGCTCGACATGGAATTCCTCTGGAAATTGTTACTGATAATGGCCCTCAGTTTAGTAGTACTGAATTTAAGAACTTTGTTAGTGAATACGGTTTTAATCATATCACATCATCTCCAAATTATCCCCAGTCTAATGGACAGGTGGAGTCTAGTGTAAAAATTATAAAACAAATTTTAAAAAGAAGTGTTCACAGCAATTCCGATCCATATTTGGCACTTCTGAACTATAGGAACACGCCTAAAAATGGTTCGCCGTCACCAGCTAACTTATTGTTTAATCGTAATCTTAACACTACTTTACCTGCTTCGAGAGAATATTTAAAGCCTAAATTGTACTGTAGGAACAAAGAATTTGATGTAACTAGACAAGAAATTATAAAAAAGTACTACAATCGGCACACAAAAACCTTAAAGGATTTACGTCCAGGCCAGAACATATTATTTAAGAAACAAACAGACGATAAGAGCTGGACTCAAGGAAAGGTACTGCAGAGGTTAGATCCTCCTCGATCGTATGAAATCATAGATGAAGAGGGAAAGAAGTTGAGAAGAAATAGGCAACACATCATAGAAGGTAGTGGCGAACAGGAATGTTCGTCTTATGCATATGTGGACGAGGAACTGGATGAATCTAAAGACGAAGTGACAAGTGAAGGGCAAGATGATGGGAGCTATCAAACAAGATCAGGAAGAGTTGTAAAGAAACCAGAAAAACTAAACTTGTAATGGTTAAAATTTCATTTATCAATGTAAAGGTTATATAATTTCATTTATCAATGTTTATATATTATTATATGATTATATATGATTTAAAAAAAAAAAAAAAAAAAAAATTAAATGTTTAGGTTAAGGAGAGGAATGTTGATATATTGTTATATGTCGATAGATCGATATTAGTCAGTGTGAGATCATGTGGTATTATGTATAAAAAAGTCAGTAATAAAAAGGTTTTCTTACATAGTTGAAATGCGTTCTTTTTATAACACTAATTAAACAACATCTACAACACAACTTTACCGGTTTAACAGACAATACGTATGAGCATAACCTATTACTCAAGATCTAGTCTTGAAAAAAACAACAACCGATTATGGTAACTTCGGAACCTTTGAGGTGCCTTGTGAAGTTTGTTCTCCATTGTTTCAAAGGAATAATAGGACTCTTCAAAACTTTCTATCTACCAAGTTGAATACTTTATATGCACGTATTTTAGGATTCTGTTACGATACTTATACTGTTATGTTATTACTTTCAAAGAACTGTTCTCACCTCCTTAAGTAAATAAAAATGAAAGTTTAGCTTCATGGAATTCATATCAATGTCATTACAATTGAGTTAATATGATGAATTATTAAAATATTGAAAATTTATGTATTCCATTTAGATATCATATTTCCTAAAAAACTAATGCTATTTATTAATGCATTTCAAGTGATATTATATTTTCAACACGCAGTTGGAATACATGTTTATGTATTCCTTTTCTTCTCCTTTTAATCAGATATCGTTTTTTTTTTTAATATTAACGAGGTTTTTTAATTACAAAAATATAAACTTATCAGTTGCTACCCACACTTAAGTGCTCGGGAAAGCGCTTTTGTTATTTTTTCTGTCCAAAGAACGTGCGACGAGTTGTGATTAGCGATTTTAAAAGGATCTGAAGCCATGTAGGTATAGACTTTGCTGACACTCAGTTTTTGCTTATCCACATTATTCTAATCTGGGAGTAGAAGCAAATAAAATAGATTTAGGAGTAGCTTCCAGCTGCCGAAACTTAATTGAATATTTAAATTAATTTTTTTAAATATATTATTCCTTGGTAACAAAATTATAAAAATATATTGTTTTGTTGCCGGGCATTTCACTGATTAATATTGATATGTTTGTCGCATTGGTTCATTTAAATTATCCTATATAATTCAATTTATTCATAGTAATAAAAATCAGATTTGAGTTATAAATTTGTTTGAAAATGTTAGTAATTATTAGGAAATAAAGGCATCCAATTGAAAAAAAAAACAAACAAGAAAAATGAATTCATCATATTTTTCATTGTTTTTAAGCTTATAAACTGAAATAGAAAATAAAATAAGGTTTAAGGTGGTTAAGCGGATAAGTTCATTACAGACTATCCATCTTAGAAACATAATTTTACGAGTAGTTTCTTGCAACTGTCCGTTTCAGAAACATATCGTCGACACAATGGTAGAGTTGCGAATCTGTGAGAATTAAATTTTTTAGGAGAGCAAATCGTTAAAATTCAAAAACTTTGAATATTAAATACTTTAAATCAAACTACCGTTTACGCAACTTTACATCGCAATTTACACATTAACAGGTCAAGATACAGACTTGCAAATTTAACCAAAAAACCAATTGTCGCAAAAAAATCAGATTCGTGACTTTACCGACGATACAGAAATCTTATAAACTTAGTGGTTTGAACTCAAAAGATCTAAAAATGTATGTGAAGTTAAGTTGATAAATCAAAATCGTAAGTTTCATGATTTCAATACTTTCCCTTGTTCTATATTTCATATAAAGGTAAGTAAATGTAAAAAAAGAAATATTTTGTGTACATATATCAAATATAAATAATAAAATTCATTCCTTCTGTGTCAATTAAACATGTCCTGGCATTCTCCGAAATCCATCGTTGTGCGCTAATGTCGCTGCCTGCTATGTATGTGTACTTGAATAAACTTTAAATGTTCCCTCGTTTCGAATTGAATAAAAATAATCACCGGTAGCATGACAATGACGTTGAATAACAAAGGACCACTGGAATCCGTTCAGTACACACGGAAATCAGATTTAATAATAGAGCAAGAATGGGCGCCAACTAAAATAGGGTGCCAATAGACAGCAAGAGCACTCAGGCAGACGTCAAGGAGTTTGATTTTTATCATGTCACAACCAGGCTTTTCATGCATCTAGCAATAGAGTGTTTTATTTCTCATGTATTGGGTCAATGCCATTTTTCTTATTTTTTATATATATAATATATAGGTATATATATATTATAGAGACGATGATTCCAAGTAACAAATAAGTTCAAGTTAGTTAGTTCTAAAAAAAAAAAAGTGAGATATATAAATATCTTTATCATTTAACCGAAGATGAATGAAATTAATTTTTCTATACATAAACTGAAGCTTTATTATCAGTGATAAACACTAGACTTGAAGTATAAAAAATGATGTATCAATTCCCCTTTCATTATTATTGTTTTTTAAAAAATAAAGTACCTGTTTTCTCATTACTACGGATGATTTATTCTATTTTTAATGATTGCTAGGCAGTAAAACTTTAGCGAATATGGGTATTTAAAATACAAAATAACGTATTTAAACATATGGATTATCATTGATCACGATTATCTTCATTCTCCACTTTCATGTAAAGTTTGTTGCTAGAAGCATTTTATGCTTCTGTAATTTCACTTGAAGCAATTATTCTTCGGAAACACATGTTGGGAATGTTAAATATTCAATTTTCTTCTACCATAATCATTATAATTTTCGACACTTCAATCGTTAAACCTGCCATTTTTTAAATAGTTTCAACAAAAAAATATTAACTAGTTACTGTCTAAAAGGATGACTACGAATTAAAGTTTAAAAGTTCCGTGTTTCCCACGACGTGAACATTCTATAATATCTGTCATTATTCTTTCTAAATATTTACGTGTTAAATTTCATTTGTAGTATGGATTTTTACAATGGATTTTTTTTTTTCGTTTCAGGTGATGTAACGACGAAAGGAATGTGGGAGGTTGACCTGGGTCCGGAATTGGACCTAGAAGATATCACTGACACTTCTTCTCTTAGCCCCCGAGCTCCGCTGGTGAGTCCGGAAGATTCGGGGGCCGAAGACTTCGCCGACAAAGGCACGAAATCCACTCAGACCGAAGAAAGGTTCGAAATCTCCCTCAAGGAAGAGATTGTTATGACAGTCGTCGTCAAGAAGGGAGAAGTTAGAATCGAGGAAGCCAAAATAAAAAAGGAATCTAGCGATTCCGGCAAAGAATCCGACAGCGAGAGCTCCGAAGAAAAACCTGTCGAAGAGGACGACATCTTCGAAGATTGTGAAGATTTCGAAGGGAGGACGGAGTTCAATTGGAGTTGTTTAGATACCATAGAAGAAGAAGAGGAGGAAGAAGATTCTGGTAATGACTCCGATTTAGAAAAGTCAGAACTCGAACAGTTTGAACAATTAGAGCAAATGTGTGAAGAAGAGGAGCACGAATACCTAATAGATCAATTTGAAGAGCAAAACGAAGAGGAAAAAGAAGAGGATATTGTTGAAGAGCCTAGAATAAGAAGTTATCATGACTACAAGAGGCTTGTAGGGGAAACGAAAAGGATCGGCGAATACAGAAATCAGGTTGTTCTCGAAAAGGGAGAGAAGGGGGCGAAGATAAAGCCAGCGGAAAATTCAAATACGGGCGGGAAACTGGAGGGATCGATAGAGGAAAAGCTGCGCGGAGAGTGGCCTTTGGAGATCAATAGGCCAGTCTCCGACGGGGGCCACATGAAGCACGAACCGGAGTCCAAGCCGAAATCCGCTCTCAAGAGAGCTTCGTCCAAGAAGAGAAAGAAATACAAGGTACAGTTTGACGAATCATTAAACAAGTTCTTCGAGGCCGATTACGTTATTCTCATCCGGGAAGAATGCGGGGGCGGTGAGTGTGACTGTGGAGGCGGCGACTATTGCTATGCCGACCAAGAAGATGAGGAGGAAGAGGAGCTCCGGAGCTTGGACCTGGCACCTTTCGACCCTCCGGTTGAATTCGTGGACCAGCTCACCCTCAGCCCACCCGATGGTTACAAAGACTACTGCATCCATCCCTTCTCAGGTAATATTCATTTCAATAAAAAAATAAAAACATATAATAAAAATTCATTTACCGAATTATTTTTTAGCAGCATGTACCAGTTTTTGAATAACCAAGTGTTTCTTTAAAAAAATCATTCAAAACCTGAACAAAAGAACACATTTTTCTTCAAAGTTATAGTCATTCTGTTCATAAAAATACTCCTTTATTCTTTATTTAATTTTTTGGCTGAGAATATCATCCATATGTTTAAGTGTTACTTTATTATTAGTGAAGTAATTGTTGTTAGTTTTATTTTAAAAAATAAAAATTTATATTGAGTATAAATCAAGAAAATTAGTTATGTTTAGATAAGTTTCGTTTGATTGTTACTCCAATGTTGTGATTCAGGAAGTACTAGTAGGTGCGCCCCTACATTTGAAACGCTAACGAGCTGGAAATATAGTTAAAATATATAAATCATTCAATATTTTGAATCAATCATCTAATGTTAAATATTTTTCATTTATTTAAAATATATTTCATTGTCCAATTTTAAAAGGTTTTCAGGTAGATTATTTAAAAATAATTTTTCATGTAAAATCCATCAATGAAAAATTAAATCATTGCATTTCCTTTTAAACTTATAACGATAGCATAATTAAAAATAATTTATTAAAATACAAATTCCATTATTCTATATGAAATTTTTGTTGTTTACGACAGATTTATTATTATTACTTTTTTAACGAAAAAAAACATTGTATAAAGATATTTCGGTTTATCGCATATACGAGTTACATGCAGGAAATACATATTCTCCAAGTATGGCTTCACCTTCTTAAATCCAGAATATAAACAAACATTACTACGGCCTTCTATGAATGAAAGGGGTGAGAGAGGTTGGTGTGCCATGCGCAAAACATCTCTATATATATAATATATATATGTATATATGTTCAAATGTTTATATATTTTAGTAATAAAAAATATATAGATGATAAAGTTACGTTAAGTTATATTTTGAATATTACGGTGACTCGCCAGGGCATACAATAAAATAAATTATTATTCTAATAAATATATATATGTATACTAGTATTTATATAATAGCATTGTTTTAAGGTTAGTTTATTTAAATATAAAACTTATTTGACATAATTGGTATAGTTATATAGTTATAGTTAACAGATAATTTGGATTTTAATATATTTATTTTTAACTGATAAAATGTCTTATTAGTCGGGAAAACACTGAATATATTTTTGAGAATTATAAAAATTCTGACCATAATGTTGGTTTTGAGCACATCAGCAGACGAAAGTAGGCGGTTGGTGGAATGGGGGGGGGGGGAGGGCGGAAGATCAGTGGATTCGTGGTAAAACTTGTCTGGAATTAATTAATCAGGAAGCGTAGTACATTATTCACGAAGTTTGGTTCAATCAGTTTTAAGGGAATGGAAATTAATCATAAATCCGATACTGATCAGAATGTAACGTCCGTTCTTTTTTTTTTTTTTTCCATTCTTAGATGATAAGTATCGTTTTATCGTTCATGACAAATAGAAGTCTAAATTCGAAAGTATTTTGGAATTCATAATACATATAAAAAGAATATATTCATTCTCATTTCATAGGGAAACAGATTTATATTTTATCAAAATGTTTTAGGAATGTAGCATTTATTTTTGTTTAAAAAAATATATACATTTATGTATATACGTTCTATAAAAATATTTTATAAATAAAAACAGTACATTTCAAGGAATTATTTATCTCTTATAATGCTGATATTTATATTTATAAAAATATCTTATCATATTTATAAAAATATTTTAAAAAATTATAAATCTAGCAGATAACAAAATTTCACTTATAATGATTTTTTTTTTGTACATAATAATGATTAAAAAATTCATTTCGTAAATTTTTCGATTTTATTACCCTATGAATAGGATGTGTGTACAATTACATATTATAATGTAATTTAATTGCAGGCCAGGATTCGAACCCGATCTCTTGTGGTTTCCCCGGCCATCCAAGCCAGGGCCATTTTTTTCCTCAATCAACAAGAAATTTGTTTAATTTATATGAATATATCCAAAAAATATTTTTTTTTAAAACACAACAAAATTATAAGCAATTAATTCATAAATGGATATAAAATTATTTTAAATTAAATAAACAGATCATTTGAAAAGAAGTATCCACGGTCATAAAATTCACACATAATAAAGCGAAATTTGAATTCAAGAATTCTAAAGTAAAGAATTATAAAAAGTTTATTAATTATAATGATTTATCAAATGGTTTTGTATATGCATTATCGGTTCTTTTGAATATTTACAATTTTCTATTTTTCTTTACATACCTGTAAAGGTATAAAATTACTTAAATTTTATATTTACCTCTTTTTAATCGTGCCATTTCTAAATATTATAATGGTATTTATTATTTAATTAGTCCCACATATTATTTATCTGGTTAATGTAAATGATTTAATTAATCCTATATGGTTTCGAATGTATTTTGTTGTCGAATAGAGAATTCGGGGAACGCAAAACAGTAGAGTGTTGCGGGCTTTAGCATCTTCTTAGTACACTTTACCCTAGCTTTAAACCATCTTTGTCTTTCTTTATGCCCACTTAAACTGACCATTATTTCTCTTTCGTAAATTGTAAAAAAAAAAAAAAAAAAAAAAAAAAAAAAAAAAAAAAAAAAAAAAAAAAAAAAAAACCTTTTTTTTAGTGAATATCTTTTATTTATTTTGTTATGATAAATTAAATTATTTTATTTATTACAGCCCTGTATTTTATTATATTTTCATTAAAAAATTTTGTTCATGATAGCTTTTGCAAGTGTATTCCTAAGGTTGTATTTTGTACTCAAATAATCCGTGTATAAAAATCGATTGGATTTTTTCTTTAAATATTTACTTGCTTGCTTAACACATACCCATTCTTAAAGAAATGTGTATTTTTAACAACCCATGTATCAAAAATGTAGTATCCTCATCAGCCTATCGTTATTGACTATACGTTTTTTTTGGGTGTTTTGGGGTTGGGGAACATTGGTTGAGAGTTGTATCTGCCCTGTGTGACTTCAAATGATTTTGTCTACCTTTTTTGCTGAACTGAAGATGGCTCAAAAGAGCCGAAACGTCTTTTAAATAAAAACTTTATTGTTGAGACTAATTTGGTCCCCTTCTGATAACCTGTTGAAAAATACAGTCTCAAGAACTTAATATCTTATAAGTAGTTTAATAACGTTAATTAAAAATTAGACTGTATTTCAATTAGATCCCCCCTCTTGACACTCTCTAGATCCTCATAACTTTAGTACTGATTTTATCTCTGAAAATAAAGTTAGATAGATAATTATTGCCAATCAAAACTTAAATGAATAAATATTTTTATTTATAAATAACAGGATGTTTTTCACAACCTATGGTTCATAGGAAAAGACATATGCATGATTTAAAAACATAAAAAAGAAAAGAAAATAGGAGACAAAGGAATATCGAGAAAAAGAACGAAGTAAAATAAAGCAGAACAGAAGTAAAATATTGATTTTATACGTTTACAAAAAAGCGATGACAATTTTTTTTCTGTTTTTATTTTTCACGTTTGGTTCTCTTTGTAGGATTTTTATTGGGTTCTTCCTTTGTAAATGTCAAATATTAAATCGGAGAAGAGTTTGAGAAACCGAAGTTATTTTTGGAGGCGGTAGGGATTGGTCATTCAAAGGGTAATTGAATAGCGGCTGGGATAGGTAGTAGCATCCATGCCTATTGTGTTACTCTTTCTTTCGCAGCGGCCTCTTTCACCGCCTCAGTCGGCTCTAGCCAATATTCACAAAACAATTAGAGATCATAATTGAATAAAAGATTTAATTAACCTTTTAATTAACTGCATTTGAATAATTTGATTATTAGACCGGGGTCAGTTCAATTCATTCCTGGCTTTGCCCCACCCTAGCAAAACCTTTTTTTTTTTTTTTGGAAGTAGTGTTAAAATAATAATTACAGATTGCTCGTATACAAAAAAGGTTTTTGTTACCTAAAGGGTATATGGTGTTGTTAAGGATATAACCTTTTGTCATTTATTTTAAGGCTTCCACTATATACCTGAATAGTTATGTTATATATATCATGAAATAAATATGTCAAATGTCATCAGTCAATAGAGGACGCATTTTATTATTGTTTATCATTTTTTTCTTCATTTCTTCATCATGAGGAAGAAATTCCCTTTATACCTCTCTACCTAATGCGGTAGTATTTTTTCAAAAAAATCCCAAAAATATCAGTTAAAGTTTTCAAGACAATTACTAAATGAAAAAAGTTATTATTTTCAAATATTTAACCTATGAGGATTGCATTTGCATATTATCGTTTATTTTTTCACTATAAAAATGGTTATCTAAAAATTAAATCTAAGAATTGAATACGTGAAATTGAAAGTGCTGATCATACTGCTCACATGGATCAATTTTCCAAGCATTCAACAACATGACAAACGAAGATTGATGCAAATCCTTGATGTACGATATAAGACGCTAATGGCAAGATTGTTGGAGATCATCACGCTCAAATATATCAATGATGGACCTGCGAAATTTAATGTCCTGTTATTTTAAAGAGAACAAAATTTTCTCTGCGAATAATTGTTTCGAAAAATTTCAATTTTTTTTTGCTATGAAATTTAATGGCAACCGTTCTGAGGTGGCAGACATTCACATTTTTAGTCTATGCAATGAGTACTTTTAGATCTCAGCTCCCGGACTATTCATCCCGTGAACGCTGCCACCCCACAATCAGGACAGTGGAATCTGGAATACCCAAGCAAACCTGTTTGTTTGTTTGTTGGGGCTTAGAGGCGTAAAACCCCCGGGTCATCAACGCCTCAATAGATAAGCAAAACTTCCTTGCTACCTAAACATGAAAAACCACCTCAAGGAGTTGTGAAGGTTGTGAAGACTTTTTTGAATGGGATAAAGTTATATAATTTTTATAAATTTAAAACGATTTTTCCAATGACCCCCCCCCCCCGGATAAAGGCAATAATAGATAAAATGAAAGCCATGTTAGATGTGGAAATTTGATTGGAACCATATATTTTCCAAGAATTTTGTTTCATGAAACAACCCGTAAAATTTTAGTATCGTTGTGAAACCTAGTCGTGAATTTGTGTTGGATTTGAACAAATTACTCTAGCCAGAGGCTTCACTTTATTGTTTCGTTTATTTCCTGAGAGTTAGACTTTAAGGCTCACAAGCTCGAACTTTTCAAGTATTTAACTTCGGAGTTAACTAATTCCAAACTAATTTTATTCTGCACCTTACCCAATCCTTGTACAAGTTAAAGTGATTAGTAGGTCAATTTGTACGATGGCTGTAAAAGATTGTAATAGGATCAATCCTAAAACAAACCTAACAACTGAATGGTCAGTTAGATACCGCGATGACTGAAATCAGTGGTTACTTGATTAATATTTATCGCTGTTGCGGGTCTGAATTAGATTCAATTTGTGTGACGATATCGTTTAGATTCGGATAGTGCAGACACGGATTGTGTATCTTTATATTTAAATTATAATTTAAGATTAGAATAATGAGTTCATTTACATATTAGAATTATAATAGCGGTACAAAACTGCATCGTAATATAAATTTCAAAAGGAGTTGGCATTTTAAACGTGACTGCACAAACTTATTTATGCAAATCTGTTCTTTAAAAATAGAATAAATAAATAAAAGCTAATAGCGCAACATCAATAGTAGAAAAACACCACGATTTACGCAACCGTTCAGGAAATGAAACTACTCAGAAATTTGCTCAGCAACTCAGATAATTAATTATAGGATCGTAAAAACTTTGTTGGGTTTTATTTATAATTAGTTCAGTCGAGTTTTTCTGATTTTTATAATGTCAACTTATCTTCTAAAAAAAAATTATTAAGGTTCAGAATTCATTTTTTTTGGAATAGTAATAAACCATTACTTAATATTAAAAAGATGTATTTTTTCTATAATATTATACTTTGACACTATTTATTTGTGAAGATTTAGTTCAGGCAGATAGATCCCGTCGATAACCGAAAAATGCGTAAGTTAATATTTATAAATTAAAAACTAATTAATTTTTTCTTATTTGCCAAATATTTTAAAATTATAAAACTTCCCGAAATTATCCTAATTTTCTTAATTTTTTAAACGATTTAAGTAACAAATCTATGGTAGGTACTGTTCTCAAGTTTACTCTTTTCGTTCAGACTCAAACTTTTTTCTGTTTGCGCGATTAAATTTTTTATAATTATTAGCCCTTGATCATTATTTTAATATTACCGGTAATTAAATGAACTAAAGCAATTACATCCCAAGATTGGTTTACCGTGTCAAAAGTTTTATTTAGTCCATTCTAATCTCCCCTTGCGCTCAAAAACTTGGCAACCGTGTGGTCAAGGCATTAAGTCAAAATAAAAAAAAAATTAAAATATTAATTTATCAGTTTTCACCACAACATTACTATAAACTACATTAAGTTTATGTAATTTTTAAAAAAGTATCCTAAGAAAGTAGTTGTAATATCAAAATCAGATAGAATTCATTTAGTTGAAGAAATTTTGTTTGAAATAATTAATAAACTTTTTTTTTTTTAATTATTTAGACTTAGGCCACTTTTATAAGCGTGTGTTCTCTGAGCTACATACAAATAATGTTTTCTTTTCTTTTTAATGTTTTTCACCTCTTTTCTGAGGGGATCTGGTTATTAAATTTGTTTCTAAAAGAGAGCATCATCTTACATCATCTAACAGTTGGTGTATCAATAATCGATTTATATTAAGTAAGAATATTAAAGAAGAAGATTTGTTGAATAGAAAAAAAAAAACTAATAATAATATTTAAGTAAATATATTCGAAGTAATATTTTTGTCGAATGTAGTAGTTTTTTTACTGATTCAAAATGAAAAGAAAGACTTTCAATGGGAAATACTGAAATTGCTCTCTTTTTTTTACATAGCAATTTTAAAGAGTAAATAAAAACTAAATACATAAATATACCTAATTAAAACCGTGAGGGCATATTCGTCAAAGATTTTAATCTCAATATAAATAACGCTCTATCAAAAACTGAAAATGTTTCAGTAAAAAATTTGCTACTTGGCACGGAAACAATAAAATTTTGCATACTTAATTACAATTATCAAACGAATAACGCATTCTTTTTATAAGAAATTCCACCAAAAGAACCCAGTAGGAGTCTACAAAGAACCTGGAGGAGAGTCCTCTCCTGAATTGAAAGATAAATTCAAATCCGAAAACAGGCGCTGCTTGGAACCTTTCTGAAAGGTGTGGGAAAAAAATATTCATTTCAAAGCCAGATTTTAAATGCATGAATATTTATGTTTATAGAGCAACATAGAAGAGAATAAAGGTTTAACCGCATCTCGCGAAAACTCTTAACTTGGTAGCTTTCATCTGCAACTTCAGCCTCTTTAATGTCTTCATCCCAAACTCCCCTTCAAATAGACTTTAGCTTTTAAACTTGCCCGACCTTAATTAAAAACGGACCCTTATTCCTTATCTCCCTCAAAAGAAAGGTCTTACAAAAGGAGCATAATGTTATTAAAACTCGGCTTTGGAATGAAACATTAGGGCTTTTATCCACTCTAATGATTGGGGACAATTATCAATTCCCGTTTGTTTTAAGTTTGATCTCGCTTATTATCTTTTGAATAGAAATTTTTCGATGTTGTTGAGATGGATAGAGTTATTATAAATATTTAGGAGAGCATATCGGAGTCATCTTATATCTTTATCCTTCAACTTTTGTAATTCGCCACTTAATTTAGGACTACCATAAAGTATATCAAGTAACTATAATAAAAAACATTCATTTCTGCCATCAAGTCTCTTTTAAAAACCTGACTGAGCTGTTATAAAGCTGAATGAATGCACTAAAAGTAGTTTATACTCATAGAAATATCTAAATACAAGATATTTTCAAAAGAGCAATATATTGCTGTTAGTTTACATACGTAAAATTACTAACTAGTTAATCAAATGCTTATTTAAATGATATATATATTTTTTACGCTATTATTTCTATTTATATTGCTATAAAATGTATGGCTTAAATGTTGTTTATCTTGTATGGATAACTCTATTTGTATAGGGTTCATCCCTAAAGACAAATAAAAGCATTATTTACTTGCTATTAGAGGAAAAAAAAATAATACTATGAATTTGTCTAATTCCCCTAAAGTTGACAGACCTGTGACGCCATTGATTTGAGTTAGCAAATTAAGTGCATAGTGAATGTTCAATAAATAATCTCTCCTGGCAGAATCATAAGACGGCATTCTTTTGACGGAAAGTCCCCTTTCGAAGAGTGTAAAGTTGGAGTTGATCGAGATGTTAGTTAATTATAAGCAGTTACTTAATGACACTGAGCACTGTTGTAAGAGTCATTTTTTTTTTAAAGAAAAGATTCGTTTAATCGGGGTAAGACTATATAAGTGATAGCAATAGACTTTTCTACAACCCTTATTCGAATGAAGTTTAATACAAATAATTTATTGAAATAAAATGGAAGAATCGCACCTTGCCCTCAAATGCGACTCTACCTACGACAATAATGTTGGTGACATCAAATTGAGGCTAAAGTTGATGAAATATTCGAACGGGGCTTGCGATTGTAATGGAAATTCTCAACAGAGGCTGTCGGGAAAGCTGATAAGGATATTTCCTGGCCATTGTCATCGCACCTGGTATCGGCCCACGGCCGTCCTTTCAACATCCACAATTCTCCAGCCATCTTTTTCCATTACCTCGACATATGTCGGCCGCTGATAAAAACCTTCGACAAGATTCTGTTTGAGGAACTATATGGAACGTCTGAGGTTGGCAGTTATAGAATAGGATAGGATAGGACCGGTGGTTCAACATGCAGATTCAATCCATTACTAGTAAGAAGTCAACCCTGATTCACATAATATGTTTATATTTAGCAGTTTTTGGGTGTATTAAAATTTTACTTTTCAGAAGTTTCTATTCATGATCGAGGCACCAGAGTCGATCAAGAAATTATCTTATTAGGCATATTGATCAAGAGATAAATAGAAAAACCGAGAAGATGAAAAAACCTTAAGATACAGTCAGCGACTGTAGAGAAAATAGAAGCTAACTGGATCAATGAGTACGTATCTCACTGTATCTCTCTGGTTCATGTCCACTTCTTTTACTCCTGTAGAGAAAACATCAGTCATGAATCGATTCACTGGCACTCTAATTTCTGTAGTTTTGAGAATATATTTGAATTGATCGTGATGAGTACCTTACAGTCATGAAACAGTAGCTGTCGTACGACTATTTTACAAATCTTGCGTGTGCATTATCCCTAGAATTTTATTCAAAACGGTAAGTGTTCTTTCGAACATGAACACAATCAATCGAAAAATTTGATATTTTTTAAACTTTTAAACATCACATATTTATATGAGTATACGGTTTTTTTTTTGGTTTTTTTTGTTTTTTTATCCATGCCATTAGAAGCAGCAATGTTCGTGTTCTTAAAATGAAAACCTTTTTCCTGTTCCAATTTATACCATTCATTCGCATAATGCTATTAATAATTTGTAAATATCAGACATACGATTACTAGTATAAAAGTCTGAGACTAAAGTCAAAAAAATATATTTAGCATTACTGAGGGCATAATAAAAAATAAAGCAAGGCTTAATAAAAAATAACTGATTATAGCTTATTTGAAGGCAAGTCTGGATCTAAGATTTTTTTTAAGTTTCATTTTCTCTCATTAATTTACCATCGTTAGATCTATATTTTTCAACTTGCGGCATGAATCGGGCGGATCTATCGAAGTTGGGTCTGGAAGACGTTCGATGGATGGAGGCGTGCAGGGAGCGAGTGATGGTGTCGGCATCGAACCTTCGGGTTCGTTAAGCCTGTATTATTATTATTATTATTTATTATTAATTTACCATCGTTAAAGACATCAGCTTCATAAAAGATTTGGTATATATTTTAAAATAAATAATTATATCTCATAAAATTAACTCACTTACTTTACTGAAATCAGCCATAATATCCAAAAGAGGCAAAAATGAATATCTAACATTCAGTTTATTAAATATAGCCAATTGTTATTTGGCATTTGTCACATTCGCATTAGGCTAATGCACCTAACGTCCTTCCCCACATATCTTCGTCATCAGTTGAAGTTAAAAAATCTGGTGCGTGCGCGCAACACACAACTTTCACTTACCAACTTACTTAGATTAGAAATTAATATGTTTTGTTAATTGCCACTTCTCAAAGTTATACATTTTCCACTTTCATTTCTTATTTTTGTTTTCATTTGCTCAAAAAAAAAAACTAATTTCTTTTATTATTAAATAAAAGTTTTCACTTGTGATAATTCGGCAATGCAAGCATAATACTCCAAGTCGTCTAATTTTATAATTCTCTATGTACTTGTTGAATATTTCATTTAGTTCCGATGAAACAAATAATTTTCATTAAATGAACAGAACATCTTTAATTATAACGCATTGGTTTGTCATTAAAGGCGTACGGCGCATGCGTGAGCTCAAGGTGTTTTATGAGTTGACGGAATTTTTTTCTTTTTTTCTCTTTTAGTCGTGATGAGAGACAGTTAATTTCTCAATAGAAACTAAAACAAAGGTACTTTATAGGAAAACAAAAAAGGCCCCTTCCCCATTTAAGCCCCCTCAGAAAATTTTAATACTGATAAAACTTACCTGATATTATTGAACACCTGATTTTCATTAAACATGACGAATTTGATCAAAATCATTAAAGCCGTTTTTGAGATAATCGAAAAAAAGGTAAAAATTGGAAAAAAGTTATAAAATAAAGTGCTCCCTCCGTTTGACCAATTTTGATGAAATGTTGGCTGTCACATCTTTGGCATATACATACGTCAAATACCCAGTTTGATCAAAATCTTTAAGGCCGTTTTTGAGTAAATAAAAAAAAACGCATGAAAATGATACAAAATTTATTAAGTAAAGTCCCCCCTCCGGTTGATCAATTTTGATGAAATTTTTACAGTCATATTTCGGGCATATTAATACATCAAATACTTAGTTTAATCAAAATCGTTAGAGCGGTTTTTGAGAAAATCGAAAAAAACGTAAAAATTTATTAAATAAAGTACCCCCACCCTTTGACCAATTTTGATGAATTTTTTTCTGTCACATCGCGGGCATATACATACACTAAATACCCAATTTCAGGTTCGCATGGTTAATAGTTTTTGAGCTAGTCTGTTCACACACACACACACACACACACACACACACACACACACACACACACACACACACACACACACACACAGACCATTTCGCGGGACTTGGTTATTTCGACTCAGGGGACCCCAAAACGTGTATTTCCGTTGAAAACCGGAAGTCGAAATTTTTCACGATCGCAATACTTCCACTTACTATATATTTCATATATAGGTAAGTGAAAGTAAAAACATTCTAACTAACTTTCATCAAGTGTTATAATGGTGTTTCTATGTAAAAGAAATAATAATAATAAAAAAAGCGATTTCAGCGGTCATGTAATTGATTCATAACATGTAAAGTTTCATTCCAATAAAGGTTCTCTGATCATCTATATCTTTAAACAACAAAAGAATCAAATAATGCTGAAATATTTCAATGCGCTGGGCTGGTGCTGTGAAAATAACTCAGCGATCATACACATTGCAGACCGTGCTCGTTTATTGAATATTTAGTTCGGAAGAAGAGATTAAGCGGTCTATTATCCTCGTGCAATTGCCGGCCCAATGGTAGATTTTACGACCAATTACCAAACTCCATTAGCAGCATGGATTACAAAATGTTTGGAGTTATACCTCAGAGAGAAGGAAGAGGCTACAGAGAGGGGAATTTGATCAGAGTTGGTTGAGATCAACCAAATTTTGGGATGAGAAGATACTTCTATTTAGAGGAAATTTTGGTGATTTCGAATAATTTGAAACTCTTAACATAAAATTATTCCAACATTTTAGTGGATAGTTCCATTAGTGTGCGATAATTAAAATTTCCCGCAGTAAGTACCTAAGATTAAAATATTAATATATGCTGTCTTATAATAGGAAAAAAAGAAATAATCAGTACTAAGAATTTTTTTAGGATAATTTATAGAAATTTATTAAGGGGGTCGAATGTTTCAAAATAGTTCGTTTTTAATAACTTTTATGGAAAAAGTTTCCACAATGAAAAGTTCAAGTTCAATAAAAATCTCATTTAAGTTTTTAAAAAGTTCAGTTAACTTTAACTCCTTAAGAATAAAAGTTAGCTCATACTTTCGATCCCTTCTCTTTTAGAAAAACTAAAAAGTTTTAATCAATTGTAGGATTTTAAAATGTTTGTTAAATAAGTTTTTTTTTTAGTTTATTGGCGTAAAAACTGCAATGGTCAATTAATACGTGGGTCAATTTCTATCTTAATTTTTTCATTCATATACAAATCAATAATTTTAATAATATAAATTGAGTGATGGATGCTAGTTTATTTTCTTGCCCTAGGACACCCTCTTAACATTCATAAAAATTCATAACCCTTTTCCAACTTTTTGACCTATGCAGTGGATCATGCTAGGTAATCATTTTTTATAAAAGTCATTGAATTAAACGCTGGTAATGACCACATTTCCAAAGAAAATTAAGCGAGCTAAAGCTAGGTTGAGACATTCGACTCGTTTCGCCCACTTTTATCTTGATTAATAAGGAAAAAGGAAGTCGATACCTCTTAAGTGGACCCAATTTCCAAAGAAAGTATTATAATATAAATTATCTCTAGCTAACTGTTCTGGGAATCTGGCTGTTTTTCGGCAATAAGGGAGAAAGGAGTCTTTAAAATGTTAGCTCAATCATCGAAATTGACCAAGCACTAGGAAAGAAGGCGTATTGGAAAAAAAAAAAAAAAAAAAAAAAAAACTCTTTTAGAAATACTGTAAGATTGATGTTCGTTGATAAACAGTCCCATGCCAATCTCTACTATCATCTCCGAATGATAAACTTGTATTACACATTTTTTGGCGAAAATTAATTATAAATATTTATTACAATTTTTTAATAAATATTTTCATATTTATTATTTGATATTTTAGTGAGGTTATATGTCCTGGAAGATAACTACCCTTTTATGAATTGACTAATAATACTAATAAAATTATTGTTTTTATATTATAACATCGCTGGAAAAAAAAAGAGCCTTGAAAAACTACTTTACTTGGCGTTTAGAAGGGGTCTCAGATTCCTGAAGGACAGTGGAAAACCAGACGGAGAGTAAAGAAAGGATAAAGTACTAAGTAAGCGAAAGAGAATAGGTTTCAATTTAAAAAGAGTGTCTCTGGTGCCAGACCCGATCGAACGCCTCCACTACAACTAGAAATACACCAGAGAGCATCTGGACGTATTTTCAATAATCCTCTTGAGTTTTATTCGAAATAAATTAATATAATTTAGTATTATTAATAATTTATAACATTGGTAGATTTTTATTAATTTATTCCTATAATTAATAATAAAAAAAAGAAATTAAGTTATCCAAAGTTTTATTTTTGTTAGTAGGTACGAAAGATGGTGAAAGTACTAATTACTAAAAAAGCATGCAACTTTTTTTGTACTGTACACTGTCTTGACAAATACGGAGTACGGGGAATTACTCTGAAGGTGCAACCAACTTATTCTAACCATATTGAAGAGTTCAAGATTTGTTCCGTGGGTTTCCCATAAAATAAAAGTCATTCGAAATTCTGACACTTTGCCACGTTGTTTAAGTATTAAAATGGTGAGCCTTAATGGAAAATTTCTTTTAATGATGTGGGTAAACCTTGACGGACTGGAGCTCAAAATGTATCCACTTTACTCCATTTCTGAGCTTACACCTGATAGAAAATTCTTCTTCTAATATCTCATGGCACATTAACTCTGTAAAAAATCTGCCAAAAAATGATTCTTATGCCACGAACGATAAAAAATAAATTATGAAACTAAAAAAGGGGTGTATTGTATCCGATCAAGAATAAAATCTGTAGTATGCAGTGATCACCATACTCTGGTGATTCTAAACGATTTCTTTAATTTTTATTATGTTTTAGAGAATCATATTCAGAGATTTTATTATTCCATAATGTACATTTACTATTCACTTTACGTTTCTGTACTCTACTAAGTACATATAAAGCGTTACATTAAAGATAGATTTACGCAAGATTCAACCAAAAGAGGGCTTACAGATCCAGCTTTATCTCAGCTTAGAGGATCAAGTCCTTAAAGACTCGTGATTGATTACAGGAAAAAAATGTTTAATTAAGTTCATGAAATTAATTGCCAGTTGTTTTGAGTGTCTTAAAAAGATTCCTTTTTCCAAGCAGCAGACGAGCTATTTAAGTACCCCAATTTATAAAGGTTTGGGTGTAATTAATCATCGTTTATATTCGGATCGCTTCTTTTACTTTACCTTTTCATTTTTATGGCCGAAAAAAATCAACTAATTCTCAGTTTAGATACGCAGTAAGGCAAATTTGGATAGTAAAAAAATGCATTGAACACTAGGAAAGATTTTAATACCTCTTTTGTTTTGGAAAAAAAAAAAAATAAAATAAAAAAATATATATATATATATATATATAGTGCAACAGAATAATCGTTCTAATCCGATATGTAGTTTGTCAACATTTAATAATTACTTGTCAGAAAACTTTGTTTACTCTTTTATTGTGATGTTTGAGCCCTTTTCTACCTGAATTATAAACATAGCACATTCAATCATCTTCTAAATCTAATAATACGATTTGATCAATTTTGTGAGTTTGAATTACCCAGTAATAATTTTATTAAGAATCAATTGTTTATAACAATTAAAGTTCTGCAGCTTATAAAACTTAACAATTTTTATTTTTGTTGACAACATTTTGAATCAATATAACATTTGAAATGTAATGGTTTTACAGTGAAGCCAATGTCAGAAAATATTCGCAAGGTAATCCTAAACGAGCTTGAAATAGGAGTTTCCCATTGTTTTTTTTAGCCAAAAATACCGATGCTCATTAGGCACTATTGATATATATTAGAAAGACAAATGCAACCGATTTGAAAGGGGTTGAAAAGAATAAGGCAGGTCGGAAGCTAAAACTATCTCATGCTTTCAAGCGCGATATTATTCGTTCTATTCGTTCGGAGGAAGTTGACTATGCCGTCCAGATACAACGGATACTTAAGCGGTTTGATAATATAGACATTAGCGCTGAAGGAGTTCGCCGTGTGTTGAGGCAAGCTGGCTTGCGAGGAAGGGAAAAGGTTAAAAATCCACTATTAACCATCAGGCATCAAAAACTAAGATTAGCCTTCGCCAAAAATATGCGCACTACACCGTAAATGATTGGGCAAATGTTGCATGGTCTGACGAAACCAAAATTAATAGATTTGGATCGGATGGCAAAGAGTGGATGTAGAAAGGGCGAAATGAAAAATTACAGCCAAGACAACCATCAATTAGATTTGGGGGAGGGAGTATCATGGTATGGGGATGCTTCATGTCAAAAGGGGTTGGCTTAATTGAGAAAATATAAGGGAGAATGACCGCAGTCGACTACGTGGAGATTTTAAAACGTAGCTTGCTAGGAAGCCTTACAAAGCTTAATAAATCTAAAAAGGACATTGTATTCCAGCATGACAATGATCCTAACCACACCGCTTGAGTCACAAACATATGGCTAGAAAAGAATAGGTTTAATATGTTGGATTGGCCACCACAATCCCCAGATTTAAACCCTACTGAAAATCTCTGGGCTCAGCTGAAGAGATCAGTTACTGATGTCGGTGCTTCAGCATGCAACACGCAGCTATTTGTGGAAAATGTCGAGGCAAAATAGAGTCAGATCACACCACATTTCTGTGAAAAATTAGTAGTAAGTATGCCAAGAAGGATCCGCGCTGTAATCGACGCAAAAGGAAGCTACACTTAATATTAAAACAAAGTCACAAAATTGCTCAAATCGTGTTATTAGATTTAGAAGATGAATGAATGTGCTATTTTTATAATTCAGGTAGAAAAGGGTTCAAACATCGTACTAAAAGAGTAAATAAAGTTTTCTAACAAGTAATTAATATGTGTTGACAAACAACATATCAGATTAGGACGAATATTCTGTTGTACTATAAAAATTTGATCAATTTCGTGAGTCACTGTATGTATATATACAAAAAGTCGTAAATGGAATTTTAGATAACAAATCTGGTACCATTTTTGTTCAAAGCTTAGGATGTGACCAAAAAACGTAACTCATATGACAGCGATATCTGTGGCGGTCTTAGGATACATAACAAAAAATATAAAGCGGAAAAACAGCACACTTATTTAAAAATAGAATTAATATATGCTTAACACGTTCACGCCGCACACAGGGGTATTTGACCCAAAAAGCTGGCCAAAACTATTTCCTTCCATTTTATTGGTTCAAACGTCCTCAAAATGGCTTCTAAATTTCTAATAGACATTAAAAATATGTTTTTAGCAGTTAAAAAAATATTCATAGGTGAAAATTTTCCTAAAATAATTTTTTACGTTACTACACCGACTGTGAAACGGGTATCTATGGGTTTACAATTTATGTTCATGTTATTTTCTCTTTATGAATTTCACCTATGAAATATGCTTGTAACAAATAAAGATTCATTATAAATTTATCTAGTACTATTATTTTTGAAAAATGGGAATAGTGTAAAATAGGTAAAAATAAAAATTTGTGGTGATAAAGTTTTACTTTAAGTTGCTATGGAGAAAAGGATAGGGATCCTTAGAAAACATAGAAAGAATTTCTAAATTTATGAAATAACCTCTAGATAGAACCACCAATATGCAATATATGTAAATAAAGCTTCCAGTGCTGATAGGTAGTTTTTTCTATTTTGTCTGGTAAATTGAAATTTTTAAATGCTTTCCTATATTTTATGGCACGAGATGGAGTTTTTGTTAGATCCTTCAGAACATGGAACGCATTGATATCACCAGATAGTTATAAGTGGCGCTTAGTTTTATATAAGTGGGTACGTCAGCATATCAGTGCTAGTTGATGATCTGAATTTTTCTGTTTTACGCCTCTTGCTTCTTTCACTTAAACCATCAAATGGTTTTTCAAGGCATCCATCAAATCTTGAGCTTTTAATTGATATCGTCCCACTTAGCCATTCCTTGTTGCTGCTTTAAAAACTTTTCTTTTCCTTGAAGAAGCATTCCATCTTACTTAGAAATCATGCCTCAAAATTGATAATTTATGTTTTAGCTCTTTCACCTGCTCTAAGCTATTAGCTAGGCAATATTTCCCAATGAGAAAAGACTACGAAAATTCCTCATCTTTTTTTAAAAGCTAATGCTTTCGACTTTAAAAATATGTCAAATAATTCCCTTCTAGTTATTATTATTATTCCAGAAGATCCTAAAATATAAATAAATGAAAATATAATAACATTTATTTTTTTAATATTATTTGATGAAACTGACATTTTAGAAATAAAAAATTATAAGTCTCCCATTCGCAGCTATTCGCAGAATTTTTTTCATGAAACATAAATTACGATAATTACACATTATCATAAAAAATATTTCGTTGCCCAGAAATGACCAGAAATATAACTTTTTAACCTTCAAATTTTATTTTTAGCTCTAAAATCTACCTGCCAAAAAACAAAGAAATATTGATACTAGTATTGAATACAAACAATTTATAACGGTCTGGATAACAAGTACAAACCTGGCCTCGAACTATCCATCATATGATAATGCCGATAATTCAGTAAAAACAAAGAAAATTAATATATTTTGTAGAACAATATTTATGAGCAGAGACGAGGTAAAGGCTAACGTCAGATTGGAATTAGGATATCCGCCAGATTAAGGGCCTGGAAGAGGTAAGAATAATCTTGCATGATCCAGCAGGTCCTCTACTTGAACTTCGAGTCATTATTTATCAGAAATTTCAAATTTCAAAAAATGGGTTTTGGCCAGCTTTTAGGGCCAAATACCCCTGTGTGCGCCGGCGCCGGCGCCACCGGTGGCCCGCACTAGACTAGTGCATCGGACACTTTAGTCAATCACTAAACTTTCCACGACGATGTATAACGAGGTAGGACTGTATTGTTTATTTTATTAATGTTGGATTGTCAATATTGCATAATGCCCAGGAATAACTCCCGTCCGATAGACAGAAAATAATTAAGGTTAGCCGCCAATGTGCGAGGAGCATGAATAACAGTCCCGGCGTGAACGTGTTAATATGCTTAATACGTATTGTCACGTGAAACAAAAAAAAACACATGATCTAAAAGAGTCCTAGACTTTTTGTTGGAACAGTTGGAACAAACTGTTCTATTACCTGCTCGTGACTGTTCCAGAATCTTGTGTGCTTGTCGAGAATCTTGTAGACTGTTCTAATTCGAACTAAATATAAGGAGCGATGGACTGGAGAGTTAGTCTGGTTCTGAAAAGCGAATCAGAGGGTTATTTTTGTGTTACTGTTTTTTGTTGAAATTTGGTACTGTTTGTAACCTTGTTGATTATTTCAGTTTTTATCGTTTGTCTGACATTGTGAAGTGTTATTTTCCTCTACTTAAAAATTCTTTAAACCCACTTAAGTGTTACAATTTAAAAAAACCTTACACATAAATACTAATTAAATTGGTAAACATTAGATGCGTAATTTTATTTCACCAATATTTTTGTTACGAAATTAGTCGATTATTTTATTCCCCATATCCTCCCTTGGGTCACCCCTGTGTGTCATGTTTAAATTAGATCGATATGCTGTACTGATTTTAAAGCTACCTTAAGAAAATAAAAAAGCAAAATGAAACCGAATAAATCAAAAGATTTGCATAGTCAAGAATAAATATCGAAGGCGTTGAACCAATTTTTAAATAAAAAACTTTATCTTTGAAGTTTAAAATCACTCCATATTTTGAAATTCCATACAATCACACAAAGAACTTTTTATATCTTGAGTTAATTGGTATATTGGCAACCCGAGACATGTTATTTTTCTTTCACTTCAATTTTCTTGAAGGTACTCTCGTGTGGGACCACCTTAATTGGATATTGTTGACATCGATGACTGCTCTCTACAAAACTGCAGAAGTATTTTTTAATTTTTTTTTTTTTCGAACTTTGAAATTCTAAGGTTAGGTGGATTAATTTTAATTTATATTAATGTTGATTAATTTTAATTTATATTATTATTCATTTTGTTCCATAAACTTAATGGCGTTATAGTTATAAGGGAAAACTTCGCGGTGGAGTGAAAGGGGAGTAGCTGTAGAATGTATAGAAAGAAGAGTGTTATATTACAACCTTTGTGGTTTCAGGACGTGGTATCACACGCTGAAGAGGTCGTTGCCTTGAGATTAAAAACTAAAAAAAGTTTCTCAAGGCATATAGTCTATATGTGCGAATAGAGTATAGAAAAGTAAAATTCATTTTTTATGATTTTGGCAGTAAAAAAAATATACCATTATGATACCAAGATGATAATGTGCATCTTAAATATGACATTAATATCTTATTTATTTAATGTGATAGCATGTTATTATTATAAAACTTATAATAATTATACTACGAAAAAAAATTATTTCAAAGCCAAATTTCAGAATTTCAGGAAATTTTCAGATTGATTATCCATGATTTTTGAAGGGGAAAAATATGGCTAAAAAAATAAAAAACAACAAATCTCAAATCTTTGATGCGCGGTCATAAGGGCTTAAGTCAAAAATTTTAATTTTTCAGGAGAGCAACAGCAAAGTTCAAAACATTATGTAAAATCTAATTATTGATATTATTTGTATTGTCATTTTTATAAAACAATATAATAGTAATTCTATCTGAAGTATACATTTATTTCTTGACTGATCGTTCCTGATTAGGTATTTTGCACTAAAGCTCTTTTGACCGCAAACCTCTTCACTTTGATGCGCGGTGATAAGGGCTAAACTTTAGCCCTTAAAGTCAAAAATTTGAATTTTTCAGGAGAGCAACAGCAAAGCTTAAAACTTTATATAAAATCCAATTATTTTTATTATTTGTTATTTTTATAAAACAATATAGTAGTAACTCCATCTGACATATAATAATACTATCTGAAGCCTACATTTATTTCTTGTCTGATCATTGACTGACTGCACACCTCCCTCTTCCCCCTTGCACACCCTTTTGACTGCACACCTCTTCACGAAGTACTTTGACTTTAGTTGTGCCTTATGTTACACAAAATAAGTTCACTAAAATTTCAATCGCAATGATAATAAATTTATTATAAGAAATAAATTAAGTAGTACTTATAAAAAGATAGCAACTCATTTCTTTTTTAATTTGGGAAAAAATAAATCAGAATACAACATTAGAATATTGTATTAAAGTTTTTTATTAACGATGTCAACCCGTATTGCAGAGAACGGCTTCCAATTTGAACATAAATAATCATTTTATTTATTTAATCATTTTAAAAATAAATTTATTTTAAAGATATTGGTGAGTTGTATTAGTTTTTTTTTCAAATTTAAAATGCAAATTCTCAAGCATTAACAATCCTTGAACCATAATTTTTTCTCTTTTCGTCATCCATATCTTGGTCTTAGAAACACCAAATTAAAAAAATGAAGAGTGCGTTAGACGCGTTATTAAATGAGGTATTTTTCCTCAACTTTGCTGCCTTCTGAATATAAAATTAGGTACTCTGGATTACGTTAAACACTTTCCGATTTATACAATTTTTCACTTATTTTATTGTTCTGGCTGAAATAAAACACGAAAAATTGGCCCAAAAATTTTGAAATGACCATTTGATTATTGAACAATTAATGTAGATTTCAACGGTGCTATAAGCTTTTCGGAGAAATGTTCAGATTTAAAGATATCACGGTTTTCCGATGCCAGGTCATGATATCTTTCAAAATCGATAAAAAGCGATATTATTCCGAAATGGTTGAGAATTGGACCATGGTCTATATGAACTTTTTTATTCATTTTATGGTGGAGAATCTACTGGTGAAGTTTGTCGCACGATTAGCATGTCACCCAGTATATATATTATTTAAAATAAAAATATATTTAAATATTAATAAATTTATTTAATAATTAATATATATTAAATATATATTATTTAAAATATATACTATATATATTATATATATTATATAAATAAAATACTTAGAATAATGCCAAGGAACATGATTTTGGTTTTGTTGAGTTCAGTTCCAGGTGGAGCAACGTATGCTCAATGTTTCAGCCGTTTTAGAGAAAATAAACATTTATTTTTCTTATTGGCAATAAATATAAAAAATTGTTTATATGTCACCGATTTGATCAGTTCCAGATACGATAAAATCCCAATTTATCATAACCCTAGCGTTTCCATCCTTGTTTCCCCTCAGTTTCAGACAATCTTCCGAGGCGTCTGAAAAAGAAATGGTTTCTAGACCTTACATTATTTAGAATTACTAAGTAGGATTACTATAGTTATATCAAAGGGCAGTTCCTTAGTCGGGAAATTTTTGCAAAACGAGATTTATAGTCCTATTTAAGATGTAGTCAATCAAGGGAAGATACTTCTTTTTTTGTACTTCGTGATGCGTACGATTGTAGCTGATGTACGAATCCGGAAAAAAATTTTCGAAAATTTATTCTTCAATTCATTTTTTATAGAATATTCTTTGCATTTTTCATGCAAATTCAAACCTTTTTGTGTGCTTGTCTCTGACTCGAAATTGTAAAGGGTTTTTATTCGAGAGGCCGAAATACGTTGTTTTTTAAAGCGTGCTAAGGTTTTTTTTTTTTTTTTTTTTTTATATCTATGTTTTAATTATAATACATTTATCCGAAAAGTGAGACCAAAATAGACTTGTGAAAAGACTTGTGGCCATCTTTAGGAGAAGCAGCCAGAGTGAAGAGGCGGAAAATAAATAGCCTCTGCTAACTCCCCCAGGTACACCTGCCCCCCTAACTCCACCTGAGCTCTCCCTTTCTCTTTGCTCCTAAGTCCTGAGTCCTCGCCGAACCACCAAGTTTGCCAAAAATCATGGTATATTTACTTTGATTACCTAATATTGGTTATGCCTTATTAATATAATTTCATAAGAGTAATTAGTCAAATTGACCATGCACTCATCGATAACATTACATTCGCTTCAAAACTCAATTTTTCCAGAAATATCTCTTTCATTTTTCAATATAAAACTAAAAAAACGTAACCTTTTCTTCTCCCTTGCTGACATGCCTCTAGAACGCTTTTCTAAATCATATTCGTTTAACGCATTGTTATTACGGCACTTAATAGGTTTAATAGACAATAGTTCTTCACTTATGTTTCATCTCTTCAACAAGGAAAGGGACGCGAATTGGCAATGTTTATCAATAAGAAATAAAAGTATTCATTTTGAGGTACAGTGTGATACCATAAAGAAAATTATGATTCGATTTAATTAAAATTTTTTTTTAAATATTCCAATGTGAAGATCACCTGTACTAAACTGATCCTTCAGCGAACAAGTGAATTAATTACCTGGTTAGGTCAAAACGTGCATATGATTTTAACTCCTTCAGTGAGATTTTGGAATGAAAACTATCAGAGACTGATAACCGTGGTCCAATATATCAGAGAAAAAGTGAAGATAGACTTAAAACTGCAATTTGACTGATATAATTTCGTCAAACTTTTCACCCGCTAAATTTAGTTTTATTTTTTTTATTAAATTAAAGTTTTAATTTTTATTTGACAGAAGGAGACGTGGGAGACCATAAAAAAAACAAAAAACATATTTATATATGTATATATAAACGTAGGACGTATTTTTTTTTCTCTATGTACTTTTACATTTATGGAGGGGAGTAGCTCAATGTTGAGGTATAAAGGTGATGTGCTCAAGGACTCAGGTTCGAATCCGGCTTGGTAGGAAATCTTTAATATTCTGTCACAGATTGTCTCTGAGGGCGAGAGACTCCCCGGGGCCAAACCCAGCCTCTAAAAATTGGTAACTTTTAATAGAAAAACTGGGAAAACCTAAATGTTGAACGTGACCATAGACAGTCAAATCACCTCCTTGAACGACCGCTGACCAAGAAACTTGACTTCCTTCCAAGACTCTTCATGGGTTATTGTGGTATAGGCTTTTTTTAAGCTATAAATTCGGTTTTTCTTTTGTATCTGACAAATATTGCCAAGAACCTTGGTAAGTAACTTTTACTGACATTCAAGTTACAGTCAGTAGTCATGTATTCGTAAACGTAGTCAGGAGTTGGGAACTGCTCACATAAGCGATGTTGGTAAGTGTTTGAGAATTCTCCAGCTGCCTCGTTACAAATTTCCAGAGCTGCCAGGGGAAGTAGAAGCCTGTTGCCAAGGAAGAATTTATTGTGCCCGAGGTCCCACAGCTGGGCCGCTTCTATGCATACCATTATAGACTACCTCCCCTTCCCCTCCTACCCTCCACTTTAGTGGAACTATAATCTTTATGAGATTCATTCATGGTAATCTTTCTGAACTTTACTATCATTTTTATGTTCAAACTAAGGTTCATTTGATTTTAAATAACTATTTAGAAAATATCGTAAATTTTGGAGAATTATATTTTTAATAGGACGTAACTCTATTCCTGATTCAACAACCAACGTTCGTTAACCATTTTCACAAGTAATAAAAGGCCCATTTGCATCCTTAGGACTTTAAAATTCTAGTTAATATAAGTTATACTATAAAAATACTTTGGGACTTAAAAACCTTCAAGGGTTTCAATTCTTAAGTCCCTTACTTAATCGTAAATAGTTAGCCACCACCAATGGATCCAGAAGCGAAGTGCGCGCCGCCCTGATGGGTGAGGAAAATATTTTATAAAATTTCTACAACATAATATTCGCTTTTATTCAGTAATATTTAATATTGTATTGTTTTACACTTTTTGTAAGTCCTTCAGCTGATCTTATCTCTTTTTATTTGAAGAACCTACAATGTTTTATAGAAATTTATTACATACATTATTTATTACATAAGTTGTAACTGTTTAGGGGTAGCTTTGTTCATATTTTCAGAACAGTTATAATTACATATCTGTTATGATACACAGTTTTTCTTATTTGCTAATATATTATTCTGAGAGCATATGTTGGATGGTTAGGAAATGGTACAATAGGAAAAAAAAGGAATAGTATGATTTAAATGAGCAAGTAATCTTAACTCAAGATTAGCAATTAAGACAAATTGTGACCGCATTATAATCATAAGTGTTCTGAAGATGGGGTCAAAGCTACCCCTAAACGTAAAAAACTAATGTAATAAATAAAGGGGTCACCTATAGTATAGTGGTTAGCATGGCAACCTACAATAATAAAAGCCGAAGGTTCGCGTCCCGTGGTGGCCATAGGATTTTTTAAAGGGAGTTAAAATACCTTGGCAATGCCGTCCCTCGGATAGGACGTAAAATTGAGGTCTCGAGCCTGTGCGATGTCAGGTACTCGTTAAAGATCCCTATCCAAAATTTAGGACTCCCGCTGTAATTTCAGCACTGTCCGATTAGCCTTAGGGGCATAAAGTGACGTTAAACGAACATACAAACCAATAGTAAAGGAATTACCAAAAAATATGTCTTTCTCTAAAAACCATAAAAAATAAAATAACTCCATTTAATATTAATCCTTTTACATACTATGCAATTCCTCCTTTACTGGAACTAGGACTGCCGGTCTCTGTGTAACCTCTTACGACGAACTTTTATGAACTTCATTGGACCATTTTTAACCAAGATAAAGCCTCTTTTTTTTATGTTTTTGTAGAGAATAAACTTTTTTTTTATAATTAATCATTTAGTGGGTATTTAATTCGTAAGTGCATCACCCCTTCCTTGATTTTTTGGACACTCATCGCAATCAAGAAAAAAATGTCACTTTTTCATTATTCTTTGTTTTGACCGTTTATAAGAAATCATGTCTGAATAATGAGTTTTAGGATGTAATCATCCTCAAATCGAAAATCGGTATCTTTTATCTTAAACTTCGTTTATCTTAAACATATTTTTGCATAGCTGTCGCAATCAAAATTATTGAACCATAGAAAATTATTGAACGACTATCAAGTCAGGTAGTTATTTAGATTTATTCAGCTCAGTTTATATTTATTTGTATCTTTATTGTAAAAATTGCTGTTTAAAGAAAACGGATATACATATAAAAACTACATGTATTCTCACATCGGGGATCTAACATTGTTTATGTATCCGAAAGAACGGCTTGCATTGGTATTCTGAATAGAAGTGGAGGCATCCTTCACTGGTTAGAGAGAGCAGGAAGCTGTTTTAATATTTTATGAAGCTACTTTTCGGGTCCATGCCTTAGCGCCCTCGGGGTGGTTCTCCTGTTTCTTTTATTTGAATCCTAAAACCGACTTGTATGTTGGTTAATAAACGAAAAGGGAGCTATTTAAACTTTAGGCGAATAATGCAATACGATCAACAATTTTATTTTATTAATAGTACCATTTGTTATAAAAAGCTGTAAATTAAAATGAAATAAAAGCATATGCGCTTCCAGTTAAATAATATCGAATATGGTATGTAAAAATATAAAAAATTCTGTATTTTGTATTCATGTTATTTACACAATAACGTATAATGTATATTTTTTTCAAAATTATGATTAAAATAAAATCTGCTAATGCTTTTTTTTTGTTTTCCTGCAAGGGACTGATGCCTGTGAAAAATACTTGAAATCTAAACCCTTTCATGGCTCCAAACGAGATATCTCGCGAAACATAGTCGGTCCCCACACGCTAATGACGAGATAAGTCGTCAAAGGCTACCGGTCCCCATACGCTAATGACGAGATATCTCGAAAATGGTTTTTCACTTATTTACCGTCCTCAGCTTCTCAAGAGATAAGTTGTGGTGACTGAGGCACATCCTAGTGGATCCACGGAGACTTAATCCTTAATAAAAATATAAAATTATTTTTTTTTTAAATTAATTAAAATTCTGCAGCCAGAAGAAAATAAGGAGAGATACGAGATACAGGAGTAGAAACTGTAGAATCGCCCTTTGTTTTGAAATATATCACACACAAAAAGATTTTATGTAAAAAAATATAAATTTGACATATAAAAAGCAAACAAAAAAAATTACTGCAAAAATAAAAATGACGAAAAAAATATTTAAACATAAAAAAATAATAAAAAAAATATTTAAAAAAATTAAAAACAAAAAAAATAATTAAAAATTGCCTAACTCTGCCGGTGGCGGTCCAAAGTCTGCATCTAAAAAGACTATGGGAAAGTTTTTTATCCATCTAAACATTGGTAAATTATTAAAATTTTACTTTAAATTAAAAAAAAATTACTTATTTAAAATTAATTCAATTAAAAAATATATATATAAAGTATTAACATTATTATATTATTTTTCATTATTACCTTCTTATATCACGTAATCTCTTATTGCAATCGGTAATCTAGCATTTTAATTTATTGAAATAATGATAAAGGTATTATAGAATCATAAAAAATAAATAAAATATTAATAAATAGTCGGTGAAGGTTATAAGGAGTTGAAGAAGTCGAAGCTGTCAGCGACGGTGAGTGGCCTGCAGGCCTTAGCATGGGGAGTGAAATGCCTGCAGACCCGCTCAGCGTCTCAGTGTAATTTTGTATTGATAAAAGTTTATTAGCTCATCAAAATTTTGAATTCCTTTCCAATGTAAGAAATTTTGGAACATCGTCAAAAAAAGGTAGAAAATTACATTTTATCAGCAATATTTTTGAAGCCTGAAAGCAATCTTCAACAAAGAATATTATTAGAAGCAATAAACTTCGTGAGACCTTTATTTCTATGCTATTTTATTTAAAATAAGAAAATAACTAGAGATAAACACATCAATAAGTCTTTGTTTTTGTGTGTATTAATATAATACCATTATAATATTATTACAATATAATAATATAATTGCAATTGAATTGTATTGGTAATATTTGATCAGGAAAAGATTAAATCCTATTAGGACTAAAATGCTAATTAATATTATGTATTTAATTCTGCGCCAGGAATATTAAATACTTAAATTATTAATAAATAAAATCATTTTGCGATAACCTCATTAGGGTTATTGCAAGTGAGGTTGTATACCAGGATCTCAGATGCATGAAATAGGTATTCCGATGTATCCAACTTCAAGCTTAGACCTTCAGAATGTTTTCAAACAGTTACCAAACTCTAATGTTAGGGTTAGCCGGTTCAGGGTTCAAGGAGTTCTAGTGTATTGTAGGTGTGGCTTTTGTAGTATGAATCATAGCTCGTACTAATGTGCGTCAAGCTGTTCAAAAAACTAAACTTTTAAAACATTTGGAATTACATGATGTTCTTAGTTAAGTCATAAGGAATTATATGTCATAATAAAAAATATGTTAATACAAATAAGTTGGTCGATGCAACTCGCGGCAAACGAAACGTCCTCAATAACATTTTTAGATTATCTTATCAAGTAAAAGAAGTGATGTCATTGTGAAATAGCTGAAGTATTTTTATTATTATATATGTTTATGGTTTTAGCACGGCAATGATAAAAGAACAAAGTGAAAAATGTCCTGATTCGTCTGAATCTTGATATTGCGTTTTTTCTAAATCTTTCAAAGATTCCAGTTAATTATAAACTGTGTTAAGTTAAGTTTAAAGATTTTAGTCTGCCAAAAATTAAAGGATTGATTGTCTGTCATTATTGGATTTTATCAAAATAATATATCCGTAGTATGGATTTGACTATATACAGTGACTCATGTATACAAAATTTGTTCTCATATATACTGCTAAGATGGCCACAACTCTATTTTCTCTATTCTTTTCACAATCTTAGGCATAATGCTTAGAAACAATTTTTAAAAATCCAGATGTAGCTTAATTATAACAGATAAAATTTAAAGCTTAAAAAAAAAAATATAATCCAAAAGATTTTAAGCTTTAGGTTATTTAATAATTTTGAATGAATAACCCTTTAATAGTTGGAACATCATAGCTAGGGCCTTAATAATTTTCCATTGAAGTGAATTATTCGAAAAACTATGAGTCGTTTTCGCAATAGACATACTCTAGTTGATGATAGGATTCAGCAGGGGTACCGAATAAGTTGCTGATGCTGAGCGTAGTTTATGCGAGTTTCCTTCGTTGTCCTAGAAAATGAATTAATTCTTCACTCGATTTGCAACATTATACATATGAAGTACTTTTTGCAAACATTTCTCGACTAAGAAACTACCCACTGATACTACAATGATAGTCCCAAATTTGAAGATCCCGAGGAGATCTTTTCAAAACCGGAAGGTATAAAGGAATAAAGGGGGGGGTTATAAGGAGATAACGGAGGAAGCGATAAGGAGTGGATATGTTAAGGATTAGTTAAGAGTTTATTGTGGAAGGATAGGCATCTGGATCAGGCCAAATCGACAGCATAAAACCTATTAATTTAATAAAACATGTTGTTAATTTTTTTTAGAACGTATTAAAATAGGATAACTTAACACATAAAGTTTCAAGTTTTGCAACGTTTTGCTGAAATAGCTTACAAAAATTAGACTGTCAACACTAGCAAATTTGGGTCATATCAAGAAAGGCTAATTTTACACCAGCCAATTAGAGACTCGAGACATTACTTTTGCTATTTTCAAACCATATCCCAATTGTGCTCTTTATACCCATTAATGAATAAAAGTATTGATTGCCCTTTTAATTTTAACTTAAAATAGAGATAGTGTCGTACATTTAACTATTTTGAGAAGTAGGACATTTTCCAGACGCTTCGACTTCTTGAAGCGTCTTAATAGAAATTTTATAGGACAATAAGTGGGGAGGGCATTTTGCCCAGCCGGGGCTGGGACATAATGGCATCCAAGTTCATTGTTGACTTAGCAGATAATATCCTGTGAGCAGTAAACAATGGAGCATTAAGGTCGGCGCTCACTGAGTCGTGACATCTTGAGACTCTCTGCCAGGATAGTGGAACATGATCAACAGATAATGCCCGAATTATTAAGATTTTGAATTAATTTGTACTTACTAGTTTAAAATATATTTACACAGGGTGTCCCGAATTTAAATGGCAAAACTTCAGGAACTTATAGGGGACCGAAAAACTAAGACAAAAAGTCCTAAAGGATTTGCTCGTTTTTGCTTAGTTTTAGAGAAAATCGCAAAAAAAAGAAACAAAACAAGTTTTCATTTTTATACTTATTTATTTACATTTATATTTATGTTATGTTCTTTTTAATGTAAATATTGCTCAAAATGTTGTCCTCTTGCACCAATGCAAGCATTACATCTAGCACTCACTTGATAAATCTGATGATATTTGGTGCACTGTATCTATGATTCGGTTTCTTAATTGCTCTCTTGAGTTGATTGACACCGAATAAACTTCCTGCTTCAAGGTTCCCCATTAGAAGAAATCCATAGGTGTCATATCAGGGGATCTGGGTGGCCAAGGTACTACTCCTCCACGTCCAATCCATCGTTGTGCATAATTTATATCCAGCCAAGCTCGAGCAGCTCTGCTATAATGAGCTGGACATCCATCGAGTTGGAACTACATTTCAATCCGCTGTTGTAAGGGAATGTCATCTAAATAATTAGAAAAGACGTTCTCCAAAAAATGTGTAAATGTGATTCCATTCAATCTTTCAGGGAAAAAATATGGTCCCACCAGTAATCCGTTCCAAATTCCAAGCCAAACGTTAACAGCAAATTCATGATGAAACCTATTCTCTCTAATAGCTCTGGGATTTTCAAGAGCCCATACATGATAATTTCTTTGATTAACAATTCCTCCTCTTGTAAAGGTAGCTTCGTCGGTCCATATAATTTTTAATGGAAATAAATTATCATCGCGAATTTTTTCAAGAAACCAGTTACTAAAATTCAATCTCTTGAGGTAATAAATTCTGAACTTTTTGAAGATGGTAGGGGTAGCGATTATCACCTTTCAAAGTCCCCATATTGCTTTCCGCGATATTCCTAATGCAGCAGATGCTCTTCGGATGCTAGTTTCAGGATTGTTATCGAAGTGGCGTTGGACACAATTTCTTCTCCGATAATCTGCTCTTATTGCTGCCTGGAATTGGTCGCCTTCATTACGTATTAAGAATGACCCAGACTCTCATAATCTATTAAAAGTTAACGAAAAGACTCGTCGATTAGACACTCTTCTATTTGGAAATCGGCGCGCATACTCCCGCACCGCTTCTAAAGCATTACCGTTACAGAAACCATACACAAAAATCATATCAGCGTATTCAACATTAGAATAAGTAAGCGGCATTGTGGCTGATGCTATTCACACAAAAATATCTGAGTAACTGACTGAAGACTGATTTAGGAATTATAATCCTAGAAGGAAGCCAAAATGTGAACAAATAAAAGAATGTAAAGGATAACATTAAGTGTTTACATATCTCACTGCCTAGCCTGACGAACTTTGAAAGGTGATAGTCGCTACCTATAACATTTTTGTTTTGTTTCTTTTTTTTGCTATTTTCTCCAAAACAAAGGAAAAACGAGAAAATCTCTAAAGGACTTTTTGTCTTAGTTTTTCGATCCCCTATAAGTTCCTGAAGTTTTGCCATTTAAATTCGGGACACCCTGTATTTTAATATTATATGAAGTTTATAATTTACTTTGCAATCCAATGACGGTGTAAAGTTTTTAAATCAATATACGAGTACATACTATTGCCTCACACACTCATTGACGGTTAATTGTGCGGCATGGTATACTTGAGGCGCCGGCTGAACTTATGGTTTCTCTAAATCTATGAAAAAATCGGTATACCCTCTACATAGTTACTAAAAATACTGAATAGAATAGAATTTAATAAGGCTTAACGGACCCGAAGGCCCGAGGCCGACACCACCAATCGATCCATACATAACTCCATCCACATATCACCGTCCTAATATATACATAACGTAATCCTATATAATAACATAATCCTAAATTCACAAGATCTGCTTTCACCGAATCATCCCATCTTCGCCTACACGTCGGTCGTTTTCCAGTCGGTAAAGCGTTTATCAATCTTTTAGCTATTCGTTCGCATCTGAGACTCGCAATTCCGCATGCCCACTTTAACCGACGCGCAGCTATAGCCTCGATTACATTTACCGGGTAAAGTTCACTCAATTCCACATTGTGTAGCCGTCTAAATTCTCCTGTTGACTCATCCTTCTTCGGCCCGATCTAAAAATACTGGGAACAAGAAAATATTATGTAGTAAAGGAATAAATTACTGGGTAGTAAAAGGGGGGTAAAAAATACCCTGATGTACCTCTTACTGAAATATAACCGACTACAACATTTCTTGATGAAAGATTTCTTATCCAGTTTCTCCTCGCATTGTTATGGCATTGTTTAATCTCCTCGCATTGTTATGATTGGATAACATAACATAAGCGTAATATGAATATATTGCAGTTCTCTGACAAAATAAGAGATATTGTAGCCATTTTTTTCATTTAGGAGATATTATTAACCTTTTTTTTAATAATGTAAGCGGAGGTACTGACCTTGGTGGAAAGAAATGCGTTGGTCTATTTTTTTCTGGTTTATGTAGTTATTTTGAATTCTATCATGTATTTACCAAGGAGCTTTTATAATTAATTAAGATATTTTATTATGAAAATATTTCGTTTTATATGGCACAAATTTAATGGGCTCAAGTGGATATTTTTTAATGTTTTTCTTCTAATTTTCAACGAATCAGTTTTAGCCTTGTCTTATGATTCTAAATTTTGGCATATTTGTTTAAATACCTATTTATTAAATTATGATATCTCAAACAAGAATCATACAAGAATCACTTAACAACAAACTTTTCAAGTTTTCGTAAAAATATTTTCTTGATTCCCACAAACCTAGTGTGCCTCTACCAAGCCTCAAATTAATATAAGGGTGGCACAAGTTTCACCAAATTCACTACAGTAATGAAAAATCCATTGGGGCCGGGATTAAAGAGCGACGTCTGCTGATATTCAGGTTTTGATTAAAGCTGGGCCTCTGCTATGACTCTCAAGAGCTTATTTACAAGAGATCTCGAGAACCTTTAATCTTTTGGAGGATTATACTGATAGTTGAGATTGGGTGTTGACCCAGCCAGAGGATTAGGATGATTATATAACTTATAATGGATCTTGAAAACTCGAGTTTGAGTTCAAGGGGAATCTTTGTTCGGATCTTTTAGTAACATTAAACACCTAAGTTCTCATTACATTAGGTAGCGTTTGAAGTTAAAAAGCAAATCTGAAAGATGCAAATCTTCACACGACTTTTCAAATATTTGTTTCCAAAGAAGATACAAAGAAGAATTTAGTAATTCAATAATAATTTTTTTAAGATAGTAACTTACTCAACAAAGGTTAATTTAATATATTTTTTATTATTATTCATTTTACAGCTATTTGAGATGGTGGTCTAAAATCGGGTGACAAAAAAAGTAAACTTGTGTATTTTTTTTTTTTTGTATTACCTGGTATTATATAAAATATAAATAAAAACGCTCATGTGAGTCAAAAGATTAACTAATAAATAATAATAATTTATAATTATAATGTATCTTATGAGAAAAAAATAATAACCTTTAGGAAACAAGTAAATCAAAGCATACCTTCTGGTTTAGTATGTTTCGGATATTACTGTTCGTTACCTCTGTAACAGTACATAAACATATATAAAGTCACCAATATTCGCTAATCGTCTGTCACAAAACAGACTACGATTAGCAATTATGTTTGTGATTCTAATTTACAAAAAAAAAAAAATTAAATAATAAGTTCTTGTTGAGCAAGCATTTTATTCTTGCTTTTAATCAACTTGCGTAGAACCTATCGTCGACACACTGGTAAAGTCACGAATCTGATTTTTTTTGCGAACATTGGTTTTTACAGTACATCTTACACTTACAGCCTATAGTATATTGTGGTAAACTTGCGAGTTCGTTTCTTGACCTGTTAATGTATAAATCGCGATGCAAACTTGCGTAACCGGTTGTTTGATTATTTATTTATTTATCAAGATTTTATCCTCGTTTATTACTAATGCTCTATGGTGGTACCTATAACTGACGTCCCCCTGCCTTAGTCAGGATTTTTTAAAATATAGATAAAATGTATACATATGGTCCAGACTATAAAAATATTAATGTATTGAAAAGGATAAAATTTGTTCCAGAAATATAAAGTAAGCATTAAATATTCTTAAACTTATCCAACGTTGTGTAGGGGTATCGAGAAAAATATTGACTAGCTGTCTTATAAATTATCCCCCCTAGTTGGAAGTGATCTGAAGAATTTATGAACGTCTTCAGCTCCGCCATTAAACTTCGGTTTGCCCTTGAAAATTTTATTTATTCAAAGTAGCTAAAGTGCTTCGATAGCTTAAGTACTTTCGTCATCAAGTTTTGTCGTGAAAGGGAGTGGTTACTTCCACTGCGTTAACTCGCTAAGGTCCACGGGGTTCCGTTGCCAAGAAACTGCGACTAGTGTCGTTTAGTAGGAACCCTTCTGGCATTCATTCGCTTTGAAGTGAAAGCTGAATAAGATATTTATGAAAACGATAAAATATACATTTTCTGATATCCTCTTTTCACGTGTTAGAGACATATTGTTTGCCCGTTGTTATTTCCTTTCAGAAGCTGTCTTCTGCTATTTAGGATGATTATTTCCAAAAATAATCTGAATATTGTATCACTTATTTTTAATCTTTTTTCTGCAATTATTTTATTATTTTTTGTAATTATAACCTTCCATATTGCTTTTATTTATTTTTCATATTTCAACTTTTCGGGGCACACGCCCCATCTTCAGGAACAACTTAAAATTCTTTTCCATGCTTTATTGCATGTTGTCAATTGCATAGCCAATAATCAACTTTATATAGGTACATCATGTGGGTACACATACACACACACACACACACACACACACACACACACACACACACACACACACACACACACACACACTCACACAGGGGTACACACACATATATAAAAGTATTTTTTTTTTCGTATGTATGTTTAACGTCACTTTATGCCGCCACTAAGGCTAATCGGACGATGCTACAGTGGGAGTCCTAAATTTTGCCTATCCAGGTATAATTAGGATATGGATCTTTAACGAGTACCTGACATCGAACAGGCTCAGGACCTCCATTTTATGTCCTACCCGAGGGACTTGTTGCCATGCTAACCACTATACCACAGGTGACCCCTAATTTTTTTTAATTTTATTATTTTTTTTTTTTTTTTACAACGTTTTATGAATAATTCAGTAAAAACAAATGGTCGATGGCATTGTTATGGATGCCATTAAATTGAGTGAGCCTAAGGAACAAAAGAACCAATTACGGTAATTTGTTCGCCCACGTTTAATATAAACAGGATCCAATTAGCAATAAGCCCAATCAATGGCACTTACGTTCCGACGATCTAATTGATGAAATACGAACAGGATTCAGTGATGAAAAATCGTTGTAGAGGAAGCCGGTTTCAGATGGATTTGAGACAAACCTTTAATAAAACTTTCGGTACAGTAGTTATGTTTATCTTTACTTACTTATGTTGTAAACAGATTGGTTATATTTAAACAACTTTTTTTTTCTACATGTATTTTAAAAATGAAAAAGGCTAAATCATGAAAAAGGCATACTTTAATAATAAACTTTAAAGGTTTTTGATTTTTTTTAAATTCTGTGTTGTAGTTGATCATAGAGCGATTATGAAGTCAAATATACAGGTAACCTAAATATATGTTTGTGAAAATTCAAATAATCAGATTGTGCGAACAAAACAATTTATTTATTGAAATTTACAGCTCCATCAACAAACGAAGATTAGAGTCACATAACAATTGAAAGAACGCAGATATTGTTTCTAAATAAAAATTCTAGAATTGGAAGAAAGTTTCGAGAGAAATGGTTTTGGATGGAATTAGAGTTTACTATAAAAGGATATTTACATAGTAGTAGGATAGTAATGGGCCAAATCAGCGATATATGTAACATTACTGTCTTTATGGATAACTTTTGGAAAATGAAGTATTAATGATCTTGCAAACGATTTTGGATTGCAAAGATAGGATGAGAGAAGAATTAGATGGTTTGGTGGGGCCCCGAAGCTTAACTCCATAACTCCTTAGAAAATTGGAAGTTGGTCTAGTAAATGCCCCTTTAACTAAACTTACTTAACACGTTAGGTGCGGCGACGTATGTTAGGTGTATCTTAAATTGAACGGTATCGGTCCCCGGGGTCCGACTGCTGGGATGAGCCAAAGCCGATATCGGGCATCGAGGTCCGATGGGAATGCTTTGACGAAAGCGTCATCTTTTGATTAAAAAGGAATTAAATGAGCGTCTCAAGGGCATTATCTCTTGGCAAGGATTGGAACTAGACATAATAGGCGAAGGACAGGCCGATACAGGATTTACGCCATTCTTTATCGAAAATCGTTGTAGAGGAAGCCGGTTTCAGATGGATTTGAGACAAACCTTTAATAAAACTTTCGGTACAGTAGTTATGTTTATCTTTACTTACTTATGTTGTAAACAGATTGGTTATATTTAAACAACTTTTTTTTTCTACATGTATTTTAAAAATGAAAATGGCTAAATCATGAAAAAGGCATACTTTAATAATAAACTTTAAAGGTTTTTGATTTTTTTTAAATTCTGTGTTGTAGTCAAAAAATCAGGTAACCTAAATATATGTTTGTGAAAATTCAAATAATCAGATTGTGCGAACAAAACAATTTATTTATTGAAATTTACAGCTCCATCAACAAACGAAGATTAGTTTACACACACACACACACACACACACACACACACACACACACATATATTACAATTAATTTATAAGTACAATTTTATTTATTTTAGACTTTTCAGTCAACTCTCAGTCACAGAACTGATGTGACTGAGAGCGGGTGTCCAATATGTCTGTGTGCCGTTGAATAATGAAAAATCTATTAAAAAATGTAAAACAATAGTGGAAGTTATTATTTTCATTAAACATTAATTACGAAAAATCTGAATATTGATTAATTGGAACTTGAAACGTTTTGTAATTTATCATCAACCAGGTGAAAATCTGAATGCTTTAATTTTTTTCTAGTCAGGTCTTTTCTAAAGTAGGATTTTTAATTATTTTTCAGATCTCCAACTCAGACCCGTACGTCTACATTTTCATAAAATCTTTATTATAATTTTTACATATTCATTTTAAGGTTTTTAAATTAATGAAAAAGAAATGAACGCAGTTCCCAAAGCTAGACAACGGTCTCCATACTATTAACACGTTAGGTGCGGCATCGGTCCCCGGGGTCCGATGCCTTACAATCCCTTCTTAACAGCCGATTTTCACATGAAAAGTCCGAACACTTCAAACACTCAATTTAGTCGATTTTTAATGAGATAATTGCTTTTCAGTGCAGAAAATGTTGCTAACAGCTGAAATTCAGTTGTTTTTTTAGAGTCGGACTCCGAGGTCCGATTTTCGATAAAGAATGGCGTAAATCCTGTATCGGCCTATTATGTTTAGTTCCAATCCTTGCCAAGAGATAATGCCCTTGTGACGCTCATTTAATTCCTTCTTAATCAAAAGATGACGCTTTCGTCAAATCATTCCCATAGGACCTCGACGCCCGATATCGGCTTTGGCTCATCCCAGCAGTCGGACCCCGTGGACCGATACCGTTGAATTTAAGATACACCCAACATACGTCGCCGCACCTAACGTGTTAAGTAAGTTTAGTTAAAGGGGCATTTACTAGACCAACTTCCAATTTTCTAAGGACTTATGGAGTTAAGCTTCGGGGCCCCACCAAACCATCTAATTCTTCTCTCATCCTATCTTTGCAATCCAAAATCGTTTGCAAGATCATTAATACTTCATTTTCCAAAAGTTATCCATAAAGACAGTAATGTTACATATATCGCTGATTTGGCCCATTACTATCCTACTACTATGTAAATATCCTTTTATAGTAAACTCTAATTCCATCCAAAACCATTTCTCTCGAAACTTTCTTCCAATTCTAGAATTTTTATTTAGAAACAATATCTGCGTTCTTTCAATTGTTATGTGACTCTAATCTTCGTTTCTTGATGGAGCTGTAAATTTCAATAAATTGTTTTGTTCGCACAATCTGATTATTTGAATTTTCACAAACATATATTTACGTTACCTGTATTTTTGACTTCATAATCGCTCTATGATCAACTACAACACAGAATTTAAAAAAATCAAAAACCTTTAAAGTTTATTATTAAAGTATGCCTTTTTCATGATTTAGCCTTTTTCATTTTTAAAATACATGTAGAAAAAAAAAGTTGTTTAAACATAACCAATCTGTTTACAACATAAGTAAGTAAAGATAAACATAACTACTGTACCGAAAGTTTTATTAAAGGTTTGTCTCAAATCCATCTGAAACCGGCTTCCTCTACAACGATTTTTCATCACCGAATCCTCGGTTATTACGGTCGGAACGTAATTGCCATTGATTGGGCTTATTGCTAATTGGATCCTGTTTATATTAAACGTGGGCGAACAAATTACCGTAATTGGTTCTTTTGTTCCTTAGGCTCACTCAATTTAATGGCATCCATAACAATGCCATCGACCATTTGTTTTTACTGAATTATTCATAAAACGTTGTAAAAAAAAAAAAATAATAAAATAAAAAAAAATTAGGGGTCACCTGTGGTATAGTGGTTAGCGTTGCCACAAGTCCCTCGGGTAGGACATAAAATGGAGGTCCTGAGCCTGTTCGATGTCAGGTACTCGTTAAAGATCCATATCCTAATTATACCTGGATAGGCAAAATTTAGGACTCCCACTGTAGCATCGTCCGATTAGCCTTAGTGGCGGCATAAAGTGACGTTAAACATACATACGAAAAAAAAATACTTTTATATATGTGTGTGTGTACCCCTGTGTGTGTGTGTGTGTGTGTGTGTGTGTGTGTGTGTGTGTGTGTGTGTGTGTGTGTGTGTGTGTGTGTGTGTGTGTGTGTGTGTGTGTATTATTTATTATTTTTTACATTTATTTAATCAAGAATAAACATACCTTACATTTTATAAGTTTTTAAAAATTAATTTTTATGAAATTCTTGAAAAACCAATAATTTAGTGTGAATTTTTACATCTCTTTAGTGTCAAGTTCACAAAAACATACTTTAAAAAAAATTAAACTAGGTACTTTCACTACATCTTTAAAAATATTTTGTCTTCACATTTAAGATTGGTTTTATTATATAATAAGAAGGAATTATAAATTGTATACTTTTACATACTCCTCCCAATTTTATTCATGAGATTTTAATTATGACTAAAATTGGAAAAAGAAAAAAAGTGTTAAACGTGTAGTGCTAGTTAGGTTATATATGTGTGTGTGTACCCCTGTGTGTGTGTGTGTGTGTGTGTGTGTGTGTGTGTGTGTGTGTGTGTGTGTGTGTGTGTGTGTGTGTGTAAGTGTGTGTGTGTGTAAGTGTGTATGTGTGTGTGTGTATATTATTTATTATTTTTTACATTTATTTAATCAAGAATAAACATACCTTACATTTTATAAGTTTTTAAAAATTAATTTTTATGATATTCTTGAAAAACCAATAATTTAGTGTGAATTTTTACATCTCTTTAGTGTCAAGCTCACAAAAACATACTTTAAAAAAAATTAAACTAGGTACTTTCACTACATCTTTAAAAATATTTTTTCTTCACATTTAAGATTGGTTTTATTATATAATAAGAAGGAATTATAAATTGTATACTTTTACATACTCCTCCCAATTTTATTCATGAGATTTTAATTATGACTAAAATTGGAAAAAGAAAAAAAGTGTTAAACGTGTAGTGCTAGTTAGGTTTCGGACTGATTTTTCCAGAATTAGTTTACCCTCGGGATATCGTATTATGATTAAGTATATCCTCGTGGAACTATTACGAATCTGTCCACTCGCAAGACCGTTGGGTGGGAAGTTTAGTACAATTTTTTAGTTGTTGGATAAAATTAGCACTAATATTGGTGGGCTTGTTTCATGTTTTTTAATTGTATTTTATTTGAAAGACTAGTTCAAAGCGCATTATTGTAGTACGTTGTATAATTTTTTTTTTTTTTGTTTCTTTTATGGTATTCCTTTAATCCTTAATAATTCATCAAATTAAATGAAGAGCCATCCATCTTCAAGATTTTTCTAAAAAAAAAAGTTATGTAGAAAAGAACGCTTAATTAATCTGTGCGTTTGTTTGTTAATTTTTATTTTTGATTTGCTGAATTTAAAAATGTAAACGAAATATAGTCATTGAAACTGAAAAATATCCTTTCACTCTCTTTGAAACGATTCCATATTTTGTTAGCGTTCGCACAGGCCAACTAACATTGTATATATGTATAATAAAAAATATAAAAAAAATAATAAATAAAATAGACAGGGTGCGTGAGACTTTATATGCTTACAAATTCAGGACATGAAAAGGTCTCCATTTACGTCACCTCATCCTCTTTCGGGCGAAGCACTTTATATGGTGCTTTATTCTTCAAGATCTTAACTTGATCTCTCCTTCTGCCTCAGAGGTCCCATCTTTCACTACAACCCTGCTTAAAGGCATTGTACACAAAGCCATCTTTTCTCTTTTCCTCTTATAAGCACGTGTCTGTATTCACAATTTTAGTTTTTACTTAATAAACTAAATTTGATGATATCTTTTAGCGTCATTTTAATGAAAAAGGAATGTACAACTAGTATTTTAATGCCAGCGGAAAAAAGAAAAAAGTTTTTACTCAAATCATTTTCTAATTCTTTTCAAGAATCCATAAATTTTTATTTTATATTTAAGGGATGGATTTCTTTCACAATCTGCTTTAATAACTCATAGTATTGTTTATCATATGTGCAAAATCGGTTAATTTTGGAATCGGCCTTTCTTTAGTTACTGTATAGGTATGAATAATGTAATTTTATGTTTTTAAATTTCAATGTTTGGGGGCCAAAATATCCTTCAGACGTTTAAAATTAAAACAATGTAATTATTTTAAAATAACTAATCGCAGCCATTACCTCTAGAACTGCTTACTTAGGAGCCCCGAGGAGTACTTGGGAACGTACGTAGTCAATATTGAACTTTGAGATAGGTACGTGATATCAGAGGATCTGTAATAATCCAGCCATGTTTCTGATTTTATTTCTGAACAATCCTACAATCCTAGTTGTATAGTACAGTTTTAGTTAATGCAGCTAATGGTGGTTGTGACGGCGAAGAGGCTTTGTAAAGTTTGAATTAAAAGGCTACCGAGCGTGATAGTGGAACTGCTACAACTTTGGTCATTACCGGACAACTTGAGGCTAAACCGCTTTCGATAAACGTTGAGACCCTTCTCCCCATGAATCCCCTAGTAGTTCCTCCCCACAGATTATCTGTTAACAGTACATTTGGTTGACCATTAATATTTTAAGTAACCCCGAGGATTAATAATGTGATTGCAACAATATCGGGCGAACCCAAGTCCAGTAACATATATTAAAAATTATCAAAAACTTAAAGTAATATGCAGATTAGTGAAGGCCATATGAAAAGAATCAAAAGAAGATTCAAAGAAAAATTAACTACAACACTGCAGCACGAGAACTTAGCGATACAGCCTTGGCCAAAATTATTAGGAACCTACATATTTTCTTAAAAAAATTTAAAGAGGGAAGAAAGAACATCTACTATCATAACATAATTTATTCAAAGATAAAACAAAGTCAAATTAATATTAGGTCATCAAGCCATTGGCTTTTATCACCTCCTTTTTGGCATAGAATTCACAAGGTTTGAACAAACGTCTTTGTCTAATTTTTCCAACTCTTCTTTTAAATACAAAAATGAGTTGTATTTTTTTGTAGGGTTACGTTTACCAACTGCATTTTTAATTATGCACACCAACTAAATTTTTAATTTAGACCTTATATGGTCAATGGGATCATGTCTGGGGACTAAGGAGGCCAGTCAAGCACCTTACTGTTGTTTTTCGACCCATTCTCTACTTTTGTGAGAAACGTGGCATGGAGCATTATCCTGTTGAAAAACAATGTTTTTTCTGTCATCTAGTATAAATATTTTTTAAAATGAAGGCTTATAAATTTGATTTAACATGGAAATAGAGGTATCGCTAATCATTCTTGCTTCACATAAAAACATTTCTCCAACAGCTGTCCCCTACAGCCCCAAATCATTAATTATATTTCCTCCACCGTGTTTCACAGTATGGACAACACAATCTGGATAATAGGCTTCGTCTCCCCTTCTTCGTACGAAAACAGCACCAGGAGTTCCGAAAATCTTTACAAAATTCAATATCTTAATGAATTTTTAAAAAATAACTATATTCGTATATTCTACATTGATTATAAGAAATATTGGCAATTTTTAATTTGAATTTACATAAATTTATTTACCGTAAAGTTGCTTTCATCTAACCAAACCACTTTTGCCCAGTCATGAGCAGTCCAGTTTTTGGTGAAATTTTGCCCAGGTAAGCCTCTTCTTGAGATTGGATTCACTAAGCCAAGTTATTTTCTAGCCTTACAGCCTTACAGATCATTCTCTCCCAGTCTTCTTCTTTCTGTCCAGAAAGATTTCTGAGTTCCAGAAATTTCTGAGCAGAAATTTTAACAGAACACAACGTTTTCATCTCTTCAGCCAGCTGTTCGATGTTTTCTTGCGATTCTGAAGAGATCGCCTCACCAAAAACTAATCCTCACGTGTTCCTGTTATTTTATTTCTTCCTGTTCTAGGTAGAGAGGAAAATGCTTTATGCTTCCGATGTCGAAGAAGAGTATATTAAACAGCACAACGAGAGCACTTCATAGTTTTTGCTATCTCGAATTGGCTATACACTTCCGACGGGATAAAATGGTTTTTGACCGTTCGATCTCACTTAGGTCTTTTACTTTGACCATTTTCAATCATAAACAAAAAGAAAATTTAATTTTTTTATAATAAAATAAAACAAAACCTCAACTGCTACCAATAAGAGAGCTAACACTGTACTGGGAACTTTTGTTTATATTTTTTCTTTTTTTCTAGATTATTAATGAGGAGTTGGGAATTGAAAATAATCCATTTACGGGATCCATTTTTGTCAATACAACAAGTTTTGGGAGCAAAAGTGTATATAGAATTATTAAATAAAGTGAAATAGACAATTTTGCAAGGTGCCTAATACTTTTGGCCAAGGCTGTACACCTGAAAATGTGGCAATAGGCCTCGAAACGTTCGAAATATTAGTTGTTGTAATGAATTGACTAATATATAATTAAGAGGAAGATGTGAATTTCACTAATTTACAAAAAATTGGAACATCATAATTGCCGTTTTAAAAGCAAGTATCTTGGATGTACATCATTATAATTGTGGAAGGCTAAACTGGCATTAAAGCAGACTTCAGTAGAGCACCTAGGCACATAATAGTATTAATTAAGTAAATGAATTTGAGACCTATATATCGAATACAATTCAAAATATAAAATAAAATACAATACCTTAAAAAAATAATTTTGGATAATAGATGGTTTACCTATATTCATATATTCTTGTTGACTTATAGAGTAGGTACTGATAAATTGGATAATGGAACACTTATATGGGTTAACAAATATTTATTCAACAAAAATATAGAATTATCAATGCCAAACGAATTAATACAACTCAAATATCCGAGCAGGTTACAAAAACTATAACATTATAGCACACAAATCATATGGCTTGAGCTTCACAGTCTAGACACAGACTAAGACTCACTGGCCCAGTCACTCGCTCCTTATATATAGTCGTAGAAGGAACATTCAAGAAGGTTCGAGGTCTTTGTGGAAGGTCGTTGGTCTCCGTCGAAAAGATTTAGGCCCATCTACGTGCTCCAACGGTTTGTTCCGACCGATAGTTCGTTCTAACAAAAGGTTAGGGATTTTAAACCATATGTTTTATTTGACGATTTAAGGTTGAAATAATTTTATTGCGAGTTTTTTATTCCATTTCATTGGTTCTTTTCATTTTGATTTATTTTTTCTGAAGTTAGATGAAAAAAAATAGTTGAACAAGAAACAAGAAAATAGGTCAGTGCAGCAGGTTGTTTGCAAGTTGCGAATACTTGCTGGGAAACAATGGGGCGATACTGGTAATGGAACAGCTACTATTACCATCAACGCCATCAAAAGTCCATTAGCACCAAGTCCTTAATCAAGGTTTTGCATCAAAATCGCAGGAACTTACATTTCCTTGTTCCTAACCATAATAACTTATTCATACCTCTAACAATACATACCTGTAGATCGGTAACGATCTACTACAGACTTGCTGAAATTAATGAAAAAATATTTCGAAAATTCATTCCTAGGGGTATAGCCGCAATGATCTTTCATTGCCCAAGATTTTTGTAGGAATAAATCCTATTAAATAATAATAAAAGCTTAACGACCCCGAAGGTTCGATACTGATACAACTCGCTCGCTCCCTGCACACCGCTATCCACCGACCGTCATCCAGACCCTACTTCGAAAGATCTGCCTTAAAGCAATCCTCCCATCTCCGTTTCGGCCTACCCCTCGGACGTTTCCCATTCGGCACCGCGCTTATTAATCTTTTCGGAATCCTTTCACTACTAACTTTCGCAATTTTACACGCTTATATTATTGTATCGCTGATATTACGTCAATTATATATACCGGGTACAGTTCACTCAGTTCGGCGTAGTGTAAGCGTCTAAATTTTCTGGTTATTTCATCCCTCTTCGGGACAAATATTCTACGCAGTACTTTTATTTTCAAAAATCCTTAGCCATTGCTCATCCCTCAATGTTAGCTGCCATGTATCGCATCCGAAAAGGACCGTTGGAAGAATAATGGTTTTGTAAATCCTAATTCATATTTATTAAATGTTTTCCTATTTCCTGGCAGTTGTGGGATCTCGCGAACGTAGTCTTTTCATTGGATTAATATATATGAGGTCAGATACCATGGTTTTTATACAGTTATATTTTTTATAGCTACAGATGCGCTCATTTATATAAACCGATATCACTTATCAGAAGATAAGTGCCTGGTCTGAAATCAGTGTAGAACTCTTCTCAAAGATATTTACTTGACCATTAATCGAATAGGACGAGATGTGTTTGTCGTCGCTAATTTTTTTTAACCAAAACGTGTTATTATAAAACTACTGTAATTTGAATTCGTGTGAATGGGTTGGTAGCATTCGGAATTCACACTTTGTTAAGTTCCTAAACTGTGTTAGGACAGTTAAGAACTTAAATGAAGAACAAGATAAGGATTAAAAACTGTGCAATAGTCATTAACATGTTTTTCTAACGTGATGGCATTGAAAGATTAAACTAGAGCAGAGGAGCTGGAGTAATCTGCTGGTGATTTATTTTCCTCTGTCAGTTTTTTTCTTTTTTAAGTTTTTTCACGTTTTTAACGGAAACTTTTATCATTTATGCCAGTAGAGGGAGTGATGTCTGTCGCAGAGGGGCCACTTGTTCCCTGTCAAATAGATTCGCGCTTTCGCCTCTATTTGGAAATTTATTGCCGGTTCGGAGAGGGGGGTGTTGTTTTAGTTGGCACATGACCAAATTATCGGGCACATCCGCACAAAGCAACTTTACTGGCTTGTTATTCATTTATGAAGTCAGTGGGGGTGAATGCTGCCGTGTCCGTGTAATCCGATGAACACTGGGTAGTCAGTCCACTTCTATTGTGATAGTAATGTGTTACCAGTTAACAAAGAAGAAAGCAGAAATAAATGTAAGAAAGATTATATGTTCTATTTTCCCTGAAATGTTATAACGTTGGAGAATTAACAAATTAAACATTTCCTCTAAAACGAAGTTCAAATTTCATATAATTCACTATAAGAAGTTAAGTCATTAATACGACCAGGCCCACTTGGCTGAATTTCCTAGGAAATTTTAGCGGAGTTTTATTTTTTGGTGGATCCGATCTTCACTTAGATGATCTTCGCCTTTTTTGTAGATTTATGTGTAATTATAAAATAATTTAAATTTAATATCCTTTTTTTTTTTTTTTTTTTTTTTGTCCCTACACAATATGAAGTAGTTTACTTCAGCATTTTTAACCTTATAGTGTTTTTAAGAAGCTCTATTATTTTAAGAAGAATTTATTGTTACAGTTTTATTTCCGATTTATTTTATTGAAAGTAAGATAATAATAACCCCATAAGAGGTTAGAGAATGGGCTCATAAGAAGCAGTAGCGGATCCAGAAATTTTCTGAGGGGGCGCACTTTTTCATTTTTTTAAATTTTTATGTCATTAAGGACCTAAATTCAAATATTAGTGCTTAGTTACGCCGTAGATGCATATTAAATGTGTGATATGAATGATTAAATGTTTCTTCTTTTATGGCGTTACATTCCTCGAGAGGACCTAGCGTCATCTGCCACACCGTCAGCCCAGCGCAGCCTGGGTCTGCCAATCCGTCTTCGTCCATCAGCTGCTCTTCTAATATCTTTAGCGGGATTAGGTCCTCGGTCATTCTCGTAAGATCTCCCGCCCAGCGGAGTCGACCAATCTTGATAAAGGTTATAATATCTGCGTTCCCATAGAGCGCGGTCAGTTCGGCATTGGAACGCTGCCTCCACACACCATTTTCACAAATAGTACCATACACTCTGCGAAGCATTCGGCGCTCGAAGGACAGTAAAATCATCTCCTGGGCCATTGGGAGAGTCCAACATTCTGAGCCATAGATGAGCACGGGTCTTATGAGAGTTTTGTAGATGCGCAACTTGGTGGTTCTCGAAACATCTCTGTTCTGAAGATGCCTCTGCAGTACATAATAGCACCTATTTGCGGCTATAATTAGGCGTTGGATTTCCGGTTTAATGTCGTTGCTGGATTCCGAGGTAGATGAATTCTTCCACTCTCTCGAAATTGTGCTGCCCAATCGAGGTCCTACCATTTGGCTGCCTATCACCAACTGGATTCGCATGCATGTATTTGGTCTTTGATTCGTTTATGACTAGGCCCATTTTTGCAGCTTCTCTTTCAAGGTCGAGAAATGCATCCCTAATTGTTCCAAAAGCCCCTCCAATCAGGTCAATGTCGTCCGCAAAACCCAGGAGCATAGCCGTTCTATTGAATATGGTTCCCCCGACTTGAATTTTCGTTCTCCGTACTGCGCATTCTAACCCTAGAATGAATAGGAGGCACGCCAGGCAGTCCCCTTGCCTTAGTCCTTTTTGTGTGAAAAATCCTTGTGATGAATTCCCTTGGACTTTTACCCTGCATTTGACTGCCTTCATCGTCAATCGAACGAGCCTAATAAGCTTGGATGGGATCCACAGTTCGATCATTCCTTTATATAGCTCCTCTAGCGATATACTATCATAGGCTGCCTTGAAATCAAGGAAAAGATGGTGGGTGCTTATCCTGAACTCTCTTGCCTTCTCCAATAGGATTGTGAGAGAAAATATCTATATGAGAGTAGGTTGTGCATGCATTCCACCAGTTCTTCGCCTCCGTACTTAAACAGTTCGTTAGGCAGGTTATCCCGTCCTGGTGCCTTGTTTCTGTTCAAGCTCTCTATAGCGTGTCGGACTTCATCTTCATCTGGTGGCTCAAGCTCGTCTCCAAGTATCTGCAACCCATCGCTCTCTGGCCTTTCACTACCCCCTAGCAGTGCACTGAAATGGGTCTGCCATCTGTTCAGTATACTTTCGTTATCCATTAGTAGGGTTCCATACTGATCTCTACATGCATTGGTCTGGGGCTTAAATGGTTTCCCCATTGGTTGGTATTTTTTTTTTTTTTTTTTTTTTTTTTTGTGTAGGAACAGGTCTTTGTTTTGTCAGATACCTCGATGGGGGAATGGACGCTTATAAAGCTGTAATTGAAGAATTTGCCTCTTACACGTAGGTAACACAAACTAGGATTAATCGGTCTTTATCCAATTACGAGTTGCTCTTTTCTCTGATGGATTACAAATCCGGTGTCATATGAATGGTCGCGGTCGTTACAGCTGTAGAATATTGTGTGGTTTTCCTTATGAAACATGCCTTGACCGGTCCACCTCATCTCCTGGATATAATGACAGCAGCAATGTCTATCTTGTACAGGCCAAGTTGGGTAAGGAGCTGTTGCAGAGCTCCTGTTCTGTAGAGGGATAAAACGTTCCACGTGGCAATTTTGAGTTCCTTTAAACGATCGTTGTGTCGTTGGCGAAAGTTCCGTCCGGCTAATCTTTCTGCAGGTTTCGTGATTTGGAGTTTTAAGGGGAACAGGGTATTGGCCTACTACCCCCGAGTCAGGTGGAGGGGCTGCCTCCTCAGAGCCTCCTGACAGGCTCATGCCGGGTTTGCAGGCTCTAGCCTATCTCATCAGTCCCGAGCCGACCGAAGAGGCGTTTCCCGCCTACGGCACGCGGAGCCACGTGTCTAACCATTGTTGTCGCCTTCGTTTCCTCTCCCTAGGGGGCTGGCCATCATCGGGTGATTCCACTACTTGTCAGAGAAGCGGTCTCTGGCTAGCTCCAACCATCGGCAGGCAATGATTAAATGTTTGATGATACAATCCATTTTTCATTTATAGAGTTAAAAAAAATATTGCTATAAAGATTGCCCCTTTTGTACAGAAATAGTAATAATTGGTGGGTATCCTCACATCTCAGGGGGAGGGGGGGCGCCTGGATCCGCCACTGATAAGAAGCATTGTGCCAAAAATATGTACCCGAGCTTTCTCGGTACTATTCAAATGTCCACTATATCAGTAACACGAACACGCGAAGCATTTTTTTTATAAGATTTCTTTTGTTATTTAATAATAAAAGAATACAACACAATAAGGGACAGTTCATAAGTTTGTTTTAAGTGATAAAAAAAAAAAATTAACAGTATGACATTAATTTATTGTTTTATCTGTTATTTATTTGAAAATCTTTTTTTGGGTGGTAAACTTGGAAATTCAATATAGTTCTATTTTCAAATATTATCTTTGGAAACAAAGTAAAAATACAGAAGAAGATAAATTTTAATGTAGTTTTTATGACCTTGAGGGTACATTTCATTTTAAATAAATATATTTAAGTAAATCTGAATAAATATATTCCATTTCCACCTACTTTATTTATTTAACTTTGCATAATGCAAATATGGCTTATCGGACGAAGATTGTGATAGGACATCCATGTTACGTTCCCTCCGAAGGAAGCCATAACCAAGGATTGTTTCCCTAATTAAAAAATGGATTGCTTGTAGAAGGCAGTTATGCTAACCTTTGATACTTTGGTTTGAAGAGATGTTTTAACTGCATTCCGATGAATTGTATCCATCCTCAAATGGTAAATTAGTACCATGAGGTTCTAGTGACAAGAAATTTGTCAATCCCAATTTGTGTCTAGACAAATTTTCTAATTTTCTTAGCGCTTGTTAAATCGCAAATTAGACGCTTAGTTTGATTATAGGTCTAATGCGCAATTTCCAACTGAGGCAATGTACCTGATTATTGCAGTGCAGTCAGAATTCCAGATGTCTGCCATTAAAATCGTCAAAATGAATGTCACTTCAGAAATGAGACAATCCTCACGTAAAGTACATTAGAAAACTTCGGTTTTCCGAATGAATGCAGCTTGTGTGGCTTCCTAGGTTTAGGTTTTAAGCAGTGATTATTTATATACATATGATCTTGTGTGATTATTATGATTTTATGATATCGCCTTTTTTTTGTGTGTGTGTGGGTGTGTGTGTGTGTGTGTGTGTGTGTGTGTGTGTGTGTGTGTGTGTGTGTGTTTGTTTGTGTTACTTACTTCTCAAACTTTCTTTTCTTTTTTTTCTATACACCATATATTTTTTTAATACTTTAGCAATTCAAATATTTTTAGCTATTACAGCACCTAATTATACCTCCTTCATCAGTGCCACTTTTTCCATTCATCTTTGCGTCTATTCCTGTAAATATGAATAAAAATCATCAACATCCCTAATATCACAAATCAATACAGACGACTCCGTTTAATTGGGTCATCGGATAATTGGGACCACCGCTTAATTGAGCCATTTTTAATAAAACGGAATCAAATATAGGTAAAATATCACCGCTTTATTGGGACAAACCATCGGCCAAATGCGCCGAAACAGAATGTAAAAGTTATAATAAGAAGCAGTGTGTCGATCGATTAATCTAAGAATCTGAGACCACGCCTATTCTCTACCAGGAGTGAGAAATTACATCGAAAAGTTGAAGCTTTTTGAAATGAGGAAAGTCCTTTAGACCATAAAAAAGTGCGCAATTTATTTGGCTCGTAAATCTACAACTAAAGTGTGACAATGCACACTCGATTCTCTCCTGTTAAGATTGACATAAAAACATGTTCTGATTCATTTCTCATTTCAAAATGTTGTCTTTGTAAATATAATTTATATTATACCTACATAAATAGTTGTTTTAATTTATTCATTTCGTATGATTTGTCATATTATGACTCACCTAGTTAATAAACATACATTGTATAATTTAATTAAGTGTATTTTTTTTACCCGATCATTAAATTAATTAAAGAGAATAATAGCCTAAATGCACCCATTAACTTGGTTTTCCCAAATACATGCCCAGTTCTTGGCATCAATTACGAAACCTGTAAGGAATCCCAGTAATTAAGCACATTTAAGCATTTTTTATTTCCAGTGGATTGATAATCTCCGCTTTATTGGATCCTCCGCCTAATTGGCACAAAACAAATTTTCCCTTTATGGGCCAATAAAACGGAGTCGACTGTATTCCATATTTAATGTGTTGAACAGGTGCTTTAAGCATCGATTATCTGATCTTTTCGATTTCTAACAGATTATGGAAGCGCCATCTCATAATTTCGCAGGACTCCGATGATTCTCCTTCCGATGGAGGAGCATTTCACCTCCTCACCGTTGTTTTTCAAACTTTTTTTTTTTAAACTTTCCTCATTCAATGTTTGTGTATATGAATTCTTATAATAATTCTCAATATAGATTTCTTTCTCTCTATTTCCCTCCAATCGTAGGATAAGTTCAATTCGATTAGATAGCATGAAATATTCAAATACAAAACTAAACAGTTTCATTGATTTTGAATTTCTGTTAGTTTTTGTATGATAAACATTACTGAAACAATTAAAGAACGTTTAATGTGTATAGATAATGGGAAAATAAGAGCTTAGACTCTAAGCTCTGCTGCTCACAATTTTTTTTTTTATCCTTAGAGATATAATCAGTATTTATTTTCTCAAGTATCGATAATATTAAATCTATTTAACCTTGGGACAAGCCTCTATGAAGGGAACATCGTTAAATGGCTGTAGGAGATTTAAATATCCTTGTATATTGCGCAACCATGACTCATCAGCGTGATGGGAAAAAATAAAAAACAATAATAATGAGGAAGGCAGTGGCTGGAGAGTTGCAAAAGTGGGACACCAAGGTCGCCCAACCTGTTTTACTGTTACCTCTCAACCGAATGGAGGCTAGCCAAGATACCATCCCGTCTTTACTAGATTACTATTAGTATTATTATTAATATTGCTATTATATCAACGAAAAGAATTATGAATATAATACGAAGTAAGGATGTGCGAATTCATTTTTCTTGATACGCTTATATCTCAATGAACGCTCGTTCTATGTAACCAAAAGTTAGAAGCAAGTTTAATATATTTCGGTAATAATTGGTCCAGGACGAATTCAATAAAATTCCCATTAACACTTAGAATTTATAGGAGGAAAGAGACAGAACGAAGGGATTAGGGTGATATAGAGTGTAAGAGTGATATGTTTGGTTTTATCATGTACATATATAAATTTTACTGTTGGTATTTCTAAGTCATTATGTAAATCCCTCTTAGCATGGTTATGGTTTTGGAGAAAGAAGAATGGAAAAAAAACTTCGCTTCTCTTTTTTGACCGCCCTGGGCGATTACAATAGAACAATTAGATATGTTTACACGGTTGTTCTTTTATCATTCTTTGAATGAAATTTTTTTAGTCCAGGTGAAGCGAGAGTTTTTTTGTACCGTCATGTGAGTTATAATTTAAGTTGATGAGTTGAAATAAAGGATTATAACAACAATAATTCTGTATCTGCTATACTGATCCTGTGCAGCATAATCTTTTTAATGATTTATAAATTGTTATCGTGTCTCTGAATTGGTTGGTTATTCACTTTACTAACAAACCACTTGATCCACTTTTAATGATCGAGGGTGGATTTAACTCGTTAAATGGTTTATCCAGGTCTCTCAGGACTAGAGCAGAGAGTTAGGCAAATAGATTTATCCAAGTACAAAGCTGGAGTTGAGGACGGTTGATCTTGCCACTCACCCGTGTCATGCTTTGAGTCCCCGGAGTTCTTCAAGTTCCAATTCCAAGTGATGTTTCCCTCCCTTTGTAGCCAGGGCCTCCGGATTCCGATTCCATGCATTCTCGCGCTTAACTCTGGTGGAAAATATTCGTGTTCATATTGTATCCCTTTTAACCATAATCTATTGTTTTTTATATTTTTCAAATATTATACTTATTATCTCTAATCAACATATTTATGTTATTTATGAGTGTTCTATGTCATCCATCATCATGTAAGGTAATTCTATTCGAAATTAACTTTTTTGAAAAAGAAAAACAGTAAGGATCATTAGGATATGTTAACATCACTCTTGATATTAACAGAGTTAAACAAAAAAAAAAAATGAAAAACGGATTAAAATGCCTTTTTGATAACTTCAAAATAAAATTAATTTTATCAAACCATACTATGAAAGGAAAAAAAAATAAACGAACAAAGTGTGAGAAAATTAAAATAATTAGTTAATTATGACTGAAATAAATCATTATTTACATATAATGATTAAAACGTTAGAAGTTTATTTCTCACTCCTTACAATAACGTCATATCTAAAGAAAAAACATGAATCTGAAGTTCACCCGTAGTTAATTGATCCCAATCAGTCTTGTACTTGGACATTGTATTTTAGAATTATAGTTAGTTCTAGAGTTATTTTAGTTATTTTATTCGTAGTTATTTTGGAATCTGTACATTTATTAATATTCATCAGTAATACTGGCTTGATTATGAAAACAATAATAATATAATAATAATAATAATGCTTTATTATTATAAAAAAGAAAATACAAAATTTTATCCAAAGCATTTACGGCTTGGGACGTACCCGTCAGCCGGTATGAATATTATGAAAACAATATAGCCGAAACATCGCCTTGATATAATGGTTACTTTATTGAATGAACCTCAAGAACCGTATAAAAGCATTTAATAATAACATTCAAGAAAAAAAAAGAATATACATTTTATTTTTAAGGGAAAAGATTTGCCTCTGCCGGGAGTCTAGCCCGAATCTCCCCAGTTCTCTTCATTGACATCTCTTCTCATTTCATGTCTCTTCATTGATGCCCTTCTCCCGATCTCGCGTATTTTTGCGAATTTATACGGTGCGGACTATTTGTCCAAGTATGAGTAGTAGGATATATTGACATTTCGTCTAATTTTATATTAAAATAGTTATTTTCACCTGTGCAACCACTTTTTATAACATTCATAACACGAAGCTGACTCGCATCCACCTGCTTATTGGACTTCACCGGCCAACTTGCCAAACATGTGATAATTATCCTCTTACAGTGGAACACCTTTTCGAATGTCACAAATACTTGAAGGAACGCCGCGACCTTAACATCATAACATCATATCCCTAAAAAGCAAACAATCGTATAGAAGAAACCCTATGATACCTCAAGAGCACAAAATTAATGCCATACATTTAAAATCAGTCGTCGCTAATGGCCTGAACAGTCGAAGCGACATTAAACCTCAAATAAAAAAAAATTATGGTCTGGGTTATTCGCTTGTTTGTTAAGTTGATTGCAGATCTGTCCAGGTGATGTGAAAGTTCTTTGTACGGTCAGGTGAGTTACAGTTTAAGTTTTTGAGTTGAAATAAATGATTAAAACAAAAATTATGTGTCTGCTATACTGATCCTTTGTTGCAGAATTTGTTTTAGGACTGTTAAATTTTTATCGTGTCTCAATTCGTTGGTTATTGGTTACCCACACGAAAATAATTTATACATATCCACAGGAAAATTAATATATATTTTTTATATTTTGTACTTTTATCGGTTCCATCTAAAACTGATATATTGAAGATGTAACATCTATTTTTTATAATAAATAAAAATATAATGACTATGATACACATTAGATCCAAACGTGATTATAATTGAAAAGGTGATCTAATCGTTAATAAATACTGATTAAAAACTAAAGCATGGAACAACCTTGTTTATATTATTGAAGCCTTCAAAATATTTTGCATTTTCTTTTGAAATAAATTTGGATACAAGCATTATGATCTGATCTAAAAATTAACTTATTGTTGATTGGTTTAAAAATTCAGGAGGACCCTTTCAGGCTGCTACAACGGCTACCTTGGTAGATCTCAACAGGACACCATCCTCTTTGCACTCCTCTACGACAATCTACCAGACCTTTGTATAAAAAAGCGACCACTACGTAATCTATCACGAGACACTACCAGACTCGTGTCCAGTACTGACTCCTGTTTCCTACCCTACTCTCCTTTTGAAAAAAATATTTTTTAGTGTAATTTTACCACTCACTTCTTTTTTGTTTTTTCCTATTAGTCGACTAAGAGCAGTAAATATGCCCTTCTGCTTTTTCCTAAAATTTCTATGGTTCTGTTTCTTTCTAGTCCTTTCATATTAAGTATGTACATTCAATTTACCTTTAATACCTAAAATTATTATTGGTATAATAAAATTCTAAACTAGATCCTGTGTATTTCTCCTGAGAATCCTTTCACGAACAAGTCCCTGTAATATTCCATGTTCTCCATGACGACTTCTATACCTGATTGAATCGTTTACAGATTTATTTTTATGTGCACTTTTAAAGAGTGCACTTCCTATTGTTTGTTAGCCATATTCGTAAGAGGTTGTAAAAACGTATTTCTTTTTTAGGAATGTATTTAAGAACTTTCTTTATGCGTTAAATATAGGGACATTGATTTCATTCGTCTTGTGACTTAGCAAGTGAGCAAATTTAAAATGTACCATTTCAACAATAGAAAGCACTACAACAGTAGAACCAAATGGCGCCAATATATAAAATATTTGGACATGTACACTTTCAAGATGCAACGATTCAATAGTTATTTAGCATTTTAGTCTTTAAAACGTTTGGGTTCTATAGTAAAATTCTTTCTGTGGAAGTAGCATTGTAATTAATAGATTTCCTTTTATAAATTCTAATGATGATTTATGCTATATTATTTCCGTGTTCATATGGCAAAACGTTGTTTCAATTTTTTACCAACTTTACGAATCGACAATTTGCCAGCATATTATTGATCAATTAAAATAAACTACATACCTATCTTGTTTCATCAAAAATTGGGATAAGATATGACTTATGACATTTCATCTAAACATTATTGAATTAATGATTGAGACAGCGGAAGAAGGACTCTTGAATATGGACAAACTCCCTTTTTAAGAAAGGAATTTTATATCATTTTCCATCTCTGGACAGATTTATTAAGTGTAGGTACAAAGTTTAGTAATGTGACTTTAGGTATTTTCACTTTTTGTCACCAATGTTTTAAACTATATATACTCTCAGACAGCGGTTTTCAAACTCTTTTGTACTACACTCCCCTGTTGAAATGAAAGCCTCCCCATCCCCCCTTAGAAGTTAAATTTTATTGGCATAAGATTAAAAAACAAGTATTAAATTGAAAACCTTGTTATAATTATATAAACTTTATGGTTGATTCAAATAATCTACAACGTAAATTTAGTTAAAATAATTTATATACTGAAATTCTTACAAAGTGAGATTTTTTTTTAATTTCGACCCCGCTGACTTGTTCTTATGCCCCAGAATTTGGGAACCACTATCTAAGTTAACTTACAAAAGTATCCATATTTTAAGAGACGAAAAATTGATCTAAAAAGTTACGCAGTATGAAACAATTTAGATTTTAAAAAATTAACATCCGCGAAATTGAAGAGAAATGCTAATTTTCTTCCAACTAATCTGGTATACAACTAAATTTTTTCAACTATTAACCCTCATCAAAGTAAATAAAATTCCAACTGTCTATTGTACTTTTTTTTTAACTTTATTTAATTAATCCACACCTGTCTCGATCAATACAGACAATCAGCGGACTGTCTGTAATAGTGATAAAATAAAGGCTTGTCAGGCATGAAGAAAAGCAAATACCCAGCGGTATCTCTTTCGTGGCATATTTCAATATGAAGGAAATTCACAGAAGGTCTCTCATTCATGACATTTTCAATGTTGCCAGGCATACTGTCATAGAGTAGAGGTCATTCTTATTATTAGTGGATCATGAAATCATTTATAGTTAGTATGCTACAGTTGGCATTTGCAAGTCAGTATGAAGTGTTAAAAACATATTGAAGTGCATATGTAAAAAGTTGTCTCTGTATGTCTTTTTCGAAGATTCAAAAATTTGCGAAACCTAAGACCAAATAGGTACAAGTAAGTACCAATGTGAGTTTGGGTAGCGAGATACTTTACATATGGTAATGCACCATAATACTTATAATAAAATAATAATACCCATTATATAAATATAACATAATACCATAGCAAAATACCTCTTTAGGGTATAGCAAATATGCGTTGCCCCTGCAGCAAATGATTGGGAACCCGAATATAGGCATTTCAAAACCCAGAGCCAGTGGACTTTTAATAATACTCGGCATTAATCCTCCACCCTCTCCCCTGGCCCGGGAAAACCACGTATAGCCTGGATGGAGAGGAACAAAAAAAAAGTAGCAAGATTCTGTCTTAATTATAATATTAATTTTTATCCTGGCCAGTAGTGTGTATAACAGTTTGTTTAATTCGCCTGTCCAACAGGATGTTCTAACCAGCTTAAATCAAACTAACACCTTCTACTATATATTATTTTGTAATGTTCCATGTCATGCACTGTTATTGCAGCTTAATTTGGCAGTCGTCCGTTTATAATATTTTTTATGAAGTAATCATTGTTTTGATCAGAGGCTATGTTTTAAACAAATAATTTTTTTCAATAATTACGAGAATTCTATTTTTTTATAAAGTGGATGTTAGCATAGAATTAATCTAAATAGTTATTCTCAATATTTTGATCAGCTCATACAATACACTACATGATTTTGTTATAAAATTAAAAGTTTATAACTATTAACTTCCATCATAAGATAGAAATAAATCCAATTTCTTTTATCAGATAATCCAGCGCGAGTGGGCAAGACATGGCGCGATATTGGAAATAGATACTGTCCCGGCTCAGAGACAGGCACGGGATAAGGATGGCAATTACTTATCCGATAGATTCTCTTTCTATTTCCTCTGAGGATTTTCCCTTACTATCGGTTCCAATAGTTGCCACTTAGCGTCCTATTGCCGCGGTAAGGATATTGCAGGCTCAGAACAATATCCATCGCTTCCTTGAAGTACATTATCACACCACACTTTGTTTTTATAAACCTACAATAAGTAGTTGCTTAATATTAGCGGAATAGTATTTATTTTTGTATTTGATCAAAGGAGGAAAAAACATACATTTCGTCATGACACATCTATAACTAGAATTGTCCATTTAAACTGCCACTGCTAGTTTTTTAACATATTAGAGGAAGTGGTAATAATATTGAACCTTAGCTCTATTATGAAGCTCAATGATATTAATAGCAATTTTTTTATTTATTATTTAACACTCCCAAACCTTGTCCAGGGACCGTTAGGCCCTCGGTTTAATCGAGTTTTTTATTCGTTAATTCATCGAAAAGAAGAGAAAATGTAAATGCAAAAGTAGAAATGGAACATCGATAGAAAAGAATTTATGATTTTCTAAATATGCGAATATGAAAAACAATTTTAAGGTAATTCATCCTGTTCTATAGTATGAGTTGGTGGGTGAGTATGAGTTTTAAAAATAACCATTTTACTTGCGCTATAAAATTTGTGTTGAGATTTATGGCTACAAAGTTTTTAGTTGTTATAATGCTTATTGTGATGAAAAAAAAACTGTAGAATACCATTAAAAATATGATCATTATATCTTTATTTACCTTCTTTACATTTATAATTTAGTTCGTTTATTTGAAAACATCAAGAATGGGTTGTTGCTTTAAAATAACTCGAAATGTTTGTTTAATATTAATTGCTATTTACCAACCTCTAGCAACAGTTTTTTTATTTTAACAACTGCTGAGAGAAACTGTAAAAATATTCTGATGAATTCCGCATCAGTTTTGCCGGGTCATTTTTGTAGCCAGAGCCACGGTTAATAGATATATCTATACATCTATTAACCGTGGCCTAGAGCTTATGAATGTTGATTGGGGGGAGGGGGAGGGATCTTTTAATTTCAAAGCACACGATATTGCGTAGCCATTTGGAAAGTAAACGATCCCCCCCCTCTCTAACTAATATTCACAAGCTTATCCATTCTTCCCACACTATCTACACAAATGACCCAACATAACTGACATGTGTGTGTTTGTAGTTATATATTCATACTCAAATACATTTTTTTATTGAACTATTTCAAGTGATAAGAGTGTGTGGTATAGCAATAGCGCATCTCTTTTGTGATCATTTTCCGCATCATCTTCCGCAAAGTCACCATATCGATTACTTATTAATTAATTAGCTTGATTGGAGTTTTCAATTAAGATAACAGTGTGATTGCTTCGCGAATATTGGAATCCACAACAAGGTAAATCACTTAGGAGTTCGGGTAATTCCACAATCTCCTCTAATTGCCCAACAGGTTGCAGCGCAATTATCGATGATAGCACTCCAGTGGTAAGTTCGATGTTAAAATTGCTTCTGTTGGTTGCAACTATTTATGATCTATTAACACGAAATGAAGTTTTAATACTGTTTGGTTTTTACACAACTCGAAATAGAAAATTCAATCGAAACTCAGGTTGGTATTTTGTTAACTTTGAATACCCAATGCTCTTATACCGGTATTCATTGTGACATGATTTTCACATTATCATAGGTTGAAGGTATTTTAAGACTCTTTTGTTTATACTTCAATTGCTACTATCTAATGAAAATTAATAAGAATGAATGTATAATGACAAGTAATATAATAGTAATTATCATGATATGTATTGCATTTAAATATCGGTCATCATAAAACATGACACGGGCGTTCTCTGTAAGTTTACTGGCATTTTCTTAGCGGTGATCAGTTGCACTTCTCAGGTGGAAGAGCTTGATGAAATTTAGTTAAGACGGGTAATTTTGATAGTATTTTTCTTTTTCTTTATTTTATTATAATTAATCATATATGAGTGCATCTCGACTGGTACGATACAAAAACCTGTAAGTGTTATTGCAAGTTCAAAACATTAATTAATAAATTAAAATTATTTGCTAAGTTTTCATTTTCTAAATTAGAAATTTCGTTATACTTGATACTTAAGGCTTAGATATCAAGACCAATGACTGAATATTAACATTTGATTTTTTTAACTTTACCTAGCCAAAGTATTCATAGGTACTTTAAGGCAAAGCTTGCAAGAGCTACTTTGAAAGTCTGGTAAGGGTGAAACCGTCCCTCACTGAAGGGAGTTCAATATTTTAGGAAGCTACTTTTCGATTCACAGCTAGCTGTTTTTTTCATTTTATTACCTTTTAGAGATGATAAGAAATTATTGCTGTTTGTTAAATTTTTTATGATTTCCATTACTATGGATAAAAGTGTCTGTAAAGTTGCTGGAGGTCAATTTCTTTTCCCCAATATCAATTAAAATTATTTTGTAAACCAATGAGAGGGGCTCTTAACTTTTTTTTTTTTTTTGTTTACATGTCATTTCTATATCTATATTTATTATGGTGAGCATTTTAGTCGAAGAATTTAAATTTTAGCTAAGCATTTCTTTCATTTGAATCCATTGGTAATCGAATGATCTTAACAAAGAATTCGATGGGCTATATAGTGTTTATTTGTCAGACCCTTGGGTACATGAAAAGGGCATTACCGGCTTTGTTTCTCTGTAGAGGAGAACATTGGGACCCACTCCCGTGTTTGGATATTCCGGAACGTAATTTCTTAATTTAAATGCTGAATTGTGTTTATTACTAATTATGCTGGTAATTTTTTATCATGATTGGTATATTTTATTAATTAGCATTTTCCATTATGCTAATAACAGTGCAAAAAATCGAAAGTCCGAACTTTAGTTGTAGAATACTCGTGATTCTTAGTGTTAATTGGAAAACTCACAAAAACAAAAACTAAAATAAAAAATTAAAAAAAATAAATACAGGATGATGTTGGAACGTAAAAATATAAAAGTTTATATTACAAATATACAATTTCAAATATATCCACATTGTAAAGTTGAATTTGCAGGGCACAACTTTTAAAGTTTAAACAGTAGCTATAAAATCATGAAAACCTGATCTAGCGTTGATATTTCGTTAAAAATACAACAATAGTTCAAACAACCTATCCAGATCTTACCAAAAATGAGATATTCAAAATTGCCCACCGGCCGATTACAACAGATTTAATTGCATATTAAGATAACTACATTGCAAATAAACGCCTGACTTATATACTTATTCACTACGAAGAAACCACCTCCATGCTGATAACACTCTGTCTGGGTTCAAGCTATCTGCAGCTCGCTCCTTAACATGCGGGAAAGTGGAGTTCCATGCACTCCACGGAACACTGACTACGAACAAATACAGGAAACGGAAACAGAAGCCATTAGCCTTGCATCTCTGTTCTATTTGGATTTCTAAACTAATTGGAAATGGGTAAAAGCTGATAAATTTATTATATTGCAAGTAATGATCAGTACCGTTTAGTTTTCCGACTATTCTAAACAGAAATTCCCTGGACATTTCATAATTCCTACGGAATTCAAGACTTTTTTTTTGGGGGGGGGGTGGTTATGCTGGAATAAAACGAAAAAAGCGAACATTCAGTAAACTTATTTGTTTATAAAAATAATTGAGAATTTATTAAATTCATAAACTTAAATAATTTTATACTAGAAATTTCGTAAAAATGAGATGTATAATTTTATACCACAAAATTTTTTTCTCGACATTTTCGGCGATTGGTCCTGTATATAATGATCATTTGTTTTAAATTCATACAGAGTTATAATCAAATTTTACAAAGATGTGCACAGCCATTTTGATATCTAACTTCTCCTGGAATCAGGTGGTATATAATGTTATTCTTTCCTGTAGGCGTAAAACTGGGATGTTTTAAAATTGTATTGCAAGAACTAGAACGTTCTCAGCATACTTAGGACTTTGTTTATATATTTTTTCTTTTCTACTTAATTTCTTTTGCTAAAATTTGCATATTCTTTTTTTTATTAGTAAAATTTACAATTTACCACAATAATGTATTCTTGATCATATAACACTTCTTGAAATATATCATTGTTCACATTTCAAAGGAAATAAGGAAAAAAAGTTACGGTTGTATGTTAGTGGTTGCACATTTAAATAAACCTGAACAGTCAAATCACCTTTAAAATTGTTATGTTTTATATGTGTGCTTATATGTGTACATAAGGTACCTCAAATCAAGGAACAATAACATTTGAAAAACCTTTTTATAACACAAATTCATTATTTCTTTTCAATACGTAAATCATACTCAGATGAAGATGAATATCTTGGAGGCTAGTCTGCGTACAATAATTAAAAAGAAGTTTTTATTGAGGATATGTTGTATGGAACATAGAAAATCGATTATAAGAAAAATTTTAATTTAAGTTTTTGTTTTATATTCTTCTGATTCTTTTATTTAAATATTCATTCATTCAAATATAAAATTTAGTACATAAAATATACCTCTACCTTTTATTAACGTATTTAAATTTTTGTTTCTAACTTAAGCTCACATTTTAATGAATGTAGACATTTTTGTTAATCATAAAAGTATCCTCTAACTGTTAGACATTAACTCTGATTCAGCTCTTGGTTTATCCCTCATCACCAATCATCTAATCTTCTTAAAAAACAATAGCAACAAAAAATTAAATATAAAAAATTATTACTACATTAAGAGGTCGACTAAAGAACAAATAATGGGAGAGGAGGTCCCTTAAGGATTTAATTTCTATTTATTATTTGGTTTATTTTATATAAAACGGTTTTTTCTTTTTAATAATAAAATAAACATTTGTCAGCAGTATAATTATTTTTAATTTTATATTTAACACAGAAATAATAATTATTTTGAATAAGAGTAGCCTGCTTGATTTTACAGTATTTATTTTTTTTTTTTAACATTCTTTAAGAACTATGCCTATAATTATTTTTTTTTCTTCAAAAATTATATATTCTAAATTATTCTTAACAGGACGTTCTTATATTTATATTACCATTGATTCTGAATAATATATTTTTTTTTAAATATCATACATTAAATTTCTGTTTTTGTATTCCTTAATTGCCTTATTAGAAGTATAATGTTGACATCTGTTTCACTTTCTCCAGACGATTAACACCTGTCAGAACACCATTGTGCTAAATGCACCGCTACCTAGCGGAAGATAGTGACACTTCACTTATCTCATGAGTTCACAGTTAAGATACGAGATAGCGCTTGCTGCCAGTCTATTCTCTTATCTTCCTATAAAATGGGTATTTTGCTAAGAGGGATTTTCTAAACTATGTTGGCTAATTTATTGATTTTTGAAGTGTTAATAACTTTTTTTATATCTACATTTAGAATAGCTTTTCTCTATTTCAGAAGAGGTGTTACAATAAAAAATACCTAGAAAAAAAGTTAATAATTTTGAAGAAAAAAAAAAAATGTATTCTTTAAAAAATCTAATACTTGAAATAATTTAATTTTGAAGGCTAGAAGTGAATACTGATTTTTCTTTTTAATGTTTTTATATTTTTGAGTATTGCTCGTAGTTGTTAATAACAAAAATTATTGCAAATTAATTTTGTTTAATTGTCAAATGTGGTTTTTACATATTTATATTTATATCTTCTCATTTACCTTTACAAAGAAGCAATGTATGGTTATAATTCTGATGTGTTGCTTGTTGAATAGCTTATGGTAATTTGAATAGTAGTAATGACTAATAATTTAAAGACCTCATGGATTTCAAAGATTTCTATATTTTATTATTTTTATCTTTATTGTTATTGAAAATATTACAGATATTATTTTCAAGTAGTTTCAATGCTGCTTCACTTAATCAATGCACTTCAGTGGCGGATCCAGAAATTTTCTGAGGGGGCGAACTTTTTTTTTAACATTTCCAGAGTAGTGAAGGCCCTAATTTAAAATGCATATTAGTATATAATGACGTTATAAATTACTGTAAATGTTTAAACACAATTCATTTTCAATTAGTGGACTTGAAAAATGATTAAATATAGCTCATTTCATATAGAAATAGTAATACTTTATGAGTGTTCTCACCTCTCAGGGGGGAGGGGGGGGGGCGCCCCCGCGCCCCTCCCCTGGATCCGCTACTGATGCACTTAGCACTGAAGTTTACATAAAAATTAAACAAAGGTTTTTAAGTGATTGAAAATAATAAAAATAAGTTCTCAATTAATGATTAACAATAATAAAATATTGTAACATTGTAAAAAACAAAAGATGATATAAGACTATGATAAAGTAGAAAATGTAATGCATAGCTGCCGATCATGGAAATATGATGATTATTTGAATAGATGATTTATGATAGCATTAGGAAGACAATGTTAGTTTAGACTCCCATTACTCAGATATATTTCAACTTCGACAGTGCTATAATTTTGTGCTTCAATATTTCTAGTTTCCTAATGTTCTCTAAGGTTCCTTCCACTCAGGCCCATTTGTCATGTTTTCTCATATTCATTGCAGTTATATTGAAAAGGTAAACTATTATTTATCATGAAGAATTCCTCTATTTAGAAGTTGTTCTTATTTAACAATTTATAAACCTTACATTTTAATTATATTTTATTGCAAAGGATTAACTTAATATTAAAAATATGTTACTTAAAACTAGAAAGAAACAAAAAACATTAAGAATTCAGAAACAAATTTAAAAATTCCAAATTACATAATATTTTCCAGAGTGCAGAGGTAAGTCTTGAAATATGCTTAATTTTATGTCATAATTCTAAATAAATACAATAATGCCAGAAATGTCACTTAAGAAATAAATAAAGTGGTACTCCTCCCCATTGGCACTCATCCATTCTTATGGATTTACACTGAAATTAAAATCAGAATTATTTCTGTATAGCATACCAGTATTGTGTACATACACCCATAAATTAATAAAACTTTCCGTGCAAATCCTTCTGGGTGCATATACTACAGCGAACAAACGAATATACTGTGAGAGCAGAGAAGGCAGATGGTCTGCATGAATAATGGAGCCTTTTGATTTACGCAAAGCTGTTTGAACTATGCTTCTGCAATTACTAATGTTTACCTTCAAGCGGCACTGTACATATAGCAATGTTTGGTTCTATAAAGGCATTCAGTACATAACTGAGATAGGATCTGAAAGAGGATTGCATTCATCAATGTAACCATTAAGCAAGACTAGTGAAATACAACAGATAATATTTTACATCCCATAAAAATAAAAAATAATTATCAATAGACGACAGGGATGTCCCAGAGGGAGGTGGCAGCCGCCCCCTCTAGAAAATATGAAGGAGAAAAGCTACACATTAAATAAATTTGTATTCATTTAATATACTGTAATATAATTAAGTATTACATCAGAACATATTTTGATTGTTAAATACGGTTTAATAAATTTTATTTGAACAATTAATTGAGTTTTACATAGTAAAAATTGTCATAAATGTACCAGCCTGCCACCCCCTGTTAGGAGAAAAATTTACCTACCCACCTCCCCCTAGATGAAACCCTTCCTACGCCCTTGGTCAGGGGTTAGGTATTTTATTGATAGTTGAATAATGTTTAAATACAACTTAAACAAAAAATCAACTATTAATTTTCTGTTAATACCCATAAAATTAATGATGTTATTTAATCATTAATTGTTTGTTAAACAATTTATTTATAATTTTTAAACTAATTAATTAAAAGATAAAAGATTCAACGACGACCGGGAATCGAACCCTCTACATATGCAGGGGACCTGCTTTTATCATCTAATTAATTAGTTTAAACAATATAAAATTATTTTTATTTTTAAAAACACAGATTTATTTTATATTTTAAGCTGGCACAGTAAATAATTTTCTAATGGGTCTTTCCGTAGGCTAATAGGATAAACTCAAAAAACTCCTATTGGGCGGAAATTAAAATTGTTTCAATAAACAAGAAAATCTAATTCCCTATTTACTGCCTTCGTTCAAAAGGGTCGGTTGGTTAATGACTTTTAATTAAAAGACGCATTAAATCAGTGACAAGAAATATTTAAAAAAAGAAAAATCATTTATTTTTGTAATTTAAACATCCATAAACCTTGTTTTGTTTTTTTATTTATCGAATGACAACTATAAATTTAACTTTTTTTTTTGTTCCTTCGTAGGCAAGAGATACGGTCCTACTATATAAAATCAATTAAGGGTAAATATAACTGATATTAAAAAAAAAGAAGTGGAAATTTAAATGAGATGCTTCTTGGAGATGCGATTAAAATTATTATGCGATTTCATTACTTACAGTAATGGAATCCCATATATTGTTTGTTTCAGCCGATGATTGGGCTTAAGAAGTCCGCCTTCGTCTAGATTAATACCTTGTCAGTTTGAAAGAGAATTCCTAACTGCTCAAAACTGTTACAAAAAGGAATACCTAATTAAATGATTTTTAGCGATACCGTTGATTTCTATAAGATTATGTACAATCCATAGGTACTTAAACATAATTTCATATGAAACATCGAAATGATTGCATTAATTATTCTCCAGTGTCCAATCTTATATTTTTTCTCATTAAAACTGTTTTTCTCCAACCAAAGGACAAGAAACAAAATTCTTTATTATTTTAAGTCTTATCGGGTATTAAAAATGCTGTATTATTTAAAATTGATTAAGGTATATCTACAACCTTATACACATACTATAGTCAGCGTTGCAACGTCCTGTTATTTCTAAAATGAATGACCTAAGCAAGGAATGTGCCCCATTGTTGTACTCAGGACACAATTACTATGACCGGATCTGATGATTGAATGGTATTACGGGAAGCCACGTGCTGAAGCGACATTTTAAATTATCTGTAATCTAAAACCTAAATAAACCTCTTCAAATAACCTAAAACCTCTTAAAAACCAATCTGACCATTCGCCCTTCATTTCAGGAATATTTTGGAATTTTTATATTCATGATTTGCCGAAATGTTCGATGAAACGGTGGGAAAATTGTTTTTAATAAACATATTATGATTGAACGCATTGTGGAATATGCTGAAATAAAAGGACAAAAGCTTAGGGAACCTCCAACCAATGACCGCCATCCAAACCGAATTTCGATATATCTGCCTTAACGTAATCCTCCCACCTCCTTCTCGGCCTACCCATCGGAAGTATTCCATTTGGCCCCGGGCTTATTAATCTTTTTGGAAATCTTTCACTGCTAAATTTCGCAATTTTATTCGTTATCAAATCCGTTTTTATTCGACTCGCTGCAATCACATGAATTATATTTTCCGGGTACAGTTCACTCACTTCGGAGTTTTTTTAAATGTCCAAATTCTCCGTTTAATTCGTCCCTCTTCGTCCCAAATATTCTACGCACTATTTTATTTTCAAAAACCCTAAGCCCTTGCTCATCGGCTTGCTTTGGCCCTTTCTTAGCGGCCACGTTTCACATCCTTAAAGAACCAAAAGAAGAATAATAGTTTTATAAATCCTAATTTTTAAATGTTTGGACAGAAGGCGAGATGGCTAGTAATTTCGATACGGAAACGTAGATTTTTTTTATTAAAAAAAATCTTAGCTCATAAGAAATGGTGTCGGTTCTATTTGTTTTACTACAGCATTAATTTTAATGTCTTAAATAAGAATTGAATTAAAATTCTTTTTCGTTTATAAAATAAAAAAAGCTAACGGCGTACTCTGGACGATGCTTTCGAAGTACTCCAAGCTTGAAGTTAGTTGGAAATTTATTTTAGAGTATAGATAAAAATAGATAGAATATTTCTTTTTTGAAATTTATAAATAGCACTTCATTTTGTTTAAGGGGCATTATAATTCCGCCAATTAATTTCTTGTTCGATATTTGAAATTATAGAAGATATTGTAGCGGATCGGAGAGCCGAACCTGGGAAAGAATTACCGCAGCGCGCCGGTGAGTGAAACTGCTTATTACTCCGTTCATTCGTAGGACTTTAAAAGAAATTCATCAGTTAATTTTATTTTGTTATTTAGGAGTCAGAAGAGACTATTATTTTTTATATTTATTTCAAATAAGTGTTATTTTTTTGTTTCTTCTATTTCCAGAAGCTTTTATGTAATAATTTTTATTTTTATCAAATTATATACATATACAAAAAATTACTGAGCACGCTTTATTGGGACCCTTCTTTCCTCAGACAAGCTCCCAATAATATCTTTGTACCCCGGAGGTAAACACCATTTTTTACTGACGTTAATTCAATAATGTGGATTTAAATAACATGATGAATACTTAGTTTAATGAACTTTTTCACTTTGTTATTGACATAGATTATTAATTTGAAGTATTCATCATGATGCTATTTGAACTGGAAATTAATTTTTGACGGCACTATATTGTTCTTTAATCTGATGTATGTGTACTAAGTTGTTTTTCGGAAGATCAACACTATTATGTTCAAATTATAAAGTGTTGAGATATCAAATCCTCCTTCTTTTTTTGTAACACGTATATAAAAAAACCAAGTCAAATCTTAACCTAAGTTTCGGGATTTCTTCCATCTTCAGGGTTTTCTTTATCTCTTGTCGCCTATCTATTTCTTTCTTTTTTGTAGTCAGTTTTCTAATTTATATTATTAAATATAATATCATGTTTTTCGTTTTTTATTTATTTCAAATTTTCAACAATTAGAAGAAACTGCCGAACTACAGTATAAGTAGCAGTTATTACTCTTACATAGGCGACATATTCTTACGCTTATAATGAAATTCCTAGAGTTTTTAGATTACTACTTAGGGTTTTTAATTATATAAATTGATTGATTCAATTAATTTTGATTAAATCAAGTTGAACTTTTAGACTGGGATCGAAAAAAAACAGACAGATTCAATCTCTTGTCATTTATACTCTATTGTATATTTACAATTAAAAAACAACAAACCGTTATTAATCAAAATAATAAGAATCAATATAGGAACGTTTTTGTAAAAAATTTGATTGAGAATTTTTGATATCTTTTTCTATACTAAATACTTTAGGGATACGGACAGATTTATTTATTCATTTTCACACGTAATTTCTGTTTTGCCTTAGGTCCCGGCTAGTTTTTGAAGCAAATATCCGAGTTGTGCTCATATTTCCCCCCTCTACGCTTGTGACAAATGGCGATGTTTATCCAGACTTTCACTAATATACAAACACACGTGCTATACTCGGATCTGAAATACTAGCCACACGAAAAATAAACTTTGATGTCAAGGGGAATAACTAACGCAGTGTGTCAGAACTTTTATCCTTACTCCTACTCTCCTGTTGGAGTTGTGCACTGCCGTGTTGTCTGCTTCGCCCACTATCTCAATGATTCAGAAGACCTTCGACTTCAGCCCTCAGATGGCTGCTTTAAGTCAAGATACCTGTGAATGCCGTCGCAAAAGACTCTCAACTCAATTTCGCAGGTGGAAAAATTCTTTATTGCAGTCAGTTAAAGCTGCTAAGAACTGCTAATCGTTTCAAGAAAAAAAAAATGTTTATAGTAGGTTTATGCTTTATAGTTAGATTCACATAGGAAGGGTAAGATTTGCCACCTTCAAAAAAAAAAAAAAAAAAATAAATAAATATCTAATTCAGTCAGAGTTTACTCCATATCATCAAGACTGAAAACGTACATTATTAATTGCACACGCACATCGACAACTAGGATGAGACAGTAAATAACTTCTAAGCAGTTTCGAGTATACAGGAAGTTATTGGAGTTTAATTTTTTTTCTTTAAAGTTTCTTACTGTTGTGTTTTTTTGTCCTCTTGAATAAGCTATACGATCACTAGTTAGTTATTTGCCGATGTTTCAGTGACTTCAAGCTTTGTTATTTGGAAGCACCTGTTTAGTGGCGGATCTACAGTGATGGGAATGGGAAAATGTTTCCTCCCAAAATAATCGTTAAGAAAACATTATTAATGTGACAAATATATACTTATACTAGTACAAATGATCATGAATGACTATAAGTCATCGTACATTCGATGTGAGAAACTAAAAATTTGCTTACGTAAAAATTACGTTCCTTAATGTTCACTTAATTATTGTTTGTAAATTTTGTTTTAAAAATGACTTTTTACTAAAACAGTGGGCTTCCTAAAATTCATATTCTATAGCCACACTCCAGGATTTCCTATCCAAGGCTTGCACATTCCTCTCGAAGATTAGGTAATGTTTCTTCCACTTCATTATTGCAGATTTTCTAGTTCTATCTCGTCTTCTTATTCTACAATTTACCATAAATTTAAATCTTTTTTTAATTTCACGACAGGATTCTCATCAGAATTTTCTTATCTACATCAGTTTCTTTCTCTCATTGTTTTAGTTTTCTCTGCGGAAAAATCGCCATTCGTCGCCATTACTCCGATTACAGCAGAGTTGGGCAAATTGTAATCAGAATAATGATTCATGAATATGAATAATTGGTAATCATAAAATAAATTAAAAATGAATAACCATTATTCATAATCAGTACGGAGTATTTTTAATGATTATTGAGTGTTTATGGTATTCATCAACTGAACAAATGAATAACTGGTATTTAGTTATTCATTATTCATTTCAAATGAATACCATAAACACTCAATAATCATTAAAAATACTCCGTATTGATTATGAATAATGGTTATTCATTTTTCATTTGTTTTATGATTACCAATTATTCATATTCACAAATCATTATTCTGATTTGCCCAACTCTGGATTATAGGAGGTTTTTTTTCCATGTTTTTGGTTTATAATTCGTATCTATATAAAAGTTTTAAGTTATTGTAACAAGTTTATATCATTACACCCTACATTACAATTAAGGTTCTAGGAATGTTTTAGCCATTAACATAATAAAATAATAAATTTAACATTTATTAACAATTCAAGCTTGTAAGATGAGACAGACGGTATCCCGATAGGCCCTACTATGGAAGCCATTACAATACAATAGCGGTCTTCCTACGTAGCCATTGTTAAACTTGATTAGTTTATGTTACCTTTTCATCTTCCTATAATGACACATTAAAAACCCATATCCAGCATCAATTAAAAAATATAATTGCCTTTAAACAGCGTTTATGAAAAATCAGTTCAATGCACTGGCTAAATTTTTTTCGTACTTTTTTCAACTCCATCCCCAGTATATTTTCAAAATTTTCAGAACTATGCTAAGTTGGGTATTCTGAGATCTGTGAACTGAAAAAAAAAATAATAACTTTGAAATTAATATAAAAATATAAAATTTTTTTTTTTTTTTGTAACTATGTGTTCTTGAAGCTTCACAAATACATATAACCTAAAGCTCATTACAATCCCTCATTTGGTATAATATTACGTTTTCGAGAATAAGTTGCGTCAAGATTTGAGATACGAGAGAAAGATTTGAAATACGAAGGTGCCTTTTGAGTAGCTTAACTATGTTTTCAATATTATATTCTTACTATAATTACTCTCGTTGTATATTAAAATGTTGTGCTTATTTTTTTAAAATTTATTTGTGTACATTGTGCTACAATGCTAGAAGTAAATTTAAGGTAAAGTCATTGTAAAATTAGATGCTTTCTAAAAGGACAAAATAAATTGTTTTTTAAATAATCACTGCATAAATTAGACTAAGATAAATAAATTATATAAAGACGTAGTAATCCAGTAGGTTTACATTAATACATGCAGATATTTTCTTTCTTTTTCTCACTATTATATGTCCAACTTTAAATCGAGAACATATTAGACTAATCACGCCATCTTCCGAAGGAATCTCCGTGAAGATGCTAGTATCCTCCTTTTTTTTAATGAGATGACCTGATACTTCGAGCGTCTCTGCTACGTCATAATGTCGCCATAAGAGATATTTCTCGTGATATTGAATATCAAGAGCCTTGAATATTTCTCAGATTAAAGGGCAGTCGACCGTTGCCCCAAATGTGTCTGCCAGAGCGAGAATCTGTTTTATCTATGCTGTGAGGCCAAGCGAGTGCTTATCCGACGGCAAACTCCCGAAGGTATATAGATAGTCTCCTCTGCACTTTGGAGACCTTAAAACATATAAGTTATTTCTACTCTAGTTACTATCTTACAGTATTTGATCCTTCTCTAAAGATTATAACTTTAACAAATAGTCTTGATAACAAATATGGTTATTCTTATTTTTGTTACATTGCTAGCTTATTGTACATTTAGTAGAATAGTTCAGTTCTAAGCCGTTACCACCAATCTCTATCTATGTATGTACTCCTATCTACGATTCCATATCAACCGCTCTCCACCAATACACTATCCTCCCAATGTCATTTCAAACTATCCTGCGAACGCCTAACCAGTCTGCAAGCTGCTTCGATTATATGGATCTCTTGAACAAAAATCTATTGACTAAGGAATTTTTTAGTAAATGCTGTGTTGATTACGAATATACCTTCAAGTTAAAAAAAAGCTCGTCACAGTTAGATTTTAGGGAAAATTGAGAAACAGCATCGGTTAGCTGATAAAAAACTTCTGTTTTAAAGCCGAAAAATGAAGCGTTCACAACGAGTAAGCAATTTTTTGTTTTGGCGGTTTCCCGAGCCGGCAGCTTCCCCCCTCCCCCCCCCCTCCAACATTCCACCTACCGGTAGCTCCGATTCTACTAAATCTCCTTAACATCAGTCAACATATTATATTAAATCAATACCAAGATAATGATCACAGAATTGATTTTAAAGGCTCGCGGGCAAGACCGCGACGGGGATTGCTAGTCAAATATAAATGAGAACAGTACCTAATTTGAATTGTATGTCATAATTTCAGTCGCTGTTTAAATATTTTTCAATTAATTGCACTTAAAACTAATAACGGGCGTAATAATCTTGAAATTTATCGCCCTAAAACCCCTACTACTACTACAACTACTACTAAATCTAATATTTTCTAGGTACATGAGTGTATAAATTAATTTCATTAGTGTGACTATTAGAATTAGTCGGATGCAGGTAAGAATTAAAATATCACGTTTCAATTGAAAACAAATTTTCAAAATTAAATTAAACCGCAGGCTTCCAAAGATGATCGTTACACATCATTTGTATTCTCGTTTGGCTTGCTCGCAAATCATCAGAAAACGGAAAGGATTTATCTGGGGTGTATTTGAAATATTCGGTCTTGAACTTAATTGCATATCGAGTGAGTAATACCAATCTTTAACCCAAAATATTCGAAAATAATATAACCTTTCACACCAAATTTCGCCATTTTTAAATACCATACCTACTGGACTGACAAGAGCAAGTAAGAGGTCATAATTATTGAATTTTATCTCTCTCTCTCTCTCTCTATATATATATATATAAAATAGTTATCACCTCTCTAAAATTCAATTGCATATTCATATTTCAATATAAAAAGGGCTTAATTTAATCCAACAACTTTAAAGTTGTGCAAACGTCTAACGTTTTGATAAATAATTATCGATTAAACTTTATTTAGGAATTTTGAATTCCAATTAAGGAAAATGGGTCACCCGTTGTGTAGTGGTTAGCATAACAGCTTACAATAATAGCAGTTATAAACCCTAGCTATCCACTCCTTCGGATGGAACGTAAGACTGTGCGATGTCAGGTACCCGTTAAAGCTGACTATCCTAATAAAAACTGGATTGGCAAAATGTATGACTCCCACAGTAGCATCGTTCGATTGGCGTCATAGTTATGTTAAACAAAACAAACAAGAAAAAGAAACAGTATGCTGAAAAATGGCACTGGCTTTAAAAATCCTATTAACTAGTTAGCTTTATAATGGAATTTTAAGAAACTTGATTACTCTTAATCATTGATTACAGTAAAATATATATCTTTTTCCAATCAAAAATGTATTATAATAACGTTTGAAATCCATTTCTCCATACGAGAGTCAATATTCTTGAATTGGAGATATTACCTACCTATTCCATAACCTTTGTCTAATATTAGCGCACTTACAGTTCGTTTTTTTTTTGGAATTCTAATTTTAGTTTTTATTAAGAAGGTTAATCCAGAAACGAGAAGGTTGGTGAGCATTATTGCCATCTTACTATTATTTATTTTTATTTTTGTTCTATATTATTTATTGATTCATGTGTATTTATTTATGTAACTTTTAAAATTGACACTTGACATACCTTTATGTCATGTTCATATCTATTTTAACCATATCTTTATTAATTTAATGGTACTTTAATTTTTATTGTTTACATACTGTATAAGAAAAACTAAAATCAAGTGTACATTGTGCAGGTGATGAGTATGGACGCAACAGTCCGAAACGTCCACCAAATTTAAAGAATGTAAAAAATATATATTGAAAATATATATTATTGAGACTGTAATAGGATACCAGTGTTTCATTATTACGTTTTTATTAATTTTCATGGACCTAAATTAGGCATGTCTTTTTCAAAGACATTCTTACACTTGGATATACATATTTAAGAGATTAAGATTTATTTTTTCATGCTTAAAATTCAATATTAATGGAAGCAAGTAAACAGAACAAGAGAGGAAGAGACGTGATGCAAACTGTATGCTAATGTTGGGTAGATACAGTAGCCAAGCTAAGCTCATGCCTACACAAGAGCAAAAAACAAATGACCTGCGGGCTTGTTTTTTGTTTATTTACGCCCACACTTTATGGGATGTTATAAAAAAGAAGACAAAAGGAAAAAAACTTTACCTACTATATTTTCTTTGCCAATTATGTTTTGTTTGTTTCTCTCTCTTTTTTTTCCTTTTTTTAAATTCCACCCCTCGATAAAAATATAAACTAATTCAAATAATTTAAAATTCTACATAGTTAAAATTACATGAACAATTTTCTGTTTAAATTTTGTTAGACGTCAGTATCGATTTTGGTTCACTATTTTCAATGTTTTAACGGCAGGCTTACCTGAACACAAAAAGGCCTGGCTACGGTTGCTTATGATGCCACACTACTCAGAACCCAAAAAAATCCAGGTTCGTTTCTCCAAAAACATCTCGACGATATTTCTGCTCGGGCTAAATGGTAGAGTAAAAATGAAATCAATAACTAAAGTGTTCATTGTCTTAAATCTTGATCGCCGATTGTGATCCGGTTTAGTTAGTCTATTTTAATCATATTCCAATTTCTAATATTCAGGCACCCATGTACTATTTTTGGAAATCCACCTGTAGTTGTCAAAAGTCGGAAATGAAATACCGACATCAGACGGAATGAAAGCAAGTAAACAAACAATTTCTGTTATTATCAAGATTAATTGAGAAACTTCAAATTATCTTTAAACAACACACCAACAGTATTCGAAGTACTAATTAGACCTTTAAGGATACACGAGGCAGAATTGTAGGTCTCTACAAAGCCCTGAAATATCCGAAAAATTCCATCTTTTCTGACAAAAGTAATGAGGAAAATACTCAAGTTCCATGTGACAAATGTCTTACTACTTAATTACCTTAACATTTATCAGTCATCGATACGCATTAGTACAAAAATGTTCCTCTAAAACTGACTTTCAACACGAAACCTCTAGCAATAACACTTAGATCCACGACAGATCCATACTCTCTCTGACCGATTCTGAGTTCAAAGTCTCTTAGTAACTTTAAATGAATAAGATCTGAAATTTTCTAAATAAAAATATACCTATGTACATTGCTTTTTATCCTTAGTTGATAACAAATGCATGAAGATAAAATCTATGGCCAGTGGATATTATAAGGTAAGTTGAAAAGTAGTTCTTATATTTGGATCATTCCAGAATCGTGCATACTATGAAGAAGATGATAACTAAGCTTCATGAAGATCACGTAAACATTTAAGCTGTGAGTTATAGACGTCTTCGTAGTACGCAGAACACTTCTAAAATTATGCCAGAATATCTACATAAATCTATGTCCATAGTGTGTATAAACATAAATCTATGTCCAACATACATGCTTACGCAAGATTTACGACTAACTATGTTTTAAGAGTTACTAGTAGGTATGTACATACATCACATTGTGTAAGGTGTGTTTTCAATTGTTCGGATTATGCAACTTGTATTTTATTTATAGAGACTTTATTTAGGTCTTAATTTATTCCTTTATGTATCAATTTTAATTTTAAATTCTAAATCCTTTTCAACATTAAACTTCCGAGGAATGTGAAAAGAATGATTTTGAAAATTATTTATGATGGACTCTTAGCAATTAAGAATCGATTCCGAGTTGCGTAAGATATAAAAAAATTAAACATTTTCTTAAATCGATAAATGCATTTCCGGCATATCAGCATAACATTTCTTAAGTAGTAACGATAAAAGATGTAAAATTTATTGCACAGAGCATGCACTTTAGCATTTCTAAATATTCAATTACGAAGGCCTGTCCAATGAAATTATTTTCCGTAGGTATTTAGTTCTGCAAGTCTTTCTGAATCCTGGATTAATGGAAGATAGTTACCGCAATAATGAGGGAAGTGTTAATCAAGCAAACTAGATCCGTTATGATGCGCTCTCATTTGCGAGGCATGGGAGTATGGTTACTGTTCTTCATGTGAAGCGAATTAATTGCTTAAATGATCTTTTCATTTTATTTAAACTTTATATTAATCTAATCTTAATTTGTGGGTGACCACCATTTTTAAATTATTTTAAATAATTTATTTTTTGAAGAGAAAAGATTTGGCTCCGCCGGGAGTCGAACCCGGGTCTGCCGCGTGACTTGCGCGAATGCTAACCACTGCACCACAGAGCTCGGCCCCAGGCAGAGCCAATCCTTCCTCTTCACTGATACCTACTAAATTGACGTATGTCAATAAATACCAGAAATTGGACAAAATTTGTCCACCTCCCGCTACCACTCGCAAAATTTGCGAGATAGGGGGAGTAGGTCTCAGTGAAGAGGAAGGATTGGCTCTGCCTGGGGCCTAGCTCTGTGGTGCAGTGGTTAGCATCCGCTCATGTCACGCGGCAGACCCGGGTTCGACTCCCGGCTGAGCCAAATCTTTTCTCTTCAAAAAATAAATTATTTATATTTAGACTTCAAATAGAAAAATAGTTCATCATTCGACTTTAAATAGAAAGTTTAAATGACGAATATCAAGAAGATGTGCATATAACTATTCATGAATAGTTGTATTTGTGTCACAATTTGCATATTAAAACAATATGAGAGCAAGAGACCAAAGACGGTTTTCAAGTAGTGCATCAATAATGACCTTTCTTTGTTTAATTCATAATTAATTTTATTTCTTTATTCAATCGGCCAACTTCTAATATCTTATTTCTTTGAGATTATTATTTCACATGGGGTGGTGAAATGTACCCCTGTAATTCGGATTAATAAAATGGGTACCTCACTTATTTAATAATTAAAAACCTTAGTTATTGACAGGTATCCTTTAAGACCATGGGATTTGAAAAATAAAATAAAATCAATTAAAACCAATAGACAAATTAAGAAAACAAACCTTACAAAGTAAACAAGTTAAACTACTATGATAGAAGAAAAGTTCATTTTTTTTTTTCTTCCTCTTGTTTCCAGTCCATCGAATACCTCCGTCTTTTGGCATTCGTCGAATTCAGTTCTGACAGAACTCAGTCAACCGTCAACTTGTCATTCGGATGTTAAAGAACCGGCAAGTGTAAAATATACAACAGTTTGTTGTTTATTTTTATTGGTTTAACGGTGAAGAATAGTCTTGCTCATCCAAGGGTAAAGAAGAACTTGATGCCGGTGATAGATGATGCAAAGCTAAACACTCAGATCATTGAACGTGTTTCTATTCATACATGTATGTTTGTAGTTCGTATTTATATTAGAAAATAATTTAATCAAATTTTATTTCTTCGTTTATAATTTATGTTACTAATCATCCCTTTTTCAATATTCTCTCCATCTTTCAATAAAATTATCTGCATTTTATAAATTAGTTGAGAAAAACAAACTATGTTTTTATTGTCAAATATTGAAAACCCTGTTTTTGTTTTTTTTTATTGAAAAGTGCTCGATGTGGTTCTTTACACGGTGTATATTTCAAATTTATGAAAACTTGATTTTACTTAACCCAAAATCCCGAATTATATATAATTATCACTAAGGACAAAGCATTCCAAAAACGTTCAATAAAAACAATTTGAGCACTATTATATTTTGGACTATAAACTAAGTTGCTGAAGAATTTTTTATTTAGTTACAGTTATTCATTATCAACTGGTATTTTAACCTACAAAATACATATGAGCTTAATTTCACCTTTCAAACCGGGGCATCCTGGTTGGAATATGGATTTGATATTGTCAGCTTTTTCAGACAATTTTTTCTATTTAATTATATAGCAAAAATTATCTTTTTATCCTAATTCATCTAATTGGACGAGCTAATAACAAAACTAAGTGTGTGTAAAGTATTGTGACTTTTGTTACTCTGGTGGGAATATACTAAACTGAAGAATCCTTGAATGTGCAACCCCCTAATCACTAAAGTGAGAATGCTTAAACCCGGTAAAAACTAAGCATTCTTTCCCTACCTATAACATAAACTTTGAACTAAAACATTTCTCTAGAACAAATACAGTCCTTGCAATGTGTGATTCCCTTCCAGAAACTGGGAGGACACGTGTTCAATATTAACGTCATTATACAGCTGGAATAACACTCTGCACTGAAAGCGGACACTTCAAAACGTCTGAGGAGCAGAACTTTAAGAGAGCCTCTACGTTAGTCACATTTGAATCTCAGATGTGTTTTTCTCACATTAAAATATTTTAACCTTAATTCGGACCATGAAAATTATTCAATATTGGTGTACGTTTCTCTATTGTTAGGCCGTTAACTGCCTTCTGCCGTTCTGAAAAACCTTCAAATTTAAATTAACCCCCACTTGCTTCTCCTGGTCTCCTATATTTCATTATGGTTTTGTTTAATAGCTTTTCATCTCTGCATTTTTTTATTTTTATTTTTTTTTTTCAATTTCACTTACCTATGTATACCTACATGAGGTGTATTAAGAGAAACTATTACGATTGTGAAATATTTTGACTTATGGTTTTCAACGGAAATACACGAAATGGTTTGTGTGCGTGAACAGATTACTCAGAAAAGGTTTGTCGTACGAAACTGAAATTAGGTATTTGAGGTTGGTATATGTAGCCATATGACAGCATGGGGGCTCTTCATAATCAAATAAAAGAGAAAAATATTTTAATTTTAACCAAAACGAAAATTTATATTAGTAGTAAAAATATTTAGTTTATTCAGTCGGAAAATGTATACAATGGCCGAAAAATAAGGCACAAATATATTTTATAGATAAAAAAAAAATAAGTATTTTCCAACAAGCACTTAAAAAACGTTGACAACTCGTTCTCATGCGCATTACGCCTTTAATAATGGCCCATTGTTAACAAGCAAGGCGTAATGCGCATGCGAGAAGTTGTCTACGTGTTTTAAGTGCTTGTTGGAGCATACCTATAAACGGAAACCATTTGTTTCCATGGTAACTAAATCAAGTTTTCATATCAAATAAATAGAAAAACAAAATTAGACGCCTTGTTATATTATGTTTTGCATTGTTACATTGTCAAAAATAAAAACTATTTGATTAATTATTTAGTGAGTAAAAGCGCAGAAAAGCACATATAGCTAAAAGCCGGTTTTTTTAAAAACATATGGTACAATATAATCCTTAATAATTATATTTTAGTTTAAAACTTTAGTTCGTTAAGAGATTTCTGAATAAAATATACGGTGGTTTTTATAAAGTGGTTTCTGATATGGAGATTTAAAAGAAATAATACTTTATTTTGTTAATATACTTTCAGCAGATTATTTAACAGAAACTATTGATTTCCGTGGTAGAAATTGCAATTGATTCAAAACTTAAAGAAATACTGTCACAGCAAGTAGGGTGGTAAGTAAAATTTGTTTAATGCGCGCTCCGCACCAGATTTTTTTTTTTTTTTTAATTATCTACCAAACAATCCTCCAAAGCAATCTCATCCTTTTATATTTATTCAAATATCTGTTCTATGGTGGATTATTTTTACAAGATTACTTTATCCATATCTTTGGTGGTTTTCTTACTCCTTTTCATATCTGGATACTCCTAACTCTTTCTCTAAATTTTTCTTTTCTTCTCGTCGGATAATGCTATCCTTAACCTGATTAAGTGTAATCACTTCCAGAAGCTCGCACTCCGACTTTTAAAATGCTTATTGTCGGCTCGGTATTTTTTCCCTGAGGACTATAAAGGAATGGTGGGGATGAAGTAACTGTAACGCATAGCCACCTGTTGACAGTTCATTCTCAGCCACCGTCCATGTAGTATCGTAGAGCTAGTAGACAGGTACCGTAAATATATATTTATAATAAGTATATTTTCGATAGATTATTAACGCCTTAAGGTGTAGATAAGAATTATTTCCCTTAGTAAAAAAAAAATCTGTGTACTCGTAACTCACTATCACAATCGTAATCACTATTCAAATTGTCAAACAGTATATGTAAGTAAATAGATAAATATGCATTTAATACACAAATAAATATTTAATCGCAGTGTTTATATGAAACAGCATCATATTTAAAATATATATCTCTTTACATACGTCTGATTTACAAGTTTATTTCAACTTATTTTATTATCTCTTTCACTCAATTTATTTACTTTACTAAAGTATATCTATGTTACTTTTTTATGAAATTTTTAGCAAAAATGAGATTTTCGGTGCTTCTGAATCTTTTTTAAGATATTTGTTTTTTAATAAAACTAATTGTAACTTCACTTTCATCTCTGTCAATTAAATTATTACTGATATTTAAATTTTATTCAAATTATATTAGTTTGTTCCTGTAACAGTATTTTATCTGTATTTCAACATTATATAATAACAAATTTTATATAAAATCAAAAGTAATTATTGTTTTATTTGAAAAATTGCATATATTAAACAAATGCCATATTTATCTTAGAAATAAGGATAGAATTGACGTTATTTCATTATAGACGAAAAATTTGTTGAACAAGTGCTAAAAAATTGTTCAACTTGTTATTATTCAAATTAAAAGTTAAAATCTTGTAAAATCAAATTAGCGATTTATTTATTATAAAATTAATGAGAGTTATTAAATTAAAGTATAATTCAATTTATCTATATTTATAAAATTACTTACGCTAAATATCTTCTGTAATCTGATATTCGTAATATTTGGACTTAAGTTCGCCTGGTTCCGATGTACAGATATTATTATTATTAATTAAAAAGTATTTCATTTTAAAGATTACAAAACATAGATTTAAAATACTGCTTTTATATTTTTATTATTTTATTCGGTATCCTTGAAAAAATTATATTTTTTAATTATATTTCTATAGCAGTATTTGCATAGTAAAATACAATACCTGCTCCGTATTTAGCATTTTGTTTAATCAGTTTTCTAATTACAAACTGCATTTTAAGAATAATTTTATGCTAAATAATTTATTATATTGACTTTTTTCCTTAATTCATTCCATTTTTAGTCTGATCCCTTTTACAAGGTACTTAAGTACCTTTAAGGGTTTGATATTGCTATTATTAATTGAGAAAAAAAATTATTTCGGGGACTCTATGAGTCAATTTAAATCCAGTTTTATCTGTATGTATTATATTATATTATACTATAAATATATATAATACCTATATTTTATATATATATATATATATATATATATATATATATATATATATATATATATATATATATAGCATGACTAAAACTGAAGAAGTTTAAAAATGTTATCATTCTAAGAGCATAGAACTTTTACATTATTAATTATTTTCATAGATACAGTTAAGTCGAATAACTTTTACTTGAAACGTTCCTAATTGATCAAATATATGGAATTCATTCAGTTTTAACGGAATTTCTTACGGATTTTCATTGTTCTCACGCGCGTGGCGTGTAAGCATTAACGAAACTGAAGCTCACACAATGCACGTAAACCATTTAATACTTACAAGGCTTCTAAATTGTCCATGTATGTAACTCACGGCAGTTAAGTGGGATGGCTCTCCCAAATATACAATGGATCTTAACACACCCAAATTGTCCTTGAAGTTGCTATTTATTGTCTGCTTAACCAAAGCCGATCGTCTTACTTTTTTATTCTAGAGTAAAATAAATAACAAATGTATTATATATTAATAAAGTTTATTTTTCACTATATTATATATCTTCAACAAACTTACAATAAAATAAAGCTAAATTAATCATATTATCTTGTCAGACTGCTTTGATTTATTTGTAATAATGAAACACTGGTATCCCATTAAAGTCTCAATAATATATATTTTCTATATATATTTTTTACATTCCTTAAATTTGGTGGACGTTTCGGACTGTCGTGTCCATACTCATCACCTGCATAATGTACACCTTTATATGTTTTACTTACCTTTATGTCATGTTCATATCTATTTTATCTATATCTTTATATTTTAATGGTACTTTAATTTTTATGGTTTACATACTGTATGAGAAAAAACTAAAATCAATTGTACATTATGCAGGTGATGAGTATGGACACGACAGTCCGAAACGTCCACTAAATTTAAGGAATGTAAAAAATATATATTGAAAATATATATTAATTGAGACTGTAATGGGATACCAGTGTTTCATTATTACAAGCTAAATTAATCTGTACATTGAAACTTAATTTCTAGTTCTACTTTCATAAATTGTGTGAAACCAGCAGCGGTCCCAGAAATTCATAAAATTCGCGGGGAGGTGGATTGTTCGGTGGAAAAAAGCACGTAAATAGCGCAAAAAAAAATCGCAAAAATACTATTAATTATTAATCAATTTGCATAAATATTGATATAGGAAAAAGCTTGTAAAAAAATTTCGGAGGTGGGAAGTCGACTCCCAATAAAGCCCCACCTGGGACCTCTTTCCCTGTGCGAAACAGGGTTATATCGTTCCCTTAGGTACATTTTAACGTAATAGGTGTTCTTCAACGTATTCGATAAGGTATGTATTCTTTTAAATATAAGGTCCCCAATTCAAAAGCCTATAGAAATTCGTAAAAATCTCTATAATCGTGCATTATACAACCCTCTTCACAGCGATTAATATGAATTTTTGAGACCCTCCTCAAATCCTTAAAGTAAATTTTTTTAAAAAGTCGTGAGCTTACCGTATGGGGTATAATGTATAAGTTATCTTGAAGCTTCGAATAAATACATTTTCATTTTTAATCAAGAACCGCTTTTTATTAGTCTCGTAATTACTATTATAAAAATCTATGATAAATTTTACTATCGTCTTGCTCTTTTTTCCTTATTATAAACTTCTCATTATATTTACAATATTTTTTAAAGATGCCTAAAGTTATGGATGGAAAATGGTAAGAGTAGTTTCCCATACAATTGAACAAAGATGCGTTCAATTCTCGTAATCTTGAGGAAAAAAAAAACTATACGCCCGCTCATATTCCATTAAATTATCTTTTATGAAGCGACGGTTCGATTGAATCTAAAAAATATTTAGTTCTTCGTCATCAAGTGTTGATGATAATGTATTATTGTATTACGATTCTACTCCACAGGAAATAAAGAAGTCGGCGGAAATTATGAGTTCTTGTTTACTTAAAGAAGAATCGGTATAGCAATATATGAATATCTACAATGGAATTAAGCATGTCTAAGTACAACGTTTTACCATTCGAAATTTTACAACGCCTGGACGAATAGCAAAACAGAAATTCGACGTATAGTTGAATACTGTATTAATTGTAGTTAGTACTAATAATTTTAATTACGAGTCCAATGAAATCCCTAGCAATGTTCTTTACATACGCCTTTTTGCTGTACCTATCTTTTTTTTTTTTAAACAATTTTAAGATTATTCATTATGATTCATTTATTACATAGATAATAAATTTTATAGTAGATTTATACTTAAGAGTCTACAATGAAACCTTGGAAGTACACTTGGATCGTAGACTACCGTGTTTCTCGGTGAATATAGATAGGCTGCTAAAAAAACCGCTTCTCCAACCTATTTCCATTTGTATATTTTGTAAAAACTTCGGAAATGTATTGAATTCATAGTTTTAATTTGATTGTTTTACTTATTTTTTTATTGGCATTAATCTAAAAGATGATCTTGCTGATGAAATTATTCAAAAGGACAGCCCTATTGTAGAAACTCTCCAATTGCACTTGCGACATTGACCTATCTGATTGTAGATCGCCTATCCATCCATGGTCATAAACTAAACAATTATAGGGAAGTTTTTCGCAGGCAATTACCAATTTACAATAAAAAAAACATTAATTATTGCCTTATTATTTCTTGCTTGATTATAATCTTTAAGAGTTTTTATTTGGTGGCCAAGATAATATAGTCGCTACCTGTACGTAAAACTGTCGCATGTGAAAAAACAAATTTATACTGCTATTGCATAGCGCATGACGCGAAATTTATAGATCTTTGTTCCATCTGAAAGGACATATGACATATATACACTTACTAACAAAAGTCTCTGCACACCCTCAAGCTTTTTTTTTATTTTAACTAAAGATACCTTATGAGCCAGATATGGGCAACGAAACTCACATATTTTTTACATAATTTAATCTATTTTAATGACCAACAATTATTTTTAATATACTTTATTTAACTTATAAATTATGAGGAAAATTACATAAAATGTCAAAATATTGATGCGCCAAAAGTCTCTGCACGCAGTGGAATTAGCCAAGATACTGTAAGTATACAGTTTGCACATTATCCTATTCATCCTCCGGCTAATCCTAACTTGCCAGTGTTAATTTGGGCCCAAACAGTTAAGACTGTGATAAAAAATGGAGGTTCCAACACCGATTCCTGACCAAATTGTAAATTTGAGGAAACTCATACAACTCATACAGATAAATAGGACAAATCGTCAACAGGGGCTATAATACGGTAAGTTATGTCCTAAAACGGTATGAAAAACTGGGTACAATGGAAAGTAGATACCGCTCTGGCCGCCCCCCGTACTCCAAGCTCACCACAAGAGGGCTATCATAAGGACTTTGGCCGAAGAACCCCACACAAGTGCTCTAAATTTAGCAGGTATGGTGTAAGAAAATTACAAGATTGGGGTATCTGCACAAGCGATTAGAAGAACTCTAAAGAAAGCTGGCTATAATGTGCGTAAGCCTAGGTGTAAGCCATTCATTAGTAAACGAACCGGATATTGAAACTGCAGTTCGCAAAGGAACATGTAAACAAGCCCTTATAGTTCTGGGAACGCGTTTTATTTATTGACGAGAGTGAATTTAACATTCATGGATCAGATGGAAGGGGGAAAGTTTTGAGAAAACCTAACAAAGAGCCCCTGGAAAAAAACATAGTTGGTACTGTGAAACATGGTGGAGGGAGTGTTTTGGTTTGGGGGTGTGTGAGTGCTGCTGGTGTTGGTAATTTGAAATTTATCGACGGAATAATGGACCAACACGATTATATAAATATTTTGGGGAGTAATTTACCGGAAAGTTTAATGAAGTTTGATCTCAAGGAAAAATTCATTTTTCAACAATATAACGACAGCGCGGAAAGTTCAAGAATAGTTGCTCTACAAAGCTCCACAGCAACTTAAAACACCTCCCCAATCTCCTAATCTCAATCCAATACAACATCTGTGGGATCAACTAGGCCGTCAGAAAGTAAAAATTAAAATAAAGAAAGACCAGTAAAAAAGAATACTAAATGAAGTGTGGGGTAAAATTACTCCAGAAACTACAAAAAACTAATTCACACCATGCCAAATAGATTATGAGAAGTGATAAGAAATAAGGTAGGAACGACTACCTATTAATGTTGATTTGGCATCAATAATTAAGCTTTAAGTTGAAGAAAAATGATGTGTGCAGGGACTTTTGGCGCATCAATATTCTGACATTTTATGTAATTTTCCTCATAAATTATAAGTTAAATAAATTTTACTAAATTTGATTATTGTTAATTAAAATAGATTAAATTATGTAAAAAATGTGTGAGTTTCATTGCCAATATCTGGCTCATAACCTATATTTAGGTAAAATAAAAAAAAAGCTGGAGGGTGTGCAAAGACTTTTGTTAGTAAGTGTAAACTAAATATTAAAAAATGCACTTTTGGAAATGGACTGATTTATGTTTCCTCCAATATATGTTTGTTTGTCTCCTAAAACGTGCCAATTTTCACTTCGACATCATAGCGAAGAAATTAAAACTTTTTTATTTATATCGCTCGTCGACAAGAAGATGGCTACAAACAGAGACTAGGGAAAATAGCCTTTGATTACGAATAGTCTACCTTTGGGCAGTTAGTACCACTGGTACTAACTGTAACTCTACCTGCGTTAACACGATCATCTCCTCCATAAAAGAATATGGTAGATTCATGGGCGGATCCAGCCGATCGTAAAGGGGGGGGGCTGCAGTCCGAAAAGGGGGGGACTGCACGGCGATCCATGGTAAAGGATGCCCGTTAAGAAAAAAAAAAAAAATAAGACAGGATTCTTTGGGATATCTAAAGTTAAGGATACTAGTTTCGGTTCTGGATTTGGAAAATGATTTTATATATAATATATATATATTATGTTTCAATACAGATTTAACGGATGTTGTGTTCATCTTTCGTAAAAACCGAGATCTCATAGACCATCGGCGTCCGCAGGGAAAGGGCAGCTGTTCCCTCATATGAAGATATGAGAAACAAAAACTACAATTTAAATATATATGTATTAAACATTATTATTTATTATATTATTAATTTATTTTCAAATATCAAAAAGTTGTATTTAAAAACTTATTTGAGGCTTACACAGTCAGAATACCCTGGATACATCTCTCGGTCATAATAATTCATACCACCCTGCCCCTCACACGAAAATTTTACCAGCCAAAAATATATTGAATTTCATTTAATTACTCTTTAATTACATACGATAGAAAAATATATATATTTATTATTTATTGTTCGATATAGCATTAATCAATGATCGATTAACTAATGAAATCTTAAGTAGATAAGAGTACTGTTAATGAAACCTACTTAGTTAGGTTTATTATCATGCCAAAAATCAGCTTTTGCGTACATGCCCTTCTACCCAAAACTTACCCTCAAAAACGGTGTTTTGAGAATTTAAAGCAGTTGTTTTCAATAGCACTTTTCAAGTATTGGACTGCAAAATATTCAAACAATAAAGAGAACACGAAATATAGAACAGACTTTAAGGAAAACAATTGTGTTTGAATTATTAGTCTATGACTTACCAGTCTTGAGAAAATGAGTTTTCTGTGAGCTTAAAAACTCCAAAATCCTGAAGGTGAAACAAAAATGGCTGCCATTTTGAAACGGTTGATCCTAAATTTTTTTTAAAAATTGATTTGAACTACTGATTCCATAAGTGATTGGTGGTAAAATTATAATTTTTTTCTAAAATGATCGAGCAACCACTTTGGACCACTTGATGTGGAATGACCCTATATAAAAGGTAATAAAAAAAAAAATCTGGTGCGTGCGCGCAACACACAACTTTCACTTACGAACCTACTTAGATTAGAAATTAATGCGTTGTTGTGGTCCCCTTCGTTAGACCAATTTTGATGAAATGTTGGCTATCACATCTTTGGCATATAAATACATCAAATACCCAGTTTGATCAAAATAGTTAAAGCCGTTTTTGAATAAAAAAAAAAAAAAAAAACACGTGAAAATTATACAAAATTTATTAAGTAAAGTCCCCCCTCCGGTTGGTCAATTTTTGTGAAATGTTGGCTATCACATCTTTGGCTTATGCATACATCAAATACCCAGTTTGATCAAAATCGTGAAAGCCTTCTTTGAGTAAATAAAAAAAACACTTGAAAATGTTACAAAATTTATTAAGTAAAGTCCCCCCTCCGGTTAATCAATTTTGATGAAATGTTGGCTATCACATCTTTGGCATATACATACATCAAATACCCAGTTTGATCAAAATCTTTAAAGCCGTTTTTGAGTAAATAAAAAAAACACGTGAAAATGATACAAAATTTATTAGGTAAAGTCCCCCCTCCGGTTGGTCAATTTTGGTGAAATGTTGGCTATCACATATCTGGCTTATGCATACATCAAATACCCAGTTTGATCAAAATCGTTAAAGCCTTTATTGAGTAAATAAAAAAAACACGTGAAAATGTTACAAAATTTATTAAGTAAAGTCCCCCCTCCGGTTAATCAATTTTGATGAAATTTTTACAGTCATATCTCGGGCATATAAATAGATTAAATACTCAGTTTAATCAAAATAATTAGAGCCGTTTTTGAGAAAATCGAAAAAAACCTAAAAAGTTATTAAGTAAAGTACCCCCTCCCTTTAAGTAATTTTGATGAAATTTATGCTGTCACATCGCGGGCATATACTTACACTAAATACCCAATTTCAGGATCGCACGGTTTATAGTTTTTGAGCTAGTCTGTTCACACACAGACACACAGACACACACACACACAGACCATTTCGCGGGACTTGGTCATTTCGACTCAGGGGACCCCTAAACGTGTATTTCCGTTGAAAACCGGAAGTCGAAATTTTTCACGATCGCAATACTTCCACTTACTATATATTTCATATATAGGTAAGTGAAAGTAAAAAAAGGGATACACTAATTTCTATAAAAATTATAACCTATTAAAAGTTATATAAGTTATAACCAAATTAAAAAAAAAAATTTTAACTTTTATATTTAAATTTGTTTTTGTTTTTTTACGTTTAGTTAACTTAAAATTCTAATTTTGTAAAGGAGAAATTGGGGATTCTAAGCGAGTTTATTAAATTGACTAATAGTACCTAAGTCTGGAAAAAAAATCAGATTACTTATTATTGATCATAAGGTGATATGAATAAAACGACGCATGTTTAAAAAAAAAAATAATAAAAAAAAAAATTGTAAAAGTAGGTTTCGAAATCGCAGATTATGAAATAATGTAAAAACAACCATTGGATACATCCTGTTATGGCGTATACATCCTGAGAAAGTGTTTAATGACTGCTTCTAAATGAAACCAAAGTAAACTTTTATTTTATATATGTGTGTGTGTGTGTACATTTAAGCTTGTCTATTCCCTAATTCACTCAATGAAACATTAATGATCGTGACAATCAGTGAATGAGCTTGCCTGTTAGGCAAGCTCCATCAAAGAATCCAATGAAAAAAGTCCTTGAAGTTGAATCTATTCCGCAATGTTAGAAAAGATGATGCTTATGCCATTTCTCAAGCTCGTTTCGCGGATCACGCACCCCGTTGTATTTTTTTTTTATAAGGAGTTACCATATCAAATTCACTTTAGTCAACTTTTTGTGCTACACAAACAAAATGCTTCACGAATCTTCCTCTTCATTTCATCTGAGTGAGCATTCTTTATGTAGTTATTTTTTTTCGATAGAAAAGTTATCAGCTTGATTAAACAGGAAAATAAAAACCATTCGTTGAACTAAGATATGCAAATTATGGTGAAATTTATTCTAGGAGTAAAATTGATCCCATTATCTTACTATTCATTTTTATTTATGTATCTTCACAATGTAACACTCACAGAAAAAAGGAACTGTAATGAGCATTCTACGAAAGCATAACAAAGTAAAAATTAATTAAGATTGGTAATTACTCAGCCGTAGTTACGCGCTTGAATTATGTACTCTTATATGTTTCTTTCTAATGATGACATTATTTTAAATGATTTTCCTTAAGATTTCATTAGTTAATCGATCATTGATTAATGCTATATCGAACAATAAATAATAAATATATATATATATTTTTCTATCGTATGTAATTAAAGAGTAATTAAATGAAATTCATTATAATTTTTGGCTGGTATCCAGGGTATTCTGACTGTGTAAGCCTCAATTAAGTTTTTAAATACAACTTTTTGATATTTGAAAATAAATTAATAATATAATAAATAATAATGTTTAATACATATATATTTAAATTGTAGTTTTTGTTTCTCATATCTTCATATGAGGGAACAGCTGCCCCTTCCCTGCGGACGCCGATGGTCTATGAGATCTCGGTTTTTTACGAAAGATGAACACAACATCCGTTAAATCTGTATTGAAACATAATATATATATTATATATAAAATCATTTTCCAAATCCAGAACCGAAACTAGTATCCTTAACTTTAGATATCCCAAAGAATCCAACTACCTGTCTTATTTATTTTTTTTCTTAACGGGCATCCTTTACCACGGATCGCCGTGACCACAAGACTATGGAGTAATGGAGCCTCTGACCACTCCAACGTGTAATTTGTTTAAAGCTTCCGGATCATCTGAGAAACCTTTCACTCTCGAGCTGGTGAATTCTGACGTAATTGGGGATGAAGAATGTTGGCGAATATGCGTTTGGAACTACTTTCATATGCTAAATTACTTACTAGCTCATTAAAACCAGGCATTAATCCTTCATGTTTTCCATGTTAACCTAATGATATAGGTACAAAAGTTATTAAAAAAAAAAAAAAAAAATTTACACGACCTTTTGCAAATTTACTCGTTTTTCAGGCACTTTCCATCGCTATGAAAAATATAATGTTGAAGAAACGTTGGTAGGTTAATTGATGAAAATATACATTAATGGAAGAAGTAAAAGATGATTTGTAGATACGTATTACAACGTAAAATGCATAAATTATAACCAAATGTTTAAATAAATACATTTTTTCAATTAAGGACATAATCTATTATTGAATAAAAGAACTTTTTATGTAGTGGGAGATTTCTAGAAATATCATTCATTAATTGGGGGGTAACTTCCTGCACTACTCCCCTGAATCTTCTGTCGAGTTCTGATATAACTGATTTTCCACCGACGTTACCAAAGCACAATAAAAACCTTGAAGTTAATCATTTCCTCTTGTGCTACGAAATGAAACGCTTATTACTCATGACATTTCATAATCAATTGTTTTGCATGTAATATTTTCCTGCTAACAAAAAATTTTTTAACTTTTTTAAAGATTCTTAGATATTGGGATAACTAATAGGTAGTTGTTGAATAAATGAAGAATATAAAGTAACAAGTAACTAAGAATGCCTTTTTCTTAAGTTTTCTCACTATGCATTTTATTCTTCATTTCGCTAATTCATTTCAGCGAAATGGCGGAAGTGGAAAAGAATTATGTTAAGCTCATTGCAAACAGCACTTTTCTTACACCAACCCAATTTAAATAATTTTTAAACGTCTATCATTTATTTTGATTTTTTTTTGGGGGGGGGGGGGAGGGGGCGTGTTGGGTCTGTAGAGTTTAAAAACAGTATGAGGTAAAAATATAAATAAATAAGTCTCCTACACCTAATTAATTAACATTCATAAGTACAATCTTCTAACATTATTTGGAGAGAGTGTAAACATATTCAAAACTTTAAAAATCATTTCTAACTTTTGTTTTCTATAATGTCTAAAAAGACATTTCTAAATTATAACGGTAACTCAAACTTTCTTTCATTACCACCTAAAATAATTTACATAATGAAGGTGGTGCATGTAGTAAACCCTCCACTTAAATCAGTTTCTCGGATGTAGTATATTCGATATTCTCGGCGAAAATTCCAACGAGTTAGGCGTTAGGGTCCCGATTTTGATAAATTATAGCCATCGTATGAATTAGGTCCTGTTGTACTGCCTGGGGAAACTTTCGTTAATCCTAAATTTCGTATAACTTTAACACGTTCACGCCGGGACGTTAATTTACGCTCCTCGCCCATTGGGGGCTGAGTTCAATGCTTTCCAACAATAATAAAATAAAGAATAAATATTAATTTAACCATTATTGTGGAGTAACCACCTATTTTTTAAATTATTTTCAATAATTTATTTCAGTCAGTGAAGAGGAAGGATTTGGCACCGTTTGGAAGCGACTCCGTGGTGTAATGGATAGCATACCGCGCATGTCACGCGGAAGACCCGGGTTCGATTCCCGGCTTGCATTGTTGAAACTATAATATTTCTTACTTTGGCAGGGTATTGGTTCAAGATTCTTGTGAAGTTGAATATTAACGTTAAATCTGCCATTCTTGTAAATAAGCGGTTGAGTCAAATTTCCTTACTTTTCAGGGTATGACTTTTAAAGCTTGAACAGTATTGTTAGAAAATCAGGTTTTCATTACCAAGCGTTTAGATTTCGTAAAAAATACCGAAAATATTGGCTAATAATAATGGTCATTAAACTCAGTAGGTAAGGGTGGCGGGATGGCCGAGTGGGCAAACGCGTTAAAAAATAGGCGTTGCCCATGGCAACATATGATTGAGAACCGAAAGATAGCAAGTTCAAAACCCGGAGCCAGGGGAAAATTTAATAATACTCGGCATCCATCCCACACCCTCTCCCCTGGCCTGGGAAACCCCTTATAGCCTACAAGGCGAGGAAGGGGAGGAAAAAAAAAAAAAAAATCTCAGTAAATAGTTAAGTAATGACGTATCAGAGTTGATTAGTTGTTCATCAATTGATTACAACAAATTTACTGAAAATTATAATAACTACGTTTCAAATGAACGCCTGACTTATCCACCATAATCGCCTCTGGCTTCTTTTTTAAATACTTGTTCGCTGGGAAGACAGTTATTAAAGCTCGATTTTTTTTAAATGCAAATATCTTTGAGCTTCTGTTCACTCCTGTTTGCTTAAGTTAAAGAATTGGAGGCTCACTTCTTTTACACAGTAGAAATTTGCTATGTAAAGTACTGTCTTCCACTGTTAGTTGAAATATCACGTACGTGAACAGTTTGCTTTACAAAAAGAAAAAAAGGGCTCAGTAAATGGTCTTAAATTAAGAACTTTGTGCAAATTTGCTATTTCAAGGACAGCGGTTATGTAAGGAGGGGGGTATGGCACTAATCACTTTCAACCGCTAGATTTTACCTTTCTTACTTACTGATGAAGGATACTCACATTACATAGTACCGGTTATACCAGAAGGGTCTTCTAATTTCGGATCAATCCAGAGCTTATAATGAAAGAAAATTAATTGCCACAGCCGGACTCGAACCTAATTTATGTACGTAGCTATTTTAAATATACTAAAATTTATACAATTTCATTTTTATTCTATAATGAAAACATATTTTTAAATGAGGATATTTCAATACAAATAAACGCTTATTATCTATATCCAATTTATAATACTGCCAATCAATCCAACACACAGTGCCATAGTCCCCTTCGGGTAATAAATAAATTTTAAAATCAAAATTATTTTTTACGTATTACATGTGTCTCTCCATAAACTTTTATTAGAAAATAACTTAAATTTTTAAAGGGAGCTTTTATGGGAACTGTATGGCTAAGAAAAGAAAGCTGTTTACTTAAGCTGGTGAATTGATACTCATAATAAAATTACAGCTAAACTACTGGAAGAAATCAATTCTACAAATATGTTGCTAAACTGGTGGGGACAACTTCCCGTTTAGAGAAGAAAATAAAAAAATCTTAAAAGGCAACCCAGAAAAAACAATTTTATTATCCCTCCTACCGCAGAATATGAAATTTATACCCCGAATATTTAAAACAAGATCTATTTAAGCAAACAGTTATTAATCTTTTCGGGCCCGCATAATTTGGAGCAAACCGTCCTTCACAGCATGCCCGTTCACCCCACATCTGTCCCCTCGATATCGTATTAAACGGATTTCCTTTGCGATGTCAGGTACTTGTTAAAGACCCTAATTCCTAATCATGCATCGTGCCGACACCATTATTCGCTCTCTGTGCAACTCCATCCACCCACCGCCGTCCAAACCCAACTTCGATAGATCCTAACACGAACCTCCATTTCGGCCTACCCCTCGGAAGTTTTCCATTCGATATCGCGTTTATTAATCTGTAACCTATATAAGGATAACCTCGTCACACTTAATTATCGAATTAAATGTTTTCACTCGATAAATATTAACATAATTTTTATTTACATAAAAATACAAAAATTATTCATAAAATTACAGAAAATAATCTAAAATGATAGTTGCAAGAAGAGACATAAACAAATGGTATAATCCGATACAAAATAAATGTTATTTGAACGTAAATAGACCAATAAAACAACAAGTTTAATGTACTTGAAGGTTGCGCCCTACCTAACTCTTGGTTAGACCTTAGCTAGCAATACACTAAATTTGCTGTTCATAAAAACATGTGCGCCATGTAACCTTCCAAAATCTATCCTTGCTTGATTTTGTGGAGGTTTCTGAACACGATTATTTGCGATGCCGCTAAAGTTTAATCCTGCATTGACTCGTTCTCTACAAAGTTTCAAAATTTTGCATACCCATTTTATTCGTCGCGCATCTATAACCTCTATTGCATTAAATCAGGACCGGGTATAGTTCGTGCATGCGTCGTGTAAACGCCTAAATTCTCCGGTAAATTCGTCTCTCTCCAAACATTCTGTGCAGTACTTCATTTTTAAAAACCCTCAGCCGTTGTTCCTTCCACAATTTTACCGACCATGCCTCACATCTATGAAGGCCCTTGATTTCCTCTTCAATTTCGTTTTTCCAAGTTATTCCAGCCCCTAATAATGTATATTTACTCTTCTGGAAAAGGTTTAATACGATGTAATTTTAAAGAAAAATATCTTTTTATGAACATAATGGTGTAATTTGAAAGCTGTGGAGGAGATTGCTACGGCCCTTTAGACTGAACTACTAATGGCTTATCGATTTTCCATCAATAATATTCAGCCCCGATACGGTTTGAGAAATTACCAAATCACTTGGCACTCCACTGATCTAATGAAAGCATTATCAGATTAATATTTAATGTAATAATGTTTCATTATTTCTGGTGGGGCAGTTGGTCAAAGAAAACCGTGCGTATTTGGGAGGAGTTAGTCACCTTACTATTGATAGGTCAAATTTATTACTAGGCACGGATCGGCCAATCCTCTTTATTATTATTCAATTAATTTATTTTCTTCTTTTTTTTTCTAAGATTATCTGCAGTATGAAATGATAGGTAAATGAAAAGTCTAGTCGACAGCTTGATATTTGAAATGTTTAGTTTTAAAACCAACTCAATCCACAGTATTCTAAGTGTACTCTATTTAAAAATTGGCCAATAATATAATTTTCAATTTATTGGACTACTTAAAGCCTATCCGATACAGAATATATTTCTCTTAATGGGTTTTGAAGGTTTTTTATTGAATTAGATGCTATTATGCGGACACTTAATAAGTTATTGAAAACGCCTTTTTTTCATCAAAAGAAAAATGGTCAGACTTCACTGCCGGCATCAAATTTAGTATATTCGCGATGAGCTTGTCATTTCCTATAAGAATCCATGATAAAATAATTTGTTCACCTACATCACCTACACCCACTGTGCAACGTTGAGATACTTATTCAGGGAGCATTCCATATCTTTTTTACTTTCACTTACCTATATATGAAATATATAGTAAGTGGAAGTATTGCGATCGTGAAAAATTTCGACTTCCGGTTTTCAACGGAAATACACGTTTTGGGGTCCCCTGAGTCGAAATGACCAAGTCCCGCGAAATGGTCTGTGTGTGTGTGTGCGTGTGTGTGTGTGTGTGTGTGTGTGTGGGTCTGTGTGTGTGTGTGTGTGTGTGTGTGTGTGTGAACAGACTAGCTCAAAAACTATAAACCGTGCGATCATGAAATTGGGTATTTAGTGTAGGTATATGCCCGCGATGTGACAGCATAAATTTCGTCAAAATTACTTAAAGGGAGGGGGTACTTTACTTAATAACTTTTTAGGTTTTTTTCGATTTTCTCAAAAACGGCTCTAACGATTTTGATTAAACTGAGTATTTGATGTACTAATATACCCGAGATATGACTGTAAAAATTTCATCAAAATTGATTAACCGGAGGGGGGACTTTACTTAATAAATTTTGTATCATTTTCACGTGTTTTTTTTATTTACTCAAAAAAGGCTTTAAAGATTTTGATCAAACTGGGTATTTAATGTATTTATATGCCCGAGATATGACTGTAGAAATTTCATCAAAATTGATTAAGCGGAGTGGGGACTTTACTTAATAAATTTTGTAACATTTTCACGTGTTTTTTTTAATTTACTCTAAATCGGCTTTAACGATTTTGATCAAACTGGGTATTTGATGTATGTACATGCCCGAAATATGACTGTTGAAATTTCATCAAAATTGATTAACCGGAGGGGGGACTTTACTTAATAAATTTCGTATCATTTTCACGTGTTTTCTTGATTTACTCAAAAACATCTTTAGCGATTTTGACCAAACTGGGTATTTGATGTATGTATATGCCCGAGATATGACTGTTAAAATTTCATCAAAATTGATTAACCGGAGGGGGGACTTTACTTAATAAATTTTGTATCATTTTCACGTGTTTTTTTTATTTACTCAAAAACGGCTTTAACGATTAACAAAAATAAGATATGAATGTAGAAAAATGTGTGAATTTGGGAAATCATATTTAGCAAAACACGTCAATTTCTAATCTAAGTAAGTTGGTAAGTGAAAGTTGTGTGTTGCGCGCACGCACCAGATTTTTTTTTTAATGGCATACATTTAACTGAAAATTGGATCGTACTATAGAAAAGAAAACACTAAAAACAGAACAAACGGTATTCTAACAATGAAAAGTATTTAAAAGTAGGTAGCTTCACAGGGTCGGTGCTATGGGAACAGTGTTACCCAATGATACGCATGTTCGCCCAACTCTCCGTTATCATAGATACACTTCCTATTGGAGACCTTTCTATAGTGTAAAAATAAATTAACAACAACATAGCGTTAAACAATTTAAATCGTTATTATCATTGAAAATCTAAATTCATTTTAACTAATTGCAAAATCAACTTATTGAAAAAAAAAATAGGACTGATTGATTGAGGGTAAGGGGGGGGGGGGGGAGATCACTGATGAAATAAAACAAAATAAAAGATCTTTCAGTCAGTGCCACCCATTTTTTGTTTCCAATCAATAACCACACTAATAACCAACTAATGCAAGTTTTTTATTTAGTATGAGCATAAGTATGTAGTAGCAAGGTATATGCTCAAATGTAAATAAGAATCGATAGGGTGAGCATTAAGCTGTTTATAATTTATGGATTTATACACAAGAAAAATCTTGCGCCAGAGAAACATTTTTAGTTATTTCTCTCTTTTTATTTCATTTAAGTTTCATAACCTTTTAACTACAAAAAATGAGAAACCGAATCCTAGTTGGTAGAATACACACAGATTTTTAATATAAATAAATTCATAAGTAGAGAAATCATATTTAGCTGTATACATTTATTATGTATAAGAACAAATATATTTTTCCTTATATTTTCGTATTAGTTTTGTGATCTATAAAGGAAATAAACTTGTAAAGTATAAACTCCATACCAATTTCAATAAAACTCAAGTTTCTTATTTCTTTAGCCCTAATTGTATTAGTTTTTCACTACAATATCAAGAAATTATTCATAGTAGCCTATGCTCTAAAGGCATGGCTTAAGAGCTCAAACAAGAAGTTTACATTAAATATTCCAGTGGTGACCAGCACTTCCTCCATAGCTTGGCTGTGAACCAGGTTCCATTACCTACCATTCACTTCATAATTACATTTTCTTCTTGAACAAATAAAGGTTTAGCTGTCGTAAATAAATTCCTTTTTTCGGCACACCACTGATTTTTTCTTATCATGAATTAACCATTGTTCAATTGTTACATAAATTTTTTATTTAGCCAAAAATGCTTCGGATTATTTATTGCTGTACATTAATACATTTGGCTATGATTGCTAATATGAAAACAATTTTAACAATAAAATAATCGTTTTTATAATTATAAGCAGGTTTTTTTAAATTTGTTTCTTAAACAGGATGCTTACCACCAAACTCAGAATGCTTCATATCAGTCAGAATGAAGTTGTTCTGTTTCGATTGGTCTACTCAATTTCAAATAAACCTTTTTTTTCTTACTTACAAGGCATTATATTGTAACATTAAATCGTTAAATAAAGAAAAAAATAAAAAAACATATGATTTCAAATCCAAAACCGTTTGTTGGATAAAATAAGCGGTTGAAATGAACTGTTTGGGTCTAGATCTTTCATGCCTAGTCCACACTGGCGTAGAACTGTCCACATTGTTCTGGAACATTCCAGGCCTGACTATTTACGATTATATATAAGGAGCAGTGACTGAACGAGTTAGTCTAAGTCTGTGTCTTGACTGTGTAGCTCAAGTCATATGATTTTGTGTTATAACATTATAATTTTTGTAACCTGCTCAAGTATTTAAGTTTTATTAATTCGTTGGCATTGATAACTGTATATTTTTGTTGAATAAATATTTGTTACCCACATAAGTGTTACAATATTTATCTTTTATAAAACTGGGGGATCACATGCACATGTGCATAAGTAAAATAATCTCCATACTGGCAAGGAATATTTTGAAAATTCTATTTGGTTTTAAAAATTCTAAATTATACTTGTTAATGCTAAATAATTTTAATAATGAAGGCTTAACGAACCTGAAGGTTCAATGCCGACACCACAACACGCTCCCTACACACATCTATCAACCGACCATCATCCAGACCCACTTCTAAAGGTCTGCCTTAACGCAATCCTCCCACCTCCGTCTTGGCCTACACCTCAGACGTTTCCCATTTGACTCCACGACTAAATAATTAAAGCAGTAAATTATTAGTTATTATAATTATTTACATTTACAGGTATTCTTTTGATTTTAGGAGGGGGGGCAGCTGCCCCTCCTCTGCTCCTAGCTGGGTTCGCCATGTTATTATTTCATCAAATGTATTTATTGGACAATATGGTTCAGAAATTTTAAATGTTTTAGTAAGTAGATACAAGAAGCAACATTGTGGACATAGTGTAGAAAGTTTTTAGAAGTCTGAAATTCATTAATAGAGGAGCATTTAATATGACTCAATGGTTTTGGAGTTATTTCTCACAAGTTTAATAATTTTTAGTAAAACAGTTGTAGACATTTATTCATTATATTTAATTTTGGAATGAATCTTATTAATTTAGTATTATTAAATTATTAATAATTTTCAGATGAAAGTACAGAAAGTAAAGAAGAATGGAAAGATGAGCTTCCTATTCCAAAAGTTGAAGACGGAACAACACAAACCACACCAACAAATGAAGAAGAAGATGAAGTCGCTAATAATGACTCAGCATCACACTCTCAGGGTATAATCATTATTTATAAACAAAAGCAAATTTTAACTGAAATTTTATGTGGAGAAAAAAAATCTTAAAATAGGAAAAGAGGGATTTTAAATTTAGTTAATTGTTTTACTAAAAAGTTTTTTTTAGCAAAGAAGAGGAATTAAATACACGTTAAAAAGTAAGGAAAAATAATATATCGTTATTTAAGTTCTGACAAATCCTATTCCACATTTCTTGCTTTGTTAAGAGGCATAAAAAACTGTCCAAATTCTAAAACTGCTATTTGTGTCCTACAAAAAAGATAGCTTTAAGTACATTGCTGATTCCTCGCCATCTTAAGACATAAATCAAACTGAATTAATTGCAGTTGAGAACTGAAAATTTGAATGAAAAAAGCATGATTAGCTCATTTTGTCAAAAATTAGGCTTTCAGCACTTAAACAATGAAATATTGCTGAGCTGGAAGTTAAAGAGCCAGCAACATTTTCATTGAACTGGAAGATGATAAGTTACATTGCCGTTAGCTTAGGTGTACATAAGGGTGTTTTTCGTTATTAATAACAAATTCAATTACAATATCTACTTTTATGCGAGCGATTTGTAAAAACTGTCGTCAGATTATCCAGCTTTAATAAAAAACCAATAATGGTGAAATTAAGCTTAAGCTGAATGTTGGTGTCCAAAGAAATGTCAAAATTTTAAAAATAAGAGGTTAGACAAAGGTTCAATGCTGTTTTATTATCTAATCGACAGTAAAAGAGATTCCTTCTTTTTTTTAACAATTATGCAAGTTGACCACTTTAATTGAGAATCATGGAAAAGACTTTCCCATAATACCTCATTCATTCGGTCTATTCATATTTTGCTTGCCACACAATGGTGATATTTCATTTCTGTGCTTCATGTTTTTGTTACATTGGTATAACAAAAAACTGTAAAAACCACTCATTAGGGTCAGCTTATAACAGATTCAAAACTAAAATTTGGGACTTTGCTTGGTTGGTCACCTCTTTCTTGTCAACTAAGAAAGAGTTGCTAGTAATATATCTTTATTACCTTTAACAATACTGTTTGACACTTATTTGTCAATGTTGGTATTAGTGAATTATTGTACCTGATTATTAAAAGTCATCAACCTTAACTTTTGCAGAAATTGTAGATGCGGTAAACATTTTGTTCCTTAGCAATTACTAGATATCACTTGTTTAAGGGTTATTGCTATCCTTGTACAATGAAGCACATCTAGTTATTGAATTAGGACATTCTGCAGTTTCGATTTATCTTCAGAGCCAATATTGCTATTGATACCATTTCCCTTTTAAAATTCTCACCATTTTTCTCTTATGGATTCTCTGAGTTTTGTATGAAAATATGATGAAATGGAGAGGATTAGAATTGTTCCCTTGTTTGATGCCTCAAGCCATAGTGGAAGAGTTTTGGTATTTTGGATATTCTTATCTGGGGGGCTGCAGTCCCTTTCCTTGGATGCCAATCAGCTTTTTTACATTAATTTTCCTTTCCCAAAACTAACAAATTCTACTTGTTCTACTTCCTCACTTTAAGCAAAGTTAAATTCTAACTTTAAATGACAGTTTTCTTCCAAATGGTGGGCTGCAGCCTTTCCCTGAGATCCGCCTATGATTCTTACTATTGCTTTTTTTTAGTCTTTCCATGTTAATTAAATTTTTATTTAATACTTTTTAAAATCAGCACTCTTATATCCCCTTAGATAACTATCAAATAGTTTGATGTCAAAATGAATTAGAAATTAAATAAATTATTGCTATGAATATTTTATCTAGAGGATAGGGATGTATTAAGTTTTTAAATTAATTATTCTTATTATGTAATAATAAAATCATAATCATAATTTTGATGTGTTTTTTCAGTACCTTGTTTAAAACTTTTACTATTTCTTTATGCGTTTATATCCTTTTTTTTTCTTTTTTAGAATCTGGCGAAAAGAAAGAAAGATATATAGTAGAAACAATAACAATGACAACAGTCACAGAAAGGCGGATTATCAGAGAAAGTGAAACTGATGAAGAAGCTGGAGCACAAGCACGAAGCAGCAACCCCAGAGACAAAGAGATGACTCTGACTTTCAAGCTTGGTTCAAATTCTCTTAAACCAAATTCTGCTCTTCGTCAACTTTTTCCTAGGATAGCATCACCCCCACCTGATAAATCTCCTGACTCTGACGATGATTCATTGCAAAGTAACCTTATCAAAAGGACTATTGAAAGGAATACTCTTCGTAGAAGTCTTGTACGTTATCCTGATTTAAGAAAACGGAATCAAGCCAAAAAGAATGAAAATAGTCTAGTCGAAAGGATAAAGAAATTAACTTGCGATATTGATGAAGAAGAAAGAAGTTCTCCAACTGGAGAAGAATCCAAAGAAGAAAAAGTACCTGCCTATAGGAAAATTACAGATATATTTATAAGAAGTAAAGATCATCCTCTACAACCACCAGCTTCTGTAGAGCACCAGTATCCTTATTACCAGCCTTATAATCCTCCTGACCTAGGTAATGGATTGCATAAACCAAGGATTACTACAGAAGCTAGGAAACAATTTTTATCAAGTTTGGCCCCATTAGCCGCCTGTGTAAGTGGTGAAGCAGGGAATAGAGACTCTACTAGTACAGCAGACACTGAATATTCATTAAATGATATTGATGATGTTTTGAAAAATGATCAGAAACCGCAACCAGATATAGTAGTTGGCACTCCGGGAAATGAAAGTGATGAGCTGGCCCTGTTCGTTCAACAGGACGCATCACGGATAGAAAGATTACGTAAGCGCTACAGTTCAGGCTCTGATGATGAACATGATGATTACGGTTTCAATCGTCGTCCATCCGTCCGTGGAATAAAACCAAGGTTCGGATCAACTACAGAAATTCTTCAACAGATGCAGAGTCAAATTACTCCACCATTACCTACAGGAAGCCATATATCATGGCCATACTATACCGAGAATGGTTACAGATATGATGAGCCTCCTAGATACTCTCCAAATGTGATATTACAACAGGGACAGAGTGTGCGTCTGCCTTACCAACCTGGACCTGTACAAGTTCATTTAGTCCCACAAAGACAAGTTGTCGTAAGAGGAACTCAGACAATATCTACTTATTATCAGATACCAAGGTATCCCAGAGGTCCACTTGTTTATTATCCTAATCCTAGATCCCCTATTTGTGGATCTCCAACTAAAATGAAATTAGAAAGAGGGGTACCTGAGGGTGCAAGTGCATCTCCTCATCAAGAAATGGTACTTCCTCCTCCTCCACCACCTCAAGGCACTGCACCAGTAGATACTATGATGTATGCAATGAATGTCTGACATCAGTGCAGCTACTATTATCAGTAGCTTAAACAACCGAAGAACTTCTAATCAAATGTTTAAAAAAAAAATTGTGGATATTTGGAATTAAATTTTCCATTTCAAAACTTTGTAATAACATTACAAATGCTAATATTTGTTTAATAGAGGACAACATATCAAAGTACTCTCTAGGAGAGATAATGGATTTATAATAACAAAATAAATACATTACTTAATCTATTTTAGATACATCTCATCGATGCAATGAAATTAACTTACAAAAATGATTTTCAATGATATTGTAAATTGTAGTGAATTGTTAACTGCTAAACTAAATTTTAATTTTCACTAACATTTGAATTTTCATACTGACTATCCATGAAGCTGGTTTTATTGAGGTTTCATTGTGATAAAATATTGCTAAGTTGTTATGGAATTACAAGCAGTGAGTAAATCGTGTAGATCAAATGGTGTTCAAGCCTTCTCAAATTTTGTTATTAAAATATTAATATTATTTCATCATCCATTACAAATCTGTCATGAACCATGATTTATACTTCAATTTAGATTCAAAATTGAACATGATTCATTCAAGTTTAATTCAGTCAAAAACCAGTTGTGATCAATCTGCCATATGTTATGCCATTGATGTTGTGATATTAATGATATAAATGTCTGATTATCAAGACAGTATAATATTGGAAATAAAAAGCTTTAATAATTTTCCTTAAAGACATTTTTCTGCATTGTTGTTGATAATTATTTCAGATTTGTTTTCTTATGAAGAATATTTTGATTCATTGTATATTTGTATTTTAAAGAGCTGAAGTATAATATAATGATTCCAGAAGAATGATAATGATTGCAACAGAAAGTCTTGGTAGAGATGAAAAAGATAATTTTTATCGAACATTGAAAGGAAATATGTTGCAACTGAATAGTATTAATATCAAATCTAAAAAATGTAGAGATATAAAGTTAACTTGATTTTAAACTTCTTAAATCTTCAATAATTTGATTTTCCTGAATTTTTCTAAGGATTATCTCTTTACTAATCCTAGAAAATAAAGGAAATAAATATAATTTGATAAAGTATTTCATATTCATCAGAATAACATGAAAAAAAATCTTAGAACTCCTAATTTGATGATGCATTATTTTTTATTTATGTAGCAAAATATGGCCAGTTGTCAAGAATAGTGTCGCAACTCAAAATTTAGATAATTTATTTTTTTCAATCTATAAACCAATATAGATAAAATATCGTTAATTTTTAGTAAGGAAAATGTCATAATTATAATAGGAATACTGTTAACTACCTATTTACAGTTTACTATTTACAATTAAATATTATAACATTGAATATTTGATTTTTTTTTTGTTGATAAATTTCAATGTAGACAATTTCGATATGTGACACTATTCTTTGCAACCAGAGATATGAAAAAAAAGTTGGAATGATTTCTATTAAATATTAATAGGAATAATTAATGAAATTCAACAGTAATAAAAGAAAGTTATTTTGAGCTTATTTTATGTTATAAATATTTTTTTATATTCATGCTTTGAAGTATGAAGACAATATGTATTTATAATAAATATATTAAGCCCTAGTATGTTAATGTTAAATGTCTTTACGTATATTTAGAAAATTAAAATAAAACATTAATTCCATCAAAAGTACAAACAAATATTCCAATATTCATATTTTTTTTGTGTGGGTGTGTTTTATATAATTACATAATGATAAAATCCAAGAAAATTTGTTATACAGAATAGAAACTGTTATTAATGTTAGATTTTTAAATATTTTTAGGTCATAGTTATGATTTCTTTATATACTTATCTTTAATCCTGATGATAGTATATTTTTTATATTAGATATCAAAATATTATTTAATAGTTTGTTGTAATTGTCAAAATCTGAGTAATTAATAGCAAAATATTGTGATGGGTTTAATTACGATTATTAAATGTTAATTATAACATTGTTATATCTAAACTAAGTATATCGTTTTCTGTTTCTACCATTTATATTCGTTTTTTTATGCATTGGTAATTAGCTGTATGTATACAGATAGTGCTTAATTGAAACAGACCTCAGCAGTGGCCTTCAAGCTAAGTTTGTGTGACCAGTAATGTTTATTATATATAGCTTTCAATGATGGGCTTATTATGATGATAGTTACTATGTTACAGCAATAATGCGACATTAAAAAAAATGTATAAAAAAAATTAGCTTTACTACCTCTTATCAGAAAATGTTTGGTTTTGTTGTTATTTTAAATAGATTTTATATACTAGACTGTAGAGAGTTTTCGGACCAAGCAACTAGTTTTTTAACCTGTGTCCAATGGGCCTAAAATTTCATTATCGTTTAATTCTGCCAAAGTTGATAATAAACCCATTATATTTCATTTTGATCCCTCCAAAGTTTGAATATTCCAAAATGATTTGAAAGAAAATTTCTAATAGATTATATTTTAGCCATTGTTGGTTTTTTAAACTTTTTATAGTAATTATTAAAAGTTAACTATGTGTATATAGGAGGCACATGTAAAGTATATTGAACAAATTTGTAAATAATTGTTAATTTTTAAATAAATGGTGCCAAAGAAGTTGTTTTTTAAAAATTATTTATTGTATTCGTTTGTAAAGACTAATAGTCATTTTTATGATATTTAATGGTTGATGTTCTCTTTGGAAAAAAAAATTAATATATAATGTAAAAATTATTCATAATGTTGTATAATATATATAAATATATCTTTCTGATGTTTTTCTATTGTAGAGAAGGTATTTTTAATTAAGTAGGTCTAAACCAAAGTTTTTGATTATTGTAACAAAACTATAAAAATAGTGAATTAATAAATTTTATTAACAAAGTAACAAATATAGGCCTAATGTTGATATATATATATATATATATATATATATATATATATATATATATATTTAAATTTTAATATAAATATGTATGTAAAAAAATTATCTTGTAAAATAATTTAATGTATTACAAAAAGAAAAATAAATAATTAAAATGACTGTTGTAAACATTGAGTGAACACACAAAATTATATACATACATATACAATTAATTTAAATTTTTTATCATTTTATAGTTTATTTTTTTCTCTTTTAAAAAGATCCTAATGAATATCACTTTCTGATCATTTAATTAGCTATACTATGATAAAAAATATATTTTGTTCTAAGCTAATTGTTCCTTGAGGGTTTGTAAATTATAGCTAATAAAGAATTCTATCAAAGTGTTGATATAACAAATGATGTTACAATGAAAAAAATTGTTATTCTATCTCCTCGCATTGTCTTTCCAAAAGTAACAGTGATTTCCACGTTCATCTTAGCAAATCTCATCTTTGTCCCATTTGCATTTACATAGCTTTTTGTTGGATATCGTTTGATTTTAAATTAAATATTTATTATTATTATTTCCTATTTTTTCTTCTCTGATTTTCACCAGCAATGGCAAATTACCCAGACCTAGGTCAAAGGTAAGGCTTGAAAAATTTATTCTTTAATGTTCATGAATTTTCTTACAATGCTCACAGTTCCGAGCAGCAGAGCCTTCTGCATCTGATCCAGGCTGTTAGGTGGAAGGTCTAATGCGATTATGGTGTTCAGTGTAGTCTCCGGTATCAATCCGTTTCTAGAAATAACCAGAGGCAAAACCCTCACTCTGTCAAGTTTGTATAATTGCTCAATTCTTTACTTAACTCCTGGTATTTTCTTATTTTTTCGGCTACCACCATGTGAAAATTCTCGTCTGACGGTACACCTATTTCTATAATGTTTGCTTGTTTTTAATCTTTTACTATTAGTAATATATCAGGCTAGTTGAGCGGTATGGTGTGGTCCGTTATGATGGCCTGATCCCAGAACAGCTTTCTGTGTTTTCCGTCTATAAATGGTTGTGGTCTATACTTAAAGTAAGGCTTTGTGTCTTCTATGATTTTGTACTTTTTAAAAAGTTCTTGGTAAACTATTTTCGCTAAGCTATCATGCCTCTGTAAATATTCTCTTCCAGCCAGAACTTGACATCCTGATATGAGGTGCTGAATCGGCTCAGTTGCTGTTCTACACAGCCAACACGTCTCATCAACAACTTTCCCACATATATGGTGCCTATAGGTCTTGGTTGCGATAAATTGGTCCTGGATTGCTATAACAAAGCCTTCAGTTTCAGGGAATAATCTACCCTTACAGAGCCACATTAGTGAGGCATCCATATCAACTCCCACTGCCGATAGACAATGGTAAAATCTTCCATGGAGCTCTTTAGATTTCCATGTATCTATGAGGGATTCGTTACTTCCTAATAATGGAAAATGTTGGCCTCGAAGATTTAGGGCTGTGTAGCCGAAGTCTAATGTTGCAACAGCTGAAATGACCCTTGATCTTTCGTTAGCTCTGAAATAGTTTCGGAGTTGTCTTTCTTCACAGTGACATGCTTTTAATAGGCTTAAAAGCCCCCATCCTCCAGGTCTGTATTGGTCCATTTTAAAATACCAAACACATATGTTAATGCCGGTATTGCCCATGTATTTAATGCTTTTATGATAGTTTTTCCTGAAAGATCCGTTTTAAGAATAATGTTAACTCGCCTTTTAAATATATCCTCGAAAAACTTTTTGATTTCCCCCTTGAATTCCAGAAGTTGATGCATGCCTAGATATTTGTAGAACTCATTTTCTTTCAGGCTTTTGATCACTTCATTATTGGATAGCTCCATATTAGCTGCATCTTCCAGCCTTCCTTTCTTAACATGTAGTACACCACATTTGTCCTTTCTTTCTTTTTTTTTTTGCCACCAAGATTTGTTATCAAATCCTATTTAAACCACATTTGTCGAGATACGAGTACGACCAGTATAAAAATCCTCTGGTATTTTTATCTTATTTTCTATATGATTTTGAAATTATACAGCTAATGACTGATGGATGCCATTAAAGTTTTTCAGCCAATAATTATGTAGCTTGTCCGGGCCAGTAGCTTTCCAGTTTTGCATTTTCTTTAGTGCCATGGCTATGTCAGTTTCATTAATAACAACCCAATTTTCTGTTTCATATTCTCCATAAGCTTCGTTAGCTCTTGAATCATTAAAGATTCTTGCAAGTCTTCCATATGAGAGACTATGATTTCATCAATTTTGGTCTTCAGCTTGATAGAGGCAATTAGTAAGATCACTAATATTGGTAAGAACACCAATATTACAAAGCAAAGACTCGATCTTGCTTAAAAGCCTTCTCTTCCATGGAGGGATCACAGCTTTTTTCTTGGCCGGGGCTTTATCTTAACTTGGTCTTTGCTTAATCAAACCTAATCTTAAAGCTACTGTCCTGGCACCTACATACATCCAGTGACAGATTTCTTGAAGAATCATATTGTTCGTTAAGTGATCAGATAAAACTTGGTCCACATCTTTGACTACCTTTAGAGTAATTTTACCATAAGGGACTCGTGGTAGTGGTGATCTGTTTTGTAGGGGTATTCCTTCGTATTTCATATGTTCTCCTATCAAAATTTCTGCATGCAAAGTTACCTTTGCTGGTCGACTTGCTCATTCTGCATGTCCTGTTGCTGTTCAGCGTCATTGAACACCTGAGCCTGATCGCTTAGTATGTTGAAACTTCAAGCAACATTTTCCCGGATCTCGTTAATTTCCACAGCAGAGAGAAATTTCTGCTCCATGATCTGTTTAACTTGGTCAGCAAGTCGATACGTCTGGAGATAAATGATCACCAATAATTTTTATTTATTTTAATATAAAAGTTACTATTACAAATATAAATGTTTTTAAAACCTCTGTAATATATTTTCCACACTGAATAAGATCTATTAATTATGTAAAAAGTAGGGCAACTTACAAAGAGAAAGACATTGCGAAATAAAAGGTGAACAAAAGAAGGAGTGAGGTTAAGTTTATGGCGTCTAATGACTTAATTATTGGGTTAAAGAAGCTGAGGGATAGCAAGCAGGTGGTAGTTAGGAGCCAGAGGCACCAAACGGGATGAAAGACCCACCACATGGTCATCATTTCTGGGGGCCCTAAGAATGGGATCCGCCCCAGCCCAAGATTTGTCTTTATATGCCACTTTCAAGACAACCCAGGGGTGCCTGTCACCTTAGCCTGAGCATCTGTAAGTTAGTTTATAAAAATAACAAATAAGAAGTCTATAAATACAAGAGGTATGTCTTTTTCTTTGTTTGAAAAATTTATTACTTCACCTATTTCATTGTTACTTTTAGTTTTAATCATTTTTTCTTAGACATTGAAAACAAAGAAAATGTTAGAAAATTAGTGCTAATCCTATATTTTAACCGCATTTTAGATCAAATTAGAAGAAAATGCTTTTATTTTTTCAACAAAAAGTTAAATTACTATCCTGTAAATAAATAAGCCTCAATTCCCACCTACAAGTGATAACACAAACATTTTTGGGGTCACTTGTGGTGTTTGGTTAGCATAGTAACCTAAAATACTAAAGATTGCGCATTCGCGTCCTAAGGTGGCCCTAGGAATTTTTAAACGGAGTAAAAAATTCTTTGGCTATGCCGTCCCACGGATAGGATGTGAAATGGAGGTCCTGAACCTGTATGATGTCAGGTACTCATAGATCCCATCTGGATAGGCAAAATTTAGGAATCCCACTGTAGCATCTTCCTATTAGCCTTAGTGGCATAAAGTGACGTTAAACAATTGGCGGATCCAGGGGGGGGGCTGTGGGGGCTGCAGCCCCTCCCTTTGGAAAATTTTTTGTCATTTAAAGATAGAATTTGACTTTCCTTAATGTAAGGAAGCAAATTAAAGAACAAATAATGTGCAGAACAAGTAGAATTTTAGTTGTGGGAAAGGAACATAAAGGTAAAAAAGCTGATTAGCAGATCCAATTGAAGGGCTGTGGGAATGCAGACCCCCCCCTTTAGGACTGCAGCCCCCCCTTTACGATCGGCTGGATCCGCCAATGCTTAAAACAAACAACAAACAAACATTTTTTGAAACAAAAATATTGTTTAAACTCACTTTTCATAAAATTACTTTTATCACAGTTCCAAACTAGCTAAACCAAGATAAAAATTAGAGCTAATGACATTTTTAACACACACACACAGACCATTTCTCGGGACTTGGTTATTTGGACTCAGGGGACCCCAAAACGTGTATTTCCGTTGAAAACCGAAAGTCGAAGTTTTTCACGATCGATTTATTTTAAAGGGCCCTTAAAAATAAACAATGATTATTCGAAAAGTACTGACCATTGTCAGGTTCTGCAATAATTATAGTAATCTATACCTTTTAGAGGATAAAAGACAAAATATATGGTTAGTCGTAGAAGTGGTGACGATTTTGCTGATGTCAATGAGGAAGGGATTACGTTTGAACACATAGAGAAATTTAGATATTTAGGGGCGATGGTAACTAGATAAAAAGAAATTTATGAGGAAATTAAGGCTAGATTAAAAGCCGGTAATGCTTGCTACTTTTCAGTAGCGAAATTGCTTAGCTCGCGCCTTCTGTCCCGAAACTTAAAAATTAGGATTTACAAAACTATTATTCTTCCAACGGTCCTTTACGGATGCGAAAGGTGGCCGCTGACATTGAGGGATGAGCAACAACTTAGGGTTTTTGAAAAATAAAGACTGCGGGGAAAATTTGGACCTAAGAGAGATGAACTAACCGGAGAATTTAGACGCTTACACAACGCTTTACCCGATAAATATTATTGACGCTATAGCAGCGAGACGAATAAAATGGGCGACCAAACTTAGTAGTTCTGTGCCGGCTGGGAAACGTCCAAGGGGCAGGCCGAGTAGGAAGTGGGAGGATTGCGTAAAGGCAGATCTCGCGAAGTTAGTCCGGTCGGCGGTCGGTGGATGGAGGTGTATACACCCCTATAGGGAACTGTAGTGTCGGCATCGAACCTTCGGGTTCGTTAGGCCTGTATCATTATTATTATTACATTAGTTTAGAGAATAAAAATAAAAAGTGAATAAATGTTGAAAAAGATGTCTCCTGTGAAGTTACTAAATGACGCTTACACGTTTAACAGACCTTGATTTCTGCTCTAAGTAGGTTGGTAAGCGAAAGTTGTTGTGTGTTGCGTACATCGCATCAAATTTTTTAGTTATGTTTTTAATATATGTCTATAGGTGTGCGAAATATAATTCTAGCCTGCTCTGGAGTTTATCGGATTGAAGTCAAGGTGGATCAGGGGTGATTCACTAATGAGTCTATTGTTAAAATTAGGAGCAGAGGCAAGAAAAGAGGATTTTTAAAGTTAAAGAAATAGTGGAGGTACATAATAATCAGAAATTATTGAGACAAGTTATTGGAAAATTTTGAAATCCAATTTTTTAGTTTTGTCATACAGGAGAAATCACAAAAGGGCTTTGAGAAAGAGATCCGATATTGTATTCTTCTAATTATTAATTAGTCCGATACTATATTGAAGTGGTATTCAAAAGGGATAGGATCTTGGTAAAAATATGAGAAAGTTTATTGTGGTACATAAGATCAAGACATAGTGGAGTAGGAATAGAAGATTTTGTACAAAAGGGTAGAATTTTTGGTAGGATATTGAGGACCAGAGAAAGAAAAGTATTTCTGGATATGAATTTTAAGAACAATAATTTCCTAATGGCAAGGATGTATGTAAAATAAACTAAAAAGTATCCCTGGTCTGAGTGTGTGGTTTATTGAACTGGTCTATGAATAATAAGTTAACAACTAGTCGAAAGATAAAAAGGTTAAGTAAAGGAAACTTTAAATTTATTTGACCCACCAAATAACCGCCAGCGCTTTCATACCGGTGGGGGGATTTGACCGGGGGGGAGGGGGGTCGGTGTCCTTTGGGGGCTTTTCTGCGAAGGCTTAATTGGAAAATGGGAAAAAGGACAGAATCCACTCCCCCCCCCCCACTAGGTATGCTGCAGCTGCAAAGACAAGTTATTTGTATTATTAGCTCTTTTGGTGGATTTTTTGAGTAACCACTAGTGGTGGGGTCTAAATAACATAACAGCCTTAAATCACCTATTATTATAAAATAACAGTGATTGGAATAACCTGTTACCAGTATACCGACGTTATTGAAATCACTCCTTCATTATTGAGCAACCTATCACTTGCGCAGGCGCGATAACAGGAGAGAGCCTTATTACAGGCTAAAAGAGTGATTGGACAACAGTGGTCTGGAAGAGTGATTGGGTAATAGTGATCGGGCAACCGTTGTTATCGCTGGCTGTTATAACAGTGCGAGGAGTGATTCGGTAACAGTCGAAGGAGTGATTGGGCAGCAGCTGTTATCGCTGGTTGTTCTAACAGTCTGAAAGAAAATGTTATTCCCTCACTGTTATAATGATGTAATAGCTATTATTTGACTTCTGAATGACACATCCAATAACTTAAAATTCAAAATTTATACTCTTTATTTTGAAATTATTTCACAGTAATTAGCGCAATGTTAAGCCTTAGAGCTCCGAATAATTTAAATGCTAAAGTAGTGATTAATTAAATAAGTTTACTACTTGTAAATGAGAATTATGATCAATATGGACTCCGACATACACATGAATATATGAAATATGTTCTCCGACTTTTGAAATCATCGCCCTCGGCTTTCATACCATTTTTAGAATTATCAGTAATTCCGAAGTCGATTGGAAGTTTTTAATAAAATTAAGAATTATTTACTTCATAAACTACGGGATCCTTTATGATCCAAAAATTAAAAAAAATGCGCCCCCCTCAGAAAATATCTAGATCCGCTACTGAAACAAAGCCAATAATAGGTAGAGTAGAATATGTTACTAAAATCACCTGTTATAGGAGCTTGTTATCATTCTATAACAGTTACTGGATAACCTGTTATCGAAATTTCACTGTTATGCCCATCACTAGTAACCACCGTTGGCCTCACAATACTTAAAATTGTCAGAGATTGCGAAATAATGCCCACATTGGCAACACTGATCATTAATGAACTTCTAAATAAATGGGAACCTTCCAAAAAAAAATATTTTTGTTGCTGCATTTAGATTGAAGTTGAAAAAAAAACCTTAATATTATTCATGCAGAACATATTTATTCTAAAAAACATAAAATAATCATTTTTAAATTAATATTGCTTTAGGAATTAAAGGTTAATCTAAATATAATAACATTAATTTTTTTTCGTTATATGATAGGCAATGATGTTAATATTAAATTTAAAAAACACAAAAGTAACTTTTTCAAACACCCTTTAATAATTTTAGCACAGTTCATTTAATTCCTTACAAGCATAGACCATGAAAATATTAGCATGGCATTTAACCACGGGTTGCATGATATTAATCAAAAAGTTTTATATCTTTATACTAGCTTTTTTATCAATAATTATAAAATATAACATTTTAAAATTATTCATGTGATTTAATTACTGGATTAGTTCGAAAAATGTGAATAAATTTTGTAATAATATTCTTTGAAGTAGCTAATTTGAGTTTTCCAAGACGGGAAGAACGATGCTAAATTGACTCTTTTTCGAATGCTGTTTTGGGAATTCACCATTTCTAAAGTTATTTCACTCCGACTCCATAACATTGTAACTTGTAACAATTTTTAGAAGCAGATAAAAATCGTTCCTATTAATCAATACAAGCTTCTATCATAGATCATAATAACGTAAACGTAATTATTTTTATGCCATTTGTAGTGTAATAGTAAAAAAAAAAAAATGGATGTATTTTTATTCCTCTACAGGACTGAATAGTTTTTAATAAATATGATTTGGTAAATCTGTACTTGAAAGGATGATATGTTATACAATTAAATAAATAAATTGTTTCAGTACAATTTAGTTTCTAAAATTTCGAAAATTCCAGAATATAAAATTAATTTAACAAAAAAGCTTGGCAAATTATAGACCATACTTCTTATTAGTTATATATGGTATGACAAATGCTGATTAATGAGGCTGACATATTTTTTCAAAATATAATCGCAGATGTCTGAAAATGTACCAATCAATGCTTGGAGGTTAATAAACTTATAAATTCATATAAATTAATGGTGGTTTAGAAATAAATAGCTAGAGTACTCATAATAAATTAATTTACTTTTGTTTTTGCATCTATTGCTGAATCAAGGTAGGGATTATATTAAGTACACATAGATGATACTAGAAAAATGTTAAACTTTATCTGAGGTTTTTGTCATTCAGAATATTATATTTATGTGATTATATTAAGAACTGTCTTATACATACAAACACATTTGAATTCGAGAATATGCATTATTTTATTCAAATTTAGCTGCTCTTGAAAAATAATATTTTTGTATACCTCTGAATCTGAGTTGTAATATGACAACTTCTTGATAACTTACGCTTCCGCTGTAAACTAATTATTTAAACTACGCATATTGATTGGCTGTATCATCATAAAATCATTCACTGAGTCTTTTATTATCATACTCTATAACCCATCTCAAATTAAGTGATAACCAAAATAAATTATTTATTAGTGTGATATAATCGAATCAAAATAAGACTTCTAATAATTTAAAACTTAGATATAGCCTATTTCTCAGTTGAGATTTCTTAGTATTAATTCAGACTAATTTTTTCAGTAACGTCTTTTTACTTCTAACACTGTGCTAAAAACATAAGTTAATTTATGACTTTAAGATATCACATGCATCAAGAGCTTTTGTAGGATTATTGAGACAAATCGTAAAATAAAATGGTGAATGATCCAGATGATTTATGGAATGTTTTTTTTATTTTATGACTACAATCACTTGACGAATGTTTGAGGTAAAATTCAAGATGGATTTTACTCCTAATATTTTTTAAAAACCCAGACTATTGTTATTTTAAATTTCATTTTCAGATTTTCAGATAAAAATGTTTTATTTTGAAAAGCCAACGTTTCGATCCCTACATGTGGATCTTCAAACTATGGTCAGGTTTCAGGTGTTAAAATGTTCAGTGACTAAGAAAGTTCTAAAAGTAAAGAGCAAAAGTATTTGCAGGATAAAATGGGTCAAGAAAATGGAATTGTTTCTAAAAACCAATCGCCATTTTTAGTTCCGAAAACAGAAACTGTTAAATATTGGATCAAAGGTGATTGATTACAGAGTTTGCCATGATAATTAAACATTTTCTGGCATGGTGAAAACATCTCACACTAATAACTAAAATTTCTTGACAACTATAAATTATAATTAGATAATTCAAAATACCTGCTGGTCAAACTGAGGGAAATTAAAAAAAAAGTACATTCCGAATTATTCAAAATTGTTTGAAATAACAGAGACGCGGTAATTACTACCAAAAATATATGCATCTGAGTAGCTTAATAATGAGTTGAATGGATTTTACCCTTGAATTGATTCTGTCTAAAAACTTTCAGGTACATGAGAAACACTCGCAACATCCTGTACTTATTCAACAGAATATCCTTTTTTCTATTTTTTCATGGAGATTACATTTTTTGAGGGCCTGAACCTCTGATGTCCTCCACCATTGGTGATCATATAAAATGATTTTCTTTAGATTTTTACAAATTCTGATTCCTTATTTTCATGGATTATTATATTATATTAATATTATATAATATAATATAATATAATATAATATTATATTTTCTGAATATGGTAAACTATCCACTATTGCAGCGCTCGGGAAAAGTAAACCTTAAAAAACATGTTGCCTTTTTTCTATTGGTTGTTTCGGAATAAGTAAAAAAAAAAAAAAAATGTTTCCATGTAAAAATGTTATCAATGAAAAATGAAAGAATCAAACTATTTCTACCCAAACAAAAGTTACTATTAAATAATTATGATAATATCCTTAATGTAGATGAAACTGAAAATAAAAATTCTGAAGTATGAAAACTCTGGGATTTTTTTAAAGTAGGTCAAAGATTAGTTGGAGAGTGGGGGGGGGGGGGGCAAAGGAAGGAAGGGGTCAACCTTAACATTTAAATTATGGCAATTCATCTATTATTCATTTGTACTCATTTTTAATCCTCACCAATATAAATAAATAATAAAATTTTATATAATTAAAATCAACAAAAAATAGATGTAGTTGATTACACAGAAAAGGTAAAAACCAACCAATTTACTGCCTGCTGCTGTTGAATATTCCTCTATAACCAAAAAAAATAAAAGCACAAGATATTTTTAAACTCATAAAGCTCCATGTCTCTGAAAACTTTTTGTTTATTCCCCTTCCATAGTAACCCTATTTCTAAATAATCAAGTTTCATGCCCTAAGGCATACTACCTTTATAGATAAAACGTTGAAGCCAAGAGAGGAGCATGAATTCCACCGACTCCTTTCGTTAAAATCAAAGGGAAAAATAATTACAAGGGGTTAAAACAAACAAACTTAAATATATTTCACAAGGGAAGGATATATATCAAATATCATAATAATAATTTATAAGAAAATATCGATAAAATATATTGTATTATAGAAAAAGTTAGATTACAATATTAAAATTCCTTAAATTACTTATAGGGCACATATGTGAAAAATGATAACTACAGACGGATAATGTTTTCTTGAACTTTTTCACATTAACATTGAACAAGATCTTGGAATATCCACTAACAACATATATTTTTTGTACAAAAAAAATTACATATGTTTCCCTTTAATCTACATTAAAGTCAATTAGACCTTTTATAGTTTCATTTGAGGTTTTGTTGAGAGCCTCAAATAATATTTCACCTTGCCTGAAATTACAATAAGAATTAATAAACAAATAAATGATACAATATAGAAAAACACAGACTTTCTTATTTTATAACTGGGCTAAATTCATTTTTAAAGCATTAATAAACAATATGTTCGGGTATATTTGAGAAAAATCATTATCATTAAGATTAATTTTGAGCTCTGAAGACAAGTTAGAAAGTTTGTCAATCTAAAACTAAAATGATGTCAACAATATATCAAAACCCCAACATTGGAGAAGTTGATAAGCATTGAGATTGTGAAAAATTATATCAAAACTATAAAAATTATATTGTGTATTGAGAATAAAAATGTGGTTTTAGCCGTTAAAGAACCTGGGCTGGAAATAAATACAGATAAGAAAAAATATATGGTTAGCTGCGCTGCAGAAAAGATGATGATTTTGGTCATACTGAAGTAGAAGAGAAAACGTTTGAGGCCTTTCAGGTTGATATAAAATGGTTTGGCCTCAAAATCAAATAGGTCCAGGGGACAAATCTTGCATGTCTCTTTACTATTTTGCCACGAATTGTCCCTGGTGCCAGGAGATCCTCTTGGGGCTCACCCAACTTCACAAAGTGTGTACATTGAGTAAATTGAAAAATTAAGGGAAAAAGCTGGTAGGTGAGAGCGATTATGATCAAATCGCCTCCTTTCACAACTGCACTCAGAAACAGTACTTCTTTACACAAACTTCAACCCGTGACCCTCCTGGGTTGGGGTGTTACATGTTTTAAATTAATTTAATCAAGGCTTATCCTAATCAACAGGATTCTACCGTAAATTCACATGATTATATACAATTAATTATATACATTATATACATATATATTTTTCCCAAATAATTATATACATTAAACAGTATGAAATATATAAAACATTAAAGTAAATATATATTTGTAAAATGAGAAATACTTACGAATTTACTTTTAAGTTTACTTTTACCTCTGCTGGTACATCAATATCAAGCTTTGCCTAGAGAAAAAAAAACAAGTCATGTGATTAGTAAAAATCCAAAATACATTACATTGATACAGAATACAATTAAAGAACATTGATATGATGTCCTAGTTTTTCAATTACATTGTAGTGATCACAAAATTTATGGTATTCAAGATCCATTGAATTAATTTTAAAGGGGAATCAGAAAACAAAATAATAATAGTAAACAGCAGGAAAGTTCTTAAATATTTTATAAACAGAGCCTAATCCTCAACTCAGCAAGTCGAGTAGGCGAAATTACAAGCAGAGGCTGAGGAAGTATGAAATAATTAGTAGTGAAATAATAATTTCTTCATGATCCTATATTACTTGGATAGAATGTCAAAAAACCATAGATCTTAGCCCCTGTGAAAGGGGACAAAATTTTAAAGCACCTTTGACATCAATAATTAAAATATTAGGCAGAAAATTGTGTTTATTTTAATTAATAAAAAAAATCCCAAGTAAAAGAGATTACAATACAAGTGTGGGTATGCTCTCTGGTGGAGCAAGGGTTGACAAATATTTCATATTTGATAAAAGATAACAAATAAAATAAGCAAAAAACTTATACAACAAATAAATGTGACTGTCATTGCTTAAATTTCAACTTTCAAAAATATATTAACTTACTTTTCCTTCAACTGAGCCTTGGTTTACAGATATATTGACATCTTCATCTGCTTGGATGTTCAGCTGTTTAAAACTAGGAATAACATTTTTCTCTAATATTACCTCTTCGTTGTTCAGCTAAAAAATGAAGTTATATTCAATATTTATTTTATTCTTAGAGCAACAGAAAGACAAAATATCACTTTTTGAATAGTTTCCTCCTCTGAGAGAGATAAGAATATAACTGAACATAATGAAATTAAAATGCTCTAATTGTACAGATGTTAAATCTGAATTATGTCTGAGCCATGCATGGTGAGTACATCACCATTTGAATTTGATCAACTAAATAATATCTGATATTTTCTAAAAAAAATAAAAAAAAAAAATAAAATATGTACATAGTTTCACCAGAAGATCTGACTTGATCAACAGCTTTAAAGCTACAGCAAAATATGATTAACACAAAATAAAAAACAACCTTCAAATTATTGTATATCTTTCCTTGGATAGGCGGTGAGAAGAACAAATGTTTATCTAACCACACTCCTACCTACATATTTTTGTTTATTAATTTTCATTAAATGCTTGCATTCATAAATATCTATGTAAACAAAAACGACTATAATATACCTAATTTTGTTGAGTATATATATTTTTTGTAATCTACTTCACCATGAAATTCTTCTTTTAACACAAAAAAATATGCCAGTATCTCCAATTTTGTGTTAAATAATTTTCACTATATACATAATTTTTTTTCAAGATTTTTTTTTTTTTTTATATTAATAGCATTAAACAATTGATACTATATCGATATATGATATTCCCTAATTATTCTTTATTTAGTTCATGATATACAAAGGTTGTAATTCCATCATTATTACATATTTAAATTGCTTCAATGACTTTACTATTCTCTATAAATATAGATAATAAGTAAAATTACAATTATATAGAATTACTATGTTTTCAAATATTTTAACAAGCTTTAAATTATTTCTTTGAATACCTTCATAATAACTGGAGATGCTAAAAATGGAATTTTTTCAGCTGATTTCAAAGGTATTCCTAAATTGCACACAAGTCCAGCTTGTTCTGCAGCACCACATGCAAAAACTTCATCAGGTGGTATGGAACAAAGTGCTTCACAATCAAAAAATGAACTGACATGTGAACGAATTTTCGGTATCTTAAGACATCCTCCACATAAAATAATCTAAAACAATCATATCAGAATATTTTGTAAAATGGCAAGATAATAATCATAAATTATTAAGTACATTTATTTTAAAAAAAACGCATCAAATTAGTCAGGAAATGCCATCTTGAACACAAATTTGGCCATCAAGCAGAGGATGCATATCATAACAATCTTATCAATCATTCTCCTGTAGTTTTTTCATCTATTTAGTTTCATCAACAGAGAAATTTTTTATTTTTGTGATTCTAGACAAACAAAGCTTTGTACAAACTTTACATGTTAAATATTTGAAGGAAATAAAAGTTCTTTAAGAGACTTTAATGCTTTGCTTTTATAGACTGATATTATAAAGCCTTAATCCTTCTAAATAAAAAGTGTATTACAATTTAAAAAAAAAAAAACTTAATTGGACTTATTGTTCCTGACATTAAAAACCAATCTACAACTTACCCTATAAGTAAATATGACTTTTTTTATCTACAAATTTTTATCAATCTTTGTTGAGTAGTTTTGGAAGAAAAATATTTTTTTCAAATCATGAATAAATTAGAAACAAATAAAAAAAAAGTAGTATGTGATTTATTTATATATAGGGGAAAGTGCCCCATTATGGGACGGTTGACTAATATGGGATATGTAGTTTCTGGATATAGTTTGCACTGCAACCTCGCACTTATTCTATAAAATTTAAGATTGATGTCGCATTGGCACATAGCCTTGTCACATTGTTATACATTCTCATCCTGTTGGATTATTTTCAGTGAATGGTTGTTTTAGGGTTCAAGAACGTTTTTTCGTGATTATTTTGACCTGATATTTCAGGCCTTAAAGTAAGTCGAATACCCTTAATCATTGTTTTATCTTAAATGTTGAACAATTCATTACGATATTTGCTAACTGGTTTCTTTTTTTATTACATACTGAAGCACAATAAACTCTACAAAAAATGAAGCCACATCCCCTAATATGTGGCTTGTCCCGTATTGAGGCACCTGTTTATCACTGAAATAAAAATATTAATAGATTCAAATGATTTTAATGAAACATTACTTTAAACACTGAGTTTTTAGAAAGTGTTCCTGAGTTTTTAGAAATTTTTGTGATAAAAAATTAGAAAATGAAGAAACTAAAGTTCAATGTTCCTGCCAATGAGTGTCCAGCCATGAGAGCAGTGTTGAACTAATAATACACAAATTTTATTTGTAATTTGTGAAAAAATCTGTCAAATAAAGGTCTTATCAAATTTTGATAATTTGAAAATTATAAAAAAAAAGAAATGTGATTTTTTTTTTGTAACATAATAAACATGGATTTATTTATAACATATATCTATATATTTTTTATTTTTGTTCCACCTCTTCCTCGCCCCTTAGGCTATACGGGGTTTCCGGGCCAGGGGAAAGGGTGGGGGATTAATGCCGAGTAATATTATTAAATAGCCCCTGGCTCGGGGTTTTGAACTTGCTATCTTCGGGTTTCCGATCATACGTTTCCATGGGAATTTACAACATATATTTTTGTGAATATTGTCTGTATAATAAACAAATTTTCCCTTATATATTTCATTTTATATCATGGTCCCTAATACGAGAAATGTATCCCATATTAGGACACCCCCCTATTCCATATTAAGAACCCATTTTCAAAATGCGCAAATTTTACTTTTCTCACATTAACCATGATTACAAATTTCAAAAAAGAGATATGGGATGTTTTTCATTTTTGATATGGTCTACTACTACTGCTAAATGTGTAACAACATTTTTTGAATCATCTAAGCAATTTAGAGCCAAGCAATTAAATATTAAAAAAAATATCCCCTATATAAATATTAAACTTTCCCCTATATATATATATATATATATATATATTTTACTTTTTTTTCTTCTTATTTTTACCAGCTATTTTGAAATATATAATTAAAATTTCATTATGATTTATAGTGGCCAAGATATTGGAGTAGAAAGTATAAAATGCAATCGCCATGCCCAAATTTGTAATTACTGTGAAGCCAATATTTAAAATTTTATAATTAAAATTTTCTCTTTTCGAAACTAAAAAATGATGCTTAATTCTGAAACATTATGTTTTGTTGAACCATTATAACAATTGCTAACTATATAGAGAGAAGATAAGAGCATTGTTGTAAGAGAAGGCGAAATACGTGCTGCACAAAATGTTTATCAATTGAAGAAAAAAAATGTATTCCACACTCATTGCAAGAGTGTCACATATCGAAAAAACAGAACAGTTTCCACTTTTCTTTGATCCTAAAAATATTCTATTTTTGCCCGGTTTCAGCTGTAAGAATTAACCAATATTATTTTATGGATGCATGCTAAATGAGTACTCATAATTTACTCATACCTTCCAGTAACTAATCCACTCTTATAAAGGGACAAACTAAAAATTGAACAAATCGAGGAGATGCACAAATATTGCACTGAGTATGCGATATGGTAATCTGTAATCTTTAATGAACACAATGTACTTTAATCACTATTTTCTAAACTATTGATTCTAATAGAGAAATATAAATTGCTACTTGTCAAATATTACCTGAGTAGAATAACAGTTTTTTTATGAATACTCGAGCCATCAAAATAAAAAAATTAGGTTCCATTTTATTATTGGTCATTATTATGAACCCTATAGATTACTATTCACTATATATCGTCAAAAAACTCGATTTTTCAGTCTAATACTTTCAGATGCTCAGAAGCGTGCATGGTTCATTTGGGCTTGCACCAGATTTAAGTCTAATAATAAATTTTAGGGAAGTACATATAAGTACTCTGACAAACATAAAATATTTAAAAGATAAGTAAACACATAAAAAAAGTGGATATGGAGACTATTTGACAAAACAGCAATGTTGTTTTAAGTTTCGACTCAACAAAACTAAAGTTACTTTTTGAGTTTGCCCTTGCGTTTTTATATACATATAAGATTTTTCATCAACAATTATTTAGGAAGAGTTGAAACCACTTTCAAAATTATGAACTCAAATGCACCTTTTACTCTACAATTTTTTGCTCCTTCCCTACAGCATGAGGACCATTAAAACAAAAGTTGTCAATTATCATTGACCTAAGTATAAAGTATAAATTTTTTCAAAATTTGGAAATAGTTTACCTTGGAAATATCTGATGATTGCAAGTTTGCTGCTTCCAATGCTTTGTGGATAGGTTCAGAAAACGTGGGAAGAAGTGGACTGAGAAGAGAATTCAACCGAGCAACTGATACACTTACATTAAAATCCACTCCTTCACAAGCAGATTCAATGAAACGGGAACACATCGGAACTGTAGAAAGTGTATGCAACATAGATTGAGCAGCAACTCGGAATTTCCACATAGATTTGCGACTCTCTGTTGGATCTAAATAGTATTTCCTGAAATTTTAATAAATCATCGCCAATTATTAGGTACTATAGCATCTCTGTCAGAAGCCCAGCACTTTTACATAACCCTACTCAATCTAGATGAACATCTGACATTGTACCTTGCATAGATTTAATTTGTAAAAAGATTTAATAAACTTATCCCTTTAAAAAAAATATATTTTTAAAGTTATAAAAAATAATTTTAAATTTAAACAAATCATTCAAATCACTTTATCCACAAAGAGAAATCCCCTTTTATAAGTATTTTTAAACACTTTTTTTAAAAAAAGTAAAAAAGAGCAATAAAATGTATGTGTCCATCCTGTTTGTAAGAAGAAAGAAGAATAACAAGGCTTAGAAAAATATGTATGGTGATTGATCCATATATGGTGTTTCTAGGAAAAATAAATAAATATGGGAGATGTATCATAATGGAATCATCCGATAAACCATACACCTTGTTAGAAAATTAGCCTCCTCTTTCTGTCCCACGCTTTCTATAATTTAAAATAATTAGTTCCAATAATAAAGTGAACTTATTAGGAAACAAATATAAATTACATCCAGAACAAAATATAATTAATATCTTTAAATCTAACTCAATACTTTATTTACATTGAATAAAGTCCAAAAGACTGAACAAACTATTAGGACATAAAGGGAAAATTTGTTTTGTCCCAATTAGGCAGAGGACCCAATAAAGTGGAGAGCATGAATCCATACTTAAATGCAAATAAAAAATGCCTAAATACGCCTAACCACTGGGCTACCGTACATGTATGATAATTGATGTCATACATTAGGCATATTTGGGGGAAAACCCAGTTAATAGGTTCATTTAGGTCTATTAATTTAATGACGGAGTCAAAATAATACGATTAATTTAACTCTTAGAAAAAAGGGCGACTAACCTTTTTGATGCGGTTTCTTGCTTCTGGTTAAGAAACAGGCATGGTCTCATTTACTTAGGTTATTCGATAGTCTCATAATTTTTTTTAAAGTGGTGATACTGTACCTATATTTGATTCCGTTTTATTTAAAATGGCTCAATTAAGCGGTAGCCCCAATTATCCGATGGCCCAATTAAACAGAGTTGACTGTATAAAGTAGTAAATCCAGATTTTACCATGAGTTAATAAAAGTGTATGGTGTAAAGATATGTGATGAGATCTGAGATGAATAGTCTAAATGATGACAGCAAATGAACTCAAATAGTAAAAAAAATTTGGTGGATGCACACAACACACAACTTTCATTTTCCAATTTACTTTGATTAGAAATTTATGCGTTTCGTTAAATGCCATTGCTCAAAGTCACACATTTTTTCACATTCATTAACTTATTTTTGTTTGTATTTGCTCTTTGAAGTACACTAATTTTTTTATTATTAAATAAAAGTTTTAACTTGTGATAATTTGGCTATACAAGTATTGTGTCTGATTTTATAATTCTCTCTGTAATTGTTGAAACCTTGATTTCGTTACCATGAAACAAAAAATTTCCATTAAACGAACAGAACGCCATTGATTACAAACAATGGTCTGTCATTAACGGCGTACTGCGCATGCGTGGGCTAACGTGTTTTATGAGTTGACGTAATATTTTTCTCTTTTTCTCCTGTATATGTTTACTCAATTTTTTCATATTTAGCCATTTCTTATTTTTAGACGAAACGAGAGGCAGATATTTTCTCCATATAAACAAAACCAAAGGTACTTTATAGGAAAACAAAAAAAAACCCTTCCCCATTTAAGCCCCCTCAGAATATTCTAACACCCACACAGACCAGTTCACGGAACTTGGTTATTTGAACTCAGGGGGATCCCAAAACTTGTATTTCCGTTGAAAACGATCTCAATACTTTCAATAGATAGTTACACTTCTCTACTCTAAAAATTTCAAGTCAATCTATCCACTACTTTTAGAGTTTTGATGGAACAAAGAAAATAATGTATATAAAAAAAAAAAAGGACATAACTCAGTTAATAACTGTCCTGATTCATTTTTTATTTTGTAGTGAAGGAAGATAACTATAATTTTGCACAAAAATAATGGACAAAAAATATTTTTCCTGTTCTTCATAACATTTTGGATATTAACATAAAATGTAGATAGTGGCACTATTTGATTTGAAAGCAAAATTGTATAAAACCTCCAAGTCAACCCATCCACTTATTTCCGAGTTTTAATGTAACAAACATAATTATAGCATTTTTATGTATAAGATTTATAGGGCGATAATCATCAAATGGCTATGATTGTCCATTCCCTTCTAAATACACATACCTAAGTTAATAATTGTTCCCAGGTAATGATTGCTACCAAGTAAGAGAGATAATTCATTTCAAATTATTTTAACCAGGAAAAAATATGAATTGAAATAATGGACGAACTGGCTAAAGTAATAACATAAGGATCCCAAATTTAAATTGATAAGAGAGAGGAGAATAAAATAAAGGTTGGAAAAAGATCAATTAAAAATGAAAAAAATCTGGTGCGTGCGCGCAACACACAACTTTTTTCACTTACCAACTTACTTAGATTAGAAATTAATGCGTTTTGTTAATTGCCACTTCTCAAATGAACAGAACGGCTTTAATTATGAACAATGGTCTGTCATTAATGGCGTACTCCGCATGCGTGGGCTCAACGAGTTTTATGGGTTGACTGAATATTTTTATTTTGTTCTCCTCTTCATGTTTTCTTTATTTTTATAATATCTTATATTCAGCCATTTCTTATTTTTAGGCGTAACGAGAGACAATTAATTTCTCCATATAAACAAAAACAAAGGTACTTTATAGAAAACAAACAAACAAAAAAGACCCCCTCAAAAAAAAGCCCCCTCAGAACATTTTAATAATGATAAAGCTTACCTGATATTAAAGAACACCTAATTTTCATTTAACATGACGAATTTGATAAAAATCGTTAAAGCCGTTTTTGAGATCATCGGAAAAAAGGTAAAAATTTGAAAAAAAATTATGAAATAATGTACCCGCTCCGTTGGACCAATTTTGATGAAATGTTGGCTATCACATCTTTGGCATATACATACATCAAATACCCAGTTTGATCAAAATCGTTAAAACCGTTTTTAAGTAAATAAAAAAAAACACGTAAAAATGATGCAAAATTTATTAAGTAAAGTCCCCCCTCCGGTTGATCAATTTTGATGAAATTTTTACAGTCATATCTCGGGCATATAAATAGATCAAATACTCAGTTTGATCAAAATCGTCAAAACCGTTTTTGAGTAAATAAAAAAAAAAAAAACACATGAAAATGATACAAAATTTATTAAGTAAAGTCCCCCCTCCGGTTGATCAATTTTGATGAAATTTTTACAGTCATATCTCGGGCATATAAATAGATCAAATACTCAGTTTGATCAAAATCGTCAAAACCGTTTTTGAGTAAATAAAAAAAAAAAAAACACATGAAAATGATACAAAATTTATTAAGTAAAGTCCCCCCTCCGGTTGATCAATTTTGATGAAATTTTTACAGTCATATCTCGGGCATATAAATAGATCAAATACTCAGTTTGATCAAAATCGTAAAAACCGTTTTTGAGTAAATAAAAAAAAAAAAAACACATGAAAATGATACAAAATTTATTAAGTAAAGTCCCCCCTCCGGTTGATCAATTTTGATAAATTTTTTACAGTCATATCTCGGGCATATAAATAGATCAAATACTCCTGTAAATCGTTAGAGCCGTTTTTGAGAAAATCGAAAAAACTTAAAAAGCTATTAAATGAAGTACCCCCTCCCTTTGAGCAATTATGATGACATTTTTGCTGTCACATCGCGGGCAAATACATACACCAAATACCCAATTTCAGTTTTGTACGGCCTATAGTTTTTGAGCTAGTCTGTTCACACACACACACAGACACACAGACCATTTCGCGGGACTTGGTTATTTGGACTCAGGGGACCCCAAAACGTGTATTTCCGTTGAAAACCGGAATTCAAAATTTTTCACGATCGCAATACTTTCCTTACTATATATTTCATATATAGGTAAGTGAAAGTAAAAAAATGTTATGTTAAAAACTAATACAGACATCTTAAATTAATAACCTGGCAAATTCTTCTACGAGGTGATCTCTTAATGCTGTTACCATCGCTTGTCCTCCTGTTTGACTTACAAAAGAACTGAGTATTGAATACAACCCAGACTCAACTTTAATGACTGATGCCTCACAGCTAATACCTCCCAGACGATACACCAAAACATTGCTGGAACCAAAACCAATAACATAAAAAATGTATAAAACATATATAATAAAGTTAAACACATAACATAAGTTAAGTAATGTCAAAATATATATATATATATATATATGTATATTGTTCATCCTTTCCTAATAGTGTGGGACACAAGGGTCAAAAAATTTCTGACTTAAAGAAAATTCCTGATCTTATAGGCTGAAAGTACTCATTTTATAGACCACAAATATAAACATCTTCCACCTCAGATTAAGCGCCTTAGAGTAGAAAATTTAAATGAATATATTAACTTCACAGGAAATACCTTCTTTCTTTTTTTCAGTTTTAACATTTTATTGTTTGTTATTCTCTATAAGGTTCTTAAAACTTTTCAGAAAATGAAGGCGATTACTGCTCAAGTAGAGCCAGTTAATATTTCATGATTAAAATATATTTTGAGACTGAAGTTTGTTAACTAAAGTATAATTATCAAAGATTAACTTGTTCCACATATTTTATATTTCACCCATAAAATTTGCTTTAAATGTTCTTAGAATCATGTACTTCTTAACATATTCTCTCTCAGCAGAAAAATAAAATAGTTTTCTTATCTTAGGCAGCACAGAAGTTAGAAACATTGTACTGCATGGCAAATAATTTTACAAGTTTCAATTCACTTGTTTTGAAAATTCCATTGGTTTTATTTGGAAACAAATAGTTTTGATTAAATAATTTGAAAGTAAAAATTATTAAGCAAAACTATACTTTATATATATTTTGTATATAGGTAAGTGAAAGTAAAAAAAGTGGTAAAATGTATCCAATTAGCACAGATAATTCTTATTATTAAGTTTTAAACTTTGATCCCCTGTGGCAATTAGTTGAAATATTTGAAATGACCCTCTGTATATGTGAGTGTGTGCGTGCATGCCTGTGTGCGTACACTTAAAACTTTTCATAAATTTATTATGTGGATTAAAAAGTTGTTTATTTTTTAAAACATGTCAGAATTAATGTAATGTAAAAATATAATATAATAACGAATCTAATAATATATCATACAATAAGATAAAAACATAAATATCAAAGAATGCAGAGAGAAACACAAGGGAAGGATAATAACCTACATTTCTTGGGGTACTTTTTCAAAACCAATGTGGTAAGCAAGAAGTGCAGCAGGTGCTTCATTAATTATTTGTAATACTTTCCATCCAGCTTCTTCTGCTGCCTCCTTTAATATTACTCTTGTATCGTCATTCCAAGAATGAGGAGCACAAATGACACAACTAAGACTCTTTCCACCACAAGCACCAACACCAATATCTATAAATTAAACAAAATAAAAACAAGTTTTCTTGAATAGTTTGTTTTATAGGGCCTAAGAGGGTAAACAACTTGGACATCAACTCATTCGATGCCAATACCACTATTCCCTCCATACACACCACTGTCCACAGACCACTGTTAAAATCTGTCTTTGACAAATTGGAGTTAACACAATCCTCCGCCTCACATTACCCTGCGGATGTTTCCTAGTGGGCAACACATTATTAATCTTTTAGTAATTTTTTCACAACTTAATTTAAAAATTTTACATGACAACTTCATTCGTCGTGCTGCTCTATTATGATCACTGGGTACCATTCAATCATTGTGGCATTGTGTAAACGTCTAAATTCTCCACAAATGCCTAGGTGTAAAGGATACACTGTAGAAAGAATCTCAAATATAAAGTAAGAGAGAGATTAGATGTTTTTTAATTTTCAGATACGGGGGCTACCCTCGTAGCCAAGCTTGCTAATGGTTGACGATTTAGTGGAAGAAATTTAAAAAGGTTGAGTTTTTAATTAAGTTCCAAGAGGAGCTGATGGAAAAAAAATTGCATGTTTAAGGATAGGTTAAGTATAACTAGATAATTTAATAATTTGTCATAATTTTATTATTGTCAAAAATCTGTATAATACCCTGTAAACATATTTAGGTTTAGATTTTTTATAAAAGTATAAGTCAAAAATTAACTTAAAACAGACGTCTTTGTCAATAAAAACTCCCAGGTCGGAATAAAATTTTATTCTGACCCTTTAACCGTAATTGCGGGATTAAATGGAATAGAGACAGATGAGGAAGGGGACAGAAATAGCCAGGCTCTTATTGCAGGTTAAAGAGTCCAGCTTACAAGACAATTTTTATCCCACTGACGACCACCTGTCTTTCAATATCAATCCGAACCTTCCGCAAGTCCAAAATAAATGTTTAATTGATCTATGAACGAAATATCAAGACCTTTTCGTTAATGACATAAGAAATTTAGGCATGTGTTTGGAAAGGGAAATGAAAATCGAAAAAAAAAAATTGAATCCCAATCCACCAACCGCCATATAAAGTGGAAATGTCTTATGTTTAGGGCTTAGTAACTACATAATTTCATTATTCGCTTAAAAATACAAAAAAATTGAAGACAAAATATTTAGGGGGGGGGGGTCATGACCCCTGTGATCCCCCCATGATAGAGTATCACCAAAAGAAAATGTGTCATCTCTTCTAAAATCTACTAGTTCATCCGGACATCTGACACAGGCATCTTTAGGTAAGGGTTGAGTGGTAATCGATTAAACTAAAACTTAATTGAACTAAAACATCATATATTTTGGTACAATATAAGTTTTTCCAGGTCCCAACTACCAAAGGGGGAGGGTCTTATAAAATAAATACTTGAAAATATTATATATCAAAATACATCGATTCTTCTTTGCTCTAACGGAATATTTCCTGCCTCAGACTTCCTCCAGACCCAGACTCTCAGGCCTCGGCCATGTTTGGCGCCTAGCCCTTGTTAATCCCATGCACCCTCACACTACCCCTCACCCCAGGCCTGTCCACAACGGGGCACCGCACCTTGCACCACTGTTACCTTTAAAGGGAGCCTGGACATAAAAAATTCATGAAGCACACATGGAACATTATCTGAAGGAGAAAATTGGGCTAGATCCAATGTCATCTCATCTTTCATAAATATTTAATATTATAAAACATAAACATTAAATTAAATGAGTACCAATTTATATTATCGAAGTATTTTTAGAAATGATGGATTGTCTTAAATCGTTGGTAAAAATCTGCATTAGTTATGAATAATACATAAATATGAATATTTATATAAATATCAATTAGCAATATCAGTGTGTTATATTCCCTAGTGATTACACCCAACTAACAACAACCGATTCACTTAGGGAATTGGTAAAAATTATACCAGAAATGGCAGAACCTTCTTTTCTAGAAACTGCTGATTCTATTAAAAGATATCTCGTTAACTTGCCTAGATAAGATAGCGACTGACAAAAACAAAAACCAGCAATATTAATATTTTTAGAAGATACCATACTGCTTCCAATTTTTGTTATCAAGGTTTTGTGGAATGGTAAGAGAGAAATTATTGCAATCATGAACATTATATTAAGTTTCAATTAATATTGTTGCTATAAAATCCAATGTTAAAGAAATAAAAATTAAGATGATGCAAAGTAATATTAAAATAAAAAATCATTAATATCGTTTGTTATTTTATTTAAAAAAATTGTTAAATACGATTTTAAATTCAGTTAAGTAAATAATAATATAATCCATTATAGATATTAAATTAGGATAGATTTTAAAAATTTGCCAGTATAAAAATGTTCCGATAAATGACGGCGCCGTAAAACCCGCTGGTATGAAATCATTTTGAGTTTTCAATTTATATTATAGCTATGAAGCTTAATTAGGGAGCGGGGTAGCCCACTGGTAAGGCAGTGGACTGCTGTGCTTAAGGTCCCGAGTTCGAATCTGACATGGCTTATGATATCTTTATTATTCGCCACAGTTCGTCTCGTGGGCTGAGAGACCCTCCTGGGGCAAACCCAGCCTCTATAAAGTGGGTACCCTTAATTGAAAAATTAAGGGGAAAGAACCTGGCGGTTGAGCGTGATCACGGTCAAATCACCTCCTTGCACGACCACTGACCAAGAAACAGTACTCTTCCTTACATAGTACTGCACCTAAGACCCTTTATGGGTTGTAGTGGTACAGGTTTTTTTTTTTTTTTTTTTTTTTTTTATGAAGCTTAATCTTGAAGTAATCCGTGAATACTTTATAAAAATTAAATTTAATATAAACAAATTTAATATCAATATTTATTAATATTTACATAAGAAATCATTAGTATCGGTAACTAAATTATTAGAAAAATATGTACATCGTAAAGCCTGCTGGTGCAAAATAATTCAGGATTTCAATTTATATTATAATATCTATACAGCCAAAATTTATATTAATCAGTGTATTTTTTATAAACAATTAAATAAATATATAAATAATTAAAGAAATTAAATTAGGATAGGTTTTAAAAATACACAAATATAAAAATGTTTCGATAAATGATGGTGCTGTAAACCATGCTGGTGCAAAATAATTCTGGATTTTAATTTATATTATAGCCATAAAGCCTAATTTATTGATAATCTGTGTATCTTTTACAATTAATTAAACATTAAATTTAGTAGAATCAAAATAGCAAATTCTTTATTCAATGCAAAATATTGTTTACGTTAAATCATTAATTTCATATTCTATGTTATTAGAAAAAGCTGTGCGATCTTAAATATCAGTTAAGTATATACCTCTATAAACAATTAAAGAAATGAAATTAGGATAGGTTGTTCTAAAACCATGCATATATAAAAATATTTCGATAAATGAAAGGGCCGTGAAGGCTGATGGTGCAAGGGTGCGAGGCTAAAAGAATAGGAGCTCTAATTGTTGGATTTGGTGCGGTGCGATGGGCGAGGGGGTGGTGCGAGTTGCGGTGCGCCGACATGGCCAGCCCCATAACAAACGCTGTGTTCATTTTTTTTGCTTGGTGCATGGTGGTGAGAGGGGCTAGGGTCGGTGCGCCAACGTGGCCGAGGCCTGACTGTGCCTGAACCTGACTCTCCTAGGGCTCCGACTAGAATTCCCCTTTACTCACCCAGACCTGCCTCTTCTAAGAGTTCCCTCTCTATCTCAGGGTCTCATAGGTTCAATGACCCGCTTATCTTTTCTGGTATAGTTGTCCACGTGACACTACTATTCGAGCAAATACCAGAAAAAAACAAACCTGAAGAGAATATTAGGGCTTGCTAAGCCTTTTATTTTTTTAATAAATTCCCTGTCATGAAATCAGTTACAGAGAACATGTTCCTGCCTTAAAAAAATATTATTATATTATGGGAATAAAACCTTTATTTCTGATATATGCTTCCTTAACAGGTGAACTCTGGTAATAATATTTTTTACTTTCACTTACCTATATATGAAATATATAGTAAGTGGAAGTATTGCGATCGTGAAAAATTTTGACTGTTTTAAACAAGTAATTATTTAACTATGGATAGTACTAAACCTAATAAATATGCTGTTCTTTAAACCGACTTTCGTAATTTATTTATATAAAGATTAAGTTATAAAGCGAAAACAAATGTAATAAGTAAAGCTCGGAATTCCGTAAAAATTTGAAACTAATAAAAATTTGAATTTGAAACTAGTCAAAATTTGAAAACGTGCAATAAAAACTGCAAAATGTGCAAAAAGCGTACATTAAAAACTTCAAAAAAATGCAATAAAAATGTATTGCTTGAAAATCAGGCATTAAATTATTTTTGTGAACAAAAAATAGCTACTTTGGAAAAAAATAAGTAGTGGAGAGTAAATTGAAATAGAAACTCTTTTATTTATACAGATTATTTTTATAATATTGGTTATAGTATAGATTTTGGTAAAATCACTGAATTTTGGATCTATTGTATATTGCTATTGATATATTTTTGAAAAAAAAATCGGAACATAAATTATTTACTTAAAATAGTAACAGCAAGATGTGGAATACAGAGTAAAATACTCGCATGTGAGCTGTAATTACTACATATGTTGGAAATCTTCCTTTAAAAAAGGAAAGATGCTACTCAAATTATGGAATCACTAGATGCAATATCTGGTGCGTTGGCTTATTTTTAAATCACACTGGTGACACGCACAACCCCTGTAACTGTTCTAGGGTTAAAAAAATTAGATACTTACTTGCGCTACAGCGGGTATCAATTTGAGTTTTCCTCTCACATCCAATTTTTTACTTTCACTTACGTATATATGAAATATATAGTAAGGAAAGTATTGCGATCGTGAAAAATTTCGACTTCCGGTTTTCAACGGATATACACGTTTTGGGGTCCCCTGAGTCCAAATAACCACGTCCCGCGAAATGTGTGTGTGTGTGTGTGTGTGTGTGTGTGTGTGTGTGTGAACAGACTAGCTCAAAAACTATAGGCCATACAAAACTGAAATTGGGTATTTGGTGTATGTATATGCCCGCGATGTGACATCAAAAATTTCATCATAATTGCTCAAAGGGAGGGGGTACTTTCTTTAATAACTTTTTAAGTTTTTTTCGATTTTCTCAAAAACGGCTCTAACGATTTTGATTAAACTGAGCATTTGATCTACATGTATACCCGAGATATGACAGTAAAAATTTCATCAAAATTGATCAACCGGAGGGGGGACTACTTAATAAATTTTGTATCATTTTCAAGTGTTCTTTTTTATTTACTCAAAAAATGGTTTTAACGATTTTGATCAAACTGGGTATTTGACGTATGTATATGCCCGAGATACGACTGTAAAAATTTCATCAAAATTGATCAACCGGAGGGGGGACTTTACTTAATAAATTTTGTATCATTTTCACGTTTTTTTTTTATTTACTCAAAAAAGGCTTTAACGATTTTGATCAAACTGGGTATTTGATGTATGTATATGCCAAAGATGTGATAGCCAACATTTCAACAAAATTGGTCAAACGGAGCGGGCACTTTATTTATCAAAATTGATCAACCGGAGGGGGGACTTTACTTAATAAATTTTGTATCATTTTCACTTTTTTTTTTTATTTACTCAAAAAAGGCTTTAACGATTTTGATCAAACTGGGTATTTGATGTATGTATATGCCAAAGATGTGATAGCCAACATTTCAACAAAATTGGTCAAACGGAGCGGGCACTTTATTTCATAATTGTTTTTCCAATTTTTACCTTTTTTTCGATGATCTCAAAAACGCCTTAACGATTTTTATCAAATTTGTCATCTTAAATGAAAATTAAGTGTTCTTTAATATCAGGTAAGCTTTATCATTATTAAAATGTTCTGAGGGGGCTTTTTTTGGGGGGGCCTTTATTGTTTGTTTGTTTCCCATAAAGTACCTTTGTTTTTGTTTATGTGGAGAAATTAACTGTCTCTCGTTACGCCTAAAAATAAGAAATGGCTAAATATGAGATATGATAAAAATAAAGAAAACATAAAGAGGAGAAAAAAATAAAAATATTCAGTAATCTCATAAAACTCGTTGAGCCCACGCATGCGGAGTACACCTTTAATGACAGACCATTGTTCATAATTAAAGCCGTTCTGTTCATTTGAGAAGTGGCAATTAACAAAACGCATCAATTTCTAATCTAAGTAAGTTATAAGGGAAAGTTGTGTGTTGCGCGCACGCACCAGATTTTTTATCACAATATTTACAGAACATTACACAACCATCCCTATTGAGTTCAGGATATTTTTCAATCCATCCCACAGTTTTCGAAGACACCCTTGCTCCAATTTTAGGCATTTTTAGTAACAATATACTCGACAGAAGCTAGTTTGATACTGACAGAACGATGGCAATATTTATGGAATATTGGAGGTTTGTGTTGGTTTACATCTCCCAAGTTCCCTTTATTTTTTTCCCTATGATATTCACATTTATTTTTCCACTATTGTTTTGATGTGAATTAAAGAAAATTACAATTTGTAATATCTTTTTTTCTTCAAAATATCAAATAATGCAATTTCGTACAGGAAAACTTCAAAACATGCAATTTTGTGCAGTAAACCCCAAAACATGCAATTTCGTGCAGTATAAAACTTCACTAAAACATCCCATCAGGCTTGATTCGGATAAGTAACTTGAGTTCGCTCTATTCTGACTTTCTAATAAAAAGATGCAATTGCACGGGAATCCGAGCTCTAGTAATAAGAGTGTACTAATAATCAAACCATTTAACTCAGATAGTACAGAATGATAAGATATAAACAATTCAAAGCATTATCAAAATTTTAACTTAAAGTACTAATTTGTAACTTACTGTACAACTTTTTAAATATCAGAACAGCTACTTGTACTGGTGTGTACAATAGGGGTTTCTGATCTGTTTCAGATATTGTATATGTAATGCCATTCTCTTTGCTGATTGGGACGGAGCTCTGTTCAATACACTGTTCTAAATCTTCAAGACTCAAAGTAGTATCTAATAGCTTTTTGTTATTGCTAACAGTACAAAATGCCTTCGAAAATGAAACGGATGTAGGACCAACAACCTAGATAAGAAATACAAAAACTTATTTTAAAAATTGATTATGAGATTAGGTTTATATCAAAGTATTTTCAAAATGACACATCTCTTGCTTGATAATTTTTTTCTAATCTAAGGATGTTAATATAATTCTTATAATAATATAATTTATTTTTCCAATAAATAAATACGAAGATCACTTTTCCTCAATGGATTAAGATTTCTGCGTTGGATGCTCTAAAGTGTAATAGGCTGAAATAGGGTCTAACCCACTGAGAAGAACTAACTAGCTATTTAAAAAATACAAGCAACTCGCCTTTGAATACTAACAGAGGTAGAACTTTGGAAGTGTGGCTCCTCAGCATGGTGTATTTTGGTACCATTTAGCGAGGTCCAGATCTCATTTGATAAGGACCCTTAGGGGTATAAATATCTCTTTAGAGTGAGCGGGAATTCCATTTTAGACATCAAGGAAAAAATTTGGATCTCAGTCTGCCTATCGTCTAATCCATGTGATGTGAATATCACAACTGAGGAGTTAATACGTTTTGATGAAATTGTTAAAATTTTTGTGGATTGGTTCATACATAGACTACGGTTCATATAAAGTTCAACACCTTTCATTTCTACACATATAACAAAAATAGCTAGTTTGGTTTGGCCCAGACTAGTGGGAAAGTAACATTGATGAAAACTTGATCACATTCCATCCCTTCCTTTGACTTTTAAGGATGTGAAAAAAAATATCCTCCCACCTCTAGATGGTAGATTCCACCTGGCCAAGGGGCTTTATACAAATTAATTTTATAAATGCTAATTTCTTAATAATAAAACTGGTTTAATACCTTTTCTTCATGACTAAGGGTTACAACTGTTGGTGTTACCCTGTCACCAGCTTCATTCGCTAGGACTTCAACCTTTCTCTCCTCCTGAAACAAGTTTTTAAAGTAATGATATTGCAATTTTGTATTATTATATATATTTTTTTATTATTTTTTTATATTACACCCTGGTGTAAACTGTTTAAAATGAATTTACAATGCACCAAGCAGTACGCAGAATAGACTGTTCTCTAGCACTTGTGCAATCTTGTTATTGTATATTTTGACTATTCAGCCACCGGTTCAGTGATAGCCCTTGTGTTGCTTTTGAGTTAGTTTTTTTTGGGATGTGGCCTTTTGATTTTATTTATTAAAATAAGCTAAACATAAATCTATTTACTCTTGCTCCTTTTTGGTCCATTTTACATGGATAACAACTTAAAATAACAGCCAGAACAGGCACTATTTGAATGTTAGGTATTTTTATTCACTGTAAATGGTTTATTTGTTGTATGCTGTCCGCCCTGTTCGAGGGATTATCTGTTGTGACAGCTTTTTGGCGGAGTGTAAATCGACCTTTAGGAATAAAACCTTTACCTACAGTATCTTTGAAAAGTAAATTAAACTGTAAGGATACATTTAAATTTCTTTTCTAAACACATATCAGGCAAAGGATATAATAAAGTGTCCTTATGAAGCTTATTCCCAAAAGATATTAACTCTGAGAAAACACCACCTACAATCATTTACAGTAAAGATATTGATATACACCCCAGATGGTCCAGGCAATTACAAGCAATATTCAGACCATGAAAGAGTTCAGAAAAAAAAACTTACTTAAAAAATAAAGTTCTAAATCAAAGTTATTCTGGATGTGTTTGTTAGAATGTAGTAAACCAAAGTTTCAATATAATAAGATAAATTTAACTCAAATATACATACCTTAAAAATTGCAATACTGGCAGTTGAATTTCCAACATAAAGTCCAAAGGTATTAGCCATCTTAAAAAGAACTTGAATATACAGAAAATAAACTACATTCAAAATAAATAAAACTATTTTATGAGATTTTTGCTGATTTTAATTCTTTTCTAATTCAATCCCTAAATAGTTTACTAATATTCAGCTAACTTCTTTTCATCTTTTTTCCACCAAAACGTTTGAAAGCGAAAACCACATGACATGAATAAGGAGGTTTTACTTGTTTACCTTTAAAACCTAGTATTACCTCCTCTGAATTGTGTGGTACATGTGGTTAAGTGGAGGGAGTCTTTAAGTCAACTAGATGTTCATTTATGTTATGTTTATCTTTTTTTTAAATATGAAACCTTTTCTCTAATTGCTTGTTTGGTGGCATGAAAATAATATTAAAAACACTTAATGTAGCTTTTGCAAACATTTTTTATGACGGATTCTAGTGAAGAAAAACAATTTTATGTGCCAAGGTTTATTAGAAGTGCATTTGAAAGTCTTTTATTGCCTGGACAAAGGTTAGAAGAGATTCTTGACCAAATGAGTGGTCTGGTATTAGAAGGATCAAATAACATTAAACCAGATGAAACAATCTGGGGTTCAAAAACCATGACCTTAAATAGTAAAAAACCCAGAACAATAGATGTGTTTTTTAAAAAAGTTGTAAAGACAGAAACGTCTGATGTAGAATCAAACTGTTCTGTTAGCAGTAATATTGGATCAGCATTAGAAGAGTCTATTATAATGAAGAAGAGTCCAGATAGCAGAGCACAAATATCATCTGGAAAAGAGAGTAAACAAACATTAAAACCTAAGATCAAGAAATCTAAAAGTCTTCAGCATTCCGTATCTTCATCTGAAGATGAACAATCAGATAAAAATGGTAGAAATTCTCCGACATATTCTGTAGACTTGTTCGCTGAAGAAATTCCAGAGAGTTCAAATCCAAAAGAAAAAACTTCCCCATCACAACTCCATCAAGGTTACAGTAGATTTAGTTAAATTTTGTTCTATCAAATAGAGTTCTGTTTAGGCTTACAAATATTGTATTTCTAAAACACTGAATAATCTTATTTCAGGTCAAAACTCATCTGCAAAATCCAATAAACAAAATATCAGTATGGAAAAAGAAATATCATCTTCATCATCAGATGAGGATAGTGAACAGCCTGTTTTGTCCAAGTTAGATTCCATCAAAAATAGTGTATATTATTTATTTTTATTTTTTATTATTAACAAGTTGTATTTTTTTGTCATAATTTAATATGTATTACCATATATGAAGTGTTTGTTTGAAAGAGCGTGCTCGACATTTTTTTATATTTCCAGACCTATCTATATCTATTGTAAAGGCACGTTTACTGCCTTCTTTTTATCTTAAATGTAGACAGTTGAAAAGACAGTGACTGTGCAATGACGCCCTTTCAACATAAGCCAATTCATATATAAAAGCCAATCCATCTTCAGAAAAAAGTATTTGTGAATAATTCTATTTAGTTATTTATTTTTGTAGATGAAAAATATAAAAGACGTTTTCTCTGAAATAGAAAGTAATTCAGAAAAATTTAGTTTTGGAGATTTGACCGAAGATGATGAACTTTATATTCTACAATGTCCTAGTGAGGTTTGTTTTGTTTTTAAATTATGTCTGGTAATTTTATTTATTTATTCCATTTATCATTTTCTAATATCCTTTTAGATCTATAAATTTTATTGAAAATTTTAACTGTTAAAGTGAACGACATAGGCACACTGCAATCTGCAAAATCTGTTATTGGGGTCTACGTAATCAAAATCTAGATTGTCTATGTCTTTATTTATAATGGATGAAAAATTAGTAATTAAAAATTATTTAACAAATTTTATCAGCCACTGGGACTATAACTTAATATTTACTAGGAACCTTTACACCATTTCTTCCCTTTTTTATTCTTCCTTGCCCGATTGGTTGTATTTCTCTTGTTTTATAAATTAGTAATTGAACGCATTGGTTCCCATGAAGTGAACAATACTATTATTCAATGGATTTTTTTGTTTACTAGAATAAACTTTTTTATTTACAAATTTTTTTTTTGTTAATTAGAGTCTTTATAGACTTTGATATACTTACTTGGTTATTTATTTGTTTGTTTTAACGTCACTTTATGCCACTAAGGCTAATTGGAAGATGCTACAGTGGGAGTCCTAAATTTTGCCTATCCAGGCATAATTAGGATAGGGATCTTTAACGATTACCTGACATCGTACAGGCTCGTGACCTCCATTTTACATCTTATCTGAGGGCCGACATGGCCAAGGACTTTTTACTCCCATTAACAAATCCTAGGGCCACTGCTGGGCGCGAACCTGCGATCTTTACTATTGTAGGTTGCCATGCTAACCACTATACCACAGGTGACCCCGCTTGGTTATTTATTTTATTTGGAGTGGGAAGCTGGCTAAAAAGAGCTATTTTAGGTAGGAGAAGGTTCCAGAATTTTTTTTTTTTTCCTGATGGGACAGACTACTCATGTTTATTGATCTGGGTGTTTTATTAAAACACTGCTATGTTCTGAAAGTTTAAGTTGCATTTTCATGAATTAAAAATTTTTCCTTTTAGAGCCAATAGTCAGCAAATTTATTTACCAACAACCTGACCCTGGGAACTTCATATCACCTCAGCTACTAATTAACAAAAAAATGGATAATTTTTGAGTTATGCGCAAATAACTCTCTTGGGTGGATGGAGCACATGTTGTCCCATGGATATTCCAATACATCCCTGGCAAATTTTCTTTCAATGTGAAAGATCTAATTCGGTCTATTTTAAGGAGTTTAAACCAAAAATTATTCAGTCCGGTCCAGCTGTTCATATGTATGTGTTCTGATTTCCAACATCATTTAATTTAGAATTGTGTAGGTGTTTTTATACTTATTTTTGTTTACGGTTATAGTTGAAGTCATTAAAATATTGTGTAAATAATATATATAAATAAATAAATATATAAAAATAAAATATACCATTCTTGAATTATAAATAGTGTAAATAACACTTGGGCATATATATATTCATATATAATCAGTGGAATTTATTAGTAGCTTTGCATATTCCTTAATTGCTTCTGGTATTTTTTTCTTTTTTTTTATGAGTGGGTTTGTGATTTAAAAAAAAAAATATTTTTTTAAATTCAATGCTGACTGTATTTGTGTAAAAAAAAGAAATTTGCATTCGATTATCATTTAGTTATTTATAAAATTGTTGACACTAGCAATTCAGAAGATGATGAAGTGCTAATGTGTGTTATTTGGATTATGAGTGCAGATTTAAGTTTTATTTTTTGTTACCAGAATATTTTAATTTTTTAATATTATGTTTTTTAGATTGATGGTAAGAAGTTGAAAGGGGTTAAATTAAATCTAGAGGGCAGCTCAGTTATTTCTGTTGATGATGACGTTCCATATGATTGTTTTGCAATTAAAGAAAACCTTAATCGATATTTGTATGTTGCGCTTCCTGATTCAAATGAAAAAGGAATGAAATTAGGTATAAACTTTTACTTTGAGTTTTATTTCTAAATGAGGTGCATATTTCAATAACAGTCAGGCCATTGATTACTGTTATGGTTAATAAAATTTTTTTTTTATTAATATTATTTAGAAGCACAAGAATATTTTACGCTAATATCACAGAGAAAGTTAAATTGAATTATTTTGTTATATACTTAACTTTATTAATATTAATTGCAGCTATTTAGGCAGTTATTGGTGAACTACAGTAAAAATGCTTTTCTGGATATAGCACTATTTTTCTTTATTCCCCAAATATCATTTCATTCATTCCCAAAATATCAGTTCATTGAAAAAAAAAATTTATACAACACTGTGATATCCGGTTATAATGCTCTTTCCAAAAGCTTGCTTACAAATAAAATATTTAAAATATCTAAACTTTAAACTTTAAAAATAAAAATAAACCTTGGTTCGATGATGAATGTATTAACATGTGCGACAAAAGAAAAGCTGCTAAATTAGAAGCGTTAAATATTCCTAACGAAATCAATCTTGCTAACTTTCGAGAATCAAGAAAAGAAACAACTAAACTGCTAAAATTTAAAAAGCGAGAATATCTCAAAAATAAAATAATAGCGATCGAAAGTAACAAAATCGAGAATAACGTTAAAGCCATGTACGAAGGCATAAACGGAATTCGTAAACGGTCGTGCCCGGTTACAACTGGAATTAGGGATGAAAATAACAATATCTTGGCCGATCCGGTTGATATCTTAAGACGATTCAAGGATTATTTCGATAGTATTTTAAATACGGAAAATAATAATCTATCTTCCTCTTCGGAATACCAGAGTGCTGAACCGTTAGTAGTAGAACCGAGTAAAGAGGAGGTTGAAATAGCCATTGGAAAATTAAAATCTCATAAAGCAGCGGGAACAGATAATGTCCCTAGCGAACTAATCAAGGCATGCGGGGAAGCTGGGATATCAAAAATATTTCTTTTGGTTAAGAAGATCTGGGAACAAGAAAAGATACCCGAAGAGTGGAAAGAGTCTATTCTCATTCCGATTCACAAAAAGGGATCAAAAACGGATTGCAATAACTATCGCGGAATCTCACTCCTTCCGGTTTGCTATAAAATATTTACGTTAATCCTAACTAGTCGAATCACTGAATACGCCGAGGAAATTATCGGAGAATATCAATGTGGTTTCAGGCAAAACCGATCAACCGTAGACCAAATATTCTCTCTTCGCCAAATATTAGAGAAAAAATTAGAATATAACGGAATCGTACATCAGCTTTTTATCGATTTCAAAAAGGCATATGACTCTATTAACCGCCAAAAGTTGTATAACATTCTGGTCGAGCAGGGAATACCAAAAAAATTAGTAAACTTAGTAAAAATGTGTATGACCGAAACGTTCAATAAAGTTAGAATCGGTAATTATTTTTCTGAGAAGTTCGAGGTCCGCTCTGGTTTGAAACAAGGAGATTCTCTCTCACCTGTTTTATTTAATTTAGCGCTGGAATATGCCATTAGGGAGGTGACACGTACCGGAAAGGGTTTGAATTTGGGAGGGAATATACCCGTGCTCGGATATGCCGATGATTTGGTATTGCTTGGGGATGACGTGGAAACCATAGAAATGAACACAAAAACGTTGATGAAAGCCGGACAAGAACTTGGGCTAGAAATGAATACGGATAAGACAAAATATATGGTTAGTCGTAGAAGTGGTGAGGATTTCGCGGATATCAATGTAGGGGGGAATACGTTTGAACAGGTAGAGAAATTTAGATATTTAGGGGCGATGGTAACTAGAAAAAACGAAATCGAAGAGGAAATTAAGGCTAGATTAAAAGCCGGTAATGCTTGCTACTTTTCAGTCGCGAAATTGCTTAGCTCCCGCCTTCTGTCCCAAAACTTAAAAATTAGGATTTACAAAACTATTATTCTTCCAACGGTCGTTTACGGATGCGAAACTTGGCCGCTGACATTGAGGGATGAGCAACGGCTTAGAGTTTTTGAAAATAAAGTACTGCGTAGAATATTTGGACCGAAGAGGGATGAAATAACCGGAGAATTTAGACGCTTACACAACGCCGAACTGAGTGAACTTTACCCAGTAAATATAATTGACGTGATTGCAGCAAGACGAATAAAATGGGCGTGTAAAATTGCAAAACTTGGCTGTGAACGTATTCCGAAAAGATTAATAAGCGCGGTGCCGGATGGGAAACGTCCGAGGGGCAGGCCGAGACGGAGGTGGGAGGATTGCGTTCGGGCGGATCTATCGAAGTTGGGTCTGGAAGACGGTCGATGGATCGAGATGTGCAGGGAGCGAGTGGTGGTGTCGGCATCGAACCTTCGGGTTCGTTAAGCCTTTATTATTATTATTATTATTATTATTAAACTTTAAACAGTATTATACAACCGTGATTTTCCTTTTAATTTTTCTGACTTCCTAACACAACTTGAAGTTCTACAATTTTTTTCTTTACCTTTTAATGTTCATATAAATTTGGAATAAGTTGAAGATCAAATTAATGAATATAATGTAATTTTCTGTTTCCTTTTTCTCAGAACTCATAAAAGTTTTAAAGTCTCTAGCTTTCCATTTTTTTTGGCTAGTTTTTAATAAATATTCTAATGAATTATTTTCAAGTTTTCTATCGTTGGTTCTTCACTTCAGTTTTCTTTCTGTTTTCGTAATTAGCAAATGTCAAACATTTTTAAAACTGAAACCTATTAGTAGGTTAAAGTGAATTTTAATTTTTGAAATTGTATCTGTAATGGATTCAACATTACCAAACGTTTTTATAAAATTTTCATTTTTAAAAATAATGTTCATTACTTTTTTCAAATTAAATAATTTTATATATGAAAAAAATAATTATTTTTATCGCACATTACTGTAATAGGTTTTCTGTGGCTTGGGAATGATATTTCTAAATATCAGATTCAATATTTTTTTAGGTAAACAATGCAATGTGTTTATCATTGATGTATACAGTCAAATGTAATATTTCCTGTTTATCACACATTTATTGTTATAACACTTTTTTCTCTACTCACCTGAAGGATTATAATGAGATGTTGCTATATTAAACTATCAAAATTTTGAATACCTACTAGTATATGTTTACAAACACTCTTACATTATACATTTGCACCTAATTTATTGAATGTGGAAGCAATAATTGGAAAACATTTTTAGTTTTGTAAACAATACAATATAATCATATAAATATAAAGTTATGTACCTAATTTATCTTATATTTATGATTAATACCATGGTATGATTATATTATATTTATAATCATATAAATATAAAGTTATGTACCTATAACAATATAAGTCTATTCATCACATACAATTGGTTATTAAGGCAACTACTTCTGATTATGTATCGCAAATAGAAAGTCAAAGGTGTTTATGAAAAAAAAAATGAATACAACATTAGTCTTTCTACCTTTAGTTGTTAAAACTTTGAACTGTTAGAAATTTAATCATACAATACATTAATATATTATTATTATTATATAATATTTTATTTGTATTTACCTATATTTATTTTTCTCTTGTGTGACCATTGATTCTATATCTTTTTTAGGTGTCTTTCAGTTAGCTGGCAACATTATTATATCAGAAAATCTTGGTATACCATTTAAAGAATCCAGCAAAGGTATTTTAAAAACTGATCTTTATCCTATATTTCTTCTTTTATTACATTCACCTGTATTAGCACTTCTTTGTTCTCTTTTCTAATTATTACTCTTTATTATTATTAATGGATAATAATAATAATAATATAAAGGCTTAACGAACCCGAAGGTTCGATGCCGACACCACCACTCGCCCCCTGCACACCTCCGTCTCCCGTCTATCTTCCTCTTCGGAATACCAGAGTGCTGAACCGTTAATAGTAGAACCGAGTATTATTATTAATGGAAGTTGAATTAAATCTCACCCAAGTACCGAAGTGCTGCGCTGCACTGTGAAATCTCATATTTCAGGATTTTTTATATTGCAAATTCTATGGAAGGTGGGAAACAACCTAATACAATTTTTATTAATGGTACTATTTTATCTTTCTCAAATTTCATAAAAACTTTGGGAGGAACTCCTAATCTAGATGATAAACGAAGTAATGTTACATTGGAAGTTGGTAACTCTCTCCTAAATTAAGAATCTTCTTACTAGTTTGTTCCTAAGAAGAAAAAGAAGCATAGGGACTTAGGTTGTAAAGATTTAAATATGGATTGCAGTTCTAGTATTTAGAAGGTATAGATATTGATGCGTCTAAATTTTCTGGTTAGTTCATTCCTCTTCGGTCCAAATATTCTGCGCAATACTTTATTTTTTTGAAAATAAAGTATTGTGCAGAATATTTGGACCGAAGAGGGATGAACTAACCGGAGAATTTAGACGCTTACACAACGCCGAACTGAGCGAACTTTACCCAGTAAATATAATTGACGTGATTGCAGCAAGACGAATAAAATGGGCGTATAAAATTGCGAAACTTGGCTGTGAACGAATTCCGAAAAGATTAATGAGCGCGGTGCCTAATGGGAAACATCCGAGGGGCAGGCCGAGACGGAGGTGGGAGGATTGTGTTTGGGCGGATCTATCGAAGTTGGGTCTGGAAGACGGTCGATGGATCGAGGTGTGCAAGGAGCGAGTGGTGGTGTCGGCATCGAACCTTCGGGTTTGTTAAGCCTTTATTATTATTATTATTATTATTAGATATTGATGCAAATAATCAACCTCTTTCTTCCTAAGCTGTTGCATGAAATGCTAAATAATGAAAAGATTATCTGTTATTGAAAAATTAGGTTAATCTAAAATAAATTGTATGTCTGCATAATTAAAGGAATTAACTAACTCTTGTTTGAATCAAATGTGAGCTCTTGTTAAAATACAATCTTTGATTTGGGATCTTAATGCATTCACGTCTGCGCATACCACTAGTCTGCCTAATTGGGCGGCATGTACCACCAGTGGCCCGCACTAGAATGTCCCCTCGGGCGGTGCGTACCACCAAATATTTAATCTTTAACACTTTTATTGCTGAAAAAGAAAACCTGAGAGTCACGATTTTTAAGTGACATGGCAACCAAAGTGTTAAGTTAGTAGAAATTATTTCCATATAGCTGAAAATTAAATTAATGAAAATTTAACGTATATTCATTTATTATTATATTTATTTATATTCATTTATTTATATAACGTGTAAACATTTATTTTTAATTACAATTATAATTAATAACGTATTATAAACATATTTTTTGTTCAATAACATTAACATAAATAATTTAGTATTATAAGCATAACTGAAATGCGATAAAATTAATATAAAAATTCAACATTATTTTAATTGTAACTTCCTAATTGTACTTTGTTAAAGCATTTCAAGCAAAGTGCTGGCTGACTTGCAATGCTCACATTACGTCTTAACTCTTGTAGTTTTGTTATTAACTTAATCTTTGCCTTTTTTTACAAATTTTTATACAAACTTTTTACAAATTTTTGTAGCATTCAATGCATCATTTACGGGACTCTCTTCCAGATCCCTTATATGATTGAAGGACATGTTTATGAGATGGTATTTGATTTTCATTTGTGATTGCTTCATTGTCCAAAAGATAAGCAATAATAACTTCCCTAAATTGTAACATACTCATATTTTTAGTGCCCCATCTTTTATTAATAAACTAAGCATTCACGAGGGAAGTTCTGCATATTAATTTTATCACTACTTTTGGTACTATTTAATGGTTTTTCATAAACAAGTGTAATGCCCCGATATTTGATCTGATAAATCAACACCTTGTTTTTAAAATATTATAATCAAACACAGCGTCAGGCTTTACTTTGCCATGTGTTTCTACACCGGTGATTTTTTGAGGCTGTTAACATACAAACTGGTCTTTTTTCAGTCCATTTCAGAAATTTTACAACCCCTATGATTTTCGAAACTCATAATTTCACCACGTTTTGGTTTTTGTTTCGTCTGCGGTGGTAGAAATTTTTTGTTTATTTTTACCATACCATAAAGTAATGTATTTTTCTCTAAAATTTCTTCACCCAAAGGGACACTTGTATAACAACTATCAGTAAATAGTATGCAGCATTTTACGCTGTACTTGCTTGCCTTGGATGTATTGAAAAAAACCTAGAAGTCCTCTCCATGGAACCATACTTTCATCGATAACGATATTTTTGCTAGGAGTAATAGCATTTTGGAACATCTGTATGATATGCAAAACTTCATCGGACAAATTGCTTACTTCCATTTCCATCTTACCTATTTTATATGATAAATTAGGTTTATATAAATTTATATAAAAAATAATAAAAACCAACTAACTAACTTACACTTACAAAAAGCTATGAATTCAAAGCATTGTTCTATTTTCACCGTAAAAAGTCAGGATGGGTAAAAAGGATGGGACAAATTACCTTAGTCAATCACACAAAACTTTCTACAATTTGGGTATTAGGTAGGATTGTATCGTTTATTGTTTATTTTATTATTTTTGGATTGTCAATACTGTATAAAGCCATAAAATTGCTCCCATGTGATATAGCGAAAAGCATTAAGCTCAAATGCCAATAGGGGAGGAACATGGATTACAGTGCCAGTGTGAACGTATTAAAACAATTATATTTGTCCATCGTTAAGGAAGGGAGGTGAAATTAACATCAATTGTAGGAAAATAAAGCATTTGGTCCTTCGATATTCATCTAACTATTTTGACATTGGAACCTAATAATAGTTAGGCACCAATAATAGGCACTCGGTTTTAAAAAAATCCTCTCCTAAAAAAATTATGTTATTTAATGATATGAAAATATGTTTGAGCTGATTGCCATTAATCATTATGTTATTTCTTGTGATTTAGATTCCTTAAATGATGATACAGCTACAACTGAATGTTTTAACAATGATGTTTCTAAAGTTTTGGACCAGCTTGCTTCAAAGAAGAAAAAAAGGAAGCATACAAGTCTAGAAAGTATGAAACTCTTTAATTAATCATCCATATGCAGTCAGTAGAATATTTTGATTTCTACGTTGTTTAAATTTATATCTGATTTTTCAGACATATTTTATTTTGTAAAAAAAAAATTTGCTGATATAATAATTTTAATATGTATTTCCGAAGTCACTTTTAATCATGTGCCAAAATAAACTATTTAGATTTCAGTAGGAAATAATGTTTAGGAAAAGTTATTCCGGAGTTAAAACCCAACCTGTTCTAACCTAGGTGGGAAGGCCAAAATTTATTACTTCGGTTCGCCACAAAATGAATATTAACTAAGGCTGGTTTCGAACTGCCACCTCTAGACTTAATAAATCTAAAGCAGGTTGCAATCTACTACCCTCAGTCATCCTGGCCCCTTTTAATCAATTCATTGTGACACATATTGCCTACTATATTAAATATGATTTTAATAATAGTTCCAGAAACAGTGTAGATTGCTGCCTAGATGTTCAAAGTTTTAAAAACTCAATTTTTATTACAAATTTGTGAATTAGCACATACACATATACATTAATATTGTGTGAATCCATTAGGTAAGGCTTCTTTCTAAAAATTAATATTTAGGTTGTATTTTATTCCTTTATAGGTTCCTTTTATGTTGAATCAAAAATATTAGTATTTTCACTTTTTTTTTTTTTTTTTTTTTTTTTTGCTTACTACTTGTGCCCATCCCCCCATAAGTTAGGGGGATGCTTTATATTTTTTCTTTAAAATATTTGTTTGTAAATAGACACATACCATTATAATTGAATCATAATAGGATACTTGGTTTTATATATTATAGTTAATTTATATATTTTTTCAGATAGTGATATTGACTCTCAATTTTCTGACATTGAGAATGTAAAAACTGAATATGCAGAATCACTGATTATTCCTGAGACCCAGGATCAGGGTACGATTGATTAAATAAGATTTTATCTTTTTTTTTTTATTTATTAAATTGCTTTATATTTTGATTTGCATTAATTAGCTGCATATCTTTCTAAAATTCACACATATATTTGAAATTTACTTTTGTGGTAGATCCCAATATTCTGTTAACAGTTTTTATAGATGTGTTACAATAGACATGTATTAATATTATCATAATTATTTTTTTCAACAGAAACACCTTTGAAATCAAAAAAGAAAAAAAAAAGAAGTACTGAAGGTATAAATGAACTTATGAGGAGTAAATAACCATTTATCATGCTTTAATAAATTAAATATATCCATCATTTTACAGGTAAAGACTTGGACTCCAGCTTTTCTGATTTCAAAAAAGTTCAAAATTTAAAAACTAACTGGGAAGATTCACAAATTATTCCAGACACACAAGATCAGGGTATGGTCATATTAATTTAAGAAAACACAGTATTATTTTTTAATTCCCATGAAAATGCACTTTGACATAATGATAATTTTCAATTTTTAGCTTCGAATTTTTCTCAATTAACTTATGTTTTTTATGTTTTTGTAGAAACTCCATTAAAATCAAAAAAGAAGAAAAAACGAAGCATGGAAGGTATAAATGAACAGATAAGAGTAAATGACAGTTGTCTTTTTATTAAAAGTTAAATATTTACCTCGCTTTTCAGGTGAAAACTTGGACTCCAGCTTTACAGACAACGAAGTTAAGATTATAAAAACTGACTGGGAGAATTCACAAATTATTCCAGACACACAAGATCAGGGTATGGTCATATTAATTTAAGAAAACACAGTATTATTTTTTAATTCCCATGAAAATGCACTTTGACATAATGATAATTTTCAATTTTTAGCTTCGAATTTTTCTCAATTAACTTATGTTTTTTATGTTTTTGTAGAAACTCCATTAAAATCAAAAAAGAAGAAAAAACGAAGCATGGAAGGTATAAATGAACAGATAAGAGTAAATGACAGTTGTCTTTTTATTAAAAGTTAAATATTTACCTCGCTTTTCAGGTGAAAACTTGGACTCCAGCTTTACAGACAACGAAGTTAAGATTGTAAAAACTGACTGGGAGAATTCACAAATTATTCCAGACACACAGGATCAGGGTAAGGCCGTTAAATTGAAAACCAGTATAGGTACTTGTGAGTTAGCTCACATGCAGCGACTGTTATTTGCAATTGTATATAACTTCACATTAGCTCGAAAAGAAATAGAATAATATTAAAATAACACTTTTATTTTACTAAATTTGGTACTAGTACAGAAGTACGACTTCTCTTTGTTGAACAGGCTAAGATCTTATTGATCATTATCTCGATAGAATCCAAAAAAGTGTCCATGTGGCATAAAGTGGTTTAGTGTGGCCCTGATCAACACTGAAAAGGGCCTCTTGGTGTGTTTGTTTATCACTTTTGAGGAAGCGAAAGTCAAAAGCTGTGTTCTAATAAAGCTAATCAAATCCTTCATTTTAACTGAAAAGGATGTCCATAGAGACCAGTGACGAGGCATGATAACAGGTTTGGTTATGCGCATGAGGTCCAACTCACAAAGTTATATTTTCCTTCCCATGCAAATACACTTTGAGGTAGTGGTGGATTTCAATTTTAGGCTTTGAGTTTTTGATATATAAGCTATAATATATGTTGTTTTTTTGTTTGTTTTTTTATAGAAATACCATTCAAATCAAAAAAGAAGAAAAAAAGAAGCACTGAAGGTATAAATAAATAGATCAGAGTAAATGGTAGTTATCTTGTTTTTGTAAGTTATATATGTACCTAATTTTACAGATAAAGACTTAGAATCCAGCTTTTCAGACAACCAAGTTCAGATTGTAAAAACTGGCTGGGAAGATTCACAAATTATTCCAGATACACAGGATCATGGTATGTTTGTTACTGCAGTAAAATTGTTTCATTTTACCTTCCTAGAGGAAAGGGGAGGGGAAAGTACTTAATTTTTTTCATAATACATTCAGAATATGAGTGATGTCAGGGAAAATTGTTATTCCCATGAAGCATTAATACATCCCTATGAAGCAAGTAATATAAAAAAAAAAGTTTATTCATCACAAACAGTATGTAAATTAAGCAGTGAAACAACCTAATAATAACGAATAAGTTGGAGTTAAGTTTACTTTAATTTCTTTTTTTGGTTAAATGTTTGGGTAATGACCAATAGCAAACCAAGAACACAGCAGTCTACTTTAATTAGTCTATCTATCTGTTAGTTACATTTAAACTGTGATAAACTCTAAAATAACTATTAACTTATTCATACTCCTTTAAGCAACACATCATTGAACATAATAAGGTTTAAATTAATTGATAATGAGTTCAACTTTATCGGAAATACTGCATAGCCACTTTCTCTTATAACTTGTAGAAAACTAATATGACCCTCACATGGTATATTTAAGTATTCATAGCAGCGTCAACCCTTTTAATCCCCCCCCATCTGTTTTATCAATAACGTTTCATTTTTGGGGCTTAAAAATGCATAAATTGTAGAGATCCTATGAAACTTCGGCATTACAATTGTCAAAATTTTGAAATCTTATAGTTTTTTATTTATGCCATAGTAAGAATTTATGAATCAAAATAATGATTAGTTATGTGTTTATGAAATTCTTTTTTGTTTGATTAGTCATTCATCAAAATCCATTGCTCCTGACAGCTGTAGCAGGGTTTATACTAGTCTAGGGATCTATATTAACCTATACTATTATATTATAATAACGACAGTGTAACGATTATTTTGTTATTTTTTTTTATGATAAATTTTATATCAAAAAATCAAGTAAAACTAGGCAATGAATGGCAAATTTAATAAATAACTGCAGTTTTCTATGATAACCACCATAAAGTACTGAATGTTTAATTTTTATTTTCAGACACCCCTTCAAAAGTTAAGAAGAAAAAAAAAAGGGACAAAGGAGGTATGAGAGTAAATATAATAACAAATTTTTTTTAAGTACATAATTTTTTTTTATAAACTAGGTTGATGATTTCAGGACTATAATAATAATTTATTCTTTGAAGTGAACACTCCCGCTCTAAATTCATTATGATCTGAAGAGCTGTAAGGAATATTTCATCATTTTTGGTGACAATGTAGAATGGCATAATGCTTCCTAAAACAATTTCTGATAGTCTCTAGATGCTAGTTGCTTTGAAAAGAAATTGATCAATTGTAAAACCTTATTAAGAGTCAACAAAATCAACCACTAATATTACAAATCATAAGTTAGTGCGGTTACATAGTGTAAGGAAACTATTTGAAATTTTGAAATACGCAATACCAGTTTTCAATGAAGTCATGGATTTCAAAAAATATATTTCTTAGTCATCAGTTTATTTGCTTTGAAATAAACAATAAAAAAATTAAATACAGGCCCTTAGTTTACATCCCTATGTATGGGTTACGACTATATAAGTGATAACTTTACTAAAAAGAAACAATTATGGTTCTGATGAGAGTGAAATGATTAAACCATTATCATTTTAAATAGTTTCAATTTTGCTTTTCTTGTTGTGAAGGCCCTTTATAAGAGCGAAATGTGGCCACATAAATTGAGGGATGAGCAGGGCTAAAGGTTTCTGAAAATAACATACTTCGTAGAATATTTGGACCCAAGAGAGACAAATCAATAAAAGAACTTAGGCATTTCAATAACATGGAACTGAGTGAACCTGTACCTGGTAAATGTAATTTAGGTATAGCAGCTAGATGATTAAAGTGGGCACGTAAAATCGAAAAAATTAGTTGTGATTGAATCCCAAAAAGATTAATAAGCGTGTTGCCAAATGGGAGGAGGTGGGTTGCACTTGGGCAGATTCCCTGGGGAAGGGCTATGGTATTGCAGCCCCCTCCTTTATAATCCAGGATCCGCCCATGGTTGGATGTAGTTGTATATCAAAATCAATTGGGAAACAAATAATGATGCTGGCATTGAAGCTTCGAGTTTGATTAGATTTTATTATTTCTTGTTACAAAAAAAAAAAACAGTTAACTGTAATCAATGTCCCCTTATACGAGGGGTGATCAAAAAGTTCCAGGACTGTTGAGATTGCGCGGCAATGGAGTGTCATAGAGCAGTGCGGTTGGCAGCATTGTTTAGCGTGACTCTTCCTGAGCTCAGCTGTTTATTCAGTTTGTTGATAACCTTCTTCATTGCAAAGTTACTGCTGTTTTCGTAAAAAAAAGTTTTTTGTGTTCCGCGATTTTGTGAAATGAATGTAAAGGAAGAGCAACGCGTTTGCGTAAAGTTTTGTGTGAAGTTGGGTAAAATGTTTACTGAAACTTTTCAAATGTTGCAAGTGGCTTTCGGTGATGAATGTCTGAGTCGGTCAAGGTGTCATGAGTGGTACAAAAGGTTCAAGGAAGGCCGGACATCGTGTGAAGATGATTCTCGTTCAGGGCGCCCATCAACTTCGACTGACGACGATCATGTTGCAAGATTGAACAGTCTCGTGCGTTCTAATCGTCGACTAACCATTCGTGAGATGGCTGAAGAATTGAACATTTCATTTGGTTCGTGTCAACAGATTTTAACAGAAAATTTGCAGATGAGAAGGGTGGCTGCAAAGTGTGTTCCGAGACTGTTGACTGAGCAGCAGAAAGAACACAGAGTTCAGACTCGTATGTAAATTAGTAAATTACTGCATTTTTATAACACTTTTCCTTTTATTAATAATTCTTATTAAACTTAAGTTTCAAAGCTCTCATCCCTATACAGATGGGGAATGGGTTCAATGTTAAATTATTATTTATTATAATAATTAAAATTCATTTAATTTTTTAGAAAAAATTGAGCTGTGCTCTCCCTCAACTCCAAAGCCTTCATCACCCCCCCCCCCCCTCTTCTTTGGGCAATTATAATTAATCATAATGTTTGATAATTGAAAGGAACTAATTATGGTTTAGCAAAATAATTACCTTTGATATATCTTCAATCTCAAAAGACTATGGTCATTATTTTAGGATTGCCAGGATAATATGAAATATTCTGAAATTTCTGTTCAGTTATGTGAAATTGATTTAAACGATGTTCTGATAATTGTTAGCCTCTTTCTCCAATACTCAGTATGTATTTTATTTAAATAAGATGAAAAATAAAACATTGCTCGCTTCTTGTACTGCTGCTCGCTATTCTATGACTTTTTGCATTTGATAAATGTTTAACCTCCAATTTATTATTATTTTTTCTTTAATTATAGGTATTTCAATTTTAATATTCCTTACCAAAAAAAAAAAAAAAATATTAACTTTTTTTCTTTATATTTTCAGAGAATACTCAAGACCAAACAACCGAAAGTGATTATTTTAGTGAAAATGTTACAGATGTGTTGAATAAGCTTGCTTCAAAGAAAAAAAAAAAGAAACATAGTTTGGGAAGTAAGTTGCCTGGTTTATTAAGGTAGTTACCTTAAACCTAACTAAATAACTTATGTGATTGAGACATTATTTTCTCTAACATTAAAATGTATATTTAGAAGGTTCTTAAAATAAAAAAATGGAAGATATGTACACAGTTAAATAATTAGGCTCAGGACTGACTGAAATTATAACTATGTATATATATATATATACACTTACTAACAAAAGTCTCTGCACACCCTCAAGCTTTTTTTTTATTTTACCTAAAGATACCTTATGAGCCAGATATGGGCAACGAAACTCACATATTTTTTACATAATTTAATCTATTTTAATGACCAACAATTACATTTAATATAATTTATTTAACTTATAATTTATGAGGAAAATTACATAAAATGTCAAAATATTGATGCGCCAAAAGTCTCTGCACGCAGTGGAATTAGCCAAGATACTGATATATATACAGTTTGCACATTATCCCATTCATCCTCCGGCTAATTCTAACTTGCCAGTGTTAATTTGGGCCCAAACAGTTAAGAGTGTGATAAAAAATGGAGGTTCTAACACCGATTCCTAACCAAATTGTAAATTTAAGGAAACTCATACAACTCATACAGGTAAATAGGACAAATCGTCAACAGGGGCTATAATACGGTAAGGTATGTTCTAAAACGGTATGAAAAACTGGGTACAATGGAAAGTAGATACCGCTCTGGCCGCCCCCCGTACTCCAAGCTCACCACAAGAGGGCTATCATAAGGACTTTGGCCGAAGAACCCCACACGAGTGCTCTAAATTTAGCAGGTATGGTGTAAGAAAATTACAAGATTGGGGTATCTGCACAAACGATTAGAAGAACCCTAAAGAAAGCTGGCTATAATGTGCGTAAGCCTAGGTGTAAGCCATTCATTAGTAAACGAACCTGATATTGAAACTGCAGTTCGCAAAGGAACATGTAAACAAGCCCTTACAGTTCTCTGAACGTGCTTTATTTATTGACGAGAGTAAATTTAACATTCATGGATCAGATGGAAGGGGGAAGTTTTGAGAAAACCTTACAAAGAGCCCCTGGAAAAAAAAACATAGTTGGTATTGTGAAACATGGTGGAGGAAGTGTTTTGGTTTGGGGTGTATGTGTGCTGCTGGAGTTGGTAATTTGAAATTTATCGATGAAATAATGAACCAACACGTTCATATAAATATTTTGAGGAGTAATTTACCGGAAAGTTTAATGAAGTTTGATCTCCAGGAAAAATTCATTTTTCAATAATATAACGACAGCGCGGAAAGTTCAAGAATAGTTGCTCTACAACTAACTTGCAACTTAAAACACCTCCCGAATTTTCTAATCTTGATCCAATACAACATCTGTGGATCAACTAGGCCGTCAGAAAGTAAAATTTAAAATAAAGAACAAAGACCACTTAAAAAGAGTACTAAAGGAATTGTGGGGTAAAATTACTCCAGAAACTACTAAAAACTAGTCCACACCATGCCAAATAGATTATGAGAAGTGATAAGAAATTAGGTAGGAACGACTACCTATTAAAGTTGATTTGGCATCAATAATTAAGCTTCAAGTTGAAGAAAAATGATGTGTGCAGGGACTTTTGGCGAATCAATATTCTTACATTTTATGAAATTTTCCTCATAAATTATAAGTTAAATAAATTTTATTAAATTCGATTATTGTTAATTAAAATAGATTAAATTATGTAAAAAATGTGTAAGTTTCATTGCCAATATCTGGCTCATAACCTATCTTTAGGTAAAATAAAAAAAAAAGCTGGAGGGTGTGCAGGGACTTTAGTTAGTAAGTGTATATATATATATATATATATATATATATATATAAATAAATTACACGTTATATATGGTTGTAACCAATTATGTATTATTATAATCAACATTATCTATCTCTACATAGATTCCAATATGTTTATAGGCCATTTCGCCTTGGAAGGATTAGTTTATTTTAATGTAATAATGATTTTTGCTTAGGTTATGAGGCAACAGATTATGAATCGGAGGTTGATAAATCATTAAACATTAAAACAGAACAGGAAGAACTTCAAGTCAGCTCTGATTTCCAAGGTATTGTTTAATTTTTTTTTTTTTTTTTTGCATTTTAATAAGATGAAACTCATCTTAAGTTATAATTGATTAACCCTTTAACTGGGCGGGACGTATATAGGCGTCCAACCTAAACAATAGCGTCAACAGGCAGGACATATAAATACGTCCTTGAAATATATGTTGTGCCCTGGAACGGGTGGGACTTATATTTTCGTACAACAGAGGTATTAGTCACCGATACATGTATCGACGTGAATTTCTCTCTCTCTCTCTCTCTCTCTCTCTATATATATATATATATATATATATATATATATATATATATAATAATTTATAATATTTATAATAATAATATATTTAATTTATATTTATATATATATTTTTTGTACTCTTTATAATTAGTTAAGGCTGTAAAATTTATAACTTCTTAATTTGATTCTTTTGTATTTTTGTTGGTATTCATTTCTATTTGTTTGTCATTTTGTGTTTTCCTTTGTTGTTTATATATAAATAAACGAAAACGAATATATTTCATAGCCTTTCAATTTTTTTAAGCATAAATAAAAATAATTATAATATGAAGTTACGTTGCACCGGGTGTGACATACAGTGGATCAAAAAAGTATTGGCACACTCAAATTTTTGTTGGTCTCATTGTGAAAAACTCAAAAAATCATTTTTTAAACATTTTTATTTAATAAACAATTGAGAAAAATACATAATTGGAAAGGAAATATTGAAAAATTACAAAACATAACAATCAATTTAAAAAAAGGTTCACTTTTAGACCCTCAAAAAAGTATTGGCACACTATGAATTACACAATTGTGTGATGTTTTTAATTTAATGTTTTTTAAGAACTAATATTTGGTCATCATTCCGTCGGCATCTATAATAGCTTGAAGTCTTCTCGGCATTGATGCAACAAGACTTTGGGTTAGTTCTTGACCGATTTTACGCCATTCTTCACCCAAAGCTTCTTTTAATATATTCTTTGAAGAAATTTTATTTTTCTTTACTTTCTGGTCCAATAGAGACCATAGGTGTTCTATGGGATTTATGTCCGGAGATTGTGGTGGTGTTTTTAATTGGCTGGGAACATTGTAGAGCATCCACTCTATTGTTTTCTTTGCTCTGTTTTTGGGGTCGTTGACATGCTGAAATATATATGTCTCCTTGATCCCCAATTTTTCAGCACTGGATTTCAAGTTATGGCGCAAAATGTCGACATATGTTTCGGCATTCATAATATTTTCAATGAAGGTCAAATTGCCTGTACCGTTCCACGACATGCATCCCCAAACTAGAACACCTCCACCCCCATGTTTCACAGTGGGCCTAACATGTCGAGCTTGGAATATGGTATTGGGTTTTCGCCAAACATACTTGCGGCCATCAGAACCGAAAATGTTAAATTTGCTCTCATCTGAAAAAATTACATTTTTCCAGAACTCTAGGTCGTTTTTAATGTAATTTTTAGCAAACTCAAGCCTTTTTTTGCGGTTGACCTCCGAAATATACGGTTTTCTCCGTTGGACCCTGCCATAATAATTAAATTTGTGAATGACATTTCTTACTGTCTGTAAACAGAAGGTGGTGTTAGAAGTTGTTGCGACCTCTTGTGCTATCATGGCGGCTGATGAAGTTGGATCTCGCTCAACAATCCGGCGTATGCTCCTTTGCCCCCTTTCATTGAATTTCGTTGGTCGTCCCGAACGAGGTTTGTTTAAAACCGAACCCGTCTTAATATACTTCTTTACGATATTTCTAACTGAACTAAAACTAATTTCTAGCCTGTTCGCTATTTGTCGGTAGCTAAGTCCTTTTAAATATAATTTAATTATTCTATTTTTGAAAATAACGCAATACTCTCCGGTTTTGGCCATGTTGCTAGGGCAAAGATAGAACAAAGACTGCATCTTAATGTTGATATAGAATTAGTGTCAATCTTCATTTATAATCTATTGAAAGAAAAGGGATTTATTTGTTTTGACTGGTGCTAATCGTAAACATTTAAAACAGTGCCAATACTTTTTTGACCATCAAAATTTAATCTTTTATGTTTACTTTAAATTCATTATTTGAATTCCAAACATTCATTTCTAAAATCTAATTTTCAAGAGCCTCTTTTAAATTAAATGTTATTTCTGGAAAATGTTTTAATCCTATTGAGATTTGTGCAAAAAGTGGGGTGTGCCAATACTTTTTTGACCCACTGTATACACGGCTGCGTAATTTAAAAGGGAACTCCCCAGTTAAAGGGTTACAATACAATACAATACAATACAATAAGGCTTAACGGACCCGAAGGCCCGACGCCGACACCACCAATCGGTCCCTACATACCTCCATCCACCTACCACCGTCCAATCCCAAATTCACAAGATCTGCTTTCACCGAATCTTCCCACCTTCGCCTAGGCCTACCCCTCGGCCGTTTTCCAGTCGGCAAAGCGTTTATCAATCTTTAGGAATTCGTTCACTACTAAGACTCGTCATTTTGCATGCCCACTTTAGCCGACGCGCAGTTATAGACTCGATTACATTTGCCGGGTAAAGCTCACGCAATTCTGCATTGTGTAGCCGTCTAAATTCTCCTGTTGACTCATCTTTCTTCGGCCCGAATATTCTACGCAGCACTTTATTTTCAAACACCATAAGGCGTTTCTCATCCCTTACTGTAAGCGGCCATGTTTCACAACCGTAAAGAACAGTCGGAAGAATTATAGTTTTGTAAATTCTAATTTTTAAATTTCGGGATAAAAGGCGTGACCCAAGTAATTTTGCAACCGAGAAATAACAAGCATTTCCCGTCTTTAATCTAGCCTTAATTTCCTCTTCGATTTCGTTTTTTCTAGTTACAGTAGATCCTAAATATCTAAATTTCTCAACGGCTTCGAATATTTCCTCTTCTACTTCAATATCGCCAAAATTGTCACCGTTTCTACAACTAACCATATATTTTGTTTTTTCCGTATTTATTTCTAGCCCTACTTCTTTTCCGGCTTCCATCAATGCTTTTGTATTTAGTTCTATCGTTTCCACGTCGTCGCCAAGCAAAACTAAATCATCAGCGTAACCGAGTACGGATATATTTCCCCCCAGATTCAAACCCTTTCCGGTATTTATCACCTCCCTAATGACATATTCTAGAGCTAAATTAAATAAAACAGGGGATAGCGAATCCCCCTGTTTCAAACCAGAGTGAACCTCGAACTTCTCAGAAAAATAACGACCGATTCTTATTTTATTGAACGTTTCGGTCATACACATTTTTACTAAGTTTACTAACTTCTTCGGTATTCCTAGTTCAGTCAGGATGTTATACAGTTTATTGCGGTCTATTGAATCATAAGCCTTTTTAAAGTCGACATACAGTTGATGAACAATACCATTGTATTCTAATTTTTTCTCTAATATTTGACGGAGGGAGAATATTTGGTCTACGGTAGATCGGTTCCGTCTGAAACCACATTGATAATCTCCGATAATTTCCTCGGCGTATTCGGTTATTCGGCTAGTCAGTATTGACGTAAATACTTTATAGCAGACCGAAAGTAGTGAGATCCCACGGTAGTTATTAGTGTCTGTCCGCGACCCCTTCTTGTGAATCGGTATAAGTATAGACTCTTTCCATTCTTCGGGTACTTTCTCATACTCCCAGATCATTTTAATCAAAAGATGTATTTTTGAAATCCCAGCTTCCCCACATGATTTGATTAGTTCGCTAGGAATATTATCCGCCCCCGCTGCTTTATAGGATTTTAATTTTCCGATAGCTATCTCGACTTCCCCTATACTCGGTTCTTCTAATAACGGTTCAGCACTTTGAAATTCCAAAAGTGGTGATAGACGGGTATTTTCTGGATTCAAAATACTATCAAAGTGCTCTTTGAACTTCCTTACTATGTCTACCGGATCCGCTATGATGTTATTATTATTATCCCTAATACCAGTCGTAACTGGTCCTAGACGTTTACGTGATAAATTTATGCCTTTATACATATCTCTAACGTTATTTTGGATTCCATTATTTTCTATTTCTATTATTTTGTTTTTATGAGCGTTTTACCTTAGGAGAATCCATGACTGTTTGTGGTGTTTGCTTGGTGTGTAGCTTCAAATTTATTTTATGTCAAGCATAATTTCCATCATTTGACTATAATAAAACCATTTTTTGCTCTTGTTTTGTTCCACTAAATTTCCAAATTATAAACTTAAATATAAGCATTGTTTTAAACACTGATGTCATTAGACAAGGAGAATTATAAAGCATGTCACTTTCCTTTCTTTTTATTTAACAGCAGATTTGTGATTTTTCAATTCATTGTTTTTTTGTTTTGTTTTTTACTTTCACTTATTTATGTATGAAATAAGAGTGAGAGTAAATCATTATCATTCACATCCACCAGAAGGAAAGTCAACCATATGTGAAAATTATAAACATATTTGCCTATCCTTGTTATCTGCAAAATTTACACTAGAATATTAGAATGTCATGTAAGAAAGTTGTTTTTCTTGACCTAAAAAACAAGAGCTGCATTTAACTCACTTCTAAACCATAAGATCTGGAGTGCCTTGGAAGAGAGGGATATCCCACCAAATTTGATAAACGCTGTAAATTCAGCATACTAGGAACCAAAAAAATTATTCACTTCAATGGTACAATTTTACCCATCAGATTTTATGAGAGGTCTGAATATCTACAAGTAGCTATTGATGAATGGTTTGAGAATTAACAAGGAAAGAATTGAGGAATTAAGAAGAAAAGAATTGTGATAAAAGCAAAGTAGTGCATAACAGATAGCAGAAAAACAGATCAACAGTTAACAGTCAGTTGCTTTGTACAGAACCACAAATAGTCTTGATCTCAACTGCAAATTACTCTAGTACCATCTGGTTACAAACTGACTGAGAAATGACATGTCAACAAATGCCAGAGTGCTAAGGCCACTTGCCATTAAATATGTTGTTAGCAGATATTTTGCGTGTTGTAGAATATTTTAGATGGATCGAGACGGCCCTCAATTGTTCAATGTATTTCTTCTCTTATTTTCTCTTTATTATTTATCAAATAAATGTTTATCTAATAAATTATAACTTCAACTTATACAATATAATCAAAATTTAATTATCTCATATATAAATTGATTGTTCATATTATATTTTAATATAAAATATTTTGTAGTGCAAAATCTGATTTTTTGTAGTTCTAATGTTTCTTATTTTTATTTATTTTTTTTTTTTCAGAAACTCCTTCAAAGTCTAAAAAGAGAAGTAGAAAAGATATAGAAGGTATAAATTTAAACTAATTAAATATATATTTAATATATATATATATATATATATTTTTTTTTTTTTTTTTTTATAGATAGCTATATAAACACACTCGCCTTACTCATAGTTCATTTCTGTCGTTTTCTGTGTTTGTCAGTTATTCTTCCTAGGATTCTTGCAAGTTTCTATCTTCCTTAACTATGCATATTAGATTTTAGATTTTATAAAATTATAGTTATCATCATAAAAAAAAAAATCTGGTGCGATGCGCGCGACACACAACTTTCACTTACGAGCTTACTTATATCAGAAATTGATGTGTATCGATAATATTTACGCCGATCTGATCGATGTGATGTGTATCGATATAATTAACGCCATTCCTCAACTTCACACACACATTTTTCCACATTTACATACTTGTATTTGAATATCCATTAGACCAATATTGATGAAATTTCGGCTGTCCCCTTGCAGGCATATACGTACATGATATACCGAGTTTGATCAAAATCGTTAAAACCGTTTTTGAGTATATAAAAAAAACACGTGAAAATGCGAAAACATTTATTAGGTAAAGTTCCCCCTCCAATTCATCAATTTTGATGAAATTTTGTACTGTCACATCGCAGGTATATACATACATGAAATATGAAGTTTGATCAAAATCGTTAAAGCCGTTTTAGTGTAAATAAAAAAAACTCGTGAAAATGGGATGTTTATAAAGTAAAGTGTCCCCTCCGATTCATCAATATTGATGAAATTTTGACTGTCATATCATGGGCATATACATACACTCGAGTTTAATCAAAATCGTTTAAGCCGTTTTTGAGAAAAACGTAAAAAATAGACAAAGTTCTTCAAATAAAGTACCCCCTCCGTTTGACCAATTTTGATAAAATTTTTGCTGTCGCATCGCGGGCTTATACGTACACCAAATACCCAATTTCAGGTTCGTATGGTTTATAGTTTTTGAGCTGGTCTGTTCACACACACAGACCATTTTGCGGGACTTGGTTATTTGGACTCAGGGGACCCCAAAACGTGTATTTCCGTTGAAAACCGGAAGTCGAAATTTTTCACGATTGCAATACTTTCCCTTACTATATATTTCATATATAGGTAAGTGAAAGTAAAAAAGTTCCTCTTAAACTCGAGGACTATTAATAATAGTTGGGAAATCAAGTATTTTGAATGAATTGGTCGATAAGGATTAATAGAAAAATAAAATAAGGAAAGTACCAAATAGCTAAAATTAATATGCACCAAATTCTTTTTTTAACAATAACAATACCATCTGTTGCATAGTTTATAAAAATATTTTTTCTGCTGGTAAATTATTAGTCATTGTGACTGGTATATAACTTCTTTAATAAGGCTAAGCGATGCTTGTTCTTTATGATGTTGTACATTTTAATATTCAGTATCTACTTAGCAGTGATTTCTCATACTATTTTGAATATTTTATTTCACATTATGTTTTGCTGTCGTATAATGTATTATATAATATCATTTTTTTTTTTTCGCCATAAAATGATTATTAAATTACTACTTAAATTGAAAAATACATTTTGATTTTTCATAATTTAAATTATTCTACTTTGATATCAATAGAATTTGTATTTGAATGTTTGTATTTGAATCTCTTGATTCATTAAGTTCTAAAATTTAATAAATAGTTTTGTTCTGGTCAATATCTCTGCAATTTTTTTCTTCTTACAGTCTACTATCAGATAAATGCAGTTTTATCCAGAAAAATAACTTTTTGTAAAAACGATTTCCAGCTGTATTTTTGTTCCTTAACAGAATTCATTTGCTATAGTTTTGTTGAAACATGATAATAAAAAATATATTCAATAAATATATTCAAATAATTGATTGGTGAAAATATTAGGCAGGCGAAAAAGTGGAAATAGGTGAAGTTCATATTGGCATAAACATCCTACCAATATAAAGATTTCTATATAATTTAATAGATATTTATAATAATTTAAATAAGTTTTTAATCTATAATTTTAGATTCAGAAGAATTTTCTAAAGAAGAGGTTCCTAAGAAAAAAAAGAAAAATAAATATTGTAAGTATATTTAGTTGAACTATAAGAAATGAAAATTATGATTATGTAATGTACCCAATACCTGCTTAATAACCATGAATTATTCATTAAATTTTTTTAAATAAATAAATAAACAGCAATAAGTATTATTATAGATCTAATTCTAGTAATTGATTATTATTATTAATTGAGAGCTTTCAGAAATCAGTTTCCACAAATTTATTAAAATAAAAATAGAATTTTTTCAATACAGAATTATAGTAACACTTTGTTATTTTAAAAATGTTTTGTAAAATTTCCTTTCTGAACATTCAATTAACAATATATAATGTCAGGTTTAACATTTTCGATTTAACAAATTGTTTTTTGTTACTTTTCATTAAAAAAAAAAGTTCATTTCTATTTATTTATCTTTTTGAATCCAGGTTATTCTGAAAGTGAAGATGTTCTGTGAACTTTTGAAGAGTATGAATTAACAGCTTTGCTTGAAAAAATCAGAAGATTTTGTATATAATTAAAACTTATTCCCTTTGATTAGTTGGAAATGACCAATAATTATATAGTTTCTTAATTGGTCGAAACTATTTATATCACATGCAATTACTTTTACATTCAACTAATGTAAATTTCTGTCAGTAAATTATATATTAGACTTTTTATTATGTTTTAATTTTTTTTATGGTTAAATTGTTTTTTTGTTTTTTTTAAGCATATTCAGATATTTTATTCATCATACATTTCTTTTTTATGATCATGTAAATAACAAGCCATTATTATATAAATTTTATCATATATATAATTCTGAAATTGTAAATAAATGTTTTTATAAAAATATTGCACTATTCTTTCATTATTTTTAATTACTATTTTAAGGTTATAAGAAGTGAATTTTCCCTGTAGTTTGCATTAATTTTTAACCATTAAACGCAAAAGGAGAGATGGTTAATTTTGAACCAAGTTATTTAAATGAGAATTATATTTACCAAATCTCATTGAAATTTGTGGAGGTGATCTATAGTTCTCTGTTGTGCTCGTTTTATGGACCCATATGGCAAATGTTTGCCTCTGTTAAAGTTATATATTTACCAAAAAGTGTGGCTGTTTGATTTGCACAGGGGTCGAAAATATAAGTTAACTTTTATTTTAAAAAATTTAAGTTTAACTTACAATTTTTTTTTTTACCATATTTGGAGTTTTTATTGAACATTAACTTTTTGATTAAGTTATCTTACAACTTTTATCCAAATAACTTTCTCTGTAAAAGTTCATTTCAAAAAGTTATTATGAAACTTCTTCATAAAAAGATTCAAAGAAAATAATTTTGGAAATGCAAACAATTATTTTATTACATTACGATTTTTAATACTTTGTAAATATTTGTAGGGGAGAGCGGGGTTGGTTGGCAACAGTTTTCACTTTTTTGATTGTTGAGTCGTTTCTGTTAATATAATCCCAATATGGCTGATACCACTGTAAACTCCAAGTATTAGAGTACTTCAAGTATTTTTTTCAACACATTATATTTAATACTAAGATCATATAAAATTGAAGAATTCGTCAATCCAGAGTATGCCAATTAACCCCCTATCTGGGGCAGGTTGGCCTAGAAGGTGGAGTTGTTTAGCCTCCTCATTCAAATACTGCCTGACGCCTATTATTGTTATTAAAAGCTGCACTATAATGGTATAATAATTTTGAATCGGTTTTTAACAGCTTTTAAGGGAAAATAGAATGACAATAGAAGAAGATAGAAGTTTAGACTGTCGTCTCTTTCTGCATAGGAAATATTGCTCTCATCCTCCTCGCTGGAACTTAAGACATTTGGTAGTTTCACCTTTGTTTATGTTTACCTTGATTTGCGAATTTCCACAGCGCCAACAAACCCCAGTTGAAGAGAGCCAACTAACCCCACAGGAGAAATCATATGAAAGATGGCTGCCAGGACAGGGAAGAACAATCAAACAAGAAACTGGTTAGTCGAAAGGTTAGGTTTTTCAAAGGAGTTTGGAGCTATGTGAACAGAATCGTAGTCAAATGTTTTGCCATCCCTTTTAACCAAATTAACTGAGGGGTCACCTGTGGTGTTGTGGTTAGCATGGCAACCTACAATACTAAAGGTCGCGGGTTCGATTCCAGCGGTGGCCCTAGGATTTTTTAATGGGAGTAAAAAATCCTTAGCTATGCCGTCCCTCGGATAGGATGTAAAATGGAGGTCCCGAGCCTGTAAGATGTCAGCTACTCCTTAAAGATCCCTATCCTAATTATACCTGGATAGGCAAAATTTAGGACTCCCACTGTAGCATCGTCCGATTAGCCTTAGTAGCATAAAAATGGACGTTAAACAAACAAACAAACACCCAAATTTACTGAAAATATAAAAATTTTCTTACATGTTGTAAAATCAATCAATGAAGCACGCTCTTCTCTCCACTGTTAGCATCAGATTGAAAACTCAGGACAAGACTCCTGTGGTCGAGCAGGTCACATCCTACAATGGTGGGGCCTTCACAACAGGTGTGATGGAAACTATAAGCCAATTGCCAACCTACCCCCTATGCCAACCAACCCCGCTCACCCCTCCTATTTTTAAACTACAAAAATATCTTTAACAATACTATGGAATCATTATATCATATTATTATTAATTATTAATTTTCATAGATATATAATGTGTAATATCGTTACTCAATATAAAAATATTTACATTATTATTCAACAATCATAATTTAATTTAACTAGTTAAAGATTTTCCAAAACATTTTATTTTACACCTATAATCGTCAAGAATAAATTTCAAAGTAGCCCCCATTTTACACAGCTACCTATTAACTTTTCTCTGCTTATTTTTACTGATGTGTTTTAATATGTTCTTGCTAACCTCCAAGTCAATATTACAGTAGTATAATTCGTCAACAGTTTTATGGAACATAACTAAATGATTTTTCAAATTCGTTAAAAAATTACCTTTAATTATTCTTTTACAACAGTTTTTGAGACGTATTTCAAAATAATCAGAATCGCTTGGTCTTTTTTGCGCGCCATCGTAATTTTTGAACCGTTTATTAACGAGTAATAACTAAAACTAAAATGAAACTGTCTGGAGAGATGAGATAATGACTGAACACTACTCTTGTTTTGATTCGAGAAGAATGAAATAATAAGACAGAAATAAATATACCTTGAACTAATCCTATCAGAAGATTATTCTTTAAAATAAACAACAGTATAAGTAAACAAACACTGTTCCTATGATAAAAACTTTTATGATCACAACCCACGGTGAAAAAGTGGTTAAACTCACACTTTAATTTTAATTGCTTAAAACGTTTAGCTGAACCTTAAACTTTTTGAAGAAAAACTTTTATCATAAAGTTATTTGAAAACTTTTATAGAGCAAACTTTTTCGTACTAAGTTTTTCAAATACTTTTAAAATGAAACTTATTTAAAAAAGTTAATGACTCTTTCGACCCCTGGATTTGCACCATGTTCTTTGGCATCAAGTGAATTAGATTAGAGAGAGTCATTGTCGTCAAACAAATTTATATTCAAGGTATATTATATTCAAAGCAAAATAAGTATTGTCTGTCATTCTAAAGCCACTGCTTTCGAAATTGGTAGCCATGTGAAGACCTCTAAAACTGCCAAAAATTACCCTGATCACAGGCTAAACTTTCTAATAAAAAGTATTGTTGAGCAGTATTCCTTTTCTAAGCATTGTTAGAACTAGACGTTTTGTCACCAAAGGCATGCTTAAATTTGATATAATCTATATTTTTAACCGACTTCGAACGAAAGAGGAGGTTACTCTATTCGATACGTATGTGACTTCTTTTTTTTTCTATGTATGTTCACCGAAAACTCAGAGATGGGTGGACCAATTGGAACGAAACCTTTTGCATCTTGTAGAGTATTTTCCCAAGGTGGTCCCATTGAAACCTTTTTTGGGTTCTTAATTTATTTAAGAAGTTATCGGGGAAAAACATGAAATTAATTATTTAATTATTGCTCAAAATGTTTACTTATTAGAAAAACATATGGCATTTGTAACATAAGGTATGCTCCAACAAGCTATTAAAACTAATTGATAACTAACAAATCTCAATATTGCTTTACTGCTGGATGAATGAAATGGGAAAACCAACCAATCAAATTCAGAATCAAAAGAGTGGGGGGAGAACATGAGCAGTCTGTTGGTTATCGATGTATTTGAAGTGCTTGTTGGAACAAACCTCTACATAACCTTCACTAATTTTTCAACAATAGATTTAAATAAATATATATAATATCGCTGTCGTTTTCTGTAGCGATATTAGCATAAATATTAGATAGATATATATATATTCACCGATAACAGTAAACCTTCTTAATTTAGATCTTATCGACGGTTGGACACCATAATCATAAGACCACAAAATTTGTGGAATTCCAAGAAAGACTGAGTATTGATAACCGTTTTAATGGATAATTTAAGACTTCTTCGAGTTCCCGAAGGTTCGTTTAAATTTAAAATCGTAGCAACTCGCTATGCACATTAAAAAGGAATACAATAATTCCTGGAAAAGCTCATTTTCAGTTGACTTAACAGTATACAGAGGTATATTGTTCCGGATACACTCGGTCACTGTTGAATATCTTGTCGGAGATCTTGTGCCGATTCTTCATGGATTACACTTCTGTTATGCTATCCGGATTACTATTATCGGTTTTTAATTTTGTTTCTGCAACTATTGACGCTTTTGCGGATGTTCATCCATCAATAAAAAGTGCAAAATAAAACTTGATATCTCCCAGAAAACAACCTCATTGTATGAAACTTCCCTCAGCAAAAATTTTGCAGCCATGAAAATGATTGATATCATAAATGCTACGCCACTAAAATTGAAGCAAAAGTGTTCAACAATTTATTTTCTCAATAATATTTTATTACGAGGGATATAATTCATAGTACTTCGGTAATAAATTTTTTCAAATATTCATCAAAAGGAATTACGAACATAATTAACTCAACCTTTTGAATTAAATCAGTAGTGTAGTATTGAGAATAATAATATCCTTCGTAATAATAAATTAACCATAAAATGATTCCCAAACCCTGTTGCTTCTATACTTGCGGGGCAGTCTTTTTGATATCGATCAATTTTATGGCAGACCCTTTTTTGCTGGGACTTCTATCCAATGATGTTGTTTAATCACTGCTTTTCCAGCGATCGGTTTTAATAAAGCTAATTTAACGGGCCCTAGTAATGCATAATATCGCCATAGTTTTCAGAAGGATATTCAAGCGATCATAATTCCAAAATTTACGATTATTACGATCCAATTTACGAGTATTACATTAGCGGATCCAGAGGAGGGGCGCGGGGGGCGCCCCCCCCCCCCTGAGAGGTGAGGACACTGATAAAGTATTACTATTACTATATAAAATGAGCTAAATATAGCTCACTTTTCTAGTCCACCAATTGAAAATGAATTGTATTTAAACATTTACAGTAATTTACTACGTTATTATGTACTAATATGTATTTTAAATTAGGGCCTTCATTACTCATGAAATTTTTGTTAAACCAACGTACGGTTTTCTACATTTATTATCTTCTCCAACTAAAAAGTATGAAATAAAAAACATTTTATAAAAAAAATTAAACCGACTTCGAAACCTAGGAACCAGTAAAACTAAATTTACTGAAAAGTATGAAATAAGTAATTACCTTCTGATTTTTATGAATACACAGCAAAATTGAAAATGGTATAAAAAGTTTGATTTGTACAAATACACACTAATGTTAATAAAAGTTATTAAATTAAAATATTAAATATTATGTTCGATACAACACAATATTTTCAGAGGCGGCGCAAAATTTAAAATTTTTAACACTATAAATTATGAAAATCTTCTCATGGCGTCATGATGTAACATATCATTTCTATTTTGCGCCGCCTCCGAAAATATTGTGTTGTATCGAACATAGTATTAAATATTTTAATTTAATAATTTTTATTAAATAAACATTAGTGTGTATTTGTACAAATCAAAATAAAATTATTAGTCTTATTGCATTTTTCCACTTTTTATACCATTTTCAATTTTGCTGTGTATTCATAAAAATCAGAAGGTAATTACTTATTTCATACTTTTCAGTAAATTTAGTTTTACTGGTTCCTAGGTTTCGAAGTCGGTTTAATTTTTTTTATAAAATGTTTTTTATATCACTCTTAAAAAACAATCAATTGTTATATTGCAATATTTCAGGTATTATATTTTGAAATAAGTATCATAAATTTAATACAACTCGCTCAGAATTTGCTTTCTGTTCGGTAAAAAAATGCAACTTTTGACCGAATAAATTTACCAATTTTCGTCATCTTAAAATTTTAACTATTTAAAATTATAAGTAAATTACATATAGAGAAAAAAAAGGAATAGTAAGAAAATGAGATATGCTACCTATTTAGGCTGCACCACATCTCATTTTTGCACATCAAAATTCATCAGTGTCAAGACATTTACAATAAATCTTTATAAAATCTTTTGTTTAGGAGAAAGAAATAATGTTGACTACATATATTTAGCCATGGAAACCTACTTGCAGTCTCAAATTGCAGTTAATTACTTTAATAAAATATGGGCAAGATTATCATTTCACCTTCCCCCATTCCCTCCAGCCCCCACAGTCGGGAGAAATATAAATTGAAATAATTTATATATAAATATATATATATATATATATATATATATATATATATATATATATATATATATATATATATATATATACTCAATCATTAGTTAGAGTAATTCAAGATATTTACTTAAAGAAAAACCTTCTTGGTGGAACTTATGATCTGGAAGAAGATTGTAAAACAGTGCTCCATGAAATTATTGATGAAGGGATGATGCCAGTGGTAGTATTTAGGACTAACAGTAAATGTACTAATATTCATGGTGACACCTTACAGAGGAATTGTGGATCTCTAGCTGCACCTCATTTTATTATGGACAAATTGACTCTACTGTGTCTTGAGTTGCATTTTGTTAGCCCTTAACACAAAAATTATAGGCCCTTTCAGAATATGGTCTGGCTATGAAATGTTTTCCTTAAAAAATTTGAGGTACCTTGCCTTCACAGGTGTTGACTATATGAGAATAGAAGCAATTGTTCTTATGTTGCTCCCAAGCAATATGTCTTGCTATCCGGATGACATCCCATTTTCTTGGGTATTCTGCAACCCTTACCTGTGTTTTCAATGTTAATCCTATATCGCAAGTAGTCAAAATAAGGGGTCACTTTAAATCATTTTCCAAACTTCACATGGCAGAAAATTACCACTTCACTTGGACTGTTCTGGTGCCTTCTATTCTGAGATGTATAGAGTGTGCCATATCTGTCTTTCCTCTTAGGAGGATGGCTTGAGTCTTATCCATGGCCAAGATTTTTATGACTTTAATTTTTTTTATTTCACACTACTGGCATACCAAGTAGGGCATTGGCATAGGCCACAGCAGGGAACAGCTCCTAGAGCACCACTTGCAATTCATCAAACACAAGCTTCCAAGTGCTGGCATAAGAACCAGGGTCACAGTAGCCACCCAATTAGAGTCCCCGAGGTTTGAACCTCCCAAAAAAGAATTAAAATATTTGATATTTATTTATTTAGTATTAGTAAAGCAATTAGTATTAGTATATAGTATCAAAAGTGTTGAATTTTTGACGTTCGTTTAAACTTAATATTTTTGTCTTAAAAATTAGAAAACTAATGACTGAAAACGTTAAAAAAATGACAGGAAGTGTTATGCCTTCCAAGTTTGCTTGAATGAAAGTGGAGACCAGCACCATGCAGTAAATGATCTCTTTAGGGGAAACAAAGAAGAAGTTTCAAACATCAGAATATGGTAGGACAACTTTTGAAACTTAAAAAAATGAAAAAAAAAATGTGATGACAATTATAATTTGCATATACATTATTTTTATAAATTCAAAAGATCTAAAAAATTCAAAAGAAATATTATTTTGATTGTTATTTTAAATTTGGGAACTGCCGTAGCTGGGTTAGCCAATGGTTAAAACCTTAATGATTATGTACCATGGCTTTATTAAATATAATGCTCACACACAAAGGCTTGTGCCTTTGTTTTACATAAAGAACTAATGTTTGATTAGGTTCCTAGAGAGGCATACCCTCTCTATCTATTTAAGCTTCGAGTTCAAAGGAGCTACCTCGAACTTGAAGAATCTCCCTTCCTAAATAAGCTCCCTTCATTTTAACCCTGTCTTGAAACTTTTTAGGAGGCCGTATAAGTTGCTGGGGGCTTCGTACTTCTGCAGCTGCGTGACATGACAAGCGAACTCGAAGCAGTGCATCACCGGTTCCCATACCTTTTGTAGAGCCGTATTGGCGAGGATAACAGACCATCATCAGAACCGGTTTTAGACTTACTCAGATGAGATGTTCCAGGACTTTGCTCATTACAGTGATCAAAATCCCCTTTTCAGCACTCATTGAAGATTCCCGGGGCTCTTTGAAGATTCAGAATTCATCTGAGTACTTACGGTTTTGTGGCCGCACTTCATTTCAATATTCCTAACACCTGTACAGTTCAGGAATAATCTAACAAAGTTCTAAAATAAAAGAAATGTCGCGATATTTTGGCTTTAATGGGTTAAAAAAAAATGCTTCGTTTCTCAAATCACTCACAATCTTTAATTCCTAAAACAGAACTTTTTAAATAATTGACCCAAGGAGATTACAGTGTTTGCCATGTTAATTAACCATTTTCTGGCACTGCGATTACATCTTCCACTTTTAACTGACCATTGAAAATTATAATGGAATTCTAATTATATTTTTAAAAATAGCTGGTCCAGGTGTGTGAATTATATAGAGATAGTAAAAAATATTGAAGTTATAAGAGAACAAGGTTTTGAACGTAACGAGGTTTTTAATGTTGTCCTCAATAGGCGGGCGCAAGCAACGGTGCTGCTTCCTTACAGGAACTAGAGAAACGGGGATAGAAGCCGGGCCATTACCTTGGATTCATAGGGTTTTTTGGCGTTTTTAATTTATTTTTCCATAATTAAAACCCGATTATGCAAAATATTGTTTGAAAAATGTCTAATAGGTATTGCTCGGTCCCTCAGTGTTCAATTAGAAAATCAAAAGACGCGTCATTCCATTTATTTCCAAAAAATAAAAAGCTTCTTAAAGAGTGGATTGTAAAATTAAGAATAGATAAGCTTGTTTCGAAACATATGACGATATGTAGTCTTCATTTTAAAGAATGTGACTATATTTATTCAGATAAATATTAGTATTTGACATTTTATTATTCAAAAATGCTAGTGTTAAGCGAATAACATTGGGGCCATAGTGTCATAAATTTATTTTTCTTTTTTAATTTTATCCATTTTTGTATTACATCCGTTGCGCTTAATTTTTCCAAGTTTTCAATGCGATGCCTGAAAGTTTTGACAAATAAATAAATAATATGACAAAGAAACTAAGCTGTCATGAAAATGACAGCTTCCGTAACATTGTATGAATAGGTAATTAATGTTATTACTAACCGAAAAACGTAGAGTAAAGTTACAATGATGTGTTTGCATTTACCAGAAGTACCAGCTTTACACGAAAATTGCTTATTATTGTTAATAAATTTGATTTCCACTTTTACTTGATGGGGCAGCCCTTTAAGATGGCTTGTTTGAAGGCACAAGGCTTGTAAAATAACTGTTCTTTTTCTTCTAGATATTATTCCACATGAAATTATGTGGTTTGCATCAAGGATAGCCTGCCCTTCAATTAATGGTCTTTGAAAATTACCAATTATCTCAATCACATCAACTATGTCTATCCCTGTTCTTTCCGAAATTTTGCAAAACTACTAGCGCACCATATAGTCGATTGCGCCCGCGAATTGATTCCAACCTTCTTTAAGAACTATCTAGATTTTAATCAGTCAGAGTTCAAAGTCAAACCTTTTACCGTAAACTCTAGCAATATCCTTTACGGATCCTGTACTTCTCTATCAGAATATCCCATCTTCTTTCTTGCCGTGATAATTATATGAAGAGTCCACGGAAGAAAGGGGGAGAGTCAATTTTTTTCCGAATTGTAGTTTTATATATATATAATTATTCGTCTAGTTGAGTAGAATATGTTGGTGAATAGAAATAGTCAGAAAAAATGAAAGTCGGTTGGTTACAAGCGATGGAAAGAACCACGTACTCGAAAGAAAGGGGGAATGTCCTCGCGGAAAAACCTAGAATGGGGGAGAGTCATGTTAGAAGTTATATGGATTGTGTATTAATATCACTATTTCATCAATAAAACAGGGAAGAAAGGGGTAGCGTCCGGGACTATCCCCCTTTCTTTTATGTTTAGATTGTTTTTTTCACTAAAACATTTTTTTTTTAGAGCGTGTTATGTCTGTTTCGAGCAAATTTATTATTTTGACACGCAAAACAAAAAGGAAAAGGACATATAAAAAAATTGAAGAAAAATGATAAAAGATACTTAAGTAATTAAAGATCCAAACCTAAAAACTCGATTTTCTCGGAAAGTTCTCCAAATGACATCCCTCCTTTCTTCCGTGGACTCTTCGTATATATATATATATATATATATATTTTTATATGTATATATATATTTTTTTTATATATATATATATATATTTTTTTTTTTTTTTTTTTTTTTTTTTTTTTTTTTTTTTTTTTTTTTTTTTTTTTTTTTGGACCGACTTCTTTTACTTAGTTTTTCATTCGATCTCAAATCATTTTGGTTGTTCAGTTCCGAATAAGGGAACTGTTAAAACCAGAAGATTGGCGTTGATTGTAAAAGGATACTTTTGAAATGCTTAAAACGTGATTTGGGACAGCAACTGTGATTTCAATATTCATCTTAAGTAGCAAACATATGACTTATTTATTGAATTTATAGTCCATTCAATCATTGGAATTTGTAGACGAGCTCTTCATACCATTAGGATGAAAACTTGAATGGTGTGACAAATGGTTGCTAAAGAATTCGGGACTTAATGATTGCCCGTAGTTTGAGAATCACCCAGTAATATCTTAACAATAATATCAATTTAAGTTTTAATTTTTGCTTATAGTTAACATAACGTTCTTGAACGACAATCGTGGGTTTTGTTTCTGTTTAAAGGTTGTAGTTCAATTTTCATTGCTGGTATTTTGTTGATAGTGGTATATTAATTTGTAATTAAACATGGATCTGTCTAAGGTTAAAAACAACGAGAAACTAGAACTTTGTTCTTGGTATTTCCGTGGTAAGTTAATCAAGGAATTACTTATTTCATTCACATCCTGCCCCCCTTTCATAATTAATTACACAAGTACAAGTGTTTAATGTTTTTCATTTTTATTATTTTAATTTCTTATGCTAATTATTATTTTAATTTTTATTAGTGATTTAACTTTAGCTCATTTCTATTTCTTTTGAAACAAATATTACAAGTTACAAAATGGAAAGTACAAGCTTTATTGATAATAAATAAACCATTTTTTTATCTTTTATCTAATTATATATATGGTATATCAGAGATTTGAACAGAATGAAACTTTATTTACGTATTATTAGCATTTTCTATGAGAAGTGCCAGTCCAAATAACCAAGATTTTATTTTCTTCCATAGTAACTAGCATTTTAAGGGAGTCGACCAGGTTTGTAAATACTCAGTACAAGGGCTTATTTTTTGTTTTTCTTAATGTAATCGGGCCGGCGGCTCATTGAGGTGGCCAAGACCCACCAAGGGTTGTAGCGCCACGTAGAAGAAGAAGAATGTAAATGACCTCAATACTATTGTCTCGGAAATAAATAAAACTCAATTTCCAGGAAGAAATAATAATGATGTGTTTATTTTAACGGAATAACATAAATATCAATAATATTACAACAATTTCAACTAGACTTATAACCTTCTACATCTGTTTTTAAAATAGTAAAAAACATTCCAAGTGGCAGGAGATATTGCTATTTACATAATTCAATCCGTAAAAACACAACATCCTCCCACCTAAATTAACTAATTGAGTTAATTTACAAAAACAATGCAAAATTAATGACTCTGGCCGTGACATCCATCCCTGTCATAAGTCCTGACGAAGACCTGCATAGTTGGGTCGAAACATCGGCAACAATAAAATAGTTTTATACTATTTTGTATTTTTTTGACCGCCTCCCCGGACTATTTTCTACCTAAAATTAAAGAAAGCTCATAAACTGAAATTAAAGAAAGCTTATAAACTGAAATTAAAACATGTGAATTAACAAATTACAAAATCAATTTCTCTGGCTTCTTTACATGTCTCCCAGAACCTCTGGTCTTCCTTTAATGACCTATTAGCGCTTCTGTAGAATCCTCTTGCTCATTAGACTCCAGTTGCAACTCTAATGGATAAATTCTTTGGATGGGTCAGATAATTACACCACCGGCAGTTGTAAACGGACAACTCTGACGTTCTCATCTTTACCTGGCATAACTTCCAATACCCTGGCAATAGGCCAATACAACCCTACCACCATCGCGATTCCAATAATTTCTTCACATTACAGCCTCGTAATGGCAAATATGAGGACGTACCACTAGCATCTGAAAATGAAGTTGTGATGTGACCCTCACATATTTATTTCTAATTATGTTGAGGGCTATGATGTCTATTAATTGTTATTATATTATATTGTATGAGGGCTATAAATGTTCTGTATGTAGATATTAATGAGAGTGATTATATATTATTGTAAATTAGGTGCCCAAAGAAATCATTGAGTTTATATAAATATGATAAGTAATAACATTGTGCCAAACTTTGTACCCTTAGCCCTCCTTATTGCCCCACTCTAGCCTCAGTCTTATATCAGTCTTTCTGAGTCTTAGACGTATTGCTGTCCGGCACCCCACTTCCTTGTTCTATAGCAGGCCTGTATAGTATTATTAGTTATATTCATTATATGTATATATTATTCACCAATTATAATTCACTTCCACTGCGTAATTCTGTGTTTTTGCTTGTCCCATTTGTTTGATATTACTAAGATCCACGGACCTTTTTTAATTATCCCAATTATCAATTAATTTTAAATAAACAAGGGACATCGCAAAGTGGTATCTGGTAAATTTTTGGCTGGCAACCATAGAGGAATCTTAATTTGATCTAAAAAAGACAGATCCTTAAACCAGGCAGAGAAACGAACCCTGACCGTCTCATCTACTTCGTGATACCTGATTTCCAAGTATGCTGCAATAAAAATTTTGGAATCAGTGTGACACAAGTGAATCCATTGGATCGAAAATTCTATGTGCTGCGCTTAAAATAACCGTTTTTGTAATTCTCGCGAGATCTAGTGATTTAAGATTACCCAAATTGATCACCAGTGTATCATTTTGTAAATTCCAAAGGAGACGTAAAACATTATCAAGTGTAAATAATAGGGAGTTACTTTGCTCCCATCCTCGAAGCTCGAATTTGTGTTCTGCCATGATGGATGTGGCTAGATGTATAAATTCACTGATTTGTTCCTCATCATCTAAGCTAGTAACGCAATTGTCCACATAAACACTACTTATCAGCTTGTCTACCAAATCCACAGATGAAATATTTTCCAGGTGAAACTTAATACATGCTTCTAACAAAAACGAACTTGAGGACATCCCAAATACAACCAGACAGTGACGATATATCTTAAGTTCACCATCTCTAGTGATCCATGAGAATCTGAGGTAATCCCGATCTCTATTTGTCAGACTTATTTGTAAAAAGGCTCTACGAATATCAACCACCACTCCTATTTTCTTTAAGCGAAATAGTATCAATATATGAAACTACTATTTTCTCTAAAAGATTTGGGCCTTTTTTTTAAACATTGGTCAAGACTTGAATTTTTATTTTCTCTTGCAGAGGCGTCAAAAACAGGTTGAACTGGTGTAGTGCTATTTGCCTTATGAAATGATGGTGAGGTAAATAATGACATGGAACTTGTTCTTTTGACTTAACTTCTTCGATCTAATCATCTAATATTTTTGATGAATATCATAATAATCTTCTTGTTTCAATTTTTTAATGGTTTTATTCAACCTTTTCAAAGCTAATTGATAGTTACTATGCAACGCTGGATGATATTCAACCCAAGGATGGTGTACTTGGTAATTTCTGTGTAATGTGTAATTTCTTTATTGGGTCGATAATACCTAAAGTGTCAATTTTACAACACTTGAGATAACCATAGCTGAACTGGGTTCCTCGTTATTCTTTTCTGTGTTTTTTCCTACTATTGACCAACCTAAACGACTTTCTTTTGCAACCACACCACAATTCAGCCTCTCAATGACTCCTGTATACTGCTTGCCTACAACATCGCTACCTATTAATAATTCAATTGTTCCAGATTTACAAAAAATACTAAGTGTAAAATCCCTTTCATTAAGTTCACTCATTTATTTTATAACAGATGAGTTGTTGCCCTAAAGCTTTAAATTTGCATTTGTATGAATTATCTAGGTTAGAAATATAAATTTCAAAAAAGTCATGATTGACTACTCCTGTGGTAGCACCACCAAAAAGATTGTGTTAAAAATTAGCTTGATGACAATGCTTATATCCCATATCAATTGCTGCACTCATTGAAATAAAGAAAGTAATCTCATAAAATGTTTATTTTTCGTGTAGATTAGTTATTTAGATCTTTCAGGTTTCTTAATAGTTTTATACTGTATATTGTGTAATATTGCATAATCTTTATGAGTGCCTATGAAGATAATTGACAATTTGACACACAATGTTGCATGGAGTTACACAATTTTTAAAAAATTACTGAAAAAATATTTTGATTTGTACAACTAAGACTTTTCCGGTTCCTTTATGTACACTTAAGCTGATCGCTCTTGAATTATTGTTATGGATTTAAGGGCCAAAAAGCTAAAAAAAATTTATATACGTAGAAATTTAGGATGTCAGCTCAGAGAGGCACCATATTTTTAGGTTTCTCAACCAAATTTTGTTGATTTTACTTAGTTTTGTTCACAGTATGATTTTTTCTTATGTTTATTGGATCCTTGGTTAAAGCTTCCTCCTAAGCAACACCTGTGCTTGGCCTATAATTAATTTTTTTTAAGCTTTATTAAGGCTAACAACAATTGAAGTAACTGAGGTAATTAAATGAAAAATATGTTTTAATGCATTTCAGTTTTTTTTTTTTCTTCAAATTTTTCTTGGAAAAAAAAGAACCTAGCTGAAAAGAATTTGGCTACGGTACCAAAATGCAAAATTCCTTCAGATAATGATATTGCTTGTTGAAGTTATCACCTCGGTAGCTCAAATAGAACTGAACTAATATTCGAGCCATCCACCCGCTTATATATGCACAATAAAGAATGATCAAGAATCGTCTAGTGTAGATTAGAAGAATGGAGAAACAATAATCTTTTGTTGTGCCGCCAGTGAGGCAGCAAACATCAAAGGCTTTGATTAAAGACTCTATATTTATAAAGGTGTTGCAGTGCCATACATTGTTTGGTTCATACTGAAATTTGTGGTGTACATCATAATAATATCCACTTGTATATGACCGGAGAGTAACAAACAAGAAGGGAGTAAGATCTCGATATAATAAGATCGATAAACAATAAATAAAGCTGTTTGAAAATCATTTCAGAAGAATAGCTTTCTCAGCCAAAAGTGAATATGTTTCTCAAACCTAATTAAAAAGCTTGAGAAATTCCTTAATATGAAACTAAAATATTCACACTTCCAACTTAGCAGTTTGTGTTTGCTGGGTAGAAACAGGTTTTGTTTATTTTTTAAAGACAGGAGCAATTACTCTACTTGAAAAGAATTATGACCTTTTGTGTTATTGTAGGGTGAACATATGTAAATTATTATTGTTCATGCTGTACCGAAACTTACCTTATTAATCTTCCTCATTTGGAGTGAGTATGAGTAAATAGTGTAATTTTTTTTTAATTGGGTTTTTTAAAATGTCTTGTGGGCCGGATAAAATCTTACAGCAGGCCAGCTGTTGCCCACATTTGTTGTATACAATTCTTTAAAGACTAAATGAAATAAAATGTTTGTATTAGTAAATTTATTTTTTTTTCTAGCCATTATAAATATTTTGTTAGATACTGCTTTTTTATAAAATTTATTTAGTTAAATATACAGTTATATCGTCGCTGTGAAATCAAACCGGCATATCTGCATAACGTATATTTTTCACCTGAGCACTTTAAAGTTTTTGCATGTGATATTTTGCATTTAACGTCCGTTTGGCTCACCTCAGTGCCACCTTATGCTTTAATAAAATTTATACGAATACTGCTTATTTAAGTAGCAGGTAATTAGGCATATTGAGCAATAGATCTGTCTTTCGATAAAAAAAGTGACTATTTCCACTTAAATGCATATCGGCTCAACGCTATCTGACGGATTTTTATTTAACTATATGATATGCCAGTTTGACATAAAATAGACGGGAAAAAAAGAAATTGTTTGACACCAACAATTCAAAAATTCAATTTTTGCACATATGCCGGTTTTTATTTAACAGCGACGATATTTAGTCCAAAATCTTAGATTTGAGGAAAATGTAGGGCTTTTATAAAATCAATTTTTAAAAAGTATTTAACACTTATCATGGTTAGCAATTACCTGAATCTTTTAATTTATTCATCAAGCTCTCATTTAAAAGTGTTAACATTTTTCATCACATCACATTGCTCACTAATTCATTTATAAACCATCTTTTCAGTCTTATATATGCCGGTCATAACAGGATTATTATTATTATTATTGTTTGATTTAATTTTGAGCCCATATATTACATAAAATAACACGGAATACTTAGTTTTAAAAAAGAAAAAAGATTGAATAGTTTGTTTAAATAAAAATTTTTTTGTGAAATCAAGTTGGGACAGAAAAGTAAGGACAGAAATGTACCTAATTTCTTTTCTTCTGTCTACTTGTTGGACAGTTTTTTCTTTATTTTTTTTTTTTTTTTTTTACCAAAATGAATTATATATCACTGAAAAGTTTCCATATAATTTTTTTTCAGCTGGATTTTTCGGGCTTCCTATTGTTTGGTTTGTTAATGCTGTTTGGTTCTTCAATGAAGCTTTTAGGAAACCAGCTTATGAAGAACAGCAAGCAATCAAACGATGTAAGTGCTTTATGATTTTAATGCTTCATCTTTTATTAGATAATTTTCTCCATTTTAAATAAATATTTTTTTCAGGATTAAATCCAATTATCTGTTTCATGATATATTTTATGCCTTCATTAGGTGCTTTTTGAATTTGTTTATATTACTTCAATCAATTTTTGTTTCTCATTGGCTGAAATGCAACTTCTGGATTATTAATTGCAATTATTGTTTTATCTTGTATCTCATTTGATTGTTACTTAAACAAGTACTTTTTGATGGTACCAAACACGTTTTTGTCCATCCTTTGATGGTATTTGTGAGTCATTGTATCTGATATTTGTGAGTTATCTGTAGTCATACAAGATTTCTTCCAACAAGTAGTTTATTATGTCAGTTTAAGTTTAATTAAAACACACATATAATTAAGGTTCAAAAACTACGAATGTCTGGTTTTTTAGGGGAACGATATTCCTCTATTTTTTTGACTGATTAGACACAGCTGGAGGGGAGGATACTGACTTGTTGAAATTCACTTGATCAAGTGGTTAGTGTAAAGGGCACGATTGCCCATGTCTGGAGCTCTGGAGAGGGGGTAATGGTTTTCCTCTTTGTCAAGTGGTTTGTCGTTTGTTAAAACACTTTTAGTCAAAGTGTGCTGCACATACAAAAGTCTTCAATGCGGATGAACTACTTGTTGAAAAACCTACAGTCTCCATTGTACAAATTTGAATTTTAAATTAGATATTATCTTAACAAATTTTGAAATTTCTTCGAATGCTATATGATTAATTTTTTTTTTTTTCAGATGTCATATTTTCTGGCATTGGAGCACTTATATGGAGTATCGTTATCGGTACATGGGTTTACATTTTTCAAACATATCGAGTAGCATTTGGAGAGTTCGGAGATTCAATTTCATTTGTGATACCAACTGGAGTACCGTGAATTTTACAACCAGTTTTTATAACATATTGATAATTTTTTTATTTGTAATTTTACATTTTTTTAATTTTTTAAAAATACCTTATTTTTGTATGATAAATAAGATAAAAAAAAGTAACATAGTTAAAGAGTTCAGTGGAAGAACAAGTTATCTTAAAAATTCATGTTTGTGTTTATTTATGTTATTGTACTTTATATATTGGGCAAAAAACTCAATTTTTATTTCTGAAAACTTCCTATTTTCAACAGAAATAAATGTTTTGGAAAAAAAATTGTTTGATGTAAGTTTTTTTATTTTGAAAAATATACTTATTTTATCGTATTAAAAATAATATCTACATGATCATATTGTAATTTTCAATTCCCTATTTCACATTTAAAATAAAACAAGGAACGAGACACTGAGTACCACACTCACCTTCAAATGTTACCGTTGATGATAGGCCTGCTCCATGGATATTCTACAGGTTTTATCTTAAAAATTAAGAGTTCCAATAATGAACCCTTTGCCTTTTCCTCTCTAGGTGTATTGGCTAGCAAATAGAATCCCATTTTTTTTTTTATTTTATAACAGCCTTTGAACAATCATATAAGATATTTTCATACTTTAAGCAAGAAACAAGGAAAATTGTTCTACAAAATTTTTGTGAAATATTTTGTAAAACTAGATATATCAGTATGCACATGTTTTCTTTATTAATCAGACTCAGTGTTTTGTTGTTAATGATTAGTTTTTACCTAAAGGGAAATAACTTATTTAATTAATTAGAAACAAGTTTTAATTCATTATTATATTACAAGATATATTTGCAATTACTCTAAATATGTATGGCAATTAATACATTTATTACAATAATGTAATTTATATAACTACATATTATATACACTTCATAGAAAAAAGTTTGTAGAGATTTATTATCCAAGATGTATAACCTAATATTCACTTTTATATAATAGCTTCTCTTAATTAAAGTCACAAATTTAGAAAATTGTCCACTTTCCTCGAACTAGAGTTCTGTTCAGTTTATATACGATTTATTTTTCTCTCTTCTATTAGCTGACTTTCAATGGCTCAAAACCACCTTTCAACTCATCTTCTGACACTAAAAACAATAAAATAAATCATGAATTAAAATAATACCTTGGGCCTATTTATATCTAGACGAGTATTCTCATTATTCTTTAAAAAAGAATAAGTCTTAGTTTAGTTACTAACATATATGGTCAGAATAAAACCACAGTAAACTAAGTTCCAAACTAATTTAATAAATTTTAAATTTTTGTTTATTAAATTACCTATTGTTATTTTTTTTAATCATGCTTCTTTGTTTTTGAATAATATAAAATACAAAGTGAAATATGTTGTGCTTCAAAAGCGAGAGAAGTAAACACAAACATATTTCACAAAATTCAACTTCAACTTCAGTTTTCTCAAAATATGAAGTGTGGCGCTTAGTTCATTTTAGCATTACACCAACCATATAATTAAGTCGAAAGGGAATACTAAAGTGTCTGATATCTCAGCAATATGTTAGTAGAACTTTTTAATAGTTAAAATTTTTCAATAAATTCTGCAAAAATTGGGGCGCATCATGAATCCTCAACTTTAATTTATTTTTTTAATTTCAACTGGAGCCTAGAACCAAACTATTGGTTGGACCAGAAGCTGAGGAAACCATCGAATATCCAAAACTTGAAGAACAATAGAGCTTTAGGATGCGGCAACATAGTCACGGAACTTCTCAAGGCTAGTGGGAACAAACTTGTCAAGGCTATAGGTAAGGCTGTGACCTTTTGCTCAGCATTTGGATTACTAAGACTATGCCTGCAGAATAGTATACAGGTATCATAATCCCTCCATAACAAAGGGATTTGCAGTAATTTCCATGGTATAATCCTTCTGAACTGCACATACAAGTTCCTTTTTAACGTCATTTACCAGAGGCTACTTCCGCATGCAGAGAGTATTGTAGGAATCTACCAATACAGTTTTATGAAAGGAAGATCTACAACTGATTAAAGTAAAGCTTTGTTTTGGGGATGCTGTTTGAAAGAACACAAGAATATAACATCATCGATTCAGCAGTGCATATTATATCATCATAAGAGAGAAGCTGTACTTGACAATAGAAACAATGAATACCCACTTGAACTACTTCTTACACTGTTGCTGATGATAAGATGTCAAGTCAGAATACAGGGAGACCTTTCAAAGAAATTTTTGACTGCAAAGATGCTGAGATGTAGGTAGTAAGAGAGGTAATATAAGAGAATAATAAGGGTAATATGTGAGGTAATAAAGGGATCCACAAGTGTAAAGAATAAGGTGTTTAGACAATAGCACGATTGTAGAGGAACTTAGAAAAGGCCTTTTTTTCAGTAGTGGCAGCTGTACCGAACACGTGTCTATTAACACGTTAGGTGCTTCATCGGTCCCTGTGGTCCGATACCTGAACTGAACAGGATACCCCTAAAATACAATGCCGCACCTAACGTGTTAATCAATCAGGTAAAGACTATCATATGGTTGCCAACCCTCAATGACCACCCCCTACTGTTATGTTTGAAGGATGTATGTTTATGAATAAAAATCATATGTAGCTTTTTGTATCTACGGTCCCTAGTTTGAACAGACAATATGCCCAGTCGCCGAGAGGTACCGAGACGAAAAACGAACAGTGAACAGATATTTTGGCCTGTCTTAGATATTAAGAAGTCATTTGCTGGCAAGAAATACCAAGATCGGTCTAAACAAATCTTTAATTAGACTTGTTCACAGAAACATAGCTCTTAACCCATCAGCTTACAGGTTTTTCAGATAAAAATTCAGAGAAGAATGTTTGGCTCTATAACAGATGGCTAAGACACTATGCCACATTACAGGCTAAGACACAATGTTATAGCAAATTTACCAGGAACTGGATTTGGTGCAATTTATGAGGCTCTCAAGACTATGATAGGCTGGGTACGTAACTAGAATGGATGTGGCTCCTCCATCAAGAGGTTGCTTTTCGGGTAGGTAGATGAAACTAGAAACACACGATGGCCAAGAGACTTAGATGGGTAAAATCTTCGACGTAAAGACTTTAACCTCGACATACTGAACACCTATGTTTGGCAGACCCTGGCGGAAGACAGAGATGAATGGATGCAACGTCTTGATGAGGCTAGGATACATATCGGATTTTAGTGCCCATGATGATAATTTCAAGAGGAGGATAGTTAATTTTAGGGGTTGAAAGAATATAAAAGATTTTCTTGCTTTTCTTGAAGTAATTGAATGAATTACTTTAATTATGGCAGCCGAATTTTGTTATTCCTATCAAGGTTTTATTCTTCATTACATTTATCACTTATACACTCAATTATTATTTTATGATAATTATTTAATGATTATTTTAAATGATCATATTTTGTAATTTTCCAAGAAAAAATGATCCTTTACAACAAAATATAAGTCTGTTCAAATTTTTTGCAGCAATGGTTGTGATTGTGTGGTTACCTGGAGGAAGGAAATCATTATTCAGATGAAAATATCTCGTAGAAACAGAGCATTCGACTAGGTCTTCTGCTTGACAAGTTCTGCTTCTTTGGTTAAACTTGGTGGTGGCACCACACCAAAAGTGAGATTTTAAAAGCCTAAAAAAAAAATCATTTATCAGGTTTTCATTATGAGACGGTTTTATGCCTCTAAATATAACAAAATAAATAAATTAAATAAAATCATTATATATTATAGTTAAAAATGAATTTGGCGTAAGCAGGTAAAGAAAAATCAAACTTTTAAAATTATAGAACATAATATATCATGATTTTTCAAAGGAATTTTTATTATTGTTCATATTATTAATGTTTACTTATCATCATTGAAATTTTTGTTATTATTGTAAATAATTTCTTAGTAAGACTGTTTAAATGTTTGTCAAAAGGAAAAAATTTACGATACTCACGGTCCATTTATTTCTCCTTGTGAGCATATGAAAAACCCTCTGCAGTCATTGTGCATGTCAGCATAAAAGCCACCCTTAACCTTCCCTTCACAGTCAAAATTCGGGTCAGGTGAGAGTGATGGAGAGGTAGTTAAGGTGGATGGAGTGGTAGTAGTTGGATCAGTTGAAGGACGTTTTCTGGATCTCCTGGATTGTGGTGGAGATCGACTGGAACTTACATCTTCTTGGACCTGACCCCAGGAAGTTTTTGTAGGCTGTGGATGAGCCAAAGTCCTTACTGGTGGCTTCCTTTCTGTTTCAGTGAAAGCAGTTGTTGTTTCGTAATTAAATTTAAAAGTCCTTCTCAAACTAGTCGTTGCTCTAGGTTGTTCTCTTCCTTTTCTCGACGTTTTTCTATATTCTACAGTCGTGAAGTCGTCATCTATGGCTTCGGAAACTGGCTTAGAACTCTGAAGCCCTTCCTTGGTTCTACTTCCCCCCAAATTAAATTTTTCTGTGTCAATCTTCTGTCTAATGACTTTTCTTCGGATAGGCCTTTGTGATTCAGCACTTGTAGACGGTTGAGTTCTCTGCTGAGCTCTTCTCGTTGGTGGAGGAGGAGTTGTCACCCTTCTTATTTCTCCAGTACTAGACGTTTGCCGCTTTTTTCTTATTTTGGACTCAAGGTCTTTTACGTTTGTTTCGAACGTGTAATTTAAATTTATATCTTTTCGCATATCGTCGAATTGCTTTTTCCATTCATTCAATTTTCTGACACCTTCTTGAATTCTCCCAGTTTTACTAATATCCCTTTCATCTTTTTCCTTTTCTACTAGCCTGTTTCCGATATTGGCTAATACTCCTCCAGATTTTTCTATTTTTTCCATTTCACTTTCCTCTTTCTTAAATAAAGTTGACATTTTTTCTTTAATCCTATCTTCTATATCGATTGATCCTAATAAATTTTGAAGAAATTCTTCTCTTGCGTCTAATTTAGTTTCTATTGTATAATACTTGTTGAACTGCTTATCTGGTTTTTGCAATTGGGTGTCGTTCTCTGATGCCCTTTTCTGTCTTATTTTCGGAACATCCGCAAAAAACGAATCGTGCACGTGCACTTCGTGAATATCGTCCTGATAATCTTCGTATCCTGTTGGATATTCAATAGTAGTATTTCCTTTAGAAGTTTTGACACTGGTTGAAGTACTTGTAGATGTGACAACCGAAATGGTTCCTTGAGCTTCGGGAAGTTTTCTTGCATGGAAATACTGAAAATTGTAAGGTCTTGTTGAATCGTAGCTATGGCCAAAGCTTGTGTCACCACTATGGAAATGGTGGTAGTTTGATCTTTCTGTAGTAGGGTTGAAGAAAAAAGGTCTTTCCTGTTGTTGTAAATTTAAAGATCCAAAACTTTGGGAGTCGGAATTATAATTATGAGGTTTGTAATTAGAGCTTGTGCGTTGAGTAGTGTAGGCCGTGTATGGTTTCGGAGTCGATTTTGTGGGTGAAAAAGCATTATTTATTACCCTTGGAGGAGCTGGTTTGACCTTGGAATTTTGTAAACCTTGATTAAACGCATTGTGGAGTGCCAAGAGGGCTGCTATCGTATCCTGACTCGATGTTTGGTATTTTGTCGGTCTAGCTGTGGTGGTGGTGGTAGTGGTAGATGTCGTGGTAGGCTTAGGGGTTGTAGTTGTCGTTGTAGTGGTTGTGGTGGATGTGGCGAATGTTGTCGCTTCCTCGCTCTCTTCGTAATCTTCATCCGTGCTGCAATCTTCACAATCGAATTCATTTTCAGGCTGAATTCTGGAACAGACATGCATGTATATTGTATTATGAAGAGTAGTACAGACTATGTATAGAGTAACTGCCATGAGCAGCGGCGGATCCAGGAGGAAAACCCCCTCCGAAATTTCTGAATGATTTACTATCTGAATAAATTTTAAAAGGATAGTAGTATTTATTCATATTTATTCAAAATACCTATTTCTTTGTTTTTTTGCTAGATAAATAAGTGTGCTGTTTTTACGATTTTTATTTTATTTTTTCTAACGACCAAATCCCCTCAAACTTTTTTCAGAGACCGCCCCTGATCATGAGCTGCAGATTATAAAAATTTAAAAGGCAAAACTTACCCAAGGTTAGCATTATTGCCGTAGAGCTCCAAGTTGAGGCCGAAGAAGTCTTCCGATTTCGAGCAGTCGACTTCATCAATCCTTTCACAGACCCTAGTCTCCTGGTCAAATACTGTGCCATTAAGGCATAGAAATTTGATATCGGTGACTTCACCTGAAAGTCGAAATTCGAATGTGTTACGTTAATCATATAGAGAAAATTCATGTATCACATATAGTATGATTGGTCAGTTAACTAATAAAAAAAATTGGTTAACAAGAATGTTTTTATTTTAAAAAAATCTTAATTTCTCAACTGAAATAGGCATATTAAAGTGAAAGAACAATATGTATCGTTTTAGTTCGATGTATTTTAACTAACTTTGATTTAGAAGGTGTTGACTGTTATTATAACCGTTACGGATCCTTCGAATTATGTTAATTATAACTTTCTCTAGTTAGCCGGACATATTATTTATAAAGAAATTACCTTTTTGGCCAATAGTGCAAACATGGAACATCTGACATCCTGTTTCCACATCTGCATAATAACCACCTATGACCTTCTTGTCGCATGAGAAGTTCGTTTCTGGAAGGTTATCGAAATCGAGGTACTGAAAAAAAAATATAAAAATCACAATTATTGAAATGACGATGATACCAAATAATTTGTTATAAAAAGAAAAGAACTTTAGGATATCACTGTAAATAACGCCAAGGCAGCCTCCGAATTGCTTTGAATAATTTCCGAAGCGCCGAAGACAAGAATCGAAAAAAAATTAAAAAGTAAATAATTTAAGTTATCAAAGCATTACAAAGGCAATATTCTAAATATAAAAAATATTTAAGGGTAAATAAAAATATTGTAAATGTTTTCCGTTTGTTATCGTTATTTAAACTGACTATTGACAATCTCATTGTGTTTTCACATCCACTGTTTTCCTCCTTGTAGTTCCTAACGGCCTATGTCAATGCTTATACCTTAGCTGATGACGCAAAATTATTTTCAGTACATACAAATTTAGCCTGAGTCTTTTGTACTCTATATACAATTGGACTTGGATTAAAATTAATGCAAATTAGTGGTCAATTATTTTAAATATTGTCAGTTAGAGCAGACTAGAATAGTTTACTTCCCATCTGTTATATACTCCAGGCAAAATAATAAAAATAACCGTTATACTTCCACTTTTTTCATGGATGTGAGGGGAGGATCCCTATATATATTATATCTATGTTCTATAAGTTATAATAATAGTAATTACTCTAATGTGAAAGAATATTTTATCATGTACTTAAATATTTATAAAAGAATATAATGGAGGTTGGCCTTGCCCAATAGGAAAAAATAGTTTAACGATCAAATGAAGTTAAGATTGTCGAAATTAACACATACTTTTATCTACTATACACTACTTTTACAAAAAAAAAAGTAATAATAATTTTACATGCTGGAAATCAAAAACCAAAATGGTGATTATAAGGAAACTTATGAAAAGGTACAGAAACAAAATAGTGTAAGATACACCATTCATTAAATTATTATCAGCAAAAAGAATGGAATAACGGTTTGTTTTTTCTCAGAAACAGATTCAGCGTGATGTATAGAAATCTTTTTGAAAACAAAAAAATTGCTTCGGATGTTTCTAGCGCAATTTTTTCGCTTTTACATTTCAGATGTAAGGCAGGAATTTTGTCCGGTTCAAGCAATATACTCTTATTTATTTTCTAAGAATAACAGGTATATTTCTGTTATCTGATTTCAACATTGTTTTACAGTCGGACAAGACGCCTTCCTACTTATTAAAGAGCTTCATTGGCAATCGTATAGCCCAGATCTCTGAATGTAACGATGGGGCTCAGTGGATGTTTTTAACGAGGATAATCTGGCAGATGTCGCTTCGCGAGGATGAGTCCAATCTTCTTAAGTCTGATGTTTGCCTCCCAAGAGTGTAGTATTGAATGCAGAAAAATAGCTTAAAAGAAGTAATGACACTTAAAAGCTTCGTGAGCGCTTTAAGAAAAAAAATCAAATTCTGCTTCCAGCTCATTCTATTTGTCATCTACATTTGCCGCAAGTGCGAAAGTACATTTACTTACCGAAGAAATAAGATGTGAAGAGTTTGATAACCTCTGAGAAAGGGAGTTATCTTGTCAATGAAGATTACCGAGGAACGTTAGCCAACTAGAAATACGGAGTACATCAAGATTAGTTTTAGATAACATCTCCCAAGAGATGAAGCTGGGGAATGAGTGTAATTGTGGGAAAGAAGGGATATTACCTCCTTCTTATTTATAAAAGAAACTATTTTTTTTTTGCTTGGAAACAATGTCTATTACTACTATTATTAACTGGTTTTGAGTGACGGCGCACAGTGGGGCGAACGTACCTATAGGTTTCTTGGCTATTGCTTCTAACTTAATCAAAGGTCTCGATCTATTCAAGCTCAGAAAGTGCATGCAAGTCTTTCTTGATCCTTTGGTGAATAAGATGAAAATCTGTGTGCTAAAAATTTATGAAGTTTAGAGTTTTAAATAATTTCAAACATTTTGACATTCACAAGTTCTCCAAACTTGCCCAGATCTATCCTTAACCAGACCTCTATTAGGAAAATAACGAAAATTTGTTATAATAAATCGTGTAAATAACATTGATAAGTCAGATTTGTATTTTCAAGTAATAAAAATGTAAGATACATAAGCTTCATAGAATATAAATAGAACGAAATGATGAGATTTGGCAAAAACTGTGGTTAATCACATGTGAAGGTTTAACTGCATTCTCAATTTTCCTATGTACCTACAAGCAGCCACTAGGAAAAACAGTCTAAAATACTAGAAGTAGTCTACCATTGGGGCAGTTAGTACCACTGGTACTAACTGTAACTACCAGAGTTAAAACGAACACCTTCGCGAAAAAAGAATATGGTAAATTGAGCCTTACGCGAACGGAACTATTAATACTATTGCGAATATAATATGACTTTGTAGCTGTCATTCTGATTCCAACGGTATGCATCATCCAAAATTGATATATTTTGAGTTGTAACCATTTTGTTGCGGACGTGCGATATATAAAATAAATAAGACTGGAAATGCAATCTTTAATATGCTTTTTATTTTATTACAGAAAACCCTTTGATAAGTTGGACTTGTATGAGTAATTATTGAAAAGTGAATGAATTAGTGATGAATGAAATATCATTCATGTTTGGGCAAAAGGGCTTAAGTCATAAATTTTTTTTTGTCTCGTCTTCTTAAAATTTATAATTGACTATAATTTATTCGTTATTCATGATTAATTACAGTCTCTGTTCAAAGAATATAGTTTCATTCATTATTCTGGAATAAAGAAATACAATCAGAAAGAATTTATAATTATTTTTAATAGCTTGGTAAATCGTTGTTTAAGCTTCACATTTGATGACTTAACCCCTTTTGACCAAACACCAGTCATATTCTATGTGTAAGATATAATCGAACATAGGATGTAACTTAAAGTACGCACAGTACATAAATCCTACTTAATATATTTTACTTAAATTTTATTTTACTATTTATGAAAGGTCTGTCATATTTATTTGTTGCCCCAGAACAAGCTCAAGTGGACTGTATTATAAATTGAAACACATCATAATATAAAAACCATAACAAGTTTAAGTTTTGTATGTTTTAATAGCATTTTAGTAAATTATAGTTTGTTTTTTTGATCTTGACATACGTTTTGCGTTTTTTGTTTTGAAGTTAAAAAGTGGCAAGGGTAACAGACATCATCTGGAATGCATTCGTGCATCTGGTATGTTTTTAATACGAATAACAACTATAAAATAAGCTTTCGACGTTATTATAAATAAATAATATATATGTCAAGGAAAGAACAGATCATTCAAATAATCAATGAATACTTATTTAATAAAATAATAATCCCTATTTTTTAATATTTGCCTGAACCTTAAAATACCTCACTGGTAGTAGGATATATTATTTTAGTATTGGAATAATATTTCATTCCTTATTTTATTAATTTATAATGGTTGGGGAAGATTCATTTTGAAAGATTTATAAATAATTTATTATGTTGTGACTATTATATTTATTAACTACATATATCTTGTATTTATAATATATATCTTATATGCTTAATTCTAAGCATCTATTTAAATGTCCATTTTCTCAGATTATGTACTCATATCGCCGTATGTACCATTATTCCTTTATAAACGTGGGCCTCAAAAATTACGGAAGTGTGATATACAAAAATAATAAATGAATGGTAGGTAAACATCACTACATTAATTTTACTTTATTTCTTCTTATTTTTTATTATTAATAAAGTATCTACCGACCATTAATATCCTAACAGGATTACCTACAATCTACCAAAGACTTTTTTCGCTCAAAGAACAAATGAAGTTTTTGAGTAATTGTATTGCCACAACGCATTGTTCTTTTTTTTCTCCGTGTCGAATTGTTGCATTGCAAAAGTCATATTTTACATTTTTTTCATGGTTCCGCTAGACCTAAAATAACCCCTGAAGATGAAATACTATATATCAACATACATGTGTCCATTATATATACATATATATAAGTTAATAAATATAATATGAGTTATTAAAAAATCATTGCCAAATGAGGCGATGGGTTTCAAAACCGGCTACATCCATTTTCAACAATTTTTCAGGACTGATCAAAAAAGGATCAATTGGAACCGCTTTTGATAAGGAATGGAATCTTTTAGTATAGATTTTCGAAGGATCTAGACGTTTTTGAAACAAACGCGCCTAACAAATTTTTTTTAACGCTAAAAACTTGAAAAAAATAATGGTTTGGAAAAAATCGATGTAACCGGTTTTGATACCAAACGCCCCAAATATAGTTAACCTTATTCATAGTAAAATTTACTGACAATAAACTAAGCCTATGGATAATTGTTCAAGTAATAGTTTATAAATGATTTTTTTTTTTTAATATTGTATACCTACCTACCTATAAGAGTTCTATTGTGTTTTACAGCGGGTACAAAAATTGTACTTATATATCTTCATCTATAGATATATATACTTACTTATAAACATAGTAAAAAATAAAAAAAACCAAATAAATTATATAAAAATAGGAAACTTACTCCTGGTTTTGATGCTGTTATCTGGTCCCAGCGTGTCAGAACACCATACAACAAAACTGAAACACGCAATAGAATGTTGTTAGTATAAATATGAAGTTACAAATAAAAAAATACTATACAAAAAAATGAAAAGTTTTTTTTTATATATTAATTTCGTTAAGTTTTAACTTGATTTCATTAATACCTCTCATTCCTTAACATAGTGCTTATAGGTGCAAAATGATTTTGGTTAACCTGTCTTTTGCTAAAACAGAAAGATTTTGTGTTTTCCCCACACTTGTGACACATAATTGCCCATGGGAAAAACATAGATTTTCCTAGTCAAAACTGGAAAAAAAAAAAAAAAAAAAAGGATTTGACTACTGGATGCTTACCCACCCTGAATATTCAAAGTGTTCTTTCAATAAATTAACTTACACCGCCATCTGTTAGAAATTTATAGAACTTACAAATAATCACTCTTAATTGTAGTATAATAAGCATTTAATTTGCAATAAAAGAAATATTGAGGCAAATATTCGATATAAAATTATCCTATCTTTTAAGTTGGACAAAACTACACATAATGAGCCAAATTTCATCAAAATCGGTTGAGTAGTTATTGAGTTTACCTCCGACAAATATCGGGACACGAGATTTTTATATATTTATAAAGATAAAGATATGTCTGAATATTACTAATGAAATATGTTGCAAAGTATAATCTGTTTTCCTCAGTGGTTTATATTGTTTCATTAAGTTTGAAATCTCCGTTTAATTTTCATCGTTAAAATTTTTATTTTCATCCTTAAACGGCACTCTTTAATTTATAATAGTTAGTTACGCTGATAGGGGTTAAAATAACTCTATTGAAGTAAAATAATAACTCAAAAATGTCAAACAAACAATAAGAAATTCAAATTAATAACAACTTAACAAAGCAGTAACTAGCAGTGACAGAACAGTGACTCAGAAGTAACTGTATTCTTTGCTGTTTGGCGCTCAGACTGAGAGGCCTAGAACAAGTGAAATATGTGATCACGTAATCATACGTGGCTGTAACCGTTCCAGCCAATTCTGGAACTTGTACAATGTAACAGAAACAAATAACTGTTTTGGTATCACGTCACGCTACATTTGTTTCAGGAACGGATATCTACGAACATAATAATGTCATAAAGCCTGCAGGTTGTTTTCTCAAGGCCAATTAAGGGGACTTAACATTTAAAGAGTTATGGGCAATGAAGACATTAGTAATTATATGATTGTCTATAAATAGGAAAAAAAGTTGTAAATTACTAAATAGTCCAATAGTTATGTTATATTGTGTAGGAAAGATCTTAGAGGAAATCTATTGGTTAGGTAAATATTCCATGACTTTAAAGTGAAATATTTCAAAGCCACGCTATATTTATTAAAAATCTAGTGCGATGCGCGCAACATACAACTTTCACTTACCAACTTACTTAGATTAGAAATTGACGGGTTTCGTTAATTGCTATTTCTCAAAGTCACACATTTTTCCACAATCATTTCTTATTTTTGTTTTGCTCCCGAAAGTACATTGAATTTTTTTATTATTAAATAAAAGTTTTTACTTGCGATAGTTCAGCAATGGAAGCATGATACTTCAAGTCGTCTGATTTTATAATTCTATATTAGTTGTTGAAAACTTCATTTAGTCACCATGAAACAAATAATATCCATTAAATGAACATAACGTCTTTAATTTTAACAATCGTCTGTGAGCCATGCGTGGACTCAGCGTGTTTTATGAGTTGACGGAATATTTTTCTTTTTTTCGACTGTATATGTTTATTTGATTTTTTTCATATTTCGCATTCAGACATTTCTAATTTTTAGGCATAACAGGAGACATTTCTCCAGACAAAAAAATACAAAGGTACTTTATAAGAAAACAAAAAAGGCCCCTTCCCCATTTAAGCCCCCTCAGAACATTTTAATAATGATAAAGCTTACCTTACAATAAAGAAAGTTTGATTTCCATTAAACATGACTAATTTGATCAAAATCATTAAAGCCTTTTTTCAGATAATTGAAAAAAAAGGTAAAAATTGGAAAAAAAGTTATGAAATAAAGTGCCACTTCCGTTAGATCAATTTTGATGAAAGTTTGGCTGTCACATCTTTGGCATATAAATACATCAAATACCCAGTTTGATCAAAATCGTTAATGCCGTTTTTGAGTAAATAAAAAAAAAATTGTGAAAATGAGACAAAATTTATTAAGTAAAGTGCCCCCTCCAATTGATCGATTTTGATGAAATTTTCACTGCCACATCGCGGGTGTACAAATACATCCAATACCGATTTTAATCAAAATCATTATAGCCGTTTTTGAGAAAATCGATAAAAAACGCAAAAATTAGACAAAATTATTCAAATAAAGCTCCCCCTCCGTTTGACCAATTTTGATGAAATCTTTGCTGTCACATCGCGGGCATATATATATACACTAAATACCCGATTTCAGGTTCGCACGGTTTATAGTTTTTGAGCTAGTCTGTTCACACACCCACCGACACACACACACACACACACACCATTTCGCGGTGTGTCGCTTGTGTGTTATAGGTTCGCGGGGTCCCCTGACCCCAAAATGTATATTTCCGTTGAAAACCGGAAATCGAAATTGTTCACGGTCGCAATACTTTCCCTTACTATATATTTCATATATAGGTAAGTGAATGTAAAAATAAAATAAATCATTCATGCTGTAGTATCTAAAATATCTGTATTGCTATTGTTGAGTGTTTAAATATAAACTTGTATAATACATGTTATCTAATTTCAACTAGGGTTGAAAAACAGAAACGAATAGTGATATTAAATCATTAAAACCAGTGAAGTATACATATATAGCCAGGATTTAATATCCAAGTAAAATAATATTCCACATTAACTTAACATCTATACACATTTAATGAAAGATGCGCAATCAAATATATTTGACGATTTATTTTTTATAAATTTTAAGAGGCATTCATGACGCAATATTCAAATATTATATAACTAGGCTCCACCAAACAAAATGTCAGGCTCTGTCATTTCCTCGAATAGGTACATTTAAGAGTCTGACATATTCGAAGGAAGAGTGGCATTAAAAAAAATGCGTGTGTTTGTATTATGTGTGTAAGTACGTAAATAACGTAGGAGTATGTAATTTCTTATACTTGAAAATTGAAGTGTCATTATTATAAGCCAAGAAAAATGACAGATTTCTGAATATGTGATGTATAATTACAATTCATATTTTATATTAATACATTACCGATCTATAATAAGGCATCAATGATAAATCGCTCATACCCGTTTTCTATTATATCTGCATCCAATATTTGGTTTCAAAATATTAATTTTTTTTAATAATCGAACCTTAAAAAATTTCCTAGCTAATTAATACTAGTGATAAGAAGCCAAATATACTTGAAGTTCATTCTATAATTGAATCAGTCGTTTGAGAAACCCAAAGTGTCCAGAAATTTAAATATATAGAACAGCGGTAAAACCTTTTTCCAGACTTACTCACTGTTGATTATTTCATTGTCTGCCCAAAAAAATAAAAACTTATTCATATCATTGCATTGCAGAACAAAAATTATATTTATCGGATTTAAGTGATTTCTGTTTTTGCAAATTTGTGTCTTTATTATGTTATGAATACAATGTTCGTTTAAAATGTGGTGCCTCTTACAGCTAATTCGAATTGCATTTTGATTTATCGTATTTCCCTATATAAAAAATAAAGGTACCTAATAATATTCAATGTATAATTATCTTTTTTCCGTCACTGATGGATGTGGAGAATCTTTTTGAATTCATGCAGGTAGAGACAAAAATTTTTTTTGACCCCGGAATCGTAAATTCTATCGCACATGTTATGTTTCGAACATTAAGGAAATTTTTTTGTTTGTGTCTGATTTTGTGTAGCTATGTATCGGCTATTGATTCAACTACCAGTGAGACCAGTTTGATGATATATTCAAAAATAATTTTTAATGCCATAATTTTCTCTTACGCTTTCTCCAATATTTCTGTCCTTGACGATACCACTTTACAACTCTTCCTATAGATTGCATTATCTGAGCAAGGATTATTCATCTTTAGTATATTATTTAATAGAGGAGATTATTTGCCCGATAACCGCTAACCTTACCTAATACGGTATTGTGTAACAGTCTAAATTCTCCGGCTTAATAGTCCCACTTCGTTTCAAATATTCTACGAATAATTTATCTTTAAGCCGAACAGAACTCAAGAATGCAGTATGTGCAATCTAAATGAAAATTAAACCATAATTAATTTCTTAGGAAAATGCTCTAAACTCAGTGGATTCAGGAGCGCATAGTTAGAAAAATCGGTTCTAGACGAAAGTTCAGTTATAGGGTACCTGAATGGTGAAGACTGGGTTAGGTCATATAGCTATATTAAAGAGGCTTATAGTTAAAGACAGCTACTTATTACAGAATTTAACTATTGATTGGCAAAATTTAATTTAACATTGCAGCATTTTTTGTATTAATTTTTGGTAATACATATTATCCTTTATTTTTTCCGAGTTTATATTTTTTAATTACATGTTACATTCTTTGCAGAGGTAAGAATTCTAATTTAAAAGTTCCTTGGCTGGGATGCCTCATTATGCTTTGATGACCTACCTCACCTTTCATTATTAGACACGTTCAACTTCACCTTGGTAAGGGGTTATGGTCAGAGTGACCTATTGAACTCTCCCGCTTGCCGAAGAACGGTCGCATACCATGTGCGACCATCTTCCTCGGAGAATGTGAAGGCAGTCCGAGTTATCTCGGCCGGGACAGAACTCTAGATCAATGTCTTTCAGTTTCCAGAGATAGCGAAGCCTCCTGACCTCCTTCGTCGTTTCCGCTAAGAAGGTTATAGGTCGCCTTACGTAACCTCTGCGTGGGAAACTACCTTCACTCTTAAAGAACCGCGAGTGTCGAAGAACGTCTTCGGCTTTCCTCGTTCTTTCTTTCGCTCTGCTTCGTTTTCTTATTGACTCTCAATATAAAGGCCGGTTTCTTAGATCTCTTTTGATTTCGGGAAATATGATGCATGGATCATCGTTGAGATAAAAGTGTTGGCGTTTGTCCAGGCTTGCTAGTTTCCTTATTGGCTGTGACCTATTGCCCTTCTCAGATGGGAGTCGCTAGTGCTGGATACACCCGCATTATAGCTCGTCGGCTAATCACTGGCATACATCTGATAAATTTTCTGTCGTAACGGACAATATCGTTACGAGAAGAACATCAGTTACGTAAAGAAATTACAAGAGCCTATTTCCTAGTTATTGATCCCGTCAGTTTATTTACTTCCATTCTACGCTAGAGTTAATTTTTGTGATTGAAGTTTTAAAACTTACAATCCAATGTAGACGAGGATATTATTTTTGGAATTGATCGCTCGTCCAATACAAAATTGGTCTAATTAAAAAAAAATATCGATTTTGAGAGAATCAAAATTATCTTCGAATTTTCCTCTAATGTGCAAGACCGGTTAAATGACAGTAGTGATAATTCTTTTTAATAATCGGATAAAACAGGTAACCTATATAAAAGGAAGTGAAAAGAAGAAAATTTAATCGGCTCTCCTAAGAAATCGCTTTTTTAAATTAGACCAGTCTTGTACTGGACGCGCGAAATGATCTATTTTTTGGAACATGATGTATATCTTTTTTAAGAATTACCAATAGTGTTATACAATTCAATTTATTACATATATCCCATTCCAGTTGGGTGGCCCTTTTCTTTTCAATTACTCAAATAGAGATTGAAGAAGATAATTGAAGGGTGGAAATGCAGGGTATAAGTGCCAAAAAAAAAAATATATTTTTTTTTTTTTTTTTGTGAAATCGTTAAATTTGCAAAAGCCATTCTTCAGAAATAGATATAAATAATGTTTTGTTGCTGGTTAGCGTTACTTTGAACAGTTCACTAGTTTTTTGTCTTCAACAAGCTCTCTTTATTTTTTTTTTTATTATTATTTTTTTATATGGGATTTGCATAGTTACGTGAGAAGGCGAACGTAAGTGTTCAAAATAGCGAAGTTACCTCAAAACAGCATTCCAGGGAACCGAAGCCTGTTTGGCTTGTCGGATCAAGTCTACACGACTTCGGATCCCTGTTGCACCTCATTGTGAAATAGTTAAGTTTTTAGAAGCACGAATCTATCCCTAAACCTGTTACTTTGACGATTTTAAACCAAGACGTTTCTTACGTTGGGTGACCTGTCATGTGCTATAGATAAGTAGGATGTTAGTCGGTTTGAGTTACAGAGCACTCAGTAACTTTGGTGGAGATATTTCATATAGTTTTCATGTACATATTCATATTCTGTTTAGGAAAGTTTTATCCAACAAGAGTTATTGAATTTTTAAATTTATAGCGATTATAATAATTTAAAAATTATTTATTACAATAACGAGGGGTCTGTTTTCGAAGACCACATCCAGTTACTTTCATGACGCGATCCACATCCAGTTACTTTTAGTAAACAGTTACTTCTTTTAAACACTTATTTTGGCGCTAGTACTGAAGTGCGGCTTATGCGCCGTTCACTAAGGCGCCCTTCTAAGTATGGCCCTATCTCCACTGAAAAGGACACTTTTGGGGGTTTATTTATCTCTGAAGAGCGAGCGCGGCGAGCGGGAGTCGAAAGCTATAATCTATTAAAGCCAATCAAGGCACTTTTTAACTGAAATAAAGGCGATGGGAGTTCGATAACATCACGGTCACTTAACCTCTCAAAACAGGCCACGCCCATCAGCTGCTCTTCAGTACCTTTACCCTTATTTTGATAGCAATATTTATATCCTGTAAATAACCTGTATTTGCAAATAATGGCCTTGATGAGAATAACAAGAGTATATTTCAGCTATGAATATTTATTTATAAAAAAGTTAATATTATGAAAAAACCAAATTTAATTAGTAGGTGACATTATGTTGCAATGTCTTGTATAATCTTCTTAAACAAATCTTCATTGTTACAATAAAATGAAAATAATTTTTATTATCACTGACATTACAAATTAAGGTTATCACTGTTTATAACCACTATAGATTGTTGAAAGTAACTGTTTACTGAAAGTAACTGTTTACAGAAAGTAACTGTTTACTAAATGTAACTGGATGTGGGCTTCGCAAACAGACCCTTAACGAGTTAACCGAAAAGTGATATTGTTTTTTATTATATTATTTGAAGTAATGAAAATTGAATATACAAAGGAAGGCATTATAAACTAATATATAATGCACGACTATGTACTTAATGTATAGATTTATATCTTATACAACTTCATAATAATCCATTTCTTTATCTTTATTTCTTATTATTTTAGCATTATTTATATGCTAAAATTACTAACTTCATTTATTTTATTTATGCAGGGTTTCTTAATAATGGAATATTTATTAAATAAAATAATTTTATTTAACTATCTTAGACATTTTGAAAATTAATTCAGAACCTTTTAAATTAATTAAAAACGAAAATCTCATAATAGAATAGAAAATAACAATAAAAGAAAGATAGTTTTTTCGATCTAGTGAAATATTTCCATGAAACTATTACACAGTTTTCATTCCCAGGTCATTAGATTCTCAGGATGTTTCGCAAAGTAGGATTACTTTAAAGTTCATGATGATTTTATCTTTTGTTGTCTGCCAGTAATTAATATTACATTTATAGTTTTATATTTTATGAGTAAAAAACGATTTGTATATACAAGCCGTTTTAAAACGCGATGAAAACACTAAAAATGGTTGATATGTTTTATTTTATTTATCCTGAATCCTATAAGGGTGGACTAAGCGATCAGGTTGCAGAATTTAGCTCAGATCAGTGTTGGTCAATTACTGGAGTATACAAGTAATGATTAATGAGTTAATTTAATGACCAGGACTAATGAGCGTGATTAAATTACTCAGTTCTCCCATCATTATTGAAGAATGATCACTCTTGATCGTTTAACTGTGAGTAAATTAAGTATTCAAATTAATTCATGAGTAATCATTAAAAAAAAAGTCTGTAATTTAATCTAAGCTTGTTTGTTACTTTCACTTACCTATATATGAAATATATAGTAAGTGGAAGTATTGCGATCGTGAAAAATTTCGACTTCCGGTTTTCAACGGAAATACACGTTTTGGGGTCCCCTGAGTCCAAATGACCAAGTCCCGCGAAATGGTCTGTGTGTATGTGTGTGTGTGTGTGTGTGTGTGAACAGACTAGCTCAAAAACTATAAACCGTGCAAACCTGAAATTGGGTATTTAGTGTAGGTACGATTTTCTTAAAAACGGCTCTAACGCTTTTAATTAAACTGACGATTTGATGTATTAATAAGCCCGAGATATGACTAAAAATTTCATCAAGATTGATTAACCGGAGAGGGGACTTTACTTAATAAAGTTTGTATCATTTTCACGTGTTTTTTTTATTTACTCAAAATTGGCTTTTACGATTCTGATCAAACTGGGTATTTGATGTATGAATATGCCCGAGATATGACTGTAAAAAAATCATCAAAATTGATTAACCGGAGGGGGGGACTTTACATAATAAATTTTATATCATTTTCACGTGTTTTTTTTTTATTTACTCAAAAACGGCTTTAACGATTTTGATCAAACTGGGTACTTTATGTATGTATATGCCAAATATGTGATAGCCAACATTTCATCAAAATTGATCAACCGGAGGGGGAACTTTACTTATTAAATTTTGTATCATTTTCTAGTGTTTTTTTATTTACTCAAAAAAGGCTTTAACGATTTAGATCAAACTGGGTATTTGATGTATGTATATGCGAAAGATGTGATAGCCAGCATTTCATCAAAATTGGTCAAACGGAGGGTGCACTTTATTTCATAACTTTTTTTGCAATTTTTACCTTTTTTTCGATTATCTCAAAAACGGCTTCAACGATTTTCATCAAATTTGTCATGTTTAATGAAAATTAGGTGTTCTTTAATAACAGGTAATCTTTATCATTATTAAAGTGTTCTGAGGGGGCTTAAATGGGGTAGGGGCCTTTTTTGTTTGTTTGTTTTTGTTTATATGGAGAAATTAACTGTCTCTCATTCGTCTAAAAATAAGAAATGGCTAAATATGAGATATGATAAAAATCTATATAGTAAACATATAGAGGAGAAAAAAAGAAAAATATTCAGTCAACTCATAAAACACGTTGAGCCCACGCATGCGTAGTACGGCTTTAATGACAGATCACTGTTCATAATTAAAGCCGGTCCGTGTATTTAATGGAAATTATTGGTTTCATGGTAACTAAATGAAATTTTCAACAAGTACATAGAGAATTATAATATCAGTCGACTTGGAGTATTATGCTTGCATTGCCGAATTATCTCAAGTAAATACTTTTATTTAATAATAAAAGAAATTAGTGTTTGTTATAGAGAAAATGAAAACAAAAATAAGAAATGAATGTGGAAAAATGTGTAACTGAGTGAGAAGTGGCATTAACACAACGCATTAATTTCTAATCTAAGTTGGTAAGTGAAAGTTGTGTGTTGCGCGCTCGCACCAGATTTTTTTTCTTGTAAGTTGTCTTTCTTTTTACAAGATTTAAAACAAATTCACAAATAGTCATAAAGTTTTTATTTGGGGAAATACGCAATTACATAAAAATAAAATGTCTTTCAATGCAATGAATGATGAAAAAATAAACAATAATAAATAATAATAGAAAAACAAAAATAGAATAACTGTGAACAATTATTAATGAATGGAATAAGTTTTTGGAGTGTATTCCACATTTACCAATAGCCAAACACAGATATAAACTTACCTGCCGAATCGCCTTTCGTAGCCTGGTATAAATTAGGTTTTGAAAACAAAACAAAATAGACTATCAATTTTCACAGTAGTTATAAGATATGAAAATTAACTGACTTATCATAGTGATAGAGTTGCCGTGTTAAATCGTTTTTTTTTTTTGTTTTTTTTTAAGGAACTAATGGTTTTTCAGGTAGATTGTTCATTTCATGAAACCAGAGTGATTTTTCATTTTTATCTATTTTTTGTTCCTAGAAATAGAAAACTCGTCGAAAATGTTTCCATTAGCTTTTAATTCTTGTACTTATGTCCGACGAATTTCGTTTTACTTTAGCTTAAAAGATTTCCGTAATGTATTTTAATAACACTGGTTCAATGTTTTATTGCTAATTTCATTTGCACCTCTGTACTGCCTACAAATATGAAAAATATAGGTTTAAGAATGTGAGATTTACACTTTTAAAAAAACTATACACCTTTCGGATTTCGCAAACTAGGAAAGTACTTGCCCATTATCGGAAACTGGTGTTCAAATGAGAATTCTAAACTTATAATTGAAAATAAAAGGTGTTGAAGCTAAATATATCGGCACTTGAGAGCTAGACTGTCCTAATTCCATTTTTTCCCGATTTCTTGGGAAAGATCGATATTTATTCAATAGAACACGCTGAATCCATAAAATTTACTAAGGTTAAAACTTCAAAAGTTCACGAGATTTTGAAAGCCAAGCTGAGTATTATCTGAAAGCTAAGTCCATTATTTGCGGTACCTCAGATCAAGACTGTCTCATGTCCATTTTGTTGAATGTGAGTCACCAAGCAGTTAATAAAAAATGGACTTAAGGAAGCTGGCTCTCAGTTTCCGATTGGACTATGGAATTTTATGAGATATTTATAGTGCAGATTTGAGAGAGCTATCAAGACTGGCCCTTAGGTACCGATATATCGACTAACTTGATATGTCTATATCTATGGATCTTAGTATATATATCAACAATCTACATGTATATGTATGTATATAAAGTTCATAAAAAAAAAAAAAAAAAAAAAAAAAAAAACCTTCGATTTGCCAATGAATGACCATGCGTTTAATCAAAACATTGTTCATTTACTGTACCAATTTTTGAAGCTAAATGGAATCGCGTTTAATGCTTTCGATGAGTTTAATATATCGAAAAACATCAAAATTCAAACTCGTGCATTCAGAAGTATACTGGCTAAGTGTTTCTAAATGCTAATATATAAACGTACCCCATTCACTTCAAAGCATTCATGCATGAATAGTTTGACTAACGTATTGCATATATGTGTTTATAGGTACTTCATAGTCGATTGGAAAAATTTCTGATCTACTATATATGCAAATATCTACTATGTAACCAAAGATAGCATGATTTTCTTAGTCGTCTTTTCATATCTAAACATATTGAAGGTTATAATTGTTTCCCATTAAGAATTTCGCTAGCATCAACCTTTGTTGAAGATTTCATAAATAATGGAATCAGACTCTGATGATGAATAAAAGAACATTTTGTTAAATTATGACACTACTAAAGCGAAATATGCACATAAATGTTTCCCAATGGTACAGCCATGCACATACACGAATCCATTGATAAATAAATAATTTAAATAAATAAATAATAAAAATTTAAATATTGGGCAATTTTTGCGTTGTCCATCAAGTTTTCATTCTTATATCAAAGCAATTTGTGATTGCGCTTACCGACTATTTGCGATCCCTTCAGAAATGTTACGAATCAGTGGCTTATTTTTTAAAATGTAAATAATTAATTTAAAAGTTGATATTTAAATAATGTTAAATAATCTATTACTTCAATTTTTATGACTGGAACAACGAAAATATTTTAATATAACAAAGTGTAATATCGATTATTAAATAATCGACTTTCAACAATTCGAAGTCAAATTGTGTTATTTATGTAATTTTTTAAAATATATTATTAAAATGTAATCGAAATAACGCCTCTTACTTCATTACCAATATGATATAAACAACATTTTTCGTAAAATAACCAAAGCTTAGTTTTGGTTGGATTCAGACGTCCGTGCATAGGTAAAAATCAACTAAAGCCCCACATTTATAAGAATGGAATTAATTAATGAAATTATGCAAATCCCTCGCAAATATTAATTAGGTTTTTCAAATTTTAATATAAGTAAAAAGTATTGTTGAAGCGATTAACTATTCAAAGGGAAAATAAACAATGCGAAACACAGTAACAGAATGCCGCTACTTTCTGGAATTCCTTACTGGCTCCATCGGTAAAACTTCATCCCTCACTTCCTTTAAAAACCAACTATTTCGCCACCTCCTTAATCATTAGGACTCTTCTTTCTATTCATTTAGACATGAGAGCCACAATTCATCCTTCTGTTGCATGTTAGTTCAGGGTAGCCCACTGAGTCCGGCTGAGGAATTTATTATTTATAAAAAAATTAACAACATTTATAAATAATAAAGCTTATAGATGAAGTCTGTAGCTTCAAAACCAGATCGATCTATATTCTGAAATGCCTTTTTTTCTACTTTCCGCATGTTTTAGATTCACTAAATCATACTCCCTAGCGACAAGGATTAGAGCCTGCACTTTCACAGTGGAAATTGCGTCCAAGTTGATTCATTAGTTGCAAAACCAGCTCCATCCAATCTTCCTTCCCAGACAGCAAAGCTGTGAAAAGGGATTTATTTTTTTTTTTGTTTTTTAATACCCTGTGACAAAGGATGTAGGGTATTTAAAATAACCGGTTATTATTCCTTCTATATTAACGGGCCAGTTTTAACCGCATAAAATGGCCTAAATCATTCGAATTTTCGCCCCTAAATTAAATTTGTCTCAAAATTTCCCACCCCCCTTTTTTTTTTTTTTTTTTTTTTTTTTTTTTTTTTTTTTTTTTTTTTTTTTTAGTATGTAACTCTATTTCTTATTTTTTCCAATTTTTTCAACGTTGAAAATGGTGATTATTACCCACTTTGCTCCATCCAATTAATTCGTTTAGTTCCGTGAATTACAGGTCACATCAGGATTCTGGGCAAAGATCTCACCAATCGGGCTGCAAAAGAGGCGCGCTTACTGGCCGAGGTACTGCCATTTTGACTGTTAAACATATATTTGAGAAACTTCTTCATTACATAGTACAATAAATAAAATAAGATTGATCCCAAATTTATCTGTAGCTCTTTTCTACAAAGAAGTTATCACATTAGTATTCAAATTTTTGAAAATAGATAACCCCTGACTGAATTGTAATTGTTTTGCCAATGATTTCAACAGATAAAGGAAATTTTATATAATAATTTTTTACTTTTCATTTATTATTATTTTATTTTTTTCCTTCTAAGTAACAGTAACCCTGCGAGAAGGGAGTTTATTTTGGATACTGTACATACCATACATTTCTGTGTACAATGTACATGTTAGTTGTGTCGCCGGTGGTACTCCAGGGAGCCGCCTCCATCGATCCTGGTGCATAGACCTCTGCAGCAACAACAACGACACATGTTACATGAGTCGTATTTTAGTTATAGTTTTATACAAATAGTATGATTTTTAAAACAATAATAAACAAACTTCAATAAAACAAAACAAAGCCTAATGAAGCATAACAACTAGAAGCAAATGGGTAAGTGAAGAAGAAAAGATTAGACAAAATAATAGCGTTCAGCAACAACACAATAAATACCTTTTACATTCATATTGAAGAAATTACGTACATACATTCACACTTACATATACTGAAACATATAAACACATATGTACATATTAAAACATAAAAACATAGATAAGCACTTACATAAATACATTTCTACCTACATATACTCGAACATATAAACACATACCAAACTTACAGTAAACACAAACTTGAAATTATAAATGAATGAAACTTGAAAAAATAAAGTAGAAATTATTATAACTTAGATCAATAGCGTTCAGCAGCGTTATCAATCAAAAATATTTTTTATTTAAATTAGTGCGATTTTAAAAAATCTGGTGTGTGCGCTCAACACACAACTTTCACTCACCAACTCAATTAGATTAGAAATTAATGTGTTTTGTTAATTGCCACTACTCAAAGTTGCACATTTTTCTTCATTCATTTCTTATTTTTGTTTCCATTTGCTCAAAAAAAAAAAAAAAAAAAAAAAAACACTAATTTCTCTTATTATTAAATAAAAGTATTTACTTGTGATAATTCGGCAATGCAAGCATACTACTCCAAGTCGTCTGATCTTTTAATTCTCTATGTACTTGTTGAATATTTCATTTAGTTAATATGAAACAAATAATTCCCATTAAATGAACAGATCGGCTTTAATTATGAACAATGGTCTGTCATTAATGGCGTACTCCGCATGCGTGGGCTCAACGTGTTTTATGAGTTGACTGAATATTTTTCTTTTTTTCTCCTCTATATGTTTACTTGATTTTTATCATATCTCATATTTAGCCATTTCTTATTTTTAGGCGAAGCGAGAGACAGATAATTTATCCATATAAACAAATGCAAAGGTACTTTATAGGAAAACAAAAAAGGCCCCTTCCTCATTTAAGCCTCCTAAGAACATTTTAATAATGATAAAGCTTACCTCTTATTAAAGAACACCTAATTTTCATTAAACACCACGAATTTGATGAAAATCGTTGAAGCCGTTTTTGAGATAATCGAAGAAAAATTGAGAAATAATGTGCCCCCTCCGTTTGACCAATTTTGATGAAATGCTGGCTATCACATCTTTCGCATATACATATATCAAATACCCAGTTAGATCTAAATCATTAAAGCCGTTGTTGAGTAAATAAAAAAACACTTGAAAATGATACAAAATTTATTAAGTAAAGTCCCCCCACCGGTTGATTAATTTTGATGAAATTTTTACAGTCATATCTCGGGCATATACTTACATCAAATACCCAGTTTGATCAAAGTCTTTAATGCCGTTTTTGAGTAAATTAAAAAAAAACACGTGAAAATGATATTAAATTTATTAAGTAAAGTCACCCTCCTGTTGATCAATTTTGATGAAATTTTTACAGTCATATTTCAAGCATATTAATACATCAAATACCCAGTTTAATCAAAATTGTTGGAGCCGTTTTTGAGAAAATCGAAAAAAACGTAAAAAGTTATTAAATAAAGTACCCCCTCCCTTTGACGAATTTTGATGAAATTTTTGGTGTCACATCGCGGGCATATACATATACTAAATACCCAATTTCAGGTTCGCACGGTTTATAGTTTTTGAGCTAGTCTGTTCAAACACACACACACACACACACACACACACACACACACACACGGGACTTCGTCATTTGGACTCAGGGGACCCCAAAACGTGTATTTCCGTTAAAACCGGAAGTCGAAATTTTTAACGATCGCAATACTTCCACTTACTATATATTTCATATATAGTATATAAGTGAAAGTAAAAATAGTCTCATGCCTACAAATATTTTTTGAATTAATAAGTAATTTTCTACAGGCCATCGTCCCAGTTTCTGCATAGTTTTTTGTTTATTAATAATGTTATTGATAATTTTTATATTTAATAAGATAATATTTTAAGATGAAATCAAAATCCACCTTTATATATGGAAAATTAAAAACAAAAGAATTGGGGTCACCTGTGGTGTAGTAGTTAGCATAGCAGCCTACAATACTCAAGGTTGCGGGTTCATGTATAAAAAAATCCTTGGCTATGCTGGTACTCGGATAGGACATAAAATGGAGATCCCGAGCCTGTATGATGTCAGGTGCTCGTTAAAAATCCCTATCCTAATTATACCTGGATAGGCAAAATTTACGACTCCCACTGTAGTATCGTCCGATTAGCCTTAGTATGATAAAGTGACGTTAAACAAGCAAACTAACTAACAAACAAAACAAAATATTCGGTATCGATGACATGAAATGTTTTAAGCCTTAAAGCAAAAACAAACAAACAATGAAGGACTCAGGTCAGTTCTTATGATACACACCACAAAAAGTTCGCCAAACTGATCGGTTTATCAATGGATAGTTTTTTTGCACTACTCAAAATTTTAAAAATTTGGATGGAGCTGATTTGGAATTTATTCGCCTCAAATACACATATAAAAATTTGTGACTTTATGACTTAAAAAATAACTATATCCTGTATTTAAAAAGTCATAAATTTAATAAATAGAAATTAAGTACAGGACTTAAAAGATAAAATCTTATTAAGAAAAAGCACATTGATCCGTTACAATGGCCGCTTATTTCAGCAAAATGACCAGCTGGTTCACACCTTTGCAATTAAAAGCTGTAAAATATGTCGACAGGCAAACGACCTCGATAGCCAGCTAATAGAAAGGCACTCAATGAGGGCTAATTCACCTGTACCCAGTTGCACAGTTGCTTTTCCTTTCATTTAGGTTATAGTAGTGACCCAGTTATATAATGAACAGCCAGGCAAACTTCAACGAGCGTAGGAGAAAAAGAAAAAAGGTAAAAAAGAAAAAAAAAAAAAAGAAACAGGGTTTGGTCATTCCACGCCGCCGCCCTACATCTGGAGACACGCCTATGAGCTGCGATATTAGTTTTGAAAAAGTTCTTTAAAACTCGTTCGGGCTTTTATCTTCAGTGCATTTTTCGAAAGGACGTTTGCCTAACGATGGTCAGGCAACGTCCTTGCCTAGTGAGTGCATGACCTGCCCTAATTAAAACCAACCGGTTTCATCAACGACTCTTGCTCGTTTATTTTTTTTTGAAAATTGAGGGACAATAGACAGTTTTTTCCAATAATTGATGATGGAAATTAATTCGTCTGAAGTAGAAATCAAAGCAAAGAAGGAAAAAAAAAATTCTAAGAAGGAAATTACCCCGAAAAAACTTTTATTATCTTTATTTTATTAAGTATAAATTAATGTTACACAATTTAAAATTTACAATCCACAAATTTCTTTGCAATAAGCCAATTTTGTGGGTTGCTCCGACTGCAATGAATTAATGGAACAAAGGACTAATCTTTTTGTTATCTTAGTTGGTCTTTTGGCCACCGACTTCGTAGTGGTCGGGGCGGGCTGTACGAATTGCTTAAATTTTTCAAATTATATATAAAAATATTGAGGGCAAAGGCCATGGTTAAGTGTGAACACAATATGCACACTCTTTTTTCATTCATTTAAATCTTCTACCAGGCTGTCCAGTTAGCAATATGATTCAGGTGGTTCTGAAGGATGTTAGATGCTAAAACAGGATTTTGATCTAAACTAAGAATTGAGGTATCGTCAGCAAACATGGCCAAAAGTGTGGTTGGGTGTTCTGGTAGGACTGGCATATAGATATAAAGTAACATCACCCAGGACGCTGCCCTGAGGTACTCCTGATTCTATAAGCATAATGCCCGAAAGTTCAGTTCCAACTTTGACTGAAAAATTTCTGTCATTTATATATAAAAGTAAAGTTAAATATTAGGTCGAAGGAAGTAAAATGTCAAATTTGGAAAGCAATCCTTCATCCCAAACTTTATCAGACGCTTGACCAATGTCAAGAAAAACACTGGGGCAATATTTTTTAGGCTCAAAATAAGTAAAAACGAAATATACTAAACGATGGCATTGTTGGACAGTTGAATGATGTTTTCTAAAACCGAATTGATGATTTGGACTAAATCAATCTAGTATCTTAAATTCCAATTAATAACTAAACAGAAAAAATATTATGATAAATTATAAGTGCTAATAATTACATTAGTTTATAATTGTTAATCATGAGGCTATATATTTATGCTATATGCTATATGTTATATGTAGCAGTAGATGCTACATAATGATTAAAGGGGACGGGGCAAATAGTGCTAAGCAACATTTTTAATAAAAATAAACTGTAGCTGCCGTCTCTAGTTATTATATAGCACTATATGTCTATGATGGAAATGCCATCTGAAATATGACTATAGAGCACTCTAGAGCATGATTCGAAGAATGAGGTGTATCATAGAAATTCGAGAAAGAACAATGAATTCCACAATAAATTAATAGCAAGATATATTGAAAAGAGAAAAATGTGGATTTGCCATGTTGGGAACCAATTGAAAGAAAATAACCCTGTAAAATAACCTATAAAATACCTATATACCTATACCAGAACCCTGTATAACCTATACTAGAAACCTTTAAAATAATATAATTATAGATTATAGTGATTTTTGATACGAATATGATTCTTGATATGATCCTTAATGTAAAATGAGTGACAATTGTTGCTGGAATCAGCTGGTGTACAATTATTCTTGAAATGAGTTTATCAATTATTTGAAGTTTATTGACACTGTGATCACATGCGGTCTGAATTCCATATACTCAGCCTCTTTAAAACTGGTTATGGATGTCAACAATTGTATGTCCATCTGCAGTATTGATCTAGAAATACTCTTTTTTTTTTTTTTTTTTTTTTTTTTTATAAGGCGTCAACCACTGGGGTCATCATCGCCATTTATTCAATGTTCGGTTTATATCTTATTATATAATTCTGTTAATTTTAGAAAGTCGTACAGTTTGTCTGTTAAAAAGAAATACTCTTTTGTTAGAAATACTCTTTGCCAACTCAACCAAGTTCTTTGTAAGCCATGATTTTTTTTTATTTGCGAATTATTCATTACTCATTCATTTAGGATCTAGCACCGTATATGAATGTATATATGAATCCTCTTGAAGTTCATCAATTGAAAACAATATTTTTCGGTACTTGTGTAAATCCAGGCACCACCGACTGCTACCCGCCACGATGTTTATAACCTGATATAACTCACACTGATAAGGTGCTGTCCTCGTTTTGGTATTGCGAAATAAGTAAGGCATCTCTTTAAAAAAAAAAAAATTATTTGTTTGTTGGGTTTTTATAAATGAAAATAGAAATTTGAACTGTTTTCCGCAGAAAACTATCCATTAGTGGGGTCCGAATCTTCGGGATCTCGGATACAATGTACCCGTAGGGGGTTGAACTAGCATGTTGAGCGGAAGTTGAACGCTGAGATCTAAAAAGAGGAATTAGTTAACAGAAAGTGATGCGATGTGGGATCGTATCGATTTTAGAGATCAGGTTCATACTGAAGGGTATTTTTCAACGAAAAACTGCTAAAATTTCTATTTTCCTATAAAATAAATTAATAAAATGAATAATAATAAGGAAAAAACATTAAAAAAAATATATACAGTAGGGTTCCGATTAACCAATGGGAACCAAGGTTACCACGGTTAATTGAAATAATCGGTTAATCGAAACCATACCAATACCAACTGATAGTGTACGTTAATTTTTAATAAAAACTACATATATGCTTAAAAACCTAATAAATATTTAATAATAATAATGCATAATAACAATAATAATAACAGAAATTATGAAACTATTTTTTTAAAAAGAAATCTTTTATTGGAGTATCTTTAAATGAACTCATTTACATACACATAACCCCCCTCCCCTTGGCACCTCGGTTAATCGGGACCTCGGTTGACCGGACCTTGGTTAATCGGAACCTTACTGTACTAAGCATTGAGAAAAGAGAGTCACGCAGTATAATAAGTAACTGATAAAAAAGATAGGTTGCAGAAAGGTAACCACAGCTGGAGGAGGGGTTGCATACGGTGCCTCGATTCACCCAAGAACCGACTTTTCTCTTCTAAGTATTATCTTCAAAGTTGTGAAGAAGTAAGTAATCGCTTGCCAAGCCCTCTTTAATCGCTAGGGATGCTTCAAAGCCTGAGACCGGCTCACTTAAGTCAATGCCAGGGCGGTAAGTAGACTTGCCGGTAGAGGAAAGTACGTCTCCGTTAAATGGACGCTATAATGGGTCTTAGAAGCTCTACTAGAGAGCGGGGAGTGAAAACTGCTCCAATTTTGTCATTGTTAGACGCTCATGATCCTTACCGGGGAAAACTAATCAGCTCCAATTGTCCGCAAATATATGGAGCGAACAAGTAGTGCAGTAGGTCCATTAGATGTAGGTTGAGCGATGCATCCAACCATTCCCGGTGATTGACAGGGTACCTATTCATCCGCGTACCAATTGATGTATGATGATATTTCATACATTCATCAAGTTCCGCTTTAGTGTCCTGGTATTTATTTGATTCTGCATTTCTTAATGTCTTGAATGTGCTATCATTGTATCCACTCAGAATAAGAATATTATGGAGTAAAACATTAAGATGACTCAAACGTAAAGGTTAGTTTCATGTAACTTTATTTATAAAAAGAACTATATCCAAAAAAAAAAAATTAACAGTAGGATTCAGCTTATAGCTATATTTTGGCTTTTTGTAAAACTTCAACTTAGACAGAAGGGTGTTTCATTTTACGATTTACTAAATATATATCTCTCCGAATTTAAGATACAGATTTATAACTTGCTTAACGAAATGCATTAAAATATTGGAAAATCTGAGATAGTCGAACAATAATTCTATCCTTTGCGAAGTGTTCCTAAGGCGACTTCCTTCCTTCGGACCGCTTAGTTCCCAAATTCGAATTGACACTTTTTGTATTAGGAACTCTAGGGCCTCCGGAGAAAAATAAACAGCAATGGATTAAAATATTTAATTACATTTGAGTAATTGCTTAATTTATTTGAATTAAAGTAATTGTTTAGTTAGTTTGCATGGTTGAAGTTTAGTTTGTTTTTACTTCTACTACTAAACTTACTAAGAGTTTAATTTAAGTGCACATTTTCTCGAATAGCTTTTGAACGCTTCAAGAAAAAATGGTCAGGAAATTATCGAGGAACGCATTAATAAACATTTCATTTTCTTAAACACATTATGTTTCTCTCTCTCTCTCTCTCTCACTTCGTTTTATGAAATAGCCTAAAGTTTCTTTCCTATTATAAATTCTCAAGTTTGTTTAATCCACCTTACAGCAAAGGTAATTCAACTCAAACCTTATTTTTAAGATGAACTCTTCATGTCGTTTCAAAGAAGACCTCCTCACATTTTCTTTTGCTCGACATTAATATTATGACACACAAAAAATTCAAGTTTGAAAATCATTGCTCACATAACGAAGAACAAAATATTTGTTGTTTTTGAAATAATTTATTTTTGAATAGTTTTCCTTCATTTTATTCATTTTCAAAAGAGTAGTAACTTATTTTTGAAAATTAAGAAAGATCGTAGTTTTCTGAACGTAGAGACGCTAAACTGCCCAAACCTATAAAACCAGGCAGGGGTATCCAGAAGTAAGTTGAAGAGCAAAAGCATACCTTCAACAATTTTGAGGAGTTTTGAATTTTTGGAGGGAACCATCTTTTTTCCAGAGGTATCTATACTAGAACATTAAATGACAAATTATTATTGAGCAACTGCAATTATTTATTATTTATATAAGAGTATAATAGCAATGTTTATAGTTCAACTTTTATTTGTACCGTTTTTTTAACAAGACAGGAGAGATTAAATGATGAGTAGTGGGGTACCTCTGGATAAAGGGATCATTTACCAACATTGATTAATGAAATAGTTATAATTATAATTATATGTTATATTTCAAATTTGAATAGTTGATCATATCCAATCACCACTTTTTAACTTTTATACATCCTCAACAAACAAAGTTTAAGATAAAACTGCACACTTTGTGAAAAACTAGGCAAGTCAAAAATCACAAATTTTCAGGAGAGCCTTAAAAAGCTTTTCATCATCAGTGTTAACGATTTTTTTTCTTTTCTGTAACTATGTTATCAAATTTAACATATTTGTCCTTTGTGTTCTTAGTTAATTGAGACCTCAATATCGACATATCTCATTCTGGGAAAAAATCAACTTATCAAGTTGTTCACAAGTGGTACTTACTGAAATGATAAAGAATAAAAGTTTTCCTATGATTCGAAGGGTTATATGGTCGGTATAAAACTTTAGTGAACTAAGCCCTAAAATAATTAAAATAAATTTTAATTAAAAAACGAAATAAATTATCCACTTTTTTTTATTAATCATGCTTCTTTGTATTTGAATAATATAAAGACATAGTGAAATATGTTTTACTTAAAAAACGATAGAAGTAAACACAACCCTATTTCACAAAATTCAACTTTAACTTCAGTTTTCTCAAAATATGGTGTTTGGTGCTTAGTTCACTTTGGCGTAACACCGAACATATATGAACATCAAACATCAGCGGCGCATTAATTTTTTAAACTTTGCTCAAAGGGCTAAGAAATTAATGAAGAAATAAGTAAACAACTAAAAAATAACAACTAAATTTCTTCTCAGAAGAATTATTAGATTAAGAATATTACATTTCTTATTAAAAATAGCCATTCTACTTCGAAAAATTCGATCTTTGAACGTTGTCTCCTAATATTCATTATCAACGGTGGATATTTGATCAATCATGTAATAAACCATTTATAATTCTATCCCAACAACAGCAAACCGATTCGATTCGTAATAAAAGCGTGACCGTTGCCCACGAAGCCAGACGACACGAACAATGCTGGGTGAAAATATTTAATTTTCCGATTGAAGAAAAAAAAAGACCTTATGATAATGAAGGGGTGTCCCATCGTAAATAATCTGGTGAAGTTGGGATTGGATGGGGGCGGTGGATGGAGGTAGGTAGGGGGCGTTTGGTGGAGTCGGCATCGAGCCTTCGGGCTCATTAAGCCTTTATTTATATAATTATATAAATATGCCTTTATATATATAATATTATGATTATAAGGAGTGTTCCCCCAAAATAATGAATATGTATTTCGGAAGCATTTCCAATTATTTTGCGCTAGCAGTTAATAATATTAGGAGGCATCAATTTATTAAAAATAATACCTAATGCATCACTTCCTACTTAAACCACTTCTAAAAACTAGTTTTCACACACACATTATGTATGTATATATATATATATATATATATATATATATATATATATATATATATATATATATATATATACGAGCAGACCCTATCAGGCGTCGCTGTGGCTCTGTAGCTATAATGCATTGATTTAGTTATATCGTATTGTTTTTTATAGTCATATCAAAATTCACTTATAAAAATAAATCTAAAAATCAATGGGATTTAAAATAGAACATTACGCCAAATGCAAAACTGTTTGGTAAAGAATTTAGATGGATTATAGTTTTTATTGTTTGCATCTTATATTTAACCATAATGTGTTAATGAATGACACATGTTAAAGGAACTAATAAAGTCCAATTAAAATATAATTGGAATAGGGTTTGTTACAATCAAAATAGAGAGTATGCAAAAATAAACCATATTAATCTTTTGCCATAATATATAGTAATTAAATTCAGAATATAATACATGATGAGATATCTTATCAGGAGGTTATACTAAATATATAAGGTGCATAATGATTTTGGACAACCTGTCTTTTGTTAGAACAAACAGATTCGATGCTTTCCCCCACACGTGAAAAGGCGACACATATTTACCCATGTGAAAAACCCGGATTTTTCTAGTCCAAGTCGGAAAAAATAGATTTATGCTAACCCTCCCTAAATATCGAAAATAAATTGTTTTGTCGATAAATCAACTTACACCGCCATCTGTTGGAAATTTATATAACTTGCAAATAATCACACTGTTTGTAGTATAATAAGCATTTAATTAATAGGGATCTTTTAGTTTTATAAATATATAAACTACCCTTAGTTTTTATCTCGATTATTGGCCTCAATATTTCTTTTTTTGCAAATTAAATGCTTATTATACTACAAACAGTGTGATTATTTGCAAGTTCTATAAATTTCTAACAGATGGCGGTGTAAGTTGATTTATCGACAAAACAATTTATTTTCGCTCATTACACATAATGAGCCAAATTTCATCAAAATCGGTTGACAAACATCGGTACACGAGATTTTTATATAGGTATATAAAGATATATATATATATATATATATATTTTTATATAGGTATGTAAAAATATATTTATACGTATACATATATATATATATATATATATATATATATATATATATATTTATATAAATATTACTATTCTTATTGCCAACTGTACTGCCGAAAATTGACATTTTCACACTGCGGATAAATGTTTCTATATTTTTTTTTCTTTACCTTTATATGAACATAAAAATCTTTCGAATTTCTTATCTAGCCATTTTTTATTACTTGGGATAACCTGAGGCTGTTTATTACTCCAAATAAACAAATTTAAAGGTATTGGAAAAAATTGCCTATTAGGGCCGTTAAGCCCCATTAAAGTCTTTTTATGATGATAAAACCTGAGTCAACATAATGATTATATGTATATACTAGCTGTATATCCCGGGTTCACCTGGGGAATTTCATTTTGCTATCATCAAAATCTATAAAATGAGACTTTTTTCGACTCAAACGGTCGAATTCGTAAAAAAAAAAATTGTAAAGCGAGATCATTACGATTTTTATAACAATAAAGAATATACCCAGAGATTGGCTGAAGTTATGCAATTTTAATACAGACAGGTGTTCGCACCTGGTATGAAAGAACCACTGAGAGAAATTTGGAGAATTTAGGACAAATGGTATGGATTTCTATAAAGAACAAACAAACAGAATTTGGTTGCTCTAGACCTTTTGGTTCGCCCAGCGCACCGACTGTTTCACTGTGCCCCAACCCCCCTATATATATATATATATATATATATATGATAAAAAAGTAAATGTGTGCTAAGTTATTGTGTAGTAACAATCGCGATTACTCAATTTTGAAGAAGCGTTGCTGTATTATCGCGGTCATATACGTAGTACTCTAAATACTTGATTTCAGTTTCATAAGACCGAAGTCTGTTCACAGATCATTGTGATATTTGGCAGGTTGGACACGGAGACAGTAAAAAGTGTATTTCTGCTGAGAACCCTAATCGATTTTTTTCAGGATCGAAACACTTTTTTCTTAGTATATGTTTCATATACAGGTCAATGAATATAAAAGAAAATAATTATTAACTTAAAAAAGTACATAGCCTTGAATTCAAATGATAAAATTTAAATATTGACTTGTTACACTTTTATGATTTTTTTTTTTTTAAATCCTATAAATTTTGATAAATAGCAGCTAAATATTGAGTAATTATTTAATAATTAGTGTGACTTAATTAAAATTTATATTATTTTTTTAATTATTTGTAATAATATTGAATTATGTATGTGAAAATTCTATTACCGTAAAATCCGCCTATTTTCTTTATCTGTGGTAATACGTCATTGTAAGGACTGTGTTAAATTTAACTTACAAACAGATTCTATCATATATACATATGCGAATATGTATAATTATACGTTTTTTATATATTAACACTTTTTATTGATTTTTTTTTTCACTCGCACGTCGACCTGTTTTTGCTTTTAATTCCATGACCCTTTATTACTCAAGAGCCAATAAGAATAAAATCTTCGTTTTATTTCAACTAGAAAATGTTTTGAAACACTCAGAACATTAAATTGGTGAATATCTTTCAAAGACGGCTCTCCGAATAGGTATCTTACACTCCGGTAAATCGAAATGGCTGCTCTGTTATTCGTAAATATACTCATTCTATGCAACGTATATTTGACAATAATATACTTCTACACATTCAATTTGCTTTAATAATGCTTTTACAACATTATTTGATTTTTCCCAGTATTCTACAGGAGAAGTTGTGCAATTTTAATATGGGCAGGTGTTCGCACCTGGTATCAAAGAACCACTGAGCGAATTTGGAGAACTTAGGACAAACGGTATGGATTTATAAAGAAAAAAGAAACAGAATTTCATCTTCATTTATATAGATAATTGCAATTCAAAACTTAAATATATATTTTTTCTTATAAATTAATACTTCTTACTAACTATTTTCATATCCTTTTTACATTTAAAATTACTTCCCGAATTTTCTTCTTATTCAGCAGAGTGGCGCGAAAAAAAATAAAACATTGTTTTAACAAATTTGATGCTGAAAGACGATTTTCGCGGCGATGTATTAAAAATAAAATGTATCGACTCTCCAATTATTTATACGTTTAAAGCATTTTCCATTTTTAATTTAATAAATGACCTATGGAATGTTTGTCTTGACATTATTTAATAATGGTTTAATTAATTGGAACAGGTACCTTATGGAATAAGTTTGCACATTTACCTGGTATTAGTTTATTCTGATTTAAAAAAAAAAAAAAACAATTATTTATTCCCAGTATTTTGCATTGCGAAATCTTTATGTAAGCAATAAAGCCTTGTATCATATCATTTTCAAATATACTCACCATTATTGTCCTTTACAAACTTTTATTTTTCCATTAAATAACTTTAATAAGTTATTAACTTATTAATTTATATTTGTATCTGCTATATATACTTTGCTTATCTAGAATACATTCGTTATTTTGTAGATATATAGATAAGATGGGTCGATAGATAAATCTGTATAATGGTCTTCGTCTTAGAATAAAGTTGATTTTGTTTTTCTATTCTATATACATATATAAAAATCCTTCATTCTAATTTTAATGTTCTGAATTTGTAACCTTATTTTATTATTATTTTTTACTCTCTCTCACAACAGGGTGTACAGGTGTTTTTCAATCTAGTAACAGTCAGTCAGAAATCTGTCTGTGATAAGGTATTTGGGATTTTTGGCATTTATTAGAATATATTTCAATGTTCGAAAGTTATCTCTTTAATAGCAGCTTCCGTTTCCGTTAAATCATAGCAAGTTATGTAGGCTCTTCATAATGATTGTGATAAATTAGATAATTGTTGTTTCATCATTAATATTTTTCTTGTCAAAATGTTTAACTCGTAAGCCCACTTATGGTTCCTTTACAGATACTAAAATTTTTTGAATAATGTACGAAAGACCCGATGATACCAGAATAGGCCATAAGTTTTGTTATTATGAAGTAATTGATTTTAATATATGATACTATTTGGGCCTATATCATAATTTTCAATTCCAAAATAATCTCCTTCCTGGACATAATTATTAATAAATATTTTTTAAAAAGGAAAAAAAAACACTCTTTTTTTAAAGCAGTTTTAAAATCTTTTTTATGACACATAACGAATATTTTTGGTTCAATGTTGTATAACAGATTTCGTTATGCAACAAAATCTCCTAAGAGAGTGGTCAACCACTGACGAAAACTGGTTGGACTCCCCGTTCGTTGTCGCTCTACTGACAGGGTTTGTCCCAAGACAAATGTTATGTCCGAATTGGAGCAGTTATAGATATCGCTCGTGTAATGCAAGACTGGTCTATCTCAAAATCGCTTCATTAATTTATTTTTTACAGGATTATCTTTTAAAACTATCAATTCCAGAATAACACATAAGACCGGTCAAGACCGCCATAGTGATGATTCCAGAAACATTTTAAAAATCGGATAGACCATGCAATGGATATTGAAACTAGAAGAAAAAACTTTATTTGGCTCTTTTGAAAAATCGTTTTTTTTTTTTTTTAGTAAGACCAGTTTTGGATTGGACGAATGATATAATTATCAGATATTAGAGAAGAATAAACATGTATAAGAATACATAACACTTTTTTTCTACATAAACATATATTTATCTTTTATTTGTCTTTTGTTTCATGCCATTAACACCCAACTATATTTTTATTGTAATCTTGTTATTATCTCAGGTGCGACGTTTCCGACTCGGTCCATTTTCCAGCAACTAAAAGTTAATTCAATTCAATTGTAATTCAAAACACTATTATTAACAGCTGTAGCTCGCCCGGTATCTATATAAATAAAGTTGAAATTCTGTTTGTTTGTTTGTTCTTTATAGAAATCCATACCGTTTGTCCTAAATTCTCCAAATTTCGCTCAGTGGTTCTTTCAGACCAGGTGCGAACACCTGTCCATATTAAAATTGCATAACTTCAGCCGATCTTCAGCGGACATTCTTTGTTGTTATAAAAATCGTAATGATCTCGCTTTACAATGGTTTTTTAGGAAATCGACCGTTTCATTACAAAAATGAAATTCCCCGGGTGAAACTGGGATAAACAGCTATAATCTATGTATTTAAAGATGGAATTCTGTATGTTCTTTATGGAAATCAATACCGTTTGTCCTCTCCAATACGAAATTCTCCAAATTTCGCTCAGTGGTTCTTTGATACCAGGTGTGAACACCTGTACATATTAAAATCGCATAACTTCAGCCAATCTCTGTGTATATTCTTTATTGTTATAAAAATCGTTTTGATCTCGTTTTACATTCGTTTTTACGAAATCGACCGTTTGAGTCGATAAAAGTCTCACTTTATAGATTTTATAGATTTAAAAAAAGAAAATCTCCGGGTGAAACCGGTTTATACAGCTAGTATGTTTATAAACGTTCTAATTAAAATACATTTTCAAGGAATTAATAACAATAAGAAGTAAGATTATTAAAACAGTAAAATACTATTAAATGAGTGCTGACTCATTATCTGTGTTGTTGGCTTCAAGAACACAAACAGGACAACAACAAAAAAACATGAATAAAACTTAACAAAATAAAATGAAAAGTGAATGATACAAATGGAACATATCTAAACATCTCAAATTAAAAAAAAAAAAAAAAAAAAAAACTAATAATATTTAATATAATCTATTTTATACCATTTAAACAATGTTATCACACCAACTTTGAATGTACGAGTATATGTAGGTTATTATTTTAGTTAATAAGTAACTTTCGACATTTTATTCCTCCGTGAATGAATTGGCCGAATGCTTTTAAGCTCAATATTTTCTTTTCCAGTTTATTTGAAATTTAAAAAAACAAAACAAAAACAAAAACGAATGATATACTTCCTCTATTTTTCCGATGTTTAATTCTTAGTTTTTTTTTTTCAGTATTATTATATTTAATTCTAATTATTTTAATTTCCTTTTTTTATTTCACAATGATGAAAATTTTATCAATATTTCCTATTTCAACCTTGGCATAATTGATTCCTAGAATATACTTAATCGTTTTAATTTATAAATTATTAATGTTTTATATTATTTGATCCTAATATAATTAAATTCGTTCAAGACTTTTCATTGTTAATAAAAAATAAAAGTTAAAAATGTACGGCCCAGTAGTACTTAGCCAGTGGATTTCATTGAGAATAATATAATTACAATACATGAGCTAATTAAATAATTATCTGATTATTTTTTAATTAAAAACATATTTATTATTTTTCCTTGTTTATTTATATTATGGCGAGTCTTACTGAGGTTTTTTTTCTTCAACATATTGTTTCTCAGACTATGGAAGTTCATTATTTAATTGATATACCGTCATTACCATGCTAAAATAACGAATATGCATAGATTTTTAGTTGCACATTCGTTACTAGTTGCATGGTGACGACGATATAAAAGTAATCAAAATCACACGTAAAAAAAAACAAAACATATATACAATATATATACAATCAGTCAGTGGCTGCAACATACGATAGTAAGTCCAACCTAAAAATTTTTTTTTAAAATTTGTTCGCACATGATATCGCAAGCCTATAACACTTGCTAAGCGATACATCGGTGGATAAATTAAATAGTCAAGATGTTGTTAACCGTGTAAAGTATTAAATAAACTAATAAGTGTGCTTAAAATCTGCAAAGTCTTATAAAAACAAATTAAAAAATTAATTTTTAATTTGAACCTAACATTCTTTACGCTGCACAGTGGGACGAATGACCAATCTAGGAGGAAAAAATTCTGGCTCAATGAAATCGTCAGAGCAGCCCGATTAAAATAAACAATTAAGTCGAAATAAGCTAAAATAAAATCATTCTAGTAACGAAAACTAAGAAAATAGTGTATTTTACAAAACTTGAAACAATACAAGATAGGTATTCTTATTGTGAAGCTCAATTCTGGAAACAATATTTGGCATTTCTGATGACACATTTTGTTTTACTCATTGTCAGTACTGCTGTTATCACCTAAAGAGACTTCATCTTCTCCAGAAGAATCATCTGTGGACGAGATGCTCAAATCATTGCTACCTTGACTTTTTAAAAGGTTTGCTACGTATTATCTGTAATAGGTAAAGTTTTTTTTTTTTTTTCTTGGCTTTTGTCGGAAAGAATTAATCAAAAGGTTCGACGTTATAAGTAGCATCGAAATCAAATCTCTGTTGGTAGCTGTGCGTGAAAATTTTCTTGTAGACGATTCTCGAAACCTTCTTAAGTCCTTGTTTCTCGCCTCTTGTGCTTCTTCTGAGAGCATTCCGATCGGCAAAATGCAATTCCTGATTATTTCGGTGCTCTGGACAAGTAGATTATGTATTGTATGGACAGTAGGAGACATATAGTACCAGTAATATAAATTTAGATATCACCCTCTTGTCTCCTGAACCTATGTACTGTAATAGTCCACATTAATCTCATATCCAGAAGAGAAGGTACTTAAAATAATATAAAATCTATTCAGAAGATCAACATTTAACCCAGTTAGGGATGCACTAAGAACATGATTTTTGAAAAATCGTCTTGCTATATTTCCGCCATTAGTGTTTCCTAAACCAGGTTTCGGTCGATTAATTATGAGACCCATTTCTTCCTTAAATTTCAGTTGGATTTGCATTTTCCTTTTTTTATTTCCATTTTATCTTCGTAATTTCTTATTGCCCATTTCCTTATATTCAGTCTGTAACTGATATTCATAAAAAACTCAAGCGAGCTGATCCAGGCATGGAAAGGTGCTATTCCAAAGTCATAATTTTCTTTTCTAATTGAATACGGCACAGGAAGATCGTTCATAGATATCGGATTAACTCCACAAATATAACAAGACTGACTTGAATTCGTTTCGGTCAATGCATTGATAGTTTTACCATCTACCATAGACAGCAAAAATGTTAATATACGTAATTTACAATTATCTCTTTGTTGTCTACAATAACCTTTGTTTGTCCCAATGATTCTATTTGATTTTTGATTTTTTCACTTTCTACTACTTACTACTAGTTAACTCTGTTATAAGCGTAAAAGGTCTACAGTTTAGGGTAGAAGATGGAAATAAATTATTCCATATTACATTATTTTCATTCTCTAAGTTACATAGTTTTACGGGTTCTAACGAATAGGCAAACAAGTACTCATCATCAGCACAGCTATCATTAAATTTTTGTTTATACCTACTGTGACCACTGCTACCATCACAGCCCCATTTACAAATCAATCGTAAGTTGTTAACTGTTGAAGCAAGGTTTTGCATCGCCTCTTTTAGAGCTAAAACAAGTCTCTGAGTTGTAAGGTTTACAATGCTTTGGACGTTTATGGTAGCGACTGTTTCAGTAACAGCTATATCACACGACGAGGGATAACAATCATTCTTAGCTTTTGATACTTGATAGTATGAGGGATAAATATCATGGCCCTTTCTTAGAGCTAGTAGCTTCCTAATTAAATTATACGTGTGCTTGGTCAATTTGCAATCTATTATGAAAGCGAGGGCCTCCTCGTTTGAAAAAGATCGTTCAGTATTAGTATCTATTTTTCTATTTTTTTTTTTTTTTTTTTATTTGAGTTGCAATCTCGTGAGGAGACTGAGCAATTTCTCTGAAAAATTTGCAGCATCCCGCTTTCCTGACTTCCTAACTGATACCTCTGCTGCGAATGCTAATTCTTTTGTACTCCGAGAGTATATTATATCTTTAACTTTATTGAATTTTCCTAGGGGACAGCAGTCCTCGAATCTTTTAGCAAGTCGACCAACATTGGCTGATATATGATGTGACTCAGTTTCTTAACACAAGCACTCAAATGATAAATTGTTGTCAAGCCAGTCATTGTTTTTCGTGAAAAATATGTCTTAAATATCTTCCAGTCTTTTGCCATTTCGTTTTAATTTTTGCAACTGCTAATTTTAGATGACTCTTCAACGCAGCTGAAGACGATGGAAGAATATTATCTAATTTGAACTGCTGTAATATACTAAAGTATTTGGAATCCATACCTTTGGATTTTCACCAAATATTAAATAGCTCCCTTCGTGGAATTGAAATTTCTTTTCCTGAAAAGCAAATTAGCAAATGAAGGCAGATAATTTTTTCATATTTATTTAATATAACATCCAAGCAACCTCTACCATAAATTTCGCAGAGGTACTTTGGGGTACTTTTCAGTAATAGATCTTTGAAGATTAAAAATGCCTTACATTACAACATATTAAAAAAAAAATTATAAAATGGGTCAAATTATTGTAAAATTGTTTGGAAAATAGATTAATTGTATGACGGCGGTCCATATTCACTAATTAAAAAATAATAATGAAAAAATATCTCTACGAAGATGTACAATTTTCAATAGAAAAAAGTGATAGTTTAAACAAAATTTAACCTGTAGAGTCAGATACTATTTACATCATTGTTTTTCTTTCGGAATCCACCTGCTAAAATCAAAAGAACCTCTAATGCTGTTCTAAAAACATCTCCCCTTTACACTTACTAGAAGGGTTTCATCAATTTCGATCATGAATTTTTTCCACCTAGATTGGTCATTCGTCCCACTGTGCGCTGCAACATATTAGCGTACACCTACGGTTGTTTTCATTTTGACATCCCGAGTAACAAAGTTGGTTTCATTGATTGGTATAACATTTCCGTGCGGATTTAGCAGATTCGGATAATTGGAGTTCTACTGTGATTTAAAACATAATTTCCAGTTGGTTAGCATTCAGAAATTTTCCCCCACTGTTTTGATAGAATCTAATCCAATGCAAATGGCTCTTTTGATAATCCTATGTAAGAATAAAGTAAATAAAATTGAATAAACCACCGAATTAATTCATATTCAATAAAGCGAATCAGGAAAAGTCACTTAATAAATAGCAAGGTCTCAAATACAAATAAGGCAAGGTATACGTTAAATCTGATTTCATCATTTTCTTTAAACCGTATTGATACTGTTATCAAACTATGCCGCTTACTGATCTAAATTTGAAGAATTTCGAGGTTGTCCCCTTCATTTGAACGCTGATCTCACGGCAGTAACATTGTTGGGAAACCACAAATAATACCTTACGCAATTGAACAATATATGGGCAAAAGAGAAATTTTTAAGAAAATAAATGAACTGGTTTCCGAACGTGACCAAAATAAATAAATGACTGGTGAACAATTTGAAGGTGTGAAAGTTGAATGGTATTTAAGAATTCGTGAGGCTACCGAAATATTTGTATTCTTTCATCTTTAACAATGTGTGCGGTTTTTTTTCTTCTGTTTTTCGTTCGTTTTTACAATTTAAATTAAATTTATTGAGTGATAAACTTCTCCAACAATTTAATGAGGCTTGTTCTTCTGTTTAGGCAAAATAATCAGATTATCCTATGCTATAACTTCATGAGATTATAAACAATTATTATTGATCAATTTTACGATGTCGCTCTTTTACGCCAAGACGCTTCAACTATTCTCGCTATTTATTGCCTTTTATTCCAAATTTTCAAGAAAATATATTAAACTTCTACCCTTCGTTTTTTCTATACTATGTATAGATCTTCGAGATCATAATCTACCGATTAGTAAATCGATTCTCGGAGAATATTCCCTTAATTAATCAGAAGAGCTTTCTCCTTAATACTATTTCTTCAATTTCCGACTCCATAATTATAATTCTTAGGCGTGTTTGAAAGGAATAAATATTAATAGATGCGTTTAAAAATAAGTAGGTATTTACTTATTTATTTTTTAATTTTTACAGATGGGTTTTATTTGCACAATCCTAAAAAAATAATTTTAATAAACATCTATTGCATACGAAATAAATGCTTCTCGAATAATATACTTATAATTTTTGCAATTTGTATGTGAATATCTATCTAAGATAGCAGATCATGTATTCTTTTAATCAGAATATGTTTATTAATATATTTTCTGAGAATCTCGAGGTTACTTAATGGCACACTTAATTGCAATTAAAAAGAATGTCTTCAAATGCCATCTGAATATATTGGTTTATTTAAGAGAAGTTAACCTCATGATTTTCATAATTTATATAGTACGGTATTTTTGTGCTATTATGTAGTATAGGATTATACATAGGTAAATTATGTAAAAGATCACCTCCTGTAATTATTTTTTTCATTAAGTCTAAAATGTGTGATATGGATTAAAATAATTATCTACGAAACAGAAATATATAAATAAAACAAATGATATTCTGGAATAGCCTAATTTATTTCGAATAAAATTTCTTTATTTAGATGGAAACTCCTAACGTCGGAACGAATTACTTTTTTGGGGAAAATCTATCATTTATTTGATTTTATGAACGTTTTGGGGCACCCGCCCCATCATCAGGAATAACTTAAAATTTTTGTTCCATGCTTTTTGCATCTTGTCAATTATATAATATTTATTTTTTAATGTATATACACTTGCATATACATATATATAAAAAATGTCATTGATTAAACTTTATGAATTATTTTAACATGTTCGCCTATCTCTCTGTCACAAAACTTTTGAAAAAAAAAAACACACATATCACGTAATGCTCACTTATTCCTTCTACTCATACTAATACACACACAGATATGCGTAGAAAGATCGATGTAGCTTAATTTACAATTTTCATCTAAGATTTTCGGATTCAATTGATTCCAAAGATATTCAGTTTATAAATTATATCAATTGTTAATCGAAATTGCCTAATAAAATATGTAATTTAATTTTCATAAATGCAGTCAATCAAAATAAGTTTTGTGAAAAGATGCGGAATCAGTTATATTTAAATACCACGAAAGACGAACATTAAAAAAAAAAAAACTAGTATACACCTCATTTAATTTGTGTGTAATAATCATTAGAAAAAAATCAAAAGCATATTACTGATACGAAGACTAGAATTATCCTGTGTTTTAATTACGCTATTTATAAGATATTGGGTAAGATTTTGTTTTAAGCATATGTAGATTTCAATAATGTTATACTTAGTTAATTATACAACGTCTAATTATGTTGAATAATCTAGAAATTATTTTTATTTTAAAATTTTGCAGTGGTTCTCGACGAATTTTTCAAATGTTTCCGCTCCTCCCTATACCTATGCTTTAACTGTAAGCTGCCCACTCCCCATTAAACGTATAAAACTGTGTATTTTTATAAAAGTTTAAATTTTACTGGTAATTATTTAAGTACATTCCTTCTAATAAGTTTACAAAAATATCTGAGCTTTGTCCCACCGAGCCTTATTCACGCACCCCATTTCGTGGACCACTGATTTAGGGTATCGCATGTACATTTTTTTTTTATAACTACCCATGGGTTTTCTGTTTTTACGCTAATTGAAGAAAACAATTTCACTATGAAATTATAAAAATGCGTGTACATACCGAATATCAAATGCGTCCAGTACATTTCTCAATAGGGGCCTCCTGGCTGTTCCATGACCTGCAATTAAAAATAAACAACTTTCAAGAACTTGTTTCCTTATGCAATCTCTTACGTTACACTAAACTTATAATCATAAATGGCAATTATTTCCTTTATAGTAATTAACCTACTTATAGAATTGGTCCCATCTTTTGGAGGAATGCTGACATTAACTTAAATTGTGAGGAAGTTCCTTATATATCTTATTTGACCGTGGCAATAGCGATGAAGATTTTTTATAGATAGCTCAGTCCTTACAAGGTCATCAAATCAAAAATGATTTTTCAAGAGAATGAACCTAAAGTTTAAAATTAGAATAAACTTCATTCGGAATGAGTGATATTACTATAAAACGTTCCACGAAAGAGTAACATTAAAAAAAAAAACAGTAAACATATCATTTAATATATGTTTAGTAATCATTAAAAAAAATCAAAAGCCTATTATTACTGATCCGAACAATTTAAAATTTATAATAAACTTTATTCGGAATATTTTATCATGAAGCATATCCCTTCGAACAATAACTCATTTTCTTTTCTTTATTTTTATAATCTAGTTAAAGACGACTAAATGTAAAGACCTTTTTAATTTTAAATAGCTTCTTTTGGTTTATGAAACTATAGATTATGCTTGGGTTGTGTTAAAATTACGATCTTTCAGGGTACCTACAACTAATAAAGCTATTTTTTTAAATATGACGTTGAAAAGAGTGAGCAATACACACACCCACATATTATACCAAAATACAGAATATGTTCTTCAATTAAGATCATTTCTTCAACTTTAACAACAGGAAATCTATCATTTCTTTATACGTGTCTTATTCATAACAGACGTTATGTTAAGCATAAAAATGATATTATTCCCGAATCTCTTGGAACATTTTATTCAGGAATTTTCACAGAGCCTGAAAGTTATTCGAAAATATGGTGGGTGTTAATGTTGTTTCTACAATAATTTCTTAAAATACAAAGCGTCTTTTATTTGTATAGTTTAATTTCATTTTGCTCTATTCGAAAGGAATATACTTCACAAATTTGTAATGTATATGTGTACCGATGAATTTGGATTTATGGAATCATAAATAAAGAGTTTTTGTCCATCCAAAATTTATTTATTGCAGTCGTTTATTATAAATTGAGGGTCTTTATTTAAAAAACTGAAGTGCGAATTTCGTAATAAGTGTATTAGTGGGGATTTAATAAAAACTACTTTTAATCAAACACATAGAATATAAAGATTGGATAGGTAAGTAGCATTAAGTTGGGACTTAGGAATTACTCACAATAATTCTAGTAAATTCTTTAGCATATCAAAAGAACATTGACTAATTGCACCACTATTGTAGGGGAGACCGAGGGGATTTGAAACAGAGGTGAGTTGAAACAGTGGCGATTTCTCGGAACTTAAAATCGCTAGCGATTTGGCAACTTCGCTTTTCAATCACTTCCCTCCACCTGCTGACATGTCAGTTCGCGTCGGTGGCGTAAGTCGGCGGCTTTGGTGTTCTGCGTGCCATGTGACAAAAATCGTGAAAAGTAGGTTTTTAACGTTTTTTATGATGCCTATATTTTGATAAGGGTTTTGTATTTTGGCTTGAGTTACATACGTTTCGAAAGCTCATTACCTAAAGATTTATTATGTATGTTTGGTACAATTGATTTCTGTAGTTGCTTCTTGATTGTGGATTGATTAAAAATTGGGAGGTTTTTTCGTACCGAGGAGATTTGAAATAGGCTGTTTCAACTCACCTCGTTTTGCCCGACAAGGACAAAAACAAGTCAGTGGCATGACTTCCGCAGAGAGTGGAACATCGGTTACTATAGCACCTATTCTGCAGAAGAAGAAGAATCCTTTTGCCTTTGTTTTTAGAGCCATTTTCAAATATCAGAGCCAAATGAAAATGGGTGCAATGTCTGGAATACAACAATGGGGCTCATGAAACTTGCACCGGTGGGGAACTTTATGTTTGCTTCTTGTTTGTGATTCATCTTATTTTTTTTTCAAATTTTGATACTACATCGAAACTATTTTTGGTGGCAGTAATGTCTTTTACCTCTTCTATTTCTCTTGGTTGAGCTTCCGTTTTGCGTTTCCGGCCGGTCCAGGCCAACTGGACCACAAATTCCCAGGCTCTGATAGCATCGGCGTTTGGATCTACAGCCTCTATGTTGCTGTTTGATGCCAAATCCATTCTTTACTTAACTTAACGTTGACCTACCTCTATCTTCAATATGTTGTTCAGTTCAGTTCAGGATAGACTTAGCTCGTTTGAAATCACGAAAGTTATAAAATATTTTTACTCTTTTAGCTTCAGTGGTTACCATCAAATATTTTATTAATATGTATTTTATATTTTATCAGAATTTAGTATTTTTAATGAACCAATGACAGAAACATTTTTCCTTCCAAAGAATTTGCTAATATTTTTATAATGAATGATCAAATGGATGAATACGAGAAGTGGGGCTAAGAATATAATTGTTTCTAGGCATAAAGGATTTAAATGATATATATTAATTATTTTCTTTCTCCCATTCACAAAAATTCAATATTCCTATAAAAAGCCTTCAAGTTTCAATTCAGTTTTCTTGAAACTAAAACAAAAAAATATTTATAGCATTCAGTCATTAGACCTTTTTTATTATTAAAAAATTGATATTTGACTTTTCTTAGTGTCAAAATATTTTAACAATACACTTTCATCTTCTTCTTCTTTTTCTTTTTTTTTTTTTTGCAGAGTTTGACGAATATCTACTTTCTAGACCTGTTACGTCCAACACATTCTCAGACGCGCCACCCACTATTGAGTGCTGCTGGATATTGCTACCATTGGTACTTTTTTGGTTGAATAACATTGCAATAACTCGAAGTGTCATTCTACGTAAGGTGTCTGTGATGTGGTTAGCAGACTACTTTGGAAAACTTCGAAAACATTTTTTTTTCCTCCCTTTAAATTTCTGATCTTATTTTTTGCTTTACAAAGATCTAAGGTGCAATGTATTGATACAACCGTCAATGAGCATATTGCCTTTGCAAGAATTTTATAACAGATCGTTTTATAACCAACTCCATATAAACATTAGCCAAATACGTTTTCAAATTAATTTTTTTTAAATTGTTTGAAAATTTGGTTATCGTGCCCTGAAGGATTTTGATTTCAGAAGCATTAACTGTTTTAAAAAAATCTAGCTATTGTCCTAGTGAGTCCCATAGCATGGCTTCTGGAAGAAAGTCCTATTGCTCTTGGCGAACAAACATTCATATAATATGAATTTATAAAATTGAAAATGAATTAAGAAGGTTGGTTTTAGCATTATAAGCCTCATACCTTACTCTATTAAGTATCTTGTAGGTTTCTTGTAGATAGTAAATTGTAGTTCATCCTTCGACAAAACTCATTAGATTTTTGATAAGTGTAAATTTCATACACTACTTTTAATGATGTGAACATTAGAAAAAGCCACTTTCTAACTTGAATCAAAGTTCAGTAATAGGCTAGTCTCTTTTTTTGATTTATCAATCACATATATTTTCTATAAAGGGGCCACGACAGATTTTAGTTCATCGAATCGATTCAGCGACTAGTGACCAGACAGTTCTGGTATAATGGTGAGAGTTAATGGGGTGATTGGCACCAGCAAACAAGTCTCTCGGGTATGTGAGATCCATCAAAGTATTGAAGGCGACTCACACCAATCGAGTATAGAAGTGATAATCCTGCATCGTGTATACTATCGAGAATTACGGTGTGATTTTATAGGATGTAATTAGCAGCCAGGAGATCGATCCATGGTCCATGGATGGTTTGCTTCGGGGCAAACTATGTTTATAACCTAGTTCAAACAGTTTGATTGAATCAAATAAACATTTTTTTCAAACAATTTGAAAAAATGAATTTGAAAACGTATTTGGCTGGTTTTGCAATACTATGTTTATAGACTTTGTTTAATCTAATAAGCCCTCTGGACCTGATGACACTGAAAGTCATAATCCATGGACCTAGACCAGTTTGTCATTGTCCTTGAACCCGGAAGAGCTGATGACGTCTGTGGGAAGGACACTGGCTAATTGGCCCAAATGGGATAGTTATCCAGATCTGGTAAAAATAACACGTCGCGCGGCCAAAGGTCTCATTAAGCGACATCAACCGAAAAAAATATATAGATATTATTAATGCACTATTTTTCCTGGAAGCTCGTGTCCATTTAAAAATATAATGGAAAGAAAATCTATTGAAAGACTCAAATTTATACAACATCTGACATGAAACATCCTGTTAAAACATGAATCTCCTCACTAATATCAAAAATAATGAAGCATTCCCAGGGGACTACATTTAGTACACTCAAGTGCTAGAAGAATCCTTTGAGGGTTAAAATCATTTGCAGTTCAATGAATTGATTTTCGGAAGAAATTTCTTAGATACGCATAGCCATAGTATGCAGGACACCTCGACTTCCAGTATGTGATAGCGATAGAGCATCCATCGTTCGATCGCGATTCCCACGACATCACCTAGTAGAATTTGTATTCAGAGAATGGTTCCTCGTAATCAAGCTTTAAACTCATGAGATTTTTTTTTAGTTAACTAATTAAAATTTCCAATCAGGTTTCAGATTACTTCACTGTTACTTGCACACAGTAATGTAATTATTTAACGTAATCTTTTACTTTTTAACTTTAGTCATTTTTAAAAAAAAAATTAACAATAATTTAAAAGTTTAAAAACATTAATCCTAGATATTAAAATCAATGAACAGATACAATATTGATACTAATTGAACGATGCTCAGGTGGGAGTCCTAAATTTTGCCTATGCAGACATAATTAGGATAGGGATATTTAACGAGTACCTCTCACTACACAAGCTTGGGACCTCCACCCCCCTGCATCAGAATAGTTTAATTTAGATGTTCTTTGTAATTTTCATATAAGTGACAGTCATATATGAAATGTTTTTCTATTGATCCGCGGAATTTGTCCTTTATCAAATTATGAATTCAATAAAATTCCAAAGTCTTATGAGTATGCATACATAAAAGCTTAAGCTCAAAAGTTTTATGACGTTAATAATTACCTTAAAACATTTCTTTCCTAAACTTAATGTTTGCTTGAAAGTAGATAAAAATAAAACCGAGACTCATATTATTCTGCGTTTCCAAGATTTCATTTGAAATAGTCCAATTTTTTTTTCTAAACATGATATTTCAAATATAGAAATAAATAGCATACATTTAAATAATAAGCACTGGATACCCCAATCATCTAGATTAAAAAGAGAAATACTTTTTTAAAAATTGTATTTCAATATTTTCACACTAACTTATTGTCAAATAAGCCAAATAAATAAACAAAATAAATTAGAGGGTCAAAAATTAATTATCGACTGGGATTAGGCTCATTCGTTTCTTGTTAATTGAAAATAAAAACTTGAAGGAAATTGATTGCATAAATCAATAATTAATAAAATTGGAATGGATTTATTAGCTAACTTTCCATTTATTTATTTTTTAATAATATAATTCTCTGGATCATTATTTCTTTATATTCCTTTCTTTTTCACTCTACCATTTTTAAATCATCCTTATAAATCCCCCCATAAATACTAAACTGTTATTAGTAATATATAAAAAATTAACATTAAGTCGGCAAACATCACCCTGGTTGTGGATTGCCTGAAATCAAACAAATAAATAAATAATAATATAATAATAATTAAAATTTTTAGTTATTATAAATAGATTAATTTTTTTTTAAGAGAAAAGATTAGCCATGGTCGGGATTCGATCTTTGTTACCCGAACCACCGTTGCGGAGCACTAACCAAGTACGCTACCAGGACTCGCACCAACAGTATTTTTAACCTTATTTCTATTCTGATTCCATGGATAGGATACACGGGGAAACAGGTTTGAATCATAGCCACTGCCAATCTTTAAATTCCTTTTTTAAAATAAACTATTAATTTAATAATTAAACGATTTAATTTTGTAAATTTGTATATTCTATGGACCAATGTCTACTTAAAATAATTTATTTTATGAAAAATTAATATTAATAGTGCTGTAAAATTATGATAAAATTAATTACGACAATAACATGGACATTTAATACTGATCACACAAATAGCTGTCGAATATCCAGCAGTATGTTTTCCATAATTAAGGAATCCATCATGAGTAAATATTTGTTGACAATCATCGAAAAACAATGATATCATTAGATTATCCTACCGCGAAAAATCGCACTCAAATTTTTTTTAGACCCAAAAACTTTTAAGTTATGATAGGAATTCAATTTGTAAATCCACTTAATTGAATTTATTTTGTAGTTATTCAAGATTTAGTTCGTTTCTTACATATTTGACAGTTTTTGGGTTCTGAGGTTCTCTTCTTGATCTTTCGCTGAAATATCTCATCTTACCTAGCGTTTTTGAGATATCTCCTCACATGTTCTCAATCTTGATGAAAATTATTGTGTTTCCTGATTTTGGTGTTGATGATGCTATAATATATGAAGATGTTCTGCCATCGGCGACATTCTTTTAGGGGGAACGCGAAAAAAAAAGGACCTAAATGTAGGAACCTTGGAAAAGATGTGCCGAAGATGACTGGTCACTGATCTATAATAGCTGTCTCACTATCCTCTTGATGACCTCGCTTCCTTCAATGCTACAAGGCCCGGAGAAGAGCCTGAGACCAATAAGAGAACAAGAGAAGAGAGTATTCAATAAGAGATCGCTGTCAGAACGAATCGGAACTGATAACCTGTCTTCTCCAGCAGATGATGGTACTGCACTTACAATGGTATTCTTTCGGCAAAATTCGCTCCGAACGGGAATGTTTGAATAGGAAGTTGCATTACAGAAATCAACTGATTGCCGATTTCGAAATTATCAGACATTACCATAAACTGTTCGGTATGAAGGCGAATTTTTCATTTTAATATTGATTATTATAATTTTTGAGTTGAACGTCCGAAGGGATAAGATTGGCCATGGACGGGAATCGAACCCATCCAAGTCAAAATCGTAGTATAAAAAGCATAATAGACCTCGGTGCATAAAAAGCATAAAAAAAAATTTACGGTGTCATTAATTGGACCTCGTGTGATGTTAAGGTTTCTCACTCCTAACTATAAAAAATTATTATTTTAAAATTATTTAGTCTATTCTTTGTGAAAACTGGGTAACCGGAACAATAAATAAAAAATATGAACTAAGCTTAATAGAGGAAAACAAATGACCTTTTGCAAAAATACATTTCTTTTTGACTAAATTTGATAAATATTTTTCTCAGATATTACACATAAATAAATTTGATTATTTTTAATGAAGAGAAAAGATTGGCCACGGCCGGGACTGGAACCCGGTTATTAGGTGAATATTATTTATTAATTATTAAGTAATAAACACCATTAATTTTCAATTAATTGATGATATTGGTTTCGGTTTTTTTTTTCTCCATAAATATTCAAAATATTAAAAAAAAAAAATTATTTCAAAATTTAAATATATTTTACATAGCTATACTGTAATGAGCTTAATAGTTCCAATATTGGAACAGTTGGTATGGAAGCGTGTCTGAAAAAATAATGCTTTCTTTTCTCTCTTCTAAGTCAAAAAAAGGAAGTAATGACATTGCCATTATTGGGCCATGTTCGATTAATCAACATATTCAAAATGTTCATGCACTTCTTCATGCCAGGTGGAAACAAAAATAAATAAATAAAAGTAAAGGTTTAAACTTTATTTTAACGTTTAAACGCATATATATTTTTGAAACATTAAAAAAAGAAACTTTAACAATATAATGAAAGGAAGATTAACAAAGTTTCATCATCTTTGAATTACCTTGAATTGAAACTACCGACTCTGCGAAGTCTATTTATATCATATTTTCATTAAAACCAATTCTATAGTAACTTGTCTGGCTTTGAAAGATGGGGAAAATAACACCAAACGTTAAATTTCATATGGAAAAGAATATATATATAGACTTTTCGAATAATTAAGTTTCAGAAAAAGCCTTTTTTATGACGGTTCGCATGAAAAAGCATTTTCAAATACTGCAAGAAGAAACTACAAATAGTTATGTTTTAAATATCTGAAAACATTATGCTAAGAAATTAGCTAAGCCAATTCTATGTAGAATGTTAAGGGGAAAACATATTATTTTTTTGTATTGTTATTAAAAAAAAAAAAATATGTTATCAAGACTTATTTTCACCAAAATAGGATATTTTTGTTCTATATTGTATATACAAAGTGCAAAAGTTGAATAAACAGATCAATATATTTGAAAATATAGTAATTATTAATTAAATTTTATATATTAATGAATTAATTTAGTTGACTAAACAACTAAATGGTAAACTTTACTATTTTGTTTTAAAAAAAACAAACTTCAAATTCAATTTTCATTGCAGATTAAAAGTAATCAAGGGAACACTTGCTAAGATTGTAAAAATATTCAATAACCAGTGGATCCTATTTCCCCGCAATTTGGAATTAGTAATGGTTTATTGACTATGCGAAAATGAGTTGCAAGACTTACCATAGCCGTGATTACGCCGCCCCTATTATCTTCTCCATAGGTTCCGCCAATTGAAATCTTCACGTCGACGCTTTGTTGGTTCCGGCGTACATCCTAGTATTGATTTCACCCAAGTACCGATCACTAATGAAAAGGTCCAATTTTTTTTTTTTTTTTTTCGTAGGAGTAGAAGGCGCCGCAACTTGTATCACTGAGACATCGATACGGACTGAACACTCCGCGAGCAGTGGTCGCCCGACAAAGACTGGTAAGGGTATTGGAGCTATGAAGAAATAACGCGGGCCTTAGCGAAAGTAGAGTGGTCCAGCAACAAGTGAAAGTCCTCAACATATAATAGCTAGGCCGATTTGAACGTGGAGGCATTTTGGCGACTATTATCGAACCAAAAATCATAACGCAACTATGGAATTCAACATGCAGCCTGACCTAATTGTCTCGTTTCTAGTTGTATGAGTGCGACAAACGAGTCGCGAAAAAGAAGTTAGATATCATCCAAATGATAAAAAAACGTTTTTTTTTTTTTTTTTTTTAAGCACTCTTGATTAACTTCTTGCCGTCAATAATCTTAAATAAATACCAATTAGGATCGTTTATTTGTTACTTTTATCTGAAACTTTTATGAAACCTTTATTTTTAGGCAAATAGCGGCCATATCCACCATTTATATTATTTATGTACTAATACATCAAAAATGTTATAATAAATAGAAAGATATTTCTTTTCGGTTTTCACCCGTTATATTTGTGCGAAAAGGTAGTGTTCTGACTTAGCTACGAAATAAAAATTAAACCCCGGGAATAGAAGAATCATTAACAGAGTTACGGATCACATTTTTTTCTCCCCTATATCTTGTCGGTGTAAAGCCGTAGTGCAGAGTTGGGCAAAATGTAGTTACAACTATTGATTTGATTGTAGTTACAATAAGTGGTTACATATTTCTATCAACTACAAGTTAAAGAAATTAGTGAAATTTTTTAGACTATTAACAACAAATGAAGTTGGTAACTACGATTATTTAAATACTAACTACTGATAATCATGCAAATATTAATAACTGAGTTAGCGTTATTGAATTACTGCAATCTACTTGGAAAGGGGAGGACGGCCAACTTTATAAAAAAAAAAATGTATATAAAAATAGTCCTAGATTCTTATATTCAAATAGTTCATTCATTTTAAAACAGGCCCAAGTAAGAACGGGAAAATAGAACGGGTGGCCCCTAAAAAGTTATTAGTACATTCAAAACGAGAGCACCGAATTTTTTTCACAGCTCGGCATAAATCCTCCGCTCTCACCCTTGACACTGAAAAATCAGTATGAGTATGGACTAGAAACTACTTGGAAAAAAGTGTAAGTATGAACCTAAAAAATATTGATAAATGACTAGTTAACAATAACAATAAAGGGTTAAAATTCTAGTTAAGTTTATTTCATGCTTTCTCCAATTCTTTGTCAATTACATTAATACACGAGAAGGTATTACCTCAGAGAAGGTACACGCGATGTTTACTACGATTAATATAAATATTCTTTGAAAATTACAATAATTTGTTTGGAACTATAATAAATGATTTAGGATTCAAATTAAAAATTTTATTTTAATTGGTAGGTATGAAATAATAAGAGATGAAAACTAGAAAACATTTTTTTAGGCAATGTCCATGATGCACGTCTATTTTGAAAGCTGAAATTATTGTTAGTCAACCGCAGGTTTGTTCCAACAAGAAGTCCTGGAATAGACTGTCATCCCCCCCCCACTCCTTTGATTCTATGTTTGATTGGTTGGTTATCGATCAAGTGCACATCGAATGACAAGACTAAACAATTTAATTTAAAATCAAAACAGCGGAGAGCATGACAATTATTCCACGACTGCTTGTTTAAAAAAACTTTCAAAAGTAATTAACTGCCACTGTAATTAATTACAGTTGTTAGTTAAAAATTTAACTACTTCTTCCAACCAGTAGTTAGTAGTTAAGAATACTAACTATTAGTGTAGTTAAAAAAAGTAGTTGTTCATTTCTAACTACCAACTACTTGTTAATTATTAATCCATGCAATTAGAAGGAGTGCAACAATCTACTTTTTATTTTGATATATCCTACGGAAAAAAGGTTATTAATAATAGGAAAATATTTCATCGCGGGTTTCACTTATTATTTTTGTGCAAAAAGATATTGTTGTTTTTATTTAGTTTTTTATCACAGTTTTTATACCGCTATTTCCGTTAATATCCCCGAATGAAAAACATGAATTTTCTGTTCAGTTGCGAAGTGTAACTATATCTACATATATCTAAAATTAAAAAAAAATCTTAGTGACAATTTATTATCCATTTATATTCCACAATAATTTAAAGTAGGCTAGTATGTGAAATGATGATTTTGGGTAAATTTTAATGGGATACGTTAAATGATTTCCCTAACTTAAAATAAAATAAGGCACAGCACAGCATGGCTGGGTTTAGCTTTTGAAGATATTTCTTTAAAAAAAATGCTTTCAGATGCTATAAAAAAAATCTGGTGCGTGCGCGCAACACACAACTTTCACTTACCAACTTACTTAGATTAGAAATTAACGTGTTTTGCTAAATATCATTTCCCAAAGTCACACATTTTTCTACATTCATATCTTATTTTTGTTAATCGTTAAAGCCGTTTTTGAGTAAATAAAAAAACCCCGTGAAAATGATACAAAATTTATTAAGTAAAGTCCCCCCTCCCGTAGATCAATTTTGATGAAATTTTTACAGTCATATCTCGGACATATATATACATCAAATACCAAGTTTGATCAAAATCGTTAAAACCGTTTTTGAGTAAATAAAAAAAACACGTGAAAATGATACAAAATTTATTAAGTAAAGTCACCCCTCCGGTTGATCAATTGTGATGAAATGTTGGTTATCACATCTTTGGCATATAAATACATCAAATACCAAGTTTGATCAAAATCGTTAAAACCGTTTTTGAGTAAATAAAAAAAACACGTGAAAATGATACAAAATTTATTAAGTAAAGTCACCCCTCCGGTTGATCAATTGTGATGAAATGTTGGTTATCACATCTTTGGCATATAAATACATCAAATACCAAGTTTGATCAAAATCGTTAAAACTGTTTTTGAGTAAATAAAAAAAACATGTGAAAATGATACAAAATTTATTAAGTAAAGTCCCCCCTCCGGTTGATCAATTTTGATGAATTTTTTACAGTCGTATTTCAGGCATATAAATAAATCAAATACTCAGTTTAATCAAAATCGTTAGAGCCGTTTTTGAGAAAATCGAAAAAAACGTAAAAAGTTATTCAATAAAGTCCCCCCTCCCTTGGAGCAATTTTGATGAAATTTTTGCTGTCACATCGCGGGCTTATACATACTCTAAATACCCAATTTCAGGTTTGCACGGTTTACAGTTTTTGAGCTAGTCTGTTCACACACACACACACAGACACACACACACACACACACACAGACCATTTCGCGGGACTTGGTTATTTTGACTCAGGGGACCCCAAAACGTGTATTTCCGTTGAAAACCGGAAGTCGAAATTTTTCACGATCGCAATACTTCCACTTACTATATATTTCATATATAGGTAAGTGAAAGTAAAAATTAGATGCATAATATACTAGTATAATTTAAGAAGGATTTAATAAATAAAATTTAATTAAAAGTAAATATTTAGAAGATTTAATTACAGAAGAATATAAAAATCTACCATACATGTACTGGTGAAGGTACAAATAAAAGATATATACATTTTTATATCGTATAAATTATGTCACTCTTATGAAACTCTGTGTTACATAGACCTAACCTGACTGGTTTTTATTTGCGCTATGGTGACAGATAACTGGAAGATATTCTATCCTCTAAATGGTATTTGATAATAATTTTCGCCTACTTAAATTTATTTATTATAATATTACAATATGTTTTACATTAAGGCCATCAAGAATTTCATAACCCAGCCCACTGATATTAAAAAATTACATATAAAAAGCACTTTCTTTTATCATTGAGACTCATAAGTAGCCTATGAAAAATAAGATGTATTTCTTTCTTCCCTTTAAATGGAAGTTATTCGTTGGGAGTTTTCGAAAAATATTAGTTCCTATACTAATAAAAGTTGGCTAGTCGTGCGTTTTTTGTTTCGATGTACCTAATGAATTTTATTTTACCAAATTAAGAAACATATTTATTAATAAATTTTAATTATAAACAATATTAATGTGAATTTCATAAGCAAATGTTGTTCTTAAAGATGGAATTGACAATAATATTTTCGAAACTAGCTAAAGGTCCTCTGTATGACATAAAACATACAAACTATTTGTTTTACTAGAAATACTAGTTTTTATGAAACGTAAGGATAATCTAAGGAATGATCTTTCGAATATAAGAAAGGTGACAAGATAAATGATAAATTATATTAAAAGAGTAATAATAGTGACAAAGAGAGCAATAAAAGTCGAAATAAAACTATGGATAACATAAACTATGTGTTAAATGAGATAAATCCAAAATGAAGGTTTTAGGAGTAAGGATAAGAATATGTTTTATATACTTTACTACCTTATTACTAAAGTTAATCATTTCGCCACGGAAGTACTTTGGTTACATTTTTTAATTTTTCTTCGTAATAGTAAAAATATTACTAAATATGCCTAGAAAAAATTTCTTTAGCGTAGAACTCGATGAATATGTCTTTTTAATATACGTTTAAACGAGCTTGTATAGTTTCACTAAAGGGCAATTTTATGAAAAAGGGAATGACAGTTTCGAATTATACTAATTGCTAGTAATAAATATGCATGTAATTGTAATAGCTGTGGTTTTCTTTTTCATTACATATGATGAAAAAACCGTGAAATCGGTTAAATTTTTAGTGTAATTTGATTTTTTTTTTTTCTGAAAATCAGACATTGGATTGTATGGTATTACTTTTTTAGTAAGTTGATAAAATATCGCTATGTTCTATTCGTTCCCTGATCACTCAACATTATAAATAAAATGTTTAAAAAACATGAAAAAACAATTTTATAAAATATTGCTCTCTCTAAGTTTATCGCTAACCACACTCGAATATGTACTTTTAATTATATTTTAACAATAATATTTATTTTTGCAGTTCTTACATTTTAAACTATATGAATCCGATCTAGCAGATTTTTTATATATTAATTAATTATTAAATTAAATTATTTATTACATGTAAATTGATCCACATATTCAGACAGATGTACGAAACCGTATTTACTGTAGCATAAATAGTTTTAAGCATTCTTCAAATGCAACAGGCACACGAAGATTTGTAGGACGCATGACTCCGCGGAACTTGTTTAAAAGTATAAAGGACCATTGAAATTTTCCTAAATCTCATTTTGCATTTTATGATTCTCCTATAAAAAAAAATCAGTTTTTTTTTTCGATTGTGACCTTTCAAACGAGGCATGCATCATTCTCTATATGAATGTATTCATGCTGTAAACATCACGTCATAAATACATTGAACATACTAAAAAAAAAAAGTTATTAGTTTTAATTTTAAGTAAAATATTGTATCCAGAAACAATTATCATTGTTTCATAAAATTTATTTATTTTTATGTTGTTTTAATGAAATTAAAAACAATTGTTTACTTAAACTAAAAACGAAATTTCCCACGAAATCTGTCGGCCATTATATTTATATCACAACAGGCCATTTGTCCCCACTTCCCTATTTTGGTATCTGAACGAGAAAATATACTACGGTTAGAATAATAAAATATTCAACAATTAATGTGAAATCCCGAACTTTACTTTATTTATTCCTATTTGTTTTCTTATTTTTCTGATGAATTCAGAATATTATTCAATTATTCTGTATTCGATTACATTAAATGTTTCCTCTACAGGTTTTTCTTTTTATTAATAATTCTTTGTAGCATCTGTCAACATTTTCCTTTTACTTTAATTAATGAGATATCCTACAGCATACAAAGGTACAATAATAATTTTTAATTATTGTATATACATAATTTATTAAATCGATAAATCACATCAGCCGTTCTCAAACTTTTTATTTGGAGTATAACCTATTTGTTTATAACTTTTTATTTCTTATAACACCTTCATCCAGTAACTATTATTACAGTTAAATTATTTAATATTATTTCTATAGGGACAGTTGGTTTAGTGTTAAAATATTTTTTTATTATTTAACTACATTTATTTCTCTCTACAAAATAATTTTAATTGTTTCTATATAACTAACATTCGCGTCCCGCTTATCGATTTGAGAACCGCATATTTACTATACCGAATGGCGTATTTAATATGACCTTTTTTTTTTCTTGATTTCTGTATTCTATTACAGGATGGTCTTGATAATCCGAACACATAGAAGTTAAATTATTGGAAAATTCAATATCCTATTCCTATTGAGGTACCTCCACTTGAAACATCAACTTTTTTATTTTTACTTTCTTGTTCGGATTATCGAGACCATCCTGTAGGTTATACATATAATTTATTACAAATTTAACCTCTAATTTTAAATGGTTTTAGTTTTTATCCAATTTATTTCCTTCTTAATTGATCGAGATTTCAACATTGATTCAAGAAAAAAAAAAATCCTGATTCCTTGGATCTTCGTTATATTTTAAATGGCTCTTTGTCGATAATTAAAAATAAAATAAAATAAAAATAGCTTTTGAATCACGATTATGATATTGTCTGTAGTAAATAGATATTTTTTAAAGTAAATACAACTTAGTTGCGATTTGGTGTTGATTTAATAAATGGGTGGTATTTTAATTTGCAATACTAATTGCTTCACCAAATTTTTCCAAAGCATTTAATGTAGATATTTAATTCATAAATAAATATAGTAAATATCGCTGAATAATCCATGATATATTACTAAAATTTGTATTTCTTTTTAAATACATGCTACAAACTGTACATACTTACTTTCCTATTTTTTTTTTTTTCATGTCCTCCCCTTTCCAGCTTTTCAGGCTAAACGGGGTTTCCCGGACCAGAGAACAGGGTTTGGGATTATCCTAATCTGTTTGTGTGGTCTACACCTATTATTTTTATTTTTCATTAGTGATCATGTTCCAAAATGTTACATGGGATCTATCCTTCTCAGTGAATAAAGGTGATAAGCAGGGATAGGATATACATGTAATAAAAATTTCAAAATATGTACATAAATATGGACGTATATTCGCAAATATATGTAATAAAAATATGAAAATATGGACAAAAAAAATTAAAATATTTACAGAATAGTTAAAAACATAAAAAATAAATGTACATTTGAAAAATTTATAACATATCAAAATAAAAAATAAAAATAGTTAACAAATTTTTGGAAATGTAACATTAAATTTTAAACTTCTTCCTCATCTTCACCATCAAAAAAGTTGCAAAAAAGGTGCATTTTAAGATTTTCTTCGGAAAATCTACAACGATTCGGTCGAGTAATGCTTTGTATATGGTGAACGATCTTTCCACATCGACTGATGTGACGGGTGCGAATTTAAAAGAATTTATCTCTTTAAGTGCAAGGGCCAAATCTTTTTCGGGGTTTTCTCCTTTGTGCTGGCTGACGAGCAATATTTTTCAAGTCGTCAAGTCCCGGATTTTTTTTCAAAACAACTTCTAATTTTTGTCTTACAACCAGATCTTGTTGTAATTTATTATCTTTGAAGAGAGCGTTCGCTTTTTCTATCGCTGAAGAATCAACATCTAGAGTAGATGTTACATGTTTTATTTTTTCGAAGTTCTCTAAGTAGTACTTCGCCGCCTCTAACCAAGTTCCCTAGCGTGTAAGGACTGGTTGGGGTGGTAATCAAAGCTAGGGATACATGTCTTTCAATATATTAATACGACCTGGGGCCTTCATATATATTTTTTTTACATTAGAAATTAATGAATCCACATTTGGAAACAATGCCCTGACCGTTTCAGCAACGCGATGCAAAGCATGTACCAAACATGTCACATGAATTAGTTTTGGGTAAAAAACTTTTAATGCGTTGCCAGCCTTTATCATATAAGGAGCTGCATCGGACAAAAAAAAGCAAAACTTTGTCACATTTGTTTTATGCTAAATATGCTTTACACCACAGTAAATATGCCTTTGTAGGAGTGTCTGAGAGTTTGCCAACGATTATATTCGCCAAATATCTTCCGAGGGAGTCCGTCGTTTCATCCGAGACCAAAATCGGACCGTCCCCGATATATGATTTGATTTGTTCCAACCTTTCATTATAAATGTCTTTAACATAATTTTTTCGAAGGGATGGTTATTTTATTTTCCAAAATCCTTTGAAGGTTGGATTATTTATTTTGTATAAAGGAATATCCGCCTTTAACAAAGCCCGGCACAAATCAGTGTTAAAACTAGACTTACTTGAACTTGCTTCTCCAGAAGTCAAAAAAGTTTGTTTGAGTTGGTTTTTTTTCTTATTTTCTACGTGTTTCGCTGTTTTAAAATGCTGTAAAACCAAAAATCGTTGATCCGTAGAAATGTTTTTTGGTAGCACAAACAATATAGAACAACTTCACTGTCGCATTTAAATGTTTCTCCTTCGAACTCCGCGACGTACTTAGCGGCTAAGCTTTTTCTGTTTTCTTTTCTTTTTGGCATTTCACCCACTAGCGATGAACTTATCACTAAATTTTTCAAGCAACTGAGGTAATATAAGCATTGTCAAGGATGAAGATCTATATAAGAAAAGAGGGGGATCAAAATTTCTGAGAACTGTCGACAATGGTTTGGGTTTTTTGATTTTCCAAGAAATTTTTAATCCCTACGTTCAGTCTTTGTTTATTTATTTTAGGTATTGATAGAAAAAAAAAAAAAAAAAACAAGTGAATAAATAACAATAATTTTAATGTGAATTCCCTAAAAGATGTAAAATATGGACAAAAATATGTATTTATCGAAATATATGTAAAAATATTTAAAAACGACAAAATATGGAAAGATATGGAAAATAAAAATGGTTCAAAATGGTTTATATTATGGTAAAAATCATTTAGAATGCATATACATGCATTTTTAGGCCTCAGAACAAAATATGTAAATACATGAAAATCCCATCCCTAGTGATAAGTAAAAAAAAAAAAAAAAAAAAGAAAGGAAAAAAGTAAACCTTTATACTGCACAAGCGTTAAAGAAAAAAATTGACGGCGGTCAATTTTTTTGAAAATATGCCTTTCCTAACTTTCCAAATCTTTTATATATATATTTAATTTTTTGATTGTCATCTTTATTTACTCGATATACCTTATTTATCAAATAATTCTAGGTTATTTAACAATTTCTTTTATTTGTAAAATTTATTCTCTACATGTATTCATCTTATTTATCTTAGACATATTTCTGACTATATCCTTTGACATGCGACCTCTAGAATGTAGATCAAGCCTTGCGGGAACAAAATACCCTTGATCTATTTTCTTTTCTTTTTTTTTTCAATAGAGGGTGGAGTCTTTGGATAGCAAAGATCAGAGGTTATGATCGGAATTCATAGTCAATCGTTGTGACTGTTTAATGTGTGTTTTCGATCTCAAGAACTGTTAGCATGCTTTCCTGTACCGAAATTAAACCATATAATCACTTTGTGTGGAGTTGATCTCATAGTCTACATGGAAATTTATTTAATTTAAAGATTTTGGTATATTGAAGGCAATTTAAATAATGATGCAAATTTACAATTTGAATCAAACTATGCGCTCGAATTTAAATAAATAATATACCATCAGTTGAATTTTTGAATCGTTTGTAACAAAGTTTACACGATACCGCGGCTTCAATAAATATACACCGTAGAGGAATAGAGTTGTAGAGGAAACTATTTTATTAAATGAGGAGGTAACATTTCTCATAATATGGAGGAGGTAATATTTTTTTCTACATACTTTTGCGCCAGCATTATTTTTCTTTAACGTAGGTCATTCAATAAGTGACACCAAACAATTATATTCAATTTTTCTAAATTGTTATAGCTGAAAATGAAAACTCCAAGGGTCATACTTCCCATTGATAAAAGGTATGTATAATAAAACTAAAAAATTCAAGAAAATGTTAAACATTCGGATAAAATATATTATGAAACATAAAAAAAAAAAAAAATCACCCTGTTACGGGGGTCACCTGTGGTGTAGTGGTTAGCATAGGAACTTACTAAGCTAAAGGTCGCGGGTTCACGTCCCGAGGTGGCCCTAGGATTTTTTAATGGGAGTAAAAAATCCTTGTCTATGCCGTTCCTGGGATAGGACGTAAAATAAAGGTCCCTAACCAGTGTGATGTCAGGTACTCTTTAAAGATCCCTTACCAGGTGTGTAAATATGAAACCGGAATTCGCCAATGATAGGAGTTAGCAGTCAATATAATCTTCTAACTAATCCGTCAGTGGTGTTATCTGCTTTTGCCTACATGTAATAAAGAGATCCAATTGATACCAACATCAGTTTCATTCTATAACCGTGTTTTTAGTGGCGTTGAACACGTCGACTTTTGTGCCAACAAATCAAGATTTGCGGACAGCATTTATTTTCAGTTTCCTTCTGCATTATCTCATAGGATGCTTGTTGAAGCTTACGGGGAGCATGCCCTAGGCAAATCTCAATGTTTCGATTGGTTCAAAAAATTTAAAGATGGATTTCGATAAAAGAAACAAAGACCGTGGAAAACCACAAAAAAAACTTTGAAAACGCTGATTCGGAAGCGTTTGTTGGACAATTATTACATGTGACACCGTCTACATTTGTTTGAAAGGCATGGAAAAGATCCAGAAGGTCGGAAAATGGGTACCTCACCAACTGAATGACAGGCAGCAGGAAGCTCGAAAAACCTCATGGAAAATGCTGCTCGCCAGGTACAGAAAAAAAGTCATTTCTTCATCAAATTGTGACTGGTGATGAAAAGTGAATTTACTTCGAGAATCCTAAGCGTAAAATATCCTGGGTAACTCCTGGTGAACCATCGGCATCGCTTGGGGAGGAAGAAAATGCTCTGTGTCTGGTGTGATCAGATGGGTGTTACCTACTATGAGCTGCTGAAATCTGGGGAAACTGTTAATACGGAACGCTATCTACAACAGATGATAAATTTGAATAAAGATTTGTGCCAAAAAGTCCCAAATATCAAGAAAGGACACACAAAGTGATCTTGCTCCACCCTATCATATTCGGCTAAACGGACCAAGGAAACGATCCAAGTGTTTGGTTGGTAAATTCTTCCGCATGCGGCTTATTCACCAGATTTGGCCCTATCCGATTACCACCTATTTGCATCGATGAGACACGCACTAGCTGAGCAGCGCTTCACTTCTTATGAAAATGTACGAAATTGGTTTGACTCAGAAGAGGAAGCATTATTTTGGCGGGGAATCCATAAATTGCCTGAATGATGGGAAAAATGCATAGATAGCGAAGGACAGTACTTCGAATAAAAAAGTATGTATCATTTTTACACAATCAACTCTTACTTGCTATTTGAAAAATTCCGGTTTCATATTTACACACCTGTTATACCTGGATAGGCAAAATTTAGGACTCCCACTAATCGTCCGATTAGAGGTAGTGGCATAAAGAGACGTAAAAACTAACAAACAAGCAAACAACATGTTACGTCAATTAAGGGGTCGGGGCAAAATAGCGCCAAGCAAAATTTTTAACAAAAATAAACTGTAGCTGCAGTCTGCTACGTATATTACGTAGGAATATATGTCTATGATGGAATTGCCACCTAAATAAGACTATAAAGAGCAGACACAGTAATATTTAGCACACCTGGGCAAAAAGTATTTTAATTTTAATTTTAAAATACTTTATTTTAAATAGCAAATATTTAAAATAAATTTGAATAAAATGCATTTTAACCTCAAATCATTTAAAATACTTTTCGATAAAATTATTTTAAATGTAAAATTAAAAAAGTATTTTGTATTTTAAATAAAAAAAATTAAAATGAAAATACAAAATGCTTTTAAAACCTATTAGCTAATGCATTGCAATTGATTAATAAATAAATATTGGAATTGATTAATAAATCGACAGTTTTTATTTAATTTCTTTTTGGTTGTCTTTGCTTGGTTTAATGTATTTGATTCTCAGGCTATCTTCGCTTTCATGGTGTTGAAATTATTAAATTAAATTTCTTTTTCTAAAGATCCAATCTGATTCGGACCCTATTTAAACTAATTGGGCTACACATTAGGCTATTCGCAACACATACACCATCCAAAGACCTCCGTCCAATAGGAATTTCGGATATTCTGCCCTAACTCAATCCTCCCACCTACTTCTCAGCCCTTACTTCCCTCAGACGTTTTCCGTTCGTCACCGCGCTTATTAATTTCTATGGAATTCGTTCACCACTGTTTTGAAATTTCACGCTCCAAATTTATTCATCTGTCTGCTAACACCTCACTTGTTCATCACTCAATGTTAGCGTTCACGTTTTGCATTCTTAAAGAACCGCAGGAGGAATAATATTTTTGTAAACTCGAATTTTTAAGTTTTAAGGAAGAAGGCATGAGCTAAAAAAATTCGTTAATGGCTAGAATTTCTTACCTCTAATTTTGCCTGAATTTCCTCTCCAATTTCGAACGACCGTCAACCTCTCGGAAAAATAATGACCTATGCTAACTTTATTGAAAGTATCAGTCATAAACATTTTTACTAAGTTTACCAACTCTGTTGGTATTGTCTCCCAATTGGGATCCTGTTTATGCCTTCGTGTATGGCTCCCACTTCATTTTCGATTCTTTCAATTTTGAATAAACCGGTAAAAAGTCTATAATCAATTTTTGATTTATTTTATTTTATTATTTAAAATACAAATGAAAATTCTTTTTTTTTTATTTTAGTATTTTAGAATTAAAATGAAATAATTTTTTTTATTTGAGTATTTTAGAATTGAAATGATATTTTAAACATGTGATTTATTTTATTTTAATTCTAAAATACTAAAATAAAAAAAAAAGTATTTTCATTTGTATTTAAAATACTTTTATTTAAAATAATGCCCAGGTCTGATATTTAGGTGGTATTTCCAACAAAGACATATAGTCCTACGTTATGTACAGCAGACTGCAGCTACAGTTTATTTTTGTTAAAAATGTTGCTTGGCACTATTTTGCCCCGAACCCTTCAATTCTTCTATATGGTCAGTGTAAAACCATAGTGAGCTATGCGCCAAACCAATTTAATATATTTTTTATTTATAAATGATCTATTGTTTTTTGTTTTCAATTAAGCTTCTTATATTTAAATAACATGAAGGAAAAAGTGAAATATATTGTACTTCAAAAGTGGTAGAGGTAAACACAACCCTATTTCACATAAGTCAATTTCAACTTTTTCAGTTTTTTCAAAATATGTTGTTTGGAGCTTATTTCACTTTGGCATTACACCGACCATATAACACCTTTACCTAAAAAAATATATTAGCTCTTTGCAAATGATTTATACTAATGAAAAAAATTAAATAGATTAACAAGAAATAAAATGGTACTAAGTGATTCGCACCTGAATACTATGGGCAGGGCTAAATAAGCACTGGATGAGAAATCTCTTTCCTTAATCAACTAAGCTAATTGTAACAAGAGAGGGGAATGTGATGCTGTTTGTTTATTTTCAACAGCAACGGCAAAGTGATTGACGAGAAACTATGTGCGAATTTAACAAAAAATAAATAAATAAATAAAATTAACAAATTATCTTGCTTCATTTATTGAAATTATTAAATTTAGTACATCACGTTACAGTCTCAGATTGCATTTATTTTATTTAGCGGTGGACGTTTTTTGTCTAAATGTACAGCGCATTAGTTAATTTGATAATAGTAATTTATACAAACAAATATAATTAATTCATGAATATTAAGTCTTAATTATATATAATATTTAAATTATAAATAAATTTGACTTTAAAAATTAATATGTGGGTCATTATTAAGTAGTTCTTAAAAAAAATTGTAGCGCCAAGTTATGTTCATATGTCGTGCAGGACTTAAAAGTTTTCAATGAATATTACAAAGATAAATAATTACCCAAACAAAACATGGAATGAGCTTCCAGTACCTTGTATGTTTCAACTTGAAAAAACCAAAAATCTCAATTCTTAAATCATTGATCAAAAAAACACTATATTATATGAAAATTAAAATACTTGTTTAGTCTTTAAAGTTTTAAAACCAATTTAACTAAACCAATGGTTATTGAAGACCAGAACCAATTAGAATAAGGCATGCTCCACGTAAATGATGCAACATCTAAAGAATAAATTCTGTACGTTACAGTTTAAAGTATGTTTTTTTTAACATAAAAAAATTTATTTTACTGGTAAAGGATACTATTCCTTTACCATTAACATAATTTTTTCTTTTCTTTTTTGCTTTTATTGATTGTCAATCCACTTTAATTGATTTAAAAAGAAAGGATAAATAATAAATAAGAATGAAACTTCAAAATAATTGAATCAGTATGAAGTTTTGAATTAGTCATTTGAGAAACCATACATGCCCATAAATTAACATTTATGGAAAAGCGAAGAACGATTAAATCAACTGTTGCACTCAGGAATACACTGAACATTAATCATTTTCTTATATTTTATAAATATAAAATAATTAAAAATACGATAAATTTTAATTATTTGTCTTAGCCTGTTAGGAGCCCCAAAATAAATAAAGAAAAGAGTCGAATTATTAGATATGTCTGGTTTCTCGAAAAATTCTGATTCAGTTATAATTTAACATTTTGTGTATGTTAAACCATAATACTTTTTGTCCCATCATTTTTCTCTTAAATAAACTCTTTAACTGGAATGTTTTCACCTCTATAAGTGGAATCCATATTTCTAAGAAAACGTGAAGGGTTATCCGGTTCAGCCACAAGATTGGGAAAATGTGATAGGAGATACCAATGAGAAACTTCCAACCAGATGCGGATCCAGAATTTTTCTGCGGGGGGCGCACTTTTTTTTGTTTATATTTCATGAGTAATGAAGGCCCTAATTTAAAATACATATTAGTACATAATGACGTTGTAATTACTGTAAATGTTTTAATACAATTCATTTTCAATTAATGGACTTTTTTTTCTTGTTCCTTCCCTTCCTCGCCTTGTAGGCTATACGGGATTTCTCGGGCCAGGGAAGAGGGTAGGGGATTAATGCTGCGTATAATTAAATTTTCCCCTGGCTCCGGGTTTTGAACTTGTTATCTTCGTATTCCAAACAGACGTTGCCATGGGCAACGCGTATTTTCTAACGCGTTTGCCAACTCGGCCATCCCGCCACCCGACCAATTAATGGACTTGAAAAATGACTAAATACAGCTCATTTTATATAGAAATAGTAATACTTTATGAGTGTCCTCACCTCTCAGGGGGGGGCGCCCCCCGCGCCCCTACTCTGGATCCGCTACTGCTTCCAGCATTCAAACAGTATGTCCACATGAATTATGAAATTATAACAGCAGAGGAAGAAATCCTTGAAAAATCTAAAACCCCACACTGAAATGAAAATTCAAAAGAGCCAGGGAGGCTACCAGTCACGAAAAAAGATGCACTAAATATTATTGAGTAGTTACAGTTACTTTTTTTTGAAATGAATAAAGGAGCTGAAGATGAAATCTTTGATAAATTATATGACATTGAAAAAAACATTTTTAAATGCCAAAGTCAAGTGAAGAAAAAAATATGTGATTAGTTTCATTAATAAAGCTGTATATAATTATCTTGTAATCTGCAGTATTTTATTTTAAAAAATAAATGAAATAATGGTATCAATATTTTATGTATATATGGTTTTTAAGTGTGTACTGTAATAATTTTTTATAAAAATTACAAGTTGTTTCAAAACCTCTTTTAGTTGTACATACCCCTTAATAAGATACCTGCACCCTGAATAAATGAAACCTTGTTTAAGTGGAATACCTCTTAAGTCACCAAGAGATTCCGGTTATCCAGGTTCCACTGTATATATATATATATATATATATATATATATATATATATATATATATATATATATTTTTTTTTTTTTTTTTTTTTTTTTTCCCCCAATATTCATCACTTTTAATGTTCACTAGCTTACTGGCACTCGAAGCGTTAATTTCGCTTAATTAATTGAGCGTTAATAAATTCTATACTTTATTTCTCGTAAAATCGTAATAAACTATAATTATAGATTATACTTCTAATCAAGGATGTGTAATAAATTATAATTTATTACACATTCTTAATTAGAAGTAAATAAATAATCCAAGGAGCTCAAGTAAAAAATACTTCCGAATTTTGACAACGACAAACTTTTGGAAAAGACAAACTTACTTTTTTATGAAAATAAGAACGTTTTTAAATTCAATATTAAATGAAATTATGGAGAGTGTCATTCATAAGATTTTTTTTTGAAGTTACGTTGAAGGTATAGGTACAGGTGATATTTTTTGATTTTGTGTAAAAGCACATTTATTGATTAATTTGGTCATTTGACACCTATGTACTTTTTAATCTGTATTACGTTGAGATGTACCATTTCTGAAAATTACTCAAAACACAAATATCTCTTGAAAAACTCCTATTTTCTAGGATAAATACTTTTTATATATATTTTAAGTTTTGATAACATAAATACGAGAAAGTTTTCCAAGAGATATTTGTGTTTTGGGTAATTTTCAGAAATGGTACATCTCAACGTAATACAGATTAAAAAGTATATAGGTGTCAAATGACCAAATTAATCAATAATTTTTAAAAACCTTTCTCATTCCTTAATGTAATTGGCCTTCAAAACGCATGAAGTGATTCATAAAATAAATAACATTTGAATTAAAATAAAATAAATCCGAAGTGATTGTGGCTCGCTAAACCGAATGGTATCATTTCATGTGGAGAATAAAAACATTGATGGGAGGATTGTTCTTAGCTCGATAATACGATTTTGGATTTTTAGTGAGTTAGTGAGTGGTTTATTTATTTAAAAATTTTTGGAGACATTCTTATAAAAACTAAAATGAAATGTTATACAAATAAAAGAATAAAACTCCGTCATCCATATAAAAAAAAAGTTTTTATAAAGGTTTAAATGCTGTATTTATCATAGGTATTACCTATAGGAAACTTGCTACCCAAGACTCTTGATGCATTATTCAAAAGTTACTCTCCGGTAATTGAGACTGACCCCTTAATTCTTTGAAGGTGGGAGAGTGGGATACCTTGTCTTCTATCATAAAGATGCTAATTCGAAGCCACCAGTGATTTAATTGAAATTATCCGCCGTGACTTATTTATTCGGCAGTTGCTTTCACTTTTATTATGACATAATAATAATTTTAATTCATAATGATAAAACAACATCAAATATGTAAATGTAAGAAGGTATGGACTTAGGCTTGACTTGATCATCTAAGTATAAGGTTACTTTTTAATGTTGAGCTTTTAATGTTTCTCTGACATCGTGAATTATAATTTTAAGTCAATAAAATTATATACCTTTTATGCCAAATCTTCTTAATTCGACTTTTTCTCTTCTTACTTTGCGTTATATCGTTCCTGAAATGATCTCTATCCGTGGCAAAAATATTTGTTGTTTCAAATTAAAAAAAGAAAGAAAAACGGATTAAAAAATCATGAAATACTCTTTTCTTTGTTTATTATTATTATAATTATTTTTACATTTACATATTTATATTAAAGCATCCTTCAACCTGTGATAAGACCTCTAATACCTGATCAAACAACCCATTTATGCATATTATAGTTGTGCAGAAAATTTATATCGATTAAATTCACAGCTCACATCTTTCGGTTTCTTTGCTCTCCTATAAAATTTGGTCTCATCTACTACTACTATACCTTGTTTAACAAGGGAATAACTGACATTTTTGATGAAATGAGATGTTTCTAGATTATTTAAGCTTTAACTGCATTTCAATTTTTTTCAATTATATTTTTATTCATTGAGCCTGTGGTATCAGGGTTTTAACTATTATACAACATGTTTCATATTTCTACAAATTTTTTTATGTTGCATAGAAATAAGGGAAAATATAGTAAATTTTCATTTCATTCTTGCGAAAAAATAGTATTAGCACTTAAAATCTTCTTACAATTAAATTTATAGCAGTCAGAATCAAAATGTAGCTAATAGTTATTCAATGTTTATTTTATTTCCATTAAACCTATTTAATTTATTTACTATACCATCATACATGTAAAAATTGGAAGATATACTTGTTTGTTTCTGTAACTATCCAAGAGGTAAACATTTCCAAATTAACTCTTTGGATTTCAATACCACGATAAATACTTTCAATCACTTATCAACGCTCATAACAATGTGATAAACATTAATATAGCCGTCTCTGTAAGTAACAAAATTTTTTTTTTTTTTTTTTAACAAAGTATTTAAATCTAAAGGACAAAATTTAATTCAATAAGAAAATAGATATGATGTTGTTTACACTCGGAGAATAGATTTTGTCAATGTTAAAAAACATAGGTTTATGACAGGTAAGAAAAATTGTAGGGTTAAGTTTTTTCAGTATAATATTTAATTTTCAGATTTAACTTGCATAAAACTTCATGGAGGTTAAGGTAATTATTATACAAAGTATTACTCTTTGTTCATTTATCAGCGGTCATATCAGGAGGTGATTTTACCGAGACCATGCTCAACCGCTAATTTTTTGGATCATTTATATTATTAGGATTATACAATATTTTACTTTTTTTTATTCTTAAGCACAAAATAAACAAACAAAATAAAAACCCTAGGATGGTGATGCACTTTTGAAATTTGAACCAAAAAAAAAAAAAAAAAAGAAGAATTATTTTATCAAGTTAATATATCAATGCTTTATTTGTCACATATTAAATCGGGGCCAAAAGTCCAAAAAATAAATTGTACTTCAGAACATCACAATAAGTATTTCCTGATAGCTTAGGATTGTTTGCATCGAGATATATTTATCTCGTTCATTATTATCCGCTTCCTACCCGAGGGAAAGGAGCGCTTCCTACCGCTCTCTTCTTTCAGAAACATCATATGTATCTCATAAATCGAATTAGTAAAGACTTGCTAATTGCACATGGATTGTTTATGTTGTCAAGTTTTTTTATTACTGAGAAGAATTATTTTATCAAGTTACATATATCAATGCTTTATTTGTCACATATCGCTCTCTTCTTTCAGAAACATCATATGTATCTCATAAATCGAATTAGTAAAGACTTGCTAATTGCACATGGATTGTTTATGTTGTCAAGTTCTTTTATTACTGAGAAGAATTATTTTATCAAGTAACATATATCAATGCTTTATTTGGCACATTTCGCTCTCTTCTTTCAGAAACATCATATGTATCTCATAAATCGAATTATTAAAGACTTGCTAATTGCACATGGATTGTTTATGTTGTCAAGTTTTATTATTACTGAGAAGCATTATTTTATCAAGTTACATATATCAATGCTTTATTTGTCACATATCGCTCTCTCCTTTCAGAAACATCATATCTCATAAATCGATTATTTTTATTTGTTTGTTTGTTTTAACGTCACTTTATGCCACAAAGGCTAATCGGACGATGCGACAGTGGGAGTCCTAAATTTTGCCTATCCAGGTATAATTAGGATAGGGATCTTTAACGAGTACCTGACATCGTACAGGCTCGGGACCTCCATTTTACGTCATATCCGAGGGACGGCATAGACAAGGATTTTTTACTCCCATTAAAAATCCTAGGGCCATTCGGGACGCGAACCCGCGGCCTTTGGCATTGTAGCGCCGGTTAATTTTAGTTATGAATGTCTTCTAAATGCGCCGAAAGAGTTGTACATTCAATTTATGATCGTCTATTCATATGAAATTTTACCTTTAACGTCATAAATCAAAACTGAATGTATTCTATTATTAAACTTTACATTTATTTTTCTCCAAAAAAATTAAAAAGTCATTTATCATCTTAAAAAATCCGTTTTACAGAAGCTTATTATATGTACTGAATACATTTTGTTCTACTTCTAAACTTTTTTATTTACAATCCCGAAAAATCACATTTTTTGAGATATGACGTTTTTTAAAGGAGTAGCTAGATATGCTCCGACTTCTTTAAGGTTCCCTACGTTTTTTAGTAAATTATCTCTGAAAATAACGACATTAACTATGAGTAATTGTGATTTCGCTTATGTTGGTTTTAAATTTTTTGACATTTCTTATGTAATGTGCAGTTATGTTCTATAGTAATTTATGTAGGTGAAGGATAAGGTTAAACATTATATTTACCATTTTTCAAGTTTTTACGTGATTGGGTTATTGCTTATTATCCGAACCGAACTATCAGTTATGCTCAATCGTCAGTATCTTCCTCTTGTTCATGCTTATTTCCGTATTTACAATTCCGTACTGAGAAATCTTCTTGGAGAGTTTTCAGGTTGTTTTAAAGATATCACTTTTTTTTTTTCTTCTTTTTTTACCATAAAAGTAAGAAATCATCAGAATTTCCCATTCCTTCACGTGATTTGTATGGACTTACATTTATGAATGCTTATTTACTTTTCTGTGATTACAGGGCACATTTGCGCGAACGATAAATACTTGTCTACCATTTTTCGTCCAGGAACTTCTAAAACATTTTTTTATCAAGGTCAGTGATTGACTGATCGTGTCTGTAATTTTTGGTAAACCTTTTTTCACTAGCTACAGCATTTCAGTTTTTTTTATGATTAAAGAACTTAAAAACATATACCTGAATTTAATTTTCACCCAGTTTTGTCTGCTGGACGAGCAAAAAGTCTACAACTCAGCAGACAATAGCGTACAAGTAGTAGGCAGAGGAACAACATATTTTCTGTTAGGAAAGAACATCAGTTCTGTTAGGAAAAACATTTGGCTACAGTGCGTCACAGGAGTGATCTTGCCAAATCAAAATTTGAAATTTACGCGGAAATAAGTAAATTTACATAAAAAAGTAAATTTATGTAAATATGTAATATAAGTTGATATTAATAAATTTATGCGATTAGAAAAAAATAATAAAATTCGGTTAAAAAACAAAAAATGCACTCGATGCACGCAAAAAAACAATCGATGCACGCATTATTTTATTCGATAGCTAATCCTTTATGTATAATATTTATTTATAGTTATATATATATTGTAAACCATACAGTTATTGACACTCTGCACAGTTATTGGCACCCAAACTTTACCTTAAATAAATAAGTAAACAAGTCCTAATTTTATTTCAAGATATACATGAATCTAATGTTTGGGTTGATTTCACAATCAAATCCACAGGGTGTCAATAACTAGTTTTTGGCCTTTTAACAATAAATATTGCCATATGGTAAAACTATTAAACTTTTGAACCAAAAAAACCTCTTGAATCTTTATGAAGATATATAAAGAGGAGCTATAGGAAGTTTCAATTTGATCCCCTCATAAAAAGTATTTTTTTTAATTTCACCACTGAAATGTATTCTTAAGGGTGTCAATAACGGCACGGTTTACCCTAAATGTCCTTTATATCGATTAACATGCTCCTTTATACGTGCTCCAATAGTATAATGACACAACTAAAATATTGAATTTTTTTAGTACAAGCGAAAGACAAATAATTCCAATTTTTCAGATCCTAAAATAATAATGAATGCATTTTTGATCCTAGCAACGCATTAAAATTAATTTTCATTTGTAATTTGTAGTAAAATGTGTCATAAACACTATTGGAGATATATGTATTAAACTTAATTGGAGAATCGATATGAATTGATATCGATTATTATATTTCTTGATATAGATGATTATATTTTGTCCTAACGGTGGAAATAATATGATTTTTCGATGTTTCTATGTTAATGTATATGAATGTTGATTTTCTATGTCAAAAATATATGAATAGAAAATTTAAAAAATATTGCCCTTCGTGAATCCTATTATTGATCCTCTGAGATATTTAAAATATATCAGCCCAATTTCTTTTTATTATTACATTCCTTTCATCAAAATTAGATATGGAGAAAATTTTGAAAGTTTTTAAAAATTTATTTTTTATGTTATTCTTGAAACACGAATAATTTAGTGTGAATTTTCAAAATAATTTCATATTATGCAGTTACCTAACGACTTTTTATTATTTATATATAATAAGCTTATATTTTTATAATTATTATTTCTTAATTGATATATTTTATTGATAAGTATATATTATTGATAAGTCCAGAAAAGATCTTAAAATTTCACCCTTCTAATTTGGTTTTGTTGAATTTTACAGTGATGATTGTTGTATAAATCTTTTTAATTTTTTTTATTTAATAGAAAACATAATTTATTCAATATATTATTCCTGAATAATTTTTGCGAAGATCACTTTTTTTTTTTTATATTAAAAAGAACCTGTAATCAGCTGCATAATAAACAATCGACCTCTGTCAAAGCTTTGCATTGATTAATAATTTAATGCGTTTTGTAATTCTTTCTCCTTCATAAATTTAGTGGAATTAATACTAAAAATTGGTAAAGACGGCTCGTAATATTTGAGAAACTTATTTAACAATTTATTTTATTTCTCATAATGAAGTTACTAATTTTTGTAAAATGATACTGTTGGCCGTTTTTAACAATTACCTATTTGCTCAATGTTTATCAACTTATCCTCATGGAAATGTTCTGTGCCATCATATCTTGCAAACTTTATCGTATGCTGTTTTTATTTCATCTCACGAAATTTATTATTTCAGAAACAGGTAATTTATTATTACTATTATGAATTTATTTTTCAGAAATCCTTCTACAATTTTCTTTCTAGGGCTTTTACTTTGACTATAATCTCATCTATGATTTGTAATGAAATGAAATTTTTCTATTATGTCATAATAAAATGGGTTTTTTTTTTTTCAATTGATTGATAATTCATTCATAATAACTATCATTTTTATGATTTTTTTTTTAACTACACATTTATATTATATCTATAATAGAAAACTACAATGAAATTGCATAGCTGCCCTTCTGTGCTGCGTTGTTAATACTCCATCAGTCCAAAGGATATAAGGTAAAAAAAAATGGGGTTCAGTAATACCAATTTAAATTTCAACATTTTTATTTTTTTACCTTACATTGTTTTATTTTACTTATTTATTATTATTTTTTGGAAGGGCAGAGTCGGCGGAGCATATACTTTGATATGGACATTCAATGAGCCCAGAATTATATTTTTCGATGTTTTGTGAATAAGTTCAGAAATCTGAAACTTAAAAAAAAGAAAGTCTTCTTTTTTGTGATGTATCTAATTTAGGATTTAAGATCAGAAATTAATTTAACTATAGCTGGGTTTTTTAATATTTTTTTTTTTACACGGTCGTTTTCTTAATTTTTTTTCACGCAATTTTTCTATTGGAGATGTATGCACTAAGTGTTGTAGGTTCTGGTTAGTAATAATATTGAAGTCCTCAACCCGTTTAAAACCATCTCAAACCCACAAAAATGTGTGTGTGTGTGTGTGTGTGTGTGTATAAATACAAAAATTAAACTACCAATATCCAAGTCTTCCGTTTATGAATATTCACATTTTTGATGATCTCATCACTCAGGAAATACTTTTAATGCAAATTTAAAATATGTCTTTTGATCTCAACATTTAAAACTGGACATCATGAAAAATTAATTATTTGCATAAATACATTTATCAATTCCTACATTCTTGATAAATAAGTGGCCTGATAAATATTTAACCCCCCTCTCCCTAAATATACCAATTATTTAGTTATACTGAAATCAATTAATTCAAAAGTACTGATTGTACCCGAAATATGGACAAACTAAGTAAAAAAATAACGTTGGAATCAACCGTTCTATTTTTTTTTTTTTTTTTATATTCCTATTCATCAGCAGAATCTTAATTTCTTAAGAAAAGAGATAGGTTTCTCGTAATTTTGATGGTCATTGTATAAAGTGAACCAAACAGAGGTGCTAGTAACTGCTGACAAGTGTGTGGGCAGAACATTATTACTCGTAACTCATTAGCTATTTTAATTTTTGACTACAATTAACAATAAATTTGTAGTCAATCCATACATGGGACATTAGGCAAACAATCGAGAAAATTATTTATGATTGGCAATATTTGCATAGAGGCAGGAAGTGATGCGTTAGACAATCGGTATTCTAAGGACGCACTTGTTTATTAACGTCTCAATCATTGGTTTAGATCCGCATGGAGTCATTCTAGATAAACGAACGCTGAATCATGTACGTTATCGTTCGTTATTGTTTCCATTCGATTGTAAAAATATAATAATAATAATAATAATAATGTAAAAATACAATCATTTACAAATTTAAAATAAAAACAAATATTATGGAAGCTTGGCACTTACGGCCGTCAGCTCGGAGTTAGCCGCTGTTTTTACATCATAAATATAATTATACTCTTATATTAATAATGCTTAAAAAAAAAATTATAAATAAACAAATAAAGTAACAAATGAAAATAAAGCATTGAGAATACAAAACGAAACCTCTAAATTAATACAACAACATTTAAGCAAAAGAAAATAAATCAAATATATATATTCATACTCACACACACATACGTATTTTTCATATATATATATATATATATATATATATATATATATATACTACTAATATTTATACTGAACTTAATAAATAATAATTTAATCAATTTTCCTTAGTAAACATAATTTGAGTTTCATTGACATTTGCTTACACAAATATTTAGAATAACATTGTTACTTTACAGCATTAACGTGATAAATATCAGTTATTGATATAGTATTACTTAGTTAAACAATTCAATTCAGGAGTAGTTAAATTCTTTTGTTAAATTATATCTGTATCTCCAAGATAGTTTACAGTATTTTATTATTGCTTCCCAATTTTTTCCCTTTAGGTATTGTAATAATTCCTCATTAGTCAGCTTATTTTTATTAAAACAAATTTTTCTAAATTCTGATAAGATGGACCATATTGCTAAGAAATGATAAGTGTTTTCAACTTCATTTAGGTTGCACAGAGAACACAGTTCGACATTATGTAAAAATATTATAATAATAATTATTATGACACATCTAATACACCAACTTAATCCACTTCCAGAGTTTCTAACTTACCTAACTTTATTTGGAAGAGTTTTAGAGGTGCGTAGAACTTTTAGAACAGAAAAAATGGCATTGAATTGTACAAAAATTAATCAGTATTTGAAAAAATTAACTACTAATAAAATGAGCAACTACCATGCAAAGATTTTTTTTTTCTTTTTTTAAAGAAGAAAATTTTGCTGAAATAAAAGAAAATGTAACGCAGGAACATTCAGTCAAAAGTTGGTGAATCCACTTATAATAAATAAAAGGTTTTCGGTTTTATAAAATAAAATAAAAATTTAACACCCATAAATCATGCATCTTTTTTAAAACATATTTTAAAGGAATAGTCGTTTCAATTTTTTTTAAAACCATTTTGAAATATCTATATCTTTTTTCATTTAAAAATTGTTAAATCGACTTTGCATTGAATTAATAATTGTTTCCCAATTATTAGATAAAAATAATTTTTTTTAATAACCTTAATCTTTTAACATTTTTACATTTTACAAAACAAACTTTTACCCAAAATATATACATCTTAACAATAAACATTTCGATATATCCTTTAATTGGATTGTATGGATTGGGAGTTGATCTTGAAAGAGCATGACGAATATTAGGAGGATTAAAATCATTTGGAGTTATTTTTACTCGATTAAAAAAAAATTGTGAATATTTTAAATAAAAACCAATCTATATTTAAATTTGATTACACCGACTCTTTAATTGAGCCCGTAATTATGAATTTTGTCAAAATCAAAATAAAAATAAAAAATAGTCTATTGGTTACTTCTCCCCACATTCTAAACTAAATTAATTGAATGTAATATTTATATAAAATATTTGTAAAAAAACGAATCCTCAGTAGTTTTAATTTCAATATTGTATGGAAGTTAGTTTAAGCAATTTGGCGTGAAATAAACAATAATTTTTATTTTTTCTACTTTTGAGCACTTATATCATTATGGGATCAATTAAAGCTTCAACTAAAATTTACGGGTATCGCATTATTACGAGAAAGTGGTCATGGCAACCATGCTTTTCACATTGAAGCTAATTATTAAAACATACAAAACAATCCTTGACTAATGGTTTCACAATACATGGATTACCATCAAAAATAATTATCTTCATTTTTGACTAAAAATACAAAAAAACATTGTATACGTATGTATGTGCTTAAAAAAAGAAATAAATTGTATATTACTTTTTACTCAGAAGACTTGGGACATGAATCGGAAATTAGAATTGTGTTGCTTCTTATTCTCATTTAAAATGACATTTATGAAACAAGCTGTGAGGCTCCACATTCAAATATCTTATATAATATCTTAGTCAGTATCAAACTTGACTTTGTAAGCGTCATTTTTGAATTTTTATGTTCTCTAGGGAATAAAATAAAGCAAAAAAAATATATCTCTATCGATCTAGCGGGAGATAAAAAAACGGGAAAAAACCACATATAAATATAAGTATGAAATGATATATGTGGTGCCACTAGATAAGGGTTTCCCAAAAATTTTTTTATTACCCCCTCCTGATGAAATGAAAGCCTCTAACGCCCCCTGCCCTTGCACTATTAATTTTACAGCAAATAAATAAAACAAACAAGTTTTAAAATGCAATTATTGTTTTAACTGTCTAAAGATCATTGTTAATTAAAAAAAGACTTAAAAACTACAATTTAAATTCGATTTAAATTGTGTACTAAAATTTAACCTAGTCAAATTTTTAAAAGAAATTGTAATGGTTTCGTGTTCCTTAACTTGTCTCCTCGCCCCCAATTTGGGAACTCCTGCACTAGATCGATAGAGTTCTTTTTTAAATACTACAGTTTAAAAAAAAAAGTCACAAGGCGTTACGTTTAGGCAGAGAATTTTTCATGCATTATCAAAGATAAATATTTTTTCTATTTAAAATTTCTGTATATTGAATCAATATCATGAATATAAATAAGGATAAAATAAAAATGATTAACTTATTCTTCTTAAAATTAAGTTTAGAGCAGTTTAAACCTTGTCAGATCAAAGTACTGTAGCGTCAGGGCAAGGTATATATTGGGATTCTATTTTAAAACTTTAGTCAGGAAGAATAATTTCATGTCGATACTAACATAAGAGGTGACAATTATACACCTCCTACTTTCCATATGTATTTTTATTCTTTTCAACTAGTTAAAGTTTCGGGATATCTTCATAATTTTATAACCTTCATTTACTTCATTCAATATCCTCAAGTATCATGGCTCCCATATTTTTTTTTTTTTTTTAACAGTAAACTTAAACGTCTAATTAAAACAAACACACACACTAAAAAAAAACACTTGATTAGCAGTTTCATAATAAAAGGATTACGATAGTTATCAGAGTAAATTATCTACACCCTTGATGCTAAAAATGCACTATGCAATTATCTACTGACCTTCCACAGTCATTCACTTTCGACTGGAAACAAGGTCCTACATCTTCGAGTTGACGAATTCCCATACATGATTCCAAAACTTTGTGTTAACCAAATATTAATAAATAAATAAATTTATAACTACAATCGCTTCTTTCAAATAAAGCCCTGAATAAACTATATCGTCTAAGTGAAGCAGCATGGTAAGGACGAGGACACGAATTTCGGATATTTTTTATCTGAGTGGTCTAATTTAATGTAACTGTTTTTTCATCGATTTATTTATTTTTTTAAGAGTAACGATTACGATGCAATATTGGTGGCGATATAAGTGGGAATTATTAAACCAACGTAAACCTAATAAAACAACGATAAAATTTCAATTTTCATATGAGATAGTATTTCACATAAGATTTCTCCGATTAATATGCGACTAGGTAAATCGACAATCAAAATAACATAAATCCCTTATTTGTGAAGGTATAAATTCAAATGATTTTTAGCAATGATAGAAGGTGGACGTTTCACAATGAATACAGTTATATTTGATAACCATTTTTTTTTTTAAAGACAATTTTTGATGTTCCGATATCTACTCCCAGGAAGTACGATACTCGGGAGTTCACCTGGACAAAAGACTGACATGGAAAACCCACATCACATTAATAATAAGAAACACATTAGCTCATGAAAACACGTTTGCCAGAGAAACACATTTGCTCATTGCGAAAAAAAATTGCATATAGCATTTTTAAAACATGTAACATAAATAAATAAAACAAAATAAGACATTTTTTATAGGTTTTAAATATCTTCTACTAATTATGTAATTTTATCACATGACTACTTCCTCTATTTTTTTCCTCTGATTATATAGGTAATATAAGTATTCAAAACATAATACGGGATGAATGATCCCTGCACTGATAACTCTGTTTTGAAAATAGAGATTAGAAAACCGAAAATTAAAATATTCAACTCGCCAGTACCCCGGTATGCGATGAAGTGTTCTAATCTTGTTATGAGATAGCAAGGGGCAATAAACAATTCCTATCCCACGCATTGCCAATACACCTATTAAGGTCCATAATTGGACGTGAGAGAAAACAATTGGTTATTACTTCGGTTTTTTAATGGTTCCTTCAATAGTTCGTCGAAATTGCGTACCACACAATTACAACTTACGTACAATAAGTAACTCCGATAATTGAAGTGATAAAAGATATGATAGAGAAACCGTTCATTAACGGGGTTTCTAATGACTCCCCTAACAGGGTCATGGAGCCATTTTCAATTCAGGAGTCTAGGAGTATAATCGCACGGAGGAGTTGCGAGGTTACAACCCCAATATTTTAACATCGTGCTCCCATTCATGATGACAGTGAGAGGGGATGGGTTCCAACCCCTCCTAGTCCGGGAGCTGAGGGCCAAAAAAGGGTCTGATTTGAAGAAAGTTTTTGATCCCCATATCCCCTGAGATCGGAAAAAAATAATTAAAATGAAAATAAGATATTGTAAAATAGAAAAGATCGTTTCTATCAAGAGAAGTAAATCATTTCAAAAGGATGTTTGAGCCAATTCTTAATTGGCATTTATGTTTCCCATTTTTTCAGTTTTATTTTGCAATAGCTCTGGAGCTAAATTATGTTTATATTATAGTCCAGTAATCCAGCCCCCCCTAGAGAGGCCAAGTTTCATTTGTTTTTGTTACTTCAAGTTGGTAATAATTTATTACTGATTTCAACAAATTTCGTCACACATTTTTACTACAATCACTAACAACCTTATTTACACATTACTAAAAAATTTATTTACGCTTTATTTATTTAGTCACGTTCACTAAATCCTCTTTGACCTCCTTACCAAAAGAGTGGCATTTATACTAATATATACCGTATGTAACTTGATTTTCTCAAAAATGTCATTTAACCCCTTGTCTTTTAGGGACCACATATCTTATATGGTATTGATACTTAATTTATTTTTAACAGCTTTGATTTTTTTAAAAGGAAAACAAAAAGTACAGGTCAGAATATGTTCTTTGAAATAAGCGTTTATTACAGAATGAAATGTGATTTATATAAAACAACAAACAATAGATATAATGAATTAGTCAGTTTATTTCATTGACTAATTAAATTTTACCAATCTTACAATATAGATACAATTTTACAATAAATCTAATTTACCAGGTAATTTTTACAGTCCTCGAATATCTATCAAAATAATTATGTAGCACAGGTAATTAAAATATTTATTGAACTCAAAATATTATATTTCCAATTTTAAATTATTTTAGAATTGGTAGACCTCTTCATACCGATATATGTTTAATTCGTATTGTTAATAAACTTAACTAGGAATAGACAACTCCTGAATACGCCAATTGGTGCAGCGGCCTGCTCCATGTACTTGACTTGAATAACACGATTCCATTAATAGACAGTATTAAATATGTGTGATAGTTTGAGATAAAATAATAATTTGATATTTACTTGCAAAAGATAAACGAACGTCGGCAAAAATATGGTTACAACTCAAAATAACTGCTTTTTTGGAAAATAACGTGCGAAGTTTCAACTCCTTGAACTTTTTAAGTTAGATTTTACTATGTATCTACAGTGAATTGAGAAAACAATCTTTGATCACAAATAGTGTACCATTGAAGCAGTTAGTAGAACTGTAACTCAGAAGTGGCCCTTAATATCTAGTTAATGGATGATTAACAATGGTTATTAATGTTGTTTTTACTCCAAGGTTAGTTTACTTTGTGTTACATTCTTTATGAATAAGGAGCTCTCTCAAAACCAAATTTTCGTCAAATATATTTTTACGAGTTCAAACTTGGTCTAAGTGCGGCTCAAACCGCGCGTAACACCACTGCTGTTTAGGGTGAAGGAAGCATCAGTGAATGGAAGTGCAGCGATGGGTCCAAAAATTTCGTCTTGGAGATTTTGATCTCGAAGATAATGAAATTCGCGGTAGGCCTTCTGTTGTTGATCACGAACAGCTGAGGGACTTGGTAGAAGAAAACTGCTAGGGATATTGCGAGAGAAGTTAGTGTTGTCCACTCAACAGTTGTTCGCCATTCGGAACGAATTGGTAAGGTAAAGAAGCTCGAAACGTGGATACCTCAAGAATTGACCGACAGTCAAAAACATCGGCGTTTTGAAATTTGCAATTCTCTTCTGTTGCGCTACCAAAATGAACCATTTCTTAATTGAATCGTGACATGTGATGAGAAATGAATCCTATATTACAACATGAGACGATCAGACCAGTGGCTGGACAAGGATGAAGCACAAAAACATTTCGCGAACCACAGCCTGTACCCGAAATGCCTTCCGCGAGTTTATTGAGAGTTTTGATAAAGTTTTTTTTGAAACTGGAATAAAAATGCTTCTGATAAGTTGGCAACGATAAGTGTGTTGATAATATGGAAAATATTTTTAATAAATAACCTTACTTTTATAGAAATTTTAACACTATTTTTTTGCAATATAAAAACCTGCATTATTTTTGCACCAACCCAATATTATTGTGACAATATTCTTGCATTGTAAGTTTTTTTATTCTGATTCAAACGGCATGCATAACTCAAAATTGATTTATTACGAATTGTAACTATCTTCTTTCCAACTTGCGATAAAATAATAATATTTGGTATTCACTTAAGAAATCACCATATATCAAATAATAAATAAATCGTATGTAACAAACCATTTAATGAAGGTGTAAAATCGTGTCCCCTACTACCGCAACTAACTTCATTAATATATTTTTTATTAAGTTCTTTATATCTGTAAGTGCATTTATGTCTGTTTCTTATTGCTCCCTTTCTCAAACTTTGCAGGATGAGGTTTAATTTTTCTGAATAATAAAGCTTCTGACTAAGGGTAATCATCTTAAGTCTTTTAAGAAGCAGCCTAGACCTAAGTGAGAGGATAGCTCTTCTGTTCCCACGAGAGAAGGGAAAGAAGAAAAAGACAAATGTTACACGGAAGGATGTCGAGATCCGGAGTTGTCTTGGCACGAGCTCTGCTTTTCCCTTTCCTTTCACGCCTCATGCGCTCTCTTCACCATTCTTCCGTCCATCTTAGATTGATAATATCAAGTTATCTCATCAATGTTATTTTAGAAATCGATAAGCCCTTGTCATTCATATGAGGGTTTATTTTTACTTTAAGTTTTTTCTTTAATTTAATGTTGTATGTCTTAAAAATAAAAAAAAATTACAAAATGTTTTCTCACAAAGTAGAAATAAGTGTTTATGTATTTAAATATGTAGTTATATATTATTCTGTTATCACAACCGAATATTCTCCCACTTATTTCACATGATGCTAAATCAGTAGAGGTATTAGTGACAGAACATTTATTTCGATTAACAACGTAACTAGTGTTTTTTTGCTATCAATCCTATTTACACTCTCTTTTCCAACTAAATATCTCAATTCATCAGCATAAATAATACCTAAGCGTAATTGTTAACGATAAGAGATAGCCAAGATGAAGACAAAGCTGTTAGAAAAAGCTGTATAAGATATCTAGGCAAAATTAAGCAACCGCATCAATCCAAGTTAAATACCGTCTAATTTAAGGTCTTTACGTAAGGTTGCTTATTTGGTTTGACCTGGAAAGATGTAGGTGGGGTATCTAAACCCGTATAGGCCACTGGACAAACAACTTCTACATGAATTATGGCTGCGCCACCTTCACACGGTGTTATTATGCCATGATCCTGGAAAGGTAATAGGGTTCTGTTGTACGCAATTCAGTGTAGGGCGGTTATTTCTATTTAAGTACGGACAAGATATGATATTATAAATTTATTGCGGTATCGAAAAAAACTTTGATTAATATATTGAAATGACCGGAGTCCGTAACGATGTCTGTTACTCGTTTTTCCGCCATGAGATCGAATCAATATTTTCTTAAAACTTTCTACAATACTGTTTTTCAAAACGGCGATACTTATAAAACATTTACATGAGATAAAAGCGCATTGAGTAATCCTAATCAGTAAGCTAATGCATCACTGATGTAGATGGTCGAAATCTTTCACATTAATACTTGCTTAAATTGATCTTTATTTAATCGTGGCAAAAAACTCATAATTTATTTTCGTATCTCCTCTTCAAAAAGCCATGTCTTCCTTGTCCTTAATCGTAGTAATTTTCAGCACTCCGTCAGGCGAATGGAATATATATTTTGTTTAAACGGCTTTTTAAATGTTTGTAAATTCGATTGCATTTTATTGTAAAACGGAACAAAAATTTTTTGTTCGAACACTTGCATGTTCATGAGAAAGATTTTATTGTTCCAATTTTTTAACTACCGAGTGCTTTTTTTTTCTTTTTAAGGAGCTTAATTACTATTTTGGGCAATCCATCCTTATGTTAACCATTATTTTATCTAATTAAACACGCATAAGAGCAGTTATATGATCATGTGCCAAAGAATTTTCGGTGATCTAATTTTCTATTGTTTCCCTGTGATTTAGATTTCTTTTGTTTTATTTATAGAATACCAGTTTTAATATCAGACGCATATTTTTAAGAATGATAGTTTCCTCAGACGGAAAGAGGGTTTCGTCCTGAAAGATTTTATTTATAAAGGTTTGATTCGGACCTTCCAAATCGAGTTGAATATACTATTATGTAATGTATCCGACATTGTTTTCACAATATATGTTTACGTAATAAAATTTCTGTGCTTGCAGCCTAAATGTGTTTAGTCTAAAATATTAGATTTCAGGAAAATGCGAATGAAAACGTTGGGCTTTTGTGAAATATTTTTTTGCTTCGTTTAGCACTTATCACGGTTAATGAAAATTTCATTATTTAGATTTATTCATCAAGGCTTTGTCTACAATGTATAAAAAATCTGCAAAGTTATGAGCAAACAAATATAAAATACCCTGCAAAGTTATGAGCAAACAAACATAAAATACATCTTATTGTTTGGACCTAACACACTTTACAACAAATTTTGGTGCAAACACACATTTAATATAGTGACTGACCTTCCGTAATCATTGATGCAGAAATAAAAGTCGGAAGAATAAAGTGAAAATTTATTGAAAAATGCTTAATGTATTCATGATGATTTTTTCTAATTGTTATTATTATTTATTTTTTTTTTTTTGCAATTGACTACGTCCCCAATAGCTAATTCAGAAAATTATATTACGAGACTCCACGATATCTCTGACCCAGGAAGTTGGATGCATTTCTTGGTTAGAGAAGGGAAAACTATCTTTCTGGTGAAAACGTTTAATCTTCCTCTTACCCAGGGAAATTCTTCTTTTCCAAAGCCATTGATCAAATTTTCAAGTTTTAAGATCTATTTTTCATAGCTTACATATAATTAATGATACGATATTATTGGATCCTAACTCGAACTTTCCTAAACATCCTAAATCTGAATATGAATGAGTAAGATAAATATATCATGAATACCGTTTTTACCGATATTATTATTATGTAAAAAAAATTAAAATATTAAATATAAAATATTAAAATAAATTAAAATACTTTTACGGTTACTAAATTAAAATAAAATAATTTAGTAATCGTAAAAGAGGGATACGTTCATATATGCAGTAATGTACCACAATAATATCAACAATTGTTTTAAAATATTTATTTTATAAAAAACATAGCCAATACATATATTGAACAAACATTAATTCAAACATTCAAATATTTCAAACAAATTTTAATACCCACAAGTTATTAATATACTTCGAAATTAATAACTACCTTATCGGTTCTGAAAATCAGATCTCGCAAAAAATAATAATAATAAACATTTATTTTTTTTTTACTTTTGTAAATAGAATAAATCATTAAGGAATCAAACGACGTGATAATAATTTAGATTTCGTTTGAGATATGTTAGCTTGGGTTGAGAAACATTTATTTATTTCTTTGAACTAAAAAACTTGCCCTAGATTTTTCAATTGAACACAATAATAATTATTCTGCAGAAAGCGTTATTAATATATTTTAATTTTTTGTTACTATTTTATTTTTGGGGCGTATAATTCTAAATCCAGTTTAAATAAACATGTTATTGATGTGATATAATTGTGTTTAATAGACAAATTTAATTTTCTACCGAAGTCAAATAAATATTTAGGATAATAAATTGTACGCTTTATATAATTTATTATAAACTACTAAAATTATAATGGTGTATATCTGACGAAAAAACAACCTACTTATTCTATTAATAATAAAAATTTCCTTATTTTTTATAACAGAAAATAGAAAAATCTTACTGTTATTACAGAGTACAGTTCCATACAATCTTGCAGTGAAAATACTCCGTACCTGAAACAAAAAGGAACTATTGTGTTATACGTAAAACTGCAAAAAATATATATGTTATTATTGTATAAACTTATATGACAATATAAAAATTATACTCATATAAACAATGATAAGTAAATAATATGTAAAAAAATAAAAGTTTTATTTTAAACAAATCGGTACTTCCACTACACATACGTTTTTACTTGGAATTTCCAATGATTTATATATTTTTATTTGATACAGTGAATTAAGAAATACAATCCCTCGTACAAATATACTTGAATAGCAATTTAATTTTTAAATGTGTATCCCTCAGTCAGGAAAAGACTAAAATTGTCCAACTTATCGTTTTTTAATAAAAAGGCATTTGGGTTTATTCCATATATGTTCAACTGTATGTAATTTTGATGATATTACTAAGAAAAATTAATAATATGAACCATAGTAATAAAAGTGACCAATTTTAAAAATTTTACTTTTTAAAATACTGGTCATGATTAAAGAACTTTATAGAATAATAATTCTATTTATTTTGAAATTCATCATACTTGAAATGGACAAAGAAGTCCGAAACGTCGTCTAATAAAAAATAAAGGATCTTTAAAGTTGGATAATTTTTATCCAATCATTACAGTACCATTTGCATTTATATGCAATAGCATTTGAGATTTTCAAATTCATTTAATAAAAAAAAATAATAAAACCGCTTTTAATTTTTTTTATTAAAGTATTCTTATGATATACAATATGGAATGGTTTTACTTAATTTCTAAAGTCTTACAATAGCAAAAAAAAAGGTGAAAAAATATAATGATTTATTTTTACTTCTTTCATGAATCCGTTAAAAAATTTAAAACTATAAAACCTATTCTGTTTTTCGTTTTTAAATTTCTAGATTTTTTTTCTTAAAACCAACAAACATATGTAATTATTCACCTAGTGTTGAACCACTTTTATATTTTGGACAAAAAATGATTTTTACATCTAAATTTTTATTTACCCATACGGCGAGAATACAATCCATACCTAAATATTTAAAAAAAATCTCTGAATAGACTTTGAATACTCTATATTCTTTCTTGTCAGCCATCAAAAGTCATAATAAAGATTTTATAATTGTCTTAAAAGAGTTTTGATTGTTTCGCTACGAAATTTTGATTTATTATTTAAAATTAAGAGAAGTTGGATGAGGGACCTCCTAGACTGACAACTTAAATCTTTTGAATGCCAGGAGGATGCACCACTGAGTGCAGATCTCCCTCATGCCTATCAATGTCATTGGTAACTTATTTTAGCATATTTGCTTATTGTAACTATGCAGGTGCAAATAAAAGTATTCAGTTACAAACATTATTTAAAATTATTTCCATATCTGCATTAGTTGAATTCCATCTGTAAATTAGATTCGATTCCGATTTCGAAATCACCGACTTCATAGAAGGTGATGCCTAATGTGCGATTTTCATTAAATTTTCCTTTTCTTGAATAAAAAAAAAGTATCAATCTAGTAGCAAATTGAATGGACTGAAAGTAGAAAACTGTGAAGAGTCGGTATAGTTTTTATGGTTTAATAATTTTATAATTCCTTAAGACTCATATAATATTACGAATAGCATCTTAAGGTGGGCAGGTTGAAAATGAGTGAGTGACAATAAAAAAAAGGAAAAACATTAAGATTAAAATTTTATACTTAGTGTTTAAAGATCATTTAGATATTTTATGTGCTATAAAGTATATTTTATAGGTGTTGCTAATTTTAGTTTATTCTTTGTTCTAATCTTTTTTTTTTTTTTTCAAATACTTGTCTTCCATGATCCCAATTTATCCTTGATTGTTCGTTAGCGATGTGTTGAAATACCTTAATAAGGGGTTGCGATGTTTACTCAATCGTTTTTGGATCAATCTTAGGCTGCAAATGTTTTGAGTTTACTTATCAACGGTTAATAAAAGAAATTAAAAATGTTCATTATACTGATAAAAAAAAAAAAAAAAAAAAAAATACGTATACTGATGTATACAACGTTTAGTTACGAACTCCGTTCCAAACTCTTACACGTGTAAACAGGCCTTTACAAATAAATAAACAAAATTCAATACAATTAAGTCGATTAAGAGGGACTTCCTAATAAAAACCATAAGAAATTAGGTATACTTATAATTATAGGGTTGGCACAAAAGTTCTGGGGTTCATCAATGATTATTTTTATTTATCTGTAATGTTCCATATCAGTTTTTAATCCTTAACTAATTCTGATCACGAGATTAAGAGAAACTTTAAAAAAAAAGAAAATTGTTTACTCACTGGTATAACTTGCATAATTCGCAAGAAAGATCTATTGGATCTTATGCTATTCGGAAAATATAAGTAAAATTTGTGGATAGGGAGGGTGGTGTGTTTGGATTGAAAGTACTGCGCTGCATAGGTTTCGGTGTTTTGTCAGCCCTAAGTTATCGACAACCCTTGAAGATAAACCACATTCTGGGTGCCGTCTGAGTGGAACATTGTGGATACAGAAAGGCAGTTTGATGAGAATCATTCAATCTTCAATCATCAATTGACCGACTGTCGACTATTTTGGGAATAAAAAAATAAATGCCTTGATATATTAGATAGATTGATGAAAGTAATCTTCCCAATATCATTTATTTAAACATTACACAAGAAAAAATAAAAAATATATACCTCTCTCTCTCTCTCTCTCTCTCTATATATATATATATATATATATATATATATATATATATATATATATATATATATATATATATAAATGCCTTCAAATATAAAAACAAAGCAAAAAAAAAACCTTAATAACCGTAAAAACTTTTGTGTCATCCTACTAACCCATTCTTTAGAAAGAAAACTGAAGGCCTTTGAGTATTTTTTTTATATTCCGAAAACATGACTTCTAACAAAAAAAATTATTTGTCGAAACAAACAAGCGAAAATGTGAACAAAAAAAAACAAAAAACAATGGCGCTGAAGAACAAATAAATGATGAAAAGTTTTCGTGTGGATTTGCAACCACGTTTTGCATCTTTCTCGGAGATATTTTTAAGTCGACTATACCGTTCGCAATTGAGCTATGCACACAAGTAGTCGGTTATATTACCAAACCTCATAGCAACAAAATTTACGATTATTCCTCTTATATGTTTGTTGCAAAATTTCTGCTCCTTTTTTTGTTATTTTAAAGTAAAACTAAAATAACAACAAACAGAGGAAGAAAGGAGGAAAAAAATGTGTGCATGATTTGGAGTAACATGATGTGGTAGTTAAACCGATGATATACAGTAATATAAAACGTTTATGATAACCTAAAGATGTTTGTTCGATGATATTGAGGTCAAAATTTATAGTCGTTAGCTTTATTTTAGGTTATTTTTAAAAATGATATCTGACAGTAATAATTAAAATTGCCTTGTTGACAATACAATTAAAGTGTTGCATTGGGTTTCTTCAATCCTACAATCGATCGAATCACCCTGTTGCGATGACAATGATATCTTCTAATCACGTGTATGGTCATAACAGATTTACAAATGCCACAGACACCTCGTTCGATAACCAAGCTATTTCGGAAGGAATAGATTGTCTTAGTGTAATCTAAGTATTTCAAAATATATGTATTTTGAAACTCAATCTATGCAATTAAAATTAGTTCGCATCTTACTATGTACTTATTATACTTACTTATACTTATCCCTGTTAAATTACTTAGTTTGTAGCTTACCTAAACTATTTCGCACAATTATCAAATTTGATAAATATTTATACATCGGTTTTTGTATCTTAACTGTATATGAATGGTTTTAAAGTATAGTTTCGCTATGATAATGTAATATTTATAATATAAGAATGTTTATTTCATTTAATAACTCATTCATCTTCATATTTTATGAGTTATTAAATAAAAAAGAACTTCACAGAAACGTGGCTAATAGTTATTTTGATTTGTAAATTCATACTAGAATAATACTTCACACTTTATAAAAATGTTATGGTTAAGATAAATTTAGTCCAAGTGATAAATGAAAGAGGTTTTGCTTAAGTTCGGGTTATTATTAATTAAGTTAAAATTTAAAATGTTCAGCAATGTATTGTTTCAATAAGGTAATAGTAGTTTCAATATGTAATAACAAAATTACAAATTAAATTTGTTATTACATACCACAGCATACAAGGTATCATTTGTATTTATGAAATCATTAATTCGGTTTTTATGAGTTAAGTGCAGTTCTACTGAACTAAGGATGTATTTACGAGAACTGCTAAAACTAAACAGAAACGCATAAAATTAATTTATAACGATGTAGCAGTAGAGAAAAAAAAATTCAATGCAAGTCACAAGCTTCAGAGAAAGTGTTTCTAGCTTTAGTGGAGAAAGTGATTTTTTTAACCTTCTTCGGGGATGACAAGAAAATGTTTATATTTAAATATCGTCCGGTTTAGGTTCAGAAACAGGTCATCGTCATCTATAGGAATAACAAGCTTATGTTATAATAGGAGTGGGATGGCCGATCTGATTATACTGAAACGAACCAGTAATTTTTATTATTACTTGTTGTTTGCTTTTTTGCTAAACATTGCCTCAAAGGTTTCATTTGTATTTTTTTCCGAAAAAATCTTAAAAGCAAATCGTTGATAAGTATGACAATGACCCATTTCTCGCCGAGAAACAATTTAGAATACGATTGGGAGCAAATTCTTTAACAATTTTCAGAATACTTAGTTTAATTAATGATTGAAATAGGTGTCCAAGGAAAGTTTCCGACGGCTGTAACGATTAATTTACAGGTATTTTTCTATATTTTACAAAATATTTTCAAAAATTCAAGGAAAGGGTTTTCAACATTATCAGCAAAACAGCCGATAAAAGACAGAACATAGTGAGAAAAAATAAAAAATAACGCAACCTGGTTAAGCAGGAATGAAATTACATTAAGATATTTAAGATTGTACACATTTCATCCGAATGATAGTTGAAGAAGCAAGATTGATCAGAGCGAATAATATGTATTAGTTTATTTATAATTGTGAGTAGTGTAAGATTTGAGATATATTGTTTTGTTGGAATTATGTTCTAGATGTTTCCTTCTTTATTTTTTGAAGAACTTAATTAAATTAAATTATACAAGTAAGTTAAAATGTTGATTTCATCAAAGCAAATTAACGAAATTTTTGGCTACGGAAAGAGATAATGCGAAATAATTTATTAAAGTAATAATGGAAGGATTTCGTATGTACACAAAGTTATAGTATTTTAAAGTATGTTTATGATAAAATGTAAGATGGATATTATAGTTTTTTTTAAAAAGAATTATGTCAACCATCTTACAAAATTATCAGCATTTTAACAACTTTTTGTGATCATGAATTTTTTGTTAATGTTAATTTTAGGAAATAAGCGATTATCTAAACCGAGCATGTATCGTATCATTTCAGTAAATATAGGTTGTAAATTAATCCATTTTACATATCCCAATTCGAAAGATGGAAATGTGATGTGCATTTTTAAATATGAAATTATTCATATATGTAAATCATGACAGGCTTAGAAGTAGTTTCTGTTTGAGTGAGAATTGAAAAAAGAATAGGGGGGTTATGTGAGTAATATATATATATATATATATATATATATATAATTATGAAATATGTTTTTATAATATGAGAAAAGATTGACCTTGGCCAGGATTTGAACCGTATCTCTAGTACGGCGCTCTTGCAACTTGAGCCACCAGGCACTTAGGGGCGTCAATGGAGAGAAAGCATTGACTTGACCGAATATGTACCTGGCGGCTCAAGAGGAAAGAGCTCAGCTGCCTATACATAAAATATAAAGTAAGGGAAAGTATTGCGATCATGTAAAATTTTGACTACCGCTATTCAACGGTTTTGGGATCCCCTAATTCCAAATAACCGCGAAAAGGTGTGTGTGTACATGGACAGATTAGCTCAGAAACGTTTTTTGTCGTACGAGATTGAAATTAGGTATTTACGGTACAATGATTGGAATAGTGATTGTTGTCGTTTTGTGGCAAGCATAAGAGACAAATCTTGGAAGTTAAGTTTCTGTATACTACGATCCATAAATGCCACTTCTACTAGATTCCCCTTCACGATATATTTACAGAAATCGTTTAAAAAATCCAGTATTAATGAAATTAGCCCCCCTAAAAAATCTATATTAATAATGATCGAAAATCACTAGGGACTTTCAAGGTTTGTAATAATTATATATGTACAACATAATACACCTGGTATGATTCTGACTTTTTTTGCTATTCTCAAATCTTATTGTAATAAAATCTGTTTTGCTGACTTGTTTTTTAATTGCATCCATTTTTTACCATATTTATGATTTGAAAATTCATTTAATTATATATCTCTCTTAATTTCTTTTTCGAACCAAGTTGAATATATTCAACTTGAGAACTTGACACTTTCATTTGGTTGAATCTTTTCTTATGCTTGATTTTAGGTAGCCTTATAGGATCATAGTTATAGAAGGAATTTTCGGTGTTGTATTCTAGATAACGAAATGCAGCGGAAGACATAAAATAGATCACTCCTTAAGTATAGAGAAATTTAATGTATGCACATGCCCGCAATGTGATAGCAAAGATTTAATCAAAATTGAGTAAACAGAGGGGCACTTTGTTCCATAAATTTTATCATATTTTCTTTTATTTTTTTTACACACATAAGTAATGTAATATATATGTATGACATATCGTTGGAAACCTGATAACATCAGAAAGGATGATATTTAGAAAGAATTCAACATTTCTTCTGTTTTATTAGGTACCTATGTTCCGACAACAGTTAAAACACGACGACAACTCTTTCTCGTTCGCGGTACGCATTTAATAATAGGCCATTTTTAAAAGGTAAAAGCGTACTGCGTAAGCGAAAGAGTTGTAAACGAGTTTCAATGGTACTGTTTTAAAAGACAAACACCGGCCTTCCCAAGATTCCATCTTCTTGATGCCGAAACCACAACTCGCTCCCTGCACACCTCCGTCCACCGATCTATCCAGACCAAACTTCGACAGATCTGCCTTCACACAATCCTCCCACCTTCGTCTCGGCCAACCGTTCGGACGTTTCCCAATAGGCCACGAACTTTCCCGAGTTTCATTATTTTATTCGCCCTACTGGCAGATCAAAATGCTTATTGGCAAAGATCAAAGTGATATATAGCAATTACATATTGAAATTTAATTATTATAAATAAATTTCTCCCAGTTCACAGAACGATTTTAGATTTATGTACTATGAGTACTCGGACTTTGATTTAGTTTATACTTGCTCAGCTAATATTTGTTTTAGTTTGTGTGTTGTGGTGCAGAGTGAATCCTAATGTTATAGTGTGGTTTGTGGTATGTGTTAAACGGATGGTCCTTTAAGAAAGGTTTTTGGTTACAATCTGGTTGGAATAAGGTTTTGTTTTAGACACGTTCAATTCCTTTTGTTTTTATAACTTTCTCTCAATATCACATATTATTGTATACATGATTGAAGCCTGGGAATGCAAAGGGTAAAGTGACAAAAAAATAAATCGTTATATGTACCAAATCCATTCTTCAGAAATGAGTGTAAATAATGTTTTGTTGATAGAAAAGAGTTCATTGAAGGTATGAAAGATGGCATACCTTCTTTCACTGAACGTAGTTCACCTTAGAAGGTTAAAGTCACATCATTTATGTAAAAATTTCCTAAGGCTTTTAAGCCCTTATGCATTTCCACGCTTCAATTCACAAATATAACACTTAATTGAAAATAAACTAACAATGCTTAGTTCTTAATTAATATAAATGAACTAGGTAATCAACTTTATAACTAGTTAATTTTATTGAGAAATAACATATTGAATTGTATTATAATTTTTTTAGAAGTGGAGTTTTAGCTATTTCACACATTCACAAACAAAGTAAGTGTTAGAATGCGAATACTCAAATTGTATATGCATTAATTAAAAAATAATTTGAATGGGGTCGCCTGTGATGTAGTGCTTATTGTAGCAGCCTGCGATACTAAAGGTTGCGAGTTGCGTACAGGGGTGGCCCTAGGATTTTTAAAGGGAGTAAAAAACCCTTGGCTATGCCGTGCCTCGGACGGAACGTAAAATATAGGTCCCGAGCCTGTACGACGTCAGGCACTCGGTAAAAAACCCTATTCTAATTATTCCAGGATAGGCAAAAGTGTAGCATCGTTCGATAAGCATTAGTGGCATAAAGCGATGTTAAACAACAATTGTTTGTTTGTTGATTATTAACAAATAATTTGAATACATTGTGCGAAGAAAATAACCATTACCTCTCTATGCGCAAGTTCTAAAGTTCTTTTAAATATATCTTGCCCTTGAATTTTGTAACGACTAAAATATATTAACTTGTAACGTTTCCAGCCCATAAAAAATCTTAAATGACAGATGTTTTCAGAGAGTGCTAATATTATAATTTTGGATTTTTTTAGAACTAACACCTGATGATTTAATTAAGTTTATGTCGCAATCGTAATCTTTCTAATATCTTACTTTCACAGTCACAATATTTATTCATAGATAGTAGTAAACTGACAACAGGAAATTAACAGTATTGTTAATATAATGATGGGACATTCCTTGAATAAAATTTACTATTACCAACTACTACATAAATTTACTACTACTACTAGTCGGCTGACGTGTACGTCCCAAGCCGTAAATGCTTGAATGAAATTTTGTATTTTCTTTTTTTACAATAATAAAGCATTATTATTATTATTATTACTATTACTACTACTAGTTCCTTGTAAACATTTTCTACTTCTCAGAAAATTTCATCAATATATGAATAAAATTCAAGAATCATCCTCCTTCTTATTCAAGTGCTCACTTAAAATTGATTTAAGCTGTTGGCCGAAAAACTACATATTTGTATTTTTTACCCACAAAATTATATTTGAAACCACTTAAGTATATTGGACATTATCTACATAATTATTATGTAATTATATAGGTCACTTATTAGTATATAAGTGAATTGCCGCCATTATTGAAGTTGGATTTCAGTTTCAGATCGCTATTGTCAAATGGCGGCAATTCACTTACATACTCCATTAACAACAAAATTTTAAAAATATCAAATATACATTAGAGGGTTCAAATATAATTTTGATGATTTTAATCGGTTAACGAAATATATTTATCGTTTTTTGGTGAGTGATTTATAGGTATAAAAAAAAAATCAAAATCATGGACGTACGATTATGGCAATATTCATTTTAAGATTATTAGTAATATTTATCAAAAATATAGACCTATTGTACCACTTCAATCTTCTCAGCTCTGATTTTATGAATTCACTGAAATTAATACCGATTAATTCAATTTTTTATATCACATACATATAATATTCTTATATTCCTAGCTTCTATCCGACAATTTTGTTTTAGCTTTTATATATTTGGTTAATTTTTACTGCTAGGATTCGTCGTGCTTTAACCTTGACATTAAAAAGTGCAACACTGCTAGCTATTTCCACTCACAGGATTTTTTTTTAATATGAAAGATGACCGATGACTAATAGCTTCGTGTATCATTCAAACACCGAGACATTTGCCGAGGCACCGTCACCGAGGCATTAACAAGAAAAAATATTCCGATAAGAGATGCTTTACGTTAGAATTTTTGCATGATCCTGAACCTGCTTGGGTACATGACCTTCATACTGGATTTATTCAAAATAAAAAAAGACGCTAAAAAAACAACAACTCGCATAATAACCCCGACATTTTGTATTCATTATAATCTTTTATTTTTGTTTTCAATTTTTTTTTCCTCCATGCTTTCTATTTTCCACCGAGCTACTTTCCATAACGCCAATGCTATGCGTGCAATGAAAGTACTTCATTCCCTCAAACAGTGTGGAACCGACTCTTCTATTGATTTTCACATTTGCACATTCCCAGAATGAGAAACAGTTCTGAATTAGAGAATGGAAACCTTAATCCCTTTTTAAATTAGTATAGTTTTCTTTATAACTAGGTTATGTATAATTTCAACTAGGTACACTAGTGGAAAAAAAAAAAACAGTTTCCGGATTTCTTCTATTAGTAGGAGTAAGGGTTTTCTGAGCCATTTCCCGAACATACTTAAATTCAAAAAGTAGTTCGGGGCGTATAAGCAACACTTAGCCTAGGATGTTTTCATTTAAATATAAAACATGAGTAGGCAATTGACGTATTTTTTAATTATTTTTGTTTGTATATTTTGTTTATTCACACTAAAATAATCACAAAGCGGAGAATGTACTCTTACTTAATTTACCTAATTCCGTGACCTGCAGCATAGTAACAAACTTGAGCTACAACTCTGATTTTCCATTTCTTATGGGACATTGAAGAAGCCAATTTTATTTGATCAGTTTAACGCGTTCGGGGTGGCAAAGCAGACTTGTGTTTGAAATAGTATTTTCAAAATTAATGCGAGAGACTTTTTGAGAAAATTAACCTAAAAAGGAGCTTATTAAGGACGGGGTAACGAGATGGAAAACTACATAAAATGTGATTGTAAGTGCTTTTCGGTAAAATAAATCAAGGGATCCAATATTTTTGCAGTAGGTGAGTTTTTCCCTTATCGCTGAATATTTTTTTGTTTTCAATTATCATTCTTTTCTTGCTCTATGAGAAAAATAAATGATATTACAAAATGGGATTGCTGCCAGTAACTTTTTTAATTTAATTTGAAAAAAATGTTAAGATATTTAAATTTTGAATTCCCCTAATAACTCCTGCGCCCTAAACACCATGAACAAGGATAAAACCTAACAACTTAATAGATAATTTGATGCTCATGTTGAGTTCAGGTCAAAGGAAAAGGAACAATTATTTAAACTTCACAGAGCGGACTCATGAATGATGGAAGTCTTTTGAAAAAAATCATGACAGTATTATTCATTCATCATGATCTTTCAGATCATATTGTACTTCATCGGTAAAGAATAATGGTTACCATTGAAGAATAGGTCCTTTTGTAATTCCATACATAGCAAACATGTTCCCTACTTTGATTTTGATGGATAAAAACAGATTGAGCATATACCATCTGCGGAAGACATTCCACGGACGGTTGCTCATGATCTTGACAGGGTGCGAACGGAATCGAAAATTGGCACCCATGGAAGACTCCCATGACTAAATGTTGATGCTCGTCAGCCGCCACGTCTGCGGAAGGCCTTTGGAAAGTGGTTATATCACTGCCGCAACGAAAGAGCGTTGGCTTTGCATAACCTAGCGATATAATTCGGTTCCGCTGACCGATCTGGACTAACCAAGGCCGCCACTTGCATTCCATTAAAGTAGTCTCGTAAAGAGGGCTTTTCGACCCTCGGTTTCCCTGCCAAGAATACTCTCATAAGCCTTCGAATTTATATATACCAGGTGGCTAGGGGGTGTTAAACGGATTTACAAGTTAATCGTGAGACAGAGATTTATTTATGGAGGTATAATAATAATAAAACCCAAAAGAAAGGGGTTCAGTAAAACAACCTGTTTTCCATCCAGACAACCTGTTTGAATTTGCAAAAGGTACGAAGCGAATGTTTTCTTTTCGCAAACCAAAACTAAACTAAGCTAATTCAGTTTTATAATTAATTGAACCGAGGTTAAAATTAAAAAAAAAAAACCTAAATCATATTCTATATGCAGAAAATTAGCTTACACTTCTTAAGGATTGAATCCATTTAAGTTTGGTATGGGCAACCTTTGACATGGTATGCTCCAAACTCAAGTGTGCAAATAAGTTTGTGGGCTGCTTTCAAAAGTAATACATTTTATGCGCAAACGTTTTTTGAACATACGTAAATTATTGTTATTCAAATGAAGCTGTACCGATGCACACCGAAGTTATGATGCCTTTAGTAATCTTAATCTCCCTCATTTGGAGTGAGTATGAGTTAGTAAGTTACATATTTTTTTAGACCGGATCAAATCTTACAGTGGGCCGGTTGTTGTCCACATATGGTTTAATTCAACAGATAATACGCCATCAACTGACCTATGGAATTTGTTGAGTAGACATCCATGATTCCATTTTACCTTGGATTTTCGCTCATAAATCACAACGATATCTCCTATGGTTATATGGTTGTGTTATGGATATTATGTATTATATAGATTATTACACAAAGTTTCGGATCAAATCTTATTTCTAATATGATTCAATCTTGATGTACAAAGATCGGACATTTTATTCCGGATTGATCTATATCGTGAATTTTGTGTAAGGCTTTTTTACACGGGCCAAGTTTTTGCATAGAAGTTTTGATCCAAATGTTGCTTAGCTTTTTGACCGCGATTACATTGAACCAAATAGTCCCGTTGACAGAGTAAGGTTTTTTGAAAATCTTGGGATGACCGGTGATGATTATTCTTAACAACCGGTTACTAAATGAAATACGCCTTTTTCATCCCAAGATTGATAAAAAAAAACATAACCGTGTAAAAAGGTCAATGTGATCCATTCTAATCTCCCCTCGCCCCTCCCCCCTCCGGCGCCTAAATTGCTACGCAACGTTTTTACCCAACTTTATTCTAAAAATTTAACTGTTTAAGCAGGTTTCTAATTAATTCCCATAAATTACCACAAACTAAACACTATATATAAAGAAAACCATAACTATTTGGCAAAATATTAAAAATTGGGTCCATTTATCGTTGAGTTTCTGACTACTAACTATATGATAAAATAATATATATAAATCTGTGATTTGTATGAATTTGGTAGAAAATATGGAGGAGAGTATAGAAGAACTTCCTAGAATTGAGCTTACAAAAAACTAGCTCACCCGGAGAAATTTACGCCATTAATTGCATTAAATGTACAGGTTAATAAAGATAAGATAGTGAAAGCAGTGTATGATAGTGGCTCCAATGTTACGTTAGTAAATCATCAAATTATAACAGATTTAAAGACAAAATTGATGGAGAATAATAGCATTTTTAAAACAATTAATGGTGTGAATTTCATTAATAGCCGGGCGCGTCTACATTTAAAGATAAATAAGATTGAAGATGTTTTAGATGTTTATGTTGTGAAGAATAGTAATTTTTCTTATGAGCTGTGGCTTGGATTAGATGCGATCAAGAAATTTAAACTGATTCAAGATGAAAATTTAAGAATATTTCAGAAGATAGATAAGAATCAAGACAAGATTATTCATGATGATAAAGAAAAAAAAGATAAAACAGATGTTAATTTTAATAGATTAATTGAGAGTGAAGAATTTAGAGGTAAATTAAATCATTTGGATTGTAATAAACAGAAGATGGTGACTGATTTATTAATTCGATATGACTCAGCATTCGCTAAGAACAAGTACGATGTCGGTAAGGTTAAAAGTGAAGCTCAAATAAAACTAACAGAGTATAGGTATGTTTCAAAAAAGCCATATAGGTGTTCCATTCCAGACCAGAAAGAAATTGAAGCACAGATCTCTAAATTGCTGGAAGCAGGACTGATACAGGAGTCTACCTCACCATTTGCATCTCCAGTCACTATGGCGTTTAAAAAGGAAGATGGTCGCAGAACACAGCTGTGCATAGATTTCAGGGAATTAAATAAATTAGTGGTTCCTGAAACACATCCTTTTCCTAGAATAGAAGACATCATGGTTAAAACTGGAAATTGCAATTGGTTCTCAGCATTTGATATTAACTCTGCATTTTGGTCGATTCCAATTAGAGTCAAAGATAGAAAGAAGACAGCATTCGTTACTCAGAATGGCCATTGGGAATGGACTCGTTTACCTTTCGGGTTGAAGGTGTCGTCTTCAATATTTCAGCGAGTGCTAGCGAACATTCTTAGAAGAACTGGTTTGAATCAATTTTGTATCAATTACATAGATGATATACTGGTTTTTTCTAAAACTTTTGAGGAACATTTGGCGCATATAGAATTTTTATTAAATACAATTAAGGGCGAGGGATTTAAATTAAACTTAATGAAATGTACTTTAGCGAAAAATTCAGTCAAATATTTAGGCCATGTCATTGAGAAAAACAAAATTAGACCATATAAAGATAATTTAGTTGCTATTATGAACTTTGACAGACCACAGAACAAAAAAAATGTAAGGCAATTTTTGGGCAAGATAAATTTTTATTACAAATATTTTGAGAATGCTGTACAGAAGCTTCAACCACTGTATAACTTATTGAAAAATGATGTTAAATTCGAATGGAGTGACTTATGCGAAGAAACGTTTAGCGAAATAAAAGAATATTTGTGTTCCAGTCCGATTTTAGCTATTTTCGATCACAATAAGGATGTCTATATCTTCACAGATGCTTCTAGCATTGGTTTGGGAGCTGTATTAAAACAACCTCAAGAAGACGGTATGCTTCATCCAGTTGCTTACTTTTCAAAAAAACTGAGCCCCACTCAAAAGAAGCAAAGAGCTATTTATTTAGAATGCCTTGCGATTAAGGAGGCAATAGTTTATTGGCAGCACTGGTTGATTGGCAAAGCATTTACGGTTGTTTCGGACCATAAACCTCTTGAAACTTTAAGATTGAAGGCTAGAACTGACGAACCTCTTGGTGATCTTATGTTTTACTTATCCCAATATAATTTCAAGATTATTTACTCTCCAGGTAAAGAAAATGTAGAAGCAGATTCTTTGTCCAGAAACCCAGTTTTAGAAAATTTCGAAAATGGAGAAGACGTATTACAGGTTGTGAACATGGTTACAATGGAAGAAATATTGGATGATCAGAAAAGAAATCAAAATGAAATTCAGAACTCCATAATGGTAATCCAGAAAGGAGGTATTAGCTTTAAAACATTAGAAATAGTCAAAGAATTTTTTTATCCCAAAATTTTGGTCTTCAGTTGATACAGAAGGTTCATGACTTTTATGGTCATATAGGTGAAGGGCATTTAATTCAAAAGATTAGACCTCATTATTATATAAAAAACCTGGATAGGCTGATCCATCAATTTTGTAGAAGTTGCTCTGTATGCAACGAAAATAAAACAAGAAGGCGTAGACTGTTGGGATCACTCTCAACACATGGGCCTGCTACAGAGCCATATCAAATAATGTCAATTGACACAGTTGGGGGTTTTGGTGGCAATAGGTCGTCCAAACGATTTATGCATATTCTAGTTGATCATTTTTCGAGATATGCTTTTGTTTCAACTACAAAAGGTCAATCTGCAAAAGACCTTATCAAATTAATTGACTCGGTGGCACACAAAAACACTATAAAAACCATTCTAGCCGACCAATACACAGGGATAAACTCCAGACAACTAAAGAGTTATTTAAAAAAAAATAGTATACACTTGATCTTTACTTGCGTCGATTGCCCTGAATCGAACGGTTTAAATGAGAGACTAAATCAGACTTTAGTAAATAGAATTCGCTGTAAAATAAATAGTGGTACTAATAAGAGAGCATGGTCGGTAATAGCAGCGGAGTTTGTCCAAGAATATAATAGCACAGTCCATAGTGTGACCAAGTTCTCACCTGCTTATTTACTATTTGGTGAACGATCGGAGATTGTACCTGCAGGTCTTCAGAAAGAATGTGTTCTTGAGGAAGACAGAAAAGAAGCATTTTGAATACCATACAAATTTTTGAGAAGAACAAGGATAGGATAGATCATTACAGAAGAAATTATGAATTTGCAGAAGGCGAGCTGGTCTACGTTGAAAATGGGAATAAATTGAACAGAAATAAACTAGATAAGGTCAGAAGCGGTCCATTCAGAATTATCAGGAGGGTTTCGAATTCGATATATGAAGTAAATTGTGGTAGAAGACGTAAAGAAGCAAACTTCTTTCACATTAGAAAGTTAATACCGTTTAGTAATTAGCTCCCTGTTTATTCGATTCATTTTAAATCCGTCATAAATTCTAAATTTTAATGTTTTTCAAGCATAGGCCAAATTCTCTCTAGCCTTGTTCGTGACTTGAGGAGGGGTGGTATAAATCTGTGATTTATATCATGTGTTTCAATTCATATAAACTTCAATATTCAGGTTGGTTAATTCTATTGTAATTTGAGCATCAATTATATAAGGACTTTAAAATCGTTTTCATTGCTTACAGGTGAGCTAATCGGTTAAGTTATTAAATAGTTATTTCATTGCAATACAATATTTTAATAAATTCATTGCTTACAGTGGAACACGATTTATTCCTACTACTTCTTAAGAAGAATAAACAGAATTACATATATTTATATAGATAATTAGCCTAAAGTTGAATAACTTAAGGAACATAGTTACATATAAACACGGCCGGGCTTTTTTTTTTTATAAAATAAAGTTAAGCTTCTTTTCGTTAAAAAAAAAGAAAAAAGAATTGAAAACGTTTTTAAATTCGATTGAAATATGCCAACTCTAAAAGGATTCAATCTGCAAGAAAACACTGGATATTATTAAGACTAAAAGATAATAACTGTCTCGCCTAGTTATAATAAACGCATTCCTTGTTTTAGTATGTGCGGTATTTTAGATCACGTGTTTTAACATGAATGCCCCAAGGCTCTGCCCTAGGGTCATTACCGTTCAATAGATACATGCCATTATGTACAACTTTATTGAAATATTTAATAATGCTATGAGATAGTGAACTGTAAATCTTTCTGCTCTCAACCGTAAAACAGTCTCTTAAAACTAAATTTCCGATAAAAAATTAATCTATTATCTATTATCTATTACTGAATGAATTAGTAACATCAAATAAAAAAAAAAAATTCAAGGTTAATATATTTATATATATTTTACAAACAGTAAGGGTAAATATAGATCTGGAACATATAATTGAACATACATTATATGTTCGACTTGAACGTGTAGCATTATATGTTTAATATTGTTTGACAAACGCTTTAATTTACTATACTGTGCTGTAAAAACATGGATATTAATGTATCCAGTATTTTTGTAAAATAAGATAATTTAACAATAATAATAAAAAAATAATTTATTTATTGATAAAAAACCATTTTACAAAATTACTTTTTGTCTACTATTCAATAATGAATACTTTTTAGATATTCGAATAACTAATTATAAGATAACTTTTCAATTATATTTTTTACCAGTAAAATTTTCCTATGAATCACATTATTGAAATCTGAAGTTTCATTGTTAGAAAACTGAGATTTGTTTCCATATTGTTTAATACTCTACTGAGAGATTATCATTGGTTTACGAAGAAACAAGTAATATAAATATAATTAATAATAATAATAAAAGGCATACCCGTAAGGACTGTTGGAAGGATAATAGTTTGATTCGAATTTTTAAGTTTCGGGAAGGAATCCGTGATATTAGTAATTTTGCTACCGAAAAGTAACTTGCAGTTACCGCCTTTAATCTAGCCTTGATTTCCTCTTTGATTACGTTTTTTTTTAGCTATCATAGCCCCAAAATATCTAAATATCTTTACATGTTGGAATGAATTCTCGGCTACATCAATATTACCGTAACCGTCCCTATTTCTGCTACTAACCATATATTCCGTTTTGCCCGTATTTATTTCTAGACCAAGTTCTAGTTGACGGATGTCGTCAACGTTGTCGTAATTCGTTTTATAGTTTGCGCATCTTCACCAAGCAGCACTATATCATCGGCATAACCTAGTACCGTTATATTTTCACCTAAAGACATACCTTTTGTGGAACGTATCATTTCTATGATGACATATTCCTGCGCTAAATAAAACAGTTATAAGGGTATCTCCTTGTCTTAAATCCGAACGAACCTCATTTTCTCACATAAATAATTACCGATTCTAACATAATAACATACATAGCATTCAGTAATAAATTATGAATAACGAATAAATTATAGTCAATTATGAATTTTAAGAATACTAGAAAAAAAAAAAATGTTTATGACTTAACCCCTTTTGCCCAAACATAAACGATATATAATACTATATAAATATAATTTTGTATATGTATTTATGATATGATACATGTATTTAATATAGTAACGTTAAATAAAAAAACAAAAAAAAAAACATATGATTTCAAATCCAAAACCGTTTGTTGGAAAAAAATAAGCGGTTGAAACGAACTGTTTGGGCCTAGTCCACGCTGGCGTAGAACTGCCCACATTGTTCTGGAACATTCCAGGCCTGACTATTTACGATTATATATAAGGAGCAGTGACTGAACGAGTGAGTCGAAGTCTGTGTCTTGACGTGAAGTGCAGTTCAAGTCATATGATTGTGTGTTATAACGTTATCAATTTTGTAACCTGCTCAAATATTTTAAGTTGTAACAATTCGTTGGCATTAATAACTTTATATTATTGTTAAATAAATATTTGTTACCCACATAAGAGTTACAATATAAATTTATAATAATACATATAATTAATATAATTTTATATTGATACATATAATCAATATAATTTTAAATTAACTTGATCAAAATAACAATACATTTGCCTCTTGCTAATTTTATAATTTCCATTAGCAATTAAACCTAAAAGGCATGAAGTAATTTTGAATGATAAGGACATTAACAAGTTGACAATGAAGCCAGCTGTAATTTCACCCTCTATTGACCATGACAATATCGTCTACAATCTGGGAAATTCCGACATTTTCTGCCTTGTTCTTTTTAATAATTCTGGTCGTTTTTTGTTTGTTTTTTACTCCATCTATGTAAAGTAAATAGAAATATCCTATACAATGAATAATCTATTTCTTTCTTAAAAAATTTAATATTTCAAGTACAGAAAGAGAAGATTAGTAGAAAAAAATAGTAGTTCTTGTAATTCTTCTGTTAGATTAACCAAATAAGAAATAGGTAATTGAGGGATGAGAAAAGATTTCATTTGTTTGAAAATAAGCCACAGAGTAGAATGTTTGGATCGAATGGGGGCGAATATAACATATGATTTAGACGTTTACACTATGTCGAATTGCGTGAACTTTACCCAGTTATTGTATTATAACTAAGTTATAGCCACTTAAATAAGTAGTAAGGTTAATATGGGCTTACGAAATTGCGATAAATGCGATAAAACGATAATTCACAAACGGTAACTAAAAGATTAATAAGCACTTAACCGAATAGGATACGTCCGAGGGGTAGACCTATTCTGTGAGGGCTGATCTTGTGGAGTTGGGTGCAGAAAATAGATGAAGAAATACTCCGCTCTTCCATGGCCTTAACTAGTTTTTGCACAAATATTTTTTGTTTTTTGCGATTTTCTCGAAAAAGAGGCATATGCTAGAGGACTTTCTTTCTTTTAGTTTTTCGATCCTCTATCGATCGCTGAAGTTTGGCCGTTTGGTTTGGGGACACCGTGTATATCTGTGCTTGCAGCCAAATTTGTTTCTAGTCCAAAATATCAGATTTGAGAAAAATGCTTTTGTAAATATTAGGCGTATGATGAAATCAGTTTTTTCTTTAGCACATCAAAGGTTGGCAACACTTTAATGCTTTAATATTTTCACCAAGGTACCGTCTAAAACATGTTTAAGGTCTACAAAGTTATTTTCAAACAAATTAAAAAAATATTTTTAGTTTGGACTTGGCACCGTAAACACAGATACGTATTACTTAAACAGCATTGGAATAGATTGTGCGAAGAATTAACGCATGATAAAGTCTATGTGCAAGTTCTAGGTTTTTTTTTTTTAAATATCTTGCATGCACTTGCATTTTTTAATGACTAAATATATGTGTGACATTATCTTGTCGCGTTTCTGTCCCATAATGACATCTTGCATCCTATTTTTCAGTGCTCCAAGTGCTAATTTATCTTTGGATTTTAAACCCCCTTTTTTTTTTTTTTTAATCACACCTTTGAATTGAATTATAAGAATGAGAAAACATATATGTAGCTTTTCGGCAGAAATTGTAACACAAGTAGAAATTTTTAAAATTAAAATTGATCATAAGAAAGAATTAAATTTTCATTGTTACAATACTTATTTATAGTAACAAAAAATTCGAATTATTTGAGCAATAATTACCTAATAGTTATTAAATTTTATTGAACTATGTTATCAAAATAAAACAATAGGGGTATTGTAAAGAAGATGACTTAAGTTCTTTTTATTTATTATTTTTTTTTTTAGAAGCATGCTAGCAGGTTGGGTAACTTACTAGAAATTTTTATATGCTCCTTTAGCAGAATATCATAGAAAACATACATTATACTGTATAGTTTTGAAAAAAGTGCCACCTACCTTTAATTTTGTTCCTAATCCGTCTTAGCATCACTTGGCAGTATTCCGATTTTCATTGTGGCTGGAGCACTAAAATTAATAAGAAATAACTTAATGTACATAAACTTAAGAAAATCTAATTGTTGAAATAATTACTAAATGACAGAAAAAAAATTAATAAAAATAATAAATAGATTATTGATTTATCCATCAATTCAATAATATGAAAATTTGCTATGATTTATAAGTATTAAATTAATTTCTATTTTGCAAAGTCGTTGCGGAGACTTAAATGAAAAGTTTGAATGAACATCAATAGATCTGGTGTTTTACTTAAAAATTAATAAATATGATTAAATAAAAAAATAGATCGATGTAACTGAAAATTAAATAAATAATTAGCCAACATATCGTCGTCACCATGCTAAAGTAACGAATGTGCAACTAAAAACCTATGCATATTCGTTACTTTAGGATGGTGACGACGATATAGACAATCTATGGAATCCTGATCTATCAAGGCTTGTGAATTATCAATTAAATAATAAAATCAAAAGTTTGAGCTTGGATATCGGTCAATGAAGTGTAAATCGCCGAATTTTTCAAGAATTGAATCCTAACACTAAAAAAAAAAAATAACCGACAATTAAATGGTGAAGAAACATAACTACTTAACAAAGCGAGAAATGAACCTTACAGATCCAATTTCGTCGCCTAAATTGTTTTCAACGCAAAATGGTGATAAACATGTATGAAAGATAATATATTTGAAATCGTTAACCTTAAAAATTACTTTTTGGATTAGATTTTCTTCTTACCCTAGCAAAATTAATACAAACATACGAAGAATAGTTTGTTTGAAGAAATATACTTAATGCGCTTATTAGATTGACTTCGCCTCACTCACTTTTCGAACCCATTGAAAATTCATGAGTTTGTATGTTTCCGATTTTCGACATTTTTTGCTTGTGAGTCTACATATCTGGGATGCGCCACGTAAACTACAAAAAATCGTTATTTCAAGAACGATTTCTTTACTTCCATGATTCTTTACATTGAGCGTGATCGATCATTTTTTTCTTTTATTTTTATATTTATTTGTATTGCACTTTCATTCCTAAAACAACAAAAGAGAAATAATAATTAAGAATACGAGAAATGTTAATAGTACTTAAATTTTTATCAATTGTTTGAGAAACCCATGGTCCTGCAAAATAAAAGGTTCCTGCTTTTCCACTAAAAGATACCCTAAACTTAATTTTTTCCTCCTCAATGTATCGCTTATTAGGGTCAGAATCACAAATAAAATTGTCCTAAATTATTTGTCTTGGTATGCCAAGAGGCCAAAAAATAAATCAAAAAGGAAATCCACTTTTTTGTATAAGTAGATTTTTGAAAAGACTGATTCGATTATAGTTAGACAGACCTCTTGCTTATTTATTTCAATATTATTCACTATCCAGGTTATGAACACTCCAAGGAGTTAATTTCGAATTTTTTACTATAAAATTTTAAGATTAATAATTTTCTTGTGAAGGTCCATTGCTGATTATTATAGATTAGTATTGGCAACAATGTGCCCCATTAAAAAAAAAGAAGATTGGTGGCTAGTTGTGTCAAAGGCAGATTTAAGATCAACGAAAAATAACTGTCTAAATTCCTGTATCTTCATAAATGAAATATTTGTAAAGGAAGCTTGATTGATTAATGTTTAAATATTAATATCTATTAAAAATCATCGAAGATGCTATGTTTAATTGAATTTGATTATCTTTAAAAATGCTTTTATTTTTTTATTTGTAAGTTGATTAATGCCACCCGATAAATAGATTAGTTAATTCAAGTCCATATAAATTTATTTGTTTATAAAGTGACGTGAAACAAAAACAGATGTTTATTTCTGTTACTTTGAACGAGTTCCAGGATTGCGTGAAGCGGTTACAGTCGTGCATTAGTACGTCATAATATGCTAAGGAATGTTCCACGCAATTTTGGGTGTGTCAGTAACGGATTAAATATAAGAAGCGATAAATTAGAGTCTTAATTTTCCTAGAACATCGAAGCATTTAGTTACTTTTTAATCGCTGTTTTGTCACTGATAGTTACTGTTTTGTAACGGTGTTACTAATTTGAATTCTAATTATTTGTTTAACATTTTTGTTTAATAATTTTACGGAAATAAAATTATTTAAACCCACATTGGAGTTAAAATATCGTTATGGAATAAAATTAATTTACTATCACTACTACTAAAATTTTGTACTATTTTGCCGTATCCTTTCTTCATTTTCCGAAATAAGAAGTTAGTCAGTCAGATGTGTTTAATGATGATAATGGGGTATATTTTATGTTGAAGTAAACTATTGCTTATACAGGGAAAAATTTTATCCTAAAAGAAGACGGTAGTCCAATCATCACTGGATCCAAATGATAACATGAATTTAGTTCTCACGACTTAATGCCTTCAAAATCTTCTATTCAATTTACTATGAATCGATATTTAGTTTTGACTGTAATGTGTTTAATGTGTATACAGCCAACTCTATTTGTATGGGGATAAACCCCGAAAACAAATAAACGCATTTATTCATTCAATCGATTTTTATTTTTGACAAGCCCTAGACCAATAACGACCGTTTTTGATTTATGTGACAGAAATGGTTTGAGGTGCGGTCAAATAAAGTATTTTTTTTTTACCGCACCCCTAACCATTTCCATCAACGTAAACTTCTGCAGTCAACAATCCAATTACGTTTTTAATTTTTCTATAACATAAATAAGTGGGTTTGTTTGTACCATTCTTGAGAAACTTGTATTTTTTATTTTCTTTCTGTAAGAATGAGAAAAGACCGTCATAAACTAGGAAAGATTTTTTGACCTCTCTGACAAAAAAAGAAAGAAAAAGGAGTGTTCTAAACTACATTGAAGTTCAGTTATCAATTCGACATGAGGTGAATGACGGCTAGATCCAGTGAAAGCGACATCCGCAATATTTTTCCCATAATGGTCTTGAGGAAAACTCCTCAATAGTTCACTCATTATTTTCTCACATTACGACAATGTCGTGGGAACCTTTTCATATACCTCTATTCCGCCGTTAACTGGACCGTGAGACTAAACAAATCATTCGGGTTCGTGTCTAATGTTTCGGACGCTGTGCAGATAAAATCTACCCGAAGAAAACTTTGTAACGAATAAGTTTAAGTGAATCAACAAAAAATAACATAATTAAATTAACAAATAAATATTCTTAAAATGAAAATTATATTGATCAATGCAGGTTTTGAAGGCCCGACTGTATTTTTTATTTAATTTTTTTTTTGTCAGTTTTCTTTTAATGTAAAATTTGTGGACCGGATAGACTTCTCCGAACTTTAGTAAGCAATTCGAATAATTTTGAATTTAAAAGCCTCTTGTTTGATTAATACGTTACATAATTGATGTCTTTGACCCCAAAAATGATACCAATGAATTTATTAATGAATATTAAAAGTATGCATAAATCATTGGTATCATATATATTAAAGAAATAAAAATAAGTTCAGTATATAAGATTGGTTATAAACGCACATGAAAATTATAAGGAAATTAACTAAACGTATTTTTTCTACATAAACTGTATTAATCACAAAAAATAGATGAAATATTATAAAAGAAGTATTTCAAAACTTATGAGAGAAAACGTTATTATTTGAAGTCTTCTTTCTCGAGAATATTTCTCTTTAGCCTGTACATTTATAACTTTTCATTGGGTCTCTAGAGTGAAAAACATATAAAAAAAAGCATTTAAGGAAGGAAAATATTTTCTATATTTTTTTTTTTAAAAGGAGGTGAGAAAGTCCTGTACGTTCTCCCTTTTCTTTTGTAGGCTGCCTCACAACATGCAAGCTTACTTCCTGACATGAACCTCAAGTTGATTTCAATACTCGAAATGGTACTATGATAATAAAAAAATAAATATATAATGCATATAAAATAACATACTTCTAATTACGAATTCCATAAAATACGATCATTTTAACGAAATTTTACACTTTAGCGTGACGTACTACAAAATCATACTGTATTCTAAAAAAAAAAAGTGTCAACAAAGATTTGGAAACGCCACCATATGAAATCAGTGAAAAACAGTAAAAGGTATTAAGTGAAAATGAATAAACAATAAAATATTTTTTGGATGAAGAATTTACTTCTTTTTATTATTCTTATACTTCTGTCCCCTATTGTGCACTGTGATAGATAATGAATCAAACATGAGTTAAATTTCTTTAGTATCCTCCAATGTAATTTTGGTAGTAGTCATGTGATGATTTTTTTATTTTTTTTTTAATTTTGAACAATTTTTAAATCAAATCGAAATGATACGATGAACTGAAATGATAGCGAAATTAGATTAGCCAGAAAATCCACTTAAATACAAAATAAAATAAAAACATAACCTAAGCAAAGGTATCTTTTCCATTCTATTAGATTGTCCATTGGTTCCAAAGTGGGTACTCTTAATAATAATTAATAAATAAGGGGTAAAACCTGCACCAAGAAAGACCCTTCACGGGTTTTAGTGCTTAAGGAGAACAATTACAAAAAAGAACAAAAAATAAATGATACAATAGGATATCTTTTTTCTTTTTTTAAGTCATACTTTTAAAACCATGGGACAAAGAAATTAATGGGAAAGTTCCATGTTTGTAGCCACATCGGAAACATTTCCTCAGGGATTTACTTTATCGTTAACGTCCGAACTTTTTTTTTTAATTCTTTGAGAATACAGAAACTTTTCCTGTTTCCATTACATAAAAGATTATGTAAAATTTGTTAGTTTTTGAATTACGCGCGTACAAAGCTTTTCTTCATAACCTTTCCACTAATTTTACTGGGGATCTGACTATTAAACTTATCCCTCAATCATCGAATATGATGTTTTGTTGTATAATTTGGCGTAACAATAAAAACATACGTATCAGAAATAACATTTTTGCAAAACTAGGGCCTGATGTGAAATTTTTGAAAATATCGAGTTAGATACGGAATATGGTTGGATTTAATGGATTTAATGGCAATGAAAAGTTAAAAATCAGTGAGTCAAATTACTTCGAAATCGGTAAACAATTAAATGCTCTCCCTCATCCCTCACAGAAAACCTATCCATGTATATGGAATTGACCACCTTAAACTAGAGTAACTCTCGAAAACGACATGTGTATCGTATTTCGTCAAAATCGTAAAAACTGGTAGAACATTAATTAATAACGATATGAAAAAATCAAAGATGATAAAAATTGGTCGAGCCGTTTCAGATTTATAAATGGTGAAACTAACCCGTCTTTGGTTTAATAATTATACATTCATCTTATTATACATTTTATTCATGAATTTTAATTTTATTTTTTATTTCATATGTTTTGATGAGTGCTACTTAATAAATGAATTTCTAATTCATACTACACCCAAATATGTAAAAGATAACACATTTATCTCCTCTAAATTATTTTACCAAACAAATTAAACTTGGTGTAACGTTCTTTTGTGAAACCCGTAAGTTTTTAGATTAACTGAAAGTTTTTATGTTTATCATTAAATATTGATTTGGCTGTATTGGAAGGATTCAGATATAATCAATTCAAGACAAATCAACTGTTCCACAGCAAGGCGTGGCCGAGTCTGCTAGCATATCATAAAATGCCTAAAACTAGTAGGTTTAGAAATGACAACGAAAGACAAAGAACTAATTGGGCTTACTCCTAAATTAAGCTTACTCCTAAGCTCCTATACTTACGCCGTGATCAGTTTTATTAAATCCCAGCTTTCAATAGCCTCTCACCAGGCTCGCTTTTCAGAGATAAGTAAACCCCATTTATCTCTGAAGATGTAGCGAGCGACAGTCGAAAGCCGGGATCTGACAAAACTGAGCACGGCATTTTTTAACTGGAAAGGACGCGACAGGAGTAAACTGACCTTCCGAACTAGGCCACCTAAGTTTCATTCTTCCTAAGCTCCTAAGTTTCTTAACTTTCCCAGAAGGAGAAAAGCTAAGGCTTTACCAATATTTTTTCAAACATTGGTTTGCTCATGATACAAGAAATGTATCTTAGACCCCCTTATCTTTCAAGATCCAATATGAGACATTTATTTAAAGTGCGATATTAGCATCAATGATTAACACTTCAACAACCGTAATCCGTCTCTTTTTTTCATCACTGCTGATTAAAAAGTGTTTCATCATTCAAAACCCCCTTAATTATCCACAGACGGACTCGGAGCCAATTTTATTCGTTACGATCTGAGGGGATACCTAAGGAGCTTGGGGACAGACAAAAAAGAAAAAAAAAGCCATTACCAGACGTGTGATGGCTCATTAGTGGGACAATGAGTCCCTTGGAAAGAGCATAAAGGAGAATAAGAGCCGTGGCATGAGACTCAGATCAACCGTGGAGGGGGTTTGTCTCTCGGATATTGTTTCAGTTCTCATAGTGCTCTCGGGAATCATCTTGACACACTGGTGTTCATACAAATGAAGAAATATCTTTGACACATTTCACTGAGGAGTAATATATTTTCATATTTATTGATGAAGGGGGGGGGTGGGGAAAACAAGAAATCCGTCGGGTGTGTTAGATAACGTCGGCTAACAGAACTTAACGCTTCGAACTAGGTACAAAAGACTCAGTGAGTAGAAATCGTCAGAAACGCTTTGGATCAAATCTAATCGTGTTAGTGGTTGCAAGTGTAAAACTCAAGTCATATTATATAGCTATTGCCCGTTCCACATTATTTATCTAAATATACACAGACAAAAATTAAATAAACACTTAAACCAATATCTTTAAAGCTAAAAATGTTGGTTATTACTTCTTATATCTGCAACCCGTAGGTAAAAAACATGTCAATTTTTAATTGGTGAAGAGATCTAACCGGATTTAATGGCAGAGATCAGTTTTTTTTTTGGTTCGGTATCCCTACCAAGCCATGTGTGGCATACGAGGGGCTACTCTAGAGGTGCAACCAACATATTCTAACCATGTTGGGTAGATTGAGATCTAATCCGTCGGGCCTCCAGGACACTCCATCCCAGAGCGGATTCGAACCGTCACCGTTCGGCTCGTGAAGTTAACAAGTCAGATAAAAATTAATAATCCCAGCCGATTCAATACTCTAACTTAATTGCGCCTAATACCAAAAGAATTTAAACATAATATATCTAAAAATGACAAAGGCAGGCGCAGAATTACGGTAGGTAAGAAACTGTTTTATAGATTTTATTGAAGCGCTAAATACTGCTTTTATAACACTATTTCTGGAACTAGTGTAGCGGGAGCTTTAGATTGGTTGTTTGTCGAATTCTAATACCAAGAATGATTCAAACAATTAAAATTTATGGAAATATAGCTAACAATAAAATATCAGTCATATATCGCACACTCCTTTCAAAAAATGCATACCTCAAAAAACATGTTTCGTTTTTGAAGGAGTGGGAATCTAAAAATTAAAATTAGAATAAGGGGTGGCATGGTGTAGTGGTTAGCATAGCCGAATGCTAAAAACCCAAGGTTTCTAGACTGAAAGGTTTCCCTAAATATTGCTTAGAATTAACCCTCCGTCGGGCGCGTCAAGAATGTTACGCTGTCGGGCGCGCGTATCTCCGAGATCTTCTAACCATAATCATCATAAAACATTATTTCATTTTATCTAAACATAAAAGTCATGTGTTTCATTCGAATCCTTAAGAATGGAAAGCGTTAGTTTCAAAAAAAATAATTATAAAATAGTCTTGTATTCCATTACGAAAAGTAGAAAAATATGACAACGGACGAGTGTATCTCTCAGATAATAGGCTTTACAGTAATTCAGATATGAAATAAAGTAAGAAAAATATATATGTATATTTTAATTGTTACATAGAGACACTAAATCAATAAATAAAAAAGAGGAATATGGAATTGAAAAAAATTATGTCAAGGGGCGCGTTGTATCAAGCAGATTAAAAATAATGACAAGTAAATCACAGAACACAATCCAATGCAATTGTACTACTGAACTTTACAGAAGGACCTGTGGAACACATATTTGGGAGCAAAACACCACCACCCTCAAGAAGGCAGTTTGGTAAATATTTTTCTTTAAAAAGGGTATCTCACAGATAACGCGCCCGGCGGAGGGTTAAAGGGAATAAAAATTTTCGTATGAAGTCCCCCGTAAGGGACGTGAAATTTGCGGTCCTGTGCGATGTCAGGTATTTTTCATAAAGATATTCCCTATCCCCTATCCCAATTATACATGGATGGGCAAAAATTATAACTACCACTGCAACATCGTCCGATAAGCTATAGTAGTATAAAGTGACGTTAATTAAATTAAGAAATATTTAGCAAAATTAGAGTATTATATATCCAGAATAGATTTAAGACTCCGATCTTAATTAAGCGGTGGATAGTTTGACGTAATATTATTTTAGACATCCTTTTGATTTATGATGTTCTAATAAATTACTTCAGGTAGGTTGATTCATAGTCAGGATTTTCTGTTAAAAACATTTTATTTTTAAAAGCGAACGTTTCGATCCCACTTCTGGATCTTCATCACGGCTTCTGAGTCCAGAGAATTACAAAGACTCAGTTGCACAGGCAGTCTTTTTATAGCTCTGGACTCAGAAGCCATGATGAAGATCCACCAGTGGGGTCATAAATAAAAAAAAAATTTAACTGAAAATCCTGACTATGAATCAATCACTCATAAAGAATAACAGTTGACATTTCTCACCTATAAATTATTTCATGGATTGATACTTGGATTAGTAGAAAAACTTGAATTTCTCGCTAGGATGTATTATTCTTTCCGTGCATTCAAAAAACAGACATAACTAAAAATTGCCTATTTTTCAGACATCTAGAAGTTGAAAGGAGCGAGCGATGTGAGAAATAGTAACGTTGACTTTTCTCCTGGTCTTAATTCTTGATTAAGCTTTAATTTTATTTTTAAAAAAACTTAAAATGTTTAAAACCTTTCACACCCCGATATAATATTTCCCTCTTGTACTCACCCAAAAATGGTCACAAATCGGAACGGTATAATTAAAATTTTCAAATGGAACATTGCCATTTTCAACTCGTTGCCCCTTTCATTTTGAAAATATAATGATTTCCATGTGTGGAGATACAAATATATTGTGTTTCGTAAACTTCTCCGGACTTGGAGAAGTCTGCCTTTCAAATGAAACAGTGGCATGTAGAATGGCCTAAGAAATATCGACAGGAAAGGCCCAAGGGTATTTGTGATCCATCGGCTGGCTCTTATGCCATTTGGTGATTGATGCAACCAAGTTGGCCAACACCATGCAAGCCTGCGTGACGCAGTTTTATTAGGCGTAAGCATGGCGAATCATTTTGACGAAACCCCATGGTTCCTAAAACTTTCCAATCGATGAAAGTACGATAAATAATCAACTAAAATGTATTAAAATTAGTCGACTGTGTCATTTAGAGCTTGGGGGCTTGGGCTAATCATTCCCCTTTCAACGCAAACTTTATTGTAACATAGCACTTTATTGTAATATAAAAGTTAAAACCTGTTTTGTTTTTTATAATTTAAAAACAAAAAAATTATAATTCATATGATAAGCCTAAATATGAATTCGAACCACTAATGTAGATTACCTATTTTTCCTATTCTCTGGGATTGTGGAAACTGTTGGAAAACACAGAAAAATAATATTAAAAGGATAAATCAATAAATATCAACAGTTATATGTGACTGTTGAATCATACACATCTATTTATAACAGATGGATTGGTATTGAGGCTGAACAATTCTGACTTTTATTTGGAACCAGTGGATAAATGTCTGTTGTCTCAGTTAATAAGTGGTTATATCTAATCCCCTTGCTTATTAGAGAAGTGCTTTGAAAGTTTGAAAATTATTGGTATAAAATCAGATTTTCATTATAAATCGTCGAACTTTCGTCACAAATACCAAAATAAAGGCCTTTTGAACCACGGTCATTAAACCATCTAAACAGATCTTATATATAATGATTATCATGACAGTAAGAGTTGACTAACTGTTCAACGAACGATTAGAACAGATTTAAGAATAATTATAATAACAATGGAACACCTCACTTATACTCTTATTCACTACAAAGAAACCGCCTCCATACTTATTTTTAGCCACTTAAACCATTTTGGACTTCATTCGACTTAACTAATTATTCACAGGGATGACAGATATATGTTAGATAGATAGAGGAATATAAAAGTATCGATTTCAATTTAATCAAATGTTATTACTTCATGCATCTAAAGAGAGTCTATTTACATGCATTATATTTAAAGAATGTCTAATTTCAATTTCAAAATTTTACAGAAAAGCACTTTTAATAATGTTACTTTATTTGAATTTGAATAATTCATTCATACTTAAACAAAATAAAAAGATTGGAATTTTTCAAAGAAGAATGTCATTAATAGTGTTTTACTGAAAATTGTTAAAGTCGGAGTTCTTCAACTGAAAGGCTCATATAGCTCTCATAATCAGGTGACAGCCTGATGATAAGGGCAGGGCGAAAATCAGACAATAATTTTTTTTTAAATATGTATTTGTATATATTTACTACAGAGTTATCAAAAATAAATATAAATATGAATAACTCTTGATAAGAAAAACAAATAAATAAATATAATGTGTCATATGGGGAGACACTATGTTTCGATATAATGCATTCTATAGGCCCCAGGGTTATTAGCTCAAGACCGGAGCAACGGCTATGCAAAGACCTGTGCTCGATTCTCGGCTGAGGCCGACCTTTTCTCTTCGGATAAAAATGATTTAATAATTATTACAAAAATATACAAATCTATATAAGTACAACTTATCGTTCGTTTGGAAGGAGACTGCCACAATACGAAAATTTTAGTTTTTTTTTCTTTTCTTTTTTTTCTTAAAAGATTTCAAATCACATTATCTTTTTTCCAAATTCCAGATTTTAAAACCAATATTTTACGCTGGAAAGCAGTCAAGGCAGGCTTCCATAGATTTGCCCCTTACGTAAAATTTCAGTTTATTTTTGGATTGTGGGAGTGTTCTACCCAACGAGCGGTATATTGTTTAACTATGGCGGTTTGTCAATTTGATGCCATCATTTTGATATTTGTTCATTCCACGGTTTGTACATCGCTGAAATGTGGCGAGATCTGTTGTGTGGGATTGTTGAAGAGAAAAGGTTGACATGGCTGGGATATGGTTAGCGCAGCACGGTTAGCGCAGCACGGTTAGCGCAATGGTTACGAACGCAGTAACGGTTATGCAAACACCCGGGTTCAATTCCTGGCCGTGGCCAATCTTTTTTCTTCGGATAAAAATCATATGTATAAAGTTCAATTCAACTATCAAATCGAAACCGTATGACTTCATCTACGGTCGGCCAACAAAAATCGCTTTAAAATTTATAAAAAAAGTTCCTCAATGTAGCTCCTACAGTTCTCATTCCGATTTAGGGTTTGTGAGTCGGACATAATTTTATTTAATATATCATAATAAATGTAGAGCAGATGTTTCATATTATTTACAATTCAAATGTATCTTCTATCTTTTGGCATGTGTTAATATAAATCTAAAAATGGTAATGCATAATGTGAAGTAATTCTTTAGGTTATAAATTTACAGCTTGTAAGCCGAATTTGTTTTTATCATGTCGATTCCCTCATCATTTTGAAAGCGATTTCTCTTGAGAAAAGAGATAAGTCAAACGATTAGCCTTTTTCTTTATTTCTTTGAGCTGTGCGAAGTCCGTACAACGGAAATCAAAAATATTTCTGAAATTAACAAACTACTATCCGTTTCGTAAGTGTACTCGGTGGAGTGTGGCAAGCGATATCACCCGATAGAAGCGCGTGTAGAAAGTAAATTTTCAACTAGCCCCAATGCATTTACATAACACTATTACTTTTCCTCTTAATTTATTCCAATCTATTTCGCTTCTCTGCCTAATCTTAACAAGGCGTTCCATATTCCGTACAAGCACCTTGCTCATTAGAGCTATTTCATAATGGGTCATTCTCCATTGATCGAGTCGTAAGAATTAGTGCATAGGTAACAACCACAGCCGTTCCTTTCTCATTTCATAACTTTCCAGCGATGGCTGACCTTGTGTAATAATGACAAGGCTGAAAGAGATAGGGAATTGTATTTTTATTCATATTTTTTTTTTTTTTTGTATAATTTTCTTCTTATCTCTTCAGCCATATTGACCACACATCTGATCTCCTGTTCTTTTTGCCTGGTAACGGTTTTCCCTATTTGCAATCCTAACAGTCTAATATTGCTTTTAATATACTAAAAGGTTGTCTGCTGCTAATATGGCTTGATTGAATGCACAACTTTCCCTTATTGTATTTTTTTTTTGCGTTCTAAAAAAAATATTGAGAACAAAATGAAAATAAAAAAATTAACTAAAAAAACAAATTGATCGTGAGGTATAAAATTTTTAATATTTTTTCCTTCATTAAACATTTTTTTATTGTGATTCCAACAATATTGTTACTTTCAAAAATATTAAAGCAGGAACATATCATCTATTTATTTCTCTGACCATTCGTCAGTAATAAACTATTTACTATCCATCTATCTGTGTATATATATATATATATATATATATATATATATATATTTTTTTTTTAATATTGAAAACTTTATGAGCCTCTAAACCTAATACTCCGAGGCCTAACTATCCTGGTCAAAACTATTTTCAGCAATAAATATGAAAATTATATCGCTTGTAAAAATTGACTAATAAATTCGTTATGATTACCAACAAGATTTAAAAAACTACGTTTTTAGTCAGACTTATACGGTACTGTTATAATATTTTTTTAGTTTAAGACCAACTAAATTACTTTGCCTCTATAATAAACAATTGAATGGATCCGCCGAAAAACGTTCTAAGCGACAAAATGGCCGAAGTGGCACTTTTGAGTGAATTTATTAAAATGTATAATAGTACGTCATAGTATGATCTAGTACTCCATTATGTCATTTTACATGTATACATAACAAATCACATGACAAAAAAAATTAACCTACAGAACTAACAATAACTTTAGACTATGATTTTATTTCACTGATTACTCAACATTGCATATTTGTCACTTATAACGTTTTTTGGCGGATCCATTCAATTATTAAAAAAAAAAAAATGCAGAGTGAAACTAAGATTACATTAGATAAAAATTATACTTAATAATTCCTAATATGACATAAAATAAATTTCAGTATTACTTATCAAAATTTATATAAAATTATGGTGCATATGACGTAAGAAGAACTTTAATAAAAATGAAATGATTTTTTCACCCACACTTTCTCACTTAGAAAAAAAAAAAAATGAAACCATTCAGGGAATAAAACGGGAATTATGTAAAATTAACAAAGCAAAAACAAGTTTTCAATAAGCATTAATTTATAAAAAAAAAGATTTAAAATAAGATATTTTAAATGTTGCACTGAAATTGATTTAGTATGAGAAAAAAATTTCATCTACCTAGAAAGAAAGAAATCATTTATTTCAATCTAAACCTCATTTACTTAATATTACACAAGATGTTTCCAAAGCAAGATTTGCAGAACGTTTCAGTTTCCTTATCAGAATTTAATTATGTACTTTAAGCATAATAGGCAACGGTCCACGCATTATCACGTAGTTTGAAGAATTGTACTGAACGCATGATTAAATAGGTTCAATCAACGTCTTCTTGTAATTTTGATGCAAAACATATGAGTTTCTATTCTATATATTTCTACATATTGTTAGCCAACCCAAAGGAATAATGTTTAAGATTATTACTCTATTTATCTATTGCTCTATGCTAGAATTGCTCTATTTCTAAATTCATTCTTGGTCCGAGAAAATTAGTAAATAAGGATTCGGTTATGGCAAAGAGTATATTAAGTCTCATTGGGTTCATTTGTAACATAATTAGAGTACATAATGTTGCAACGTGACTGAGGCATTGTTTGCCTGAGGCATATTTGAGACCCGCACACTTGGACTGAATTTTTATTTTTAGATTCAAAAGATTATCCTAAGTAGATAGAAAAACACGTAAATTAAATTAAATTAAATTATATCATTTTACCATAAAGCAATAATTTTTTAAGTCTACAGCGGTTAGAAGGGGCAAAGCATCTAAAAAATAATATTCAGCCACAAAATCACTGATATTTATCAGAAAATAATGGATAGAGAAATAGTGAGAGAAAATGTACGTTTTTTTTTTTTTTTTTTTTATTCTTAAATAAGGCACCATTATCTTATTATCGCACAGAATTTTTATTTGTATCTAGAAAGTAAGTCTTTTCAGGTTCTAGGTGGCCATCCTCTGGCTGAAAGTCTCTCTGTAGGTCTCATAAAATGAATTATGAACTGTTGATGAGGACAATGACAGTACGAGAGGTGTGAGGAAGAGGAAGGTGTGCTGGAAAGATGCCAAGACTCTCCTGTTCAAGATTTCATTTTAAATTTTTGGACAAAAATATCCTACTAATGTTTTCTAGTTTAAAATATCGAAAATGACGGGTTATTTTAACGAATTTGTATTGGGTTGTCCGAAAAGATCGTAGAGGTTTTTAAAATAAAACTTACCTTTTATTTTTTCTACTAAAAATGTATCACAAAGCTAATGTTTATGTGTATGCCTTTAATCCTCATGGAATTAACTATGTTTACACACTGAATTTGTCTCTATTAAAGCTCAGTAGTGTAGTTTATTGCAAACCAATATGAGTGACGATTCAGTTCATATTCGCCATATTATGCTGTTCTTTTTTGAAAAAGGGAAAAACGCAGCCCAAACTGCAAGAAAGGTTCGTGCCGTGTATGGCAGCGATTTAATTGCTGATAGCACGGTTCAGAAGTGGTTTTCGCGGTTTAGATCAGGAGATTTCAATTTGGAAGACCAACCCCTGGCTGGCCGGAGTTCAACTCTTGACATCGAGGATATTATGACGGTCATCGCAAACAATCCGCGATTTACTGTCCGTGAGATAGCTGCGGAGTTAAGAGCCTGCAAATCGACCGTTTTCGATCATCTAAATCATATTCCACCAAGACAACGCTAGGACTCGGCAAAAGTTATTAAGCTTCAGGTGGGAGGTTTTACCTCACCCCCGTACTCTCCTGACTTTGCTCCTTCGGATTTCCATCTTTTCCGTTCCCTAGAAAATTTTCTACAAGGGAAATCCTACTCTTCAGAAGATGACGTCAAAACGGACCTTTTATTCTTCTTCAGGAGTAAGGACAGTGATTTTTGAAAAAAGGGGATAATGGACCTTCCAAGCCGTTGGGAGAGGGTAATCAATAACGGTGGTAACTATTTTGTAGATTAAATAACTAAATTTTAAGCTGTTCATAAATTTTATTTTTGTCCAAATTTCTCTTCGAACTTTCCGGACAACCCAATATTATTAGGTCTCACTGAAAATGCGTATTACTCAGTACTCAATTAAAAACTTAAGTGATCAAGTTACAAAAAAAAAAATAAAAATCGTATTTAAGATATGTTTTGTTAAATAGCAATTTGTAAGGATATAAAAGGAGTGAAAGATATAAGAAATGGAATAAAAGAAATATTTATACTCGTGGTCACATTTCCAACAGAAGGAATCCGCGTGTGTCTATATAAGTTACCGTATGTATGTATGTACTTAATTGCTTATTTTTATTATGTTCTGAAAACTGAAAATATTAAATATTTGATTTCAAGTTAATTAAATCGATTTTGTTTCCCCACGTGCAAGTACGTGTTTGTTGTCTTGTTAAGGTCATGTTGCAAAGTTTAATTTTATACTTCTTTCCTCTAGAAGAAAAAAATAATTTGGCAAATTGTAACGGTTAAAGGATTTTTTTATTTTACTTCAATATGCTTATTTTTTTTTTTTTTTTTTTTTTTTATTTTATATAGAAATGGAAAAACGAAGAAGCACCAGTGAGTCTCATGAAGTGACCAGACGAGTTTCAGACGAACATTTATCTGGACGGATTTAGCAAAATAAATATTGAAGCAAAAGCAGATAAATACATTTTGGGAATCGCTTCAGAGTTTACCATGCCATAGAAAATTGTAAAAAATAAATTTCGATTTTTTAAAATTGTAAATAGATGTTTTTCAATGTCCAAAAATACACATAACCCAAATTTCATAACAATGCTCATAATAATTTCTCACTTGGTTCTAAAATTGTACCGTATAAATTACGTTTTCGAATAAAAGTTGCTTCGAGTTGCTGGAAGATAACTTCCGACTCGGTGCCGAGTGCAAGTGGTTAAAATCCAACCAGCGTTTTTAGACTAGAAAAATATTTCCCACTAAATTGTATAAATACACTATTAAATTTTGTATTTATAAAATTCTGAAGCTCGTTTAAGTTAAAATTATTTCTTAAGACCTCTTTATACGCCTGACCGATTACAATGGGCAAAACTGACCTGTTTACACGGTCAATTTTTTTTTTTTTTTTTTATTAATCTCAGGATGAAAATGTTATAATTCATTTATTAACCGGATAATTAATAATTATCATCAGTGATTAATTATCAACTGAAGATTGATAAAAAAACCGCTTCACCGGGTGTATTTTTTGTCCATTGTGATCGCTCCTGACGGTCACAAATTGATCAACGTTTGGGCCAAAACTTCGCTTCAATTATATTAACACGCATAAATACGTGTACGTGTAAATACGTGCTTTTAGTCATTTATTCAAATCAGTTTTCAAGTTGGTAATGATTTGTAATTATATAGATCAAAATAAATGGAAATGGAACTCTATATATATACTAGGTTTTCTTTTTAAAACTGAAGCCATTATCACCCCAAATTTATGTTGAACCATATAAGCAAATAACTAAAGGAATACAATTCGAAAATTGGGGCTCAATATAAAAATATAATTTTGAAGTGGATTTTAATATTTGGTATTTTCACATCCCTCGAAGAATGGTGTCTAAATTGGAGAATAAAGATAAATCTCGACAAATCCCATCAAATTGCCTTTACCCTACGTCGTAAACCCACTACATCCTGTCCTACAGTATCCTTCAATAATATCCAACTTACACCCGTCGAACAGATCCGATACCTAGGACTCCACATGGACAAACGTCTCACGTGGAATCCTCACACAAGACTGAAAAGACAAGAAACTGCCCGCAGATTCCGACTACTACAACATTTACTAGATAAACGCTCCAAACTTCCAATTTACTACAAAAGACTAATCTACATGACAATAATAAGACCTATCTGGACTTATGGAGTCGAACTTTGGGGTTCTACCAAACCATCGAATTCTTCTCGCATCCAATCCCTACAATCTAAAATCCTTCGAAAAATCCTGAATGCTCCTTATTTCGTCCCAAATAAAATAATCCATGAAGACCTTAATGTTCCCTATGTAACCGATCTGGCCCGATCCCGATACCAAACCTTCCATAGTAAACTCCCTTCACATCCTAACCCTCTTGTCTCCAACCTTGCTTCGTCCTCTATCCCAGATAATCCTCCGAGGCGTCTGAAAAGAAGATGGCCTAGAGATCTTCTAAACTAAACAATATTCGAGTGCTACCGCTGGGTAGTTTCTCCACACACCTTTTCATGCCAATTATGTACTTATATCAAATTTACTTATTGTATTGTAAATACAGTTGTAAATTTCAATAAATAAATTATATATATAAAAAAAAAATATTTGGTATTTTGTCTTGAACTATATGATCTAAGGTTTAACGAATTATAGTGAGAACACCCAATATTAAAGCCTTTGTAACTGTTCATAAACAGGTCTAATGTTATTGATCGATTTGTCAGAAGTTTACAGATCATGATTAAGAAAATAGTTGATGTACTTCAAATTAAATTGAAGTTGGTTGCAGAACCAGTTTTACGCTTTTAAAATATTTCAAGAAAATCTGTTGGGGCGAGGTTTCAAGTGGTCTCTTTATCTGTTGATTAAATCTGAAATAACCATTTCTTAATCATTTAATCAATTTCCTCACTTCCTTGCTATGTCGGTTATACAAAATAATTTTTTTTTTCTACAGGTAAAGGAGCCCGCACACTGCGTCGATCCACGTGAGGAATAAGGTGCCTTGACACGCTACGAACCTCACCCTCGAACCTTGCCGTACCGGCGTTAAACGAACAGCTATTTATACTTAAGGTGACGTTAAGCGAACCAATATGGCTGACGCACTCAACGCGATGAAGAAGAATCTCCATTATCAATATATTTTATATAATCTGAAAAGTAAAAAAATAGGAGATGAATTAGAACGGCGCACTGATATCACAAACAACTCCTGTCACTTGGAAAAAATCCAAATCTAAAGTGCCACTAGCGCTACCCACGAACACAGGTGAACAGATGAAGTAGGTACCTAGAGCACCCGAACAGTCGACGTGAAGGCTGTTCGAGGGTGGTGTTCGAAGGTAAAGTTCGTAGAGTGTAAAGGCGCCTATAGATAATCCCTCGAACACACCATCGCAGGCGTTTACCGAACACCCAACTTGTATTTTTTACATTGAAACTTGAAGTTGAGGGAATAAAGAGGGCTTCATCGATATAGAGGGTTGTCGTGAAAATAGAGGCTATTTTGGCTTTTGCTCTAACTTATAATAAATAAAAATTAGCTGAACAAGTTGAACGACACGATGTAAATTAATCTTAAAACCGACCTTTTCTAAACACAATGGGAAGGTCGAAATAAATTCTTTGGTTCTGCGACAAAATACATTATATCCCGTTCAAGTACATTTCATGCCCAAGATTCGAGCCGATAGACTTGAGAATACTGAAATCATAATATAAAAATGTTATAGCTTCTTTTTATTATTACATACATATTATTTTTTTTAAATTTTCTTACGCCAATTCCAAGAGCATAACCACTGACAGTGGCTAATTGTAATTGCCTAATACTTCAAGTTCATTAGGAATTTTTTAGTACTCTACTTAAAAAATATAAATAAGCAGTGATGTGCTGTAACGTTAAATTGTTAAATAAAAAAACAACAAAACATATTATTTCAAATCACAGACCGTTTTCTGGAACAAAATGAGCGGTTGGAACGAACTATTTGAGTCTAGATCTTTCGAGGCAAGTCCACGCAGACGTGGAACTGTCCACCTTGTTCTGGAACATTCCAGACCTGATCATTTAAGATTATGTATAAGGAGCGTATGGATGAACAAGTTAGTCTAAGTCTCTGTCTTGACTGTGAAGCTTAAGGGCCTATTCACACTATCGGTTTCGCTCCCGCTCCACTCTCGCTCCGCTCTCCTAATGTCTTACCAAATTCGCATTATATAATTTTACACCGTTCACTTTTGAAAGTTTTAAGTTTTAATCGAAGTTGTCTGTATTCTGATTTTAATTAATGATTAACTTTCAGTTATTAAAGTATTTATTTATTCACCAAATTTAAGGCCAAAAAAAAAAGTTCAATTTTTCGTTAGTAAAAATAGCTGTTAAGTGTACTTTTCTTGATGAAGAAGACAATATTATCAAAACATATAATAAGAAGAATATATTGCAACACAATGATAATTATTAATAATAATTATAATTTAATTTTTTATTTTATTTCAATTTTTAAAAAAAAAATCATATCATAATTATTATAAAATCACCTTAGATATCCAAAATTGGTTTATCGACCGTAAAATTATACTGCACCAATTTTGTAAACAAAAGAGATTATTTGACAAACATTGAACAGGCAGAAGTCTGCTATTAGTAAGAAAATATATAATAAAATTGTTTTTATTTTAATATCATGAAATTGTTAAATATTTTAAACTTGAAAATAGAAAAAACAGATATTTAGGTGAGATAAATAAAATTATAAAATCAAAGAGGTACAAATTTAGTAATTTTCTGAGTATTTGACCAAATAAAATCTGCGTACATTTTTTTAATGTTTTGAAAACTTTTATAAGCAATTAAAATTATCTGTATATGAATGCAATATCAATTATGAAGGCTACCATGAAATACTAAAATTTCGTTGTTTGAATAATATCAGCTTTAGAACTTTTTTCCAAAATATATTTCTAAATCAAAAGAAACTTGTAAAGTGGAACTCTGCAATTAAAATAGTATTAGATTTACCTGCTACATTATTCAAATTAACTTTTTTGCTTTGAATTTCTTTTTCTTTTTAATTTATTATCTAATAAATTTACAATAATTCCTCTCCATGATTTAGTTCTATTTACGTATGTGTAAATTAAAACTATTCGGATATCTTAATAAAATTAGACTTCCTTACGATTTCATATTTTAAAAAAAGTTTTCTGAACACAATACCAACCACCAGCAAATTTCACCCAGCCTTCTGCATTGTCTCTGAAAATATCATCTTTATAAAAAAATCAATCAAAATATTGTATTTCATATGCTATTTTTGGCATTGAGCAAAAATTAACTCTAATTTAATTTACAATTAATTTTATATATAAAGTTATCATCCCACAGCATAGAAACGCTTTACATTTTTGTGTAATGTATTTATGTAAAACATGTATGGTAAGTTATGGCATCGTCGATGTCGGTTACTTTCATAAATTTAATTCCATATTTAAAGCCATAAAAGGATAAATTTGATCTGATGTCGCCGACTCTTTTGTGTTGCTAAATTTACTTCATCAGTAACACTGAAGAATATAGAGTTTTACAAGGGAAATAGAATATCTTGGATCAAAGTTCACCTGAAGGAAAGCTTATGTCTAATAGTTAGTTTTCTAATTAGTAATATTACCTACGTAGGGTACCTTATGTCTAATTTTTACTAGTGAGTTGCCTCTTCTAGGAAAACTAAAGCACAAATATTGAAGTATGTATAGTCATATCTTACTTAATTCGTTAAGAAGTTTTATATGATTAAAAATAACTTAAAAAGTAGAAAATCCGATTATCCAGCTTTAATAAAAAATCTTGCAGTATCATAAGCATGTATCGCTCATACAAATCAAGATTATTCTAACTCAAAATCGTCTATTTTTTTTCCACGATTCATCTTTCAATTTGCCCCTATCTCTGGCAAGACCGCTTGTACATATTGATAGAGATGGTACGTGAAAAAAATTAACAAACGGATATTGCAGGTGACTGATAGATATCAAGGGAAAAGAGGAACCTTAATTTGGTCTCCTGAAAAATAGAGTTTTTCTAATCAGACCAATCTAGCATTGGACGAGCCATACATTATAATGGAGATTTAAAATTAATTTAGAATATACACAATTTGTATTTATTCTGGTATTATAGTTACTAGTTTTATTTCAAAGAGAAATCTATAATTTTTAAAACAGATATATTTTTTCATTGACTCTCTTAGAATATTTTAATATTTTTTTCTTTTGAATAATCATTCTTTAATTTTTAAAAATTTCATTAGGAAGAGAAAATATTGGCCCTTGCCGGAAATCAAAACCTCTGGTGCGATCCTGGTGTCTTGCGGGTAGTGCGCATATTACGCGGAATACCGTATTCCAGCCATTTTTCTCTTGCTAATGAAATTTATAAAAAATATATATAATTATCATTCCAAATCGTCGCTCTAACGTCAAAATATCGAATATGAACAACGGCATTTGTAGGAGAAAAAACAAAACAACCCAAAATAAGCCCATTTTCGAAATTGCAAATGTTTATGTTTCTTCTAACTAGGTATTTTAATGAAAGTAAAAAAAAAAATATGATATTAGAGAAAAAATTTATGATATTAATTTTTAATATGCTCATTCCTCATTAGCCTAATCCAAATTAGCAATTCGGAGTATAGTATATGTTAAATTAAAAAAATCTGCGAATCCACCACCATGGAATGTTGTCCTGGATATAGCCATGATATGAACCATGGTCATTTTCAAATTTATTGTAATTATTTCAGAATTAAATAAGCTATAGGTATATTCCAACTTTAATTGAGGAATTACTTAATATATAAATAAGAACCTATCAAAACCTAACCTATGCATATTTGTTTATACATAACTTAATCCTTTAATTAAGGAGGTAATGAATGAATCGCGAATGGGTTTCTTAATTTCTTTCATTGTTTGAATAGAATTAGCGAAGATTCGTCACACTTGTTTTTATTTGTTCCCATCAGTTTGACTCGCGCGCCTACGAAACTTCGATTTCGTGCCCATCGAGCGTCACTCCTACAACCTTGTACCATTACGCCAATGATTACATTCTTCAACAATACCATTAAGGAAATACTCAAATTGTGCTTCGATCCAGAAAACATTTATTCATAATGCTTGTCACGCTATTGGCAGTCCATTGTGGTATATTTTGGAACTATTGAAAAATTCCCACAAAATTTATCAGTGATAATGCGAGGGAAGGATAATCGATTGTCGATTAAAAAAGAAAAAATGTTTTTTTTTAATATTTTATCATATAAATATGCCGATGCTGGAATGTGGAACCACCAACAATTGCGGAAATGGGGAATCTGGTCCATTAATATTATACCTAGATTCAATAAATCAATACATTCTACCGTTTTTAAATAAAAATGCAGGCAGTCTGATTATAGGAAAAGGCTCACTATAATAAAATACAAAATATGTGGTTATAAAATAGGTTTACCGAATTCGAACCTCTTCTTCTAATAAATGGTTAGAGTGATGTAGTGAAATATTAATTTTTGTGTGTGTATATCATCTTAATTATGTATTGACATATAAGTTAGAACTTTAGACTTTATAGATTTATTATATTTATTTTTATTTTTTATTTATTTATAACAAAATGGGCTTTTCAACCACTTGGGTCATTTTAGCCCCCATACAACATTTGCAAAAGAAAAGAGAAGTACAATTATAGATACAATAGTAACAAAAAAAATTATGGGTGACAATAAGGAATGAAAACAATAATGAAGGTAGTATCGCTATAAGAATTTAGGTGTTGTGAAGAAAATAAAGGATAATATGATAGATGAATAAGTTGGGAAGAGAATAAAGGATAATATTATAGATGCATTATAGTGAAAAACAAAAGGGCAATGAAAGATAATAAAGAAAAAAAAATACATTAAAGTTTGACATAAAGATTAATTTTTCGTAAGAACATGAAAAAGAATATAATAAATCTATTAAAGCATTAATAGATTTATTATATTCTCAAAGTAATATGGAAAATAAAATATAGTTATTTTCTTCTGAAAATAGCAATACCTTAAACACTAGCAAAACACTTCTGACTAGGAGTTGGAAATTTCTTCATATTACGCTATCTAAATTCCTTTCTATCACTTTTCTACTTTGCACTTCTATTTAAAAACATATACTGACATGGTTACTCAATATAATTATAAGATATTTATTTAAGATATTATTAATAGTAATACTTAATGTTAGCTCAAATGTTTACTAAAAATTAGAAAACCACTACTGAACAAATCGTATTATTTTTTTTTTGTGAAAATTTACTCAAGCATAATCATCGCACGAAATATTGATTTTTCGGGATTATGATAAAATTTTAAATAAAATTGGTTTTAAAATTTCTAGAGTTGATTAGTGTACTAGGGTCGCAAGTTTTATGTCAGATTGATGAAACTGGCTCCTTGGGGGTGGGATGGGGGATGGGAAATCCTTTTCTTATATTCTGGTTTTATTTGTGCTGGTTTTGAGTTTCCAAATCAACCAAAAGACTATCACATTTTATCAACTTCTTTCGTTTTCCTTTCTTAAAGTGTTAATCATTTTCTAAATATTTTAAAAATTAAGGAGATTAAATACATCAGAATAAAGCTTAAAGCTCTTTATATCAATTATAATCAATTAGGTACATATATTATAATCAATTATATTAATTGATATCTGTTTCTATCAATTTCTTTGATATATATTGGTAATAATTTAAAATTAGTCAGCCTTATATTTTTTGTTGCAGCCAAGATAACTTTTACAATAATTACTTAATTTAAATTACATGCGAATACGCAAATATCTAATTATGGTATACTTACTGTTTTATTTTGAAAACTCATTAATTTTTTTATTTAGTGTAACTATATTTTTAATTTTATATTAATTGATATAATTACCTATAACTTATCAGTCAGAGCCATGAGATTTGAGAACTTCTGATAAAATATTAATTCTCTGTTATAAATAATCAACAAGCATATTTTTGCAGTTTCAAATACTTATATGTGGAAAAAAATATTCTTACATATACAACTTATTATATATGTGTATAACCTGGAATGTAGTGGGGGAAAAATAGAACAAAAGTTTATACCTTCATCAAACTTTCGTCATAAGCTAGCAAGATTCGAGATCAGCAGAGTCCTCACAAATTAATGGGGTAACCATCCTTTTTTAGGGGTTGAAAAGGAATATTGAACAAAAATGATGAATAGTGAACTAAATTGAAGGGGTCGGGGCAAAACAGTGTCAAGCAACATTTTTAACAAAAATAAACTGTAGCTGCAGTCTGCTGTATATTACGTTGGACTGGAGTGATCTATATTGTCATATTTAGGTGGCATTTCCATCATAGACATATAGCCTTAGGTAATATACAGCAGACTGCAGCTACAGTTTATTTTTGTTAAAAATGTTGCTTGGCACTGTTTTGCCCCGATCCCTTGAATTGATAAATTAAGAGAACTACCGAAAACTATGTACCTATTTCACGTAATGTTTTTCATGAAATACATAGTATACTATATTATATATGTAGGCTTAATTTCAATAAGCCCATTGATTTGACCCTTATTTAACATGAAAACCAGACCTTTCCCTTCTACTGATACTTCACGTACTCCCATAACCATTTTGCTAGCTGAGATATCATTTAGTCGCAAAATTCGACTTCCCCATTTATGATGTAGCATAACTTCTGAACTATTGATTTTACCATAATTGAAATAATCTCATCAGATTCAGAAGCACTTAATATACCAAAAACCATGCATTGCAGCATAATTTTTACATTCTCCCTCTTCAACCCCCTCTTAAGGATGGTTCACCCCTTTTGACCGAAATTTTATAATTTATATAAGGTACGAATTCGTTTTCCGAATTTTGTCCATTTTCCCTGTAAACTTGCCTAAACAGTTAAATACATCGTATTATCAGGTAAAAACATTTAGTTGTGATCTTTCAAAAAAGTATTTTGAACAACTTTAAATAAAATAAATGATTCCCTGTAATAAAATAATGTTTTATTTAAGTAAATATAAGTTGAATGTAATTTGTAGGCCGATAAACGAAAAAAAGATTACTTTCAAATGTCTGTGATCCAGAATGAAAACGGTTTTTTTAATGTTAAGTATATTAATAAAATTAAAATTATTTTAAATGGCGTTGATAAATTGAGGGTTTCATTCCTCTCTACCAAATGAATAATTAAATAATTATTATAAAAATGTTTATAAATTATTTGGGTAATATTGGTTAAAAATTTTGTTGCTGTTTTTTAATCAATAATTTTATCTGTTATAAATAATTTAGAAATCTTTAAAATATATATTTTCAATGAAAACGCCACGCAATCGCATAAATAAAAATACCTCTGTATATATAAAATAATATTTGGATTTATTTATTCGAATTTTAAAGTTACGAATTTTTAAAAATTAAAAACAATAGTAAAATAATAAGACTTTTATTTCTGAAATATTACATACAACTATTCCATATACTATCATTTTTCAATAACAATATACCGTAAAACGAGGTGACTTTGTGACTAATGGGGTGACTTTGTGACAAGCCTATTTTTCTACAGTTTTTGAATTTCCCTCCTTAAAAAGAATCAGGTTAGGCAATTCAGTTTACTTGTTCGTTGGTCAGTAATGTGCTGCAACCTACTGGCCACATATGGACCTCTATAACTTCTTTCATTACATTTATCATCGTGCTTTATTTCAAATTTTCAAGTAAATGAAAACAATCAAGCATATATGAAATAAAGCACCATGGTAAATGGAATGAAAGAAGTTATATGTGGCCAGTAGGTTGCAGCACATTACTGACCAACTGATAAGTACTCTGAATTGCCTAACCTGATTCTTTTTAAGGAGGGAATTTCAAAAACTGTAGAAAAATAGGCTTGTCACAAAGTCACCCCATCAGTCACAAAGTCACCTCGTTTTACGGTATAATATTTTTGTATTTCTTTGAAAAAAAACCATCCCCTTAAATTTATTACACGCCAAAAGAAAATTCAATTACAAGAATTCATCTGAATGTTTGAAGATGGATGAATTGTTTTTTTCTGTTTTAATATAGATACAAAATATAAAAATATAAAATAATTTAATTCTGAAAATTATTGATACGAAATCTAATTTAAAAAAAAAAAAAAAAAAAAAATATATATATATATATATATATATATATATATATATGTATATATATATATATATATATATATATATATATAGATATATATATATATACAAATACTTAAATTTCATTTACTTTAAAATATTCAAGATAAATTTCAATTGAGCATATTTACAAATAAAATAATAAAAAAATGAGTTCTGGGTAAGTACCTATAATTCCAAATGTGAAATTTCAACTTGTTTGTGTACTAGCTCAAAATACTTCAAAAAATTAAATCTTGACGATCATACGTTTAATTTTTTTTTCAATGATTTTTTTATAATATAGGTAATATTGTTTTCCGTCCCTTGTCAGCTTCTCTGTACTTCTCTCTGTACCACATCAGGATTTACAAATCTGCATTTATTTGAGAGTTTTAATTATTTTTTCATCATTAATAACATATTCTTTCTTCCACAGGTTTAAATAAAAAAAATCTCTACGTTCGCCAAGCTCTATAGAGTTCCATTTGTATCTATAATAATGAAAGACTGATCTTTCTTGTAAATTAAATTCAATAAGTAAGAAATTTCAGATTTTTATTTCATTTTATTCAGGATAATACATATTTATCTATAGATATGTACATTAGTTTCTAGACAAAAAATTAATGCCTATTATATATAAATATTATTTGAAATTTGTAACTAAAAAAATCAAAATAGGATATTAAGGTACCTATGGAATTCACATAAAATAAAAAAGGCACTATGAAATTCTGGAGCTAAACTTTAATGATAACGTAAGTAAGAGAAAAATTATGCTAGAATTTTTTTTTTTATACATCTTATATCATATGCTATATGCTATCTATATGCTTCATAAGTTATAGGCCGCTTTTGGAGGGTAAATTATTTTATTTTATTATTTTTTTTTATTGATGCTATCTTTCTCTTATTCCCACTCCTCTTATCCGTCGTTCGAATATTAATAATTATAATGAATTTCCGAAAATTTATTATATGTTATGCAATTTAAGCGCCCACCTTCACAGCAGGAGAGACCTAAGGGAAATTATCATAGGTTAGGTTATTGGTTTTTCTGGGCGATCAACTTCAATTCCATTAAGCATTAGGGAGGTAGTACCAAAAAAAAAAAAAAATTTATTATTTTTTTTTTTTTTGAAAGAGTAGAAAAAAATATATGCAATGCGATGTAGTTTAAAAAATAGGTATAATTTTACTAATATATCATTATATAATTTTACACAGCTACATCGCATTACATATAAATGTATAAGCATATAGGTATATGCAAATATACCTCAAAACGATTCTCTTAAAAAAACATCAAAATATAAGACCTTAACTAGCTTTAAAATTTTCGACAGCAGTGATTTAACTTCAAGATTTTCCGAACGGTTTTCTTTCATCTCAGGATTTACATTATTGCATAATATCTAGAAAGGAAGAACGGAAACCAATGCATGCCTAGCACGGCTGTGGTTCTGTTTTGGCAGCTTTGTCTGGCAAGTGCACTATTATGCAATCACAGATCCATTTCCGCAACCATTCCAGGTCTTCGAATCTTTCTTTTGGTCCATATAAATTCAGGAATTCTCCATATCTTTGTCGAGAGTTACGTACTTCGGACTAATTATCATTAACATATTTATAACGATGCTACCGGTTTTGGAATTTGAAAATTTTCATCATGCCAAGGACATTAAATCTTTAACCAAGTAAAACTGGATGGGTGGGTGCCTTGAGTGTTGAGCCACTACTGGACCAAAGAAATCATGCAGCTTTATGAATTGTTATTTAATGGTTCATCAGTTTTTTATTTTAACTGTAATTTATTTTTATTTTATTAATGAAAAAATGTGGAGCTGGTGTTTTTAAAATAAAAATATTAACGGAATGTACCTATTGGATAAAATTTCATCCAATCCCAATCGCCAGAAAACGAATAGAAAATAACTATGTGCAATATATTTTTTGAAAAATTAACAACATTAAAAAAATTTAAAAAGGTAACTAATAAGTAAAATATATTCTTCCCCCTTTTCCTTTTTCGTTCCGCCTCTATCCCAAAGGATCATTTAGGTTTAATGATAATGTATATTCCGTGATACTATTTCATTTCTTTTAGGAATCTAAGCAAAGTGGAGACGTATTCTTCATTATCTTCTAGGATTTCTCTTAGGGTTTCTGGTAGATTAGTTTTTTTCTATATATTTTAGTGTTTAGGGTATTATTGTAAGCAGGTGTTTGACAGTCTGTTAGACGTTGTAAGATTTTTGCAGTTAGGTATAATATTTTAATCTATAGGTACATTTGTCTGAATTAGCAGTATCCAATCCTTAATCAGCACAGCATAATCTCCTCCCTCCTTAATATTCTGTTGCTTGTGTTCCATTTTTGACAGTAAGTTTTTATTTCGGTTAATTTTGAATTATTAGTCTCATCTAATCTATTTTGCAATCTGTTAATGGCCTTCTTTTTAATTGGAGTACCCATTTTTCTAGAGTAACATTAATCAACTTAGTCAAATCTATCCCATCTTCTTGCCTAGCTAAATGCGTTGCTTGATCCGCTTTTTCGATGCCTAATGTGCCATAATGGGCTCGTACCCATATAAAAATAATAGTTACCCTTTTACTTTTCGATTCCTAACATATCTTTCTCTATCTAAGGAAGTTTTCGGGTGAGGATTATTTATGGCAGCCAAAACGCTCCATGAGTCCGATACAAGCTCCAGCAGTCGCTTCTCCGGTAAATATAGACTGACTGGTTGAACAGACTCCGATTGCTTGTGCATACATCTATGAAAACAAACTCGAAATCGCTGAATTTTGCAATCGATTTTAAAAAATCCGTTCCCATTTCTGTTGGGTCGAGATCTACCAATTGATCTATTTATTGCAGGCCTTTCACTTCTTCAGCTAGGTTTTCTTAGATTAAAAATTGGTTTTAAATTATTGAAATTCGTGTTTAATTTGATTAAAGTTTTTTTAACTTCTTGTTTGAAAGTGCTGTTCTCAATTTTCTTTCAGCCCTCGATATCAAGTAATTGGGCTATTAAAATTGAGTTTTAAGGATGTTTTCGAAATGCGATTAATTTCGTCATATAATTCAGGGATAATTACGCCCTCATAATAAAGATGGTTAATAATAAAGATGGTTCTCCAGATTCAGCATAGAGGCTATCTACTGGAGAAGTGGTCCAAAACGCTCCAGTGCAGATTCCGAGAGCCAAATTATGGATTGTATCTAAGTTCTTCAACATAGTTTTGCTAGGTAGCTGTTCCGTAAATCTGAACTTCATATTTCTTTGTGCAATCTTTTTCTTTCAAGATTTCTATTATGATAAACACAGCTTAGTTTCCTTTCGATTACTATATTTTTGAACATACTCTTTTGGAACAATAAGATTCGAGGCGTTTCATCTGGCATTTACGCCGTTTACAGATTTATATAAATTTCGATAAAAACTATGGATATCGACATAAAATACATTAAAATATAATCAAAAGCAATAACATACTGTAAACATTAATTCGTCCTAACAGGAATCCTATTAGGTTCAATATGTCGAAGAGTTCGGATTTTAAAAATTGGCAATTTACTTTGTTGCGCATCGAAAACCAAGTCGTAAAAGCTTCTTTTGAGATTAGGAAATATGTTATATTTAAAATATTTAAATATAATAAATTTTCTATCTTATTCCTCTCAGAGTAAATAAATATATTTATATTATAATTTTTATATTTTGTTAATATTTGACCAAACAAGCTTAAAACCGAACTTTGTGATAATTACTACTTGCAGCCTTTTGTAGCACGAGCTATAGAAAGTACATATTGAAAATGACATTACATTTATATCATAAGATTAATATTAATATTTGAAAAGCGTGAGTAATCTAAATGAATATCGTATTTCCCTTGCCTATTGAATAATCTCTGAGATGAAAAGAAAACAATTAAAACCTCATTTATTATTTGATATTATTATTTTCATCGAAGTGAAGGCATCTAATTAAGTATACGTAATTAATTGCGCGTCTAATTAATTATTGTAACTATGACGATAGGTTGAAATGATAATAGGTTTTTTTTGTCGTTGAACGGAATTCCCTGACCAAGAAATCGTACTTCCTTAGCATAAATGGTTTCTACTTTTTCTTGCGAAAAATATTAAATACGTTTCATTTGTAACACCTCATCATTAAAGCTTTTATTTCTCCACTATCTAAATTGTTAATTAATCACCCTAATCTTTAATAGAAACATTACTAGCCTCAGGAGAGTAATGTAACTTTTCTAAGATACAATCATAATTATTAAACCATCGGTACAAGACTTAGTTATTACGGTTGAAAATACGGTTGAATTAATCTTTTAAAGATATGTTTGCCATGTGCGTATTTGCCTTTTTTTTTGTATCTTGCAGAAATTTCTGGATTAGAGGAACCAACAATTTTTTTTTTTTAAATGTTTTTCAAAAGGCAATATGCCTATTCAATAAACTGAGAAATATGTATATATACTAATAACAAACTATATATCCTTATATATATGAATGGTTTCTTAAGGTTTAGTCAATGAATAAACAACTATATTATGGTGACGTTTCGGGAATATATTGTTCCCATAATCATGCCAATGTTGCTGATGAATAAAGCTACTAAAACCACAAAGATGTTCAGGGACTAACAAACTATAATACAGTAATGTACAACGGCAAGTCCATTTATTTTTGGTTTATTTTTTGTTGTAGGCACAAATATTCATCAGTAACATTGGCATAATTCTGGACAATATAATCTCGAAAGGTCGCCATAATATAGTTGTTCATTTATTAAGTGAACCTGAAGAAACTGTCAAGAAAACTTTATATATACATATATATATATATATATATATATATATATATATATATATATATATATATAGAGAGAGAGAGAGAGAGAGAGAGAGAGAGAGAGAGAGAGAGAGAGTAGAATCCCGATAATTCTTATTGACAAGGGATCGAGAATAAAATACGAATTATCAGCATTTCAATTAATAGGGAATAAAAATACGAAATATCAAAAGTAATTCACTTATTACTATACATATACAAAGGATATAGATAGAAAATCAAACACTACAATTTAACTTTTGAAAAATATTAGTTCATATATAAACTATGATGGAGAAACTATAATGCAGAAACTAAAACTTACTTCTAACTACTTACTAATTTCACTTAAATCGCAACAAAAATATCCAATAGTGATAGTAACAATGTGTTAAAATATATCTTGGTGAATTTTATTTTAAATATTGGGCATCATACGTTCAGTGCTAAAATAGCTGTAACTCTAATATTGAACTCGTCCTTCAATAAAACGATATTATAAATACGTTTTTTTTTTTTTTGTTTTTTTCATAATTACACTCTTTATAATAATCTTCATCATTATACTTTTTCTCCGGTCCATTAGAATAGTGACACTAGTCGAAATCTTAGAAATTGTACGTGTTTTTTTTTTTCTTTTTCGATTTCTGCGTTAATATAAATGAAATATAGTAAATTTTAAACACTGCCTTTTAATAATTTTTCATTTATAAATAAACCTTTTAACATTGAAAATTGATAAATTATAATGTAGTCCGTTCGACTTGCGTCACTGTTGTTGCTGACTGGCGCTTTTGTGTAATGCATTTCTCTAACTAGAAGATATCACTAAAACTAGAGTAAAGTTAACTCTTTTAAAGCCGAATTTTTCTATTTTCAATCAGACTTAATGTTATGTGTAGACATACGATTCAATGTGATTATGGGTAAGTTCAGTCCTTTTATTATAACTAATATTACTTTTATGAGCCCATTTCGACTCTGTTTCATGTATTATAATTTCATGATGGTGTTTCCGATGAATAATTTCGAAATTATTCTTGGCGCAATACGACCTAAACATACATGCTCCAACGGAATCTTTCAGATAATCTCAAAACTTTGATGTGATGTACATACATCTTGATTACCGTTGCTGAATCAATGAAATCGTGATTCGATCTATAATCACTGATAATTTTAAATCCGCGTTACATCATTACAAATAGCTTAGTAATCAATCCGTTACATGCTAATTAGCGCTATCATGCGATGAGAGAATAATTGGAAGAGGTTCATGGAAGAAAGCCCCGTAGCGGATGTAGGGCTCCTACACATCCTGCACGATCGGAATCCAAACCACTTTTACTTTTACTCCATCTCATTAGCAGAATACAGAGATGCATTAACAGAAGGTTGTTTGGTGATGTTTACAAGAGATAAGGTCTCCGCAGACAAATATCCTTTTTTTCTCATGCTTTTTCCCATAAAAAAATTCCTACATCATTTCACGAACGGTAACCAAATGATAAACAAAAGCGTAATCAATGATAGATAATGATACTTAGGTACTTAAGTTATAAGGTAAATACTGATCTTAGGTCAATATGGGGAAAAAAGTAATCAATTAAAAAACCTATTCTATCCAGAGAGTGAAGATAATATCTATAATTATAATTTTGATGAAATGTATGCTAAAAAATTTATAGAGTATAACTTAACTTGCACGAAACTTCGGAAAAAAGCAAATGAACATTGTCGGCTTATTAAGGTTAATAACTATTATTTATTTTACAAAACCCCAACTTTCCTTTTACCATGATACTGTCAAATAACCTACATACAATTCCTATCGAGGAAACTTCTCAATGCCTGGAACAAAATTTTGAATCTCCCATTGCAAACAACAAGATAAACAGAGTAACATGTTAGGATCAACACTCTTCAGTGATAAAAACGAAAAAAAGGCCTTATTGTAGTTTCTAAAACCTATGCTTTTGGCAAACAAAGAATTATTACTGAAGAATAATTACTATAAACAAAGTAAAAAATTATAGTAAAAATACAACTTAGACTTATTTAAAATAGTTTATTTAATGGGAAATTCAATTTATTTATTACGTTATAAGCAAAATGTTATGTCTCGAAAAAATATTTTTTGTGAAAGAAAAATCCAGTCCGCAGCTGAGTAAGAGTTCAACTACTTTTATGGCTTGAGATATTCAATGAGACTCGAAATAAAACACCAGAGCGTCAAAACTCCTCCAAAAAAAACAAGTTTTAGAAAAAAGTGATATATTTTTTTACGAAAAAAAAATTGGTTTAAAGTGGAGATTAAATTCTTTTTTAGGAAACATCCAGAGCCTAGTGTGAATTTCAGTTTTGATCGCAATGATTTCATCCTTTGACAGCAAGCTAATATAATGAAATAAAACTATTCAAGTGCCTATATACCTATATAATTTATATATATAATAAAACTATTTCTTCCGTTTTAAGTCTTAATACTTTATGTGATTGTTCCCTTAATTTAAGACCATATTTAAAATTTCTCACCTCAATAGCCACCCTTGAAAAAATGATACATATATTTTATTTATATATTTTATATTTATAAGTGCTGTTTTTTTTTTTTTTTTTTTTTTTTTTTTTTTATGAGTTTATAGATTTTAAGAGTGAATTTTATATTTGTAGCGAATAAACAAAATGTTACTATTCGAACACAAACGATCATCCCTATTTTCTTAATAAATTTTATATAATTCGTATTTTTGGACATATATAGTCGTCACCATGCTAAAGTAACGAATGTGCGACTAAAAACCTATGCATATTCGTTACCTTAGCATCGTGATGACGATATGGTCTACGTTTATTTAAAACAGTTGAGTTAGCGTAGACTAGATAATTTTCCATTAATTTGAAACGGGCACCAAATTTCTGAAGTTGATTGATAGATGATATTGAATCGTACTTATTTTTCGTTCAATATCGTCGATTACTTCTCTTTTTTGAGGTCACCTGTGGTGTAGTGGTTAGCATAGCAACATACTAAAGGTCCCGCGGTGGCAATAGGATTTTTTTATGGGAGTAAAAAATCCTTGGCTATGCCGTCTCTCGAATAGTACGTAAAATGGAGGTCCCGAATCTGTAAGATGTCATGTAGGTACTCGTACTAAAGATCCCTATCCTAATTATACCTAGATAAGTAAAATATAGGATCCCACATAATGTCGTCCGATTAGCCTTAGTATCATTAAGGGACATAAAACAAACAAACAAAGGTGTTGTGGTTAGCATGGCAACCTACAAGATCGCGGGTTCAATTCCAGCGGTGGCCCTAGGATTTTTTAATGGGAGTAAAAAATCCTTAGCTATGCCGTCCCTCGGATAGGACGTAAAATGGAGGTCCCGAGCCTGTACGATGTCAGGTACTCGTTAAAGATCCCTATCCTAATTATACCTGGATAGGCAAAATTTAGGACTCCCACTGTAGCATCGTCCGATTAGCCTAAGTAGCATACAAATGGACGTTAAACAAACAAACAAACAAAACAACTTTCATTTTTGACATTGTATTTAAAATTTGTAGCAATAGGTCTTGAGAGAGTACTGTAAGTAAATTATAAAAAAAAAAAAACATAAATTTTTATACTACAATTTAAATTATTGATAGAGGCGGAAAATCATATAAATAAATAAAATTTTATTTATACATACATATTTTTAATAAAATATTTCATTATAAATATTTAAAAGAACATCTCTATACCTATAAATGGCAAAATGTTTCATTAGTTTAAATCCTTCTGTGTCCGGAAACCATAAATCATATTTTAATTTTGCATTCAGCAATGATTATTATAAAATAAATACACTTACTAACAAAAGTCTCTGCACACCCTCAAGCTTTTTTTTTATTTTACCTAAAGATACCTTATGAGCCAGATATGGGCAACGAAACTCACATATTTTTTACATAATTTAATCTATTTTAATGACCAACAATTACATTTAATATAATTTATTTAACTTATAATTTATGAGGAAAATTACATAAAATGTCAAAATATTGATGCGCCAAAAGTCTCTGCACGCAGTGGAATTAGCCAAGATACTGATATATATACAGTTTGCACATTATCCCATTCATCCTCCGGCTAATTCTAACTTGCCAGTGTTAATTTGGGCCCAAACAGTTAAGAGTGTGATAAAAAATGGAGGTTCTAACACCGATTCATAACCAAATTGTAAATTTAAGGAAACTCATACAACTCATACAGGTAAATAGGACAAATCGTCAACAGGGGCTATAATACGGTAAGGTATGTTCTAAAACGGTATGAAAAACTGGGTACAATGGAAAGTAGATACCGCTCTGGCCGCCCCCCCGTACTCCAAGCTCACCACAAGAGGGCTATCATAAGGACTTTGGCCGAAGAACCCCACACGAGTGCTCTAAATTTAGCAGGTATGGTGTAAGAAAATTACAAGATTGGGGTATCTGCACAAACGATTAGAAGAACCCTAAAGAAAGCTGGCTATAATGTGCGTAAGCCTAGGTGTAAGCCATTCATTAGTAAACGAACCGGATATTGAAACTGCAGTTCGCAAAGGAACATGTAAACAAGCCCTTATAGTTCTGGGAACGTGTTTTATTTATTGACGAGAGTAAGTTTAACATTCATGGATCAAATGGAAGGGGGAAAGTTTTGAGAAAACCTAACAAAGAGCCCCTGGAAAAAAACATAGTTGGTATTGTGAAAAATGGTGGAGGGAGTGTTTTGGTTTGGGGGTGTATGTGTGCTGCTGGAGTTGGTAATTTGAAACTTATCGACGGAATAATGGACCAACACGTTTATATAAATATTTTGAGGAGTAATTAACCGGAAAGTTTAATGAAGTTTGATCTCCAGGAAAAATTCATTTTTCAACAAGATAACGACAGCGCGGAAAGTTCAAGAATAGTTGCTCTACAATGCTCCACCGCAACTTAAAACACCTCCCTAATCTCCTAATCTTAATCCAATACAACATCTGTGGGATCAACTAGGCCGTCAGAAAGTAAAAATTCAAATAAAGAACAAAGACCACTTAAAAAGATTGCTAAAGGAATTGTGGGGTAAAATTACTCCAGAAACTACAAAAAACTAGTTCACACCATGCCAAATAGATTATGAGAAGTGATAAGAAATAAGGTAGGAACGACTACCTATTAAAGTTGATTTGGTATCAATAATTAAGCTTCAAGTTGAAGAAAAATGGTGTGTGCAGAGACTTTTGGCGCATCAATATTCTGACATTTTATGTAATTTTCCTCATAAATTATAAGTTAAATAAATTTTACTAAATTTGATTATTGTTAATTAAAATAGATTAAATTATGTAAAAAATGTGTGAGTTTCATTGCCAATATCTGGCTCGTAACCTATCTTTAGGTAAAATAAAAAAAAAGCTGGAGGGTGTGCAGAGACTTTTGTTAGTAAGTGTATATAATAATTTTGAGAAGGAGGAGTGGTCAGTAAATGTTCGAAATGAATTATTTTTAGTTTCATGCCGGATAAAAAAAAAAATGCATTCTATTGTAAATAATTTGTTATAAAGATTGTAGTTTATTTGAAGTTTTCTAAAAGTATTGGAAATGAGGTTTGGTGCTATAGATTAGTGACGGCAATATTTGAGGAGAAAAATTAGTGATTTTTCTTTTTGTTTGACTGAAATTCCTGACAATCTAAATCGTCCCTGAGAATCATATTAGATATATCAATATATATAAAATTTGTATATTCTTCTTATTTAAGTATGAAACTTTTTTCAGCATAATTATTTGTTTAAGTAGTTTTTTAAAGTAATTTCAAACACACTTTTTTTTTTGATCTGCTAAAGTACATCCTTTTGAAGCTTAGCCCCCTAATAAATGTTATTCACTAGAGCAGTGATTATTCTGTGAAAGGATTAAACTTATAAGGGATCTGAAAATACAAATAAAATCACTTTAGAGGCTCATGTGACTAGCAAAGCTATGAAAAATTAGATCATCCATCATAGCACTTTTTATTTTAATTATTTTTTATATCTATTTATTTATCTATAAAATGTGAGTAAAAATTATATAAATGCTTAAAATACAATTCATTATCTGATTATGTACATAATGGAATAATTCCCACATGGAAGTGGCATACCTCTACAGACTTAATGGAAAAAAATTATATACCAATATCTACTCTATTTGATTAAATAGAGAATAAAATGTCTTAAATAAAACCTATGAGTTTTCGGATGATGTTCTGATTTTCACCTGTTGCTCCGGCAAGGGGCCAAGGAATTCCCATTTATAATTTTTTTCTGTCAACTGGACACCCTTTTTGGACTAGGATGGGTTTTGATAAATAAATAAGAATTACCTCCCTCATGATGTTATGAAAAATCTTTTCTTTTATACTTCTGCTCTTCAAATTATTAATCCTTATTGTAAAAGTGACGTCCATACCAATTTCATGAATATGCCTCTAATATTGGGAAAAACAAGACTTTTGAAGTTTTGGGCTGACCCCTTCAATTTTAAAATTTAAATTTAACCCCTGGGGCTGACCCCTTAAATTTTTTTCTTGACTCTTCATGGAGGGAGTGGGAGGAGCACCCCTTTTCTGGATCCGTAGATGGTTAAAGGTAGACGCTTTCGATATTCTTGCTCCCCGCGCAATGTTGTAACGAGTAATTACTCTTGATATAATTAGGATCAATTTTGATTGGATAAGATGGACGTGGCTACGGTCAAGGAGACCTCTCCAAAGGAATAACAGAAGGTGTATAATAAGGCGAGAGGTTGGGAGCAAGTCAGTCACGACTCGGCAAGGACGGCGGCCTCAGACCACTTTCGCTATCTCGGAACCACTCCACATAAATCTATTTTCAGCCCGATATAATTACGAAAGGGATAATTATTTGATTCAGTCGACGAATAATGTAACATGCTATATGGTAGATGTTATTTCATAATTTCTTTCCAAGTTTTACCTTTTTGATCGATTATCTCAAAAACGGCTTCAATGATTTTTATCAAATTCGTCATGTTTAATAAAAATTAGGTGTTCTTTAATATCACGTAAGCTATATCATTATTAAAATGTTCTGAGGGGGCCTTTTTTGGGAGGGTAGTGGCCTTTTTTGTTTGTTTTTTTGTTTCCTATGAAGTACCTTTGTTTTTGCTTATATGGAGAAATTAACTGTCTCTCGTTACGCCTAAAAATAAGAAATGGCTAAATATGAGATATGATAAAAATAAAGAAAACATATACAGGAGAAAAAAATATGAATATTCCGTCAACTTGAGCTCACGCATGCGCCGAACGCCTTTAATGACAAACCAATGCGTTATAATTAAAGATGTTCTGTTCATTTGAGAAGTGGCAATTAAAAAAACGCATTAATTTCTAATCTAAGTAAGTTGGTAAGTGAAAGTTGTGTGTTGCGCGCACGCACCAGATTTTTACTTTCACTTACCTATATATGAAATATATAGTAAGTGGAAGTATTGCGATCGTGAAAATTTTCGACTTCCGGTTTTCAACGGAAATACACGTTTTGGGACCCCCTGAGTCGAAATGACCAAGTCCCGCGAAATGGTCTGTGTGTGTGTCTGTGTGTGTGTGTGTGTGTATGTGAACAGACTAGCTCAAAAACTATAAACCGTGGGAACCTGAAATTGGGTATTTAGTGTAGGTATATGCCCGCGATGTGACAGCAAAAATTTCATCAAAATTGCTCAAAGGGAGGGGGTACTTTATTTTATAACTTTTTACGTTTTTTTCAATTTTCTCAAAAACGGCTCTAACGATTTTGATTAAACTGAGTATTTGATCTATTTATATGCCCGAAATATGACTGTAAAAATTTCATCAAAATTGATTAACCGGAAGGGGGACTTTACTTAATAAATTTTGTATCATTTTCACGTGTTTTTTTTATTTACTCAAAAACGGTTTTAACGATTTTGATCAAACTTGGTATTTGATGTATTTATATGCCCGAGATATGACTGTAAAAATTTCATCAAAATTGATCAACCGCAGGGGGCACTTTACTTAATAAATTTTGTATCATTTTTACGTGCTTTTTTTATTTACTCAAAAACGGCTTTCACGATTGTGACCAAACTGGGTATTTGAGGTATGTATATGCCAAATATGTGATAGCCAACATTTCATCAAAATTGATCAACCGAAGGGGGGACTTTACTTATTAAATTTTGTATCATTTTCACGTGTTTTTTTTATTTACTCAAAAACGGTTTTAACGATTTTGATTAAACTGAGTATTTCATCTATTTATATGCCCGAGATATGACTGTAAAAATTTCATCAAAATTGATTAACCGGAGGGGGGACTTTACTTAATAAATTTTGTATCATTTTCACGTGTTTTTTTTATTTACTCAAAAACGGTTTTAACGATTTTGATCAAACGTGGTATTTGATGTATTTATATGCCCGAGATATGACTGTAAAAATTTCATCAAAATTGATCTACGGGAGGGGGGACTTTACTTAATAAATTTTGTATCATTTTCACGTGTTTTTTTTATTTACTCAAAAACAGTTTTAACGATTTTGGCAAACTTAGTATTTGATGTATTTATATGCCCGAGATATGACTGTAAAAATTTCATCAAAATTGATCTACGGGAGGGGGGACTTTACTTAATAAATTTTGTATCATTTTCACGGGTTTTTTTTATTTACTCAAAAACGGCTTTAACGATTAACAAAAATAAGATATGAATGTAGAAAAATGTGTGACTTTAGGAAATGATAATTAGCAAAACACGTCAATTTCCAATCTAAGTAAGTTGGTAAGTGAAAGTTGTGTGTTGCGCGCACGCACCAGATTTTTTTTCAGTGTAATACTATTCCTTATCCTATATGAAGCAAGGAGTCGACGTGGAAGAACACCAATTCACGTTGAACTTTTTTTTTTTTTTTAAATTTCTCATTATTAAGGACTGATGATGCTTTGAAAAAGTTGAGCACCAAAATAAAGCTTCAATCCACGTCGCTATCTTCATTTACCTGCAGCATTTTATTTACAGTAAGACAGGGGAATGAATTTTTAAGGGTTATTTGATAACCGTTGAAAGGAAAAAAAAGATATCATAATGCTATTCATTAAATTATGTCAACGGGCGCGTTGTATCAAGCAGATTAAAAATAATGGCAAGTAAATCACAGAACACTATCCAATGCAATTGCACTACTGAACTTTACAGAAGGACCTGTGGAACACATAACTGGGAGAACAACACCACCTCCCTCAAGAAGGCAGTTTGGTGAATATTTTTCTTTAAAATGTGTATCTCACAGATAACGCGCCCGACGGAGGGTTAAATTTTTTTTTTTAATTCGATGATGATTTTAGCCTAAGGCTGTTTATGTCATAAATTATTCTGTTAAATTATAATATTTTCCATTTCCTAATTAAACATTGATTAAAAAATTTCCTTTTTTATAATCGAGATCTCTATTAAGCATATCCTCGCAGTTCTTTCTTCTTGTAGCCGAATAAGGTGTGATTGATATTCCCTACGTAAGGATAAAAGACATAAAGCAGTTAATATGTCGTTTGTAAAAAGCAAGGTTATGTAAAATTGAATATTATTGAAGGACTGTTGAATCAAATGTAAACAAAGAAATATTTCTAAACATTAAAACATCGATTAGAATTACAGCAGGTAATTTAAGCCCATGTTAAATTGAAATACTTATATTGCATTATTTAAAATTTGACTTGAACATATTTGATAAAATCGCAAAAGTATTTTAGCCTAAAAATATCAAAATATTGAGTTTGAAATATTCGTTTTGATATTAGTTTTGTTCTCATTACAACTTGATTCCAAGGCACAAAAGTATATTTCTTAACTGTATGGTGCAAAATAAATTCTGAAAACTTGAAATTAATTAGTTTCCATTTTTTCGAATGCTAAATCCTTTTTATTTGAGAAATAGTTTAGATCTAAAGAGTCCTAAAGAGATAGTTCTGTGCAACTTAATATTTTTGTTTTTAAACAGGTATTTTTTAATGTTTAATAGAAACTTACCCCTACGAACACCAGCATTAAGGACATGTTCATTTGCTTCTTATATTATCATATACTGCTGTTTTTCTATTATTTCTAAAAAAAAGTCAGGCCTACACCCCCTAACATAGTAAGTTTGTCCCTGCGCTTTTGTCTTTATGTTTTAAACACAAAAATGTCGCAACGCGACATATAAACGGATACCAAAAAGAAATAAATACCGTATGAATTATTATTTGAAATATTTATTTTTAATTGCAACTTTTTACCTTTTAGACTTAAACCTCGCATATAAATATTCGATTTAGAATATTTTCATGAAAATTTGCATTGAAATTCGATTAAAACAAAAATCATCAATAAACTAAAACAAATTAAATAAAATAAATTAAAACTAAAACTCCTCAAGTGGTTTTTCTTCAACTTACATCAGCATGATTGTGTGTTGTTCGGCAAGTGTGATCTTTATTTTTATAGAAAAATAAAAGGTTTTTTTTTTTTGAAATTTTAGTAATTTCACTAAAAAAAAAATAAAAGTATTCACTAACTGAATTTTTAATAATTCAGTTAGTCCCTCTCTCTAGTGATTCCAAAGATCGTGCTGAATCTATTAATCTTAAAAAATTAAACATTAAACTTAAATTTCATAAACAATGGAAGAATCACTCGTAACAATGGTAGTCATATTATACGTTCTGATGTATAATGTGACAAGATTAATTGAATAATATATATGGAAAAAGCCCGAAGGTACCTGGGAGGCGAAAATTTGACGATCCAAATCTTGAATAAATAAAATTTTGTATATATCTGAGGCTTATAATTTAAAAATATGTAATTAGCTGTTTTAAGTTAAGTGAGGGGGGGGGATATTACATCCTTAGATATAGGCTTAAATCCCCTAATTAATTGTATATAAATCATATTGAAAAATCTCATATATTGCAAAGTTTGGTCCTGCGCATTTTATAAGTTTGAATAATATTAACGCGAAGCTGTGGTAGCGTGATTGAATAACATTTTAATGTATAACTAGTTTATGGAAAACTTTTGATAGGCAGAGTTTAAGTCCTCTGTACATTCCAATAAATAAAAATACAATATATTACTGTTGATAAAGATTATTTATTTTTATTTTTTTTTTTATAACGGTATATTTATTTTGCGAAAAAAAAAACATTTAATGGTAAATACGAAAGAATCTCAACTAGGAGATGCGGTTGGTAATGAGCGCTCCCAAGATGTCAAGGATACTAAACCGGGTTTTTGACATTTAAAAGTCTTACTTTCAAAGGATTCTCCCCCGCACGAACGGAACGTTAAGTTTTTGATCTTAAATGTCCTTTTCCTATTTTAAGCCTAAATATATATATATATATATTTAGAGCTGTAAGTAGATAATTGTAACTATAACCATTTGAAATAGAATTGGTTCGAGACTTCGAGACATGTTGCTTAACAAACGAATAGATCTATGAAACTATCTAAAAATACAAGAAAAAAGGCTTATATAGTATAATTTTAATAAATATGTTTTATCAATTATTGTACTACTCGTTATATTGAATATTATTTATAAATTTTGTGTGAAGCAGTTTCGCATATTCAGATAGTCCCCTTAATCCTATTTCAATTATGTTCCAATGATTTCTCCACTGATATGAAACACGAATGATTTTTTTTTTTAATAATTAACTTAAAAAATGTACGAGAAAAAAAAAAAACAGTCTGAAACTGTTTTGTTAGCGAAACAAAGCGGTGTTAGTGGACGTATTGTAGGCAACAAGTGTGAAAGATACAGCAAAACTTTTACTTCGTTGAAAAATTACGCAAGTTGAGGATGTCATAAAGTTTTCAGTTCGTTTCCTCCTCAACCGAGTTCTCTGCGCCATTTTCCGTGGGATGCCATTCAAGTATAGCGGAAGTCCGTAATCTATGTAGGGATGTAGGTATGTTGAACGACAGTGAAGCTACGATGTATTATTTCTCTCTTGTATTGTTTCTGTCAAAATAATTCTCACGAGTCGTTTGTCTCCTCATAAAATAACCCACTTAACGCCGAGTCACCGAAAATTCAAAAGTTGCAATTCTATTAATATATCTCCTGTTAATCATAGTGTAACAAGTTAGGATCATCTTTTAGATAGTTCGATGAGATAACTAGCGCTAATAATGGGCAGTTGTTTAAATCTGTCCAAATGCAAATCCTAATTGTCCTATGTCCTAACAGTCTTGTTCTACCTCGAAATAGCATTTGTGTTTTTTTTCAAGAATTATCTTCCAATTTTCCTTTACAATCTGTGCAAAACATCTTTTGGACCTCAGCTTATATTTATGAATCTTGAAACATTTTGACAATCGGTTAAAGCGACGAATATCAAAGTAAGAGAAAAGAAGAAACTTTAATTGCCTGTTTTGAAAAATCACTTTTTTATTTTTATACCATTAGTGTAGCATTGGACGAGTGGATCTCTTCTGTTAATTCTGTTAATTTTATATAATTTTAATTGAGGTTTTTCTATGATGTTTTCTACCTTATAAGAATTTGTCAGTTTGTCTTCCTGAAATTCAAATAAATTATAATTATAAAAAGGATGAATTGTTTTCTACGTGTGTTTTTTACTCCGATGGACCCATCTTAAGAGATTTATTCTTAAAATGGGACACATATATATATATATATATATATATATATATATATATATATATATATATATATATATATATAGAGAGAGAGAGAGAGAGAGAGAGAGAGAGATTCACACACACATACTTTTGTTTTAAATTTGATATTATTTAAATTAATGTTAATAATTAAATTTCTTTAGTCAATGACGGCGATATCAGCATATATTGCACCCTCCGTTATAACAATATTAAATTAACACCTTCCTGTTTGTTTCAAATAAATTAAAGTGTTAAAAACAAAGCAATTAAAGACACCTCTCTTTGCACCATTTACAAAGTGGTGAACAAAGAATAAACACTCGTGGGGTTGCGCTACCGACACTCAAACTCTCTTGATGCATGGAATCAGACCCTGTTAAAGTTCTGTTCAAAACACGAGAATAAAAAAAAACAACCAACAACTTGATAATAAAGGCCCTGTTATGAAAAAGACAGACTCTAGTAATCGTTTATTGAACCTCTCATCGCTCAGGGTCATCATCATGAGGTTACTATCTGAAAGGTTTAAGTTCCGATCTTTCGAAACTCCTAGATTCCGCAATTAGTCTTGAAGAGTTCCACAAGAACATAACAGTCGATCTATCAAAGAGTAGAGGAAAACACGTACCAGGAACATATTGTGAAGTACCTTTCACATTGCTGAACCCACCTACGTAACTTGCAATCAAGGGGGTTCGACAAGGCCGCTAGAAGCAAAATGGGAACTGTTATAACGAACGCACCCGGGTGCTACTGTGCGAAGTTAAAAGAATAATTTTTTATTTTATTTTTTTGAAGAATTTGATTTCGTATCTCAAACCACTTTCTCCTAAGTAAAATTAAATGTAAATTTTCATAATAAGAAGTCGTGGCCTTGTTTTTATGACAAACCCCACAAGATGAAATTCCAACGAAAAAGGTTTTGTCTTGGAATAGCGAAAAAGTGCCCAGTGAAGGAATTGCAGTTTTATTTGATAATGAGCTATATCATCTATATATGTATTAATCAATTATCTTCATTATTGATCATGAAATTATTTAATATGATTTAATTTTCCACAATTAGAATTCTTATAGCAGCATAATTCTTGATGATACCAAAGTGTTGAGATCTTGACTCAGATTTTTTTATATCTGGCTACACACACATCGTGATATCTTTTTCTTTCGAACCAGTCAATCCAGTCTCCAATTTTATGCTCTCATTTATTTCGCTTATATTTATGATCCTGTCCTCCATAGTTCTCCTTTCTGCTTCTTTCTTTTTCTACTTCTGAAGAAGATGCTATGCATCCGAAGGTCAAATCCGCCAAATGTCGTGGTCATATTTTTTTTTGGACCTGTTCAAAATATTTCAGATATGGGAAGATCCGTTTTTTCTTGAATATAATTAATTTAGCATTCTGAAGAAGTATTTTTAAAAATCATATCTCATTGGACTGAAGAAATACATTTTACTGATACTTAGAACATTTAATATAGGTACATACTTTGATATGTTAAGAAAATATTTATAATATCAATAGCTCTGAAAACTGAAGGGTCACAAGTCAAAATATTTAGTTTTTGTTGGCACGAACATCATATTAAATAACTAATACTTCTAGAATAAAGTACTAGAATAAAGTTCTAGAAATCCTTCTAGAATCTCCTTCCTCCGAACTTCCTCATCCGGAATATCTCCTCGTCGAAATTTCCTCCGATGCCTTTTCCCTCCTCTACATAATAGTTTACCGCCCACCGCATGCCCAATTTGATCCTTTCTTTGAATCCTCCCTCTTTACCTACGTCCCGTTATACAATAACGTAATCATCACTGGTGATTTTAACATAAACATTCTCTCCGATTCTCCTAACAGATCTTACCTCAAAGACCTCATCCATTCACTCAACCTTTTCATAGTACCCTACCAACCAACCCACCATACTCAGTTAACCAGCACCTGGTTAGACCTTTTTATAATAGATACCCCCCATAACCTATTGTCTTCCTCACAACATCCAGTACCTTTCCTATCAAACCATGACCTCATCAAAATCTCCTATAATATTCCAACACCTAAACTATGTCCTAACAAAATCTCCTGGCGGAACCTTGATTCACTAACCTCCGAAAAGCTAAATCCTTATTTTGATTCACTTTCCCAATCCCTAGATCCCATTTATTCCTCATCCTCCATTGATGAAATGGTGAAATGCCTCTCGTCTAATCTCTCCACTTTCCTAAACCAACATGCTCCCCTCAAAACTTTTACTTTTAGACGTCCTGCCGCTCCTTGGATAAATCTTAAAATCAGAGAGCTAATGAGGAGAAGAGATGCCGCCAGAAGACGTTTCAGACGCACCCATACCACCGAAGATTACTCCCTCTTTAAATCCCTACGCAATCTCACCCAATCATCCTTACGGCGTGCCAAGGCACAGTTTTTCCATAAATCCATATCACAAGCCCAAGATCCTAAATCCAAATGGAAAATCCTTAAAAAGTTATCAGTTGTCAAATCCAAATCCTGTACTCATTATCCCATCGACCCAGATGAACTAAATTCCTATTTCGTAAACCCTTCAACTACTCCTCACCCCTCCTCATACTCATTTACGCAAACCTTCAACCCTGATAACTTTTACTTCCTTAATATTTCTCCTGAAGACTTGCTCTCCTCCGTCCTTAAATCCAGAACCAATGATTACGGCCCCGACCAAATTCCTGTAAAGTTAATCAAACTCTGTCTCCCTGTTATCTTCCCTGCTCTTTTACACATATACAACTTTTCCCTACAAAACTCCATATTTCCTGAAGCCTGGAAAAAAGTGATAGTTCGTCCGCTGAACAAAGTACCAATTCCCACCTTAGCCTCCGACTATAGACCCATCTCCATCCTTTCTAACCTATCTAAACCGCTCGAAAGAATTGTCCACACCCAACTCAATGACTTCCTAGAGCGGAATGCTCTCCTCAACCCTCTTCAGTCCGGCTTTCGTTCCCATTATTCCACACAATCTGCTCTGTTAAAGATCACTCAGGACCTCCATTCCTCCATAGACGAACATAAAATTACCATCCTAATTCTCTTTGATTTCTCAAAAGCGTTCGATACCGTCAATCATGAGATCCTCCTTTCTAAACTCCAAAACCTGTCCATATCAAACAGCGTCTTAAAGTGGTTCCTCTCCTTCCTATCCCAACGTTCACAAACAGTTCACATTCCCGATAAACCTCCTTCCTCACCTCTCTTATTAAATAGAGGAGTACCACAAGGATCCTCACTTTCACCAACTCTCTTTTCCGTTTATATCAACGATCTCCCTGAGTCCATCAACCATTCACAATACCACTTGTACGCTGACGACCTCCAAATTTACCTATCCTTCCATCCTTCCAAAATGCTGGAGACAATCCGGAAATTACAAGAAGATATAGACAGCATCAACGCCTGGGCAGAGAAAAATGAGTTAAAACTGAACGGAAAAAAAACCAAGGCAATCCTCATTGGCTCCAAGCACCTTCTTAATTCCCTTCCTTACTACCCCTTACTCCGCCTTAATGACCAAACCATTCATTTCCAATCCCATGTCAGAAACCTTGGAGTGATCTTTGACCAGCACTTGTCGTGGAATAACCATATTTCCGAAATCACCAGAAAATCAATTGCTACCCTCAAACAGTTCCTAAGATCACGTGACTGCATGCCCTCAAAAACTCGTCAGCTCCTAGTTTCCTCTCTTATATTCCCCCATTTCGATTATGGCTGCCTTATATACGGTGGACTGTCTGGTATGCATGAGGCGAGGTTGAAGAGACTAATGAATTGCTTCATAAGATTCATTTTCGGTGCCCCCAGGCGCTCCCACGTCTCCAGCTGATACGCTGAATTGAAATGGCTCTATCCAGTTTTTCGACGGCAATACTTCCTAGGTGTTTATCTTTCCCGAACCTTTAGAACCAAGAAACCTCCGTATATCCTAAGTTTGTTCACACCATGCTCCTCCATACATTCTCTAAACACCAGATCCCAAACCTCTAACCTGTATATCCCTTTCTACCTATCTGCCTCCTTCACAAAATCCTTTATCATCCGTGCTGCCACCTTCTGGAATTCATTACCTGTCTCCATCCGAAACACTTCATCCCTCACCTCCTTTAAAACCCAACTATTCCATCACCTCCTGAATCTCCAATCTCCAATCTCCCGTAAATATGTAAATAGTGAAGCAATAGTGAGGACATATCTATACATATATATCTATACGATTTTTATTTTTTTATTTTATACCTTTTAAGCTTAAAAGCTGATCATAGTTTTGTACTTAACATCCAAATGTTTATTTTTTATTTCTCCGTACAATATTCTGTTTCAGTTATTTTTATTTTTTGTGTCTACTTTGTATTTTAATTTTTATTGTATTCTTTATTTTTTATTGTATTTCCTTTAAGTAGCCAGACAAATGGCCATTAATTTTGTTCATGTCTGTTATTCTTAGGGGATTTAATGTCCCAGAATAAAAATTACTTTTTTCTTTTCTTTCTTTCTTCTTTCTTAATACTCATGCCAAAAAGTTTTTCCATAATTGTTCGAAATTATTTTTCGTAGTTAGAATAATTTTATTAACTAAGCGCAAATTATTCAGTGAATATATACGTGAATATCATAGAATATTTGTACTAAGAGCGAAGAGAATTATTTCATATTTCAGAAGTTGGGTCATCTTATTTTGAAATTAGATGCCTCGCAAATGAAAAATAATTTTATATAAAAAGTTAAGAATTTATCCAATTATCAAGCGAATTTGAAGTGGATCGATAGGTAATTTCTTAGCATTGGTTATAAAAAGCATATTATGCATATTATCGCATATAATCAGCATATTACCAACATCAAGATGTCAAAATAATCCCTAAATTAAGAAAAGTGAATGTTATCTAAAATCTCATTAAATAATTTATTTGTTGAAGAGAAAAGATTGGGCTCCGCCAGGAGTCTTCCGGGTCTTCCGCGTGACATGCGCGGTATGCTAACCACTGCACCACAGAGCTCGCTCTATATACCTCTCTCTCTATATATATATTTATTTATTTATAGTGGAATGATTGATTTTATCAGATGTTTTCTGTATTTATCGAACTAGCCTGACTATGCTAGACTGTTAAATAAAGAAAATATCTGACTGAAACTTCTTTAAGAAAGACTAAAACTAAAAAAAGATTTTGAAGAAAACAGCCTGGAAAACAGGTGGTTCGATTATATTTAAACATTAGGAATCTATCTATTAAAACATATTTCGTAGAATGGAATGTTAAAATACCGCAAAGCTTTGTGTCGTACATGATATCTTAGAAGTTTGTTGAATTGAAATTTTCGGAAGAATTAGAAATTCTTCACGGTTCTATCGAACGGTTTTGATAGAATGTGTACAGGTACTCTGGTTTTTAGATAGAAATTTATAATTACAAAACCAAAATATCAAAAATTTTATAAATATTATATTTGGCCTCAAAACCATTTTAAAACTATTTCAGGTTAATAGTAATAGGAAATTTTCAGGTTGATAACCTCTCTATTTTGAATTTTGTTATTCTTAAAATTTTTGATGTTTTGATAGACCTTGAATTTACGGACTAAAGTTTATTGATAGGTCTAGGATTATACAAGAGGCGTATTAACGACAATCACTCTCAATAATAATTTATGTTCCCTCTGTTGATTGTATTCACTCTTTGTTATTCGTTTTCAATTTTCTTTTAGTTGTTCCATAGATTTCCATTGTATGATTGTTCGTTCCGCAAAGACATGTGTTTTCAGAACTCCCACATAGTCCATTGCCAACTAAATTGGCATTCATGGTTGTGCTGTGACGGGCCAACTGTTTGACGGGTGCAACGCCCATCTTAATCCTTTTCTGTTTTATCCGAATTTTTCTTTTGCCGTGATTCTCAACGCTAAGAGAAAAATATATATAGTTTTTAAACCTGAATATATTTTTGGCTTTCAACGTTCCATTTTCTAAATAATTTCTTGTCCTTTTTTTTTTTTTTTTTTTTTTTTTTTTTTTTTTTTTTTTTTTTTTCTCCGGCAGAACGTAAGAGGTTATTAACCTGAGAAATTATCTTAATGATAATATTCTTTCATTTTTTGAAATTTTTTTTGCCCTATAACGAAAGTTATAGTTTCTACGGCATAAAAATTCACCGGCACTACACTGTCATTCTATTTTAATAAAAATAAAATGTAAGTATATACTGTCTCGCCGAATCTTTTCTTGCTGTCGTATTGTTTGTTAGTTAAATTTAGTGAACCCCATAAAAGTTTTCGAAGCATATGTATCGGAGAGATTTTTTGATTTATTTAGGTCCAAGATTTCCAATTAATAATTGAAGCGTGGAAATGCCTAAGGGTCTAAGTGCCAAAAAAAAATAAAACAAAGTTTCTTTTTTTTGCCAAATTGTTATATGTGCCAAAGCTATTCTTCAGAAATGGGTATGAGTAATGTTTTGTTGTTAGAAAAGAGTTCATTGAACTTATGTAAGAGGGCTTCGGTGTAAGCACTGAACGTAGTTCACATTAGAAGGTATAAGCCACATCATTTCTGTAAAAATGTCTTAAGACACTTATGCCCTTATGCATTTCCACGCTTCAATTCTTAAAACATTTTTTTTAATTTTAGAAATAAAAAAATGGTTTATGATCACCTAACTTATGTTGACATAGAATAGTTTCTTTCTATGAGAACGTTTCTATTGTGTTAATAATTACATGAGGTTGATTTAGTTTGGTATTTGTAATCTGTATTAGTATTTTTGTATTTGAACCAAATATAAATGTAATATTTGTAATTTGTATTGGTGACCAAAGTATTAAAGCTCTCTAAAAGATATATGTTAAAAATTATAAATAGCTGAATAGGTGAGGAATAAGGGGAAGAAGGACGATAATAGGCTTATATATATTCATTTTATATTAGTTTAAATTATCTTTAATTTATAATATACGTGTTAACGGCACTAAGACTGCGTGTACAACTCCTTTACTGTGATTTATTTTAGAAATAAAAAAATGGATTATGATTAACTAACTTATGTTGACATAGAATAATTTCTTTCTATGAGAACGTTTGTATTGTGTTAATAATTATAAGAGGTGTATTTAGTTTGGTGTTTGTAATATGAATTAGTATTTTTGTATTTGAACCAAATATAAATGTAATATTTTATTTGTATTGATAACCAAAATATTAAAGCTTTCTAAAAGATATCAGTATATATATATATTCATTTTACATTAGTTTAAATTATCTTGAATTTATAATATACGTGTTAGCGGCTATAACACTGTGTGTACAATAACGACTCCTTTACTGTTATTTAATTTTTGGATATTGGCATTTTTCGTATTTTTACATATTGTTGTGAACATTATGGTTATTTGATGCACTAATTTAATTTTTTTTTTTTACAATTTTCCATATTGAGATAACAAAGTTTTAACCGTATTACCTACTTCATAAATATTTTTCATTAATCTAAACTTAATTTGTGGGTGACCACCATTTTAAATTATTTTTAAATAATTTATTTTTTGAAGGGAAAAGATCCTTCCTCTTCACTGATACCTATTATTATCTTTTCTCTTCAAAAAAAATTTAAAATGGTGGTCACCCGCAAATTAAGATTAGATTAATATAAAATAATTTAAAAATTGACGTATGTCAATAAATATCATAAATTGGACAAAAATTGTCCACCTCCCGCTACTACTCACAAAATTTGTGAGATAGGGGGAGTAGGTATCAGTGAAGAGGAAGGATTTGCTCTGCCTTAAGCCGAGCTCTATGGTGTAGGGGTTAGCATCGGCGCATAAAACGCGGGAGACCCGGGTTCGACTCCCGGCGGAGCCAAATCTTTTCTCTTCAAAAAATAAATTATTTAAAAATAAATATTTTTCAATAGATTAACAACAATTTCTTACATTTATCTAATTTATTTTAAAAATAAATATAAAAATGTTAAATAGACAAATAGAAAACGCCAAATTTTTTATTATAACTACAGTTAGATGGAATATATGAAACTACAGATATAATTACATGCTTAAATTAAAGGGTAATCTTAAAAAATATATTTAACTAACTAGGTTTTAAGAATGTGTTTAGTTATTTTAAATCAATTCATGGATGGATAGTTCATAAACTCAATGACGTGTGAATTTTTTATTTTGAATAAAGTATACACCAACTCCTAACATCAAGAAAAAACTCTTAATATATATTATAATAATTTTTAAGATTTAATTTAATCTGAAATTATGACTAGATAGTCTAATTCAAACTCTTCTTTTGTATTTTCTAAATTTATGCTTCCTTATGTTCTACCTAGGAACTTACTGAACAATCACTTCGCAAATTAACATCGCGTTGAATGGCCCCGAAGTCATTGGATGCCATTTATTGTAGAAATCTAATGAGAATTCTCATGTAATTTTGGGATTGCGTATTCGAAAAACATGTTTCGATATTTATGTTTCCGTAGGAAGGCTGCATCATTACGTGATATCCATCTTCCATCTTTCATCTTCGTCAAGGAAATCGTTATCTTCCACAAGAAGATACGTTTACGAATTATGATGGACGAGCTGTTCCATGGAATTGAAAAAAAAAACTTTCACACGAAAATCATGCGTTACTTTGAACCAGAAAAATGATCGTTTTTTAGCTTTACAATTTCTCAAGACAATTAATGGTTTTCGCTTTCTTGTCAATTATTGTTTAGCATCTTGAATACGTGCAAATAATTATCCAATTAGGTTTTTTAAAATTAATATTTATTCTTGGATTTTTAATTACAAGAAACTTTGTTTTTTCAAACTGTTTTTTTTTTTTTTTTTTTTTTTTTTTTTTTTTTATCCAAGTTCACTGTTCGACTGTTCTAAAATAACACATAACGCTTACCAAAATGATGGAAAAGCTTGTATAAAAAATAATTTTTATAATAAAAATGTATTAAGATACGAAATAAAATAACTTCGCTGTCACGCCAAACTGTCGAGCTATTGCATTATATGACATAAAAATGATAAATTTTATTGCTATCTGAAAGAAGATAAAACTTAATTAGTGAAATAAATATAAAATTTTCTCTTTTGTGGATAGTCTGAATGTACTCTTAAGTTTACTATTGTTTTATAATGTTTTCACTCCGCAAAAGTACCCATTTTCGCATTCGATTGTTTGACGTGGCAAAGAGATTATTTTCTGCCAACAATTAGAAATAAAATTAACAGAAACAGAATTTAAGCAAACTGAATTGGTATTTTTGCAAACTAAACCAATCCCTATAAAAATATTGATTATAATAATGCAACATCATGAGATAAATAATAAATATTTTATCATAAACTAAATTATCTTTGGATCCTACGAACTATCAATTAGTAAAATAATTTAGGAACAAAGCTTTTTGCACGGATCAGTTTAATAAAGTTTAAAAAATCAATAAATCATTAGATTTTATTTTATGGATTTTATTTATTTATATATTATTTATATATTTATACTATATTTATTTATTAGATTTTATTTTATGGATACTATAATCCACCAAATAGACCGATATACTCTGCATGTCTTATTAGGTGCATTAGTATTAATAAATATTAATGACTGGATATTGATATTGGAAATATATTCGGATAGATCAGAAAGTACTCCTATTTTAATATTTTTTTATGCAATTTGGTTTCATACGTTAATTCAGGACCTATTATTTTTACCTGAAGCTGAAAAAAATTCTCAAATATTCATTTAAATATATCCGAATCTCTACAATGTACAATAACTCTACTAATAGAAAAAATATTTGATTGAGATGTTAAAAATTGTAATTAAAAAAAATTATTTCCATTAATATAATTTATATTATAGTTGCATTCCATAATTTATAATAATAATAACCATAGCGAATATAATGAGGAAATACTTAAGTTTCTACATAAGTGCCACAAACGATTAGATTAATCTAATTAAATCAATTTTACTTCTTAAATATTAATAATATACTTTCAAATTTTCTTTTTAAAATAGCCCCATGCTCGGCCAGACACTTCTCGGATAAAGGAAGAATCTTTATGAAATAATCTAATCAATATAAAAGATGTCTTTTATGGTGTAGTGTGTGTGTATGTTTGTGTGTATGTATATGTATATAGTATTACATTGACGAAAATTAATAATATTTATTCAATCAAACGAGAGAAAGCTAAAAAATAAGCTATATAACATTTTTTTTTATGATTTTTTAAGAATTGCTAGTCAATAGTGTTTGCGATTTTCCAACTAGAGTCCTATTACCTTGTAATCTATATATGGAGGATGGCAAAAGGTTTTCAAATGAATTATAAGAAGTTGTAATTACATTTTCATTCAATTCTTAATTTGTTTGTTTTAACGTCACTTTATGCCACTAATGGCCGGGTGTACAATAGTTATTTAAACGGGGTTTAACAGGTTACTTAAACGGTTGATTAAACACAGAATGTAGTTCATGCCTAGCACACAATGTGGAATCGCTTGATTAAATTTGGTTTTAAGGGCTAAACAGCGTTTAAAGTTAAACGGTCAAGAATGGCCGTTTAAACACAGGTTAACTATAACCTAACATTATTTCTGTTTACTAATTCATTGGACCATAGTGAGTTGCTTAAAGTGCTATTATTATTCATTTTTCGGTATCTCTAAGTTCTTTTTATTTTTTGTTTGTGTTGTTTGATTTATATTATAAATTGATTTATTGGTATTAAAAAGAATATCAGTTAAGTTGACAGTGCAATCTCTAACTACGGGACTGATATTGTACCTAGTACAGATAAAAATAGTTCTGTGGTTAAACACTATATTTCTCTTTATTGCTATTAAGATTTTACATCTTGGAGCAAGGAGTTCTCCAGGCATAAATTGTACATAAAATAAAAAAAAAAAAAAAAAAAAAAAAAAAAAAAAAAAAAAAAAAAAAAAAAAAAAAGTAAAATAAAGCAATAATAAACACGGAATCTTGTTTAAACGATGTTTACCTGATTCCATGTTTAAACGGGGAATTGTACACCCGGCCATAAGGCTAATCGGAAGATGCGTGTGGGAGTCCTAAATTTTGCCTATCCAGGTATAATTAGGATAGGGATCTTTGACGAGTACCTGACATCCTACAGACTCGGGACCTCCATTTCACGTCCTATCCGAGGGACGGCAAAGACAAGGATTTTTTACTCCCATTAAAAATCCTGGGGCCACCTCGGGACGCGAACCCGCGACCTGTAATATTGTAGGTCTCTATGCTAACCACTACACAATAGGTGACCCCCCAATTCTTATTTTTTTTTTTTTTAATACTATAAGAATCCTAAATAGTAAGCAGGACATAATCGAAACCAAATCCTAATGTAAAAGTATAATCTCAATTCTTGAATTACTGAAAATTTATAGAAGTCATTCCAGATTATGTTGTTAGTAGGAATTGACATTAGAAAGGTTCCTTTTTTTTTTATTTAATTTTTTTATTGAATGGAGGCGAAAACTCCTCCTCCAGAAAAAAAAAGGAATTTTCTATGTGTTCTCTTCGTCTATACAGTTATATAAATCTCATACAGTCGAAAACCGCTTTTTGTTATCTGGTCTGCGCCTTACATAAGTGAACTTTCGAAGAGAGACAGGCGAATAAAAGGTCGCTCTTTTGAACATGAAACATTAGAGAGAGAGAGAAAAAAAAAATGGTAACATAGGATTGTGCTCCGACGGTTTTACTAATTGTAAGTACTACAAAAGTTGTTTAGTCCGTACTTCTGGGAAAGTTGCAATCTCCACATGATGAATCTTTTGTAATGATAAATATTTAAAATGTATCTTTTAAGGCTTATATTTATATCTTTATACAAAAGTAATGCTCAAGTAAAGATGATTTGAGAGAAGCATACATGATTTGATTTAATTTTTACATCGTGTGACATAAAATCGTTCTTTTCACACTTTAATACCTGTATTGAAAGCAGTCATAATGAAAGCACAGTGCCCCACTCCAGAAAACTGAAATTATACACGAGGAGAGCCTGTTGTGATCATTATTGCTGTTTCTCATCTCTATGAAAGACTGCTTTGACTGCTGAAATATTTTAATTTAAGAAAATTTTCGGATTGTAGCACTCTTCTTTTATACAAGTGGGTGGTTAACTCAATAAATTCGAAAACCGTAAAAAAAAAAAAAATTATTTGGAGAGGACACATATGTAAGATTGGGGAGTTCCTTAATTTTTAGTTATTAATTAATTCTTCGGTCTTTTGAATATCGCATTATATTAATATGGTTTTTTTTATTTAGTTATAAAACAAATAAGTATTTGTCTTTTTAAATGATTTTCTTAATGTTAAGCATTCCCTCAAGTTAATATAGGTACTTTATCTCAAATTACAATAGAAACAAGACAATGTTAAAAAAAGTATTAAAAGGCAAGTGTGGGTATTAAAAGACAAGCATGATAACATATGGATGAAGAAGAAAAACAGGGTAAATAAATTTTTGTTTTTTTTATTATAAGCGATGGACTGGAGAGTTAGTCTTGTTCTGAAGTTCAAGTTATATGGTTATTTCTGTTTTCAAAGTGATAATTTTTATAAACAAACAATATTTTTTATTCTATAAACAAACCTGCTTAATTTTTGTGTTTCAAAGATTTGTGTGGCATTGTAAATTTTTGTTTTCGTTCAATAAAAATTGTTTAAACCACTTATGTGTTACAGTATAAAATATATATAGAAAATATTCACCTAGTTAGTGTTATTTTGAAATTTGATACAATACGGTAAAACTTTTCCTAGAAAAATCACGGATATGTAATGTAGAAATGTAAAATAACAAAAGCCTTTATTTCTCTAATGAATGGTCTTTTTAACGAAATTAATCTTCATTAAGTTCTAGCCATTTCTTCTATGAGTTTTTGGAATAGAAAAAGAAATATTGCTTTAATTTTTTTTTTTCTATTAACATACTGTAGGAGAGTATTGGTTTTCAAATGATTTCCTGTTAGTGGTTTATCACGTACATCGTGTTATGCAAAAAATGTGAGTTTCCCTATATTATCTACTTCTATAACACATTCTTCTGACTTACTACAATTAGTCTATTATGGTCAACTACAATAATTTATGTGTAATTCAGTAACAGGTTCATCATTTCCAGAATCTTTAAACTAAACCAATAACACATTATTGACTTTCGAAAAAATAAATAAATTAATTATAACTTAATAAGTGTGTATGAAGTAAGGAGTTCTCAAGACCAAAGTTATTATCAAGTCGCAAAGTCCAAGAAATGGCATTGAAGACTATTAAGGTAAACGACTTTCTTACGGTGTTACCAGACCTTGAAAGGAAAAGGTCAGTTGTGAATCCGGTATCCGATTTTTAGGGTGAATGCATCACCTTTTGTCTTTGGGGGCTTATAAGAGATAAAAGAAAAACTGGTTTCTAAGTAATAAAACTCACTACTTCACAAATGATAAAATCTGATTAATAAGAAGTGAGGGAAAGAAAGAAAAAATACAGTTTGAACATACTGAGATATAGGAGGTTATAGGCCACTTATAAATAATATTGGAATCTTTAATCCATGGTCTAAATTATAGTACGTACACATAATGTTTTAAAAAAAAACTATGTAAATATTATTTCCTAGAACTAAAGTAAAGAAACGAAAAGTATGAAGCTTTAATTTTTTTGTTTTAAATATCTAACTCAGTACAGTAGACTCTCAATAACGGTTTAATAGTATTTTAAAAAAAATATCAACTTTTCTTATCTTTAAAAAACAACTCCAAAGAATATTATTTTACTGGATATTGTATGCTAAGAATATTACAGGAATTGTAATATTATACAATATTTCGCTCGTTTAGAGGAAGTCTGCCATAATACAAAAAAAACTACCAGAGAAGCATATGATGTGACTATTATTGCAATACCCCAAATCTATGGGAGAATGCCTTGACTGCGTTGAATGTTGAATTTAAAACTCTAGAATTTTTCTTTAAGAAACGACAATATGATTTGAAGTATTTTAATTTATAAAACGCAAGAACGAAAATGTTCGTATTGCTGCACTCTTCTTCCAAACGATCGATACAGCTTTTATTCTATAACCAGACACCAGTTAGCTTAATACGATATATCCATTCATGCATATTTCTAAATATATTAAATAATGTTGTGATGAGTAAATAAATTCGAAATTATTTGCAATAATTCATTTTAAATATAATTGCCAGCTCCTTTATATTTTCTATACCATTCACTCAAAAGTTGTAGCCGTTTTCGCGTCAGCTGATTAGACCTCTGGATATCATAGACATTTTCCGTTCTTAATCGACTCCAAGACAACATGGAAAATTCCTTTTTTTAAATATTCGAATAATATATTTTCCGCAGTATAATCATCTTAACATTATTAAATATAAAAATCAAATAAAAACAATAAGAAACAGTTAACTTGGTAAAAGTAAGATGATGAAGTACATCGTCATTTTTAATACGGATTTAATTCTCCCTATTTCAATTTTAATCAATGCTTAATAATCAATAGAAAATTAAATCCCTATTAAAAATATTAATAAACTTGGGTTCAAATATACTCTTTCAAATATTAAGTATACTTTTGGGGTAGTCATATTCTCAGCCAACCTCAATTAATTTAAGCGCGGCATTATTTTCTACAGTTTATAAATTATTACTACATATGTAGATTCATTTATACTTTTAGCTAAAAATAAAAATTCTTTTCCTAATACTACATGAGATATTAAATCTGTAAAAACATTCTCGGGATCATCATATAATTTTCGATATATATAAAATTTCTTTTTTAAACTGCGGCATGAAAAAAAAAAATAATAATATTGCTAAAATAGTTATCAAATGATTTGGAAAGAAAAATAAAAAGCTTCGAAAAAGGCAGACGTTTATCGAGTTTTTTTTTAGTTTTTTTATTTATACATACTAGATGCAATAGGTATATGGACAGAATGTAATAGAAAAGAACTAATACAAAATAAAAAAATAATTAGTGATGATTTCTATTGGGGTTTGAGGCTAATATTTTCTGCAGAACTGTGAAAACTATTGGTTAAAACGGACCAACCAATTTAAATAGAAAAACGAAGTTCGCTGATAAAACATTTTGTAACCGAAATTTTTGTTTGCTCACAAACCAGACTAATATTATGTTTATTTTCATCAAAGTATGTTTACCTATAAAAATATTACCCAGATGTTGCATGAATTTTTTACAATGAAAATTATGGATTTTCTTTAATAAAGGATGTGTTAGTTTATATTTAATTGTCCCAACCAACAAAGAAGCTACAGTTATGACAAGTGACAATGAAATAAGTCCAAAGCCATAAAAAGAGTTAACATTAAATAAATAATGTAAAAATAAGAAAATGTAAACATTTTCTTGCATAAAAATTTAATATGAGGACAAATGGCGATTATATAATATAATCGAATATAAGGAAAAATTGTAAAATAGAAAATCCCAGAAGATGGGCCAACAGCCCGAAACGTTGGGGACATTAATTATAAAATAACAAATGGAAGTGAATCCTTCATTAAAGAAAATCCTTAAACAAACCACTCTTCCTGACAAACCAAGTTGAAGATAAAAAATTGTTTTGAAAAAAATTAGATTTTTCAGTACCATTATTTCGGGTAAAGTGGCCTCATATGAGTCAGGTTCCTAAGAGGAGACAAACTTCTTATTCTAGCTTCATCTTCCTTATTCATTAACATCTTCCAATTTCAAAAATACTGCCTAAGAATGATATTTTCCACTGCCATTTGTTTCGATTATTACCAGTTAGCGGGTTTTTAAAATATAAAGATATTATAAACTATAATTAGGAGGGTGTCACCTATTAGGAATGTGTCTCATATTATGGCACTATCCCTACTCCATATTTAATAATTTCTGTACCTCAAAGGTAAGTAAACTATGACATTTTGAAAACTTTACCTGAGAGTGCTTTGAATTTTTAGTTTTCCTATTCCTTTTAGTAAAAGAATAAATCAATTCGAATTGTTCACGACACCATTCATTAGTTGTGAATCGAAAATTTCGTAGTTACGACAGAGTACCTCTCAGATACAGATTTTTATATGAAAGAGTTTATGGTAACTCAGCACATGTATAATTGAATGGATCCGCCGAAAAACGTTCTAAGCGACACAATTGTCGAAGTGACACTTTAGGGTGAATGTATTAAAATGTATAATAGTACGTCATAGTATGATCTAGTACTCAATTATGTCATTTTACATATACATAAATCACATAAGAAAAAAAATTCACCTACAGAACTAACAATAACTTTAGACTATGATTTTATTTCACTGATTACTCAACATTGCATATTTGTCACTTAGAACGTTTTTCGGCGGATCCATTCAATTACAGCATAGAGTGTATTTCGTTTGATAACCAGAGATCTAATTGCAACAGAAATAAACATATGTTTAAAAGTAACTATATCAATTAATTTACATGAAAATTTTGTTATGTCTTCCAATATAACCTGAAAAATATCTTTGTTTCGATCCCTACGTCTCCATATGTATTTACAATGATAATAATTTATTTATGTTCTCCTTCTTCCAGACTCTACATTGTTCTCTTGATTATAGCCCCTGGACTAAATAGATAGCGGATCAACTTAAACAAAGAAGATCCAAAGCATAATTGTTAAGAAATTGCAATAGTTAAAACAATGTTTATTTTTTAATAGAAATTTTAATAAAGTTGAATGAATAATTTAATCATAAAATAATTCCTTTAGCGAACTTTTCGAGATATTAAAATAGCAAGGTGGTCATAAAATAAAACTTCTAATAAGAATAAAATGATTATAATTACGAATCCTATTAAACATATAACAAATCCGTTTATTACAAGTTTAAAAAAAGAAAAAAAAAAAAGAAAAAAGGAATTGTAAAACCCCTATTATGTCAATATTATTACAAAATTAATATTTTTCGGTTATAAGTTTAAAGAAAATTGGCGTATTATAAAAATTACTGCCATCAAACATGAAACTATATCCAATTGAGGTAGAACTATGGTAGAGTATGAGAAGTACAGTATTCTGAAGTGTAGAAGTACTGTATTCTGAAGCTCCTTTATGATGGAAGGATACTGTTGGCTAACTAAAGAAGTCGATGAACAGTAACTTTCGAGCATAAAAGGATGTAGGAAGTAGCTAAGCATGCAATAAGTCCTAGGATTGAACTAAGCTCTGTTTCAAAAAGAAAAGATCAAAGCAAGCTCCTTTGATGATTTCGTTTCTATAGATAAACGAAAGCACATCCATTCAAAATAATAATCTTCATATATAAATACTATGGGAAAGTATTCGCTCGGTTGACTTGAAATGTTTTCACTAGTTGCAGTTTAGTAGAAGAGTGGTTAGTCCGTTTTATTTATTCCATTATTTATGGGATCCCATTACCGTAAATTTGAGGTTGTCATAGCTTACTTTGAGCGTACAGTGATATATAAATAATTATTATTATGTACATATATAAAATAAAAAAATATAGTGACATAAAACTTGAAAATGTAGTAAATTCTAGTGGAAGCTAAGTAGATTATAATATTAGTAATTTTCTTCACCACGATAAGACTAATGCGAAACAATTATTAATGATAAAGTTTAAGTTATTACAATTCAATTTGGAAATAGTATACCAGGTGTGTAAATATGAAACCGGAATTCGCCAATGATTTGAATGATGAATGATGAATTCGCCCAACAAATCAAGATTTGCGGACAGCATGTATTTTCCGTTTCCTTCTGAAAAAAAATGGAGCATTATCACATAGGATGCTTGTTGAAGCAGGGGGAGCATGCCCTAGGCAAATCTCAATGGTTCGATTGGTTCAAAAAATTTAAAGATGGATTTCGATAAAAGAAACAAAGACCGTGGAAAACCACAAAAAAAAAAAAAACCTTGAAAACGCTGATTCGGAAGCGTTTGTTGGACAATTATTAGATGTGACACCGTCTCCATTTGTTTGAAAGGCATGGAAAAGATCCAGAAGGTCGGAAAATGGGTACCTCACCAACTGAATGACGGCAGCAGGAAGCTCGAAAAACCTCATGGCAAATGCTGCTCGCCAGGTACAGAAAAAAAGTCATTTCTTCATCAAATTGTGACTGGTGATGAAAAGTGAATTTACTTCGAGAATCCTAAGCGTAAAAAATCCTGGGTAACTCCTGGTGAACCATCGGCATCGCTTGGGGAGGAAGAAAATGCTCTGTGTCTGGTGTGATCAGGGGAAACTGTTAATACGGAACGCTACCTACATCAGATGATAAATTTGAATAAAGATTTGCGCCAAAAAGTCCCAAATATCAAGAAAGGACACACAAAGTGATCTTGCTCCATGACAGTGCCCCATCACATTCGGCTAAACGGACCAAGGAAACGACCCAAGTGTTTGGTTGGTAAATTCTTCCGCATGCGGCTTATTCACCAGATAGGCCCCATCCGATTACCACCTATTTGCATCGATGGGACACGCACTAGCTGAGCAGCGCTTCACTTCTTATGAAAATGTACGAAATTGGTTAAGTGATTGGTTTGACTCAGAAGAGGAAGCATTATTTTGGCGGGGAATCCACAAATTGCCTGAATGATGGGGAAAATGCATAGATAGCGAAGGACAGTACTTCGAATAAAAAAGTATGTATCATTTTTACACAATCAACTCTTATTTGCTATTTGAAAAATTCCGGTTTCATATTTACACACCTGGTAATGTTTAATAATACAATTATTGAGGATCTTAAAAATACATTATTACCTAGGCATATTTAACAATATAGTTATATATATCAAAAACAAAAACCAGTGAGTGGTTAACAATCAAGTATGTTATATTTGTTATTATAAATTAAAGAGACAGAACCATGACTGTATATATTATTGTATATAAACACTGTATAAACTTTACAGAAGTTTAAAAGAAGCCAATTACAATGATCTCATAATCACTAGCCATAGCAAAAAAAGATACGATTTATAAAGATGAGTAGGTTGATCGTAATTCAAAGCAACTAGTTATTCCTTTATGATGGAACCAGGTGGATCGGATTCTAATGGTTAGTTAAACAAATAATTTTGATAATAAATAAAAATGATGATGGCAGTGACAAAAACAGCATGTTATCAGAACTCGGTTTGCTTACATAAACAAATGAAGATAACACATACTTGTGCTGTGTATACAAATCATAGGACAATCATCAGCAATATGTTTTACAGGACTTTGAGCAAATATTTTGCTATGTTATCATTATTATTATTATTATTTTTTAAAAAGAAACTTACTTGATCGATTTTTGTTTGTTAGCAAAAAAAAAAACAAACAAACAAACATTCCCAGTCCCATTATGCTACTAATTGAGCGATGCTCCAGTGTCTAAATTCTACTTATCCAAGTATAATTATGATAGGGACACTTAACGAGTACCTGACGTCGTACAGGCTCGGTAATTCCGTGGCATAGCCACGGGTTTTTTACTCCTTTTCAAAAATTCTAGGGCAACTTGGTGGGATGCGACCTCGTAACCTTCAGTATTGTTGAGTAAGTTGCTATGCTAGCCATTACTCAAAAGATGACCCCCAAAAACATTTGTACATCCAATTTTAAGTAAATTTAAAAGAAAAAATTCTAATATTAAAGAAACAAAAAATCCTGGTATAATAGAACCGTAAAACCTTATTGAATATATAATTTACATAATATCGATATAATCGGCTTTGTAGTTTGAGTATATTATTTGTTATAAAATTGTATACTTTCTTCCTTTTATTGATATATTTTTGATCTCCCTACATAAACTGAATTAAATTATTATTATTTATCGCAAATTATCAATAATGACTTGTGAAAATATTATGAACTTCGATTAACAGCACAAAATTCAAAGAGTTGCTTTCATCGTTGGTAAAATAAAAATGTAAATAAGTAAAACAATGTGGCTAGTGAAATGGTGACATGACACAAGACTACGTGGATCAGAGAGGAATGGAACCTGTCAGTGACCTTAGTCACTCTCACTGGGAAAGGTAACAACTAACTGTAAGCGTTACAAAGAATAACATCACTGTAACAAAATATTAATTTTCCAATATTTTTATTGTCAATAGCCATGATGTATTATTCTTTAAAAAAAAAAATTAAAATTCTTGGCCTTTTGTAGAACCTAAAAATTTTTTATATGATCAAAAAAAAGTGGCGCGTGTGGAATTCTGCCGAACTCTGTGAAGGTATTATACAGTTACATAATAGTAGTATTTAAAAAAAAGCTATTATTATTAAATACCAATATATATTTTTTTAATTCCAGTGTTTTTTATTTTAAATAAAATTATTTAAAGCTACATAAGAAAGGAATATAAAACGACTTTTATATACTATGGTTTATAACTAGAAGCTGCCTATTCAATTTAGTAAATTATTTTATTAACTTAAAATGAAGTAAAAAAAATCTGGTGCGTGCGCGCAACACACAACTTTCACTTACTAACTTACTTAGATTAGAAATTGACGTGTTTTGCTAAATATCATTTCCCAAAGTCACACATTTTTCTACATTCATATCTTATTTTTGGTAATCGTTAAAGCCGTTTTTGAGTAAATAAAAAAACCACGTGAAAATGATACAAAATTTATTAAGTACAGTCCCCCCTCCGGTTGATCAATTGTGATGAAATGTTGGTTATCACATCTTTGGCATATAAATACATCAAATACCAAGTTTGATCAAAATCGTTAAAACCGTTTTTGAGTAAATTAAAAAAACACGTGAAAATGATACACAATTTATTAAGTAAAGTCCCCCCTCCGGTTGATCAATTGTGATGAAATGTTGGTTATCACATCTTTGGCATATAAATACATCAAATACCAAGTTTGATCAAAATCTTTAAAACCGTTTTTGAGTAAATAAAAAAAACACGTGAAAATGATACAAAATGTATTAAGTAAAGTCCCCCCTCCGGTTGATCAATTGTGATGAAATGTTGGTTATCACATCTTTGACATATATATACATCAAATACCAAGTTTGATCAAAATCGTTAAAACCGTTTTTGAGTAAATAAAAAAAAAATGTGAAAATGATACAAAATTTATTAAGTAAAGTCCCCCCTCCGGTTGATCAATTTTGATGAAGTTTTTACAGTCATATTTCAAGCATATAAATAGATCAAATACTCAGTTTAATCAAAATCGTTAGAGCCGTTTTTGAGAAAATCGAAAAAAACTTAAAAAGTTATTAAATAAAGTACCCCCTCCCTTTGAGCAAATTTCATGAAATTTTTGCTGTCACATCGCGGGCTTATACATACTCTAAATTCCCAATTTCAGGTTCGCACGGTTTATAGTTTTTGAGCTAGTCTGTTCACACACACACACACACACACACACACACACACACACACACACACACACACAGACACACACACACACGCACAGACCATTTCGTGGGACTTGGTTATTTTGACTCAGGGGACCCCAAAACGTGTATTTCTGTTGAAGACCGGAAGTCGAAAATTTTCACGATCGCAATACTTCCACTTACTATATATTTCATATATAGGTAAGTGAAAGTAAAAAAGTTACAATATTAAAGGTTGTGAGTTCGCGCCCAGTGGTGGCCCTGGGATTTTTTAAAGGGAGTAAAAGGAGTAGCTATACCGCCCCTCGGATACGATGTAGAATCGAGCCCCCGAGCCTGTACGATGTCATGTACTCGTTAAAGACCCCTATCCTAATTATACCTGGATAGACAAAATTTAGGACTCCATCAGCAGTCCTAAGCATCTCCGATTAGCCTTAGCAGCATAAAAATGGACGTTAAACAAACTAACAAACAAAAAAAAAAAATTGTATTATTATTTTAAAATACTCCCTATTACTTCTGTTTATATTCACGGACGAAATGCACTAAAAAAAAAAAAAAAAAAGTAAGGTTAGTATAAAGTTTTTGCAAGTATAATCATTGTCGACAAAAGATATTATGAAGCAGTTATTCGTTTTATTTTTGTACGATATCTTAATAGCAATCCTTGTAAAATGTCAAAGTGTATAATTTCGTAACCTGTTTATCCTCATCGGTAAATATCAAATTTAATTATTAGTTAAATTACATGGACTTCTTTAGCAGATTAGTACTGTAGCGTATTTTCGAAAGCAGCAACTCTAAAGTAAAGGATTTGTATTTAAAATCATGACGAACTCAGCTCAAATGTCTGCTTTAAGGTGCAATTGAAAATATTTCCTCAACCTTGGTGGCAATTAATAACACCAACAACCGAGATTTGTAGTGCGAATCGGCCATGTTTAAATTTTCAATATTCTTTTTATTTTTTTTAATCACTGGTTCTTCATCTTGCAAATAATCTTTCAATGTTAATCCTAAGGCTTACAAATTTATATAATTTGTTATATATATGTATCAGTTTTTGATAGGAAAGAGAATCGTTTCTCAACAAGCCAAAATTTGAAAAGCCTAAATTAAGCGAGAAGAAAAGTTCTTCTCAAATGTGTTTATTTGCGTCACCTCTATTTTTTATTTACTTCCATATTTACAACATCAGTTTCTTGGTCCACCAAAGGAGTATTTTTATCAATACCGGTTTTAACATGTTACATAGCATATCGATGATAAATTCGCTAAACCGTGAAGTTATTTTTCCTAAATTTTACAGAAGACAAGAAAAATTTCTGGATTCACAGTGAAACAGAAACAATAAGCAGGTGTAAAAGTAAGAGTTACGAAGTAAGGGATGTTCGCGGATGGGCTTGCCCCACCTCCGATAGACTCTCTATAATATTATAACTGACTATCGGAAAAGTTAATATTTAATTTTTTGGTGAAATTTGGACATGTATTGTTATGCAAACCTACTATCGATATGTTCTTCACATTAAAATTTCGATTGTCTTTTTAGTAAAAGACAAGTTGTAGGATTCTGAACTTTTTTCCAAATAAACTGAGCATCAACAGCGGTTCGTAATTGGATTTTTATCAACTTTTTTATTCAGATTTCTTGAATATTACGTTATTATTTTATTAGGTCACATTTTTTCCTTGTTCTTTTAGAACCTATAAGTTTTTAATATTCTAAGAAAAAATAAAATTATATTGTTTTACTATTAGTTTTTATTTTTTTGTATCATCAAAATTCTATCAAATTAGGCTTTGGAAAAGGTAAGCTAGAAGATTTATACTCTCAAATAATTTATTTTTGTTAACTAACGATTTACGATACAAGATAAGTTTGTTTGTTTGTTTTAACATCACTTTATGCCCCTAGGGCTAATCGGACGATGGGGGTCCTAAATTTTGCCTATCCAGGTATAATTAGGATAGGGATCTTTAACGAGTACCTGGCATCGTACAGGCTCGGGACCTCCATTTTACGTCCTATCCGAGGCACGGCAAAGACAAGGATTTTTTACTCCCATTAAAAAATCCTAGGGCCACCTCGGGACGCGAACCCGCGACTTTTAGTATTGTAAGTTCCTATGCTAACCACTATACCACAGGTGACCCCTACAAGATAAGTATTGGTATCGACATAGTGAAATTACCACAAAAAGGATGCTTTTATTAATTCCTTACTGTTTCTCCTAAAGATGTCATTTTGGAAAGTCTGATTTATTCTTTAGTGAATCCGTTTCTATATGAAATTATTGTTTCTCGGAATCTTCCATAAATTTCGTCATTTTTTAATTTTAATTTTCCAGGAGTACTTGTTTTATTCTTGAAATAGTGATTGATCCATCTTGAAAATGGGAAAGATGGCCTGAAGCTTTGATTTTATAATTGATTTTTATATAATAAAATATTATAATTAACTATTAAGTTGTATCGCATTAATTTTGATTTAAAAAAAAATTGTTCCCTAACCAATTAGCTATTTCAAAAGAGCTGAAATCAATAACAAAGTAAAGTGAATGCCAAGTGTGCTTGCAGACAGCTATTTTTTTTTTCATGTAAATTATATGTTACAACACATTTTTAATCCGGAGTTATGATTGTAGGTAATTTTAATGAAATTTTCAACGTTTTGCAAACGATTTTAATGAAATAATTGAATATATTTACATTTACAAAACAACATTAGATACGTGAAAACTCGAAGGCATAAATCATCACATTTTTAATCCACGACAAGGAAGTTGTACTGCCATGATATTCGCTGGTTAGGCGAAGGGAAAGTAAGGAGGCGTGCTGAGAATATAATGAAAAGAAAAATAATGATTTAAGTTATCGTGTTTCCGAGATAAATTATAACAAACTTTTTCTTGTAGACGCTCACTATCCTTTCCATCGCGCTTCATCAGATACATCGTTAAGACGTGGGTGAGTTAACAAAAATGAAATATTTGAGAGTGTAAATCTATTTTTTTAGGCTTCTAGAGTATAAGCCAGAAAAGTAGAGTTTCTAGCTTATACTGCTTCGAAAGTCTAAATTAATAGATTTTTGATAATACTAAAGCTGTAAGCCTATACTAATTGAAAACAATATAATTTTGTTTTTACTCAGAGTATTTAATAAAGGTTCTAATAAAACAAGTCAAGTTAAAAAAAAAAAAAAAAAAAAAAAAAAAAAAAAAAAAAAAAAAAAAAATTGTTAATGTAAAAAAAGGCTACAAGAATCCAACTACGAATCGCTGTTGATGCTAAATTTATTCGGAAAAATTTCATAATCCTAATACTTGGTCTCTTAGACCTTATATAAAGGAATATCCCTCGAAAATATAATATAATATTAATGATTACTATAATATATATAATATTTACTATCAGTTTCCTTTCGAGTAAGTTTTTGAGGTGCTGAAAACGAACAGTACCTTTGCCTAAAATAATTATTTGGATATTTTCATGGGGGATAATACGGACAAAAAAATGCAACATTCTTGCTTGTCGAATTTGTTGAGAAGTTGTTATGTCGATACGATTTGTACAGATCGTTGGAGTGAAGTGGTGCTAAATTTTATTTTAGAGAACAATAAAGAAGATATTTATCTTTGACACCTTATGAAACCTCTATATACCAATTTTCAAAGCAATATAAAAAAAAAAAAAAAAAAGAAATTGCTCAAAATTTCTTCTACTTTCTTGGGCCATATTTTTTTTTTTTTTAATTACAAAAATTGCATTAATTTCAACGCTCCTGTACCGATCCACAAGTTACTAAATACAGACATAGGGCCTTTTAAACTACAAGAAATGAAAATAAAGCAGATTTACGAAAACTAATAAGAATACGAGATAGAAAATAAAAACGTTAGAGGAGTTTTTATTTATTTTTCTTGGAGGCTAGAATCTAAAGTTTAGGATCTAAAGTTTATGGAATGTTTTGGAAGAGTCGTTGATGCTGCAAACGGTGGTATGTCAATAACAGCTGATTTTCAGGAGAACAAAATAATCATTCCATTTACAATTCATTTTTTTTAGTTTTTGCGCTTTATTATCGAAAGAAGCATTAAAATTGTTATTATGTTCATTTGTAAAACTTTTGTTATGTTAGTGTTTAAATTTTCCTTATAGGCTGGTGTCACTAAGGATTAATGACCAATCGAATCCTGAAATTTCCTTATTTTTTTATTGGGCATGATTCTTCTTTACCATATACTGGTTTGGTTTAAAAACTGCTATTTAAGTTATCTCATAAGTGCCTTTATTTGCAATTAATGTTTTTGTTATATAAACTAATTCGATCAGCGAATTTGTAATTTTTATTATGATTTTGTACGATTTCGGTCTGCGCAAACTATCGAATAGCAAACTAGCCTATTGCTATTTCTTGCTGATTCATCTCCCAGCTCCATTGTCTTTGACTTCATCCATTCACGACAGCCACATTATGATAAGTTTATTACGTTTCATCATTTAATGGATATAAGCTATGGCAGACTATTTATGACGTGATCGTCTAGGAATACAATAGGATCACCATGATGAGTTGTCCTGGGTAGGTTGATACATATTTCTATAGCGTTTCTGGAAGTATTATTTTTTTTTTTTTTTTCTCTACTTTTACTGAATCTAAACCGAAAGGGTTCCCATAGGGCGTATATTTGGCGAAGTTTGTGCTATAAAAATGTATAGAGAGCATGTTTTAACAGGATATTTTTTTTTGTGGGGGGGGGGGGTTCTAGGAAGTATTTCTTGGATCGTACATCCCTCGAAATAGAAATCAGAATACATAAATTTAAATCCTCGTCTAAAATTCTTTTTTCACATGAATTTACTAGTACTACTCCGGCGATTCTTCCAAAGCAGCTGAATTGCTTTGTTTCCCTTTCAAATATATTTCAAGAATGTTTCTGTGGCATTTGGAATCAAATATTTACTGCCTATAAAGTAAGAGTAGTATGTAATCTAGATTAAGCAAAGGAAGGGCCGTGCCGGCATGATACAAGGATTTGCAAATAAGCAATGTAATGTATGTGTAAATTTTCGGCACTATCTCCTAGGCTATTCGACTTACCTAGGCTATTCGAATTCTAATGTTGTCGGAATCTTCTCTTTCATGTTTTACATTTACGAGCCGTAGATTCTTTGTACTATAATAGATTTTTTTTTTACAAATTAGTCAGCGTAAATTTATTCCAATAATTTTTTTTAATTTCGACGGGGAAATCGATCCCCGAAAATCCCCCTCCAGGACAATCCCTGACGACAGGCTAGTCATTATTAAACAATAAAATTTAAACCGAAATAAAAATAAAAAAATGTAATATTAAGACTTCGTCTTGTTTAAAATGTGTACCATTTTCATTTTTTTTTTATTTGAAAACTTCTGTTCTCCTGCTACAATTGTAAGATTTTGCTAGTGAAAGAAATTTTGAGAAGAGTAAGAAACGAATAGATAACAGTGGAAGATTTGAATTGTGGAAACGAATTGAATAGAAATAAACTAGACAAAGCTAGAAGTGTGCATTCCGAGCAGTAGAGTGTCAAATTCTATATAAAATTCTATGAAAAAATTCGAAATTTAAAATTAGCCTCCTCCATAATATCGCTCCAATTACATTTGAAAAACGTGGGCCTGATTCGAATTTTATCACAAAATATTTTTTATTTTATTCTTTTCGCCACTGCTTCTTTATTATTTATTGGGTTTGGTCCGAAAAGTTCTTAGAGATTTTTATAATAAAATCTACCTTTTATTTTTTCTACTAAAAATGAATCACAAAGCTAATGTTTATTTATATTTCTTTAATCCTCATGGAATTAACTATGTTTACACACTGAATTCGTCTTTATTAAGGCTCAGTGGTCTTATTGTCTTATTATTACATTATTTATTGCAAACCAACATGAGTGACGATTCAGTTTTCGGCATATTTGTTCTTTTTTAAAAAAGGGAAAAACGCTGCCCAAACTGCAAGAAAGATTCGTGCCGTGTATGGCAGCGATTCAATTGCTGGGTACGGTTCAGAAGTGGTTTTCGCGGTTTAGATCAGGAGATTTCAATTTAGAAGACCAACCCCGGGCTGGCCGGAGTTCAACTCTTGACATTGAGGATATTAAGACGGTCATCGCAAACAATCCACAAATTACTGTCCGTGAGATAGCTGCGGAGTTATGTGCCTGCAAATCGACCGTTTTTGATCATCTAAAAATGGCAAATCGGGAAGGAGTGCTATTCCACCAAGACAACGCTAGGCCCCATGTGTCTTTAAGTACTCGGCAAAAGTTATTAAGCTTTAGATGGGAGGTTTTACCTCACCCGCCATACTCTCCTGACATTGCTCTTTCGGATTTCCATCTTTTCCGTTCCCTAGAAAATTTTCTACAAGGGAAATCCTACTCCTCAGAAGATGACGTCAAATCGGACCTTTTATTGATCTTCAGGAGTAAGGACAGTGATTTTTGGAAAAAAGGGATAATGGACCTTCCAAGCCGTTGAGAAAGGCTAATCGCTAACTATTTTTGCTGGTAACTATTTTTTAGAATAAATAAATAAATTTTAAGCTGTTCATCAATTTTAATTTTTGTCCGAATTTCCCTGCGAACTTTCCGGACAACCCAATACTAGGTAGTGGTTTAAAAGCTCTCGAGCTCTTGCAGTGGAAAATTGTGCCCAATATTTATTTGTTTTCCCGAATTAATGACTCAACTAAAAATCTATGTAACCTAGATTTCATGAAAAATACGAATTTTATTATTAGCCTTCATAATATTGGAGCAATTACATTTGGAAAAGAAATGTCTATCTGCATATGGGGAGAAAGCGGAGCGCGACTTTCTGAGATGCTAAAACTAGGAAAAAAATTTAAAAAGTTTAAAATTTCTCTTTGATGTAATGAAGTACCTATAATCAGATTTACTGACTACAAGAAGCGAAAAATAAATCAACCACACTACCCCACTTATTTTACTACACCTTATGATTCGTCCAAAAGTTTTCATCAGCGCTTATTGTGTTTAGAGTTAACATATGTGTCATTATTCTGGCATTTGTCAATTTGATAACCAAATTATTACTCATTACGATATAGTATTCTACCAAAGAATATCTAAACGATACTACATACTTACATATACATAGTACAAGAAATATCATTATCTTCTCATCTTCATTTTTCATAAAATATAATTATAATTATCTTTTCTATTATTAAATATCACATATCAAGTATTATCTATGCATATTTACAAATTGAATTATATATTATATACCAGACTTCCACAATAACCACCTCTAAAATTGTGTTATAGTGGTTATGCACCAGATTTTAAATGCACCCCTGCCCTTCCGCCGATAGCCTTTAATTTATCATTATTCAATTAAATAATATTGTTAATTTATTCTTAATTTCATTACAATGGAGTATAAATTAACAATAATTAAAATGAGTGATGATAACAAATAAATGAATTACATAAAGAAAACGTTATTCGTATAGGAAGAAGAAAACACGTTTAAGAAACTTTAGTACACATTTAATAATTATTAAACGGTATAGTAATCATTATAAGTTTAAAAAATAAAAATAATCGATAAGGATTAATAATTAACAAACCTTGATTTATTATTAAAAAATTTACTCTACAAAACACGATTTTTTTTTATATACACTTATGCCGATGCATTTTTGAGATGACCTACATAAATAATTATATTATATAAATCAATTTCATGGAGTTAATTTCAATTTCTGCAAATGCGTCATTATACTTCTGGAGCATTTATATTTAATATCATACTGTGACAGGGTAATATGTGTTAAAAGCGTTATATATATTTTATGGAAAAAGATAATTGTGTATCATATTATGAAGGCATCTAATGTATTTACAATATGTTCAACATATCGAAAAATCGAAAAAAAAAAAAAAAACAAAAAAAAAGGAAAGCACATCTTTAAATAAAAAAGAAAAAATATAAAATATTTTAATAACTAATACAGAACCGAATCCATTTTAAAAATGAATACACAACAAGTAGCAATAGACAACATCTCCGCCCGATTTTAATATTTTATTCAATTTAATTAAGATACAAGATTGCACTACAAATATTTAAAAAATTGAAAATAAATAATCCTGATTTTGGTTTGAAAAGAAAGTTAACCCCAATCCTCCAATTTCGTTTGCAATTTGTTTGACCGATTGAGGGCATGAAAAGGAATCATGAAAGCAAGACATATTAAAAAAAATATTATGAAGACAATATTTATATATTGTATTTTAACGAAAAAATCCGAATTAACGAATTAACTTTTTTTTTTTTTAGTATTTAATACATCAATTATTCATTGAAAGACCAACAATACATTGAATACACTAACTGAAAATATATCGAAAGAAAAAAGGGAGGTTTCAAGATATAAAATATACCCCTTCGATTGAAAAGGAGCTAACCTATTTACCAATAATTTTCTTGAGGATGCTATATATGCTGTGACTATTTGCCCTTAACTTTCTTTCACATACAATTATTTTAAGATTTAATGAAATCATTCAAAAGTCCAAAGTAGCATCCTTGCTTACCTCTAAATCTTGTTTAACATACCTATAAGCCCATAAATAAGAAAGGAAAAAAAATAATAATATTTAATTATTTTACATCACATTACTTGTTAAAAAGTAATCGTTAAAAATGAATACGATTTAGGGTCTGGCCACACATGTCCGCACCGGATCCGCACCGTAGCATTAATATAGGTTATGTTCAGAATATTTTTAATTTAACTTACATATTACCTTTAATTTTGCCTAAAGTTCAAGCCACACATGTCAGACACAGGCCACTTTAGGCATAACTTATCAATTGCAATTGATTAAATCTAAATTAGCTATCTAAAAAAAAAATTAACGTAAATAATTTATTTAATTATAATAAATAAAATTTGTTGTTACATATTGTTTTAAATAGGTAATTACCTGTAATTATTCATAACCTCTTGACATTTATTATAATTATGACCTTTATTATTTCATACAAATTCAATCCTTCCTCGTCATGGATGGGATTTACAAGCAAATAGGCTTCATTAAAGAGAAACTGAAAGTGTCATAAATACAAATCTTCACTCAGCGAGCTGCTATTAGCAATTACACAGAAAATAACAGCATTTTGAATCTAATATCATTATAACGTTTTCTATTAAATCGTTCTGTCTGTTTGGAACATGATTATCTATTGACTATTCCATGAATATGTTTACTTTGCAGTCCGTGTTACATGCATTGATCGTTGCACTGATTTTTATACATCATGATGCAACTTGAATTTCTTCAGGAATTAGATTAGAGTGTGAGGAGAGAAAGGTTCACGTAGAGGACAAAATCCAAAGCTATCATTTAATTTTATTTATTTTATTTTAATGATAATTTGTTAAAATTTCTTAAATATATTTTTAACATACTTATTTTCAATCTGTAATTCGAAATGCCGAAAACATGAATCTATCGACTAAATTACTCAATAAGAATAGAAAGATTTGCAATTTTCACCTATTGTCAGGAAAATTCACTTAATTCGCTTATTAATTAAATACGCTGCGTCAACGAAGCTTTTCAATCAATGGTTAGATCCACTGATACCCGTTTTTATTTTTTCATTGCTATTTCGAGCATAATATTTTAATTAAATTATATTTATTATGCAAATGGAAAAAAGTATATTTGTAAACATTGCACAGTAATATAAATACATAACAACGTTATAGTAAATAATTATAATAAACAATGATCAATGTGGAAAAGGTTATAATATATTGATGTTTGGATGTATATAGATATATAATATATTATAAAAGCTCATAAAATAATTACATATGTTAATTATTCAAACTTTTGTTTTTTTTAAAGTATTGCGTTAAGAGACAGATTCTTTACTTAAAACTCTTCCTGACTATAACATTTTCCTTTCTCTAATTTAGAATATAGCCAATAAGGAAAGAAAAAAAATCTTATTATAAATAAAAGCAAAATGCTGTAGAAAATCTTTACTGTTTATTATGCTATTGATACCCAAGTAACAAATAATTAAAGAATATATTGAGTAGTTCTATCTAAGATAAGATTGATCAATTGCAGCCTTTAATGTTATTTACTGCATTTTTATGGTTTTAAATATACTAAGATTTCCTCCTATGATATTGTCAACTTAAAATGTACTTGATTTTTATTTTATTTTTTACTAGATAGCACAGTTTTGACATTTTGGACACGAATAGGGAATGCAACGCTCAATGTCAGTGAAGATCAGAAAGAACAAAGCAAAGATTACTTACACATGTAATAGTGTAACATATCAAATGGTGTACATACTTGTATAACAGCATGACTCCATAACATACACGACGGCTTTTTACACTACACTGAAGTGAAAGTCGACTGGCTGGAGCTGAGTGGAGAGGGGCCTCTGACTCTTGGAGGAGGGATGCCCGTCCCGTTATGAAGAACTTCCGCAGCGAACGGTTCCATCGGGTAGTCCCAGGTACCGTTCCTCCGGTATCATCAGCTGTTTGGGGCGCGTAGGCTTAAGAAGAAATTCTTGAGTCGGGTGAGGATGGCCAACTTGACGAACATTGTCCAAACAAATTTTGTGAATTGAGGATTATGCATAAGGTTTCAGAAAATCACGGTTCCATTTTAACCATATAGAACGGGAGCAGGGTTTATGTGTTTTAATACACATTACCCTGAAACCCCTGAAAACCTGAAAACCAATGATAACATGAAGTACGTGAGTATTAGAGGTATTTTAACTAATCGGATTGCAAGCTTGGGCGGATCCACGGGCTAAATTTCCTAAAAGGGGCTGTATCCACCAGTTTGGGAAATTTTTTATTATCTAAAAATGGAATTTAACTTTATCAAAAGTAAGAAAGTAGTGTAAAGAACAAATAATATCCAGAAAATCTAACATATCAATTGTGGGAAACGAGTTGTTAATTCGCCCCAAGACATCGGGGATGGCATACATCTCTCCTCTACAACCCACTGGATGCGACAATGGTTGGAAGGGGAGAAAGAAAGAAAGAAAGAAAATCCAACCAAACATAAGCTAAGAAAGAAAATTGTAATCTCAATGAGAAATAGAGTTTTGATCTAGACAATCAATGCGCATTCAATGCATGCATACCAGACATTCACTAACCTATGGCATCTAGTATTGAATTAAATTGTTTTCCCCGACCCCACCAGGAACCACCACTATCGCCGACTCGTCGCCCTACCGCTCAAGTTAGCTCTCGCACTCGTAAATTTTCATTAACTAATTACTCTGGGTTTTTTTTCCTAGCTAATTACCTCTCGCACAGGTAAATATTCAAAAAGTCTTTATTATGTGATGTAGTGGTGGGGGAGGGCGGGTGGTGTTTTCCCCCGTCCCCCCCTGACTACCGCGAGCGGCTTTGTCAATGCGATCTATAGTTAGTTCTCGCGAACCTAAATTTTCAAACAGTAATTAATACGGTTTTTTTTTTCGTGACTAGTTACCTCTCGCATAGGTAATTAGTCCAAAAATCTTTATTAGGTAAGACTATAGATTAGGGAGAACAATCTATTAATATAGGCATGAAATATGGATATTGGGTTAGTGTGATTTTTTTTAGTCCTCCCCTTCTCACCTGTAAGGCTATACGGGGTTTCCCGGGACAGGAGAGAGGGTGGGGATTAATGCCGAGTACTATTAAATTTCCCGTGGCTCCGGGTTTTGAACTTTCTATCTTCGGATTTTCAATCATATTTTGTCAGGGCAACGCGTATTTTCTAACGCGTTCGCCCACCCGGCCATTCCGTCACAAATTCTTGCTATTGTTTGTGATTCTTTATAATAAGAAAAGAGTGAGTGAATGTTAGGACATTCCAGTGTTCATTTCGAATCACAATTTGAGAATAATTATCCTATGGTTGGATGAATAATCGTGTTGGTATTCATATCCCATCATTTTACTCTTTTCAAATATGTAGATAAATAAGATCAGCATAATTGTTTATGGAAAAAGTTATTTGAATCAAATTTTTAATTATGATAAAGTTCAAAATCAGTAAAAACCTCATTTAATATAAAAAAATAAACTTAAATATTTCTTAGCTGCCAGAATTCTGTCATAAAATTACTTCAATCATTTGTATTACCAACGTATAATAAATTATGGAATTATTTACAAATTTAAATTGTATTTTATATAAAGATTAAGCATTGGTAAATTTTCGTATAAAAAGGTGTTAAAAATGTTCAAACAGGCATACATAGCCAATAGGAAAACATAGCAATTTTATTTTTATTATAAATTTAAATTAAATTATTTTATGTAAAATAATTCATAACTTCATTAATTTTTTAAATGATATATGTTTCGTTGAAGAGGAAAATCAGGATTTTTATTTTATTTTTTACTAGATAGCACAGTTTTGACATTCTGGACACGGGCAGGGGTTCTTGAAATCAAATATGAATAAATAAATTGTATATGTCTACCGTTTGAAAATTCAAGTATGCCGGATATAGTCCGGATGCGGATATAGTAATGAATTATGAAAACAGTTTCGACCCAGTTTTTAGTTAATCGTCAGGGCTAAAAAATAAAACCAATTTAAAAACTTTGTAGGTATGTAGGGGAGCGGGGTAGCCCACTGGTAAGGCAGTGGACTGCTGTGCTTAAGGTCCCGAGTTCGAATCTGACATGGCTTATGATATCTTTATTATTCGCCACAGTTCGCCTCGTGGGCCGAGAGACCCTCCTGGGGCAAACCCAGCCTCTATAAAGTGGGTACCCTTAATTGAAAAATTAAGGGGAAAGAACCTGGCGGTTGAGCGTGATCACGGTCAAATCACCTCCTTGCACGACCGCTGACCAAGAAACAGTACTCTTCCTTACATAGTACTGAACCCAAGACCCTTTATGGGTTGTAGTGGTACAGGTAGGTATGTAGGTATGTAGGTAGGTAGGTATGTAGATGAAATTTGTGACATAAAATTAGTGCCCGTTAGAATAATAATGACATAGTCTTTATAATAACTCAGAAGATTTGTAAAAAAATGATAAATTGTTAAAAAGGAATGATTTTCATCCATTGGTGCAAAATATTCGACTTTTCTTTGTATATCATATGATATATCGGTTATTATTTTTATTTGACAATCTATTACTTATTAGTAGCTTTTACACATACGTTCTTTCCCACACGATTGAATCGCGAAGGATTGCGCGCGCGCAATAACGTCGCGTGATCGTGTGGGAAAGATTTAGATGCTAAAAGAGTGTTCACGCGCTTTCCCACACGAAAGCGCGTCTACATGATTGTTGGCCTTCGTTAACAGCTTCCTTTGCCAAAGTATCTGCCCTCTCATTACCTCTGATTCCGATATGACTCGGTAACCTTAGAAAAAGAACCGTACAACCAGCCCTCTCCAGTGTTGTGAGTTTATTTAAAATCTCTACAACTAACCAGTTTTAAAAAAAAGGGTCCTTTAGTGATATAAGTGCGGATTGTGAGTCGGAACATAGTACCACGCGGCTTGTTATGTTAGGGTCAATGGATTTAACGGCGTAGTGACTTGCTGATAATTCAGCGGTAAATATGGTGGAATAATTTGGGAGAGAAAACATTTTATGTCCTGTTTCCGTCACTACCGCGGCGCCTACTCCCTGTTTGATTTTAGAACCGTCTGGGAAAATAAATGACCATGTTTGATGGCTGCTTTTGAAGTGGTTAAGCTCCGTTAGTGCTATAAGTGGGGAACGGTTTTTAGATTTTATTTTATGAATTTTGGGGATGGGAAAAGACCAAGGCTCTATTTCTGATCTATTAATTTTAGGAATGAGAGGGAATATTAGGTCCAAGTCGGTGAGATATGTTTTGCATCATAACATATAATTAGCATATCAAATCTATCTATATTTGATTATTTAAAATACAAAATAAAATACTTTTTTTTTATTTTAGTATTTTAGTTTGTATTTAAAATACTTTAATTTTAAATAATTCCCAGGTCTGAGTATAATAAAATCATTTTTGAACTAGTCCTTTGTTTTACGTTACTTTCCTTACCGTCAGTAATTCCCTCGTCATTCCCCCTCCCTTAGAGACCTATAGGAGGATTTTTCTTAAATAATGGTTTCTCCCCAAGGTCATCCGCTTTCGCTACTCGCACCTTAGCGAAAGGTTTAAATCCTTATAAATCCCAAAGTAGGGCGAAGTTGGCGATGAAAATGTTACCACAGCTCCTCTACTACCTACACTTACATATTAAACCATTGCGACCATAACGCACCGTAACGCAACCTATAAACCAACAAAGTAAAAAAATTATACTTATTTCGGCAACGATTTCAAAAATTAATTTCTTCTCTAACTATTGATATTATTTAAACATGTTTTGCCCATAGACATGACACACCCAACAATGCACATAGAGATGACACACTCCTGAAGTATTGGGGAATAACGTAGTCATGACCACATTGTGAGCTCACATTGTCACCGGACCTCTAAAACGTGATTGCAGCTATCCTCAGATCTAACCAAATCAATATTAGAGCAAGATCCCATTCAACAAGACGGATCAATGTACTTCCTGGAGTACAAAAAAGGCGGGCCCTTGTCGCCTTCGCAATTCAACCTGGCCAAAGATCACATCTAGGGCGACCTGTGTAATCCAGAGTTTTCAAAGAGATTCGGATACAACCTAAATTGTGACCAAGAATGATCCTCACAGGCTTCGGGGACGACCAGGTTGTTACTGTACACGACAAGGGGCAGCAGAAAGAATAACAAATGGTATGCAAAGGTTTCTCGGGGAAATTGGTTCACTGCATGCACAAAAGCATGGGCCTTATTATTGAAAAAGGAGAGTCGTAGCCAAATACGCTCTCCCTTGAGAATGGGGATGCCATCAAAAGCAATAATGCAAATGAAACCATTAAATATTTTATGCACATTCTCACGAGAGCTCGTATTTAATGATAAGGCAATGACGAACCTGAATAAAACTTGGATGAACTTGTGAGTGCCAACCTTCTTAAGCTGGAAAAAAAGGTCAGCGTTGTCAACTAGTATTTGTTCCTTTGCAGGAGGGAGGCTCCTTTGCAGCATTAGTCTATTGCCAAGTGACTGTCAAATGTGCCGAACGCCCTCTTCCAGTCTACATGTGGTTATGGAGCGGAGATAGCTGAATGTGCGGAAAGACTTGTAGTGGATCACGACAACCCAAGCGTGAGAGAATATAGCAGTCGCTGAGAGAAAGCTCTTTTGAAGAATGGGCCAGCTGCAGGTGGCAGAGCGTTGGAGTTTGAGATTTCAAAGAAACTCTAAACTTTGGGTGGAGGAAGAAGAAACTGATAAGTTCCCACATTTGGGAGGCGAGGGCGCGTGCCGTTGCCTAGACTATTATAACGAGAAACAAAAATTAAATTTGTTATTCGGTTACTGTAGCCCCAAAACGCCGTTTTATCTCGCGAGAATCTCAAATCTAATAGTACTATTTTAGACGGCCCATAGGATTGCGCGCGGGAAAGCGCGAGCACAATCCCACACTCCAAATGCCACATTAACACATACACTCTTTCCCTCGCTCTTTCCCGTTTGGGGCTCTTTCCTTGCAGAAAGCGTGCATGTGTAAAGGCACCTATTAACATACCTTCTATATAAATAAATATATATATATATATATATATATATATATATATATATATATATATATATTTAATTATTTGCTAATGTCATTTTTAGGCATAAAGTTAAAAGTTAAGTACTATTACGATCTTTTTTTCAGAAATAACTCCTCAGTAAAAACTCTATTACACCAATTTCTTCAAGATTATACCTAAAAAGAGAAAAATAACTCCTTTTTTATTTCATAATGTTTTAATCGATATTACTTTTTAATGGTCCCATGTTTGTTGTAGAATCGTTTCCATTACGTTATAAGACCTTATTGCAAACCTCTCAGAAGGTATATAAATGAAATATTGCTCCTATCCTATAGGTATGGTAACCAAATGGATTATTGTTTAAACCATTGACGAATGTTTAGTTTGTAATGTGTGTATAAAGGATTGTTGTAAATGATGTATTCCGTCCATTAACAAACAAATTACATGACATTTAAACTAGTTATTTTTTTATTTTTTTCTTATGTTAAGGGCAGTTGAAGATTGTTTTATTGTTCAACTTAAAATTTAAAGTTCCAAGTCCTGTCACCTTTTTCTGTAAGTTTTTTATGTATACGCAACTATAAAAGTGCAGAATTGATTAATTATACATTGATTGATTCTAGATATCAATGTATAATGATTTTTTTATAATTAGTCTAATATCAATAGTAAAACAAAACGGTTAACACTCGGTGTTGTATGAAAATAAGATTATAACTACTATAGTGACTCTTGATTAAGACAACTACTGATTTAATTATTTAGTCTTTTTTTAAAATTGCATTGAAAATTATCTTAGACATAATGAATATTTAAAAAAAAACGAATTAGTTCACTTCATCCATTCTAAATATGGGTTTGTTTCACTTCAACGTTTTTATACCTAAAATAATAAGATAATTTTACTTGTGAAATCCTCAGTACCAATTAGGTTTAGTAAAAATTTCACATGTACGATTAACAAGGTAGGTTGACATTTTGTTTTTTTCTTCAGGACATCTGCAATCAAATGACATTTCATTTTGTATAACCACTATATCTTTGGATATAATATAGTATGAGTACAAATATTATTATATTTGATGGATCATATTAAACTATAGCTACAACAGAGAAAAAACCTACTGTACTAATATGTAACTCACATATTATAAATATTCTTTTTATAAATTACTAGCTGACCCGGCAAAGGTTGTTTTGCAATATAAATTATTTCTAGGGAATTTCTAGGCATTAAATGTTTAATATTTATGCGTATTGTCCCTTCCAAAACATTAGCGGATATTGGATAGCGTCATATGAACGGTGAGTATCAGCAATGAACTAAAGATTATTATTTCTTCTACGAATCACAATTTCCTGTGCACCTGCATGCTCCCCAACGATGATTCCAGCAACCTCGTCAACAACAGGTGCATTGAATCTACGAATGTGCTCTCCAGCCGGTGTTTTATCAAGATTAATGAAAATAGCATGATAATCGCTTTGTAATAGCGCATGTGTGATCTGAATATTTTCAACAATTCATTGTGTTCATTCAATAGAGCCTCCAGCTCGCCGACAATGCATTTGGCAAAAAATGAATCAAGGTTATTGTAGTCACAACGTGCATTCACAGGATTGGTAAGTGCGCTTCCGGAATCCTCGCCACCCATAAAGTAGATCTGTAAAAAATTATGTGGTTCGTTTGGCGTTGGCAGCAATGAGCCCATTTTACGATAAGCTTGGCCTCTGATTTTGAATGGATAAATGTATTGTTGACCATTTGTATTAGTATTTCGAACTATTTCTGTTGCTCCAAATGATTTCATTTGAAAGCATGAATTAAATATTCGTATTGACTTCAGGAACAGGTTAGAATCTGGATCCGCGCTGATACGTAAACCGTTCAATGGTTCAGGTGGTGTTTCAATTTCAGGTAGTTCACAATTCTTGACGCGCAACACATCCCGGCTGGCTAATTTTTGAATTTGAGAGCAAGCAATGGGTACATTTCTTGTCCATAGCACCAATTACCACTTTTTAATGAGCATAATATTCAATATCGGACTCATACTGGAATTCTAGACGCAGGAATGAATTAGATGTAAATGATGTACCTGCATGATGTAAATGCTGAGCTGTATGATGTACCTGTTGGCGTTGTTGCTCATTTGTTCTAATCTTATTACTTCATCGCGTTCAGCTCGTGTATCCTCTGAAAGTTCTTGAAGCAATTGCGCAAAGCTCACACGCGCATCAATATTTTGTGGCTGGATTTGTTCTTCGGTTCTTTGGACTCTTCTATTTCGCATGGTTCTAGATCTATTTGTATTACGGCTCAAATTAGCCCCTTTGCGTTTTCTTGGCATTTTTCACTGTAAAAAACACACATGAATAGAACTAATTGAATTACTTAATGATGAAAAACATTATAGTAATAATGTATTTAATCTTTGATTGTCCATACATACATATACGTTACATATACATGTAAATATTAGACTGTTTTACGAAAGTGAAAAATTTTATTTTTCTTAATTATATCGAAAATATATTGCTAGAAATGGTGGGGAAAAAATCTGTGGAAGTTAGAGCTCTTAAAAGAGAAAAAAATTGCCTTATTGTAATAAAAATCTAACTTTCACCGAATTTTTTTTTACCATTTTCAACAACATTTTCGATATAAAAAAAAATTATGGATTTTATAACAAATGTATAAGAATAATTAATACTTACAACACAATAGCCGCGGGGATAACTTACCAATTGATAATTGATCAGTTACCGAGCGGGAAGAAAAATTATTAAATTACTAAAATAACTATTAAAAATAGAGGATGGTGATAGAAGGGTGAAAAATTAGGGTTGTATGTATGTTTTAAAGCCACATTATAAAAAAAAAAAAAAATTGTCCAAAAAAAAAAAAATTTAGGGGTGGATAACCCTTATCACTTAAGGGTATGAAAAATAGATAGTAGCCGATTCTCAGACCTACTGAATATGGATATAAAATTTCATGAGAATCGGTCAAGCCGTTTCGGAGGAGTATGGTAACTAACATTGTGACACGAGAATTTTATATATAAGATTATAGATTAATTAAATTTGTCCATCGACGAAAGAGTATACCATCAATGAATCATTTTTTTTCATTTCATTGCCATAAAAATCAATAAAAAGCCATACGAAGTTGTTTAAATCATCCTACACTTGAAACATCAATGTCAATGTTAATGTTTTCTTATTACGCAAGTGATAATATTGTATAGTATTGTATAAATGGGCTCCTGCCATGCTGTGGAGCCAATGTCATTAGTCGCGGATAATTAATTTCCGACCACTACAGTGTGTCAGGAGGACCGCATTCGACAGCTCACATTGTCCTAAATAAATCAAGTTTAAAAAAAAATTGTGGAGGGGGGAGTTTTGGTGATAAAGCGACCCCGTTCTAATAAAAATCACGAAAATTAAAATCTTTCTGAAGTCTAATATTATATACTATCTAATCCAAATCATTGAAAAAGTTATCTTTTTAAATCTGTTCATAACCAAAATACATTTGTCAATATTCTATACAGCTGAGGTAGACAACATTAAAGTACAATGCCACCCCTCCTCCCCCAAATTTTGTGGAAAAAGTAATTTAATAATAATAGGATTTATGTAATTACTTTATTTATTTTTTTTAAATTATAAGAGTGCTTTTTTAAGCTTTGCATATGCTAGTTCTTTTTCTGCAGACCAATATCTCCCAATTTGTTTTTTGTTGGACCCCTTCCCAGCAGTCCTGATCTAAATTAATTCTCATTATTAATTTAAAATACGAAAAATTTGATTTTTTTTTATAATATTAAATAATTCCAAAGAAACGTTTTATAACCCCGGAGGTAAAGAAACAACACCATGTCCATTTTTTGATTTAGTTAAATTTAAATCTTTGGGTTTAAAAACCATGATAAATACTTCCAACTACATATCAACGTCATTGAAAATGTGAAAACGATGTCTCTATAACTAACGAAAAAAAACAGATTTAATAAAGTATTTACCTAGTAATTTAAATTCAAATTGTCTATTGCCTTCACTATTCACAAAATGAACCAGGTGTTTTTTACCCAGAGTTGGGCAGTAGTTAACTACATTTGTAATTAACTACACAGACAACTACATGTAGTTTGTAGTTGGAAGCGCGCAACTACTATTTTTCAACTACCAGTTAAGTAGTTGTAATTTAAAACTACAACTACAGTAGTTGAGAAAAAGTAGTTGGGAATGGCTAATACAACAAGTAGTTGTAAATGTAGTTTTACAGCGGCAACTACATTTGCTAAGCAACGTCTAATTAAATCACATGTTTTCGCTATTTTTATTTTGTCTTTAGATAAATACTCCATAGATAAATGGGCTCCATTATTGTTGATAATGTGTTTTAAAAATAGTACGCTACATATACGTAATACTCAAACAGTTCCTTAGATCACGTGATTGCTTGTCCCCAAAAACCCGGCAACTCCTAGTTTCCTCTCTTATATTTCCCCATTTTGACTACGGCTGCCTTGTATGCGGGGGACTGTCTGGCATGCATGAAATGAGGTTGAAGAGACTGATGAATTGTTTCATTAGATTCATCTTCGGTGTCCCCAGGCGCTCCCACGTATCCAGCTGGTATGCAGAATTGAAGTGGCTCTACCCAGTTTTCCGACGGCAATACTTCCTAGGTGTATACCTTTTCCAAACCTTCAGAACCAAGAAACCTCCTTATATCCTCAGTTTGTTCAAACCCTGCTCCTCTATACATTCTCTAAATACCAGATCCCAAACCTCTAACCTGTATATCCCTTTTTACCGATCTGCATCCTTTACAAAATCCTTCATCATCCGTGCTGCCACCTTCTGGAATTCATTACCTGTCTCTATCCGAAAAACTTCATCCCTCACATCCTTCAAAACCCTACTATTTCATCACCTCCTAATTCTCCAATCCCCGATGGCTATGTAAATATGTAAATAGTGAAAACAGCATTAAGGATAAATCTATTTGATTTTTATTATATATATTATTTCTATTTATATATATCTCTTAAGCTCAAAAGCTGAAGTTTTGTACTGTACATCCGCATGTTGATCTTACATTTTTTCTTTCTACATTCTGTCTTTGTTATCTTTACTGTATTAATTTTCTTTTCTGTGTCTACCTTATATTTTAATTCTTTATTTCTTTCTATTGTTTTTATTATATTTTTTCCAAATAACCAGACAAATGGCTATTAATTTGTTCATTGTTGTTATTCTTAGGGGACTAAATGTCCCAGAATAAAAATTACTTTTCTTCTTCTTTTCTTCTTAATACAAATTTTTTCCATGATTTCCGGCAGTCAATTATTTTTTTTAACCTTAGGTTCTCGATCAATCCCATGTTTTATATATTAGCTGAATTGCATTTGATATACTCCTTATCGATAATACTAGATATCGATAATTACTCGTTATCAATAAAAGTAGTTGTAGTTTCAGGCCCATAATTGCAGTGCAACTACTAGTTGTAGTTGTTAAAATGCAACTACTTTTTTGAAACTACAGTAGTTGTAGTTGTGGTCCATCAACTACAAATTATTAAAGTAGTTGTAGTTTCAACAACTTCCCAACTAATGTGTCAGTAGTTTTGTAATTTGTAGTTCAACTTCTTTTTGCCCAACTCTGTTTTTACCTCCGGTTGCAGATTTATTCAAAGTACATCATAATAAAATTGTCTTGTTTATTAATTACAAAGTACTACTTTTAAATTATCCCATTCGGGTTTTAATGCGGTTCAAGATCATTTATTTTGAGCTCTAAATATCGAGGATAATTGAAAATTTGAATTCAAATTCTAGAGTTCCTCCATATTCGAATCTTTTCGTTTTACATAAAACGTCTTTACGTTAAATTTATATTCTTTATCGTAAATTGTAAAAAATTAATAATTTACCCGTAAAGGCCCATCCACAATCAATACCACCTTTATACATACATACCGCTCACTATATATACGATACGAATATTTTATAGAATATTGTATTTGAAATACATTATCTTATAATTCTTTCAGGAAATTATTTCAGTCTAAAATTAACAAAGTTAAGTATGCCTTTAGAAAAATATATATATATAAAAGTACCCATCCCATTTTCTTAAAAATAATTTAAAGTCAAGTCAATGTAAATTAAAATTCACACAAGAAATGAAATTCTTTTTGGTCTTTGGAAGTCAACCTAATCGAAAATGTCCAAACATATCAAGTATAAAAACATCCTGTATTTTTTATCCAAAATAACTTTCCATTCAACTCCCTCGAATTTGGAGCTAAGTAGTTTCTTTTTATGTTTTTATTATTATGCATATCGATTATTGACTTTTTTTTGTCATTCGACCACCCAATATCGTAAGATTGTTTAGTACGTCTCCATATTATTTTTGTCAATCCTCATACTTCTAAAAATAATCCTCATACAGCCCGTTCTCTCAAATGTTTTCAAATCAGATAATGATATCTCGATGATTTGTGGCTAAGTAGGAATGTGATCTTGAATCCATTTGAGGGCAGTTAAGCGTTGTTTAGAAGTGCCAAATCCTTCGTCAGTTTTCTAATCAAATTATCGCATGGGGAAAAAATATTTATCTGTATAAAATAATTGAATAAATGGATCTAACATCGGAAATACATCTAATGTCATTGTTTACATGAGTTTTTTATGATTTTTATAATTGCCATGAGGAATCGTAATGTAAAAAAGTTCTATTTGTAAATCCTTCAAATATATGTATTTGGACGTTCAGATACTTTTTGATATGTTATTTCGTTTTATTTAAAATTGGAGGGGTCTGTCGCAGATACTGCTAACCCACAAAAGTATTTTTAATTAGGGGTATTCATGCAGCTTATTTTCAATGCTTAATGTCTTATCATGTTTAAGACTTATTTTGAATGAATGGTCATTCAATGCTAACCTGTTAAAGGGTTAAAGCTAACCAGTCATAGAAAGGTACTGCTTATAAAGTAAAAAAAGTTCTTTGTATTGCGAGTTCTGATTCGTGTTTATTTAAAAATAAAAAAAGGAAGTAACAAGGCAGAGTTACTTGATCATATTATTAATAATGGCTTAATAAAGAAAAGACCAATTTAATTTTATATTAACTGTAAATTATAAATCATGGGGATCCTTTATTTTTACAAAGAGAGCACCCAGTTTCGGTACTGTTGTTTGAGGTATTGTACAGAGTGGGAAATTTGTTTGTGAAGAAAAAATTGCTGATTTATTTGGGCTTGGCGATGGTGATACTGTAATCATTATGACCTTGAGACTTCCATGGTGGAACGGAAGGAGCTTAAAGGTTCTTATGTTCTGAAAAGTTTATCCTTACTCCGTTTTTTCCTAGTTTGGAGCGTTTTAATAATTAATTGTTTGTCTTATTTTTCCAACATTTTCCTATTCTTTTCGCATGCTTTCATTTTCTGGAAGATAGTACCGAAGTAAATAGGACTTAAAGAGCTGAGAAACCTCCTCCCTGCGCCTTTTACGAGATTTAGGTCCCTAGACTGCATTACAATCGGAGGTGCCGGCGGACATACTCAACCCACATTTTGAAAAAAAGTTTATCGAATGTAACACATTTAAGGGATTTTGAACACTTCACACTGGTTCCATTAATACCCTTAATATGTGTATGTGTACTACCATACTAAGATTTCAGATCTGCATTTCAATGCTAAAGAATTATTTGAAAAGGTAGTGTATTTAATATGTATCTGAATGAAATTCTGTTTGTTTGTTCATTATAGAAATGCATACTGTTTGTCCTAAATTCTTCAAATTTCGTTCATTGGTTCTTTCATACCAGGTGCGAAAACTTTTGAAATTTCAATTTTTTCATAATAAATTATTTAAAAACCGTGCTAGTCCACAGCTTGAAACTTTATGCATTTATGGTGATTACCATTATCTATCAAATGAAAAAATAACAAAAACTTAGTCATCTGCCTTCTCGTAAATTTTTTTTTTGAAAACACGTTTTTCTAAATTGACCGTAATACTTAGTTTTAAGTTCATGGTTGTAATAACCTTCTTTAAAGGTCAGACCTTTCTAAAGAGATTGGACTTTATTTAAATGTTCTAGGATGAGTAAAAGAGGAGATATATGATTTGAAGGAGAGCATCGAAATAGCTAAAAATACGCGTTTGTTCGAAAATAATATGGCCGGATTACTGGAAAAATAAAAATTCAAAAAATAAACCCATTGCACTTTTGTACTTTTGATACATTGTTCTTTCTATGGTTAAAATATTAAAAAAAAAAAAAAATGTTTAAGCAATCACCTCTGGACCACTTTATATGGAATTTATACTCTAGATGTGGTAAGCCATTTTTTCTCAACATTTTTTTGTACTTAACTGTTATATATTTGTCAAATATATATATATTTTAATAAATCAATACGATTATATTAAACAAGTGCCTGGCGATTGTTATGTAAGAAAGATTACAAAGTTGGGGAATATTTAAGTAAAATATTCATTGTTTTTATGTATGTAGGTATGTAATCATAACAATTTTCTATAAAATTCACCAGTTAAAAATTAATTTAAAAAATCTAATATTGTGTGTTTTCACTTCTGCGATAAAATTGTCCTCATTTGTATAGAACTAATTTCAAGAAATATTTCAATTTATTTTCTTTAATTTATGTTTAATTAAAAACATTTTTAATAATTAATTTTGAAAAGAGAATATTGGATTTTAAAAATAATGTTTCCATAAGATTTTTTTAAAACTATTACTTGATATGACTTCGGTAAATATACTCATTGAAACGTGAAAAGCTCTGAAAATGTCGTAAACAAGACTAACAAGGACCTTATAATTTCAGTAAACGGGAACATTATATAAAAGTTAAAAATCAGTTACAGTTACTGAACATTATAATCACCCTTAACAAATGCTGGATTCAAGTCTCTTTCTCTTGACAGACAGGAATATCATAATTACTGATTTATTTTGAAACATTTCTGTCAGAGTTTATTTAACAAAATGTACTAAAAATCTATTGTAATGTTATCTTTCGTTTAGTAATATCATAATCTCGTATTTTTATATTTTTTCGAAAACGCAATTTTTCGCTATCAAACTATATATAATATTTTTTAATAAATGTTTATGAATATAGTGTTTATTCCTCATATATTGTTTTACAAAGCCTCAAATTAGGTTTTTCATGAAATATTAGGTTCTGTCGTGCTCGAATGCAATGAATGTGGTATCGTTTGAATCCATGCATTCTCAATATTTGTTTTTTGGTCCAAAATAAATTCATAATTTATTAAGATTTATTATTTCCCATGTAGATTTGCACCTGCCCTGTGGCGCATCAAGCAAATTTAGTCACTGTTCTTTTTACTTTGACTTTCTTAAGGCATTATAATTAACTATAATAAGAGGTCTCTTGGCCACTGTCGTTTTAGTCGACGTTGAGGCTGACCAGGTAACATGGAGGAGGAAAGAGAATGGATGAGTGGGTTAGGGTAGCGTTGAAGAGTGGAATGTGTAATATTTGTCGTGTATGAAATATTTTACTGTCGGTATGTTCATGTCCTTGTGCAGTGTATGATTCAAAATAAACCAAGGTGTATTTCTGAGAATTTCTGATTGTGAAGTTTGTATTTTGTTAATGTGGATGTGTAAATAAATAAAATCGAAATTTATGATTCATTGGATCGAAGCGGTAAACATTGTTTTATTTTATTTTTTCCTTCGAAACTTATTGGGGTTTGCCTTTTAAAGCCCTAAGACCTATCATTTTTTAAATAATGCTGGGTTTAGGCCCCTCTGTCGCACGTGGTCAACTATTTATTGTAGTCCTACGTTCCAGTAAATTTGGTTTCGTCGGATTTAGAAATGCTCCCATTTAACCTTCTCTCCGGATTAACTGACGGACAAGGTAAAAGAAAAAAAATCTTTTTAACATCCTTAAAACATTTAAACTTTGTGAAATTCTTAACTACTAGTCATAATTTTTTATTGTGTTGGAGTTCCATAGATTTTAAATAAATTGAAATGTAAGCAAAAAGTAATTTTTTTATAATTTTTTGACCGAACCAGAGTAAAACAAATCTCTTCGAAGTAAAACTGATTCTTGGTTCGAGGAAAACTCTTTATCTTACATTCATTTTATAGAAAAATTAAAAAGAAATAAAGAAGAAATAACTTCTTAACTCGTCCGAATGGGGGATGCTCTGACTATTCATGAGTTGTAGTGCCATCGAAGAAGAAGAAGAAGATATTTAGATGACATGACACTAAGGTGCGTAAAAACTTTGATAATATCGGAAATGTATAGTTTTTTTTTGTTTTTGTTTTTTATAGAGGCGGGAGAAAATGGTTTTACTGATTAAGACCATTGGCGGATCCAGGGGGAGGGGGGGCTGTGGGGGCTGCAGCCCCTCCCTTTGGACATTTTTTCGTCATTTAAAGATAGAATTTGACTTTCTTTAAAGTAAGGAAGCAAGTTAAAGAACAAATAATGTGCAGAACAAGTAGAATTTTAGATGTGGGAAAGGAACATAAAAAAAAAAACTGATAAGCAGATCCAAATGAAGGGCTGTGGGGCTGCAGCCCCCCCCCCCCTTTAGGACTGCAGCCCCCCCTTTACGATAGGCTGGATCCGCCCATGATTAAGACCCACCCTACAGATATCTTAAACGAACCGGTCAGTGATTTCATTCAAACATGAATGATTATCTTTCCAATGAATGTACCACGTATATGGGCCATGCGTGTTAAATCTCTAAAAATACTGTTTTAAGAAAAGGCATGAATTAGGCCCTCCGATGCACGAGGCTACTTATTTGGTTGTTGCCTTTCCATGGATATAAACACATTTCATGTCATTGTTGTCATTTAAGAGACACCCTTCTCATCCATTGCTAGAAAAAGTGCCGGGAAAAACACCTGATGAACTGTTATTGGAAAAACAGATTGATGAGAGAGAAAGAGACTATTCTTCTTTCACATCAAGAAAATGATTTATTTTCTTTATTGAAATCAACCTATTTACGTATGCCATTGTTCAGTAATACATCAAACATATAAATTATGTGTGACCTAAGATATAGGGTTGTTAAAATCAGAATGTAGAAAGATTTATTTCCAGGAACAATGTTATATTCTTAGTAATTTAATCATCGGAAGATTACAGGAAACTATTTTAAGGAGAAGAACATCAGAAAGTGAAAACCTTCCTTCCTTGACTGTTAAAAACTGCTCTAGAGAAATAAATTCCTCAAAAAATTAAGTATGGCAACATAAAAAGTTTATTTCGTAGTTATGTTAAACCAAGAAATTAAAATTTGATATTAATTTAACCATCATTGTGGGTGAACACCTATTTTTTAAATTATTTTAAATAATTTATTTTTGAAGAGAAAAGATTTGGCTCCGCCGGGAAATAATATAAAATAATTCAAAAAATTGACGAACGTCAAGAAGATGCCCAAAATTGGACAAAAATTGTCCATCTCCCGTAAATACTCGCAAAACTTGCGAGATCGTGGGAGAGGTGTCAGTGAAGAGGAAGGATTTGGCACCGTTTGGAAGCGACTCCGTGGTGTAATGGATAGCATACCGCGCATGTCACGCGGAAGACCCGGGTTCGATTCCCGGCGGAGCCAAATCTTTTCTCTTCAAAAATAAATTATTTAAAATAATTTAAAAAATAGGTGGTCACCCACAATGATGGTTAAATTAATATAAAATAATTTAAAAAATTGACGAACGTCAAGAAGATGCCCAAAATTGGACAAAAATTGTACAATACAATACAATATACAATACAATAAGGCTTAACGGACCCGAAGGCCCGACGCCGACACCACCAATCGGTCCCTACATACCTCCATCCACCTACCATCGTCCAATCCCAAATTCACAAGATCTGCTCTCACCGAATCTTCCCACCTTCGCCTAGGCCTACCCCTCGGCCGTTTTCCAGTCGGCAAAGCGTTTATCAATCTTTTAGGAATTCGTTCACTACTAAGACTCGTCATTTTGCATGCCCACTTTAGCCGACGCGCAGTTATAGACTCGATTACATTTGCCGGGTAAAGCTCACGCAATTCCGCATTGTGTAGCCGTCTAAATTCTCCTGTTGACTCATCTTTCTTCGGCCCGAATATTCTACGCAGCACTTTATTTTCAAACACCATAAGGCGTTTCTCATCCCTTACTGTAAGCGGCCATGTTTCACAACCGTAAAGAACAGTCGGAAGAATTATAGTTTTGTAAATCCTAATTTTTAAATTTCGGGATAAAAGGCGTGACCCAAGTAATTTTGCAACCGAGAAATAACAAGCATTTCCCGCCTTTAATATAGCCTTAATTTCCTCTTCGATTTCGTTTTTTCTAGTTACAGTAGATCCTAAATATCTAAATTTCTCAACGGCTTCGAATATTTCCTCTTCTACTTCAATATCGCCAAAATTGTCACCGTTTCTACAACTAACCATATATTTTGTTTTTTCCGTATTTATTTCTAGCCCTACTTCTTTTCCGGCTTCCATGAATGCTTTTGTATTTAGTTCTATCGCTTCCACTTCGTCGCCAAGCAAAACCAAATCATCAGCGTAACCGAGTACGGATATATTTCCCCCCAGATTCAAACCCTTTCCGGTATTTATTACCTCCCTAATGACATATTCTAGAGCTAAATTAAATAAAACAGGGGATAGCGAATCCCCCTGTTTCAAACCAGAGTGAACCTCGAACTTCTCAGAAAAATAACGACCGATTCTTATTTTATTGAACGTTTCGGTCATACACATTTTTACTAAGTTTACTAACTTCTTCGGTATTCCTAGTTCAGTCAGGATGTTATACAGTTTATTGCGGTCTATTGAATCATAAGCCTTTTTAAAGTCGACATACAGTTGATGAACAATACCATTGTATTCTAATTTTTTCTCTAATATTTGACGGAGGGAGAATATTTGGTCTACGGTAGATCGGTTCCGTCTGAAACCACATTGATAATCTCCGATAATTTCCTCGGCGTATTCGGTTATTCGGCTAGTCAGTATTGACGTAAATACTTTATAGCAGACCGGAAGTAGTGAGATCCCACGGTAGTTATTAGTGTCTGTCCGCGACCCCTTCTTGTGAATCGGTATATGTATAGACTCTTTCCATTCTTCGGGTACTTTCTCATACTCCCAGATCTTTTTAATCAAAAGATGTATTTTTAAAATCCCAGCTTCCCCACATGATTTGATTAGTTCGCTAGGAATATTATCCGTCCCCGCTGCTTTATAGGATTTTAATTTTCCGATAGCTATTTCGACTTCCCCTATACTCGGTTCTTCTAATAACGGTTCAGCACTTTGAAATTCCAAAAGTGGTGATAGACGGGTATTTTCTGGATTCAAAATACTATCAAAGTGCTCTTTGAACTTCCTTACTATGTCTACCGGATCCGCTATGATGTTATTATTATTATCCCTAATACCAGTCGTAACTGGTCCTAGACGTTTACGTGATAAATTTATGCCTTTATACATATCTCTAACGTTATTTTGGATTCCATTATTTTCTATTTCTATTATTTTGTTTTTGAGATATTCCCTTTTTTTATTTTTAAGCAATTTAGTCGTTTCGTTCCTTATGCCTCGAAAGTAGGCACGATTGTCTTCGCTAGGATTATTTAAAACTTTGAGTTTAGCGGCTTTTCTTTTCTCACACGAGTTTAAACATTCTTCATCGAACCATGGTTTATTCTTATTATTTTCCCTTTTTTAGTTCACCCAAACACCACAAACAGTCATGGATTCTCCTAAGGTAAAACGCTCATTATCCGGAGGTAAACTAGTCCCCCGTTCGGGTCTCCGTGTGGGGACTGCTTTAGGGGAATCATGGCGAAAGTTGAAATTAAGAGATTTAGTATTAGGGACGTGGAACGTCAGAAGTTTGAATACAGCGGGTGGGTTAAAATCGGTTTCGAATGAGGTTGAGAGGTACGGTATAGATATCGTGGCGCTGCAAGAGGTACGCTGGCCGGGGGAGGGCTCTTTAAGAGAAGGTAAGTACAAAATTTGGTACGGCGGGGGCGAAAATTATTGTTTAGGCACTGGGTTTCTGATTAGGGATAGGTTGATATCCGCTTTGAGGGACGTTCAATTTTTCGGGGACAGGATATCAGTAGCTGTATTTCAGGGGCGGTGGTTTAAAATCGCGTTAATAAACATACATTCTCCGACCGAAGACAGCGATGACGAAGTTAAGTCGGAATTTTACGATAAACTAGAGTGGGTGTTCGATAAATTACCGCGAAATTACATGAAGATAGTTGTAGGGGACGCTAACGCAAAGGTGGGCAGGGAAGAAATATATTATCCGACAATTGGAAAAGAAAGTTTACACGAAATTAGTAATGATAACGGAATCCGATTGATTAACTTTGCTACTTCTAAAAATTTAATAATCAAAAATTGTACATCTCCTGTAAATACTCGCAAAACTTGCGAGATCGTGGGAGAGGTGTCAGTGAAGAGGAAGGATTTGGCACCGTTTGGAAGCGACTCCGTGGTGTAATGGATAGCATACCGCGCATGTCACGCGGAAGACCCGGGTTCGATTCCCGGCGGAGCCAAATCTTTTCTCTTCAAAAATAAATTATTTAAAATAAAATTTGATAAAAATCTTCGTTCTAAATGCTTCGCACCGGTCCAGCTAGTATTAAGTGTTGGTAATACTACAAACCCTTATATCTTTCTTGAATTCATATTTATAAATCAGTCTTAACAAAACTCTGAGCTACTTTGGAAAAAGGAGATAAAATTACAGAACATTTTTTGTTTATCACTTCAACAGTTAAATGGTAAAACGTAAATAAGGTGTATAGAAAACCTAAAAAAATTCTGAATAAGGAAGTAAATATTTCACAGTTCGAATAAGTACATATTGTTAGATCATGCGAACTAGAAATTTGTAAAATATATAATACTAGCTGACCCGTGCGAAGCATTCGCACTCTAACCAACCTAAATCCCACTTAATTATAGTACACAGTATATTTAGTATCGTATAGTGTGAATTAGTGCTTCGTACATAGGTGACGGTTGAGGTAAAGAATATATGTGTTTAAATTGTAGATTTCCACACACACAAGGAAGAACCATGACTAACCTGTAATATAGAGAAGAGGAATACTTAAATACACATATTGGTTTCGTGGAAAGCGAGAGCGCTAATTCTATTGACTGAAATCGCATGTTTTTGCTTGTAACTCGCAAACAGCGGCGACAATCCGAAAAAAGTATATAACCAAAAATGTTCGTATCTATAAACTGAAAAGTTTGACACAATTTAAAAACTTCTAGGACAATGTTCTCGCAAAAACCGCTGTTATATTTTATAAGCTTTTAACTCGCTATCGAAGGCGAAATAAGTGATTTGTGATATTACAGCGGTTAAGGAAAGCTTTAAAATGAGACTTCATTCATGAAATTTGATGAAGTATTAAGGAAGTTATGGCCTACCACAAAAAAGTGAAGTATAAGTTTTATTTTAAAAATCGAATCGTTTTATAACACGTTAAATATTTGTTTTTTTACATCAGTTAAATGTTTTTTATACTTACTATATTTTATCAATGATATCTGGCCTCCTTAATATAGAGGGTACTTTGTTTGGACATGAAATATTGAAGAAAACACACAACTGTTTTAAACTAAAGTGCTAAACTAAAGGCCTGTATATGCATTTGTTTTTGGAACGAAGTTTTGAAAAACGTTGTCTCGTTTTTTGACCGCCGGAGGTGATTTCAATCTTCTACATAAACGATTTTTGAAAAACGTTGCCTCGTTTTTTGACCGCCGGAGGTGATTCCAATCTACTACATAAATCTGTCCACAAACTAGTTTTTTGATCAATCTTTGTGTGAAAATACAGTAGTTCACTTATTAACTGGTTAATAATTGTAATATTTTCAATCCATGATTGATCAATAAACAAGCTTTGGAACAGGTATATTTGGTAGATTGGAAGCAATGTTTTTTACAGAAATTTTTTGTTATGTTCTTCTAAATTTGGTTGGAAAATATTTATATTATAATTGATAATAAATTAGGAAGATACTTTTTGCTAATTTATTATCAGAAATTTGTTCTGTACAATCCTTGAGATATTGGTTTTTAGAAAGGATAAAAACACGAATGCATTCATCCAAATAAAAAGTTGATTACAATTAAATCACACTTTTTCTTCCGTTTTCGAAGACTAATTACGTACAAAGTCTTAATGAAGTGCTGCAGACTACAGCAGATTCTTTTTTTTTTTTTTTTTTGAGATAAATAAAGCATGGATGAATTCTTGTAAGAAAACATGATTTGAAAAATCAAAGCCGAAATTTACTTGATTTCACTTCCAATACCGGTCATTAGGATATTATTCTTGTCCGTTTCAGATAACGTAGATTTCTTTTTTTCAATTTCCCGACCTTTTTAACGTTACATAAATTCAATTTATACCAATAACAATTTAAATAAAATTTTGAAATTTTACTGGGTCATTCCATACTCCTACGCCATCATTTTATCATAACGTAATGGATTTTCCCCAGTATTTTTTCGGTTTTCAAATTTATAAAGGACCTTTCTCAAATTCTAAATATTGTGAAAAAGATGGCTTTTCTTTTTGCTTTCATGCAATGCAAAAAAAAAAAAAAAATCTGGTGCGTGCGCGCAACACACAACTTTCACTTACCAACTTACTTAGATTAGAAATTAATGCGTTTTGTTAATTGCCACTTCTCAAATGAACAGAACAGTTTAATTATAACGCATTGGTTTGTCATTAAAGGCGTACGGCGCATGCGTGAGCTTAAGGTGTTTTATGAGTTGACGGAATATTTTTCTTTTTTTCTCCTGTATATGTTTACTTGATTTTCTTCATATATCATATTTAGAAGTTTCTTATTTTTAAGCGTGATGAGAGACAGATAATTACCCAATATAAACTAAAACAAAGGCACTTTATAGAAAAACAAAAAAAGCCCCTTCCCCATTTAAGCCCCCTCAGAACATTTTAATAATGATAAAGCTTACCTGATATTAAATAACAACTAATTTTCATTAAACATAACGAATTTGATAAAAATCGTTAAAGCCGTTTTTGAGATAATCGATCAAAAAGGTAAAAATTGGACAAAATTTATTAAGTAAAGTCCCCCCTCCTGTTGATCAATTTTGATGAAATTTTTACAGTCATACCTCGGGCATATAAATACATTAAATACCAAGTTTGATCAAAATCGTTAAAACCGTTATTGAGTAAATAAAAAAAACACGTGAAAATGATACAAAATTTATTAAGTAAAGTCCCCCCTCCGGTTGATCAATTTTGATGAAATTTTTACAGTCATATTTCGGGCATATCAATAGATCAAATACTCAGTTTAATCAAAATCGTTAGAGCCGTTTTTGAGAAAATCGAAAAAAACTTAAAAAGTTATTAAATAAAGTACCCCCTCCCTTTGAGCAAATTTGATGAAATTTTTGCTGTCACATCGCGGGCATATACATACTCTAAATACCCAATTTCAGGTTCGCACGGTTTATAGTTTTTGAGCTAGTCTGTTCACACACACACACACAGACACACAGACACACAGACACACACACACACAGACCATTTCGCGGGACTTGGTTATTTTGACTCAGGGGACCCCAAAACGTGTATTTCCGTTGAAAACCGGAAGTCAAAAATTTTCACGATCGCAATACTTCCACTTACTATATATTTCATATATAGGTAAGTGAAAGTAAAAAATCAAGGGTTTTAAGAAGTGGTGACGTATTAATAAGCATACACATGGATGCATTAACACAACATGGGAAAAATTATTAAAATATATTTTTTATTACATTTTTTATTGGATTGTTTGAAAATATATTATGGGAGTACTTTTTTGTACTGTTTGTCCTGTTTTTTTTTTTTGTTTTTTTTTAAAGAATATCTCACCGAATAATGTCATCCAACCAATTATAAAATTCATCAGCAAGCAAAACTAATGCGTGCCTTTAATCGGACTGATTACCTATATGAAATCATTTGGTGGTATTCCGACCTCAAATTGTTTTATAACAATGAGCACAATGAATAATTTGAGCCATAAGACTTGAATGTTTGTATTAAACATTTTCAACACTATTCTTTTAAATTATAGCCTTATATATCGCACGCCGGCAAGAAGATGATAACTCAAAATATGTAAATTTCGAGTTTTGCATACCGTTGGAATCTGAATGACAAAACCTATGATGCACACAGGGGTATTTGGCCCTAAAAGTTGGCCAAAACCCATTTTTTGAAATTTGAAATTTCTGGTAAGTAATGACTGGAAGTTCAAGTAGAGGACCTGTTGGATCATGTAAGATGATTTTTATCTCTTCCAGGCCCTTAATCCGGCGGCTATTCTAATTCAAATCTGACCTTATCCTTTAACTCGTCTGTGCTCATAAGTATTGGTCTACAAAATATATTAATTTTCTTTGTTCTTACTGAAGTATTGGCATTATCATATGATGGATAGTTCGAGGCCAGGTTTCTACTTGTTATCCAGATACTTATAATTTTTTACTTTCACTTACCTATATATGAAATATATAGTAAGTGGAAGTATTGCGATCGTGAAAATTTTTGACTTCCGGTTTTCAACGGAAATACACGTTTTGGGGTCCTCTGAGTCAAAATAACCAAGTCCCGCGAAATGGTCTGTGTGTGTGTGTGTCTGTGTGTCTGTGTGTGTGTGTGTGAACAGACTACCTCAAAAACTATAAACCGTGCGAATCTGAAATTGGGTATTTAGAGTATGTATATGCCCGCGATGTGACAGCAAAAATTTCATCAAATTTGCTCAAAGGGAGGGGGTACTTTATTTAATAACTTTTTAAGTTTTTTCGATTTTCTCAAAAACAGCTCAAACGATTTTGATTAAACTGAGTATTTGATCTATTGATATGCCCGAGATATGACTGTAAAAATTTCATCAAAATTGATCAACCGGAGGGGGGACTTTACTTAATAAATTTTGTATCATTTTCACGTGTTTTTTTTATTTACTCAATAACGGTTTTAACGATTTTGATCAAACTTGGTATTTGATGTATCTATATGCCCGAGATATGACTGTAAAAATTTCATCAAAATTGATCAACAGGAGGGGGGACTTTACTTAATAAATTTTGTCAAATTTTTACCTTTTTGATCGATTATCTCAAAAACGGCTTTAACGATTTTTATCAAATTCGTTATGTTTAATGAAAATTAGTTGTTATTTAATATCAGGAAAGCTTTATCATTATTAAAATGTTCTGAGGGGGCTTAAATGGGGAAGGGGCTTTTTTTGTTTTTCTATAAAGTACCTTTGTTTTATTTTATATTGGGAAATTAACTGTCTCTCATCACGCTTAAAAATAAGAAACGGCTAAATATGATATATGATGAAAATCAAGTAAAATATACAGGAGAAAAAAAGAATAATATTCCGTCAACTCATAAAACACTTTGAGCCCACGCATGCGGAGTACGCATTTAATGACAGACCATTGTTCATAATTAAAGCCGTTCTGTTTATTTAATGGAAATTATTTGTTTCATGGTAACTAAATGAAGTTTTCAACAACTACATAGAGAATTATAAAATCAGACGACTTGGAGTATTATGCCTGCATTGTCGAAATACCACAAGGAAAATTTTTTATTTAATAATAAAAAAAATTAGTATGCATGCGCCGTACGCCTTTAATGACAAACCAATGCGTTATAATTAAACTGTTCTGTTCATTTGAGAAGTGGCAATTAACAAAACGCATTAATTTCTAATCTAAGTAAGTTGGTAAGTGAAAGTTGTGTGTTGCGCGCACGCACCAGATTTTTTGTATTCAATACTAGTATCAATATCTTTTTGTTTTTTGGTAGGTATATTTTAGAGCTAAAAATTAAATTTGAATGTTAAAAAGTTATACTTCTGGGCATTTCTGGGCAACGAAATATTTTTTATGATAATGTATAATTATCGTAGATTATGTTTCTTGAAAAAAATTCTGCGAATAGTTGCGATTGGGAGACTTATAATTTTTTATTACTAAAATGTCAATTTCATTAAATAATAAAAAAAATTCAATTTTGTTATATTTTCATTTATTTGTATTTTAGGATCTTCTGGAAGAATAACTGTAACCTGAATGGAATTATTTGACATATTTTTAAAGTCAAAACATTAGCTTTTTAAAAAAAAGAAGGAATTTTTGGTGTTTTTTCTCATTGGGAAATATTGTAATAACCTAGAGCATGTGAAAGAGCTAAAACAAAATTATCCATTTTGAGGCATGATTTCCAAGTGAGATAGAATGCTTCTTCAAGGAAAAGAAATATTTTTGAAAGAGCAACAAGAAATGGCTCAGTGGGACGATATCAATCAAAAGCTCAAGATCTGGTGGACGCTCTGAAAAATCATTTGTTACTTTAAAATTTACAACGGGTACAGAGAAACTTTATCAATGGTATGCTATGACACCATCTGTTCACAAAATTTTAAGGGATGGTTTTGAAGTGATAAAAAGCCCTCTGCTTTATATTGGTCTGCTATATCTGAGGAAGGAGCAGAAACCCGAAATTACCATTTCCGGGTTTATAGAGAAAATAAGACCAGAAAATTTTCCCGGACAGAGTTCAATCTGGATGTAATTAATAGATTAATATTGACATCACATCCAGTTATCACAGGTATGAGAAGTTCAAGAAAAAAAGTATCAGGTTTTGTAAGGAAACTTTAGAAATGTTGTCTCCCCCCAACCAACTTAACCGATAGTGGTGACTCCAAAAGTTCATTAAGTGACGAGGAAAGTGAATAATGAATAACTAAATGTAATATGCATTTTTAAGAAAGGTTGGTGCGTTTCTTCCTGGGATATAAGTTGTGTTTCGAAGAGGTATTAAACAATCATTAATGAATTAGGAAAACACATTTTTTTTTCTTTATCACCATAACTTTTTATATTGACGTATATCACACTATTTTCATTTTTTTTTTTAAATATAGTAATAGATAAATCATATGAAATCTTTAATTAGTTATAAGCACATTTCATGGCTGCAATGCATAAAGAGAAAATATTATGAACATAAATTGTAAACCCATGGATGCCGATTTCACAGTCGCTGGAGTTATTTAAGAATTTATTTTATGGAAATTTTCCCCTTAGAATATTTTTTTAACTGCTAAAAAACCATTTTTAATGTATATTACAAATATAGAACCCATTTTGAGGACTTTTGAATTAATAAAATGGAAGGAAATAGTTTTGGCCAGCTTTTCGGGTCAAATACCCCTGTGTGCGATGTCATAATATATTCGCAATAGTATTAACAGCACCGTTCCCGTAAGGCTTAAGTTGCCATATTCTTTTATGGAGGGGATGATCGTATTAACGAAGGTAGAAGGCTAATTTTGGGCCACAGTTAATACCAGTACTAACTGCCCCAATGATATACTATTTGTGATCAAAGATTATTTTCCCAAGTCGATAAATTGAGTAAATGATGAAATTGAGAATTCAGTTGAAATTTTACATGTGATTATCCAAAAAAAAGGTTTTTGATTTGTAACCATATTCTTGCATACGCGCATTTATAAAATTTAAGAATTCTTGAATAATTGTATATACAGTTGTCAAAACAAATAAAATAACTAATTATGAATAGGGGCCCGGTGTGGCTGTGCGGTAAAGCGCCGTACTCCCATGCCGGAGCTGCGGGTTCGAGTCCCGCCCCGGGTGGTGCTTTTCATTCGTAGGTGAAGTATCACCCAGTGCCATGGGTGTTAGTATGGGCAGTATAGGGCTTTAGTGAAATCCATGAAGTACCCAAAAAAAAAAAAATATGAATAACCGAAAAATGTACTTAGAGCACATTAATTAATTAATTCACTCATATAAGAGTTAAAGATTTACGCGCATCTTGGTCAGAATATTATCATCAGCTTGAGTAAACAGAGATATTTCCCAAGGTACAACTGACGGCTAAGCACACCTTTAGTGACAGCGACGTCTGGTTTCGCGATTCTTTAAACAAGGATCGACAGGTCACGAATTTTTTTTTTCTCGAGCACCAGAAAGCTCTCAGCTAGGATTACGTAGTATCATCGTTCTTGTATTCCCACGTCGTTGGAACCATTCATTATAAGTTTCTTATCCACATTATGTACGAGAATGGTTTCGGTAATACCATAAATCACATTGAGACTTTATTACAGCCCTTAGAAAGCATGCAATTTAAAATTATGCAAAATAGCGTTAAGTGTTTTAGCGTCCTGAAGCTAAACTGCTTCGGATATCTGGGAAAGGTTAAAAAGCCTATTCACAAAATAGAATATTCCAATAATACTTGAATTTCGACTAACAATATTTAAATATTGTAATTAAAAGGATGTCTAGAAATTATTGTAGGTTTCAAGTTTTGTGAAATCCCTCTCTATATAATTAACTGCTTACGTTGGGTATGGCTGCCTTCATCTAATTATCCTATTCCAAAAAAAAATTCTACTTACCTCTACAGCATGTCATAGCTTGAATATACTACAGTTTGTATTAAGATGTCTTGTTCGCGTTATTTCGTTTTATGGTTTTTAACTTGGACGGGATTGAGCCTTTACGGCCAGAAACATTAACGAAGTCTGGGGTAATGGCGGTATGAATGAGTGCACAGTTCAACGGTGGTTTTTCAGCTTTCATGATAAGCAAGGTTTTGGAAGTACGCCATTAAAAACCAGAACCACGTTCAAAAACTTCCAGAGAATCTCCATCCAGTCCTAGCCAACGGAAAAGGCCATAAAGCTTGGTTACGAGATTTAACCTCATCCACCCTACTCTTAGACCTCTCGCCAACAAACAACTGGACCAGCTTTTAAGGGATAAAAAATTTCATAATTGGAATTCGATAGGAAATGCGTTTTTGTAGTTATTTAATACCTAGGACTCAAAATTGTATTCGCACGGCTTAGGAACGTTTAACTCGTAGGCAGAAATGTTTGGATGTATAAGTGATGGAGAGTATTTAGATTAATGAAAAATGTTTTATATCGTTTATTTTATATTTTATATTTCAAGACCGTAACCTGCATTAATTACGGCAACAATATGAATTAGTTTAATGCTTCAAAAATTAACTATGGAATTATTCGGATTCATTTTATGCATATTAATCTCATTTTATTTTTTTAATGATTGTATTTTTTTTTTTTTTTTTTAACAACTGTGTTGATATTTTCTGTCTAACTCTTTCGTTTTTACATGGCAATCTTTTTTGACAGTATCTCCTCTTTCTTGAATTTTCCTTAATCTATTTCACATCTACCTTACATTAAAATGTATGTTTGTAACACATTTAAGGTGTTGTGTTTATGCAAAGAAAAAGTCGATACAAAATAATGCTCTACTAATAAATAATAGGTTGTTTCCAGCGTTTCGATGGCTTTTCTTTTTCTAAGAAGTTTTTTGGAGGATTGCATTTTTTAATCTTTCTAAATTAAATTCCTAACAAAACGTAAATTAAAAAAATAGATAAAGATCAATTTTGCCTAAAAATATTATATTGAAAATTAGAAATCACACTATCGTAACATTCATATTTTGATTTCAAATCTAACCTAAAATAAAACCAGTAGGTATATTTAAAACAATTATACATCTTAAAAAAATTAAATAACTGAAATAGGTCTTAACTGTTTACCATATTAAGTCAGGATAGTATCATTTTTATCATTGATTATTTTAAATTACCCCAAAAATTATACTTAGTTTTTAAAACAATAATATCACACGCTTATGCTAAGTATACAAAATATCTTTGTATTTAGTCAAATTAACTATACCAAACTGAAGTAATTACAAAGAGCTAACTATAATTTGAATTGTAAAACATGTTTGAATCTGCTAAAATTAAGTTCAGTTTTCTTATCAGCTTCGTGTTACTAGCTAAAATGTAATGTTTTTGTCGTAAATTAGGTATAAGACCTAATTTACCCAAAACATAGATTTTCAACTAAAACAAAAATCTGTACAAAAGCTAACTTCAATAATTATGAAAAATCTAAATTAATTGGTATATACTACCTCTTTAATTTACTTTGTAATTCTAAAGGCAACCCCATTCCTATATATTTTTATTTAACCTTAAAATTTAGCAGTTCAATCAATTAATTAATTATAAATAATAGTAGAATGGCATGTGTTTTTATGTCTTACAAATTAATTTTGTATTTACATTGACTTTATTTTTAGAAATAATAAATAAAAATAGTAGTTGTAGCATTTTATAGATGGATGCAAATATTCACGGTTTTAATACATGATGCGTTTATGTTGAATTGGACTAGCATAGATTTGTATAAAATTTTGATTAGAAAATAATTTAAGAATGATTTTTTTTTAAACCTAGTAGAAGGAGTAAATATATTAAAATCACAGAATTCAACTATTTCACATGTTAAATTGGTTTGAGCTTGGATACACCATCCTTAACATCACAGAATTCAACTATTTCGCATATGAAATTGGTTTGAGCTTAATATCAAAAAGCTTTAGATACTTTTAAAAAATTGTTTGAGCATTATAAAATAACAAAGAAGACGTGAGTAAAGTCCCGCAACTAAAGCGTAGAAATAGGCAGAGCACTAGTTTCACTTGTCCGCAATCGACTAGACGAGTGGAGGGGAGGTGAAGTTATAACACTTCTTACTTCTATTCTTTACAATGGCAGATTAAACCTTCTAAATTTTATTTAATTCAGTAATACCGTATAAATAAATAATTTTACCTATTATTATTCCGAAAATTGAAAACCCGCATAATTCAAAACACTTACATCATTATTCAACGTGTTAATATTTTTATAAAATTAGTACATTATTAAAAGTAATTGACAATGCACAAAACATCAAAAGAGCGGAACTATCCAAACGCCGACGTAAAGATTATCCCACTCTGGAATTATTACAATTCATTTACAATAATTTTGAAGATACTGGGATAATGCGAATACTCGTATTTAAAAATAAGGAGAAAAATAAAGGTTGGTTGTGGATTCCAGGGCATGGTCAGGAACAGGTTTGCTTCGTTGCACGACTTCATTGCAAGGCTAGGCAGATTTTTGTTGCAACAACTTTTCACTAAAGATTCTTACTGCATTTCACGAGCGATATGTTGAATCACGGATTCACGCAGAGAAATCAAAATAAAATCTATTAATCGAAATTTCTAATTCCTTTCCTCAACGATATAGTAAAAATGTTTATGTACATACGAAAATTTACATATTTGACTTTAAAAAATTATACTTATTCGTGTGTATTTATAAATTTGGTACTGAATAGGCTGAAAACAAGGACGTTTCCGCAATATGAGAATTGCCATGCCAAAATTCAGACCATTTATTTAAGACATAGCGGAGAGTTTTAAGTAATTATCAGCCACATTTTTTGTTGCTGTCATTATTATCATATACCATACTTGATTTATATTGTTCTAAACCATACTTGTTAGCAGCTCCTTTCCAAATAATGTTATCTTCATATAGGAAGTTAAAATTCAATATTCGTTTTATTTTTGACTTTCCTTGTTCTTTCTTTTCCCCCTAAGCCGATTAGGAACGACTCGCCAGCTGAAGTCTTGATTTTACTTCTTTACATTCTGCAAAAAGTTCATTCATTGGAATTTTTATGACAAACATAGTTTATAAACAGCGTTTAGTATTGCTGAAACACCCATTGGGAAATATCACTAAAAGCATTTATTTTTATTAATTTAATTTATTGAAATTTACAAATGTACATTAAAATACATCCCGTAAATGTGTTGGCTATGATGTAAAGGAACGTAATGTCATGAAAAGGCATGTGACAGAAAATACCCATTGGTAGCACTCAACTAGTATTTTTAGAAGGTCACGAGGCCATCTTCTTTTCAGACGCCTAGAAGGATTATTAGGAATAGGGGAGGAAGCAGGATTGGATTCCAATCGTTCGGGATGGAATGGCAATGGAAACTTATACATGGATGATTTGATTGGCGACAAAATAAGGAACATTGAGGATTTTTGATTGTAGGAACTGGCCCGAGAGAAATTTGATGGTTTGGTAGAGCCACAGGGCTCGATTCTGTGAGTCCAAATCGTTCCTAATAGTGCCTCATAAATTAGCCTTTTGTAATAAATTGGGAAATTTTGTCAGGTAGGTGCTAAAGTACTTCGAAGCGCCGCGCAGTTTCTCGTCGTTTCAGTCTTTTATAAGGATTCCAGGTGATATGTTTGTCCAGGTGGAGGCCTAAGTACCGGATCTGTTCGACAGGGACAAATGGAGTATTTTTGAAGTATACTGTAGGACAGGAAGACAGGGTTTACAAAGAAGTGTAAAGATACTTTGATGGAATTTGTCAGGATTGATTTTAATTCCCCAGTTTCGACACCATTCTTCGAGGATTGTGAGATGAGATTGCAGAGTTTGGGATGGTTGGGTCATTATTAACAGATAACACATATGTGTCATCGACTTACGTGGTGCTAACAGTGTTGGGATGGGTAGGGATGTCAGTGTAGAGCTCGGGACCGAGGATGCTACCTTGAGGACTGAGGGAAAAGAGAAGAATAGGCATTGCTATGAGTTACTTAGAATATGGTAGGAAAGGATAATGTTAAAGTATGCTTAAATGTTGTTTTTTAAATTAATTTTTAAAGTATGGTAGAAATTAACGAGTTCGTACAACATGCCGATTAAAACTTACCTCTGATTAAAACTTAGATCTCTCATATCCGTGCTCACTCAACCCCTATAACTCCATTTTCATTTCATAGCATGACAAGGTAAACCTATCAACGAATGACAAATATTAAATGATTACGCACTTCCCCCATTTATTTTATCCAATTGCATTGACTTTTGACTACACCAAGGTTCGAATTCATAAGTATAATAATTAAATATCCCACTACACTACAACACTTCCTTGCAGGTAGGAACGGCTGGTGGTTTAACATTTGTCATCTTTATAAATGAGGGTGAATTCCGTATTTATTATTCGTTATTTATTCATACGGAACTCATAAAAAACTGTAAATATTGTCTGTATCCACAACCAATCATTTAAAATTATTAACAATTGATTTCTTCATCACACATAAATATTATACTTACTTACTCACTAACAAGTACGTCCGATTATCATATTTTATTACTACATAAATATTTTCTACATTTAAATCTAAATTAATGAAAATAACATCGCTCTTCCAATTCCAAGATTAGTCAAACTTAAAAAAGCGGTTTTCCAGGGCCTCTTCTTCCTTACAAAAGTCCTACTTCTTCTTCCTTCCTTTGATATATTTTGTCTGATTGTGTTGTGATTGTTTAAATATTTCATGAATCATCAATATCGCGGTCCATAAAAAAACAAAAAAAAAATCGATTTTGAGTTAGACCTGTCTTGTACTGCATGAGCGATATAAAGCCTTAGCAAAAAATAAAATGCAAGTTTCAACTCAGTGCCGTACGAGTTTTCCTTCGAACTGCTAACTACTCACGGGCAAGTATTGGACAATAATATGTTTGGAAAATTACTACCGAAAAACTATCGTGGAGACTTCCCATTTAGATTATTTATTTTTTGTTTGGACAAGTTGATCTGTAACACCTAGTGGACATTAGAAAATTGTTTTTTTCGATAAAAAGATATTGGTGTGGAATTTAACAAAGTGTGGCATAAAGGGGATTCCTCTATAGGTATATCAGCCTATTCCTACCAACGTGGGCATGCGATATTAAAATCAACAAAACCCTCCCAATGCGGACTAGAAAATGCTTAAGCAGGTGGCGCTCTAGCGAGCTCGACCTTCTCGGTTCCGTATAAAAACGTTTAAAAGAATGTATTGATTTATTAATGTACTAAGGAAGTTTTCTAACAATCACAGGGGGATAACAAATTAAGTAATGAATGAAGATTAAAACTAATTTATAGTAACAAAACGCTTTTACTTTTGTTCTATATTTGAAACAGCTAGACGACTATTTTTGAAGATAAATTTAATTTGTATGTCATGGCGATCTTTTGTTATATAAAGGGGAGGCAGGTTGTGGTTTGAACATTTTTCACGTTTTACTTAAGTTTTAAGTAACGTTTTCCATATGTTACTTCTGGGCGTGGCCTAATCCAACAGATTGTATGATCATAATATATACAAACTCCCATCGCATTAAAAAGAGATCAGCTCTATTAGATCCCGGCTTTCGACTCCCACTCTCTATGCTCGCTCTTGAGATAAGGCCATATTAAAGAGCACCATGTTTGCCAAACCCCAATGTCATAGGGGTACTAGTACCAACTTTTGTTTTTCCATAGAAGTGAGGTTTTTTTTTTTTAAATATATAGGATGATTAATGGAAAATTATTCCATATCGATCTGGGCCTCTGTTATTTAAGTGTTTTCTATTCACCTGAATAGCTAATTCAAAGATGCTTCTAACACAAAATTTGTTGTAAACCCTATCGATCATATTCCTATCATGTCTACTCGTTAACAGTGGTACGATTCTAAAACGCAAAATTCAAACATATCTATCTCCGGTCTCTCTTATAATAACGGTTTTATGATTTTTAAATTCACTAGTCGAGACTAAAAGATCAATCGATCGAAATTGGTAATAGTACCGATAATTTATCGGTAATATCATCGATGGAAAAACAGGCAGCAAGATTTTCATTGATGGTTTTTACGCCGATGAGTATAGCTTGATGTATTTCCGGAGCCCCATCGTTGAGATTGGTAGTGTTGGCACCAACTACTTTTTTCTTTTGTTTTATTTGTATTATTTTTAAAAATTAGTAATAGTTTTAAAAAGTTGTCTCTGGCATAGGAACAAAAGGTCCAATCAACTAACGATCTTGTCAGCTTTCAGCAATCGGCTTTGAGAGTTACAAGGCCAAATTGATTTTCTTTATCATTTGTTCACAAGTCGCACATAAATCCCAAACCAACCTTGACTGGCCGTTTGATCCTCGACCTTAGAGAGTTTGAGGTCGCATAGTCCACGCCCCAGTGTCCCAGTTGTCCTTTCGTTGAGGATGTCAATGTAAATCGGTAAGTGTTATCACGTGTAAAGTTCGATAACATTCATGTTGTAGAAAAAAAAATCTTAGATAACAAAGAAAGAAAACAAAATGAAACAAACAGGTTTAGAAACTTAAGCTCTTGGTAAAAATGTTCATTCCCAAGTGGCAAACTGCATAACCGATCCTATTGAATCATACAAGTATTAGGATTGGTATATTATTATCTGAGAAATATTTTAGTGTTGCTAATGAGGCAATACTTAAAAATTATAACTGTTCAAATTAGAGCCGGATTATATGTAGAAGTTGTAGAATATGCCCAGCGATATGTTGAAAGGTTGTAGATGCATCTCTAACCTCCTATAGTGATTCCCATAATGTTTAAAAACTAAATACATATGGGAGATCGTCATAAATAGTCAGGGATTTCATTCGAAAATGTATTTGTTATACTTATGCAACAATTGATCAGCCTTGAAAAGTTTCAAGAAAATAATCGACCATTTCCCACCTCTAAATACGAAACTAAATAAATATAAATGCTCACAATTGATCTACAAAATGATAAAAAATTAATGTAAATGTGACAGATCAAACCCTGAACTAACAGATTTAAATACAGCTCACTCCTTTCTACAAAACCATATCTCAAAATATGTTGTTTTTTTTGTTTAAGGGTGAATATAAAGTTTAAAATTAAAATAAAATGTAATCAGAATATATATCGAGCCTCCGATTTAACTTCTAACAATAGGTACAACAGATAGTTTTATGTATTAAGTGAGCTGTTTTTTTTTTTTTTGTTTTTTGCGTTGTGGAAGAAGAATGTATGTAAAATTTTAAATTAAGTTTTGATTTATGACGTTATTTTTCAAAAATTCATAGATAGTGATCGAAATGAGTTATAGAGTTGAAGATCATGCATGGATATAATATTCTTTCAGCGCATTAAGAGACAGTCATAACTAAAAATACCTAATTTTCGATGTATGACGTTTCGAAAGGAGTGAGCGATAAATTTGTTTGAACGAAGCATTAACTGTTTTCAAAGAGCTGAGAAAAACCTGTTATTTATTATCTACTCATACCTGACAACATTGGAATATATGTAAGTGGAAAAATGTTTATTTCAATTTATAAACTATTTTCCAGTAATTTTTTCCTTCTGCCACATTGTGAATCTGCCCCGACAGTTCACTTATCCAAGTTTAACACAGTGGCTGTCACGGCAGTTGTCTCAGTCCGCTTAAAACTCACGATTTGCCAATTCAAAGATAGTATTTTGGTACTATCGGTCTCATTCGATTCATATTAATTTCTCTAGATTACATGTTTAAATTAAGAATATGGTAAATATTGGGTACCTACCAAACAGATTAATTAATTCTCCATAAATATGATTTCCCTTTTTTCAGAAACTGATTATTATTACATTAACAAAGAATTATATTTCTATAACCCATAATTATGAAAAATATCACTATTTTAGGGAAAAAACATAAATACTAATAAAACATTATGCAAGTTTTTTGTTGTATTTGGAGTTGATTTTTTTTTTTTTTTTTTTAGATTTAGTTCCATAAAAATGTAAATATTAGAAAAACTATTAAAAGACGATAATGTGAATTTAAGTTCCAAATTCGATAAAGAAAATCTCTTTATCAATCATCCGACCACATGAAAGACCGTATGGCAAACCATACGAGTTTTTAATTTTAATTTGATAGATATTATTTTAATTTGATAGATGATAAATTATTTTGGGTTACTTTTAATTACAATAAAAGTAGGGGGCGGGAGGTATGAAAATTAGTTTTGTTGCGACTAGGTCGAACAATTCATGGTTCTTAATAGATTATATTCTTACTTTCACTTACCTATATATGGAATATATCGGGCCGGGATAGCCGAGCGTGTTTGAGCGCGACCCGCTTAAGCACGCTCGAGACGAACGGTGGCGGTTCGAATCCGCCGTGGGATGGTTGACTTTTATTTCGTGTAGGCCCCACGGAATAAATCTCAACCTATCCTCCATGGTTAGAATAAGTTGGTTTTGGTGCCACACATGGCCAGGTAGGGGACCGAACAAAAAAATAAAAAAAATATATATATAATATATACATAAATACATCCTTGGCGCTACAGCCCAGATCGGGCCCTGGCCTCCAAAAGAAATCGCCCCATCTCATCTCTGCTCCTGGCCATCGTCCACCAGCTTGATGCTCCCAGCAGGTCCAACCATCTTGTCCGGGGTTATCCTATTTTCCTTTTGCCCACTACAGCTTATTCCATTATTCTCTTTGGAATGCTGCTGTCCGCCATTCTTTGGACATGACCAGCCCAACGCAGCCTGCTAATCGTTATAAATTTAACTACTGGGACATCCTTAAATCTTTCGTACAATTCCCTGTTGGGTCTCATTCTCCAGTTATCATTTTCTCGTATGGGCCCATAGATCCTCCTGAGAATTTTTCTTTCAAAAACAGAAATCTTCTGTTCATCAGTCTTTTTTAGTACCCAGCATTCACAGCCGTATATCAGTATGGGTCTGATTACGGTTTTATAAAGCGTCACCTTTTTGTGTCCTTATTTATTTCCTTGGTCCTGAAAGCTTGTTTAAGCCATAATAACCCCTGTTGGCAGCTAGGATTCTCTTCTCTATTTCTTTGGAGGCGTTATTTTCGGTATCCACAAAGGACCCAAGGTACACAAATTCTCGGACTACTTCAAATTTGTACCCCTTTAGTTCAATATATGGATCACGCAGCTCAGACCTTGCAACCATGTACTTTGTCTTGTATTCGTTTATAACTAGTCCCATTCTCTTTGCGGATTTCTCCAAAGCTGCAAAGGCCTCTTTTATGACCGATTCTGATCTACTGATTATATCAATATCATCTGCATAGGCAAGGAGTTGGACGCCTTTAGTGAAAATATGTCCACTTGTTTGTATTCTAGAATCGCATACCACTTTCTCTAGGCATATGTTGAATAGAAGGCACGCCAGGGAGTCACCTTGCTTCAATCCATTCCTTGTTTCTAGAGGATCTGACAGACTGGACTCGATTCTAAATTGACATTTAGAGTTAGATGTTGCTACTCTTACCATTCGGATCAGCTTCGACGGTATTTTCATCTCCTTCATAGCTTTATATAACATCTCTCTTTTTATGGAGTCATAAGCCGCTTGGAAATCTACGAATAAATGGTGTGTGCTTATTCCGTATTCCAAAGTCTTTTCCAGGATTATTCTAAGAGTGAAAATCTAGTCTGTTGTTGATTTACCTCTCCTAAAGCCACACTGGTAGTCCTTTATAATTTCCTCAGCGTACGGAAGCAATCGACCAAATATTATATTAGATAGAATTTTGTATGCTGCATTCAGTAGTGAAATGCCTCTATAATTTTTACATTCAAACGGGTCGCCTTTTTGAGAACTAGGCAGACTACTCCATTGTTCCAGTCCATGAGATGGGTAAGTTCTTTTACGAAGTCCTGACCTGCACTCCTGAAAAGTTCTCCTGGCAGGCCATCTACGCCTGCTGACTTGTTATTCTTTAGCTTCTCTATTGCCTCGCTTACCTCATTATAGGAAGGGAGCAATTCCTCCCTGTCGTCCTCCGGCTCTTCCTCCCTCTGATCGTCACCTGTTTCCCTTGTACCATTCTCCTCGTTGTAGCTAACAGTTCACTAAAGTGTTCTGTCCATCTTTAAATTACATCATATTAGTTGTTAACGAGGTTTCCACTTTTATCTCTGCATGCGATAGAGCGAGGCTGGAACTTTTGTCTCATGTCGTTTACTTTCCTGTACATATCCCGGCTCAATTTTTTACTTTTGCATTCTTCAACGCTTTTGAGTTGCTCCGTCATATGTCTTCTCTTTTTATTCCTGTGCACCTTCTTTTCCAATCTTCTGAATTTTTTATACTCCTCCCGAGCAGCCCTAGTACACTTCTTTAGTATCATCAATTTATTGCCCTGTTCTTTATATTGGTGATTTCTCTGCACTCATCATCAAACCACTCACTCCTTTGGCAGAACTGTTTGACGCCTATAGTTTCCTCTGCAGCAGCAGTCAAGATACATCTGAGGCCATCCCAGTGGCTCTGTACTCCTTGTCCCACGTTGTCCGAATGCCTCCATTCGATAGTTTTGTGATCAGTGCATTCTTCAAATCTCTTTACAGTATCCTCATCCTTGAGTTTCTCTATGTTGTACCTAGTGATCCTCGTGCCTCTCACATTTCTACTGTTAGAGATCCTTGCTCTTCAGCTTAGCAACTACCAGCAACAAATTATCACTGTCAATATTGGCACTTCTAAATACCCTGACATCTTGCAGATCTGATCTATGACGTCCATCTATTAAGATGTGATCAATCTGGTTTACTGTGTTACCATCCGGAGATATCCATGTGCCCTTGTGGTTAAACAATGTTCCCCCTATCACGAGGTTTTGACCAACAGCAAAATTCAGGAGTCGGAAACCGTTATCGGAATATTCTGAGTGCAGTCCATATTTACCAAAATTATTGCACAGATGGTCCTTGCCTACTTTTGCATTAAGATCATCTATTATTATTTTTATATCATGTCTAGGGCTTCCAGAGCAGATGCTTTCCATGAGTTCATAGAACTCATCCTTTTCTTCTTCTGGTTTATCGTCTGTTGGGGCATGCACGTTTATTATTGTGTAATTGAAGAAGGTACCTCTCACACTTATTTTACAGATCCTTGGAGTTAAGGATTTAAAATCAATTATGTTTTGTTTGATTTTGCGGCCAACAAGGAAGCCAATACCGAATGTGTGGTCTCGGTCATGGCAGCTATAAAATACTGAATAATCCCTGCGGTCCATGATCCCGCTGCCAGTCCATCTCATCTCCTGTACAGCCAGTATACCCAAGTTATATTTGAGAGCCTCATTTGATAGAGACTTTAAGGCTCAGGTCTATATAGAGAACGAACGTTTCAGTTCGTATGAAATATATGCTAAGGCAAAGTATTGGGATCATGAAAAATTTCGACTTCTGGTTTTCAACGGAAATACACTTTTTGGGGTCCCGTGAATCCAAATACAGTCGACTCCGTTTTATTGGGCCATAAAGGTAAAATTTGTTTTGTCCCAATTAGGCGGAGCACCCATTTAAGCGGAGATCGTGAATCCACCTGTAAATGCAAATAAAAAATGCCTAAATACGCCTAATCACTGGGCTACCGTACAAATATGGTAACTGATGTCATACATTAGACATATTTGGGAGAAACTCCACTTTGGGGAAAACCAAATTAATAGGTGCATTTAGGTGTATCTCGTCTATTAATTTAATGATGGTGTCAAAATTATATGATTAATTTAACTCTTACAATCTATTTTTATTAAATAGGTATTTTAATATAAAAAATATACCTGACGAAACTAATTAAAATAAATATTTTTGTATAATATGAATTAATTTCAAAATTTCGAAATAAGAAATGAATCAGAAAATGTTTTTATGTCAATTTTTTAAACAGGCTGCAGACCATAGCCCTTCATTTGGATCTGCTAATCAGCATTTTTACCTCTATGTTCCTTTCCCACAACTAAAATTCTACTTGTTCTGCACATTATTTGTTCTTTAACTTGCTTCCTTACATTAAGAAAAGTCAAATTCTATCTTTAAATTACGAAATATTTTCCAAAGGGAGGGGCTGCAGCCCCCATAGCCCCTCCCCCTGGATCCGTTAATGTTTACACTACATAACCCAAATAACTCAAATCCTAAAAATCTTTTTGATGTAAAAGATATTTATAACGATATCTAATCATTATATTATCTAAATATAGTGATGTGATATAAATATTTTTTTATATTTAAATAATATATGACTATAGAATGATGTGATTTAACGTTACTGGGTTTGGTGGCTGTTAGTTACCGGCGTTGCCTAGCAACGGAGCGAAGATTTTCTTTTATTTATCAGCTGTTGCCAGTCGGCCAATTAGATTCCACCACTAGACTTTAATAGTGAATAATCAGAACCACAGCGTTAGTATTATTACTTTGAAGATCCATTACTTTCTAGTTGTTTGCATCATTCCTTCGTGTATTATTAAATTTATGAATATCGATAAATAAATGTATATCGATGATTATATGAATAGGATCATCATGAACATGTTTTTCCTGAAGGAAAAGATGGGTTTCCATATCTTGGGGGAAAAAAAGCTAGGGGGCAAACAAATTGAAGAAACATGTATTCAAAAATTTATGTATATATTGTATCGTTTTAATGTAACTTGATGAATATTTTATAGACCAACAGCCATCTTAATAATTCGGAATATTTTTTTAAATATTTGTATAATTTATGAGAAAATTTTATCCTCGGAATATTTTTGTTACTGATAAACTTATCCAAGAAACCATAGAAAGCAGATCTTGCATAACAGGAAACCTTGTCTATGAAACCATAATAGAATTGCTGAGAAGTAGATGATGTGAGACAAAAAGGCACATACTTCCTAAGATGTTATAGGAAAAGTTTCGTTTTGGGTAAAAATATATACACATAGATGAACCGCATATAAATGCACTCTTCAAATATCATCTGCAAACACTTTCAACAAAGAGATATCATTTACATTAGTAATATTTTATTGAAATATATTAATAAAGAAATTGAAATTATATTTAGCATTATCAGAATGAAAATTCACATGGAATTATTAAGTGGATTTTTATAGCCATTTCATATTTAGTTAAAAAATGTCTATCTGCGGTATATGTAATGATTTTTAGTATACAAATTATACTTAATTTGCAATGGCTATCAAAGATGTCAAAATATAGGAAAGGGTGTTAAAATTTGATAAGTACGATTATGTCTTTGAAGTAAAATCAATTCAGTGGTTTTGGAATTCCATTTTCCTCAAAAAATAAGTATTAACCTATAAAATCATCATGGAAAGAATTTTTACAAGAGCAGGTTTCAGCTATGCTTGGTCACAGTATAGTTTTACATTACTAATATAATATAATATATTTTATATAATGGAAAGGTGATGGAAATAGAAATAACTACAAATTTAACTACATAAACATTAAAGTTATGGAAAGGAGATGTTAAGGAGTTGCTTCCGAAAATGAACATCTCAGCAATAATAGATATAAGAAAGGGACTACATAGACTAATAGTGAATACATATTTTAAAAATAACTACCTAACTTTTTAAGGCTAACAAATATTTATACATAGCAAAAAGCCTTTTTTTTTTCTTTTTTTTCTATTCAGAACCAAATTATTCTTTGAAACATTCTTTGCCAAGTGCTTTTTAGTTTTTATTTTTCAAATTTATATGTTTATTATAAACATTTGGAGAGAGAGGGAGGTAAGGCCAAAAACTGTATAGGAGTATACATGAGTATAAGGACATGGGAATAAATAAATTCCTACAATGGGGCTGTTTAATTACCTATGAAAGTACTTGGCTAATTGATCAAACTGAACCATTCTTTAGTTTCTTTTTTTGTGAGTTTGTTTTCGTTTATTTTAACTGTAACAAAAATATATTAATGGAGGGATAATTTTATATGAAGGTTTTAAAATATTAAGTGATGAGTTACAATATAGCTGATGAAACACACAAAAAACAAAAACATGGTTGAGCTGGAACCATTATTAATGCACATTCAAAGATAGTGATTAATGCCATTGAAGAAAAGTTTATTTCATATGTCATTATAAATGTAAGAATACTGCTATGATATTTAATTTCATTTTATTGAATGCAAGAAGTGACGAGTAATATTTCACAAAAACAATAAACATATCAATTGTAAATCTGATTTCAAATGTTAAATTTATAACACTGAACAATTTGAATCTAGATAGAGCTTAACATGACTTTTTGAAAGGGTGATAAAAGACATTATTAAGTAGGGCAAGATTGGAGTCAAGGGCAAAAAAAAAAAGGTAAGGGACCCTATATCATGGTATCGTGATAAAAGTAAATTTATTTATAGAGCACAATCACATACTCAATCCTTTAAAACATAAATAATAATATCGATTATACATTCATTATATTATATTTATAATTAAAATGATGATAATATGTAATAATGATCATCAATGTTAACACATTTCTTTTTCATGATTTATTTCAGATTTCAACTTCTTTAACAGTAATTATAAATCTGTAAAACCTTACCGGAACTTAAAAAATACAGCCAATACAAGTGAAACGATTATTTAGTGACATTTTCTTAGAGAATCTAATATTGGGCCAAATTGTAGAGCATAAATTGTTACTGATTATATGAACAGATGCTGGAAACTGTTTTATCACAATATCATGATATCAAACAAATAAAGAGGTATCAGTTCAGAAATGTCAATTTAAAACTGTTGAATGACATTATAAATTAATAAGTGGTTAGATAAATTTAAAAAATAGTTTAAATAATTTTTATTTATTAACTTCATCTGAGATATATAATATAATGATAACTACTATTATAAATCTACTATGCAGACTTATTTTGTTATGCAGGTAACGTAAATTGACTTTTTTTTTAAATAATGAAAATCATTATAATAGCAAAGAGAATGGACATTTAGATATAGATGGAGATTTAGTAAATTTACTCTACATGTATGCATTTCAAAATCTCTCAGACGAAAAAAGTTATATTAAATCCAATTAACTAAGTAATAATAAAAAATAAATAGAAAACAAATTATCTTTAGAAATATTCTTTACTGAAACTTCCGTGTATACATTCAAAATTTAAATTTCTTTAGCTCCCATTATCTTTATGTCTTTCATGACTTGTGATGTCAAACTGACATATATTTTAAAATTTAAATTACAATATCGATGGTCAGTAAAACCATCAATGTTTTCAAGCCTATTTAAGCATGATTGTATTTTTATCCTTCAGATTTGATACATCATGAATAAAAAAAATTTCTGTCTTTAAGAAAATTTTTAAAGAACTTGGAGAAACAATAAAATGGTCAAGATGGAATGATAAGGAATAAATCAAGATGAGATAAGGAATAAGGTTTGAAATAGAGGAAAAATAAGTGTTTGTAGGTACATCATATAATGCACAAGCATATTTAATTGAGGGAATAAAAATGGATTAAAGAAATACAAATGATGAATAATAATAAAAAAATAAAATATCTCTAACTACCATGTTTCAGCAGTTTAAGTGATTGCCAAAATCTTATTTTTGTAATGTATTACTTTTATTGATTTCCCTGAGGTATTTTGGACAAAAAACTTTTATTTAAATGCTGCTTTATTCAGTGTCTCAAATAGTTAAGCAATGAGTCCAAAAACAATAGTTTTTCAAAAGAATAAAATAAATAGAATAAAAAGAATAAAATTTTGCACCCATTGCTTAAATAGAGGAAGACCTTTTATGGGCTGCTGATTCTGGTGCAGATTCAATGAATGAGGCACTCAATCAAGCTACTTTTTAATTTTGTTGTCCTATTACAAAAAACATGCCTTTTATTTTCAGCATTAAATTATTATTATTTACTCCCCATTTCTGTCATTATTTATTTAATTAAGAAAAACAGAAACTTGACCCTTTTGGCATACCACAGAGCATATATAAGGGGAGCCTTGTCTCCAAAAACAAATTTAAAAAATAAATAAATAAGAGCATAATCTGAATTGCCATAATGAATCATACAAAACTCAAAAAGTATTATGGGCAGTCTTGCCAACTCATTATTTAGATCTCGCCACCTAAAGTGATGATACTAAGAAAAATACAGTGATTTTGGGTAAGAGTACTAACTAGTTCAATTTTCTTTGTGGAGGGGGAGTGGAAGCAGTAGCACTATCTGAAATCCTACAAAAACTCCCCCCCCCCTCATGGATAAGTATGATAAATATTGGAGCCTGCTCGCAAACCTCCCTCTCGCTAAACCCGGTAATTACCTGTTAAGGCCCCCTCCCCCCCCCCCCCCAAAAAAAAAGCACAATAACAAACAAACATATTCTATATTCATCACTGGGGAAACCCCAGAAGAAAAGGGACCCGAAACGCACCATCCGATATCTTTGATGGAAATAATATAAACGCGAGAGATATAGATATAATCGATAAAGACCTGAAAGTTCCGATTTAATCGACATTTGTTCTATTTTTATTTTCTTTCTAGAAGGTCATAGAAGGGGAAACTGCTTCATAAATAGGAATGGTACCTGTTTCCATTGTGGTGGTAACTTGATAGTGAACCGGTTACTTATCGTATTTCACTTAACAAGAAACGGTAACCAGCTGTGACAGCAACAACTGGGCGGGACATGTGAAGCCTCGCCCTGCCCCAGTTACAGGCACCCACGCCCCTAAGGTAAACCTTTTAACTTTCATTATTGAGAAATACCAGGCTCCTGGACTTAATGCGAACCAAAGGGAAGAGGTTCCCGTATGATCTAAAATATAACCCCTCTCTTTCTACTATTAATATGTACCAAGATGGATATAAGGAAATGACTATTAATATAACTAACCAACTATTCATATATACGTGAATTTATCTCAATTGTCAAGATGTGATATTATTTATTTATTTTTATTAAATAAATAATAAAGCTTTACAAAGGCTAACAAGCCTTTACAAAAGCTTAACAAAGCCTTTACAAAGGCTAATCGGTAGATGCTCCAGTGGGAGTCGTAAATTTTGCATATCTAGGTATTTATTTATTTATTTATACAATATATACGGGTCAAAACCCAATTTTTAAAAGAATACACATGAACAGTACAGTACATAAAACAAGTAAGTTAGCACTAACATATATATAATGTACATAAGTCGTTTAATTATTTAATTAAGTAGAAAATAGTATACATTGATAGGATAAAAAAAGATAATATATACTAATAAGGCTAATAAACTTAGACAAAAGATAAGAAACTAATAATATAAAGGAAAACTTATGAAAATATAACATTTATAGAAAAATACATTTATAGGAAAAAATATAACATTTATAAAAAATACATTTATAGGAAAAAAAAATATAACATTTATATAAAATATGGAAAAATAATATAAAATAGAATAAATTAATAGGAAAGAAGAAGAGAAGAAAAAAAGAAAAAAAAACACTTAAAAAATAGCACCTTTAGAAAAATTATCAATTATGTCCGGAGATTAAGAATATGTTTTAATGCAGGTAAAGAAGAGTGGAAAATGTCTATGTTAATAGGTAACTTGTTCCATTTTAGCATCATACGATGCAGAGGAGAGTGTATGGCAAAATTTGTTCTCTTAAATTCAATGAAGAATAATTTAGGATGTCTGAGATGGCCGGAAGGAACATTAAACTGAAGATAGGAGAGAAGTTCAGAGCAGTCAAAGAAGTTATTGGCTAATTTAAAAACAAATATTAAATCATAGTAATTTCGTCTATCAATAAGTTCGGGAAGATTAAAAGAGGTGAGAGTAGAATCTGAAAGAGAGTTGTAAGTACCTAGTTTGAAGGAGATAATTTTTAAAAATTTATTTTGAACAGATTGTAGAAATTTTATGTCTACAGAATATTTGGGATCCCAAATCACTGAGGCGTATTCCAGGATGGGTCTTACCAACGATTTATACAAATGAAGAAAACATAACGGATTGTTAAATTGACTGCAATTACGGATGACGAAACCAAGCATTTTATATGAGCTATTTTTAATATGTTCAATGTGTAGTTTAAAAGTAAGATTGGAATCGAAGATCACTCCTAGATCTCTGATACTAGAGACTCTAGTTACAGGGCTGTGGTCTATGGTATATGAATGATCTAATGGGGATTTTTTATGAGAGAAAGATAAACAGTAACATTTTGATTTGTTTAGGTATAATTTGTTGGATTGACACCAATCAGAAAGATTATTAAGAGTGGCTTGTAAGCGATTACAGTCGGGGGTAGATTCAATTTTTGAGTAAATTTTCAGGTCATCAGCAAACAAAAGAAATTCAGAATCAGATAGAGCAAGATGGATATCATTGATGAAAATGAGGAAGAGGAAAGGACCAAGATGGGAGCCCTGAGGCACACCGGACAGGACAGGAATAGGAAGAGAACGATAGGATTTGATTTTGACGGTCTGAGAACGACCAGTTAAATAGCTTTCGAGCCAGACCAAGAGATTTCCAGAGATGCCAATATTTTTTAACTTTTTGCATAGTATACTATGATTGATTTTATCAAAGGCCTTTGAGAAATCTGCGTATACTGAGTCGACTTGGTGGTTATCAGATATCGTATTGACAATAAAAGTTTGGTAAGTTAACAGATTAGTAACCGTTGATCTACCAGAGCAGAAACCATGTTGTTGGGGAATAATAGAGGTTCTAAGATCGTTTTTTAACTTGTTACTTATAAGTGACTCAAAAAGTTTTGGTAGAACAGATTGAATAGAAATGGGCCTGTAATTGCAGACATTAGATTTATCTCCCGCCTTAAAAAGAGGAATTACAAAAGAGGATTTCCATAATTGTGGAAAAACACCTGTATTAAGAGACGCATTAAAAATATAGTGTAAAGGAGTAAGAAGAGAATACAGGCAGTTTTTAATGAGGAGCGGAGGAATATTATCTGGTCCGGATGATTTTCTGACATCAAGAGATAAAATAGCTTGTTCAATTTCATCAATAGATATAAAGTAACTGTGTATGTGGGTAGAAGAGTTGGAATAAGGAGAGTTAGCATAATTGACATCAGAATTATTTGAGCACTCATAAACCTCAGAAAAATGTTGGGCAAAAAAGTTGGCAATAGTAGTACCATCAGTTGAAGAATTATTGTTATAGTTCATAAGTGAAGGCAAAGAAGAAGACTTCCTTGTAGAGTTGATGTAGCACCAGAAGTTTTTAATGTTAGACTGAATAGAGTTTTCAATTTCAGACATGTAATTCTTATAACAGAGACTAGAAAGAGATTTACACTCAGCTCTAAGAGCAGAAAATTTGTTATAGTAGCAAGAACTACCAGTTAGTTTATAAAGTTTGTGATACATTTTTTTTTGTTTGATTTTCTCAATAAGATTGGAATTGAACCATTTGGGATATCTTTGTGTATTGCAAGTTTTACTGATAGGAACACATTGTTCAATAGCTAGTGATAGAATATAATAAAAATACATTAAACCATCATTAATATCAGTGAATTCTACTAATTTATACCAGTCAGTGCATGACAAGAAAGCTTGCATTGAGTCATAATCACCATTAGAAAAATTATATTCAACCTGATTGAATTTTAAGATAGATGGTATATTATTTGAACATTGTTTTATATCAATGAGTAAAACAGGGTGATGTTTGTCCTCATCAACTACACTAACATTAGAATGACTCACCTCTAATTCAGCACAATTTGTAAAAACTAAATCAAGTCTTCTATATAAACTATTATTAACATTATTCACCTGTTTTAACCCTAAAAAGTTTATAAACGAGTTGAAAACTAAAGTAGTAGATGAGGATGAAGACAATAAAGAGTCTGAGTCTTGCCATTCAGGTAGGTTTAAGTCACCACAGAAGATGAATTCATGACTAGAATAGAGTTGTAATATTGCTTCAATCTCATCGCAGAGTAGTTGATAAGTATCACAAGGCTGACTAGGCGGAATATAAGCAGTTCCAATAATATACTTCATTGCACCAAGTTCAAACCGAACAAGTAACTGTTCTACTCTATTACATTTAGTAGGAATAAGAGAGGATGCATAGCAGTTCCGTACAGCTATGAGGACACCACCTCCATGAGATTTAGTACTAGTTTGAATGTTTCTATCAGCTCTATATATACAATAACCATTAAATCCTAATTCCTCATCACAGAGGTTATTAGTTAACCACGTTTCATTTAATACTATTACTTCACAGTCTAAAATTGGAATAGTGCTTCTTAACTTATATAACTTAGTATTTAGTCCTCTAACGTTTTGGTAAATTATACTGAATGAAGGATTTGACCCGGAACTTACATGTTTTTTGAGTGATGATTATTACTTTGGACAATTCTCGGAATGCCACTAATGTGACGAATCGTCAAATTTGTTTCACCAGCTGCTAATCTTACTTTGAGCTTTTCTTTTAGCGCAAAATAATAGTTTTGTTGGTGTTTAGTTTTATCATTAATTGCAGAGACAGAGATAATTCCAGCTTTTTTAGCCGCACTGAAACCGTATAGTAATTCTAGAGCATCTTCTTCACTCGGAAAAATTACTTTGAGAGGTCGTTGTTTACTAGGAATGTGACTCTTTCCCAGGCGAAAAGATCTCACGGACTTATCAAATTTAGGGGATACTACCTTCAACAGATCTGTCAGAATTTTAGTGTCATGCTCGATCCTATCATGTACTGTAGGTGAAGTTGATTCCTCTAAACCGAATAAAATCAAATTCTTCTTTCTAGCAATACGCTCATTCATTTCAGAGTACATCAATTCCTCAAAGTCTTCTGACCCACAAGTATGCATAGTCTGATTTGAAGAAATTTTAGCTTCAATGTCGTTCATCTTCCAACTCAAATCAGTGAGTGATTTTTCAAGAGAGCTGAACTCTATATATTTATTATTTAGCTCACAGATAGACTTGTGTAACTCCTTGATTGTAAGTTGTGAATCAGTGTCACAACGATAACAAAAATATAGGAGTTGTTTTTTTGGATCCTTCAAAGCTTTGTTTTCTTCACGTGACAAGTCCATGCATTTGTTGTGAATCGGCAACGTACACTTGAAACATTTAAATGTATCAGCCGGAAGCACTTCTTTTTGGCATTTTAAACACAAAGAAACATCTAAGAGCACCATTTTAATTTACTAAGTATTAATTTAATGTTAAAAAAACACAGAGCGAAATTTAGTATGTGTATTCACTATAACCTCACTATAACCTTATGAATAGTATAATTTGGATAGGGATCATCAACGAGTATCTGATATCGCACAGACTCGGGACTCGCCTGTAGAAAATCCTAAGGCCACTTGGCGGCATGCGAACCCGCAACCTTTGGCATAGTAAGCTATTAGGTATTCTAGACACTACATCATAAGTGCCCTCTATGTGTCATTTTAAGCTATGTCGATTCGCTTTCATACCCTCTCCCGTCATCACCACATGGGTGGGCCATCATCCAAAAAAAAGTTCTATAAACGCCATTGATAATACAAATAATATATAAATATGTTATTCTTCAGGAAAAATCATATCATTTGAAACTACACGCTTTTTGTAGTGTCCCATGGCTTTAGGATGTATGGCCAAGAACGGAACGCTGCCTATCTCCATTCAAGAAACACCCTTGGTGGTTTAGAAAACTATTACTACCCTCAAACTTGATTATAATCCACAATTATCACCAACCTTTTTATAGATGTTTTCCATAGTAAATTTAGAATTATTTTGGCTTCTCTCTACGTTAAAATTATTAGAATTTTCTATTCTTAATCTTCCTAACCTGATGTTGGATATGTTACTCAATAAACAATATCAGTGATCAAATCTCACTTAAGTATCGAATTTTAAGTCGTTAAACGAGGTCAACGCACTTTACAACAATGGTTAGTTATTTCTACTTCCTTAAAAAAAAAAAAAAAAAAAAATTACGTCCCAGAACAGAATCATCAAATATAAAAGAGGTTTAGAACTTATTTTAAGTTAATGAAGCAGGTTGAAATTAACCAACTTTATCTTTCTCATTAAATAAATATCTAGATGCCTTAAATACCCATAGATACAAAGATAAATAAGATGAAATGCTTTTAAATTTGCCTAATGAAAAACTACCCTCATGGTAATGCATATATAGGCGGGCGCAAGCGACGGTGCTGCTTCTTTACAGGAACAAGAGAAACGGGGATAGAAGCCGGTCCATAGGCGGGCGCAAGCGACGGTGCTGCTTCTGCGACGGTGCTACGGGAACTAGAGAAACGGGGATAAAAGCCGGGCCATTACCTGGGATTCATAGGGTTTTTTTGGCGTTTTTAATTTATTTTTCCATAATTAAAACCCGATTGAGCAAAATCATTTGAAAAATATCTAATAGGTATTGCTCGGTCCCTCAGTGTTCAATTAGAAAATCAAAAGACATGTCATTCCCTTTTATGTCCAAAAAATAAAAAAATTCTTAAAGAGTGGATTGTAAAATTAAGAATAGATAAGCCTGTTTTGAAACATATGACGATATGTAGTCTTTATTTTAAAGAAAGAGACTATATTTATCCAGGTAAATATTAGTATTTGACATTTTATTATTCCAAAATGCTAGTTTTATGCAAATAACATTGAGACCATAGTGTCATAGATTTGTTTTTCTTTTTTAATTTTCCCCATTTTTCTATTACATCCGTTGTGCTTAATTGTTCCATGTTTTCAATGCGAAGCCTGAAAGTTTTGACAAATAAATAAATAATATGACAAAGAATCTAAGCTGTCATAACAATGTTTGTGTGAATAGGTAATTAATGTTATTACTAACCAAAAAACGTCGAGTAAAGTTACAATGATGTGTTTGCATTTACCAGAACTACCAGATTTACACGTACAATGACAAGAAAATTGCTTATTATTATTAATAAATTTGATTTTCACTTTTATTTGATGGGGCAGTCCTTTAAGATTGCTAGTTTAAAGGCACGAGGCTTGTAAAATAACTGTTTTTTTTATTTTTAGATATTATTCCACATGTAATTATGTGGTTTGCATCAAGGATAGCCAGCCCTTCAATTAATGGTCTTTTAAAATTACCAATTATCTCTATCACATCAACTATGTCTAACACCTTTCTTTCCGACATTTTGCAAAACTACTAGCGCACCCTATATTCGATTGCGCCCGCCTATTACCTGGGATTCATAGGATTTTTTTGGCGTTTTTAATTTATTTTTCCGTAATTAAAACCCGATAGAGCAAAAAATTATTTGAAAAATGTCTAATAGGTATTGCTCGGTCCCTCATTGTTCAATTAAAAAATCAAAAGGCGTGGCATTCCATTTATTTCCAAACAATAAAAAGCTTCTTAAAGAGTAAATTCTAAAATTAAGAATAGATAAGCCTGTTTCGAAACATATGACGATATGTAGTCTTCAATTGAAAAGAAAGTGACTATATTTATCCAGGTTAATATTAGTATTTGACATTTTATCATTCCAAAATGCTAGTTTTATGCAAATAACATTGGGACCATAGTGCCATAGATTTGTTTTTATTTTTTAATTTTCCCCATTGTTGTATTACATCCGTTGTGCTTCATTGTTCCAAGTTTTCAATGCGATGCCTGAAAGTTTTGACAAATAAATAAATAATATGACAAAGAAACTAAGCTCTCATGAAAATAACAACTGCCATAACAATGATTGTATGAATAGGTAATTAATGTTATTACTAACCGAAAAACGTAGAGTAAAGTGTTAGCAAACAATGATGTGTTAGCATTTACCAGAACTACCAGCTTTACACGAAAATTGCTTTTTATTACTAATAAATTTGATTTCCACTTTTATTTGATGAGGCAGTCTTTTAAGATCGCTTGTTTGAAGGCACAAGGCTTGTAAAATAACTGTTTTTTTACTTCTAGATGTTATTCCGCATGTAATTATGTAGTTTGCATCAAGGATAGCCTGCCCTTCAACTAATGGTATTTTAAAATTACCAATTATCTCTATCACATCAACTATGTCTATCCCCATTCCTTCCGACATTTTGCTAAACTACTAGCGCACCCTATAGTCGCTTGCGCCCGCGAATAACATTATATTAAGACTAATATGCATCTTGCAATGAAGCAAAATAATATCAAATGAATCAAAAGAAGGAACTATTAAACTGTTTATTTATTTTTTAATACTATAATCTTTAATTCCCCCTCCCCCCTCCCTCCCATTTTCCTTAAAATACTTTCCAGAACAATCAGTTCTATCATATATTTACGTTACGGTTGAGTTATAAGAATACCCAATTGGATATAGCGTTCAAAACTTTTTCAGCTTTTTGAAAGTCTTCAAACCATTGCATTCTCGATTTCGCATAGCCTATCGTGTTACATTCAGAAGTAAACTGACATAATTTTGTTACAGTTTTCAACACTCGATGTTCATCATTTATCTTCGATGGGTGAATATCAGCTATTGCTAATCATTAAATTGGAGAACTACAATCAAATTGTGCGTGTACAAAACTGATTATGTAATTTACAAAGGATTCTCATCAGTCCTAAGGAATATATATAATAAAAAAAAAAAAAAAATGGAGTAAAATATCACTAAAAAAATGTTCAGGATTTTTATTGATTTCAAAAATTCTTTTTGAAAGCTTGGCATTAATGCCGGCAGTACACTCACGCCAAGATATTCAAAGTCACCTCGTGACGGGGGACCACGAATGGTCCGAGTTTACTCTCGCTATCGTAACTCGTTCGAGAGGACCAGGAGCTTGTAAGAAGTTGGGGAAAAATTGTGATCAGTAGCGGATCCAGAGTAGGAACGCAGGGGGCGTACTACCATCGCGCTGACAGGTCCTCGCCGAGATTGAAATGCTGTTATTATGTATGTGCTATTAAAAAATCCCTCATACTCCAAAGGATTATTTTTCGTCATATTTTTTATTATTTTCGGTTTTCCAAGGATTATTAATCTATTACCAAGGAGTCTATTAAACTTATAATTTTGGTTACAACTGAAGATGGCAATTGCTTAAATCTAACATTAAGGCACAAGACACCCAAAAAATTAGATTCTACTTACAAATCATTCAGTCTCTTTCTGATGCACACTTAAGCATAAGATAACAGCATTGTATCAAAGAATATTTACGTTTCATAATGATAACTTAACATTTAGGAAGTTGCCAATATAATTCAACAACCCAGCAACTCGAACTTTTTTTCTTTTGCAGAGGTATTTTAATAAATACCCCTCGGTATATACAAACAATGGGGATCGAGCGGACAGGGGATCTAAGAGGTAAATATAACCCAACCTGTTATAACCACAGTAGGAAGATCGAGATTTATTCCGTGGGTCCATCAGAAATTAAAAAAGTCGAAACATTGTGATTGTAGATTCTATTCCAAGTTTTAATATAACTAAACAAAAATGAGATTTAAAAAAGGTTAAAGGAAGTATAGAAAACTTTCTTTATCAGACGATGGAAAACCAAGATAATGCCGAGAAAATCCAGGTAATGTCAACAAAGGAAATCACTCTGTTGCATCCGGGTAATTTTTTTCGTCTTTCACGGTTTAAAAAACGCTGTTGAATACCGAAGCTAAAGTCTATGCAAATAATGTAAAAGGGCACAAATAACGAATCATAAGGTAAAAGACATCTTTTTAGTCGATTTTTAAGAAACATGACTTCCTAAAATCAGAAGCGTTCCCAAGACTAGACCTGTTTATACAGTGTACTTCATGAACTATAGTGCTGTTCTTTATCAAGAAGTGCATTTTCTCATACATTAGAATTTTGGAGAATTTATAGCTTACAACAATTTTTAAGCTGAATCAAGTAATTTCTAAAAACAAAGGGCCATAAACCAAATCTTCACTCCACAAAAACAGGAAATTTCTAGCTTAAGAAGGAAATTACTTTAAATTAATATGAATCACCAACCCAAAACTCCTGGAAAAATCTCAAATTTCAGTCATCGTTAATGACTATATTACTAAAGAAATAAAACCATAAAATGCAATGCTTTGTTTTTTCTTCACCTAACCTACATTTATCAGCGTCCATAAGAGCAAGTGGATAAATTCACTACTTAAGGAGTGAATAACTGTGGATTCTTTTAACCAATACCATTTAAAAGTTTTTTCGATAATAGTTTTCCTAAATTACTTCTCGGCTAAGCAAACATGGTGCCGAGTGATCTCCATTGAAAAGGACCTAATAAAGCCTCTTTATTATCTTTCTTTTTTTTAAAGGACAGGAAGGACCATTATTATTTATAATAATTGTATCTGTAGCTTATCAAACTTTTTATGATTATTTTTGGCTCTCTACCCTGGCAGGCATAACTCATCTTCATCAGGATATACTTCACTTGAGGTGTGGTTTTCCTTGGCAACCTTGAGCATATTTTATGTTTGAGTCTATCTCTATATTATATAGAGTCTATATATGCAAAACTTACCTACTATCTACTTTGGTTTCCTCCAATGCCTGAGACTATGTCAGGTCTTGCAAATAGCAGTTGAAGTTCCCCATTGATACAAATTTTCCAATGCCCTTGTTCGCATATTAGACTACAGATATTGTAAAGAAACCTTCTCTCCCATACAATTAGCTTTCTTTTTGATACCATCCAGGCTAAGAACCAGGAGGGAAGACAGGCTTTATATAATAACCTTGGAATTGACTAACTGAAGTTTATTTATTAAAACAAGGCTTTATAATTTAAAAAAGGCTAGTGCATACTATCATTATTTTCTAATTAAAAAACTATTAATTATAAAAATTAAAGGAAATTAATTAATTCACAAATTACTGGGTAATTATGATAACAACAAGAATTTCACATGTTACTACTGAATAAGAAACAAGTAACAGAAATATCCTATGAAAATTTTCACACTAGCATAAGCAGTGGTTTCCTACAGTTGGACAACCTTTTATAATACAGATAAGAAAATCTTTTTTTGTAAACATATGTAGGAGGGGAGAAGGACTCTTTAAATGTAGACAGCATAACATAAACCAGGTTTGAACATATCAAAGAGCAGGTGATAAAAAAGATAAAGGAGAAGATAGCAAAGATACATCTAGATTACTATCAATAAAGAAACCATTAAAACTATGAATGTCAGGTGGATACAAAATTTTTAAGCAAACTAAGCAATAAAATATTTAATAATGTAAATGGCTTTATAGTAATTAATTGCATACTATTTTATTATTGAAATTTAATATGATTTAATAAATGGACATTTTATAAAAGCCCATTTCTTGCAAACATATATTGAAATAAATTATTCAAATAGTTTAAGAAATCTTACAAAAATAAAAGAGGTATTTTCATACTGTCATAAGATTTCATTCAGGTTATACTTTCATTCCATCCTTAATAATTTTTTTATTTTCGTTTTTTACATAATTCAATATTCAGTTTTTAAATAAATATTTCTTTTTTTCTATTCTTAAAACAATCTAAAATTTTATAATAAATTGCTATTTGTTAATTTATTTTCATTTGAATATTTTATAACATAGGTTTTTTAGGATTATGGAGTGTGTGAATCTTCTCTTCAGCTTCAAGTTAATAACTTCACAGTTCTACATATTTCATATTTTCATGTTAATAAATAGTTAAAAAAAAAAAGAAAAAAAAAGTATTGACCATGTTGGGTTGTAAAGTTAATGTCAAAATACTTTTGGCTTGGCAGAATTGTCAATGGAGGACCATAGTTCAAGAAACTTTGGACAGGATGCATTAAACTATGAGAAGACGATTGCTTTATTTTCTAAATATTAATCTTAAAAAGCTAATCTAGGGAATATGTTTGGATTGATGCACTCTAATGAAGAGGGACATTAAATATTTGGAACCATAAGAACAAGGATGGGTATAAATATAATAATCCAAACAAAAATTTTATTTTAATAAAAAAAATTAATTTCCATAAAAAGCAGCATTTGGCATTTTATTTTATTAATACTTCAAACTATGACAAAACAATTATGAACAGATCACAAAGTTTATATAATATAATAAATATCTATTTACACAATGCAAAGAGATGCAAATCCTCTTAGCCAAATAAAATAAATTTTTTTACATGTTTATACAGATTAACACTATAATCATAAGGAGAGGGAGAAATGCAGCTAGAAGAGTGAACTACTGAAGAACCTATAACAAATGGGAAAAATTTAAAAAACGGTAATTTTAAAAACATTATTTTTATTTGGGATAGAAAATTAATTAAGGACGTATCCAGAATTTTATCATTGACATCATTAATACTCTCATGGTAAATTTTCTCATTCAGCAATAGTATTTTTTATATCACTTTTACTTTTACTTGTTCTTAAAGAACATTCCTTCTTATTGGTTTAAAAGGCAGTAACACTTTAAAGATCAATAAGGTTTTCCTTGCATATCATCTTTACTTTTAACAAAAATAAGTAAGCTTTGCATCGTAATACCCTTTCATCGCACCCTCACTTTGAGAAACACTGTTTTATACAATGGAAAAAAGGAACAACATTTAAAACCTTAGATTAGATTTAGAAGTATTACCACCCTCTTATATTTACAAATAAAGATTTATCCTCCCTTGGAAAACTTTTTCGTTAACGGAATTGCATCTACTAATAAAGTCTTCATAATAAAACATATACCAAATAAAAACTAAGTGCATTGCTTTAAGAATTCTGTAACAAAGTTGGAACTCCTACATTGGTCACCATATATTTACACTGGTCACCATATTTCCTACATTGGTCACCATATTTCCTACATTGATCACCATATTATAAACCAAGCTGCTTGATCCTACTTTCCATCAACTCGATGAAGCTTATAGCAGTTGATGGAAAGCAATGAAATTAGTAGCATCAGGATCAGGAGAACTTGGATAAAATTCATTCAAGAAATTTTGGCTCCATCCTTCAACATGTAGCCTTAGCAACTACCTATATTCTAACTGGGACATAAATTGACATGTTTTGATCATAAATACCTTTAAAATAAATCGTTGGAGGATGAATTAAATGCCCCAACAGTTGTTTTAGGCGTTATTATTTCAACTCTCAAATTTCTACCACCCTATTTAGGATAATATTGATCCCCCACCAATAATTCGGTGCTGGTGACGCCCATGCATGTTAGCATATTTCCATAATGCCCATTTCTTTATCATTTTATATGAAATAAAGGATGCTCAGAGTAAAAGAGGGTCAAACTAGCATTCAATAATTCTAATTTTTGAAGTGATTGAGATAATTGAGATGTAGTTTTAATCATAAATCAATATAGTTAAGAACGAATAATTCAGTTATACTGAGATAAAATATCAGTTGAAGTAACATTAAAAAATACAATGAATTAGAGACCGACCGAAGTTTCGGTTTCGGTTTCGGTTTCGGCCAAAAAAACGAGTTTCGGCCACGTTTTCGGTTTCGGCCAAAAATCGGCCGAATCTTCGGCCAGGCCGAAACTAGCTCTTCGGGCGTTTCCGTCCGACTTTGGTCGGAGGGATAACACGACTTTAGCCGATTCGACCCGATCTTGTTAATTTCCTTGTGCTCCCTTGGATTTTGTTAATCGTGTTATTACTATTGTTGTTAGTATAGTGTATTTTGTTAATTCATCAACAAATTTATAAATAACGAATATAAGCCAGCACTCAAGACATCAGATATTCTTCAAGCGGTAAGTATTTGTTTTTGTTTTAACTACAGAGTAAAATAGAATGTATTTATTATGGAACTATATTATTTCTTGCTGTATTTGTATTGTTCAATTGTAATAAAATCAATTAATCAAAATTTTATAAATTTCAATTATAATGAAATTGATTGTTCATAGTTTTATAAATTATGTAGATGTGAGTGGATGTAAGTTTGCCTCGGTTTAATAAGAGTTGACTTGTGTTGACTATGTTTTCTAGAAGCGGGTTTTCTCCCACATCAAAGAGGACCTTCCTACATTACCGTCGAATCTATTTATTGTCTATCTTTTGGAACTTTCTCTTTTTATCTGGAATTATCGCCAGATATGGGCGGGGGGGAGTCACTAAGGGGGACATTATTTATTTATATCTCAGGATATTTAATTAAATTTATTAGTTTCTACTTAATTTAAATTAATATCAGAGGTAAGCAATGGGACAAAGAGACGATTGCGAAACAATGTCGGGTATTGTTTAATATTGACTTGTTTTGTGTGAGCTCAGTAGAACATTTATTCCAGGAATTTCGTTTTGGCTTTTGTTATCAAAATATGACCCACAGATAAATTGTTATATAAATTGTACATTTTCACTTGACAGTGGACATTAATTTGGGTTAATAATTATAAAATGATAATATTAAGGAGTTAAATAAAAATTGTAAGTTTTTAACTTCTAGTTATTCAGGATTTTTATTTGTTTTTTCTTAAACCCAGCCACGGTATTAACATTAAAAAATATTTCCACACGTAAAATTAAAGGGCGGTACCGGTTTCCCACCTACCTCATTAGAGGGCTCAATTATAGTAGAAATTACTCTTACTCAATGAAAACTATTTGTTTCCACGGTCAGTCAACGGGATGGAGAATCAAATCGTGGGCGAATCCAGCCGGTTGTAAAGGGGGTGCTGCACTCCCACAGCCCTTCCCCTGGATCTGCCTGTCAGCTTTTTACCTTCATGTTCCTTTCCCACAGCTAAAATTCTACTTGTTCTGCATATTATTTGTTCTTTACCTCCCTTCCTTACTTTTAGTTACATAAGTTAATTTCTATCCTTGTATGAAAAAAAAATTCCCAAACGGGGTAGGCTGCCCCAGGAGGGTCTCTCGGCCCTCTAGAAGAAAGAATTAAATAGACTTTTTATATTATAGGCGTTGATGTTTTAAATTCCTATTTTTTCAGAATGAGAAGCAGATAATTGATAATGGGGAAACAGGTATTTCAATAAGAAAGGCGGTATTGAAATACCTTTCAGCACCACCAACGAGCATTCCCAGCGAGCAAATGTTCAGTGCTGCTGGACAAATTTATGCAGATCACCGAAACAATCTGATTGGTGAAAATGCTGAGAAACTGCTTTTCTTGGCATATAATATCAAATTATTTGATTCTGATTAATTATGTTATTTTGATCACAATTTTTTAGCTTTGATTAGCATTATTGTAAATAAACATTTTTTCCGTGTATATATATAAATATTTTGTGTAATATAATCTATTTTTATTTGTTTCTTCTGCTTTTGTGTCTTCTTTTTATTTGATGATTCCTTTCCCACACCTAACAAAATATAATAATATAGTAAATACATTTTCATATAAATAGGTAAGTTTCGGTTTCGGTTTCGGTTTCGGCCCGAAACCAGACCTGGGGCCGAAATTCGGTTTCGGTTTCGGTTTCGGCCAAAAATTGAGTTTCGGTCGGTCACTACAATGAATTAAAAAAAAAAAAATTAAATTTTATACATAGAAATACCTGAATTTAAACAATTTCAAGGACAACTTTCCCAAGTGGCTGCTTTTCTTTGATTAAGTCCATAGCTTTATTGGCTTCATGGAGAGGGAAAGTGGCACTTATTACAGGAGAAATGAGCCCTTGCTCTTTCATATCAAGAGCATCATCAACAGCTTTTCTGAATAAAATAAGATTTATTGTTTTTTAAAAATAAAATGTAATAATTTCAATTATTTAAAAAAGGCAATAACAATAGAAACAATATGTCCATAATAAAAAGCTCAAGTATATTTAATTTGCAACATCTTAGTTTCTATAAAGGATATGAAAACAATTAATCATCCATATGTGGTCCCCCTTCAACTTTAATTCTTTGTCATTGGTTACTCTGAATATTTAAACTCTTTACATAAATTCAAAGTCATATACACATAATTGAGACAAACAAATCAAAAGCAAATTGAAAAAAAAGAAGGTGAAAATACCCTCCAAACTGAATATAAAAATAAAAATTATTAAATGAACTATATATATAGGTATCACAAAGAACAAAGGGCCTACAAGTATCTCTCCAAACCAATAATCCAACTAATCGACACATTAGTAATCATTTAGCAAAACCATAAGTCAAAAGGAAACCTTAAAAAGGCTACAGATACAAACTACAAGTGTTTCTGATTACTACTTTTAATATTTTATATATCACGTCTAACAAATTTCTTTTTCATGTTCTGTCTCGCATTGCGAAATATTTCATTTATAGGCAAATGCCAAATATTAAAAAATAATAATTACCATACGAGATCACACTACATTTGATTATATCAAATTAAATAAAATACAAATACAAATACAAAAAGGCTTAACGGACCCGAAGGCCCGACGCCGACACCACCAATCGATCCCTACATACTTCCTATATCAAATTATATGAAATAAATGTTACTATTTTGAATGTACTCGTAAAACTGGATCACACAGTAATCGTATTTTTTAATAATAATAATAAAATAGGCTCAATAGCACCAACACTCATCTGCTACTTCCTGCCCAATCTGAACTCCATAATATCAGTTCTCACAGAATCCTTCCACTTTCGTCATGAACTACACCTCAAACGTTTTCAAGTGTGTTTATCAATCTTTTAGATATTAGTTACCATTTAAGACTTCCAATTTCGCAGGCTCATATTAACCAGGGTCTATAACTTAAATTATATTAACCTGATAAAGTACACACGATTCAGCACTATATAACCATTCTAAGTTTCAGAATAATTCATCCATGTTCATTCCAAATTTTCTATGCAACACTTTATTTTGAAAAAACCTTGCCCACACCTTAATGTAAGTGGCCATGTTTCACGTCCATAAGATATTGTTGGAAGCCTAATAGTTTTGTACATTCTGGTTTTAAAGTTTTGGGACAGAATGTGAGAGCTAAATAATTTTGCAACCGAAAAATAACAGGAATTCCAGTCTTTAATCTGTCCTTACATTATTTGTTCTTGTTATTGAAATTCTGTTTATCTAAATTTATCTATGGCTTCAAAAATGTTCTTACTTCAGTATTTCCTAAATTTTCACCGTTTCTACAGCTAACCTCATATTTTGTCTCATCCATATTTATTTCCACCCCAAGTTCTTTACTAGATTTTATCAACATTGCTATATTCAGTTTTATAGTTTCCAATTCCTTATCATTTTTTTTTAATTATTTAATTTTTTTTTGTATTAAAATCACTATGAAATTCATGAATATGTATTTAGATACCTATGGTGGGAATGATAGAATTCAGAGAATCTATCTTTTGATCAATTCTGAGAATATATCATAATCTTATCTTAAAAATATATGAGAGAATATAATATTCTCTTATATATTTTTATTTTTATTAGTTAAGGTCATAATGTAAGGTTTGATTCTCAATCTTCTGGATTTTTTTTCTTATTATATAAAAATAAAAATGTTTACCTATAGACAGCAAAATCATGCTTTCTGTAACTTGTGAGCGAGACTCCAGACAGACTAAAGCATGGTAATGCAAGGAGCTCAGAAATCCTAACACGAGGCAACTCAGACAAAGTATAACCAGCAATTATTATATGACCTTCATGGCTGATGCTAAAAATAAAATAATAATTAAATTAAAATTAAGAACAAATAATATTAATAACTAATACTTTAATGTGAAAAAATTTAATTTAAATAAAAATTTATTATCCGAATTAAAACTGACGAAAAACAAATCATTCATTAATTTTCATGAATTTATAACTGTCTTGGGGATCAAGGAAGCTCAGAAAGTAAGACTATTTTACTGTGCCAAGTTTCAAGGTTCCAACCTGGCAGGATCCTTTTCTACTGTTAGGACAGCTACAGATTGACCATAGTCTGTTCACACACACACACACACACACACACACACACACAGACCCTTTCGCGGGACTTGGTTAATAGGACTCAGGGGACCCCAAAACGTGTATTTCCGTTGAAAACCGGAAGTCGAAATTTTTCACGATCGCAATACTTCCACTTACTATATATTTCATATATAGGTAAGTGAAAGTAAAAAATGAATAAGAGATGCATGTTCCAATTGATTTAAAAAGTGGATAGGACAACTCTTTTTATTTAATTTAAAGCATGATAAAACTTCATCTATAAACACAAATCATCATAGCATTATATAATATATATATATATATATATATATATATATATATATATATATATTAAGTAATCAGTATGTGGGTGTATGTATATACATATTAATATATACTCACACTGATTACTCAATTTTCCTTCAATTTGATCATCTAAAAATGTCAATTCTTTATTGTACCATAACTGTCGTTTTTTCTTTGTTTGTTTTTTATTATTGTATACTCTTGTACAACTTAGTGGCTACAAAAAATATTTTTTTTTTTTTTTTTTGGAGGTCAAACGTCTTACTTTTGTCTCTATAACATTTGAACTTAAGGTCCAACGATCATGGTTAATAATAATAAATCATTACTTTCTTAGATAAAAGCACAATATACTTATCTATTTCAATTTTTTTTTTTTTTTTAAATAAGTAAACACATAGATAGCAATAATTAGGTCCCAAGATGTGGGAAAAGAGAAGGGCCCTAATGGACCTCATGTGAGGGAGTGGACAAAATAGTCTCAGAAATGAAACTCAATACTGAATTATTGAATAAGAATATGGAATAAAGCTATAATAAAACTTAAAAGAAGTAATCGATTTTTGATTTCAACAAAAAATAAATACAACAAGCATATTGAATGATATTTATGATAAATTTGTAAGGATACCTTAATCACAAGTTAATAAAAATCTGGTGCGATGTGTGCAACTCACAACTTACACTTACGAACTTACTTAGATTAGAAATTGATACCCTCCACCCAGTTTTATCAAAATCGTTACAGCCGTTTTTGAGTAAATAAAAAAAAATAAATAAAAAAATACACGTGAAAATGAGACAAAATTTATTAATTAAAGTGCTCCCTCCAATTGATCAATTTTGATGAAATTTTGGCTGTCCCATGGGGGGAATTTACATATATTAAATACCCAGTTTGATCAAAATCATTAAAGCCGTTTTTGAAAAAATTAAAAAAAAAAAATTATTAAATTTTTCACGATCGCAATGCTTTCATTTAATATATATATGTAAGTGAAAGTAAAAAACACAATAATTATAAAAATAGAAGCTCTACAAAATAGTTTGAATTTCGGATTTCGTTGACTTAGGGGTCCATTTTTATGTTATCGGGGAAGGCAGGTCCTAGATATTATGTTATTATATACTGTACATAAAATTAGGACAGTTTATACGAAAATAATATTTATTTTGAATGTGACCTAATCTACTAATGTAACCTAGTACTTTTTATATTTCTTTTTTATATTTTGTATAAGTATTTATTAGGGTGTCCCTTATTTTTCAAGGTTTTCTAACGAATAGGTGTTAGTTTTGTTCTTTTGCATCTAAAACAGTCAGAAATAAATTTTTACCTTATTTGGAGTACGATAACCCGTGCCGACTTGCATCGAATCATGTTCACACATGTTGCGCGGCAGTTTAATAATAATATTTATTTTGAATGTGATCTTTTATAATAATTTAAGGTTTAAAATGGTAAATGAAAAATAATTCCCGAATAAACCCTGGTAATATTTAAATCATATTATTTTAGCAAACCGTTATAAGATAGCCGAGTGGGCAAACGCGTTAGAAAATACGCGTTGCCCATGGTAACGTATGATTGATAACCCGAAGAGATAGCAATCGGAGCCAGGAAACATTTAATAATAATCGGCATCAATCCCTCATCCACTCCCCTGGCCCGGGAAACCCCGTATAGCCTAAAAAAAAAGTCAGGAAAGGGAGGAACAAAAAAAAAAAAAAAAAAAAATCATTTGAACCCATAATCAATATATATTATAAAGCATAGTGTACAATGTGCGTGCCGAAAAGGCTCAGAAACGACTACACATCCGATTAAGAGATTTATGTCAGCGTGTAACTGTATGTCCCCTAACGGAGAAGAAGGTTTCCGTTTTTCTCTTAAGGGTGTGAAATTGAAGAGAAAAGGACTGGAATTTTATGTCTCTCACAACATGTAATTAGCCTACCTGAGAATGACATACGAGTTTATGAATGAAAAATTTAGTTCGAGCTGCAGACCACCAGGAAGCGCTAGGGTGGGTTTCACTCAATGTTTATTGTTCATTCATTCCGTTATATTTGTAAAGGTTATATATTTTGTCAGCTGTTCTTTTTAAATTACTAAAAAATCAAGCGAAAATAATTAGTTTCACCTTTTCTTTTAAAATAAATTAATGATTTTACATATCTGCAATCAATTGGAAAACCGACTGGATACTTTACAAAATTAATTTTCTCATAAGAAGATTAATTGATAAACACATTACATTTAATCGATATCTAACATATACTTACTTAAGTAAATTTAATGCAATATGAGTGAACATTTTTGAGTTGTACAGTGAGCAAATAAAAACAGACATAAAACAAAAAAGGAGAGCTGAATTGACTGATTATAAATCGAAAATAAAATGTTTGAAGTGTTCTTATTGTATGTAATTATGAAAAATTGTTTTATTACTATGTATGATGAGCATTCCAGTTGACAAAATGACTAACTCCAATTACAGCATTTTTTCAATAAGATTTTATCACCCCTCATAGTTCAGGATAAAAAGAAATATGATGAAAAAATTGTGCCCTCATGATATTTTGGTTTTCACTTTGTAATAGTAGGTGCAGTGTACGGCCAAATAACGTGGGGGGGGGGGTATCTTATGGGAGATTGAACTGGAAGAAAGGTCTTAAAAAAAAAGTTTCTATGAATCTTCGGTAGTTTCTAAACTTCTGGATCTAATAGGACCATCACAATAGTCGGCGCTTAAGTTGTAATCGAAATATAGTTTTTTAATTAATAGATTTTTCAACCATAATCTAATAACTTATTATCTGCTGACTGCTTGGAATGGGCTTATAGAATTCAGAATCACAGAAACCATCAAAAACGATGCATGACTCGACAAAGTTGCAGCAAAATTAATAGTTCATTCACCATTTTCAACCCCCTTTAAAGTATATAGGGTTCTTTATTTGAGCGGACTCTGCAGATATCGAATCTTAATATTGATACCATGTTAAAAGTTTCAAGAAAGTGCTAATTTTGTTCTATATTTCCTTTAATTTTAAAGTTTTTCTGTTATTAAAACTACCACACAACTACCGGAGCGAAGCCGGGCACCCTAGCTAGTTAAAGATAAACAGTGTTTACAGGGTTTCCCTTATATAAGCGAAAAATTTATTAAAAGATATCGAAATGCATACCTCCTATTTCTTTTTAAACTATCCAGACTTACTTAAATACAAAATTTCATCTTCCTACGTCAACGTTAACCCGTGCCGACAGAACTCTGAAGATTTTGAAACTTGCTGTTTTTAATCCTTTCCATTATATAGCTAAATCAATTGAAATATTCATTTTTTTATGAAATATTTATTAAAAGAAGATAAAATTACTGATCAGGCAGGACGTTTTCTTTTCTTTATTCTCTTTTTTACAGTCTGGATACAGATTCCTATGCTCCTGAACACAGCATAGCAAAAATTGCTTTTGGTCTTCCTTTGGAATGATAAAACCATGCAAATCTCGCATAAGTTTTTCAAGCTCTTTCAGCTGTATCATTAACTGCTCTTAAAGAAAACACTTTCCTTTTCGCCTCTGAATAGGAATCTTTATCTTTATCTTTATCTTAAGTAGAAGCGGGTCTCTGGAGGAAATTCTTATCAATGTTTAATCGAGAAAATAAATTTGTGCTCTTGACAGACACAAAATCACTTAATGATTTTCCTGCAACAATAAATAAGGCAGTATAATTAACAATTTATTAAAAACAGTATAAAAACGTTACTATTTATTGCATTAAGCCCCTTTAAAAACCACAAATCTTGATTTGGTGCCTTCACCGCCAGACTACATCCAAGCCATGGTTTTACATATAAAACCGCAATGAATAAACAGACATCGTTTTCCAGTTGTCTCTAAACTTTTTGAACAGTGGGATACCAGGACTACTTGTGACTTGGTGGTTTTTTGTTTCGAACACACATTTTAAAACCAGTTCGTAAATGTGATGGCGGCAAGTAAAGAGTAGTAATTCCCTGTCTAGTTTTTGTTCCAAACGTACAGAAGCTCCTTTCAATCGCCCTGTATTAGACGCAGTTGTGTCACAGTACACTTGCACTTGTACTTTGTCATCGAGGTTCCAGTCATGAAGTGTGTTCAACACAGCTTAAGCTTGATCCTGGCCGGAACAGCTCTCCAGTTTGGGTATAGTAAGAAGTTGTTCCTTTTCTCCAAATGAAATCAGAATTGGCAGGCACGCTTCTTTAGAACTTCTCAAGTCAAGTCCAGGTAATACTTTTCCATCCCAGTAAACGGTAACAATTTCAGGCATATTATTCTGAAAATCTGATTTTATAGATTCTGCTCTATCTTTTCGACTCTGTGTGCGATTACGTTAAATAGAACATTTGTTTATCGGAAAATCATCACAGCTAAGATCAAGTGCATCTACTACAGCCTGAAATATATAGGCAGGATCCCTTATGCTTAATTGGCATCTATCTAAAGCTGCAACTAACTTAGGCGTGATAAAGTCTTTCCTTACTCTTTTTTTAGTAGTTTGAGAACTTACCATTTGAGAGGTGGATGCTAAGGGTTCCTCAAGGCTTTCATCAGAGCTGGTAAGTTGATCGTGATGACTTTGCGTTTGAATAGAATCTTGCGTAGTAACAGATGACGATAAACCTTTGATACACATTTTCTCACATATTTTTGTCCCTTCATTCAATTTCCTTTGTCTTGTCCTTTCTTCTTTTTCAGCTACCTTTTTGTCTAAACCCGCTAAATACCCTGGACGCCCTGTGTAAAAACATCTTCTTCAATTTTCATCCGTTCCAATACATCAGCGTGTGCTATATCACAGTTTTCATTCAGATTCAAAAGTTTTTTTACACAGTTAGGTATAGCTCTAGTAGAGATTCTAGCTTTTTCCCAAAATATAATACACTCCTGAATGAGGAGATTAGCACTTTCACTAACAGTCAATTTAACTTCGCGAATGTTAAAAAAAAAGTACTGCAAGAACTTGACGATTAGACGGTAACTTTGCGTCTGTTATTTGATAATTTACGTCACCAAATAAGAAAACACATTTTTTATTGCTTCTTAATTCCACTGCCATCTTTAAAATGTAAAACAATACGTGTTAATCGTGAGAATAATTGAGAAAAAATGACTAATGCCGTGAAATCGCACCGCTACTGCCGCGCAAAATGTGTGAACATGATTCAATGCAAGTCGGCACGGGTTATCGTACTCCAAATAAGGTAAACATTTATTTCCGAGTGTTTTAGAGGCAAAAGAACAAAACTAACACCTATGCGTTAGAAATTTAAAACCTTTAAAAATAAGGGACACCCTTATAAACACTCATACTGTATTAGATAAGATTATATTAGACCCTGACTTGAAAAAAATCAGAAAAGGTAATCATTATCAATATTATCATCATCAATATTAGTGCCCCCCCCCCCCCTGTTACTAAAATACGGCATGAAAATTGTTTTGAAGAATACAGTCCTCGATAATATTGGACTCCTGTGTGAAAAAAACTCCAAAAATCTAACTTTTTTAAAGCGCGCCTCCTCCGTTTCCGCTATTAAAATACAAAATGAATATTTTTATCAAAAACACCGTCCCCGATAATATAAAATTGGACCCCCGTGTGAAAGAAAAACGAAATTCAAACTATTTTGTAGAGCGCCCCCCCACCCGCAACTAAAGTACAAAATGAATATTTTTATCAAAAACACCGTCCCCGATAACATAAAATTGGACCCCCGTGTGAAAGAAAAACGAAATTCAAACTATTTTGTAGAGCGTCCCCTCACCAGCCACTAAAATACAAAATGAATATTTTTATCAAAAACACCGTCCCCGATAACATAAAATTGAACCCTCGTGTGAAATAAATCGAAATTCAAACTATTTTCAAATGCGTCCCCCCCCCCTCCTCGAATAAAATACAACATGAATATTTTTTTAAAAACACCGTCCCTGAAAACATAATAATGGACCCCCAAGTAAACGTAATCCGAAATTCAAACTATTTTCTAGTGCGCCCCACACCCGCCACTAAAATACGACATGAATATTTTTATCAAAAACACCGTCCCCGATAACATAAAATTGGACCCCCGTGTGAAAGAAATCAGAAAATGTTACTACTTTCAACATTAAAGAGCCCCCCCTCACTAAAACTTTAAAATAAATATTAATGCTAATGGATACCTGGTCATGATATAATATGCTTAGGTAATGGGGTAGACCGGGCGAACATGAAGGAGTGGCTCACTAATATTGCGACTAGTTAGTAGTTGCTCCGTGCAACTACTTAACTTGTAGTTAGTAGTTAAAAATGTAGTTAACTACAGGAAGTAGTTAACTACTGCCCAACTCTGCAGTACCTTTGCCACGAGACAGCATAATGAAGTCCAAGGAAAAATCATTCAACGCAAAAGCACAGCTCATCAAATGAGAGTTGAGTTAACATTACAAAATTAACAATTATTTACATATTGTACCTACCATTTCATGCAAGTATGCAATACTTCTCCTCCAAGTGTATCATAAATTACATTCAATCCTACATCCTTAGTCAGCTCTTTTACATCATAAAGAATTTCTTTTTCACTAAACGAAGTAGCCATCCAAGCTCCTCTTTTTCTGAGGATTGAAGTTTCTTCATTAGACATACAAACAGCAATTACCTTGAACAATTAAGATCATGAATCTCATCTGTTCACTTATTATTTCTTTCTAGGGGGCAACAGACAAAAAAAAAAAAAAAAATGCTTTCCGAAGTAGAACCTTATGTATTTTTATTATAACACTAATGTGAATTTTATGAAAATTAAGGTAAGGGTTTCTCTCTTAGTTATCGAAGGCCAAGCTGAGTGACAGTAAGGGAATATGAATAGAATGGAAAAATAAAGGAGTGGAAACAACCTATTATCCAAGGAATAGATCCTACCCTATCCACGCAATGCTTGTTACTATTTGGTATTACCTTCAGGCCAAGTGACAGAATGAGCAGTGGTAAAAAGCAATGCTATATTGTGCTAATATGCAGAGGTGTCATTCTTGTTAAATTATTGGGGGACTAGGTCAAAATTTATACTTTCCAATGTTCCAATATGCAATCTTATACGTTACATGCTATATGTATGAGTATAGATTTTTGAATTTATGTTCTATATCTTATATATATATATATATATATATATATATATATATATATATATATATATATATATATATATATAAAAGAATGTAAGAATGTAAGTCCTTTTATCATTTTTTATCCTTAATGCATTACTAAACCATTCATTTGAACACCATGAAATTGTTTAGTACACTGCTGGGAAGTATTCTGATGCAGAACATTTATCCTATGATAATAGGTTCTATACTTATAAATTTTAATGAAAATATTTAGAAAGAAAAAGAAAGAAAAAATCCAAAACCTGAATCAACACTAATCGTATTTTTAAATTAGCCAAATATGTATTGTGAAAATTATTTTCAGTGTATTAGCGTGCTTAGCTAACTAATAATTCATTAAGTATATTAGATTTATTTATACAGAAATGAATGTAAGTTATCTGTTTGTCCTTTATGCATTTTTTTTTTAATGTGGCCATGTGCACCTTAACCACCTTGTGTCTATTGTGCGCCCAATTTAATACTTGAATCGTAGAAGTTCTAAATTAACATATATACAGGGTGTCCCGAATTTAAATGGCAAAACTTCAGGAACTTATAGGGGAACGAAAATCTAAGACAAAAAGTCCTTCAGAGATTTGCTCGTTTTCGCTTAGTTTTGGAGAAAATCGCAAAGAAAGAAACAAAAAAAAATGTTGTAGGTAGCGATTATCACTTTTCAAAGTTCGTCAGGCTAGGCAGTGAGTTAAGTAAACACATAATGTTATCCTTTACATTTTTTTATTTGTTTACATTTTGGCTTCCTTCTAGGATTATAATTCCTAAATCAGTCTTCAGTCAGTTACTTAGATATTTTTGTGTGAATATCATCAGCCACAATGCCGCATACATATTCTAATGTTGAATGCGCTGATATGATTTTTGTGTATGGTTTCTGTAACGGTAATGCTTTAGAAGCGGTGCGGGAGTATGCGCACCGATTTCCAAATAGAAGAGTGCCTAATCAACGAGTCTTTTCGTTAACTTTTAATAGACTACGAGAGACTGGGTCATTCTTAATTTTGGAGAACGACTTTTCTAATTATTTAGATGACATTCCCTTACAACAGCGGATTGAAATGTGGTTCCAACTCGATGGATGTCCAGCTCATTATAGCAGAGCTGCTCGAGCTTGGCTGGATATAAATTATCCACAACAATGGATTGGACGTTGAGGAGTAGTACCTTGGCCACCCAGATCACCTGATATGACATCCATGGATTTCTTCGTGTGGGGAAGTTTATTCGGTGTCAATCAACTCAAGAGAGCAATTAAGAGACCGAATCATAGATGCAGTGCACCAAATATCATCAGAACAATGTTTAGCTGCAATTTATCTAGTGAGTGCTAGATGTAATACTTGCATTGGTGCAAGAGAACAACATTTTGAGCAATATTTACATTAAAAAGAACATAAAATAAATATGAATGTAAATAAATAAGTATAAAAATGAAAACATGTTTTGTTTCTTTTTTTGCGATTTTCTCTAAAACTAAGCAAGCATGAGCAAATCTCTAAAGGACTAGTTTTTCGGTCCTCTATAAGTTCCTGAAGTTTTGCCATTAAAATTCGGGACACCCTGTATAATATGTAAAGGCCAACTTTAGACCCACTCTAAATTTTGATCTATAAAAAATGTAATTACTTTAGCTTTATAAACATTAGCAGCAAGATCCAAAGCAGCAAATCCGTGAGCCGCAGCCATTGTAACAAGAACCGTTTGCTTTTCAGACAAATGTCCTCTATGAACAAGTCCTAACATAGCAGTTCCAAAGGAATCTGGCAGTGCAGCTGCTATTTTGAAATCGAGTCCACCAGACAGAATCCATGTATCCTACAAAAATAATTGATATAAACAGAAGCTTGAGTTTAAAATAAAATTAAACATCAGCCTACTATCAAATAATTATGATTATATATATGACACATATCAAAAACAGTTTTGCATCACCTCTCCTATACACAATAACTTAAATCAAAACAAAGCTGAATCTTTATTTCAGCAGCACGTATTAGGCAATAACAAAAATAGAGGAATTTCAGAATTATGGGCCGAAAAAATACAATATCTTGTGATTGCCATAATCTTCATTTGAGATTTAGTGTTCTTGAAGTAAACCAGGGCTATTGCTTTGAGGGAGGAAATTGTAGTAACAAATATCACAATGTGAAACTAGTACAAATTAGAAACAGACTTGGGAGATCACAGCAAAACTAGTGAAAATTAAGACCATTGCATCTTCATAAGTTCCGAAATCAACACTTAGGGGCGATGCCATCAATTAAAAATTATCTTCACGATGATTATAATCTTAGGTCTAGAAGACTCCCATGCTTCCTGTCCATGAATAGTACTAAAAGACAACAGGGCATTCAGTGAGCGAAAAAACGAAACTTGTTTTTTGCTTAAGTAGAGGTACTGTTTGATCTCAGATGAAAAATGGCATGCCATCCTACCAGAGATTGGTGGGTCTGTGGCAGGACAAGCTGTCTGAGATATCCCTGTGTTCAGGCCATGCAATATGGTGGATGATTCAGTTATAATTTAGGCAGGCATCATTGCACAATACCAAAACTGAACTTATACCCTTATTATGGTTCTAATAGCACCTGATAGATATCCTCGAACCCATAATTATACCTGAGCGAAAAAATGTGGACAAAACTTCTGCCCCATCAAGTTCAATACTCTGATTTGATTGACGATCAAGCTAGCCCATGCCATAACAGAATCAGAATACTTTCATAAGGCTGATGTAGAGAGAATAAACTAGCCGCCATTCTCTCACAAGATGTACAACCATTTAGCATAACTAGGATATGCTTCACAGAGATGACCAAACGTTCCTACCAATATAAGTAAATAAGGAAATTGCTAATGAAGAATGGCGAAACCTGGACCAAGAAAACATTAACCATGATTAAAGGTCAGAGCAGTGCAGGTCTTAAACCTTAGCGGACCAACCATTGATTTCATGAATTGTCCACACAGCCCAATGCCGGTTCAAGACCAGCGTAAACAACCTCTGCCATTAGTCCATGTCTGCTTGTTTACATCGCACCCTGGTGGTCCATGTAGCTTTCTGCCAATAAGAAGAGCCAGATTTGTGGAGCATGTCTTACACTAAATATTAGTTTCTCTCCTTCCATTTTTCAATTAAAAACTCCAAAAATAACCAAAACTTAGAATGAAAATGATGAAACTGACACTAAAAAGTTTCAAGGTTAAAGAAATAACAACATACTAAGAAGCCTAAGAGTGCTTCAGTTCACACAATACTTACAGAGCATCTATTGGTTGTTGAGGGTACTATTTGGTACCAAAATGATCAGCTGATTGTCTAGAATGGCACTTTGTATTTAACTTATGCCAAGGACTTGGAAAAATTCTAGAGGGACAGAATATCGATGCCGGTGACAAGCCAGCCTAGGACCTCTGGTGTCAAAGGACCAGTAGGACTGGTGGCGGATAGACACTTGCGGACCGCATGAATAACTTGTTTATGCCGGTCCCAGATCAGCATTGGCCCGCAAAGGGTTAATTAGCAAGCAATGTAGACTACTGAAAATAATAAATAGCATTAAATTGTGAGATTAAAAGAGGTAATTTTTCATTTTAATTTGGGTCTCTTAGTAACTATTTTGATAAAATGTAAAAAAGAATTTCTTCAATAAAGCCTATATTTTCATATAATATTTTATAATACCTTACTAATCAAATGGCTACCTTTTAGAGTTATTAAAAAATGGGATGATGCAAAACTTGTATGAGTGCATGTATATATTTTTGTATTAAAATAATATATAAATGTATTATGATTTTAAATGTTCAGTGCCATGAAATAATTAAACATTACTCATAATTTGCAGAATTCATATTGTCTTCGCAGATCTACTTACTTTTTCATCTACAATACATTCTTCTGCAAATCCACCAAGAGAAGTTTTACTTAGTGCTACCACTTTGTCACCTTTGGCTACTTCTGTACAACCTTGTGTTTCAAGAACTGTACCACTGACTTCATATCCGGGAACGATAGGAAGTGGAAAATTGCCCGGGTTGGCACCTTGAGTCAAAAGGTAATCAGGAGAATTAACAGAACAGGCATGAACCTTAATTCTAACCTAGAAGTCATTAAAAGTGTCATTTACAATAGTATATTAATCATACTAATAAATGAAAATATATTATATTTAAACTAATAAATAATTGCATAACATTATATCAAATTAGTAGTTTAGTAGTTATGGGATTACCTGCCCTCTTTTCAGTTTTTGCTGCTCAAGCTCTTCAATTACTAAAGGTTCATTTAAGTTCTTTAGGACTGCAGCTTTATAAGTGGATGCAAATCTCCTATTTATATTATTGTCTATATTATGAGTCACCTGATTGGCAAACAGCGATACAAGTCTTTTAAATGCCATTATAATACTATCGGCTTATTATTAACATATTAGGGTAACCAGTAACATCGTTTGTTATACTTAAATTTTCAGTACTTCCAGTGGAAGGCTTCAGTATTGTTATAGTGTAGCGATACTGCCGATAACAAGGAGGTGTTTTGCAAAGAGGTACGTCTTGGCAATAGTAAAAATCAGTTGCTTAACTTCCCGAGACACCACCTAAGGGTCTGGCCACACATGTCCGCATCGTAGCATTAATACAGGTTATGTTCAGAATATTTTTAATTTAACTTACATATTACCTTTAGTTATGCCTAAAGTGGCCTGTGTCTGACATGTGTGTTGTATTTGTAAGGATACAATAAATACAAATAAGACCTGAAACTAGGCTTTTATTCGCAATAAACTACAGAGGTTAGTGAAAGAATGTAAAATGAATTTTAACATCATATGGTAACAACTAATAATAACAATTAGAATCGTTTGTAATAATTCCAGTTCATCACATTCTCCCCCTCTTTATCTGAACTAAAAATTGGTTATATAGTCCTTTTGATAAGAAGGAGGTTTGATAGTTCTTCTGGGTCTTGTGGTTCCTGGGTCAGGTGAAGGTGGAGGGTCACTTTGAGACGGCTGATTGATATTTAAAGGACTGGAGTTATTCAGCTCGATTGGGCTTGCTTCAGATCCTTCAGGGCTAGGTTGAATTTGAGGCACTTCTCTTCGTTCTCCAATCCATGTAGGGGCTTCTGTTCTTAGCGGCTGATCCATGTCTAGGGGCAAGTTGTCGTAACGAGACAGTTGATTCACTTCCATCTTTCCGCCGAATGTGGGCATATTGGGGATTAGCTTCTAGTAGTTCAACCTCTTCTACCAAGTCATCGTACTTGCTAGACCTTACATTCCGTTTGATGAGTACAGGGCCGGGTGTAGTAAGCCAAGTAGGAAGAGCTTCTCCGTTAGAAGTTCACCGGGGAAAACTAAAGAATCTTTCATGGGGTGTACTGTTGGTGGCCGTGTATAACAAAGACCTGATGGAGTGAAGAGCTTCTTGAAGAACTTCCTCCCAATCACAAGTCTTGAGATTTTTAGTCTTAAGAGCTAGACTAATGGTCTTCCATAATGTACAGTTCAGACGCTACACCTGTCCATTCCCTTGGGGATTATAGGGCGTTGAACGGCTAGTGGCTATTCCGTTTGAATGTAGGAATGATTTTAATTCCCGTGAAATAAAGGAAGGCCCTCTGTCAGAATGCACATAAGCTGGAGTCCCAAAAAGCATAAAAAGATCTGTTAGGCATTTTATAACAGTGGCCGAAGTTGTGTCTTTACTGGCGTAGCGAACGGGAATCTAGATTAGATTAGATTAGATTAGATTTTATTATGGACACACAACGTCTAAGGTCTTTTGTGCCCTTTAACTATTTAAAAATTGGCTTAAATACACACACACACACACACACACACACACACACACACACACACACACACACACACACACACACACACACACACACACACACACACACACACACACACACACACACACACACACACACACACACACACACACACACACACACACACACACACACACAGACCTATACACACATACATATACCTTTAAACAAAATATGTGCACATACTTATCTATAGCAACAAACATATATATAAACGAATTCATACATACAGAATGGAATATATATATAAGTATAGACGTAATTATATATATAAAACATAGACACCCATTTACCCATATGCACACACACATGTGTATCTCCTCTAAACTACAACCCATTAAATTATTTTTATTTATTTATTTCATTTTATTTTATTTTATTTTTTTTTCAGATTTCCCGGCTATATTTTATTGAAAAAACCATTATTCTTTAGAAATTCAATAATTATTCTAATGTTGTATTCGTTATCTCCCAAAATTATTTGGATATTTCTTTCTATCCTGTGATTTCGAAAAAAGCTGTCGAAGATAGGGCATTTTTCTAAAATGTGTTCTATTGTCAGCTGATCGTTGCAATTTCCACATATCGGCGGTGTACTCTTATCAATGAGGAAACCGTGCGTGAGTCGAGTGTGTCCGATCCTCAATCTAGTTATAACAACCTCCTCTCTTCTATTGTTCCTACAGGAGCTTTTCCATTCTTTAGTATCATTTTTAATACCTCTTAATTTGTTGGAGCCCTCAACAGTATCCCAGAGCTGATCCCACATCGTCTTGGCTTGGGATTTTAGATAGCTGCTGATATCTGATGATGTAAAGATATTGGTAACTTCCATCGGAGATAATGCTGCTTCCTTGGCCGCTACGTCAGCTTCTTCATTCCCCTCAATCCCTACGTGCGATGGTGTCCATAAGATAACTATATTTTTGTTTAAGTCATTGGTCATAGATATGTATGCTTGAATTCTTTTTACGATAGGGTTTTTTGAGTACAAGTTAGTGAATGCCATTATAGTCGACAGGGAATCCGTGCATATGACGAAGTCCTCTTCGTCTCGCTGCATTATGTGGTACAGAGCTGCACTCAAAGCGTAACATTCAGCGGTGAAATTACTTGTGAAGGGTGGAAGTTTATGTTTAATTTTGCAGTTTCTTGTCACAACGGAACAGCCTACGTTGGAGTTTAATTTAGACCAATCTGTAAAAAAAAATATACTATTTTTATATTTATCTTTAATTTGTTTATATTCGGATCTATAGGTGTAATCTGAAGTGTTGTTTTTCTTATATCTTTTGAGAGTAAGGTCGACTACAGGGAGTTTTAGTGCCCATGGTGGGAAGTTAAATTGGTCACAGGTTGTTTCTAGATTGCGGATTTCCTCAATGTATCTTCTCGCTCTAATTCCGAGAGGTGCAGGTAGTCTTCGGTTAGCAATATATCTTCGAGATTTCGGTTGGAAGATAGGTTTCGAGGATGGATTGTTGCGGTTGAATTTTAACCTACCAATGTATCCACAAGCCAGCTGGTGTCTTCTCACCGTTAGTGGAGCTAGACCAGCTTCTACACATAAACTATTGACTGGACTAGTTCTAAAGGCTCCTGTAGCTAAACGGATACCGGCGTGGTGCACCGAATCTAACGAGGAAAGTAGTTTGAGATTGGCTGATGAATACACGATGCTGCCGTAATCTAATTTGGATCAGATTAGACAGGTGTAAACTTTAAGCATGCTTGTTCTATCAGCTCCCCATGAACAGCCTGCTAAGACCTTAAGTACGTTGAGTCTTTTTTGAGATTCATCCTTCAGCCATTTGATATGCTCTTTCCAGTCTAGATTACTATTTAATATTAGTCCTAGAAATTTAATATTTTGTGCGAAATTGAGGTTTGTACCTTTGTAAGTCAACACTGGAGGAGGGGTTGGCGATCTGAGTTTTGAAAATAGCATATATTTTGTTTTTTCTATTGAAAAGCGTAAACCGGTTTGAGCGGACCATTCTTCTAGGTTATTCAGGCATTTTTGTACTATTGTTTTCATCTTGTTCCTGTCTTTAAAGGTAAGTAAGAGAGCTAGATCGTCCACAAATAAAAAGGTTTTGATGGGTTTCGGTATGAAGTTAGTTACTTTATTAATGGCGATGGCGAAAAGGACACCACTAAGAACGCTTCCCTGGGGTATTCCGTTCCTCATTTTCCTTACTGAAGATTGGTGGTTTCCTACTCTGACTTTGAAGGTTCGATCGTTCAGAAAATTTCCAATAAAAATGGGTAAACGGCCTCTTAATCCCCAATCGTGTAGCTGTTGGAGGACTAGTGAAGGGTTCAAGTTATCGTACGCTTTTTCAATGTCGAAATATATTCCTACGCATTCCTTCTTGTCCGCAAAACTATTTAATATTTCGTACTCCATCGTTACTAGGTGATCCATCGTAGAGCGTCCTGTTCTAAATCCACTTTGCGCGTTCGATAGTAGATTATTCGTTTCTAATAGCCACATCAGCCTTTTAAACACCATCTTTTCTAACAGCTTACATAAGCAACTAGTAAGTGAGATGGGGCGGTAGTTGGAAGGGTCAAGCTTATTTTTACCTGACTTTAAAATTGGTATTATAATTGACCTGCGCCATGTGTTAGGGAAATCCCCAGTGCACCATATATGATTGTAGTGGGCTAGAAGTGCGTCCTGTGCCGGCTTTGGGAGATTTTTTAACATGGCGTTATGGATCTCATCGACTCCTGGTGACGTAAGTTTTAATTCCTTTATGTTGGCTAGTAATTCGGCTCTTGTAAACGGAAGGTTATGTGCTTTTTCTGATTGAGTGTCAGTAGTACCAATGTCCGGGTTTCTTGAATCTAACTGTGGTAGTTGTGCAAGATATAAACTTTTATAATATTCTGCAAAGTATTCTGCTAAGATATGTTGGTCTTGCTCCACTTGATCGTTAATTAAAAGCGTAGGGTAGTGATCAATGAATTTTCCGGAAATACTTCGAATCTTTTTCCAAAATAAATAAGGTGAGGTACTAGTTGAAATACTTTTTAGGAATTGTTCCCAGGATTCCTTCTTTTTGGTTTTAATAATCCTGCGGGATACCGAGCGCTGCTTTTTATATTCAACAAGGTTGGTTGAGGTGGGTTCTTTTTGAAAAATTTTAAGGGCTTTTCTTCTTTTCTTGATTGCTTCTTTGCATTCTTTGTCATACCAAGGAGTTCGTTTTTTGTTATTAATATTACTACTGGAACTGTTGGGATCGTCATTTCCGCCGCTTTTAGAATGGTCGAGGTGATGAGCTGGTTTTGGTCTTCACTATTGTCAATTGCTAATATATTAGGTTCATTTATACTTATTTGATTTTGAAATGTTATCCAGTCGGATTTGTCCGTTATCCATCTGGGGTGTTTAAAAATTTGGGAATCGGTATTAATGAAACTGACTATTAAAGGGAAATGGTCACTAGAATATTGATCTTCGGAAACTTGCCAAATTAGATGGGTGTATATGGTTGGGGAACACCAAGTGAGATCTATGGATGAAAAAGTATTATAGGCTGGGCTTAAATATGTAGGATGTCCGGTATTTAGAGTAATGAAATCGAAACTATCTATTATTCGCCTAATAGTATTTCCACGGGTCGAGCAATATGTAGAACCCCAGGAGGTATGGTGCGCGTTGACGTCACTCATTACGATACACGGCGAAGGAATATTATTTAGAAAATTATGTAGCTCCATTTCTAATAAATTGTCAGGAGGTAAATATATATTACAAAGAAAGACCGGAAAGCGAAGGAACACCTTGACAACTATGGCTTGAAGGGAAGTATTAATGGGTATTAACTCAGAAACTGCCTTTTTATGCACAGCAATCAACACACCCCCACATGCCCTATTTCTATCTTCAAAATCTTTCCTATAAACATTGTATTCTTTTAAATTAATTTTTTTTTGAGGTAGCAATTTGCTTTCTTGCAAGCTTATGGCTATTGGCCGATATTTATTTATTAGAAGTTTCAATTCCTCATATTTTCCAGTTACACCGTTACAGTTCCACTGAATTATATTGGTTGAGTAATTCATTTTTAAAGTAAGGATTGAATAAATAAGACATAATGTGTGTAAAAGTTAATAGAGGAATAGAAATTCAAAAGATTAAATTAATTAAACAAAAAGGTCTTTTAAATTAGGTTTATTAATATAAATTAATTTTAAAAAAATAAAGAGTTTAAATATGTGTTGATAGATAATTAATAACAATTTTTACTGTAGATCGTGTTTTAATCAGTTTGCATTCTATCTTTGCTCTGTTTTCGCTTAGGTGATTTATTTCTAGACCTACTTCTTGAACGTCTTTCTTTTACTAACGTCCACTCGCCCTGGTCCTCTAAGTGAACGAGGGGAGTGTTTACATCGTGGGATGTGGGTTTTTCCGAAGGCGTAGTCTTCGGAGTTGAGGAAGGTTGGCTGGTTTTCACCAGTTTTCCAGCCGGGGGTGGTGGTGCTTGGGGGAAATTTGAAAAACCAGGAGGAGATGAATTTGAAGGAAGAGGAGCGGGGATGGGAGGCGGGTGGTGGGGAAGAGGTAGGGTGGGGGGATCGCCTTATCATTGCCCGAAGTGCTGGCAATTGCTAAAGGCGCTTTACTTACTGTTGGATCTAACGGTTTTTTAAATACAAAATTATTAACATTTAAATCATCTGTTTGTACACTAACGCTTTTTTTATTTTTCACAATGTTAGAGAATGTAATTTGAGACGTTAACGGATGTAATTGCTCATTTTTCTTTTTGGCGGCCATATAGGTTATTTTTTCTGCTTCTTGTATACCTTTAATTTCTTTCTCTTTAATAAATACTGGGCAATTTTTTGAAAACGAGTCATGTTGACCCGAACAATTAACGCATTTTGGGGGACTGTTACATTCTGAATCTTCATGTTTTGTGTTACCACAATGTCTACATAAAGGTTCCTTTTTGCATGTGGTTTTTTTGTGTCCAAACTTTAGGCAAATATAGCATCTGGTTGGATTAGAAACGAATTGCCTAACAGTAATGTTATAGAAACCTATTTTAATTTCGCTTGGAATCGTGGGGTTATTAAAGGTTAAAAGGTAATTATGACTGTCTCTTTTCTCGTTATTTTTAAAATAAGTCAATCTTTTAACATCATGAACGTTTTGAGATTTTAATTCGTCTTTAATTTCATCGATTGAGCAATAATTTAAATCTGGGCACCAAATAATACCTTTACTTAAATTTAGTTTCCCATGTGGCTCTACACTAACAGGACAGTTGTTAAATAAATTTTCACATTCAAGAAGCCTTACAGATTGTTTTTCTGTAAAAACTTCTATTAAAAGTGTTCCGTCTTTTAATTTTTTAATAACTTTGAGTTCTCCGACTAAATTTTTTAGGCTTTTATGAATTAAAAATGGAGAAACTTTCCTAAAATCTACAGAATTACCTTCCTCATCGGTAGTTAATCTTTTAATTATTAAAAACTTAATGCAATTTTTAATCTTAAAATCATTATTTTCAATTAATGTGCCTCTGATTCTGCCTTTTTTCCGCTTTAAGGGAGGAGAATCTGCCATTTCAACCAGTAATTAAATAAAACAAAATATAAATAACTTCTAATATGAATTTATCAAAATATATTTTAAAATAACAGTAAAAAAAAAAAGAGGAAAAAAAACAATAATAATAAAGTTTGACTTATCAGTCAATGCTTGTTGCTTAATCCCCGGGAGCTCTAACAGCCTACGTCCACACTACACCAGGTATAAACACAAACTCCGGGGAATCTAGAAAATTCATCTATGATTGTAAGAATGTAATAATTCCTCGTCTTGGAGGGGATTGGGCCCTTGAAATCTATGTTGATTCTTTCAAAAGGAGCAGTCGCTTTGATGAGAGTACCTCGAGATTTGTGAAAACGAGGTTTGACTTCTGCACAGACTGAACAAGTTGAATTGACCCTTCTAACATCTTCAACTGAAAAAGGGAGATTCCTGCATCGCAGCCAGTGAACCATTCTTGTGATACCTGGGTGGTTGAGTGATTGATGCAGCCCCAGCAATCGATCATTGGAGACAGAGCTATAAATTCTAGAAAGGGCATCAGCCTTCACGTTTTCTCTTCCAGGACGGTAGGTTATATCGAATTGGAAAGGTGCCAATTCGAGTCGCTAACGCAAAATTTTATCGTTCTTTATTTTGCTTGAGTGTTTTTGGTTGAATACGAAAGAAAGTGCTTGTTGATCAGTTAAAAGTTGAAAATTTTTACCTAAAAGATAGGACCTCCATCTCTTGAGAGATTCAACTATTGCAGCTGCCTCCTTTTCAATGGCAGAGTGGGCACGCTCAGACTTGGTGAGTGTCCTCGAGAAGAACGCCACTAGCCGACCACCCTGGCTCAAAGTTGCAGCTAAGGCTACATCTGAAGCGTCAGTCTCTACTATCATCTTTTCGGTGTCATTTATTGTAGTAACCACAGCATCAGCAATGCTAAGTTTTAGGTTTTCAAAATCTTTAGCAGTTTGATGATCTAGAGGGAAGGTATTATAGTTGGTCAATGACTTGATTTTATCTGAATAATGTAGTATCCATTTTGAATAGTGTGCAAAGAGCCCCAGAGCTCGCTTAAGTGATGCAGTGTTCTGAGGTAGTGGCATTTCCAGAAGAGGTTTGAGACGCTCTGGATCCGGTCGGATATCATTATGAGATACCAGGTGCCCAAGCAAATGTATGGAACTGAGGTTAAATTTGCTTTACCCTTTGTTAATTTTTAGATTGTATTTGTCAAGGGCTGCAAGGAGTCCTGAGAGGTTCCTATCATGTTCCTCTTTATCCTGCCCGCATACAGTGATGTCATCCAAGTACGAGAATACTCCCTTTAATTTCTCTAGTGTTATCACTTTGTCAATAACGCGCTGGAAACAAGCAACACCATTAGTCAACCCAAAAGGAATGCGGGTGAATTGATAAAGTTTTCCCGCAGCTTCGAAAGCTGTGAAGGGTTTTTCTTCGTCCGAGGATTTAGGACTCCCACTGTAGCATCGTCCGATTAGCCTTAGTAGCATAAAAATGGACGTTAAACAAACAAACTCTTCGTCCGAAATTGGTATCTGATGATATGCGGACTGGAGGTCAATAGTACTGAATATTTTATATGCAGCAACGTTTCTTACCAAGTCATCGATGTTAGGTAGCGGATATGCATCAAGAAACGTGAATTTATTGATCGTCTGCGAATAGTCTATCACCATGCGTTTTTTGTGATGCTCGCTTTCGGTAACTAATACCTGAGCCCTCCAAGGAGAGTTGCTCTCCTCAATCATTCCCTCAGACAGTAGTTTAGATGTTTCGTCCCTTATGAATTTGAGTTCAGACTCCGTGTATCTCCTTGATTTAACGGCAATAGGTTTGCAGTCTGATGATAAGTTACTGAATAAGCGGGGGGGGGGGGGGGGTTCTACCGAGGCACTGCAAAAGCACATATAGTAAGTGGAGGTTTCGATCCACCAAAAGAGATTGAAACATCAGAATGTTCCACGAGTAAGTCATGGCCTATCACAACTTCAGCACAAAGGCCTTTCATAACTGATAATTTGCATGAAGGGTAGATATGCTGATTTAGTTTGATATCAACGATGACATAACCTTCAATTGTAGAGGATAGCGTAATTGAGGCCATTGAGACCTTTCCCTTTCCAGTACTAAGTGGAATCATGTGTTTGAGTGTGAAATGGTGGTCTATAAAGCTAGAAGAACTGCCAGTGTCAATCAAGCAACGCGCAGGAGTTCCATTGATTTCTACTGAAATAACAGCTCGACTCAGCTGATTCAAATGTACTGCTGTCGCAATGATGGAAGCGGAAACTTTAGTTTCCGGAAGCAGTCTTTCTACATACTTTAGCATAATGCCCCTTAATACCACATTTCCTACATTCAGCGTCTCTTGCAGGACATTTAGGGCGGGGATGTTTGCCCAGACCGCAAAAATAGCATTTGCTAAGCTTGGGAATGGCACATAAAGAACTGTCCGTTTCCGGAGCAGGAGTAGCTGCCTGAGATGTAACAGAGGCGCAGCTAGAGCTAGAGTAACTATTCAAAGATTGACTGTACCCTTCAGCTTGTTTTTGAGCAGCCTCCAACGCGAGGGCTTGTTTGATAGCGTCTTCTAGATCTAAAATGTCATTTTCTAGCAAGCGCTGTCGAATCTGATTGGATAGCAACCCACTGATGAATGCATCACGGATACACTGATTTTTGTGATCCACAGCATTTACAGCCTTAAAGTTACAATCCTTGCTAAGGATACGTAAGGTTTGGATATATTGGTCTATTAACTCTGTAGGTAGTTGTTTCCGAACAGCCAAAATATGCCGAGCATAGATTTCGCTCTGCTTTTTGACAAACACTGAGTTTAGAGTGTTTATAACTTCGGCATAAGAATTACAGTCACTGACTAGCTCGTAAATCTCATATGATAAGAAATTAGTGATTACCTTAAGCTTATCTTCGTCATTCAGAGGTTCCGCAGTAACATCTACGAAGTTTTGAAACGTCTTAAGCCAGTGGGTCCACTCTTTAGCGGCAGTGGGAGAATCAGGTTTTCTATCAAAGCGGCACGGCTTGAGAAACTTGTCCATTGTGATTTGAATTGGTTTATTGCGAATAAAATTGTTGTATTTGTAAGGATACAATAAATACAAATAAGATCTGAAACTAAGCTTTTATTCGCAATAAACTACTGAGGTTACTGAAAGAATGTAAAATGAATTTTAACATCATATGGTAACAACTAATAATAACAATTAGAATCGATTGTAATAATTCCAGTTCATCACAATGTGTGGCTTGAACTTTAGGCATAACTAAAGGTAATATGTAAGTTAAATTAAAAATATTCTGAACATAACCTGTATTATTGCTACGGTGCGGATCCGGTGCGGACATGTGTGGCCAGACCTTAACCGTACTCTACTCTATGCATGGGGGCAGCTGGCGAGCAGTGCAAGTAATGTTCAATCTCTCCATTAAGGTCTGTCATACATCTTATGATTAATTTAAAATTAAACCACTACTGGAGAGGAAAACCAATTAAAACATGTAAGTATTCATGCATCTAATGGTCTATAATACACGAAGTTGTGGCCTTTTTCGGTTTCTGGCATATAACTACACAACAAAAAGATTACTTTTTCTTTTTTTTTTTGAAAAAATGGTATACTAATACAAATTAAAAGAAATATTTGAAGTTGAAATCGGATTAGTTATTTAGCCAAATTCGAACATCTAAGATCGGTAATTTTTACCATTTTGGTGGAAACTTATGTTCCAACGCCTATAACTCGACAATATTTCCTCTAAATGAAAAATGTCTCAGATAAAAGTTTTAGGACATTAAATTTAGCATAAAATAAGCCCATTTATTTTAAAATTAACTTATTCCTGCGTAGAGATACAAATGAAAGTATTTGTAGCGCTTAATTCCTTCTTTTTGTGAAGCCTAAGGGGATATGATAAAATATTCACAAACTAACTATTAAGGTGGGCTTATTTTATGCTAAATTTAATGGTCTAAAACTTTTATCTGTGACATTTTTCATGTAGGGTACATATTGTCGAGTTGTAGGCGTTGGTACACGAGTTTATACCAAAATGATAAAAATTGCCGATCTTTGATGTTCGAATTTGGCTAAATAACTAATCCGATTTCAACTTCAAATATTTCTTTTTATTTGTATTAGTATACCATTTTTTCGAAAAAAAAGAAAAAGTTAACTTTTTGATGTGTAGTTATATGAAGGAATGAAAATGTAGTAAAAGAATGAAGTAAGCGCTACAAATACTTTCACGTTTTCATTTGTATCTCTACGCAGGAATAAGTTGATTTTAAAATAAATGGGCTTATTTTATGCTAAATTTAATGTCCTAAAACTTTTATCTGAGACATTTTTCATTTAGAGGAAATATTGTCGAGTTATAGGCGTTGGAACATAAGTTTCCACCAAAATGGTAAAAATTACCGATCTTAGATGTTCGAATTTGGCTAAATAACTAATCCGATTTCAACTTCAAATATTTCTTTTTATTTGTATTAGTATACCATTTTTTCGAGAAAAAAAGAAAAAGTAAACTTTTTGATGTGTAGTTATATGCCAGAAACCGAAAAAGGCCACAACTTCGTGGATTATAGACCATTAGATGCATGAATACTTACATGTTTTAATTGGTTTTCTTCTCCAGTAGTGGCTTAATTTTAAATTAATCATAATATGTATTTATATATATATATACTTTGCAAAAATGCATTTATTTCAAATTTCACGAATGATCAAAAGCCAGTGTCTGTAACCCAACTACTACTATGAGAACATTATTATTTCATTTCAAGATAACCAGTTTATGTCAATATAAGTGAGAGTTAGATAATGTGCAATCTTCGACTAATTCATTATTATTTAGCAGATTTAAAAAAAAAAAAAAAAAAAATTGTTATATTTATTATTTCTGTAAATTAAAAGCTTGCAGTTACATAGGCTCGATTATACATTCAAAATAATATCTTAAACCCGCTGTAATTATATCGTGTATGAGAACTGAACGATGTGGCAGAGAACTGGATGCGCCCGAGTCGGAGCCTTTTCGCCGTTTAGGTCCGTTTTCTATAAAACTAGTTGATATATTTTGAAATTTGACCACTGATTTTTAAAGAAGAATAATTGCTCCAGATGTTTTATTTCAGGGTGTTTTTCGTTAACGATGTCCGTTTAATCACAAATTAACTTGGAATTTTAACTCTTACGTGAGTGACTTGAAAAAATTGACTTTAAATGTATTTTATGTTGTCCAGACTAATTATTTTAGAACGTTTGTTTATTTATTCTGAATCTAAAACTATCTAGCTTTAATAAAATACCAGTTATGGCGAAATCAAGCATAATGGTGAATGTCAGTAATCAAAAACCAACTAAAATCAAATTCGTCATTCCGCCATGTTTGAACGCCATTTTCGGTTAGTGCGGCCACTTTTGTTTCTGGGAACATTGGCTTTTTCTTAATCTTTTATCACAAGGAACACAATGATATGCAATTTATAGGGATGTGGGGAGGGGGGGGGGGGCTGCACGGTAGGGGGGTCTGGCCCACGTACTATCTTCCTTGTTTTAAATATTTGTGATGATGCAAAGGTTTTCAAATTTCGAAAATATGAACACAAATGCGCATGCACATGAGACCAAAAAATATGTTGCTTGATGATGTCAATTACGAAGATTTTCTTACCTTACCCCTAGGTTCGACATGCAATCAATTTCAATTCACCCGTAAAGGATTCAAACCGGCGTCATTAAACACGAGAACGCTGTGGTGATTTTGATCCAACACTTTCGGTTCCCACGAATGATATGTCACTTCTGAGCGTGGTCCATTTGGAGTGGTCTAGTGTTGCCCCGATCTCAACTGGAAAAGAACTGTTGGGAGGGGTTCTTTATTTCTTTTGAGCAGACGAAGCGAGTAGAAGTCGAAAGCTGTGGTATAACAAAGCTAATCAAGGCCCTTTTTAACTGAAAATGAGGCGAATGAAGTTTGCTAATAACACGGTAAAAATAGGCCACGCTCAGATTGACATAGTAGAAGTATTACCAATTAGAATAATTATTTTATTTAATATGAAAGTTGATCGGAATTTTGAAAGTTGATCGTACACTTATTATTCAAGTAAAGAAAGATAAGGTTGTAGCTCGTGCGCGGGTCTGGCGCATACATATATATTGAAATCAAGTATGATGATAAAGACTGCATATAGGTATTTTTTTAATACATAATGAAAGCATGTTTTAAAATACGTATCTGACCTGCTATTTAAATATTCGATACCTTGAATCTGATAATAATACTTTAATCTTTTTTTTTTTTACTATTGTGTCATACAATATTTATATATATAATACCCTTTATCATAGAATAATCACAATTTTGTCTAACTTATAAGGTAGAATCAAATGGATAAAAGCTATGTAACCCGAAAAAAAAAATAATAAAATCGTACCTCATATCTGCTATAATCCGGGCAGAAATTTCAATAATTCACTATTTAGCAATATCAATTGGAAACCCTTATGTTTTTCTGTCTTTCTCACGGATGAGTTTAGATTCGTGACTGAAAGAAAGAAAAATACCGGCGTGCCTTTTCTGTCCTTCCTTTGAAGGATATGAACATCCCTGAACTTAATAGAGAAAGAAACGTTGAGACGGATTACATTACACCATTTCATAATTTACTACATGCATTTAAGCTGCATTTTTCTAATAACATTTCCTCATGTTTACCTGGTAACGCAACGTAATTGGTAAACTAACAATCTAACTTATTAATTGTCGAAATGATTGTACACCTTGCGAAAGGTTCTAATTTTCTCATGTCAGGGAGCAAAAATGTAATTTAAGTTATTTATATAAGGAGGTCACCAATGTTATCCATATTTTTATTTATATATTTTTTGGGAGGTGTTGTGGAGCGAGTGATTCTATATTAAAGAATATTAGATAAAACTTTTTAAAACAGTTCATATTTGCAAAATCTAACATGAAGTATATTTATATTTATTTTTAAACTTGGGTTGCAAAATGGCACTAACAAAAATGTATTATATGGTAAACATAACATGTATGAATATAGGCATTAACAAACATGTATAGTATGGGTTACCCATTAAACATGTAAAATGCTACTAATCGGACCTTGATCAATTATGATTTAAGACATAGAAACATATTTTTATCAATAATTTATTTCTATTTTCTTATTGCCTTAAAAAAAATTATTGATTTATTTCTATTTGTTTCTTGCCTAACCTTTTAAACTTTTAGGTAAGTCGCACACAGGTGACGCTGAGCACAGCAGAGCAGTTTTTGGAATAGGTGTGGAAGGTAGGAAACTGCGCTGCCCTGCTCTGCCTCCTAATTTGCGCGGTTCCTTTCTAAGTATAGGCGCACATTGTGACACTCTCGACGCAGAGCAGAGCAGTTTTTGTAATATGTCTGGTAGACAGGAAACTACACTGCCCTGCTCTGTTTCCCAATGTGCGCGGTTCCTATCTAATTCACGTTTCTCAAAAACTGATCTGCTCTATTCTCCGTCGCGAGTGTCTCAATGTGCTTCTAGCCTAATACAAGTTTCCCAAAAACTGTTCTGCTCTGCGTCGCCTGCGTCTCAACGTGCCTCCTGTCCTAACAGTCTTCTTTACACTAAGAAGACGGTTATTTGTATACTTCAGGGCTAAGCGAATATACTTAGTTTGATTAAATTTGATATTATTAGCTGATATAAATTTATTAGAGATTTCGCAAAATTCTACAAATAGAAGAGGAGAATATATTTTGGCTGGAGTTCTGATAATCGAAATCCTCAGATTGGGTTTTTCTTTTTATAAGATGCACCAGTATGAACCAAATAATGATTACTGAAAGGATTTTTGGAGACACGAAATGCAAGGGGAGGGGGTTATTTTCTCTTTTTGTTTCCTTTTTTTGTTTAGCTATATTACAGCTAAAAAAAAAAAGGTATACAAAGAATGGATTCTGGCAGTGGCATATTTCAACAGGTTATGTATGAATAACTCAAAGAAGTGCGGCTTTTGGGCGAGGGCTGTTTCGCGCCGTTCAGTGTGGCCTCGATTTGAACTGAAAAGGACTCCTTAGAAGTTTATTTATCCGTTTTGTTCTTGTGAAGGAAGTCGAAATTTCTCGTGAGTCGGTTATAATTTTCTCGTTGATTTCAAGAGCAGAAATTGTTTTTTGCCTCCTGATTCCTCTGATGGATCAAATCTTGCTCCATAACTTATCTCTGAGTCTTATTGAAGAATCGTACTATTTCCAAGATGTTTTCTTGATGTCTTTAATAACTCTGTTTGCGATGGCTTTTGGTCTTTTAAGGTCTAGCGCATTTTGAACAGACTTGTTCAACTCTACTTTTTCTAAATAGGCTAAGGAGCAATTTCTTACCCCTTACAACATTCTTAAAATTGTGGATCCACGATGTTACTATTCGATGTTTTTTTTGTTTTTTTATTTCTTTTGGAATTATTTCTTTAGCTACATCGCCGACTTTCTCACTTCAGTACTCTTATTTTTTTTGTCTAATTCTTGGTCGTATATCATGTTTTATAATATTTTGCAATTCTTTTCATAGTTTTAAGATGTCCCATTCTGAAGAATTCTCTGTACATTTGTCAATTTATATTGTTTCGTTGAGTTGATTTCATTTAAGTACTAATACTTTTAAAACTTTAGTTGCCCATATTTTTTTTATGCCTCTAAAGGCTATGCACTCCTTGATCATTGTGTTCCGCTATATTTTTTCAATGTGAATAGATTCGTGCAACAAACATATTTCTTTGAGTTGCAGAGGATATTTGTCTTCCATTATTATATCTTGAATCGGTTCTAGAATGTTTTGTCTTATTTATTTTTTTACATCCATTTTAACCCAGTAATTAAATTAGCTTAAAATTATAATGGTGGAATTGCTGTTATTTAATTACATTGTGGGTCAGATGACCTTTCTCAAGAATTGTTTAGTGAGATAAATATCCCGATAAATTTAGATGTTCTTTCTCTAAAAATGAAAAATGGAGGATAAATATTCTCTTTAATTGGCGAGCTGTCCCTTGGCCTGAATATGACCTTTCCAACGAAGGTTCAGAGATGTTTATATAAAGATGGGTCACGCTAACTATTATAATCGTTCACATTCTAGAGGCGGATGAATGGGTGAAGGGTAGTAAATGCCAAGGGCACGAGATGAGCTGAGGGTTAAAGCTAATTGGCGACAGTCGGAAAGTCTCAATTGCGTCTTAACATCATAATTTCTTGCGGAAACCGTTGTTTAGTTTGTTTTGAGACAAAAATACAACCTTAGATAGGTAATTTTTTCCTGAAAATGGAGTTGTAAATCTAAAAAAGCAGTAGTCAACAAAGAGAGTATATAATCGCTTCATGCAAGATAATGTACGAGAGTCATTCAATAAGTAAAGAGACAAATGGCTATAGCTCAAAAACTGTTTATTTCAATCTTTCAAAATTAAGGCTATTTTTCAACATAATCACCCCCACAGTTATGCACTTGCCCCATCTTTCTTGCAGCTTCCTAATTCCCTCGCAGAATTCTTCCGATTTACCCCGAAGCCACTTTTTGCACCGCTTCCTTAACTCCGTCATTGTTAGCAAATCTTTTTTCACGTAGGGCGTCTTTGAGTGGTCCAAACAGGTAAAAATCAGATGGGGCGAGGTCGGGACTGTAGGCAGGATGAGGTAAGACCTCCCAACCCAATTCTTGAAGCTTATCACGGGTCAGCTGGGCTATATGAGGGCGGGTGTTATCGGGCTGAAGAATGACTCCTTTTGACAAGAGTCCACGGCGTTTGCTCCTGATTGCTGGTCTAACTTTGTGTTCTAGCCTCCCACAGTAGTATTGGCTATAGATAGTTCGCTGATCTTCAAGGAAATCGCAATCGACTGGACCCTGTGAGTCCCAAAAGATTTTCAGCATCACTTTACCGGTGGAAGGTTGAACATTGAATTTTTTGCGAACTGGAGGGCTAGTGTGTTTCCACTCCATACTCTGCCTTTTGGTCTCAGGGTCGTAGTTTACACCTTCTGCGACTAAAAATCTAATGACTGAGCGCTGCTCTTCTAAGGTGCAATCTTCTAGTGGACTAGCCAAAGTGAATTGTAAATTTTGACGTTATGTTGACATAAAACGATGAAACAGCTGATCACAGCATTCCCCAAGGTTGCCAACTAACACCACTGAAAACATTAATTGAATCGTTTTAAAATTATAGAATTTGTCTCTTTACTTATTGAACTCGTATACAATTTATGTTTTGTATCGAAATGTCTTCATTAAATGCTCATAGAAGAATCAAACAGCTCGACATTACCGCCTATTTCAGCACTTACTAGAAAAAAGCTCAAATCTCACCTTCCAATCAATTGCGAAATGCTCATTTACATGACTATAAACTCTATTTAGTCTTACGGAGTTGAGCTTTGGAGCTCCTCAAAACCATCAGTTTGCTCTTGAACCCAATATAAATGCTGATTCCGAAGCAAAATCCCTATTACTTCTCATTTTATCACAAATAAAATCAGCCTTAAAGAACTTGATGTACCATGCGGTACCTGTTTGGCCAAGTCCAGACTCTTATCCTATAAATTAACTTCCTAACCATCCCAACCCAACTTGTTCACTTCTCCAGTCCTAAAAATCCTCCAAGGCCTCTGAGAAGACTATTATTAGAAAGCTGCAATTGTTAGATTCTCTACAGGCCTAGGCAAGTTTTTTCCTGTTCTTTGTTCACATTTACTGGATGTTTTATGTTGTAATACAGTTTTGTCCATTAAACTACAATAAAAAAAAAATCTGTTTGGATGGAACATTTGGTGATGTTTACTAATTCCTCCATTCTTACTTCTAGTGGTAGTTCAAGGAACTTTCTGAGTGTGGGCACACTCCACTTACAATTAGTGAAGTCTGTTGAACATTGTCAAATTTTTAAAAATATTAAATCACTTGAAAATTCTTATTTTAATTTTTAAATATTTTTATGAGAAGAGAATTATTGGCCTTGGCCGGGATTTGAACCCAGATTTCCGTATCACTAATTCGGCGCTCTTGCCACTTGAGCCACCAGGTACAACATGTCCCGGTCAAGGCCAATAATTGAAGGGGTCGGGGCAAAATAGTGCCAAGCAACATTTTTAACAAAAATAAACTGTAGCTGCAGTCTGCTGTATATTACGTAGGACTATATGTCTATAATGGAAATGCCACCTAAATATGACTAAAGAGGCTCTATATAGTCATATTTAGGTGGCGTTTCCATCATAGACATATAGTCCTACGTAATATACAGCAGACTGCAGCTACAGTTTATATTTGTTAAAAATGTTGCTTGGCACTATTTTGCCCCGACCCCTTCAATTCTCTTCTCATAAAAAATATTTAAAAATTAAAATAAGAATTTTCAAGTTATCATAACAATAAAGAAAACTAATTGATTTAATATCATAACATAGATCCTTCCCCTCATCATGAGATATAGACTGAACAGTTCCCGTCAATAGTTATTTCCTGGTCAAGATGCTCCTTCATCAGTACTCTGACCCCAAATCGCTCCGGTGTTATCGTTCGGAGAATCTTTCTTTCGATTTTTTCAATTCTTGTTATTATGTTACTTGTTATATTCAGAGTCTCTGCTGTTTACAGAACGGAATTTATCATTGCTGCTCTATCGAGATTTTTCTTTTGTTTTTTAAGAAAAAAGAATGAGGATAGAAAGCTCATTATGCGCTGGTCATCCGCTGCACGTTGTTTATTTTCTTTGGTTGTTGTGGAGAATTTTTTTTAACGCAGATCATGTTTCTGAGCTTCCGTTTCAACCATTGGTCGTTCGTTTCGGAGGAGAATGCCACAATACGAAAATTTTCGTCTTTGTGTCATTTTTTACTTAAAAACCATAATTTTAAATCCAATATTTAAAACTGGCATAGACATGTCAAGGCCTTCTACCATATTTGCAAGGTATAAATAATGATCACAACATATTCTTCTCCTATATACTTTTATGTTTTTATTATTCTGGCAGTCTTCTTCCAAACAAGCAGTATGCTATTTAATGCGATGTTCATTTCAACAATCAGTTCTGGATTGCCCCCCATTATTTTGATTCTTAATTTGCTTGCTTGGTTTTCGGAAAAGAACTGAGGAAGAGAGAGGTAGAGGAAGCTGAGGAACTAATTCATCCATGATTGCTTGTTGGAGCTCATATAAATAAATATTACAGAAATAACTCGATAGTAGTTATAATATTTAAATAGTAGCTGCTGTAATCGAAACGGAAAAGCATTAGTATGACATTAAGTTGTGTTTGATATTATTATAATTTATTACATTTGTGATTTTATCATTCGTTTGAAGACATTAACATCGCTCGTTTGAAGAAGAGCACCATAATTTTAAGCGAATATTTTTGCTTAGAACACTTTATCTTTCTTTCAGATTTTTAAATTAAATATTTAGGCCGATTTTAGAATAGAGAAACCCCATTAATGATCTCAAAATAAGCTTATGTAAAATTTCAGGTTTTTGAATTGTGGCAGTCTTCTTTCAAACGAGCGATATGGTTATTTCTAGATCTCTTTATTAAAACAAGATCGTTTTTAGACTGGTTCATTTGTTTCTTTAACTTATTTGTGCACACTGTAGGTTTTTAAAGTAATCAATATATATTATAAAGCAAAGTGTACAATGTGCGTGCCGAAAAGGCTCAAAAACGACTCCACGTAGGATTAAGGAAGTTATGTCATATTTTAGCCAAATAACCCCTAACGGGGAAGAAGGTTTCCGTTTTTCTCTTAAGAGTGCAAAATTGAAGAGAAAAGGACTGGATTTTTACGCCTCTCGCACCATTTAATTGATAGAGATACGAGTTTATGAATGAAAAAAATAGTTCGAGCTACAGACTACCAGGAAGCGCTAGGGTGCGTTTCACTCAATGTTTATTGTTCATTCATCCTCATGTTTATTGTAAAGGTTATATATTTGTTCAGCTGTTCTTTTTAAATTACTAAAATATTAAGCGAAAATAATTAGTTTCACCTTTTCTTTCAAAATAAAATAATGATTTTACATATCAATTAGAAAACCAACTGGATACTTTACAAAATTAATTTTCTCATAAGAAGGTTAATTGATTAACACATTAAATTTACTCAATATCTAACATATACTTAAGTAAATTTAATGCAATATGAGTGAACATGTTATAGTTGTACAGTGAGCGAATAAAAACAGACATAAAAAAAAGAGATAAATTGACTAAATATAAATCGAAAATAAAAAGTTTTAAGTGTTCTTATTGTATTTAATTATGAAAAAGAAGTTGGTTATATTACTATGTATGATGGGGATTCCAGTTGACAAAATGACTAACTCCAATTACACCATTTTTTTTAATAATATTTTATCACCCCTCATAGTTCAGGATAAAAAGAAATATGGTAAAAAAATTGTGACTTCATGAAATTTTGGTTTTCACTTTGTGATAGCAGTAAGATTCGAGATCTACAGAGTCCGCCCAAATTACGGGGGGGATAACTTAAGGGAGGTTGAAATGGAAGAAAGGTATTTAAAAAAAGTGTCTATGAATCTTTGATAGTTTCTATACTTCTAGATATAATAGGACCATCACTGTAGTCGGCGCTTAGGTTGTACTGGAAATAATTAATAATTTTTCAACTATCATCTAATAACTTATTATCTGCTGACTGCTTGGAATGGGCTTATAGGATTCAGAATCACAGAAACCATAAAAACGATGCATAACTCGACTAAGTTGCAGCAAAATTGATTGTTCATTCACTATTTTCAATCTCCCTCTAAAGTATATATATAGGGTTCCTTATTTGGGCGGACTCTGCAGATCTTGAATTTAATATTGATACCAAGTTAAAACCGAAGTTTCGAGAAATTGCTAATTTTTTCAATATTTCCATTAATTTTAAAGTTTTTCTGTTATTAAAACTACCACACAACTACCAGAGCGAAGCCGGGCACCCTAGCTAGTAACCTATACATATAGGGTTTCATTATTTTGAATATTATTTACAATGGAATATCCCCTGTTATTTTCATCCAGCTGTTATTTTAAAGGCTATATGATGAAGAATCGCAGCTTTACAATTATTCGAGACCCTTCTCTTAGGCAGAATTGGTAAATGTTTAAGATGGCTATCACTTCTATAGATCACACATTTTCACCCTGCGTCACCTCACCTGCGTCTCAACTTACGCCCGGCCTTAATGATTGTAGCTAAAGTGAGGTTTGTTCCGCAACCAGTACTTCTATGACTACCAGCCCAAGGCTCCAACAAGAACCAAACCACTTTTCGGACGGTAAAAGCAACCAATCAAAAAGAGGACCAACCCATTACACTGGAGTAGGGGAGGGACATTTGCAGTAGTTGAACTATCGTACCATGACAGTCAAGGACTGCTTGTTGAACAAACCATTAGAAGTAAATTATTTCAAACCAAAAGTCTTATTTGAACATCTGACTGCTAATTAAAGAATCTTCTGTGAGCAACAAAACATTATACTTAAAACTCCATCTATTAATTTAAAGATTAATTTATTTTTCATATTATAATTTATATATTTCTAAACTGTCCTCTAAGCATTTCATTCAAAATGATTAATAGTTGATCCACCTAATAAAATGCCCTGTAATAGGTATGTAATTAAAGGCTATCATTAAAACCGTAGTTTAATAAAAATTAAGAATATCCGGCTTTGGATTGCACCACAATTTCGATCTTATCCTTATCACCATAAATGTAAGTTTTCTAATCACAGCAATAAACGTTAGATTCAGAGAGAATAGAAAACGATTGTGCAATAACCGCTGTTGACTAATAGTTGAAACATCTCCGTGGCGTCACTATGTACATCTTTATATACGAGAGAAATTCTTCAGTTAAGTAAAATACAAGCTTTTTTTGTTTAAACTGATAATAAATAAAAACCTGAACAAAAAGCCATGTCATTTATTACCGATTTTGTTGCAAATATTTGACTTTCATTGTTTACTGATTTATTTTTAGAATAAGTCATTACATAGTAATGTTTCAAATGTATTCAATAATCATGAATTTCATTTGAAAACATGATGCAAATAGAGAATCTATTATTTATAATATAACGAATAAAACCTAAACAGATCAGTATAATAAAATCCAATAGATCAGTTTAAAAAAATAATAAAACCCAAATAGATCAGTCATAAAACAAGTGCGATGCGCGGAACACACAGCTTTCACTGCTGCGTTGAGGGTGCCCTCTGCTGCTGATGTGCCGGCAACGGTGCTATATTCTTCTGTGATTGACGATGCGTCTTCGGAGGCTGAAGAACAGGAAATTCTTCTAGATCTGGAACTGGAGAAGAAGATTGTTGTGAACGATTATTTCGTTTAGTCTTTTGTGCCCTTAACTTCTTCAGAACTAAGCACCCACGATAATATGCAGGATGGCTTCCCCTACAGTTTGCACAGGTCGCCTCTGTATCTCTCGTTTTAGTGCACGATGAACTTTCGTGGCCTTGGCCACAACTCACATACCGAGGTGCGTGGTTGCAATACGACTTGGAGTGGCCGTATTGTTGACACCTGATGCATTGAGGTATCATTCGCTTTCTTCTCGGCTCTTCTTCAGTAACTCTGGTATAGAAAATTGTTTGTTTGTCGAATATTTTATCATTGTATGTCGACTTAGAAATGTCGATAAAAAACATCGGTGATGGGGTTTTGAATCGGGAAATAGCATTTGCGATGTTTACCGCTTCATATCCGTATTTTTGCATATCGTTTATGATTTCATTTAACGGCGTTGTATGATGCAAATTTTTCACTACGACTCTTCTTTTTTTATCTCCAGGAGGCTGAATTTTTTATCTTCAGGGAGTTGATACGTATGAAAATCAACTCCACCATTGCGTAGACTCGTTACCAGCTTACGGTAAATCTCTGCTGTGCTGGGGTATACGGTAACCCCTTTCATAGTAGACTTGAGGGTAAATGAGTTTGGGGTTGAATGTTGCCCTAAGAATGAGACCAATGCTTGATAATTTTGGACATCGTTGACATGAATTGGGGGTGGTGGCATTTCCCTCGGAACCGATGTATTACCGCTTGGTTTGTCTATGTTCGTTAAATTACTAAGTTTAGCAAAGGAGTTACTCACAGGTATGGGTATTTCAGTTCCAGGTTCTGTACTTTTCTGTTTTCTAGGATCTCTTGATTCAGGACAGTTTCTTTTTTTTCCTGTGACCAAAGCCCAGGCTCCGCTTACCTCTTACTTAGTTACTATCATTACATACTATTATTCATATCATTATATTACTACCTATTACTTAGTTAATAAGTACCTCATTACACTCCATAGGGGCTTCACCGCTTCCCTCAACACTCGGCGTTGAGTTAGGGTTCATACCTCCGCCTAGTTTCACTTTCTATGGTTCACCAAGGCTTCATTGTTTAAATACTTTAACTTTGAGGCCCTAAATAGTGACAATTCCACCAGAATTTCAAATAAAGCTTTTTTTTTTTTTTTTTTTTTTTTTTTTTTTTTTTTTATTTAATGAAATTTACAACTGTATTTAAATAAATACATTTAGTAAATGTGACAATAATAAGAAATATGTCTTGAACAAACATGAAGAGAAGCTACCCACTGGTAGCTCTCAACTGATACACAACATAAAAGGTCCCGAGGCTATCTTCTTTTCAGACGCCTAGGAGGATTGTCTGGTATAGAGGAGGAAGCGAGGCTGGAAACAAGAGGGTTCGAGTGGGTAGGGAGTTTGTTATGAAAGGATTGGTATCTGGATCGGGCCAAATCGGCAACATATGGGACATTAAGGTCTTTATGGATAGGGGGCCGGGATGGCCGAGTGGACAAGGGCGTTTGCAATAGGTAATCAAAGTTAAGCAACGTCCATCGTGGTTAGTACTTGGATGGGTGACCGCGCAATTCGGGTGACCACCCACCAATGAACAACACGCAATCCAAGTCTACCCCCCGGGTATGTGAGGCCCGTCAGCCTACTGGAGGCGACTCACACCGACCGGGTGTAGGAGTGATGAATCTTCCCCGTGTATCTCATCGAGAATCGTGGTGTGTTCTTCCAGGATGTTAGTAACCGCCCGGAGGTTTGGTTCAAGGACGGTATGCTCCAGGGAAAGAAATATAGGTCCTCGGGGCCTGCTGACTCTGAGCTACCATAATCCTTGGACCTAGACCAGTTTGTCACTGTCCTTGAACCCGAGAGAGCTAACGCCATCGGTGGGAAGGACACTGCCAAATTGGCCCCAATGGGATTGGTTATGGAGCTACGGGCAGTCTGCCGCTGCACCATGGTGACCATGGCTTGCAGCAACGTGAGGTTTGGGCTACCCCCTCCAGGGTGTCTGTTCTCCAGCAAGCAACACAAATTTCTCTAAGAAGACCACACTGCGCGGCCAAAGGTCTCATTAGGCCTAATGCGCCAAACGAAAAAAAAAAAAAAAAAAAAAGGTCTTTATGGATGAGTTTATTTGTGACGAAATAAGGAGCGTTAAGGATTTTACGAAGGATTTTGGATTGCAAGGATTGGATTCGAGAGGAGTTTGATGGTTTGGTGGAGCCCCAAAGCTCCATGCCAAAGCTTTTTGATAAAAGTATTAGCCTTTTCTATTCTATATATACTATATTCTATTACAAATTTATTTAATATTATTTCTTTATCCCTTTTTTAAGATTGTATGAATTAGTTTGATCTGTCGTAGTGTAGTTTCTCTATGCTTCCTTCGGAGTCTTGCTGGCTTGTAAAATTACACTATTTTTTCCTGTTCCATCTTCTTGAATTAGTTTAATTGCAAAGGCGCATACGCTGGCATATGTTTTTAAGGTGAAAGTTTCACTGAAATTTAGGTGCCTTAGCATAATGTCGTTTAAAATGGATTCCTATAGTCGAAGAAAACCTTCTTCTTTCTGAGTACATGTTCATTAAGTTCGAGTTTTAATTAGATTAGTTAATTTTCCCAAGTGTTTAGCATACACTTTTTACGTGTTTCGCATAGTTCTTCGAATTGCCTCTACTATATCTGTGAAAATTTAATCGGCTCTCCAGAAATACCACTTTTTTTAGTCAGATCCGTATTTTATATGTATAGTTAAGTAAAGAAGAAGATATAAATATTATATATATATATTTTCAAATATTAAATGAAAGTTTATATATCTGTGCTTGCAGCGTAAAGTTTGTTAATTGAAAAATGCGATTGAAAACGTTCGGCTTTTTTAAATTAAGTTTATTTAGATCTTAACACGATAAGAAATGACCTGAATATTTTAATTTATTCATTAAGGTCTCATCTAAAATGTTTTATGGTAAATGTCTGTAAAGTTATATGCAAAAAAACTAAACAATTATTTTTTTAGTTTGGAATTAACAAACCTTACGCTGTAAGCAGAGATATTATTTCGGGCATTATCCGTACACTCAATAATTGACAATTATTGATGAACTTGAATGAGACAATAATGATGCATATAAAAAATTAATTTTCAGTTGTAGTGGTTATTACTGTAGAAAATACATATGAAAATGAAGGTTATTGAAAGTAATCAATAAATAAAAATATAAAATAAAGTTTTAACAGAGCTGAATATTGATAAAAAAAAGTTGTCAATCATTCTGTTTACGTTTCTACCATCTCTTTAATATACCTATAAAATATACCTGGCGGTATATATGGCGGTAAATGTATTTTTAATTGTTTACGTTTGATTAATTTATTCTGTTCAGCAGCATAAGAGTTCTACCGAACTGGTTTCTGACCTTAACAAACATCCGACCTTGAAGCAAACAGATGCCCTACTGAGGCAGGCAGACCTTGACCGTGATCCCATTATATTTCTATGAGAGTTCGTTTACCCGTGAGCAATGAAAGCTGCTCGAGAGGACAATAAAACACTCATGACATTTTCTCGGAGCCGAGGAGATGCGACCCAAGCTTGTGAGATCTCCCCCGCATTGGAAAGGGAGATGCCGAGGTCAGCCATGGCATCCCGTTACGGAATGCCATGTTCCATTTCGTAATAGTCCTTGTCGGCTCTTCCTTTCCCCTACAGCGATACCCCCCCTCACCTCACCCTCGGTCAGTGTTCCGCATCCGAAAATGTATTAGCGTCCTTATCTGATTTTGAACTATCGCTCGTACACGTCTCCTCGAATTATAGGATGTACCCAGGAAGCTGGAACACTGATATCTTCTTGGTATCATCAAGTATTGATATCTGCTCCGAGCGAAACTCGAAATTGACAAATATCCTCAAATGATACCTCGCGGCCTATCATTATTACTATATACTCGTGTGTTACAAGGCATTCGAAAACTTATAAAAGCACGAAGTCTACATTGGGACTCTATAATCAGGTAAACAAAATAATCCAAGCTAATTTTTTTCGGTGTCGTTCTCTATTATTCATTTTCAATGACAAAGGAACTTTTTGAATTTTTACGAGATCCGTTGTGTTATATTTGCGTCTACGTGATTCTGAGTATTTTCTGTCGATACAATGCCTGCATTTAATTTTTGAATTAAATGTCAGCATACAATTTATTTCGCTTATTCTGAAGTTAGTTTTACTCTAATCGCTTATGTTTTATATTATTTGTGTTCAACTCAGGGGCGTAGTGATGCTGCTGCACCCGTGCACCGCACTGGAACTCCTTCCAACTAGAAAAATTAGAGCTAGAATTTTGACTTAGGTACGTTTACAAAAAGTTTTTTATTGAAACCACAAACCATTTAATTCTTTAAAAGAAGGACATTTGTTGGCTTGATTAATGTTTTACATCAACATGAAGAATTAAAACAATGATATCTTAATGAAAGTCGAATATGTTTAAATGTTTTATTAATTTTTTTTCAATTGTAAACAAGAACCAACAAGATTTGACTAAAAACTATTTTCACATCTACGGTTCATCTTTCTATTCATTCATCGCCCAACAATACTTTAATTTCATTTATTTTGCCTGCTTGATTTTACTTCAATTCATATGAATATAGAGGTTTAAATTTCAATCTATTTATTCTATGTAGTATAGTCGTCTGTACTCTGTCCATTTTTATACACATTTTTAATTAACATGTTGATTGGAATAATCCGAAGTCATATACAAAAACATCATTTATTTTGTAAAAGGCTGCGGTTCGAATCCGCCCTGGGAGGGTTGACTTTTATTTCGTGGAGGCCCCACGGAACAAATCTCGACCTACCCAGCATGGTTGGAATAGATTGGTTTCTAAGAAGGACAGGTAGGAGTACCGAAAAAAAAGATACTATATTTGATGGTCGAGGCATCATTTTAAAGATTTCTTTATAACTAACTCCAGGAGAGCTATGATCAAAAAATACTTGATTAGCGCATAGCTAAATGAACTATCGATTTTTGTAAATTAAATAAGTGCAAAAGTGAAATAATCATGGCAATCGAACAATTGGATACGAAGTTACAGTCTTTAAATCCTATTCATGTTACAGTTCACATATGGAAAAAAATCTCTTCGTTATAGGTTAGTTATAGTTATAGTTAGTTATATAACACTATCTAATATACCTACTATCTAAGGCTTAAATGTCATCGATTAAAATGGTATGCGAATTACTTGTACTAGCCAACTAGTTTATTATTTTGGACAAATCATGGTTGATCGGATATTAAATATGTATGAGAATAGTACGGAGTGGCGGACAAAAAACTGCAGCTGGTATTAAACTATTTTATTGCAGACAATGTTTCGATCCAAAAATGCAGGTCTTCTTCATGCTAAGTGAACAAGAAGAAAATTATAAATATATAGGACAAACAATATCGACTAACTAGATAAAATATAAAGTTCTGAAAACATATAATGCTAGACCTATAATGTATACTAACCAGACGCTGTCAGGCTATTGGAACTGATAACGTTAATAGTGTGATGTAATGAGGCACATTATCAACTTTATAAGTTCCAATAGCGATACTACGTCATGCTAATATACATTATATGTTTAGCATTATATGTTTACAGAACTTTATATTTTATCTAGTCACTTCATATCTTATCACATCTTTGTCCTGTGTATTTATATACACACATATATATATATATATATATATATATATATATATATACAGGGTGTTTCGGAATTGCACGGCACTATTTTAGGTACGTGTTCTCTAACATAAAATAAACAAAAAAGTTCATATTAACATGTATCTCAAACTCATTTATTAAACAGATATCAAAGGTTAAAGATTTATTATTACTATTTATTTATTATTATTACAACATTTAGAGTAAATGTTCAAAGGCGCCTCCGTTTTGTTGAATGCAACATTCAGCACGACGAATCCATGCTTCTCTGGCTCTTCGTATAGCATCAGGATGGTGGTTGATAGTTACTGCGGATTCCACGATCCGATTTCTTAGCTCTTCTTGCGTGTCAACTGCCGCAGAATAAACCATAGACTTCATCCAGCCCCACACAAAATAATCTAATGGCGTTAAATCCGGAGATCGTGGTGGCCATTTAACAGGTCCGTTTCGACCAACCCATCGGTCTCCATAAGTTGCATTTAAATAATCAGTGACAATATGAGAAAAGTGAGCTGGAGCACCGTCATGCATAAACCACAGCCTTTGCCTAATGCCTAGCGGAATATCTTCTAGAATATCATGCAGATTATTTTGCAAAAAATGCAAGTAAGATATACCTGACAGCCTAGGTGGCAAAAAGAAGGGGCCGATGATTTTGTCGCTTAGAAGACCACACCAGACATTTAAAGAGAATGTATGTTGGTAATGTCCAACAGCAGTCGTATGAGGGTTTTCTTCGGCCCAAGTATGGGTATTTCGAAAATTAAGAATCCCGTTTCTTGTAAAGCAAGATTCATCAGTAACCAAAATGCAGTTCAGGAAGTTAGGATCTCGTGTGCATTGTCGAATTAACCACTGGGAGAAATTTCTGCGCTTGTTATAATCTTGTGGTAACAAATCTTGCCTACTTGATACGTGAAATGGATATAATTGTTGTTCGCGTAAAGTTCGCCATACGCTGGTAGAGGAAACATCGAAACGACGTGACAATATTCTGGTACTAGTAGTAGGAGATAACTGAACAGCATCGAGTATTTCTTCTTCTACGTTTGCAGTTCGTCGAAATCGTTATCGACCGGCGTTCACTCGTATAGGTTTTAGCGTACCATTATCCCTAAGACGTCTTTCAATGGCCTCAAACGTTTTACGATTTGGTATTCTTCGGTTAGGAAATTTTTCACGATATCTTCGAACAGCAGCAGCACCGTTTGTATGTACCTCGCCATAAGTTAAAAGCATGTCTGTTTGTTCATCAAAAGTGAATAAATTTGTGGTATCTCCCATGATAATCATAAATTGAACTGTGTCACAAGATTCACTCACACTAAAACACACAGAACTAGACAAACAGATGAGCAACTACTGTCATTGCTTATCGTTCATTTGTTTATCAGGTGATTAAAACCTTTTATTTAGTATTAAACACGTTAAACGTTGTACAGTCAGTCTTAATGCAGTAAATAAATAATAAATCTTTAACCTTTGATATCTGTTTAATAAATGAGTTTGAGATATATGTTAATATGAACTTTTTTGTTTTTTTTTGTGTTAGAGAACACGTACCTAAAATAGTGCCGTGCAATTCCGAAACACCCTGTATATATATATGTTTTGTTTGTCTCTTGTTCATTTAGCCCTGAAGAAGACCTGTATTGTTGGGTCGAAATGTTGTCTGCAATAAAATAGTGTAATACTGTTCGCAGATTTTTGACCGCCACCCCGGGCTATTCTCATACATACGGTTTACTAGCTGTATATCCCGGTTTCACCCGGGGAATTTCGACTCGTCAAACGGTCGAATGTAAAGCGACATCATAACGATTTTTATAACAATAAAGAATGTAACGATTTTTATAACAATAAAGAACGTAACGATTTTTATAACAATAAAGAACGTAACGATTTTTATAACAATAAAGAATGCACCCAGCGATTGGCTGAAGTTATGCAATTTTTATATGGACAGGTGTTCGCACCTGGTATGAAAGAACCACTGAGCGAAATTTAGAGAATTTAGGAAAAACGTTATAAATTTCTATAAAGAACAAACCAACAGAATTTCATCTTTATTTATATAGATTATTGTTTTAATTTTTAAATTTCAGGTGAGTATGAATTTGATTAAATTTCGATTTAACTCTAAATCTGCAAATGTTTCTAATTCTGTCTTAAAGTCTCATTTGTTTCACTTCTATCAATACAGAAAAGATTATAACCATTAAAGATTAAAGCATCAAAAAATGCTTCTTCAGTGTTCATATATTCATTCATATTTTTTGACGATTATATTTTTCATTATAGTTTCATAATAAAATCTAGCCGATTCGTATTTTGTTTTAGAACACGGAGAGAGGTATAAATTATCAAAGAAAATAGGAATTTTCAAAGTAGTAAGCTTAAAAAAAAAAGGAAAATATTTCGAAGTATTAGTCACCAGATGTATGTTAGTTATTGCAATTATTATACATCGTAAAATCTTCTTTCTAGTTAGTATTAAAAAAAAAAGAAAAGTAAATTTAAAATTTTTTGTCCTCCCCTTGCTCGCGCATGCGCGATTTCCCTAGCCAGGGGCGGATTAATGCCGAGTATTATTAACACGTTTACGCCGCACAGTGGTTGAAAATCGACTATTTTCGGAAAAAACCTTGTAAAACCCGATCTGTGAGCCGCAAAAAAATAAAGTTGATATTATCATAACCACGATTGAATTTCCTATAAAATGTTTAGGTTCGAGCCCCGCTTAACCGGCTGTTCGGATTAACTGGCAGTGTAAGGAAAATAGAAAAAAAATTATACATCAATTTTCGACTCGAAATCGGCTAGTTTAAACACTTTTGCTGTTTTATGCTAGTAATATCATTGATAGTACTTGCAATATAATTTTATTTCATGAAAACACTCAAGTTAGGTAAAAAAAAAAATTATACATAGGAACTATCAATTATTTTTGTCGTTATGTTTTAATTCTTAACTATTAAATGTATATCATATTAAAATATAAGATTGGGATCATCCGACTTTAATATAATTTTGATAGGAGATGGTGGTGGGATTGACTGTTCAATGTAGGTTTGATAACTGAAACTCTATCTGTGAAAATTTAGTTCCCTTATTCACGCTAAATAATAGCTGAACCTTTTTTTTTAATACCAATCTTCTAAAAACAAATGGATGCTTAAAAATGAAAAGTGCCGAAGCCTTTAAGTTATCGGAGGTCATGTTAATAAACTTATTATTAATTAATAATTTCCAAATTCATTCTAAAATCACGGTAGGTGAAAAAGTTGATTTATTATCGACCTAACAACGATTCAGACTTACTTTATAAATGATGCTACAGACCTGGTAAGTAAGGCATGATGTTTTACTAAACGATTAGTAATATCCTAATTCGAAGCACAAGCTCCATAGCGAATAAACTGCACGAAATAGCTTAGGTATTTCAATAAAAAAAAAAAATTCCACATGTACAGACGCAGGTGGACGCAGCTAGAATATGTTTTAATATTTCCTTGAATGCATCTTCTTCTTAAAAAAATGGATTTTAAAACTGCGCTCGGCTGCGCTAGAAAAATATGGATTACCAAAAAAATTTTTTGTCTTAATTTTATTGCATTTATTCGGGATTTTATTTCTGGGTTAAAACATAGACCAAATAGCATCATTTTTATGCTAGTGTAATATGTGAAGGAAAATGATTATGAAGGAAAATCTCTCTAAGAAACAAAAATGCGAGTTGTAAAAATTATTATAGTGCTATAAATTTTCCGTTGAAAAATAAACTTTTTCAATGATCGATTTTCAAAGGGTCCTAACAAGTTTAAAAATTAGAATATATCCGAATAAATTGATGGAATGTGTCAGGTAACTATTCTATTAATTAATATTGAAAAGAAAAAGAATATTCCAATACCTTCAAAAAATGGGTTTTTTCCGCCTTTCAACCACTGTGCGCCGCGGCGTAAACTTATTTCACTACTTTAAATAATCTATTATATTAAAATTTATTCTTTGCCTATGATACCAATTGCTTCCTTTGTTACCTAAGATTTTAAATAAAGAATATTTAATATTAATGAAAATTTTGAGGTAAGCAATACCTTGGCAAGACAAAGTAATATCTGTATTTATTGTAATTGCCTTATTTTATTATTTAAATATTTAAATGAGCTAATTACAATAAAATAAAAAAAAGTTTATTAGCTCTTTTAAGCATCTAGAAACATCTTAAAGGTTCTCTGTGCAATAAAATCAATTCATTAATGATAATTCGGCAATCATTATTTTTAATTTATTTATTCTTTTCTTTTTGTAAATAAGTAACATGAAAAAGTCATAAACATTGTCATACCAAATCCATGCAGTTTCCCTCTATGCAATATTCGCACCATGGCATCATTTTATTTGTCATTTTTTTAACTTTTTAAACTATGCTTTTTTACTGGTAGAAAATTCTGGCAGAAGGCTTTTGCCATTTATATATATATATATATATATATATATATATATATATATATATATATATATATATGTGTGTGTTTATATATGTTTTATTTGTGATTTTATATATAACTAGCTGTATATACCAGTTTCTCCCGGAGAAATTCATTTTTTAAATCTATAAACTGAGACTTTTATCGACTCAAACGGTGGATTTTGTAAAAACCAATGTAAAGCCAGATCAAAACGATTATTATAACAATAAAGAATATACCCAGAGATCGGCTGACGTTATGCAATTTTAATATAAACAGGTGTTCGCACCTGGTCTGAAAGAACCACTGAGCGAAATTTGGAGAATTCAGGACAAACGGTATGGATTTCTATAAAGAAAAACAGAATTTCATATTTATAGACATAGATTATAGCTGCATAACCCTGTTTCACACGGGGAATTTCATTTTTCTAAAGAAACGGTCGATTTCGTAAAAAAAAAACATTGTAAAGTGAGATCATTATGATTTTTGTAACAATAAAGAATATCAGCTGAAGATCGGCTGAAGTTATGCAATTTTAATATTGACAGGTGTTCGCACCTGGTCTGAAAAAACTCAGCGAAATTTGGAGAATAAAGAATATCAGCTGAAGATCGGCTGAAGTTATGCAATTTGAATATGGACAGGTGTTCGCACCTGGTCTGAAAGAACCACTGAGCGAAATTTAGAGAATAAAGAATATCAGCTGAAAATCGGCTGAAGTTATGCAATTTTAATATGGTTAGGTGCTCGCACCTGGTATCAAAGGTCCACCGAGCGAAATTTGGAGAATTTAGGACAAACGGTATGGATTTCTATAAAGAACAAATAAACAAACAAACAGAATTTCAACTTTATTTATATAGATAAAGAGATAGGATAGATGGATAGATCTAAAGATAGATCTATCTGTGTAAAGATGGGGGGCTGGGTAAGCATAATTACTGAAAGTAGTTCACCCTAGAGGGTATAAGGCACATAATTTCTGTCAAAATGTCCTAAGGCACTTATACCCTTATGCATTTCCACGCTTCAATTTTTTGCAAGGGCAAACTACTTTTTTTTTTTTTTTTTAAATATCAATCAAATCAACCTGGAACAAACTTGCAATACATTGGCATAATAAAAAGTATTATTGGTGCTTTGTGAAACGTTGAAGTAGAGTATTTTTTTGTTTTATATTCTAGCAACAATTAGTATTAAGAACAGTAATACAATGTGTTACAGTAAGAGAATGTTTTAATTGAGAAATCTACAGTAGAAAGGGCTTATTGCTTCATTTGTGTTCCTCTTGATTCGTGATACCTCCGTCCCACTGAGTATTGCCACACGAAGTTCACAGCATTCAAGTAAGTAATAAAGTACTATTTTATTGTCATGCTAACTATGTTGCCCTGACAGCCTGATACAATAAATTTAATACCTTTTGTAATGGTCTTTCCAGGACTACAACAATCCTCTGTAAAATACAGCTCTCTGAAAATACAGCTACAATTATTGAACTCTGACATTTTCATTGCAATGCTATTGCCAATCAACATTTACATCTCAGCTTTTTAATGATCGTTTTTTAAGTATTTGAAGCCTTTTCTTTTTTTTTTTTTTTTTTAACAGTAATAAAGTAAAATAATAGTAAAGCGGTATTTAATTATTTAATATATTACTAGGGAAACTATAAAAACGTTGAAACAACTAACTGCTGACAACTAATTGCTATTATCTCTTACTTAACGAAGTGTAACGAATAGAAATCATATAAACTTTTATATGGGATCAATTAGGGGTAGAAATCACCTCTCAACCACAAGAGGTGTTAACAGTTATGGCTAATTAGGTATTTCTTAAAAAATACCTTTTTCTGAAAAATTTTCTTGCATTGAGCTCATATTAGGACACTTGATGGCGACCTTGAATCGATTTTCAAGATAATTTGAAAATAAATTCGTGTTTCGAGCGAGTATTCTTCTTTTTTCCCCAAAAATCGATAGTGCGTAAAGTTTTACATTCAGAACGTTGGCGATTTTGGCGATACATAAAATAAGCCTTTGCAGATCAAATTAGCTCATTGATGCGACAAATTAATAAAAGATCAGTCAAAAATTCAATCAATAAATTACTTATTCATTCTAACGAAAGATGTGATCGAGACCCAGCCAGTAAACGCAGGATATACTTGCATAAGGAAAGTGCTGCACAACGACAGTCGGGAAATAATAATCGATCATATGTCCAAATGTAAATCCTAATACAAGATAAGGTTTAAACGATATTTTTGATAGCTCCAGAGTATCATTTTATCTTATCGTTACTTCTACTAAGTTACAAAAAAATGTTTTTCTTTTTTTTTTAATTCATTTTTGTTTAATTTCCCACTTTGTCAGGTTTCTGCCTTTTTAAATACAATAATGCAACAAATTAAAATTTAAGATAAAGTAACCTAAAAAAATTTGGAAGAGACCACCCGAATTGGTGCGCTTTTTAAATAGAACTAAATAAACTCATATAATTTTAGGTAGACTGGAAAGTATTGTCCTTTCTGTCATAGTGCAGGACAAAACAGTGGGCCACTTGCCATTTCAAGATGTTTATATAATTTTCTTTTTTGTTGTCTTAAACCACTTTTATAATTGTAGTAGTTCTCACATTGTCTCTGCTTTACAAGTTAAATATTATAAAACGGAAAGTTCTTTTCATATGGAACCCAGGTCACAGTGACATACCTGGCAGTTGTAAAGCCGATAAAGTGGCAAAAGTTGCATCGTTAATTCCACCGTCTGACTGTCTTGAGAATCCCCAAAGTGACTGACATATTCCTAATAATAGCATCAAAAATAACATACAAATGGCAAATGAATTGGACTAGGACTAGGGAAAATACACTACGAGAATTCAAATACTCAATACATGGAAAATGGAAATAATCAAGAAGAAATTATATTTACATTATATTGCTTATGAAAGTATTTCTTTCTAGACTGTCAGCTAGCCTAGATAGTGATCCATTACACTACTAGTACTGTAAAAGAAACACATGTTAATAAAACTCTTAAAAAGGTTACTAACCTTCATATCCCTTTAATTTAAATATGTCTGAAGTGAGTGGTGTGAATATTCCCAAAGCTATAATTGATCAAGCAAATGAAGCTACAGAAGAACTTCTTCCTTCAAAATCACGACATAGATATGGATGTGAATATAATAAACTACAGGAATGGATGAATGCGAGTAATGTTCACCTTATCACAGAGGAGGTAATGTTAGCATACGTGTATGAGCTATCAAAAAAATACAATACTGCTAGTCTATGGTTCAATGTTGAAAAGTATAAAAGATAATATTAACATAAAGAATTATCAATATGTGTTTCATTCATAAAAAGAAACATAGTGTATGTTCCCCTAATAGATCAAAAATATTGACGGCCAAAGAAGTAACAAATTTTATAAATAATGCATCGGATGAAATTTGGCTACTAACAAAAATTTGGTATTTTTGGTTCCTGTAGAGTTGACGAACTAATAAGAATGAGAGTATCTGATGTTAATGACAACGAGAATTTCGTCGTAGTTTTCATTCGACCAGGAAAAACTAATAAAGCAAGAAGTTTTATAATCACAAATGATCATTGTTCATTAAACGCATGTGACACATATAGAAAATATAGGGCACTTCGCCCAAAGAATATGAATAATGATATATTATTTATTGGTTTTCGCAATAGGAAGTGTATTCAACAGAATGTATGATACCACACTATATCTTAAGTACCAAAAAAGGTTGCATCATTTTTAAAATTGGACTATCCCGAACAAGGACACAGGACATAAGAAGGAACAAGGACTTAGAAGATCATCTGCATCTATTTTTGTTGAATCAGGTGCGGATATTCTAACTTTGAAAAGTCATGGCGGATGGAAATCCTCAGCCGTTGCCGAAGGATATATTGAGGACTCTAAGAAAAGGAAGTTAGAAGTTGCTAGTAAAATGTTCAGTGATTATCAAAATAGTATTCCTCATACATCAGGAACAGAAATGAAGCATAATAACATCAATATCAAGAATAACGACGATCAATTCTTCACGGTTAATGATCTACTTAGAGACGATCCATAATATAATATGAATAAGAAACAGTATACTACCTCCAAATGTGACATTCAATTACCACCTGAAGGATTAAATATTATTTGTAATACTAATTATATAAATATAATTTTTTTTTATTATTACAAAAAAATAAATATAAATATGCAGATTTTTTTATGAGTCATCAATACCTCCAACTGTATGATTTTCATTCATTTTATTTTATAACCACTTCTTATTAAATTTTACTCAAAATCAAATTCTTATAAAATATTGTATTTTATTTTTCACAACAATGTAAAATAATTTACATCACTTGTAAACTCGGCTGCGCCTCGCTCGTCACACCAGACCTCGTACTGTAAAAAGCCACTTTCTGTACTAGTGATGTAAATAACTATAAGGTTACGAATTGGACATACATTACTGATATTTCATTTCCTGACTGGAAAAACAAGACCATCCTTTGACAGTTAAACACTTACTGACTGACTGCAGACAGTTGCTAAGTACCCATCTCCCTTACTATTTAACGACTCTACTAAATGACGAAAGCACTTCTTCTTAGATATTCAATTACTTAAAACAAATAAAGCTATATGAACAGATCTAAACACATTCCACTTTATATAACTTTTACTTCATTATTATCTACGCATTGATTTACTTTTACATTATTTTTATCTATTCCTTTGTTTTCTGGCTACCATTTTTAAATCATTTCAAACACGCCATTCCAAACTATATTAAACTGTTTGTTATTAGTAATACATTAAAAAAATGATATTATACCTCGGCAAACATCACCCGAGTAGTGGATTGCATAATGAAAATGTTTAAATTACTACCTCTATATAAGCATTCGTTTTTGAAATATCTTGCAACTTAAATTGAATTAATTTAGTTTAAAGGAATGTGGTATGAAGTGACTAGTATTCTCTTTTTTCTTTTTCTTTTTTTTCTATTGCTTAGAGCACTATAAGAAATGATGGCCTCATTTTTTTGTTGTTGATTTCTCAAAGCCTTTTTACATGGTTAATTTTTTAGAATGAAGTTTTGAACCAAACGTTCACTTTTATACGGCTAGGTTTTTTGATCAATCTTGAGATAAAAATGCAGTTGTTCACTTATTTAACGATTTAATAATAATAATAATGATAACGAGTTAATAATCTTGTCATATTGATAAAACAACTTAACCGTGTAAACAATATTTTTCGTCCATTGTGTAAACATTTCTTTTAGGCGTACAACTCTTAGGTCATGATCGTCCTCTATTCTGTAGCTCTTGCGGTGGATTTTACCAATCTCTCTCTAGTTCTTTAGCTCGATTTCTTCATTGGTCGATTTCCATCTTTTGCAGGTCATCTTGACTTCGAGGTCATCGTATCTGTCACAGATTAGAGTTACCTCTCTGTAATAATTTGTTAAGACCTTAGATTTTCTTTACGAAATTTGAAGACAGGTGTGACTGAACCCTCCCTGTCACCAAAAGACATTGACAACTTAGTCCGATTTTACTGATTGACGGCAAATAGTGAGGGCATTCTTCAAAAATATGTCCAACGGAAAGAATAGTAATGCATGACGAGATTGACAGGTTCTTAATAAGCTGTGAGTGAGTGAGCGCAGTGTGACTGATCCTCAATCGGTTCAGGTCAACTTCCTCCATCCGATTGTTGCGACAGGATGTAGTTCATGGTCTGACTACCTTCATAATATTTATCAATTTAATCCTCCGATTAAATTCAGAGGTATTATAAATTATCCCTCTGGCTTTCTTCTCATATTATCTCATATTATTTGCCACTTATCTACAATTCCAAGCCGATCAAGAAAAAATAAACACAAGAAAAATAAATACAAAATGTGTATTTCACATAATTATTGTTACAAATTATATAATAGCTAATTAAAATAAAAGAATTAATTCAGTCTTAGCACAAAAATAAATAGTGTTTTTTTTTTTTCAATTCTATAAACCGGAATGACATATAAATTGATATTTTACTTGCACAACGTTTAAGCGCCTTACACTCAGAACAACGTTTCTATTCTATTTTTTTTATTTGTTACTAGTTTGTTTATAAAACTAGAACCGTGCTTGCCTATCATGCACCAACATGCTTGCAAAATAATATCAAATAACCCTCAAAAACTTTTAATTTATATTTAAAAGTTTCTGGAGGACCAACCCCCTGCCCGCTAAGCAGCGGAAAAAACTCCAGTTTTACAAAGTAAACAACTGATCATTTAATCTATATAAATAAAGATGAAATTCTATTTGTTTGTTTTTTATAGAAATCCATACCATTTGTCTGGTATTCTCCAAATTTCGTTCAGTGGTTCTTTCATACCAGGTGCGAACTCCTGTCCATATTAAAATTGCATAACTTCAGCCAATCGCTGGGTATATTCTTTATTGTTGTAAAAATCGTTACGTTCTTTATTGTTATAAAAATCGTTATGATGTCGCTTTACATTGGAGAAGTGCCGAAATTCCCCGGGTGAAACCGGGATATACAGCTAGTTTAAAAATAAATTTCAAGTCTTTATCGCACCAATTTAATTTGTACTTTTTTTTCATAAATGTGAGAATGAATAAAAAATAAAATATTAAATTAAAACTTTCATATAAAAAAAAAGATTACAATAAGAAGACATCATCAAAAGTTGCCTTCACTTATGTGATTTGACAATTATAACAAAATTAGGCAGATGCTGCTCTTGATGACTCGGCATTGCTTGAGATGTCGCCAACATGACCTCCCCTTAAAAGAACCAGCGGCCGTGCGAGAGAAATGACTTGGTGGCCCAAGGTCAACATATTTCCTAGATTGGTCTTTTCCATTTCTGTTGCTCATCAGCATCAAGAAAGGCAAATCTGATAACTTCTGTAGTTGTAGTCGTGCACGGGACATTATTTTAGACCTTGTCTAGCCTATCTGTTAACTTATCGTGTAGCAATAATACCATATAGTCTCCCAATTCGCTGGAACCAAAAATACATAATTGCGAAAAATAAATAAATGCATAAATAAATAAAACATCATGCAAGGTAATATCAGGTAAATACTAATATTCATTTGAGCATTAAAAAATGAAAATATCCTAGTGAAAAAATTAACCAGAAACTAATCTAAACATTTTTCTCGAAAAAGTGTACCTACAGGTTTTATCATTATAGCTGAAATAATATAGTTTTTTAATTTAATGAAATCATTAAAACGATAGAAATTAACTTCTACACCAAACGTTTCCTGTTACCAATATACACACATAGATAACATTATTGACATGGCTGGGATTGGCCACGCGGTTAGCACGTTATTTAAGAGCGCTGCAAAGGTGATGCAGAGACCTGGGTTCAATTTGAGGCCGAATTGAAAGAATAGCCAATCTATTCTTTACAAATCAAATTATTTACTTACTTTTTTATAATATATTTTTTATAATATAATAATATTCAAACAACCTGGATCTGCTCCACCTTCGCAGTGCTCTTAACCAAAGAGCTAACCGTGTGCCCTATCCCAGCCATGTTAATCTTCTGACTTCAACAATCCTACCCTCTGGGTATCTCCACATAGCAGCGAAGTAAACCGGGGTTGCTGGACAATTGTCCAAACGTTAGTATTTAATTGACAGTCATTATTTGTTCTAATTATTTTTGCACAATTTTTTAAATAACTTTATCCGCTATGTCTTATTTAAATAAATTCACACTATTATCTTTTTATGGAATCCTATTTAGAAAATGATTAAAAACCATTTAATAAGTTACGCATGTGCTTTCATAAAAATCTTATTTATTTATTAAAAAGTCTTTATTGTCAAATTTTCTATCTCACTGTGCCATTTCCAAAATTTCCATGCACCAAAGAATTTTTAGTAAATAAGTGGGATTATTGGTCACCTATGGCCTACGCATAACTTTAAATAACTAAATGTGGCACGGGATTTAAGAAACGGAAAAAAACACTCCCAAAAAGCAGATATTTTGTCCAGTTTGATTAGAACCACAACTTTTTTTATTTTACCATCGGTTCAGATATTATTTAATTGCCTGCTTTTATATACTTATACATAGTTATATGCCCATTTAATTATGTAAATCTGATTTTTTATCGGCAATGAATATATTTTAGTCTTAATTTCATAGTTGTAGGTTTCTGCCTATGTTGCTTACTTTCTTCAATATTTGATGATCAAATATTGATCACACTAAAAATCACCAACCATTCCAATCTTACAAATTATTTCTAAGGGTTTGAAGAATAGTGTTTAATTTGAATTTTATCCAATATTGAGTATGTTATAAAATAAATAAATTTATAATAAAAAAATACAACAAGGATCTAATATTATATTAACTAATATGTAAAATCAAGGCTCATAATCTAAAGGTAATAATATTAATAATAATAATAATGAAGGCGTAGCTAACCCGAAGGTTCGATGCCAACACCACAACTCGCTCCCTGCACACCTTCATCCACCGACCGCCTTCCAGACCAATTATATTAGTCCATTGTTATAATTATGTAACCAATATATACTTACACATCTGCTTATTGCTAAATGTTTTTGCATATAGTAAGCATAGTATCATGGCGGAAAAACTAGAAAGAAAAAGAATAAATAAAAATATAATAGAAAAAGAATAAATAAAACTGTAGAAGGTTTTATTCAAATTAACCAAAATGACATAGATATGTCGTGAATGTGTATGATTCTTATATCATATTATACCTATTTGTATTATTGTACTTAGCATAAAACTAAAAAGTATCTTAATGAGGATCTGTAACTTCGTTTTACTATTTTTTTAAACCATGAAATCATCGCCTTAATTTTAAGTAATTGATTTCAGTAGTGTGATTTTTTTTCTTGAGAGGCTTTAAACTAAATATAAATTATTTAAATAAATTTATTCGAAAAATCTATGATCGAAGATGCTAATAAAAACTAGAACAAAAAAACATGAGTGATGGAATCGACATATACATAATGTCATATACAATTGGCAATGTTTGATCTGTAAAGTAAAATTTTGTAAAGGATGTACTAGGATCTTATAAAGGATGAACCGATCTTGGAAATATTGAGTATTTCAGGTTGAGTTAAATTGTTAAAATGTCTGCAGCGGGCCACGCATTATACCGCTTTCTCATACCACCATTCTTTCTTTGACGTAATAAATAAATAAAAAACTAATTACACGTATATACATATATATATATATATATATATATATATATATATATATATTTATAATGGCTTACCGAACCCGACATCACTATTTGCTCTCTAATAAAAACAACCTTATCAATTTATTTTTTCAATGAAAAACAAAGAGAACTGTTCAGAGAAAGCTTCATTGAAAAAGGAAATTGATAATTCTTGTTCTTGTTTTTATAATTCTTTGAGTTTTGATTTAGTTATAAGACAGTTGCGATTACCATAAAGTTGGGTACCATGTAAACCAATATCTTCTATTAAATAATCTGAAAGTGGAAATTATTATTTTCTTGATAATCCAATATTTCATTTCAGCGATTTTCTACCAGATTATAAACATAATATTATTACTTCTTAAATTCTAAGTCTTATAACGATATGTTTTAAGTAAAATTTATTACTTCTCATTTATTAATAAATAATTAATTGAAATTTTTGTTTTGGAAAATCATATTATATTTTCTCTTTTATTTGATTTTGAAATCCTTTCATATTTTATATTTAGCCATTCCGTGTTGCTAGGGACCTAAAAGAACAGTTGTTTACTTCAAATAAACAAAAATAAAGGTTTCATAATTTATAGGAAAAATTTTTTCATTAGCCAATTGATCCCATCAGAGCCATTCGATAAAACCTACTTCATACTAAAGGAAGCTTCATTATTATTAAATGTGACAAGTTTAACCATAATCTTTAGAGCAATTTTTGAAAAATCGTAAAAAGTTGTTGGAATAAAGTCCAACCTCCGTTTACCGAACCTAAATGAAATTTTAGATGTCGCATCACGGGCATATACCTAACTCACATCCCTAATTTCATTTTCGTCCAGTTCATCATTTTGGATCTAGTCTTCACATACACACTCACCATGTCGCGGGACTTGGTTCTTTGGGCTCATGGGTCCCCGAAACGTGTATATCCGTTGAAAACCAGAAGTCTAAATTTTTCACAATACTTTATTTTTATTTATTTATTTATTTATTTAATCATAATTTGCTTTCAGGGAAACACCCTATGCAAATAGAGTCTATCGATTATACAAATTGTAGATACACACATTACACATTATATTATACATTACGATACAAACATTATAAATACATTATTAATTCCCAGTAATACTTTCCCTTACTATATATTTCATATATAGTTAAGCGAAAGATAAAAGCTATTAATATATATATATATATATATATATATATATTAATATAGCAGATTAAGATTTAACCAGGAGTATTGTGCTGTATTTCTTTATATGTTTCAATAATAGATTACTTTCTATTATTTATCATCTATTTACAGTCAGATTTATATACATTTACACAATAATACCAAAGTACACGTCAAATTATTGAAAAATGATAGTGCGAACTTATAATGCATATTTTGTAAATTATTTCAAAGAAAATTAGAAGTGCTAGAATGAATTGAGTTGGTTGTGTTGTATATATAAAGCATTTAAGATAGTAAGAGAATTCTCGATTATAATTTTATGAGCGTTATTGCATATCGCTCATTTGCTTGTCCGTCATAATCCAAAATTCGCATATTTTCAGAAAATATTGATTGGTTTTTTGAGATATTAAAAGTAAGTATTACAGAATTTATCCAATAACCACCTGTTTTTCATTAACTCCCTTAGCTCCCTTCATTAACTTTAGCCCTAGTTATCAATTATTAAATAAACATTAAATTTCATCAAACTATAATACAAAATAAAAATATCGCCCCTTTAAGTAGGAAACCGTAAGGCTCATAAAAAGTAAACATTATTGCAATAGCTTTTCTGGTATAAACTAAAAAAACATCATTATCAAGTTCTCTAAAATCAATAATTTACCTTTCTAAAAACAAAACCTGATGAAATAATAAATATATGTTTTACATATTTATTATCATGTAGAGAAATTTAGATATCTAGGAGCAATGGTAACTAGAAAAAACGAAATTGATGAGGAAATTAAGGCTAGATTAAAGCCGATAATGCTTGCTACTTTTTACTCGCAAAATTGCTTAGCTCGCGCCTTCTGTCCCGAAACTTCAAAATTAGGATTTACAAAACTATTATTCTTCCAACGGACTTTTCCGATGCGAAACGTAGCCGCTGACATTAAGGGGTGTGCAACGGGTTAGGGTTTTTGAAAATAAACAACTGCGTAGAATGTATGGACCATAGAGGGATGAATTAATCGGAGAATTTAGACGCTTACACAACGCCGAACTGAGTGAACTGTACCCAGTAAATATAATTGACGTCATAGCGGCGAGACGAATAATATGGGCGTGTAAAATTGAAACAGTAGTGAACGAATTCCGAAAAAAATAATAAGCGCGGTGCCGGATGGGAAACGTCCGAGGGGGCAGGCCCTGACGGAGGTCTCGAAGTTGGGTGTGGAAGGCGGTCGGTGGATGGAGATATGCAGGGAGCGAGGTGCGGTGTCAGCATCGAACCTTCTTGTTCGTTAAGCCTACATTATTACAATTATTATTATACATAGTATTATTACTCTAATAAATGAATTTTAATGGATAGTTGTAGAGCAGCAGTGGTTTTCTAAAGTGCTGTACTTATTTGTTTACTATTATATTCAATTTTCAATAAATAATTAATAATAAATAAATAATTTATATTTAATCAAAATAAAATTAAAAGCACATCTGGAGGAAGGTAAATTTTCTTCATTACTTGGAAAAATTCTTTATTACCTTCAAGTAAAATGTAAGCTATATATTTTCATATTGCTATATGAGAAGGAACTTTACACCTTCTCCTCCCAGGTCACTTTATCATCCCTAAAAAGTGACAACTAGGTGCTATGGAAGTAATTGCACGTTATCTTCCGCTTACCGCATCCGACTTCATACATAGACTGTGATAGTCTGCTGGGAATCGGAAATGGTCCTCACTCTATCCATCTTCGGTCTATTTATTTTATTGCCGTTTTCAATGTAATGTTAATGGTCTCCAATCTTGAACTTATATTCAGTTCTGTTCCTGTCTACTCTGATCTTGTTGGTATAGAAACTTTTCATTGAGTTAGGAAAGCTGCTCTCCTGTCCTCCTCCAGATCCTTGATTGTGAACGGGTATTTGAGAGATTGATGACTTCTTGCTAAGAAGAAAATATTCCGGTTCAAACATGGTTGCGCTGCGTATAGTTTTGTTATAATCTTGAACACACTCTTGGGCAGTGTTTGGCCAAGCTCGTTTATTACTGCAACTGCAAAGATATAAATTAAGGTTTTCGGAATAATCTATACAGAATAATCTAGAAACCGTATTTTATTTATTGATTTTTTAATCGACTTCGAAAGGGGAGATTACTCAATTCGATACATATGTTTTTTTTTTTCTCAGTATGTCCACCGATTACTCCGAGATGGATGGACCAATTAGAACGAAACCTTTTGCATCTTGTAAGTTATTATTCTCCCTTAAAACCTTTTTTTTGGGGGGTTCTTAATTTATTTAAGAAGTTATCGGGAAAAAACATGAAAATACTTATAAACCGTTTTAATAATACCGTTATTACCGTAAAACCGTAATACCGTTTTAATGCTCGATGAATCGAATGGGAAAACCAACCAGACAAATTCAGAATCAAAAGAGTGGGTAGAGAACATGAGCACTCTGTTAGTTATCGAAGTGCTTCCGGAAACCTATAAGTAACCTTAAATAACTTTTGAGCAATAGATTTGAATAAAAATATATAACATAAGCAGAATATAATATCGCTGTCGTTTTCTGAAAAAATGAAACACTTTGTTATGTTTATGGCAAAGTTATTGATGTTTCCATTTAACAGATTATTTTGTATTTAACCGTAATTGTAGGTTTAATCGACGGATGCACACCATAATGATAAGACCAGAAAATTCATGGAATTCAAAAAAGGCTGAGTATTCATAACCATTTTTAAAGCAGAATTTTGGCTTCTTCAAGTTCCTTTAAATTTAAAATCGTAGCCATTATTGAATATCGTAGCAAAAAAAACAAAACCTGATTTCATCCAAAAAACAACCTCATTGTATTTAAGTCCCCATAGCGAAAATTCGGGAGCCAGAAAAATGATTAATATCAAAGGCTATCTCACTAGAATTAAAGCTACAGTGTTTGCAACTCATTTTCTGAATATTTTTTATTACGAAGGATATTATTCTTAGTACCAACTTCGCTCTTAAGTTTAGTTAACAATTCATCGAAAGGAATGATAAACATAATTGACTCAACCAAGATAATTTTTTAATTAATGTAGCAGTGAAGTATTAAACCAGTAGTGATGGATATAACGAAGTAGGTGTATCCTTCGTAATAATAAATTAAAACGAGTCCCAAAACCTTGTCGGTTCTATCCTTGCAGGGCAGCCTTTAAGATTTCGATGTTTTTTGATCACTACTTTTCCAACGGTGGATTTAAGTAAAGACATATTAACGGTCCCTACCGGAGCAGTATATAATATCTCCTTAGTTTTCAGAAAAATTCTAAATCGAACATAATTCCAAAATTACATTCCAATTTGTTATAGGTCATATAACCATCTTCATTGATCCCTCTTTCACGACATCATGAAAAACGGCCAAAATCTCGATTGTTCAGTGCAGCGACGTAACTTACTTTATCTTGGCAGTGGCCGAATTTATTTGACAGCGGAGTCCGGAAAGTTTTGAGTCCCCTTCCCGATGGAATATTGGTCTTTTAAAAAAAAATGTCCATTTCCAGACAAAGTATTATATATTATATATATATATATATATATATATATAATAATGAAGTAAAAATTAATAAAATAAAAGAAGTTATAAATATTTTAAATCGTATTTATTAAACTTTAATGAATAGTTTAATGATTAAAGTCACGATATTGTTGAAAAAATAATTAATATTTTTTTGTCCAATATAAGTTGTCCAAAGTTAGAAGAACTCGAAACCTCACTAAAAAAATAAAAACAAGAATCTGAATGAACAATTTTAATTCCCCCCCCCTCCCCCTTAATCTTCGCCTCTACCCTAGAGGGTTCAGTTATGTTCTGTTGTAGTACATTTCTTTTAAGAATTTAAACAGAGTAACTATTTTATCTTCATCGTCTTTTAACATTTAAAACTTACTATTTTCAAAGAATTAAAAGAATAGTTTTGGAGGGAAAAATTAAAAACTACTTCTTAATATGATTGTGAAAGATGTTCATTTTGATTGGGACATTCGCTCCTTTCACTATTCTGAATACGAAAGCTGTGGTCTCTAACAAGCGTTGGAAAGCTGCTTGAGCACAATCGAAGCCTTTAGGGAAGACTATACCAATGCGTTTTCCGTTTTGAGTGGTGTAATCACTCTTGGGCAAATGACCACAATGGCTGTGCTAATAGTGCGCTTCCACTTCTTTCTAAGGGCTACATCATTCATGAGCCTTGTCTCCCGCCGAACGGGGTTCCGCGTTTCTACCTCTCGGTGGGATCCGTCGGTACTTCTTAGTAACCAAGTGTGGTGTAATTTGGGGATTATACCCACAGTCCAGTGCTAAAAATAACGTTTAAATGTATAATATAGAATCATTTAATGGTAAAAGAATAATTTTGCCAGCTGCATTGAGTTTTCACGACTCCACAGTTTATTAAACTGACAAATCTTCAAATTCTTAGGATGCCGTGACATATATATACGGTGACCATGCGTCCCGAAAAAATCGGGACAGTCCCGATTTATACAGCTTTGTCCCGGCGTCCCGAAATATAATATATTTGTCCCGATTTTTGAAGATCTGAGGAAAAAGTAGTAATTTTTGTAAGAAGTAGTAATTTTTGCACATTTGTTCAGCGCATAGATCACGCACACAATAGTTCTCTAGCCGGGTTTAGGTTGGCAGAAGTGACTATGAGACTATGACATGACGCTACTACCCCCAACAGAACAGAAGCATCAAATCAATATTTGATTTTGCGCAAAAACTTGATGGACAGAAAAGAATCTTCATTTTTACCAATGAAAGTTAAAGAGATTCAAAAGAAAAACTGTGCTGCAGGACATAATAGTGTCTTGGAAGACATTAAGAGTACAGCGTGTTCTTTTTATGACCGTTGCATTACCTATTTGGACTTTTGGAAATCAAATGTTGACAGCTTGAGCCAGTTGTCTTGGATAGATTTAAAGAAAAAATTGACATGGGAGGAGTTGGAGGAAAGCTATACCATTTTCCAAAAAAGCTTACCACCCATTTCTTCTGATGATTTGTTCAACGAGTTGAGCGTGCTGAACACTCAACTGTCCGAAAATATCTTAACAGAATGGGCAACGCAGAAAAAGACAACAGAGCAAAGATGGTTGACTGTTTTTGAAAACTTGCGGAAGAATGAAATAAAAGTTCCAAACCTGAAGATGTTCTTGGAATTTGTGCTTTCTCTGCCAGGGACAAATGCTTCAGTAGAACGGGCCTTTTCGTTAATTAACAACTTTTGGACGTCCGAGAAGAGTCAAATGTCAATTGAATGCGTAAAGGCACTTTTAATAATTCAAATGAACTGTAATCTTTCATGCGTAGAAATGTATGATAAAGTAAGGAAGAACAAGACCTTGTTGAAAGCTTTGGCTTCTACAGAAAAATATGATTGGAACAAAAGCCAGCCTTCTTGTTAGACCCTTAATTACATGTAAATTTTTTTTTTCAAACAGTCTAATTTTCATAATTCTTTACCTATATGTATAATAGGTACATTATATAAATATTTCAAAGTCTTGTGCAATAAAGTATAATAAATAATAATGTAAAATTGTGTTTTTGTTCGTTATTTTCCAAATTTACAAATATGTATAAACAAATATATAGGCATTGTGCAACAGTAGGTTTGTCCCGATTTTGACTGGTAAAAATATGGTCACCGTACATATATATAATAATAGGTGGCAATAGAGCAGAGAAACCGATAAGGGATAATGAGATAAAAACTATATGATTTTGTCTGTTATATTGAAAAGAATTCAAGACTTTTTGTTGGAACAGTTACCTAAGTGAGTGTTTCTGTATCGTTAAAAGTAGAATTTGAGTATTTATTGTTTGTTTGGCGTTTGGAATTTTTATTTTCTTCTGGTAGAAATTAAAATTCCCATTTATATTGGGAAGCAATCAAGAAACGTCCTAGAACATCACAGTTGTTACCTTCGGTCCCTCTAGGTGCTAGCCAGCAGTTTCGTGTTAATATCAAATAAAAATAATAATTTATTAATTAGAAATATTTATGTATTGATAAAGTAATGTATTGATAAACAAATAAAAATAGAGAGAGAGAGAGAGAGAGTGAGAGAGAGAGAGAGAGGGAGAGAGAGAGAGAGAGAGAGAGAGAGAGAGAGAGAGAGAGAGAGAGAGTGAGAGAGAAGATTGATAAGAGTACTCTGCCGCTAGGTGTAACCTCCCTTACCTGACATCAGTGTTAACTTCACTCTTGTTTACTTTGTTATTTCGAGTATTTTAAGTAGTTAATGGGGTAATTACAGCTCTAGAACTATAAGAACATGATAATTGGAGTAGAAATCACTCAAAGTTGAATAGTGTGCAAACATTGTTAGTGTAAAAGAACAAACAAAATATATACAATGTTTCATCTAACCGATTTCAAAACAACTTAATGGATGCTTCAGGATAACAATCAAAAATATCTTTATTATAAGATGAAGATGCAAATGAGAATGAAAAAGTGTGATGAAACAATGATAGGTAGTGTTAGTCTCAAACTTTATTTTTCTTGATTTTAGCTTGGGGTATGAGAGACTGCAATATTCTTCTAATTAAGATGTTTGTGATATACTATCGTATATTTATTATATATTTCTTAATATTCTTCAAAATATTCTTGGATGGTTTAGTTCCAACCTTCTTTATGAGAAGGAGTTGTAAATGTTAGATATTTGTAAATTAGTAACCAACTTATTTTAAAAAAGATGTGTGTTGGAAATGTGAAATATTAAAGCTTCAGTTTCCTTAATAAGTAAGGTGAAATTTATTTTCAACAACTTCATATTCTTATATGAATTATTAAAAACTGATTGTTTACTTTAGAATGTTATTACTTTTGTATTAGCATCTTAATTATTGAAAAATCTTAGTGGATGTACATGTGTTTTGACATTTTATAAAGAATTGGTTTATTAGTGTGTATAATGATTCTGTTATTTTTATATAATAATAAATAAAAGTTGTCTATCAATTTATTTCCGTTCTTTTTACATTTCTCTTACCACTCTTCCAAAAACTTGTTATACCAAACTTATCTAATTTCAACAAATTCCATGAAAGCCTTTTATGTAAAATAGGCATAGATAAATAAATAAACTTTAAAAATGTTAAATTGGTACTATTAAAATTACATTTAATTTTCTTAAATTGGATTCAGTCTATATTTCATATCAAGATTTTGTTTTGTCAATGAGTAATTGAGTGAAACTATCTTTGCTATCAATAATTAAGATTATATTGCTCATTACAGTACTACTTGCAGAAGAAAAAAATGAATTCGCTTAATATTCTTTCAGATCTTTATATCACCAACTAATCAAATATTTACAATTACAGCTCTAATACTGGCTACTGAAACATAATTAATGCTAGAAGTGTAGAAATGGAAAAGATTCAAAAGCATCTGCATCAAAATGTTTGTGATTAAAGTTGTACACTTAAGTAATACTATCAATATATTAAATAAGCATGCATTAATTTAAAATAATACTGCTTTTGTTTTGATTTTGCTTATATGAAGAAATCATCTGTCTCTCATTGTGTCTAGTAATAAGAATGGCTAAATATAAAAATATTTGATAAATATGTAAAGGAGAAAAAAAGAAAAATAATTCACCAAGATTAAAATTTTTAATTTTCTTAAAAAGTGCAACAATATATCACCATCGTTGTTGTTTATAACTCATATAAATGAAGTAAAAATTCCCAAAAAGTCGTTTTGTTCTTAATAAACGGTTCTTTTTAATAAGTATTTAAGTCCTGATATTTGTTTTCTGTTTTTATTTCTATTATTACCTTAGGATCTAAGGCGTCCTTAAGATAGGAAAGCGTAAAGGAACGTCTATAAAATGAAAATTGTGTTAAGGTTAGCTAATGGTGTGCATTTTAAGGAAGCCTTTAGTAAGGCCTTCCTTACGATCATTCATAAATACGGCCCTTAGTGCCTTAGGCCCTTTCTTACAGACAAATATAAGGAATACCTACAGCAAGAATGAACCATAATACATTCAATAAGATCTAGTAACAATATATATATATTAACATTACTACTAAAATGTATTACTACTGAAATCTATAAGATGAACGTTGGGTTTTCATATTAAATTTTTATTTCAGAGCGTACCCATGTACAAATTATTTAAATGATAAAATTGATATATATATCGATAGAATTAAATTATTTTGAAACGATCAGATTGCCATTGTAATATGAATTTTTAGAGTTTCTATTTTTGTTTCAATCTCATGATTAAGAGAGCTTTCTTCAACGAAAATATTTTTTTGAACCTTGAAAGAGTTGCTATAAATATAATCAACTATTTATCTGGATTTACCCAAATACTCATGGCTCTGTTATTTTGGGTGCAATTATAGGTTGAAATTGTGATCAATTTTAAATTGATATGAAATTATGATAATTCAACATGGTTTATAAATAGGAGAATCGGTCTAAAATATTTATCATTAATGTATTAAATGTATTAAATATTATATATATATATATTTATCCTAAATATCCAGAGGTTATAAAAAATAGGTTGAAATAAATAATAAATCTGCAGATAAATAAATTAAATTTTGCAATGTAAAAGATCACAATATTACATTCCGACATTACGTAGAACTTATCTACTATGATTATAGTCATTATTATTGCATAAAAACGGGGATTGCACTGTTAGGAAATCAATATGATAATCCGAAATAAAACCGATGCTCAACCTTTTATCAACTAGAGTCAGAATATTTTTCAACAGTTTTTCACAATTAAATTCAATTAATTATTTTGTCTTAGTGACGTCAGAATATTCGTTAGGGCATTGTACGAACGTCCTTTCAAGCTCGGATACCCTTGCAATTTTTTTTTTATCGGTACTTCAGAATAACTTGAACTCAGGTTACTTATCCAAATCCAGCCAAATAGGATGTTTCAGTGGTTTTATGCTGCTCGAATTCAAATGTTTTTGGATTCGAAATTGCTCGTTCTTTGTTTATGTGGACGATGCTGCATTATTTGTTATTTTAAAAAATAAAAAAGATATTTTAAATTTAACTTTTCTTATTTAGGCATCACATAATTCTTTGGAAATGGAAGGGAGTTCGTGATTGGAAAAGTAATGGGAGCTTACCTGATTCAAATGTTATATTTAATCCGAAGAACAACTTCATTTCTGTTGCTCATTTGTTATAATAATTCATACACATTCTTAGTTACCAGGAGCACTGTTTTTCAGAAAATAAATTAATTATAAACTTTAATAAAAGAAAAAAAAGACTTTTATTTTTTTCTTATTTTCATTCCTGATAAAAAAATAATATTTATTTTACCGACCTGAACCTATACCTAAAACTAATATCCCGAAAAAAATTGTTGTATTTATAAAATGTTTTTAATTCAATTCACTTTACGCTACTAATGTCTTCCAAAATGACCATATTTTGTTTACTAATACAATATAATCTAAAGTGCGGCTTAGTAAATATTGTCATTTTTTCATATTTAAGTTTTTAATTCATGTTTTCACACTTTTACTACACGGACTTCCGAGCCTTATTCATTCGTAATTCATAGATAAGTATATAGTTAGTAGTTATAGTTGTACGTTGTATAGATATACGTATTATACATTTTAAAAATATAGGGTTATATTTAGAAGAATTAAACATTTCAAAGAAATAACACCCAAAATAAACCAGTAAATAATCCTAACCAGGCAACGCTTTCTCAAATCCTGGATTAGTTTTGTAAAAAAAACAAAAACATTAGATTGAATGAATGAAGTACACAAAGTTGCCCTGAAGGGGAGTACATGGTTCATTGGGCACAAAATTTTGAGATGGGTACATTTTTGCAGGGATATTGTACTTCTGAGGGGCTTTCTTTTGGGTAAACTTCTAAACTTTAGTAAATCTTCCTTCAAGAATATTTTATTTAGTAATAATAACAAGAGTGTTATTCTTTGGACAGAAGTTAAGCGTGCAAGTCAAATATAAGTATAATATCAGGGACAAAAAAAGTACGACAATTTAAGTCAATTTGAGGAAACGGGGTTAGTTAATATCAAGCTTATCATTCTTAATATACCCTGCGGAAACTTCTATACAAAACCGTGTGCATTTTAGGGTTGATATTAAGGATAGGAAATTTTTATTGCTTATGGGAGAATCTGTTTGTGGTGATATGAATCACCTAGTTTGTAAATTATCCTCAGTCTAATCGCAGCTGGTTTAAGTAGATGTGCTTGTTTTCTACGTCTGTGTCTATCTTGGTGCATATAGCCGAAAGGTGGGAACCAATCCTAAACGGTTGGAGTCCCCGGGCCAGGGGAGAGGGTGGGGGATTAATGCCGAGTATTATTAAATTTCCCCTGGCTCCGGGTTTTGAACTTGCTATCTTCTGGTTCTCAAATCATCTGTCCGGTTGTCAGTGGCAACGCGTATTTTCTAACGCTTTTAGCCACTCGGCCATCCCGCCACCCTACTCTAGGATCGAAGAGAACTTAACTGGTAGAGGAAGCTAGTTGAGGCGAAAACAATGAATTTGCGCAACGCACACAATTCTTGTGGGGCCAAATCCCACGGGCTCAGCATAATTAAAGTAATTAAGACATAATGTAATTGCATCACTCCTGACTTTTCTGCGTAATTTCCATTCTAAAATCAATGGGAAAGTGTGCTAGTCGTGGCGACTGATTGTAAGGTCAGACGTAACTTTAGATTTGGTCCAATCTCTTATCTCCAACTCTAAATCTGAGCGTGGGATTGCTAGATACCTCCTTGTTGATAACGGTGGTTTTAAATAATGAGAAAAACATATATTATTTATTTTGCTAATAGGCTTATTGAATGATGGATTGCTAATTAGCAAATTGTTTCTTTTAATTAATTGAGGCGTATAATTATAAGACCTGATAAATTCCATTTTTAAAATGAAGTTACTTAGTTGACCTAGTTGACCATGATGGAAATGGTTAGGGGTGCGGTCAAATAAAATACTAATGTGCAATAGCCGATTTTGTACCGACATTTCAACCCAAAATTCAGGTCATCAGGGCGAAATATGAAACAAGATAGCAACCAATAAAATATATGAAGAAAAGAAAAAAATTAAATAAATAATATATATAGGTTCATGAAAATGTTTTATAATTTGTCCAAGTTTCCCGCGCTAAAGCTCATGGTATGTTATTGTAAATGCACACATAATTTTTTATTTTTTTTTCATTTAGCTAGTTAAGGAAGACCATTCATGTGTACATGATTCAGTAATATTTTACTATGAACGACAACCGTAAGATATACATAGATATATGAATATATTGTAACGTTAAATCGATAAGCAAATAGAAAAATCTGAAGTGATGCGCGCAACACACAACTTTCACTTACGAACTTACTTAGATTAGAAATCGACGAGTTTCGATAATATGTAAACGCCATTCCTCAACTTCACACATTTTTCCACATTTAAGTATATACTTATATTTGTGTATTTCCATAAGTTATAGAGTATCTGTTTAGCAAAATATGGTAGTTCTCAGCACTTTTCGATTCATTATTGCTAATTTATTTATGAAGGGACTAATTTCATCAACAGTCGAGTTTTTTTTTTACTGCTTGCTTGTTTTTCACTACGAGCTGAATATATCAATGAATACTACGAGCTTGTTTTTCACTTTTGCAAATATATCGTGAAGGTGGATCGATAGGTGTATTTACGTCTCATATGCCTTTCTGGAAATCACTGTTCCTCTAAAATCGCTTTATATTGTTTTAAAAAATTGATTATGGAACCAAAGTTTCTAGACTAAAATATACCTATATTAATTATGACTATTATCTTATACCAAATTTTTACACACCTGCGATGCTTCAAACATTTGAGCATTGCGTATTTACTCTCTTAAGTAAAATTAATCTTTTTATTAATAAATGAAAGTTTTTATTTCCATAATACGTAAATAAAATTATGGCTGTCATAAATTCATACATCAAATACCCAGTTTGATCAAAATCGTTAAAGCCGTTTTTGAGTAAAAAAAACAAAAACAACACGTGAAAATTGGACAAAATTTATTAAGTAAAGTGCCCCCTCCAATTTATCAATTTTGATGAAATTTTGACACACACACACACACAGACCAATCCGCGGGACTCGGTTATTTGGACTCAGGGGACCCCAAAACGTGTATTTCCGTTGAAACCCGGAAGTCGAAATTTTTCACGATCGCAATACTTTTCTTACTATATATTTTATATATAAGTAAGTGAAAGTAAAAAACATACTATGGTTTAAACTCTTAGATCGTTTGTTGGAACAAAATAAGCGGTTGGAACAAACTGTTTGGGTCTAGATCTTTCGCGCCTAGTCCGCGAAGACGTAGAACTGTCCACTTTGCTCTGGAACATTCCAGACCTGACCATTTGCGATCACATACAGGGTGACATGCTACTCGTGCAAACTTCACCAGTAGATTTTTCACCATAAAATGAATAAAAAAGTTCATACTGACCATGGTCCGTTCTGAACCATTTCGGAATAATTTCGCTTTTTATCGATTTTGAAAGATATCACGACCTGGCATCGGAAAACCATGGTATCTTTAAATCTGAAAATTTCTCTGAAAAGCTGATAGCACCGTTAAAATCTACATTAATTTTTCAATAATAAAATGGTCATTTCAAAATTTTTAGGTCAATTTTTCGTGTTTTATTTCAGCCTGAACAACAAAATAAGTGAAAAATTTTATAAATCGGAAAGTGTTTGGCATAATCCAGAGTTTCTAATTTTAGTTTCAGAAGGCAGCAAATTTCAGGAAAAATGCCTCATTTAATAATGCTCCTAATGCACTCTTCATTTTTTAATCTGGTGATTCTAAGACCACGATATCGATGACAAAAAGAGAAAAACTGTATTCTCTATGGCGTTTTTCAATCAGTGTTTGGTCGGAAGTTATTGGAGATGTACTCATCGGTCCCTACTTAGATTTTCCGGCGAGATTAGCTGGCCCAATTTATTTAAATTTTATCGAAAACACGCGGCCTACCTTGCTGGAGGACATTCCTTTACAATTGAGGAGAAACATAATTTTTCAGCACGATGGTGCGCCTCCTCACTCTTCTAGAATAGTTCAGGCGTATTTGAAGAGAACATTCGAAACCTGGATCGGCCGTGGTGGGACAGTTCTATGGCTACCAAGATCTCTTGATCTCAACCCCATGGAATATTTCGTCTGGGGGTATCTCAAGGAACTTATCTATCGCACTGAAGTTACAGACATAGACGATTTGAGAGCAAGGATCTTCGCCGCTGCTGAAAAAGTTCGACGTTTTCTCACTTTTGGTGTGACAGTTGGAAAAGTATGAGAAACGGGCACGTTTATGTATTGCAGAGAACGGCTTCCAATTTGAACATAAATAAAATGATTAAAAATAAATGTATTTTAAAGATATTGGAGAGTTGTATTAGTTTTTTTTTTCAAATTTATAATCTACTCGTAAATTCTCAAACATTAACAGTCTTTGAACCATAATTTTTTCTCTTTGTCATCCATATCTTGGTCTTAGGATCACCAAATTAAAAAATGAAGAGTGCGTTAGAAGCGTTATTAAATGAGGTATTTTCCCTCAAATTTGCTGCCTTCTGAAACTAAAATTAGAAACTCTGGATTATGCTAAACACTTTCCGATTTATAAAATTTTTCACTTATTTTGTTCTTCAGGCTGAAATAAAACACGAAAAATTGGCCTAAAAATTTTGAAATGACCATTTTATTATTGAACAAATAATGTAGATTTCAACGGTGCTATCAACTTTTCGGAGAATTTTTCAGATTTAAAGATATCATGGTTTTCCGATGCCAGGTCGTTGTATCTTTCAAAATCGATAAAAAGCGAAATTATTCCGAAATGGTTGAGAATCGGACCAAAGTCAGTATGAACTTTTTTATTCATTTTATGGTGAAAAATCTACTGGTGAAGTTTGTCGCACGAGTAGCATGTCACCCTGTATAAGGAGCGAGTGACTGAACGAGTTAAGGTCTGGCCACATATGTCCGCACCGGATCCGCACCGCAGCAATAACATAGGTTATGTTCAAAATATTTTATATTACCTTTAGTTATGCCTAAAGATCAGGCCTCGCATGTCAGACATAGGCCACTTTAGGCATAACTAAAGGTAATATGTAAGTTAAATTAAAAATATTTTGAACATAACCTATATTATTGCTGCGGTGCGGACATGTGTGGCCAGACCCTAAGTCTAAGAATAAAGGTCAGGCCACACATGTCCGTACCGCATCCGCATCCGCAGCACGGATCTGATTCATTTACGAAGGATAGATAGTAACCGTTCACACACGCGGATGCGGTGCGGACATTTGTGGCCTTACCTTTAAGCATAACTAAAGGTAATATGTAAGTTAAATTAAAAATATTCTGAACATAACCTATATTAGTGCTGCGGTGCGGACATGTGTGGCCTGACCTTAATCTGTGTCTTGACTGTGAAGCATGTGATTTGCGTGTTATAAAGTTATCATTTTTGTAACCTACTCGAATATTTGAATTGTATTAATTCGTTTGGCATTGGTAATTGTTATATTTTCGTTATGCATCAGTTATACATTAAAATAGGGAATTGTTAAGGCTTAATGTTGAAGGATGTGGGCCATAATTTCTTGATTGAATTTTATCCAAGTTTTTCTTCTGATTCTGATCCCACTAATTTCATTGCTTTTCATTAACTTCTATAAGCTTATCGAATTGATTGAAAGTAGTATCAAGCTGCTTGGTTTAAAAAAAAAATGTAAAGCAATAAAACATAACAGTTCGAGCTGAAATAAAAAATATATCATTCATCAAATATAGAATACGCCTGACTAGCTTTTAACAATAGTGAGCTGAAATTAACTACATATTTAATTATATATATAATTAAATTATATATATATATATATATATATATATATATATATATATATATATATATATATATATTTAATTATATATTTAATTATGTATGTAATATTATATTTATATTTTATTGGATAAACTCGGATAAATTCGTAAAATCGCATTTTTATTTAATTTTTTACATTGGGTCCTCTCTTGCCAAAATATTGGGGGGGGGGGAGTCCCCTCCTCTCAAAATATTGGAGAGGTCGCGTCCCCCCTGTCCCCCCCAGCGGTGACGCCCGTGGATTAATGGAAGAACACCTTTGTTTACTTAAATAGTACTGATACCAACAATAATAATAATACATGTGGACTTAGTCGCTCGGTCAATGTAAAAATATTTTATTTTATTCTTAGTGAATAATTTCGATTAAAATTCTATATTCACTTACGTACAGTTACTAAAGAAAATAAAAGACATAATTTGACTGTCCGACTGATTTTTGTCATTGTCATTGACTGAATGAAAAGAAAATTTTTTGCGACTATCAGAAAGGTGTACTTAGAGACTCAACTGAACGACTCACTTATTAAAGGTCCTAAGGAAGTATGAACCGATGGATACTTAGAAATATTATGCTTTATTAAACGGTTCAAGAAAAATAAAAAAATACAATCATTTCCCTTTCTCAACACTACTTCATTCGGGTATATTATATTTTATGCTTCCCAGATCAAATTTTAAGGAGATGTTATGGTTATTATAGAATGGAATCATTGTTATCTTGTACTCATAACATTGGGAAAAATGGAATATTACTAAATAAATCGAAAATTTTAATAAGAGAATCTAAAGGTATGAAACTAAATAAAAGGTTTTGTAGTGAGTTCAAGCAAACATTTTTACTAAAGCTCGTGATAAAAATATTTTTTAGGAAAATTTGAAAAAATACATGCCCTAATCAATAAGGTCACTCATTGGGCTTCAATAAGCGTTGGTTTTTTGATTAAATATTGATAATCGAAAATACTGCTAATGTTATATAAATACTTATGAACGATTTGCTCGATTTTTTAAAAATGAAATTCAAGTTTATCCAAAAGAATTTTTAAAGGAGGAAGTGTTTGAGGCAGCCAAAAAGCTGTCTTTCGTAAAAACTACGTAAGCCTTTTGTCGTGAGTTTGTGCAACTTATTAATGTTTATACAAACATTTTAACACTACGATTTTTGATGTGAAATTAAATGAATTCAACAAAACCTCATTAGCTTTGGAATTTTTCTTTTTCAATTATTACTTTGTTGATTTTGCCAGATAGTTTCTTCTTAAACATATTGCCAATGCGGTCAAATTAATGTTTCCTGACATAAATAAGAGAACCAGCACACTATTGTTAATGATGTAATCACCCAAAAATATACTGATTAATCATTTAAAATAACTGTTAACATTTTTAAAAATATCTAATATTAATGATACTAACTGCGATCACTCTAAAATTTATTTGAACAAAAACCCTAATAAATAATAAACATTCATATGAACCTATATACACTTCGTATCAATAATAAAGAATAAATAATATTATGACTTTCATAAATATTTTCCATCTTTTTTTTCTGTATATATATGTATTTCTAAGAGTATACTATTGATAATACATTTTATTAAAATCCTTCATTTTCCACTGTTCGACCAGAAAGAAGCAAGAGAAGAAATTAAATATATTGCTATCCCTATTTCTCTTAAAAGACAAATCGTTTTCTTAAAATCGTTCTGGATTGGTTTTGATCAAATAAGGTGGATATGATATATTTGGACGGACAGTCATTAATTTTCAGATTTAGTGATGAACGAGTGAAATCCATTTTAGTCATATAAAACATGTAGGAAATTTGTAAGTTTAGTGCATGCTATTTTCGAAACTAATCTACCTAATGTTAAAAGAATTCATTGGATGAGAATGAGAATGTACACTTGAAACGTGTGTAAAAATAAAATAAAAAAAATATCGAAATTTAAAGTTTTTACTTTCACTTACCTATATATGGAAGATTGTTAAGTAGTCGTTAGTTATCGTTAGATAATTAATTTATCATTTTTAAACTAATTAATTAGAAGATAAAAGATTTGACCACGGCCGTCTTTAATCTTTTATCTTCTAATTAAATAGCTTAAAATATATATATGGAATATTTAGTAATGGAAAGTGTTGCGATCGTGAAAAATATCGAATTCCGGTTTTCAACGGAAATACACTTTTTGGGGTAGTTACTCTGAGTCACATTAGCCAAGTCCGACAAAATTGTGTGACAATGATCCTCTCAATTGACTAGCCTTTTAAACACATGTAATTACACTTTTCACAATTAACAAATACCATAAGACATGTGGATTTCCATCGGCGAAGTTCTTGAAGCCATTTCCGAAAAGACTATCATCTGGTTACAATTGTCCCTTTATCTTCACCTTTCCCCGAAGATAGCTTTGTGGATCTTCGACTTCTTCTTGAAGAGTCCTGCTGTCCTTAGTGACATCCTGGTTATGGATAGTTACATCGGGTCTTGTCTTCCCCATTGACTTAGACCACCTTTCTCCTTATTAAAATGTTTCTTTAGATTTTCACATTTATCCGTGATTTCCATCTGATTCTTTTCTTCTAATAATACTAATTTAGTTCCAACGTCCTGTTCCAGATTATTCAGGCGGTCTTCTTTTTTCCTATTTTATTAGTCATATTAATTTGTACTTGTTCCAATCTTTTCCCCCTAATTTTTCTACGACTAAGTCCATATTGTCACTTACATTTTTAAGTCTTTCTTCCAATTTTTAGGATTGGTTTCTAAATTCTTCTGGTATTAATTCTCTCATCTCTGACTTTGCCTCGAGAGATTGAATTTTAAGACCTTCCGATTGTTTCTTGATTTTTTCAGATTGTTTCTGGATTAACTCTTTCATTTCGGCCTTTTCTTCAAGAGCTTGGTTTTTAAGGTCTTCTGATAATTGTTTCGTTAATCTAGCAAACATCAACTCCATCCACGAATCGTCTCTTCCAGAGTTTGTCTCTGTCTGTGTTTCTTCTTCACAATCTTCTCCCTTCATTCTTTTTCTGCCCGTACCTTCCTTTCTAGGTCTTAGATTATAATTTTTGATAGCTGTAGCCCCTTTTTCATTACTGTCTTCTTCAATAATACTGGTCGCTTCTTCAAAATTTTCTTGATTCTCCATTTCTCTATTAGTATCTTCTGGTTGTGGCTTCTCCATTTCTTCTTTTATCAAAGGTCGGTTACTTAAATCGTAATCCTTCACAAGGGATGACAAAATGTAATATTTGTCCATAGCTCAATGTCTTCTATCACCACAAGGGATGCCAAAATGTAATATTTTTCCAGAGCTCAATGTCTTCTATCCCCACAAGGGATGCCAAAATGTAATATTTGCTAACTTCTGTGGGGCTTAAAAATTCAATAAGCTCCTAATCTCTCCACAGATGTCTCCACCACAGTGTCTATATTATAATATTTTATCATTGATAGGGCCTAAATGGCTACCATGTATAATATATCGTTGGAAAGCTTAGAATTTTCAGAAATAAAAATATGAAGTTCATAATATGGTAGATGGTCGCTGAAACGAAATATTGGAGTATCAATAAAATAATAATTATTTTATCATATTTTATCAAGGTTTGGTGAATTAATACATTTAGATTAATAAAAAAGGCCAATTTCACCAAATGCTGCTCGCCGGGTACAGAAAAAAAGTCATTTCTTCATCAAATTGTGACTGGTGATGAAAAGTGAATTTACATCGAGAATCCTAAGCGTAAAAAATCCTGGGTAACTCCTTGTGAACCATCGGCATCGCTTGGGGAGGAAGAAAATTCTCTGTGTCTGGTGTGATCAGATGGGTGTTACCTACTATGAGCTGCTGAAACCTGGGGAAACTGTTAATACGGAACGCTACCTACAACAGATGATAAATTTGAATAAAGATTTGCGCCAAAAAGTCCCAAATATCAAGAAAGGACACACAAAGTGATCTTGCTCCATGACAATGCCCCATCACATTCGGCTAAACGGACCAAGGAAACGATCTAAGTGTTTGGTTGGTAAATTCTTCCGCATGCGGCTTATTCACCAGATTTGGCCCCATCCGATTACCACCTATTTGCATCGATGGGACACGCACTAGCTGAGCAGCGCTTCACTTCTTTGAAAATGTACGAAATTGGTCAAGTTATTGGTTTGACTCAGAAGAGGAAGCATTATTTTGGCGGGGAATCCACAAATTGCCTGAATGATGGGAAAAATGCATAGATAGCGAAAGACAGTACTCCGAATAAAAAAGTATGTATCATTTTTACACAATCAACTCTTATTTGCTATTTGAAAAATTCCGGTTTCATATTTACAAACCTGGTAACTTGCTTCCTCACTTTAAGGAGAGTCAAATTTTACCTTTTAATAAACGAAAAATTTTCCAAAGGGAGTGGCTGCAGCCCCCACGGCCCCCCCCCCCTGGATCCGCCAATGCATTTCCTAGCCTGAGAAGAATAAGATATTGACATCATTTGCTAAAATATACTAATTTACTCAAAATAGAAAATTTAGTTACAATTTATTATCGGTCGTTGTTATGCTTTCCATCGTTCATTATTTACGATATATCTTCGAAAAACATGATCGTTCAATCTAAAACTCGATCTATATTTCTATAATCTCTTGAAAAATATTCATATGAACTAAATCAAACGAACCCCTGGAAAGCTTGGAGTTACATTTAATTCTTGGTACACCATTGTATGAATTAGTGACCCCACTTTCCAATAAAAAAAAACAATTTTCATTGATAAATAAAATAGAGTTTAGTGTTCCCTTTCGGGTAGCACTTGAGTATGCCATTTTCAAACAAGTCTATTTTTAGTCAAAAAATAAGGGTGGTAGGTGAAAGTTATGTGAATCGCCCACCACACCAGATTTTTTAATTTAATGATATAAAATGTTATTATATTGCAGAATACTTTCAGCCAAATGCTTTGTTTTTGTTTTTTATAGTTAGTTAATAACTGTTTAACAATGACTTTAATGATACTATAATTAAATAGTTGAAATACATTTTTCAATATTAATCTTATAATGATGCTCAAGGTTATGTCCCGTTGTCCGTGGCAAAGCGTATTTTTTAACGCGTTTGCTCACTCGGCCATCCCGCCACCCGAAACAATTTTATATCCCAAATCAATACTGAATTATTAAATTTGAATCAATATTTCTTTTAGGTTTTTTCCGATTCGAGTACCGTAGTTATTAACCGGTTACTTCTGTGATCACTGGTATAACATATGAATGGATCCGCCGAAAAACGTTCTGAGCGACAAAATTGCCGAAGTGGTACTTTTGGATAAATGTATTAAAATGTATAATAGTATGTCATAGTATGATCTAGTACTCCATTATGTAATTTTAACATGTATACATAATAAATCACATGAGAAAAAAAAGTCACCTACAGAACTAACAATAACTTCAGACTATGATTTTATTTCACTGATTACTCAACATTGCATATTTGTCACTTGGAACGTTTTTCGGCGGATCCATTTATATGATACAGAAGTTTATGTTATCAGTTAGTATCATTATTGTTTGTTGCTAACAAAACAAATCTGGCGTGCATCACACAGCTTTTACTTACCTCCTCCTTTCTTTAACTAGAAATAATTAACCTTTTGATTTTTATGGATATTCTGCAAAAATTCTACAAGCTTTCGCATATTAATGCATCTTTTCATCATGCCTATTTACTTCCAAGTCTACAGTATTTTAATGAAATTATCAGTAACTTTTGTCATTTGCGAGATTTTCAATTTTGCGCCGCCTCCGGAAAACATGGTATATAATATTTTATTTTAAACATTTTATTAAAAGCTGTTGTGTATTCGTACTCGTGTGTTATCAAAAGAAAATTATTCTTCACATTGCATTTAATTTGTTTTGTTTTTTACTTTCACTTACCTATATATGAAATATATAGTATTTAGAAGTATTGCGATCGTAAAATATTTCGAATTCCGGTTTTTAACGGAAATACACGTTTTGGGGTCCCCTGAGTCGAAATAACCAAGTCCCGCGAAATGGTCTGTGTGTGTCTGTGTGTGTGTGTGTGTGTGCGCGTGTGTGTTAACAGACTAGCTCAAAAACTATTAACCGTGCGAACCTGAAATTGGATATTTAGTGTATGTATATGCTCGCGATGTGACAGCAAAAATTTCATCAAAATTGGTCAAAGGGTGGGGGTACTTTATTTAACCCTTTAACCGGGGAGTTCCCTTTTAAATTACGTAGCCTATAACGGGCGCAAGCTCTTTCACTAGGACGTGTATATACGTCACGCCCGGTGCAATGTAACTTCATATTATTATTTTTTTTATATATTCTTAAAATAAATTAAAATGCTATGAAATATATTCGTTTTCGTTTATTTAGAAAGAAATTCGTGAGAAATTAACTGTCTCTTATCACGCCTAAAAAATAAGAAATAACTAAATATGAGATATGATAAAAATAAAGAAAACATAAAGAGGAGAAAAAAAAAATATTCCGTCAACTTATAAAACACCTTGAGCTCACGCATGCGCCGTACGCCTTTAATGACAAACCAATGCGCTATAATTAAAGATGTTCTGTTCATTGTGTGGAAAAATGTATAACTTTGAGAAGTGGCAATTAATTAAAACACATTAATTTCTAATATAAGTAAGTTGGTAAGTGAAAGTTGTGTGTTGCGCCCACGCACCAGATTTTTTTTGTATATAACAGTTTCAATTGTTTATGTCTATTCAGAAAAATTAAAAGGTGATTATTTCTTACATTTTAGTGAATTTCTTTTTAATGGTTACCAAATTTTTTAAGTCTCTTTCATTTTTTTTTAATGACGTGTGTGCCATAAATGGACCGGAAATGAACCACATAAATATTTTTTCCACAAATCTTATATCTTATATTTCTTCTTATAATATTTTTTCATCTATTGGAGTAGATAATGTTGTTCATACTTCACAGAGTGGTCTACAAAGAATACAGTTAGTTCCATTTACTTATAGGACTTGTTTGTATTGTCAGAGGATTTGTTTGTATTATTTTACATAAACATTTTTTTAGAAGATAACAGAAATAATTCCGGCCTGGAACCAAGTGAACTATGTATAAACGCTTCTGAGCTATTGAGTTTCAGATAGACCTATCGAGTTATAGACTGAACGATCGAGTTTTTCGACAAGATTTCATAAATTGGAATCGATAGAAGGGTTTCATAATAACGACCTATAATAAATTGGAACATAATTTTTCTGACATTTTTGTAGTAAGAGGGATTTTTTTAGAATGCAGGCAACAAAACTTGTTAATAGAAGATTTTTCATTTCCATAAATGCATTTGCTGTTAATTACAAAAAGAATAAATTATTGGTCAATTCCAATGTTTTTGAAAAGCCATCCTTCATTGTACTTTTAATTTATTAGCATAAGCAGTACCCATATGTTTAATTCTTTTTAATTTATTATTTAACCGAAGCACAAACATCTCTTATAGGGCGGATTCTCAGATTAATTAACCATCCATAGCCTTTTTGCATTAATTATTGCAATTTGACGTGGTTTATTCCTGAGTATTAGTAAAGGGTTTAGGTTCATGAAGTTATATAACTTGTAACTTTCCAGTTTCACAATCCTAGATAAGTCTTAGAAACCGGTTTTTATTTTGATGAGTTCACTTTTTTTTCTTTTCTTTTAAATCACTTCGACATATGGAAAAAATAAGGTCCTTTTAACGTCTCGAACACGAAATACATAAAAAAATTAAATGAGAACCTGAGAAGCAAAAACGGCCTTGTCCTTATTTCGAAATTCCAAAGTAAAATCCAAACCGTTACACTTCATAGTTGGACATCAAAGCAAAACCTCTACGAATTATCCTTGCTTTCCTATAAGAATCGTTTGGATTTTATAACTTTGAAGACTTTTTTTTTAAAGCTAAGATTCATTTTAAAAGCACATTTAAAGTTGGAAATAAAATCACACCAGTTAAACAAACCAAAATAAATACGCACAGCTAAAATAATACTGCTATCTTCGCGCTGTACCGAAGAAAGTGGTCTAAGCGACTACTGAATATTTTGTGTTTGTGTGTGAGAAAGAGTCTTTTCTTTTATATAATAGATGCAATATATAAATAGATATAAAAATACTATTTTACAATTAAATAAATATAAATATGTCGATTCAACAAGTTTATAAAACTGATAACAGTAAAAAAAATACACAATGGTGCTTCCATAGCAGACCGTATATGATTGACGATCGAGTGGCTAAGTTTCATTTGTGTTACCCAGAATAGGGTTACTTTTTAGTAAGTGTTCTGTCACTACTTGATTTGTAACGTTGTTATAGCTTAGCTCTGACCGTGTGACATTTTTGTTTTATAATTTTACGTTGGTAAAAATATTAAAACCCACATTATTTTTGCAGTAAATACGAATATACAAAACTGTGAATTATATAATCATTGGACGAAACATCGTCTTGCGTAAGGTTATTTTTAAATCACACATACCTGTTAATCGTTCTAGGGTTAAACTATTAATATGTTATGTAAATTAATGTGCTATAGCATTATTTGCTTAGCAGAGAAATCGTTCGCCTAGTAACAAATAAATCCGTTTAAGTTTCACTTTTAAATTATAAACAGTAGAATTATTAACCTCGTGTAATGTAACTTGAAATATTTTACACCAGGTTAAAGTTACATAATTTTTAAGTTACGTAAATTCATAACTACAAAAGTAGCCTCTGCAGAGAAAATTTTTATTTCCGGCAACAATCAACATTGTGATCCGACAGGAAACTATGCTTCCTCGGTGGGGGGGGGGGGGGGAGGGAATGTAATGGACTGAGAAGGTGTCTGCTGTTACGTCAAACTGTTAGATGAGTCGGTTGTGGGTCTGGGTCAATGTGCAGAGCTCAATGATGACTTTTTTTTACCTCTTTTAATAAACGATTTCCGTATTTTCAATCATATTTGAACATTTCGGTTGATTAACAATTTTTGTCAATAATTTTAAAAGCATAACCATGCAATTTATCATCTAAATCGGGTACCTTGAACAGTTTACATACGTTCGTTATCAATTGTATCTATAACTTATGTTTGTTTATTGTACTGCCTTTTTCAATTGATTCTTTATTCTATCCTCTTGACTCTATAAAATAATGAAAATAAATAAATAAAGCATAACCATTTGGGAATTACCGTATACTGAATGACTGTAAAATTTTATAAAAATAAATAAATAAAATAGCATTATTCTATCGTAGAATCTCTGTGCAGAAGGCCTATGTGAGAATATTAGTATTTTGAGTTTGTCCCAAAAAAAAAAATAATAAAAAATAAAAAATGTAATAAACAAAGAAAAATTAAAAAAAAAAAAAAAAAAAGGCACTACATGAGAAAACCAGACCATGAAACCAAAAGCCAGATCAGCAATAATTATAATAACCAAATACATGATAAAGATTAATTGATTAAGCCGGATTTGTCCTTGGTCCTAAATAAAAATTTTGGTAAACAAAATTAAGTATCTTTTCAATAAGAATTAAGTATAATAATTACACTTAAATAAAACAATAATTTCTAATAATAAAAGGATAAAAGAAATAAATATAAACTTGGATTAGTGTCAAATCAAATTAACTAACTTACCAACTTGGTCTTTACCTCGCGACCCATTATTTAATAGAATTGGTATATAACTAAAAGTGGGAGTGATAAAACGATATGATTTTCTGAAAAAAAAAACAACTCAAAATTGCCGGAAAGCACCTTAAGCATTTTTTAACGTTTTGCTGATTCTAAGCAGCCAAACCCAAGGAGCCAAATCCAATTCTCATGTCCATGAATTAAAGAATGACGTTCCTGACGCCATCAGTGGAAAAGACATTTCCAAATTTGTTCCTACTTTTTTTTTGGCTTTATGTACTACCGCAAGTCAGTAAGAAAGAAAAAAACACATCAGGCTGCTAAAGAAATGATAGTACATTTAGCAAGAGTTGAGGGGAACAGAGAAATATTTTTCATCTTTTGTTCCCATCGAGGTTCTCTGTTTGTCGTTATTCTTTACTTGATTTTCAAATGTCTAAAGTAAAAAATGGATCATATCATTCGTAACTATTGCACATAATTATTATTAATTAAATATCGTTTTCATATTATATATTATATAAATATCGATTCTAGTTTCTGCATAAATGGTTCTCTCAAAACTACCATTAATTTGTCGGATCGGGGCATTTGCAATACTTGTTGTTGACAATCACATTATAGAAATTATTATTCGCTTTAAGTCCTGTGAAACGTATAGGTAATTTTTGATTCCTCTTCTGTATGTTGATGCTTTGTATGAATGTAAAGAATATGATACTTTCTTATCTTTTATTTTCATAATTTTTAAACAAATGTAAGACGCAATCAGAAAATATTGCCGTAGTGTATTCCAATGAAACTGGTTTACTATATATTAAATACTATATATGTAAATTAATTTCATTAGCACCTCCGTATTGCCTCAAAATATTAAAAATATAGGCTCTCAACAATGAGAGATTTATACCTTTAACAAAAGCGCACAACTTTATTAGCAGGTATTAGCAGTTCATGATGAATACTTTATTTCTATATAGTGCGGACTATATTCTGTATAAATATCTCGGTGTAGAACGGTGCAGATTTTTATTAACCTCTTTTTTTTTTAAGAAAAAAATTTAGCTCATTGACTATTGAAAAGAAAGGAGGATACTCTGTATTATATCCACATTTAAAGAACCAAGAACTTATATAAACTTAATTTCTGAATCGTCTCTATTGCCTAGCATAATTTTTTTTCAAAAAAACACGATCCATTCTATGATTCTATTGATTTTACAATATAATTTGGAAATAAGCTGACTAAGCATTATGAGGGAACTACCGTATTCAAACCCCCATTATTCTGTTAATACTTGCATAAAGTGATTAATAATTTGTTAATCCTTAGCTAGACTATTATTTTCAAGAGACCGACAAGAGTTTTTCATTTCGTTGATGTTAACTATTTCCGCCTAGATTGGCGATTCTATCTATTGCCCACTGTGCGGGTGGGCAAACCCAGCCGGTTTAATTACGGTTCTTAAAAAATAAGATTTTTATAATAAGAAAATTTAAACTATCTAAAGTAAAATTTAAACTCAACGCGTAAAAATCCCAAATGTGCCCATCCATGAGAAACCGCAGAAGCGCAAGCACTGCCACCCGCTTTGACATTTGAAGGAGAGCAGAATATTGGAAAACAGATCTGTTTGCGCAACAAAATACCAACCAATGTCTTCCTATGATCTCTCTTGGCTCTATGAATGGCGTCCATGTTAGTGTAGCGTTCACATCGTGTCTCGTGTCAGCCTTAGTGAAAAAGTTATTTCCAGCAGTAGCTCACAGTTACTTACTCAAAAGTGAGTACTTTACTTTAAATAGCTAATTTTTGTAATTAATTCAACCAGAATGCCTTCAACTCGACGTGGTGGCGATAATAAAACTGGAGTACAGGGTGAACCTAATAAAGAGCAGCCTGCAGGGTCACGTGATCAAGAGGAGGTTATACGCTCTGTACTGAAGGATGAAATTGAAAAACTCCTTTTGTCTCCAGAATTTATTTCCTCATTAGCATCAAAGGTCATGACAGCAATAAAAGAACAGATTTCAGTCTTAATTGCAAAAGAGGTCGATATTAAAATTAAATCTCTTAATGAGGAGGTGGAAAAACTCAAAAACGAAATTGACCACCAAAACCAAATTCGAAGAGAGGCTTCATTGGTGATTCATAAAAAGAATGAAGCCGAAAATTTTAATAAAGAAAAATTTGTGAAATTGACCACTGAAAAAATGGGCCTCTCCTTAGAGTTGGGAGATTTCGAAATTAAAAAAATTGGCCGTATGAATTTAAACCATAAGACTCTATTGCTGGAATTTAGAAATAAAGAAATAAGGAACAAAGTATTTTACTCTAAATCAAAGTTAAAAGGTTCCGAAATTTCAATTCATGAAGACTTAACACCCACTCGTCGCATAATCTATAAACGTGCAAAGGAGGTTTTTGGTGTTAAAGAAGTTTGGACCAACAATGGTGTTATATTTGTCAAAAATAAAGGAGAAAAACTAAAAATAAGCACCCCAGGAGAATTAGCTAACCTTCTTAAGTTATAACCTTATGTAGTGAGTACTTACATTTAGATTACATAGATTAGTCCTTTCACAATCTACAACTCAGCCGTCGAAAAAGGTAGAAGGAGGGAGGAATGAGAAGGAGGGAAAATTGAAGAAAATCAACAAAAATATTTATTTAATTCAACAATCTTATTTGCCCAAACAGAACACGGATAGAGAATGAGGGAAGAAGAAAGGGTACGAAAATGAAGACATACGTTGTTCAGATGAAAATGCCTCAGATTTTTTACCACAAAAATTTAACATTCACTAAACTATTTATTTGAATGACTCGCTGAAACTGATATCTGTTTAAAGAGATAGACACTCAGAAGGTAACTGGCATTATACATTGTTTATTAAGAATACGATAAACATTTATTTGTTTTTGTTTGCTTGACATCTCCTTGGTCTATGCATTGTAAATATTGAAAATATTTCATTCATGCTGAAAAAGTTTGTTAGTTGCTCTTTTGTTTGTAAATATTTAATTTTTTATTTTTATTTTTCTATTTTTCTTTTTCTTTTTTATTTATTTTTTTTTTTTTTTTCTTTTCTTCTATCTATCGTATATTTTTATATTGTTTCGTTATTTTTGATAAAATGGCTAATGAGAGGATTGTAACAATGGTAACATGACAATGTAAATATTTCATTCATGCCAAAAAAGTTTGTTGGTGGCCATATACTTTGAATGTATTATATATTTATATATATATATATATATGTATATATATATGTTTTTCTTTTCTTTCTATAATTTTTTTTTTTTTTTTTTTTTTTTTTTTTTTTTTTTTTTTTTTTTTTTTTTTTTTTTTTTTTTTTATTGCATCGTTATTTCTGGTAAAATGGCTAAAGAAAGCATTGTAACAATGGTAATAAGTCAATGTAAATATTTCATTCATGCCAAAAAAGTTTGTTGGTGACTATAAAGTATGAATATATTTAATGAGAATTATATGTACATAGATATATGTATATAATTAGTATTAATTGAATATACATTTTTTTTTTTTTTTTTTTTTTTTTTTTTTTTTTTTTTTTTTTTTTTTTTTTTTTTTTTTTTTTTTTCTCTTCTTTCTATCTTGTTTTTATGTTGTTCTGATAAAATGGCTAATGAGAGGAATGTAACAATGTAAATATTTCATTCTCGCTGAAAAATTTTGCTGGTGGCTATATAGTTTAAATATATTTATGTATATATAGTTTGAATATAGTTAAATAATATAGTTATATATATTATGTTTTTCTTTTCGTTCTATCTTATTATTGTATTGCTTCGTTATTTCTAGTAAAATGGCTAATGAGAGGATTGTCACAATAGGAATATGACAATGTAAATATTTCATTCATGCGAATGATGGTATACAGTTTGAATATATTTGATTTGTATAGAGGATTTTTTTTTTTTTTTTTTTTTTTTTTTTTTTTTTTTTTTTTTTTTTTTTTTTTTTTTTTTTTTTTTTTTTTTTTGCTTAAGTGAATCGACGCATCGAAGTAGTTTAATAAATCTCAATAGTAGCAATAATTTTTCCAGGGATATTTCCTAGTTTGTTTAAAGGCATGACATGAGCCGCTCGCCATATTTCTTTGTTTTTACTTATATACATATATATTTTCTTTTTTTTCTCTCTCTTTGTTTGTCCTATTTTATTTTATTGTCTATTCTATTATTATTATTTATTTTCTTTCCGGAAATCGTTCTATGCTCCTTATTATGATTAATCCATTCATCTATCTTCTTGAATTACTTTTCTTTATTATATTTTCTTTTATTCTTTTTAACCCTATAGTTATTTACAAGTACAATGATCGTTCCCATTCCCATCCCTACCCTATGATAATAAGATTACCCTTCCCTAATGAGGTTTGCACTCGACCTGGTCCTTATGTTTTGAATGTCTATGGGCCCATTACTTGATATGAGCCTTTGGGAGGAGGAAGTCGACCCGGCTGAGGATCTTGCCCCAATCGTGGGCCCCCTGGCTGACCTGGTGAGGTGCGTAGGAAAGGATAGTGGAGTGCTGAGAATAGCTCACATAAACGCCGAGTCTCTGATGGCGCATATCGATGAGGTGAGGCTGATCTTTCAGGAGGTTAAGCTTGATGTGTTAGCTGTGAGTGAATCTTGGCTAGTACCGTCCCTCTCTTCGAGCAGCGTAGGTGTTGACGGATACAAGCTATACCGGAATGATAGAATCGGAAAACCAAGAGGAGGTGTGGCAGTTTATGTAAGGAATGACTACCCTGTTGTTGAGCTTGAGGCTTCTGCTTACATCGAAAATCATCCCGAATACCTTTTTCTTGAGGTTCGAACACCTGGTGGGAATATTTGTGTTAGTGTGGTATACCGCCCTCCAAAAAGTGGCTACTTTTCTGAAGTTGAGGACGTCCTATCACGTCACAGAAGCCGATACTGTAATATTATACTGCTGGGAGATCTCAATACGGACCCTTCAGCTCCTTCATTCAATTCCAACCAAATGGTTTCCGTATTTCGAGGGTTAAACTTACATATACTCCCTTTCCAAGCTACGAACCACACTCACACTGCGACAGTAAACTCCGAGACCTGGATCGATCATATTGTTGTATCGGACCCTTCAAAAGTCAGGCGTCATGGACAGGTTCATGTTCCGGGAATCTCGACCCACGATTTCATCTTTGTCTTATACAAGAGAGGCCCTTCATTACCCAATATTTCTCCTGTACAAAGCAGAAACCTGAAGAAGATAGATCTGGAAGTTTTTAAAAATGATATTCAGGCGATTGACTGGACAGATGTATTTGATAGTGTTGATGTCAACGACAAAGTTGAATTGTTCAGTAGGAAGGTGGCAGAACTTTATGATAAACATGCACCGGTGCGGACATATAGACGACGAAAAACAAAGCCCTCTCCTTGGATGTCTGAAAATATCCGGTCCCTTATGGCTAAAAGAGACTTTTTCTTCTGGATGTCTATAAGAAGCGGATCTGAAGAGGATTCTATACAATACAGACTTTACAGAAATAAAGTAAAGACGGCAATACGCGATGCTAAAAGAAGATGCATAACTAGCAGTCTCGATAGATGCTCGCCCTGTGAGGTTTGGAAAGAGCTGAGAAACCATAGAGTCATTGACGTGAGTGGAAATGACGTTGATGTTGTTTGCAGCTTGGACGAATTAAATGGTTTTTTCGTTTCCCATCCTCTTGGCCCTGGAAGAGCGATAATCGAACCAATGCCGACTAATGAGGAGGTGGATGAACTTATCTTTGATGAGATCACCGAAGATGATGTGGTTTGGAGTCTAAGACGAGTGAGGACTGGTGCAGCGGGGGAAGATGGACTGACTAAGACGATGATTGAGAGGTTGGGAGCCACCCACGTCCTGGTAGATATCCTAAATGCGTCCCTGCGACAATGTAGTTTCCCTGAAGCTTGGAAGCGCACCATCATCAGGCCCATTCCTAAGAAACCAAAGCCCAAGACTCTTTCTGAATACCGGCCTATTGCTCTCCTACCCGTACTGTCGAAAATCCTAGAGAGAATAGTAGAGAGGGATTTGAGAGGATTTTTAGAAAGCAATAGTCTTCTGTCTACACACCAATCAGGCTTTAGACAGGGGCGAAGCACATGCACAGCATTACATACGGTTTTGACCGATATTCGAGAAGCCATGGATAAACGAATGTTAACAATATTCGTTTCACTTGACTTCGAAAGGGCCTTCGACTCTGTCGATCATGAACTATTGTTAAGAAAATTCGGAAGCTTTGGTGTTGGGGAGCAGGTGCTCCAGTGGCTAAGGTCATATCTGATGGGACGAAGGCAGCAGATAAGAACTTATAGTAGTCATTCTGGATGGCTGGACTGCATTACAGGCGTTCCTCAGGGATCTGTTCTTGGGCCGTTGCTTTTCTTGGGCTACATCGACGACATAGTTAAGTCCCTCAAGTACTCCAGGATCCACATGTTTGCAGACGATGTGGTTATTTGGGCTTCTAGTACACCAGAGGATGTAAATTCGACTATTGAGCGAATAAATGAAGACATCAGGGATCTTCAGCGGTGGGCCTTAACTAACAGACTTCGCCTCAATAGCGGTAAATCTCATTGGATGCTAGTCGGTAGCCCTAAGCTTATTGTTAAAGCTGAAAAGTATGCTTCGCTACGTCCACTGATGATTGAAGATCAGGTTCTACCCAGAACTGAAAAGATTAGATATCTAGGGCTGGTGGTGAATTGCTCAATGACATGGCGAGACCAGGCTAGCCTTGTTGTGGGCCGTGTTCACGGAGTACTGCACTCCCTCACGAGATGGAAACGCTTCTTATCAGTGGAAGCCAAGAAGAGGATAGTCTCAGCACTGATTCTCCCCATTGCTTGGTACTGCGACACTGTGTACTTAGACATTGCGAACTCGGAAGACGCCAGAATACAGAGAGCGCTCAACGCGGCAATACGTTTCATCTTTTGTATTAAAAGAGATGAACACATTAGTCCGTACATAAAAGAATTATTCTGGTTGCGAGCTAAGGAGTATAGGAGGCTCAATCTGATGTGTGTCGCAAGAAGAATCCTTGACTCTGGAACTCCCGAAGACTTGCACAATCGTTTTAAAGTAGTAAATAGCGAGAGGCTGCAGGGCAGATTCCAGATACCGGCATGCAGGACAGAGATGATGAGGAACGCCTTCCACGTCGCGGCAGCGAGAGAGCTCAACAAGCTTCCGATAGAGGTGAGATCGGCGTCTTTCTTCCGCAAGGCTTGTCTCCGACGATTCTTGGACGCGGGCCAGTCGAGTGCACCTTAACATATCCTATCCATTTCCAATTACCCAATCCCCTTCCTTCAACCCCTTTTCCATTTGTATTCATCGTTCATTGATAATTATCACTATCATTATTTTTAAATTTTTTGTCTTTTTGTTTATTTATTTTTTATTTTTATTATTATTTTTTTTTTTTTTTTTTTTTTTTTATTTTTATTTTTTTTTTTTTTTTTTTATTTTACTTTTTTACTTTTAATGTTTTATATAATAGTTTTTCCTTAGAAGTGTATTTTTACTTTACTCCCATATATATAAGGAAAAATGGGAAAAAATGAAGAAGGGCAGTGAAAATGATATGTGTCCTTATTTTTGTGTTTATGATTTATTTATAAGCTCTCATTTTGATTTTACATTTTACTTTATCTTATTAAATGAATTATGTATCATTCATTGCTGTAGCCATATGCATATATTTGTCTGTAAGAAAGGGCCTAAGGCCCTAAGACAATAAAGAATCAATCAATCAATCAATCTAAGGAGGAATGATAACAGAGATATCGAGAACAGATCTCTTTAAGGTAGGCTGATCCAAAAGTTCATTTCGTCGATACATTTATGCAACTTTGTGGAATCTTCTTCCGTTTTGCGTAATAGCACGAAACGTTGAAATATGGTCCTCTTATTTAATGATTAAAAAATATTATTAAGAAACTATATTCACTTAAGTCATTAAATCTTAATTATCTGACGTTTGAAGCATTATAATAAATTTAATTAATATTTTTAATATCAGACACACATTGTTTCATGAAAAGGAAGGACCTTTGGATGATTTTTTACTTTCACTATGTAAAACGGCTCTAACGATTTTGATTAAACTAAGTATTTGATGTATTACGAGATATGACTGTAAAAATTTCATCAAAATTGATCAACCGGAGGGGGGACTTTATTTAATAAATTTTGTATCATTTTCATGTGTTTTTTTATTTACTAAAAAAGGCTTTAAAGATTTTGATCAAACTGGGTATTTGACGTATGTATATGCCAAAGATGTGACAGCCGACGTTTCATCAAAATTGGTCAAACGGAGGGGGCACTTTATTTAATAACTTTTTTACCAATTTTTACCTTTTTTCGATTATCTAAAAAACGGCTTTAATTATTTTGATCAAATTCGTCATGTTTAATGAAAATTAGGTATTCAATAATATCAGGTAAGTTTTATCAATATTAAAATTTTCGGAGGGGACTTTAAGGCTTCTACAGAAGCCCTATACTGCCCATACTAACACCCATGGCACTGGGTGATACGTCTCCTACGAAAGAAAAGCACCACCCAGGGCGGGACTCGAACCCGCAGCTCCGGCATGAGAGTACGGCGCTTTACCGCACAGCCACACCGGGCCCCCCAAAAAAAAAAAAAAAAAAAAAAAAAATTAATGTTGAGGAAACAAAGATAAGAAATGAATGTGGAAAAATGTACTGCTTTGAGAAGTGGCAATTAACAAAACACATTAATTTCTAATCTAAGTAAGTTGGTAAGTGAAAGTTGTGTGTTGCGTGCACGCACCAGATTCTTAATACTTCGAAGTAAATTCTTTAATACTCTATAAGGTATGATACCTCCTTTAATTCGTTGAAAGGTTATATCTAAATATGAAACTAATTATAAGATTTGAATAAATCGAAATATAGACGATTTTCTTTTTATTTGTTTAAGATTTCATCTTATAAATCCTTTACTTTAACTCTGCAGAATTGAGCTTTAAAGGAATGATAGCGGTGTCGTATAAAACCGAGGGGGGATCCAGCTGGTTGTTAATTCTGCATATAATTTGTTCTTTTCTTTATTGCCGTAAACTTTAATTTTCTCTTTAAATAACAAGAAATTACCCAAGAAAGGGCTACAGCCACCCATTCACTCACAAATTTACTTTTTTTTTTTTTAAATTAGCGAGAAGTTAAAACTTTTTCGCAAAATTAAGTAATGAATGAGAAATCGGTCGGTTATTGTCAATGACTTTAGAATTGTATTGTATTTTTAATTCGATTTTATTTATATTTTAATTTTTTCCGCACTTCCTACTTTCAACCATCTTAAAGACCAGTGAGGTGCACATCAGTAGATTATAACTTTATATGTATTCAATTAACTGTTTCTTGTTTATTGACATTATATTTATCCCGAAATACATACTTTTTTAAAATCTGATATAATTCCATTGCTGGGTTCATTTTTCTCATGAACATGTTGAATTGTCGAATGAGAACTTCAATAAGTCTATAGGACGTAAGAAGAACAATTTTTCACGGTAATTGGGACATCTATTTATTGAGAGTTGAGTTTAAATGAACACACTCAAATCTCAACTCTTAGCAGCTGTGGAAGTTCAACAACGATTGTTGCAACTGAAATTTTTATTTATTTTCTAATAAGTAAACTGTTTAAAATATTTGGATTGTTGAACTTGAAATTGTTAATATCTTGATATATTTTTAAGCTTTTTTTTCTAATTTATTATTTATTATTTGCCTTAAGTCTTATTTCTGTCATCGTTTAATATTATTTTATTATTTACATGTAAAAAAAAAATTGTCAATATATATACCGGACATTCTTTTTGGCTAAGGTTCCCAACTGATGGCGCGTCCCAGTTTTTTTTTTTTTTTTAATTTTAACATAGCTATATACCATAGCAGGGAGCGGGGTAGCCCATTTGCAAGGCAGTCGATTGCTGTGCTCAAGGTCCCGAGTTCGAATCTGGGTACCCTTAATTGAAAAATTTAGGGGGAAAAACCTGGCGGTTGAGCGTGATCACGGTCAAATAACCTCCTTGCACGACCGCTGACCAAGAAACAGTGCTCTTCCTTACATAGTACTGAACCCAAGACCCTCCATGGGTTGTAGTGGTACAGGTTTTTTTTTTTTTTTTGTTATATACCAGAACCACATTAACATGCCATAACATACCATACCTATACCATTAATACCTAAGTAATTTAAAATTAGAACAGAACCAAACACAATTAATGGATCTTTGAACTCGGCGATCCAAAGATAAAAATTTGTTCTTAATATAATAGAATACATTTATAAAAAACATACCTTTTTTAAATGGATTCCATCAGGAAATGAGATTGCAACAATTTTGTGTTCAAAAGACTGTAACTGGTATATAAATCTCAGTTCAAATGGGACAATATGGGAGTGTAGTCTCCCAGGTTCTCTGAGTTGGCCAAAGAGTTCAGAGAAAAGACTGCAACTATCTGTGAGGAAAATGTTTTAGGAAAGGAGGAGGAAAGGAGTTAAAGGCAATGTTTAAAGTAGCCAATAAAGGGTTATGATAAGGGTGCATGATAAATTTGACTCATTCATTTTTTCAAAAGATTAAAAAACATTGTTGCAAAAAATTTAAGTTATTTTTAAGCTTGCTGTGTAGTCGACAATTCCTCCCAAAATCTTTTTAATTTGAGAATTCAATTTTTTTATTATACATTATTAACTGATGTCCATCTTATATTTGATTGCAACTTACTTGACGCAAAGAGGTATAAATTATTAAGAAAAGTTATGGTCCTTGGACAAAATTGGCCAATCAGTAGAGAAGTAACTACTTTTTAGTTTTGGCCGGGAATCTCAGGAGTTTCTAGGTTGAATAGACTTATAAATTATAAGAAATGGATTGGACACGTGACACCATAACAAACTTCATGATTAACTATATATATATTTTTTTAATTTCTAATCATTCTAAATTATACATTTTCTATTTTGGTATTATTTTTATTGCATATTATATTTTATTATTTTATTGTAATGTATGTATTCACTAATACTTAAATTAATCTCTTTTCCTTTTGAAAAATATTATGAAAATTAGTATTTAAATTATTTTCCTGCACGCAGTATCATCCGATGGAACATTAAGAACTTTATGTAACAAATAAGCTCCCCCATGCCCAGGGTTACTGGAATGGGGAAAATATTAAAAAAAAAAAAGTAATTTTTTTAATACAATTACATCTTATATATAAAATTCTCGTGTCACAATGTTAGTTACCATACTCCTCCGAAACGGCTCGACCGATTTTCATGAAATTTTATATGCATATTCAGTAGGTCTGAGAATCGGCTACTATCTACCTAAATTTTTTTTTTATTTTTTGGACATTTTTTTTTTTTTTTTTTATATAATGTGGCTTCAAAACATACATACGACCCTAAATTTTCACCCTTCTATCACCAACCTCTATTTTTTAATAGTTATTTAATAATTTTTCTTCCCGCTCGATAACTGATCAATTATCAATTGGTAAGTTATCCCCGCGACAATTGTGTTGTAAGTATAAATTATTATTATACATTTGTTATAAAATCCATAATTTTTTTTTTTGGGACTTCAAGGCTTCCACTGAAGCCCTTACTGCCCATACCAACACCCATGGCATTGGATGATACTTCTCCTACGAAAGCACCACCCAGGGCGGGACTCGAACCCGCAGCCCCGGCATGGAAGTACGGCGCTTTACCGCGTAGTTGGCAATGGTAAAAAAAAAACGGTGAAAATTGGATTTTTATTACAATTTGGCAATTTTTTTTATTTTTTATTTTTTATTGTATTCTCTTTTAAGAGCTCTAGCTTCCACAGATTTTTCCCACCATTTCTAGCAATATATTTTCGATATAATTAAGAAAAATAAAATTTTTCGCTTTCGTAAAATAGTCTAATATTTACATGTATATGTATATGTATATGTATGTGTGTACTATCAAAGATCAAATACATTATTACTATAATGTTTTTTATCATTAAGTAATTCAATTAGTCCTATTTATGTGTGTTTTGTACAGTGGAAAATGCCAACAAAACGCAAAGGGGCTAATTTGAGCCGTAATACAAGTAGATCTAGAAGCATGCGAAAGAGTCCAAAGAACCGAAGAACGAATCTAGCAACAAAATATTGATGCGCGTGTGAGCCTGACGCAATTGCGTCAAGAACTTTCAGAGGATACACGAGCTGAACGCAATGAAGTAATAAGATTAGAACAACGAAAATCGCGCTGTTCCACGTTCAATAGACACAGAACAAATGAGCAACAACGCCAACAGATACATCATACAGCACAGCATTTACATCATGCAGGTACAGCATTTACATCTAATTCATTCCTGCGTCTAGCATTCCAGTATGAGTCCGATATTGAATATTATGCTCATTCAAAAGTGGTAATTGGTGCTATGGACATGGAATGCCCGCATTATATGCTCTCAAGTTCAAAAATTAGCCAGCCGGGATGTGTTGCGCGTCAGGAATGGTGCAACTACCTGAAATTGAAACACCACCTGAACCATTGAAAGGTTTACTTATCGGCACGGATCCAGATTCTAACCTGTTCCTGAAGTCAATTCGAATATTCAATTCATGCTTTCAAATGACATCATTTGGAGCAACAGAAATAGTTCGAAATACTAACACAAATGGTCAACAATACATTTCTCCATTCAAAATCAGAGGCCAAGCTTATCGTAAAATGGGCTCATTGCTGCCAATGCCAAACGAACCACATAAATTTTTACAGATCTACTTTATGGGCGGCGAGGATTCCGGAAGCGCACTTACCAATCCTGTGAATGCACGTTGTGACTACAATGACCTTGATTCATTTTTTGCCAAATGCATCGTCGGCGAGCTGATGCTCTAAGGAATGAACACAATGAATTGTGGAAAATATTCAAATCACACATGCACTAATTACAAAGCGATAATCACGCTATTTTACTTAATCTTGATAAAATACCGGCTGGAGAGCACATTCGTAGATTCAATGCACCTGTTATTGACGAGGTTGTTGGAATCATCGTTGGGGATCATACAGGTGCACCAGAAGTTGTGATTCGTAGAAGAAATAATAATCTTTAGTTCATTGCTGATACACACCGTTCATATGACGCTATCCAATATCCGCTAATGTTCTGGAAGGGACAAGACGAATAAATATTAAACATTTAATGTCTAGAAATTCCCTAGAAATAATTTATATTGCAAAACAACGTTTGCCGGGTCAGCTAGTACAATAATAAAATACAATTTGCTAGAAAAATTGGTCAATTAAGACTAAATTAGAAAGTAAACTCGGTGAAAAATGCTTATGAGATAATTACAGCTGTTACAAACAATTGTCATTTAAGTGTATTATAATTACTTATACAGTTTATAAAATAAAATTTTGTCAATCTTCTCTGTTTAATATTAAATATTATAAAATTATGTTCCAATCACTTATTCTTGGTTAATTCACACTGGTTTGTGATATTGATATACTTTATTTTTATTGCTTGGAGAGTAACAAAATATTATTTTATTTAAATTCATTTATTTATAAATAAGTAAGAAATAATTAAAATTGATTAATGATAAAGGTTAAGAGAACCCGAAAGCTCGATGCTGATACCACTAATCGCTCCTTACACACCTCTATCCAACGATCGCCGTCCAAACCGAGGAGTTAACCTCAAAATTATAATAGGTTTGTGTACGGAGAAAATAGTGGTGTGTCGGGTTTGGTATGCTTTTATTAGTTCAAATATATTTTGTTTATATTAACGATTACTGACGGAGGTTTTCCACGGATGCAGGAGATTCGGCCAGGCGAGAATTCGAGGGATCGACTGTGTGGCAGCGGATTTAAGGAGTTTTTGGATTCCGCAACTGAATAAGAGCAGCACAAGGCAGATACTTCTGGCGACTGCAATTGAGGAGTCCTCGATGAACCTACGTGTTGTAGCGCCACATTATTAGTAATAATAATAATAATAATGTTTATATTAATGTTCACTGCACTGTTAATAAGCCTGATTTTATATTATTTTGCTAAATATTATCGGGAATCGCCATTTGGTTCATTACTTACGATTTTTTGTCTCATATAAATTTTATGGATCTCACTTTGGAGATCCATAAAACCCTTTGGTCTCTAAACGATATTTATGATACTTAAACTGCAACCAGTTGCTGCATGCTGCTCTCGCTTTAAGATTTTTTTTTCTTAATAGTTATTGATTTGTTTTTTACTTTCACCTACCTATATATGAAATATATAGTAAGTGGAAGTATTGCGATCGTGAAAAATTTCGATTTCCGGTTTTCAACGGAAATACACGTTTTGGGGTCCCCTGAGTCGAAATGACCAAGTCCCGCGAAATGGTCTGTGTGTGTGTGTGTGCGCGTCTGTGTGTCTGTGTGTGTGTGTGTGTGTGTGTGTGTGTGTGTGTGTGTGTGTGTGTGTGTGTGTGTGTGTGTGTGTGTGTGTGTGTGTGTGTGTGTGTGTGTGTGTGTGTGTGTGTGTGTGTGTGTGTGTGTGAACAGATTATCTCAAAAACCATAAACCGTGCGAACCTGAAATTGGGTATTTAATGTAGGTATATGCCCGCGATGTGACAGCATAAACTTCATCAAAATTACTTAAAAGGAGGGGGTACTTTACTCAATAACTTTTTAGGTTTTTTTCGATTTTCTCAAAAACGGCTCTAACGACTGCTGCAGCTCTAAGCTGATTAAACTGAGTATTTGAGGTATTAATATGCCCGAGATATGACTGTAAAAATTTCATCAAAATTGATCAACCGGAGGGGGGACTTTACTAATTTAATAATTTTGTAAAATTTTCACGTGTTTTTTTTTATTTACTCAAAAAAGGCTTTAAAGATTTTGATCAAACTGGGTATTTGATGTATGTATATGCCAAATACGTGATATCCAACATTTCATCAAAATTGATCAACCGAAGGGGGGACTTTACTTGATAAATTTTGTATCATTTTCACGGTTTTTTTTTTTTTATTTACTCAAAAACGGCTTTAACGATTATCAAAAATAAGATATGAATGTAGAAAAATGTGTGACTTTGGGAAATGATATTTAGCAAAACACGTCAATTTCTAATCTAAGTAAGTTGGTAAGTGAAAGTTGTGTTTTGCGCGCACGCACCAGATTTTTTTATCTCATTTTAGGTACTAACGTCAAATCTATTTCCCTCATGTGACACGATTTTGTAACTTTGAATGCCAATAAGTCCTCTATTTATGGAAATTTTCAGGTAACTTGTTTGCCCTCCTACTCCTGGTAAGTTACAATATTAAATTTTAAAATACGAGCGGAGGTCAAAAAGTTTTCTGCCTGACATAGTAGGCATGGTATTAATTTTCAATGTAATGTCGCTCAATACTTATACACTTTTCACCTAATCCCCCACCTATAATTTCTTTTTAACTTCCAATCGCCTCCCCCGTAGCTCCTTTGCTAACGTTTGGGAATACAAATTAGTCACTAGGAGCTAGATCTGGACTGTAGGGTGGATGGTTGATCACATCAAAGCCCAAAGCGTCAATCGTGGCAATCACTTGATGAGAGTTGTGCACAGGAATATTGTCATGAAGCAGCATTATTCCTCGGCTCAGCTTCCTCCTCCTCATCTCCTTGATTAACTTTCTTAAACGGGTCAAAACATTACAATATTATTCTCCTGTTAGTATTACGCCTTTGTTTTTGTAATCAATCATCAGTATTCCTACAATGTTACAAATAGTTCCGTTGGCGTAAGGCGCAAAATACCATCTTCTTTTATGTAGGGGATGATCGTGTTAACGCAGGTAGAGGGTTGGTTTTGAGTTACCGTTTAGTTAATTTTGAGTTACTACAAGTGGTACTAACTGCCGCAATGGTATTTTTGATGAAATACTATTTTCCCTAGTCGCTGCTGGTAGATCTACGTTAATACCCAGTAAAATCGGGAATACAACTGAAACTTCACAAATGATTATAAAAATACAAAAACAGGTTTTTGAGTTGTAACCATCTTCTTGCTGACGTGCGATATTATGGCGTCTTTTCGAGACAATATTGTTCTCATAATCCTGCCAATGTTACTGATGTATAATATCAGTAGGTATGATATGTTTAGTATAGTTGTTACGTTTTTGTTCGTGTATATTATATTCATTATAGCTGTATGTCCCGGTTTCACCCGGGGAATTTCATTTTTCTAATGAAACGGTCGATTTCGGAAAAAAAAACCATTGTAAAGCGAGATCATTACGATTTTTATTAGGATAAAGAATATCAGCTGAAGATCGGCTGAAGTTATGCAATTTTAATATGGACAGGTGTTCGCGCCTGGTATGAAAGAACCACTAGTGAAATTTGGAGCATTTAGGATAAACTGTATGGATTTCTATAAAAAACAAACAAACAAACAGAAATATTGGCCTGCAGTTTCAGCTTCTCGCAAATCGGCTTGCCTAAGCCTCTGTGGCGCAAGGCGGGCCTCGTATTCCTGGGCAGACTCAGTTTCCCGGGATTCTGCCTGTCTAAGCCCCTGTTGTTCAATCCTATTTTGATGTTCGTCAAGAGTTTCAGCTGCTCGTATTTGACGTTGTTTTTTAACTTTTGAGCTCACTACTCCTATTGAAGCTCGCTTCTTAAGAGGCATTTATAAAAAATAAATTCACCATACAAGTAAATAAACGTATTGTAATGTTAAAAAAACAAAAAAAAACATATGGTTTAAAAATCCCAGAACTCGACCCCTGCCAAGGGACGGTCTTACCGGGCCTTGTTGGCCTCTTCAAAATCTATAAAATGATTTATTAGGCCTTTTTTCGACTCAAACGGTCGATTTCGTAAAAAAAAACATTGTAAAGCGAGATCATGACGAATTTTCTGACAATAAAAATATACCCAGAGTTTGGCTGAAGTTATACAATTTTAATATGGACAGGTGTTCGCACCTGGTATGAAAGAACCACTGACCGAAATTTGGAGAATTTAGGACAAACGGTATGGGTTTCTATAAAGAACAAATAAACAAACAGAATTTCAACTTTATTTATATAGATTAATTATTGCGAAATGTTTTTATAATTACTGGGATACACGGTATTGAAAAAAAAAATATATATATTAATTTTTTCAAATTTATTTCTTCATGTTCTATAATCTTCAGTGTTTATTCTATGTGTCAGTGTCATTTTATGTTTTTTTTTTTTGTTTTTTTTTATGGATGTTACAGCAATAACGAATGCAATCAATTAAATGGAACTTAATATTCATTTGTTTTGATCCCATTGCCATTAAACTGAAAACGTTTCTGAAATTTGCGTTATTATTTGAAAATTTCATAAATATATTTCTACTTTGCCGTAATTTATAAATTCATGTAGAGGTATTCATAAAAACGATAATGTATTCATAAAATTGTTTTTTGCACCGAAGTCGTCAAAACTCTACGATATCCATTCGTTATAAAGATGAGTGTTAGTTATTTCATTAATATGAATTTTGACGACGAAACTTAATGCTTTCTGAAGAACTCAGCCAGAACTATAAATTTTACGAGCAGACCCGGCCATGCGTTGCTGTGGCTCAGTTGCTATAATACGTTTAATTAATTATATCCTAGTCTTTTTATACAGTCAAACCAATATTCACTGATAACGATGAAAACATTTCAACTAATCAAACAAAACCTACGCGATTGAGAATAGAATGTTGCACCATTTAAAAGTGTTTGGTAAAGAATATAAGAAAGTCAAAGTTAAAGTTTTTATTTTTTACATCTAATATTTCAATATAGGTTGTATCAATGATTCGTTTGTTAAGTTCTGCTAATCAAAAAATATAAATTAACATTTAAATATTAAATTTTATTAGTGTGGTAGACGTTAATTTAGAGATAACTATTTACAATAATACTATTTTTAGTATTACAATAATTATTGTTTACTATTTTTAGATATTACAATTAAGAATTTTTATTTATCCAAGTACTATTTGGTGCACAATGTTTTCGTTTAACCTGTTGCAAGCACAGTTGTATCCCCTACGTAAACTGGTGACAAACAATCATCCATGGGAAAAACACGAATTTTCAAAGTTCAAGCCGCGAGTGGACATTAGTGGAGAATTGTTTGTGGTCATGGCTAAAGCCAAACGAATAGGAAATTGAAGCCTTTTAAATTTTATTCAAAATTCTGACGGTGTCAGGGAAATACGTCGCAACGGGCGGTATCTCCTCCAAACCTTCCAGTCAAAATTGTTGCTTCAATAACATTGCCTGTGATCCTTTTAATGTCAATTTAGGTGGATTTAAGTTACGAAGAAGAATGATAGGTGAGCCAATCTTCAATCGGAGATTGTGTGGTGGCATTCCCTGTGTATCCAGCTGCCCAGCCAATGATGAAAATAATTATTCAAAATATCAGGAAAGAACTTTTCTATTAGTTTATTTGACGTTTCTACAACAGTTCAGACATTGTCAGGCAATTTGATAAATTGTGAATTTTGATGCTGGTCTATTTCACCGTTTCCAATATCGAGCAATTGTTATCCAAATTGTTTCAAACTTACGTTAATCTCGTCGGCAAAAGTAGAGCGTGGAATAACTGGTAATGTCTGGCGGAAGTCCCTAGAGAGTAGTGGGACAGTACCACCGAAATGTATGTTATTCCCTTTAAAATCTTGCATTGTTCTATGAAATGCTTCTAGTGCATGTTTTTGGGTCATCGTACCTCATACCAGATTATGATCCAACTCTTTTGAAATACTCCTGTCATTCCACTATTTTTTTTACATTGCGTTTGGTTGCTAACCAATTTCTAATGGCAGCTTTAATGCTGAATATATCGTTCGTCCACCATCTAACGAAATGGCAGCAATGCCTTTGCCCGAATCAACGATATTAAAAATGTCTTTCCAGTTCCACCAGTGCTAGTCCCAATGCAAAAAAGTCTTTGATGAAATTGGACCATAGTGTGTAGTTTTGTCTTAAAAGATAGGATAGTTTTATCTTGATTATTGACTCCAATATTTCTTTTATTGCGAATTATTATAAATACAGAAGGTGGCTACGTGTTTCGATTTATTGACATCGTGTCATGTTTCGATTTCATAACCTTTATGTTTATAAGCATGCTTTTGTAATAGATGTTATAATTTTGTATTGTATTATATGAGTGCATTTATTTGTTCGTATATTATTATTTTCCACGGACAAATAGTAATACAAATCTTCGTATTTATTGTTAATTTTCATAAAGCAATAAATAAATCAAGAAAAGGTTACAATAAATTCTCTAATTGTAGGTATTTTTTCTTTCTTTTCATTTTTTATTTGTATTTTATTCTAATTACTAGCTAAACGCTAAAACGCTTGGTTGTGATCCTCTCTAATATCAACTTTTAGAAAAGTAAATACATTTTAATAATTTAAGATAGGCTATTATTTGTTATAATATTATTTATATAATATTTAAAAAATGACAGCGATATATTCTTTAATTTAAAGTACTTGGAATGATATTTTGGGGTAAATTTTACCAGAATACACTTATTTACTAATCTAAAAGTTGATATTTTTACATAATATGATAATTACACTTCTACTGCACAGGAAGGAACTATGTGTATTCAGTTTTATTTGTATTTTTTGTGTACCATTTTAATTGTATTTTATTCCAATTTAATAATTTAATAGCTAATGCTAAACCTTGAAACGCTTTGCTGTGGCCCACAAATAATTTCAGATAAGTAAATAAATGTATTCTGGTGAAATTCACCCCAAATATCACTCCAAATAATAGCCTACTTTAAATTAAAGAAAGGATTACAAATCTTCGCTGAAATTGTTTAAACATTACATGTATAGATAATTACACCTCTCCTGAACAGGAAGGAACAGTCTGTATTCCATTGGAATTCAATTTATTTTTTCAACTTTAAATTTGAGTTGGTAATGAAAGGATTACTAATCTGAGCTGAATTTTTTTAAATTTTATATATAAAGATAATTACACCTCCCCTGAACAGGAAGGGCATTGGGACTAGCACTAGTGGAACTGGAAAGACATTTTAAATATCGTTGATACGGGCAAAGGCGCAGCTATGAAATCGAAGCATGACGCCATGTCAATAAATCGAAACGCGTAGCCACCTTCTGTATTTACAATAATTCGCAATAAAAGAAATATTGGGGTGAATAATCAAGATAAAACTATCCTATCTTTTTAGACAAAACTACAAACTATGATCCAAATTTCATCAAAATAAGTTGAGTAGTTCCTGATTTTACTTCCTTCCAAAGTCGGGACACGAGATTTATATACATATATATATATATATATATATATATATATATATATATATATATATATATAACAGATAATATGTTATTATGAAATGTTGAACAATGTGTTGATATCCGTCAATAACTGCATAAAGTATGCATTGAAATTATTTGAAGTAATTTATTTGATTAGCATGTTTGAAACTGTTATTGAGAGCTTGTGCTATCTATATTTTGCATTTATAATAATAATAGTAAAGGCTATAAGAATCAAAAGGTTCAATGCCGACACGGCCAATCGCCCCCTACATACCTTCACCAGCCATCACAGAATCCGGTCTCGGCTCAACCCTCGAAGGTTTTTAGTTGGTAAAGCGCTTATTAAGTATTACGGATTCGTTCGCAATTAAGAATCACAATTTTGCATGACCATTTTTATTGGCGCGCGGCTGTAGCTCTGTTATTATAATTACTGGGTAAAGTTCACGCAGTTCGGCAATGTGTAGCCATGCAGATTCTAAGATTGACTCATACTTCTTCGATCCAAATATTCAACGCACATGTTTGATTTTCACCAATTTTTTTTTCGTGTATGCAATGATTTGTTTTTGCCTCTTGAGACCTAAATTGGCCTATTATTGCCCACTTTAATTTAAAGGCATTTCATCCTGTGAGAGAGACGATATTTTTTTTTAGAATCCAATATCCTTTATACGTGTATATGTCGAATCGCAGTGTAACCGAGATAAAAAGTGCAGGTCTCCTGCATTATGAAAATTTCACGATCTTCCTTGTTCTCCCGGTCATGTCCCGGGATAAAGCCCTAATGGCTGATCTTTATCACGCCGACCTAGATCACGCCGCAGTTGATGGCACACGAAACTCGTTACCTTCCTTCTATTTTAGCGTTAATGGTGTCTGTTTGTTTGAGATGCCGACAACTGATGTAGGTTGGGATGTCTCGCCCTCCCTATTCGTAAGACACTCGCAATCCTCCTTTTCTTCCTCTGCCTTGCATCTGTCGATGGTTCTTCCAAAAGCCGGTGAATACCCACCTACATTGCGATTTAATTGGGCCCCAATCATCTAGCCATTTGTCGAAGCTCTACTGCGTGAGGCGGAGTCATGACGAGGTGGTGCTTTCACTGCACTCTGCTTTGTTCCAGTGAAAGTCCGACTCCCACGAACTCCGCTGTGTCGTATTAACGACATCTCAGCTTATCCGAGCCGGCTACCGGGCTTCATCCGCAATAGCTGCTTCACGATTTAGGGGAGGAAAATTGTCACACTAATTCTTACTCAATTACTAACTAACTCTTACTACTAATAGCTAATAGATTCAGGAATCTTCTCTAAAACTTTATTTATGAAAACTATACACATATACACAATAATATTAATTGATAAATATCACTAAATGCCGGGCATCCTTGATTATATCAAATCAACACTCTAAAGTATTAATATGTGAGTAAAAAGGTCATGAGAACGAAAAAGCGTGTAAACTGGAATGAATAATAAAATCCTAGGATATGCAAATGATATCACAATTTGTGAATGAAGATAAAACTTAATATAATATTCGTTGAGTGAGTACTTCTTCTAGGTAATAACAAATTTAGCACAAAGTAAGTGATTTTAAATTAAAGTTTTACTAGGTTAGGTCCATAACATAGTAGAACTAGGTTCCTGCTTTAGAGAATTCACAGTTGTTACTTAAACATTTGGTATTCAAATACTGTTAAAATCAATATCAAAAATATATGTAGTGCTAAATGGTTGTAAAATAACAACAATCAAGTCCTCACAATCTCCAAAACTCGGGAAAAAACCTTTTTTTTCAAATTTGAAACATTTCTCTCGAAACAGCTGGAGGTTTCCTAGTTAGCCTAGAACGTATTAATCTTTTCGGAAATTCGTTCAGTAAGTTTCGCAATTTTACATGCCAATTATTATGATTTCTATCAAATCAATTATATTTACCGGGTACAGTTCACTCAGTTCTGCGTTGTTTAAGCGTCTAAATTTTAGTTTAGTTCATCTCTCTTGGGTCTAAATATCCTACGCAGTCTTTATTTTCAAAAACCTTAAACCCTTGCTCATCCCTCAATGTCAGTGGCCACGTTTCGTATCATTTAAGGACCGTTGGAAGGATAGTTTTTGTCCGGCTTTCATCAACGTTTATGTGTTTAGTTCTATTGTTCCCGCGTCATCACCAAGCAAAACCGTAATTCTCAATTGTTGAAAGCTTCATTTATTTACTATGGAAATAAATAATTTCCTTTATGTTCCAAAACACTTAGGAATTTCTTTCCCATGAACAGAACGCCTTTACTTATAAACACTGGTGTCATTAAATGCATACCGCGCATGCGTAGGCTCAACGTGTTTTATGAATTGTCGGAAAACAAATTTTCCTGTGTTTGTTTATTCATTTTCTTTATTTTTAGGCATAATGGGAGACAGTTAATTTCTCCATATACACTCATATAAGCTCACTTAGAATGGGGGGGCCGGGATGGCCAAGTGGACAAGGGCGCTTGCAGTAGGTTATCAAAGCTAAGCAACGTCCATCGTGGTTAGTACTTGGATGGGTGACCGCTCCATTCGGGTGACCGCCCACCAATGTCACCACGCAGTCCAAGTCTACCCCCACCCTGTGTATGTGAGGCCCGTCAGCCTACTGGAGGCGACTCACACCGACCGGGCGTAGGAGTGATGAACCTTCCCAGTGTATCTCATCGAGAATCGTGGTGTGGTTGTCCAGGATTGCAATAACCGCCCGGAGGTTTGGTTCAAGGACGGTATGCTTCGGGGAAAGAAATATAGGTCCTCGGGGCCTGCTGACTCTGAGCTACCATAATCCTTGAACCTAGACCAGTTTGTCACTGTCCTTGAACCCGAGAGAGCTGACGCCATCGGTGGGAAGGACACTGCCAAATTGGCCCCAATGGGATTGGTTATGGAGCTATGGGCAGTCTGCCGCTGCACCATGGTGACCATGGCTTACAGCAACGTGAGGTTTGGGCACCCCCTCCAGGCTCTCTGTTCTCCCGCAAACAAAACAAATTTCTGTAAGAAGACCACACCGCGCGGCCAAAGGTCTCATTAGGCCTAATGCGCCAACAGGAAAAAAAAAAAAAAAAAAAAAAAAAAAAAAAAAACTCACTTAGAATATTTAAAAGATAAAACTTGCATATTAAAGAATTATTGATTCTCATTAAACAGGGTGTTTTTGAGAATATCGAAAAAAATGTGATATGAGACAAAATTTATTAAATAAAGAGCCTCCTCCGTTTCACTAATTTTGATGAAATATTTGCCGTCACATCGCTGGTAATTACATACAACATATATCCAATTTCAGGTTCGTACGGTTTATAGTTTTTGAGCTGGTCTTTTCACACACACACACACACACACACACACACAAACACACACTTAGTTTTCATATAAAGCTAAGTGTAAGTTGTAGTTTTCATATAAAGCTATGTGAAAGTAAAAAAAATTAACCTTTTTATGCCAGATTCAAACATAATTAGAACCATATTTTTTAAATTTAACTTATTCATATTTAAAAATGCAATGTATAAGAGAAAGGAATTTGGCCATCTATTTTTCATCCAAATTTTTATTCAAACATTATATATATCTTAATAAGCATACAAGTAATTAGTACTCTGTCTGATTGTATGTGTTAATTATAAATTATAGTTTTCATTTTTAAAAATAATTTTTTTTTCTTTTAAACACATTACATGCATACAAGTTTATTGTGTATACAAAATATATCTGGAACTTAGGAACGATCTACATTTATAAATAGATCCAAAGCTATAAATATATTTTGCTCTTTTCCCGAATTATTTAAAAGTGATCTTAAAACGTATTTATTTAACAAATTGATCATTAAATTAACAGACTGATTTTATAATGTTGTTTATAAAAGTATATTCTTGTTTAAGGGGTCATAAAATAAGTTTCCAAATCGTTGTCTATGATTATGATTTGCTACGACTGCTTCATAAACATCTATCTTATTACTATTATTTTTAAATTATTACATTTTATTGAATTATACTTTAAAAGGACATTGATTATCAGGAATTTCAGTAAAGAAAGTTTTCTTTATTTTAACAGCTTATGTTTCGACCCAAACCTGAGGTTTTTGTGTTCTATAATTCCGAATACCTTTCATATTCGCAGAAAATGGCAAATATATTATAAACAAAATACTGATTAAAAACCATTAAACATTAAAATATAACCGTAAATATAATAATGATTATTGTTATTCAGCAAAAATCAAGCAAAAACTCAACATTAATATTATAAAATATTGAGTTTACGTGGCAGAGAATATGCACTATGTTAAAAAAATTCTTTTTTTGTTTACATTCCAAACAGATGAAACTAAATCATGATAAATTATTATTTAATAATATTATAAAAGACATGATTATTTCAGGTGAAGCACACCAATTATTTCAGGTGAAGCGCACCAATTATTTCTGCAAAAGCTGGAGAAAAATAAGAGATATCCTGACGAAAATATGGTTGATATAATAGATGTGGTTATATATAATTCTATAACCAAAATTGCTGTACTCAAGTTTGTTAAATTTTATTATATTTATTAGAACAAAAAAACTATATGTTGGAATTATTTTTAAGAAGTTAATATGGGACGTTTCAAGGTCGAAACGTCTAGATGTATAATTAAAAATACCAAACCAACGCATTACAGACTTAGATTTAAATCATTTGTTACCTAATGGTATGTTTCCATTATAATCCGGCACTCCTAATGATTCGTAATACACCGGAAATATATATTCCATTGAATCGTTGGGGCGATTCAAACAATTGTAAACTATTTCGTACAATAATGTAAATTGCCCGAAAAACTGCATAAATCCTATTCTTAACAATGGTTTGAACTTTTATAAACAATAATCAGATCTTACCCCAATCTATCACAACTCATTTAAATGAGATTTCAACACGCGAAAAAGATTTAATTAAGATTTAGGATTAAGAATTTCATCGAGTAATTAATTAAACCTCCAACATGAAAAATTCAATGTTGAAAGAAAAATCATTTTACTTGATTGTAAAAATTTCAACTGCCTAAGGAATATCAGCATGGCGAACAATTTGTGTGGCAAACATATTGAATATTTAAAATTTGTATATCTAGAAAACCATCTAAAATAAAGTTTAAAATAAACCTTTAGGGTAGATGCATATAATACTATGTATATATTGCTTTATTCGTTTGGAAATAAAGTGCTTATCATTCGATTTTTTTTTCGGGCAAGTAACTTAATAACTAATTATTTTAATGTTTGCTGGTTAAATGCGTTAAAAAAAAAAAGTTTAGCGTTAAAGAAAATTATATTAATATGTACATTTCCTATAAAATGACTATTAATAATATTTGAAAGTTAAATATTCTGCCATATATGAATTGGAACAACATTTGATCAAATACTTTTGATGATTTTGAATTTTAATTCATAGAAACCATTTTTTATTAATAAAACAAACAGCGGAACAGGTACTATATCCCTCTGCCCTAGTTCTAATACCGAATCGCAGCGCCTTGAATTGGATAGCTATGTTACCAAATTTCAACCTCTATTTCGGTTAACCGCGGAATTGGGGCATTCTTAAATTTGATTCCGGACGTGTTAGGTCACAAAAAAATTTTTTTGGTGTATATTTGTGAAAACTCCTCCCCTATGGGAAGGCTCTGGGATCGTATCAATTGCAATGCAGAAATTCCTAATCAATTAAATTTTGTATAAAAAAAATAAATAAACTGGTCATCCATAGAAATCTTAAAAAGTAACAAAAAAAAGTCTGTAATCCTAATTATTCAGTAATATAAAGAAATTTATAGGGGAGAGCAGGGAGTGTTGGCATAGGGGGTAGGTTGGCCATTGGCTTATAGTTTCCGTCACACCTGTTGTGGAGGCCCCACCATTGTACCATTTGTCCTGCTCGGCCTCAGGAGTCTTGTCCTGAGTTTTTAACCCGATGCTAACAGTGTAGAGAAGAGTGTGCTTCATTGATTGATTTTACAATTTGTAAGTAAATTTTTATATTTTCAGTAAATTTGGTTTAAAGGTATGGCAAAACATTTGACTCCGATTCTGTTCACATATCCCCAAATTCCTTTGAAAAACCTAACCATTCGACTAATCAGTTTCTTTTTTGATTTTTCTCCCTGTCCTGGCATCCATCTTTCATATGATCTCTCCTGTGGGGTTAGTTGGCTCTCTTCAACTGGGATTTGTGGGCGCAGTAGCAATTCACAAAAGCAAGGTAAACATAAACAAAGGTGAAACTACAAATTGTCTTTAGTCCTTGTACAAAGTTCCAGCAAGGAGGATGAGAGTAATTTTTCTTCTACAGAAAGTGACGACAGTCTAAACTTCTATCTTCTTCTTAAAAACCGATTCAAAATTATTATACCATTATAGTGCAACTTTTAATAGCAATAATATGTGTCAGGCAGTACTTGAATGAGATGGCTAAACAACCCCACCTTCTAGGCCAACCTGCCCCACAACGGGGGTTAATTGGCATACTCTGAATTGACGTATTATTCAATTTTCTATGATCTTAGTATTAAATATTATGTGGTGAAAAAACACTTGATGTACTCTAACAATTGGAGTTTACAATGGTATCAGTCCTATTGGGATTATATTAACAGGAACGCCTCAACAATCAAAAAAGTGAAAACTGTTGCCAACCAACCCCGCTCTCCCCTATATATTTTTTAACAGTTTAACCTGAAACCTTCCCTCCCATAAAATAAATATAGGAGAGACCCATAATTATAACAAATTGAAAAAACTAAAAAAAAAAACTTCAAACTATTCATTAAAATAAAATTTGATATTTGCGTTGTACACAGCCTAGAATGTTGAAAAAAGAAGACAACAACAAAATTGATAAATGAGGCATTAACTTTAAAAAGACTTCGAGTGGCCAAAATTGAAAAAGTAAAGGAAATGATTTAAGAAATAAAGTAAATTTTATCGCCAATGTAACTGACCTCTGTATTACTCTGGACTCAGAAGCTTCGGAGTAATAGGATTCAGACCACATATAGGGATCGAAACGTTGGCTTTTCAAAATAAAAAATGTTGAACTGAAAATCCTGACTATCAATCAACCTATCCTAATATTAAAATTATTTGGGAGGAACGTTTTCATCTCATGATTGGGCATTTCCCTTATATTTAAAACTATATTTGAGCTTAGATACTAGTTTTATTTGATTTTGTTCAAAATCAATAATTTTTCACCAACACCTGGAAAATCTTAATTTCGATAAATCAGCTGCTTTCCCTACCATATAAGAAACAAATATTTTCCCCATCAATGGCTATAAAATTGCACTGGTCCATTCAGTTAACAATCAAAGTAATGGAACCTTTATCACCTACACATACTGTAACTGTTCTCATTGCTGTAAAATCTTTTTTTTTTTTTTTTTTTTTTTTTTGGGACTTCAAGGCTTCCAATGAAGCCCTATACGACCCATACTAACACCCATGGCACTGGGTGATTCTTCTCCTACGAAAGAAAAGTACCACCCAGGGCGGGACTCGAACCCGCAGCTCCGGCATGGGAGTACGGCGCTTTACCGCACAGCCACACCGGGCCCCGCTGTAAAATCTTCAATCAAATTTTATAACAATCTGAATTAGAGTAACCTTTTTCGAAACGAAGACATTAAAACATGGGCAATCATCTTATAATATAAGTTTTTTGCTTCATCGCCTTGTTACAATCCGGGTTGCAAAAAGCAAAAAATCACGTCCAAAGTTTTCATAAGCTGACAAGGACCGAGTTAAGATAATGAACATGGGAAGAAAACAGATGGCGAAACTTTACCGAGGTGCAAGGGCAGGTCATGTGATAAGGGTAGTTCGTGAAAGTTTACCGCGGTTCTTACAGGACTTGACATTCAGAATCCTTAGCATCACACAGAGTAATGCCGTTGAAGATCTTGTAAGGTGATCCTTGGATGGAATTCACGGACCATTCATGGGGCTGATGCAGTCATTAGTGTAACTGTTATAAAAATTGATCCATCACGTCGAGCTTTAACCTCTTGTATGGTAGATAGTTTATTGGCTAATCTATGCATCCTTTAACCACCTAGCCTGGCACATTCGGTGTGTTAGTTAGTATTATTAATAACCAATAATATAATATAAGTATACATATGCGCCTATATAACCATTATTTGATGTAACGGTAGGGTAACTGGACTTCTGCAATGTAATTTTAATTTAATAGTATTAATATACATAGTAGCATAAATAAGGAGGATTGGGGTAAATTAGCTAAAGTACGATTTGCAAAAGTTATATGATCGAAATTATGATTAATATGTTTTTGACTCAGCCTGAATGTTCCATCTGTATTTACATTCACTAATCTTTAGATAAAATATATAGTAAGGGAATGCTAACGTGGAAAATTTCGACTTCCGGTTTTCAACGGAAATAGACGATTGGACCCAAAAATCCAGAGTCCAAATAACCAAGTCCCGCGAAATGGTCTATGCGAGTTTGTATGTGTGTGTTCGTCTGTGTGTGAGAAGAGGCAAGCTCAAAACCAATAAAGCTTACTGAGAATAGGTATGTGTGGTGACCGTGATGTGACAGCAAAAACTTCATAAAAATTGGGAAAACGGAGGGTGACTTTATTTCATAAATTTTTACATTTTTTTTGTGATTTTCTCAAAAACAGTTCGAAAAATAATATCGAAATATCGAAAAATTTGCCATAAATACTTTTTATACGTACAAAAATATTAATTATGTTCCACCAAACAATTAAAACAGATTGCCAGGTCTTTCGCTTGCGCAGTACTTTACTAACAGTGTATTGTTAACAAGCAAGGTTTAATGCGCATGCGAAAAAGTTGTCAACGCGTTGATAGTACTTTTTGGAACATACCTACTTTTCGGAAATCATTTGTCTCTATGGCAAGTAAATTATACTTTCATATCAACTAAATAGATAAATAAAATTATACGCTAGTTTATATTATGTTTTGCAATGTCTCACGGTCTAAGACAAAAGTAAACATTTATTAGTTCTTAAGTCTGGAAGGCGCACGTAATGGTAAACATATTTAAAAATGTTTTTTTTTTTATCGTATTATGCGATGCAACCCTAAATATTTATATTTTAGTTAAAACTTTAGTTCTATAATAGAATTCTGAAAATGGTCTGGCATCTTCGTCGGTTTCTGGAAGGGCATTAGAGACTAAAATGTGAAAACTAAGTTTATTTAATAACTTTTTAATTTTTTTTCGATTTTCTCAAAAACGGCTCTAACGATTTTGATTAAACTGAGTATTTAATGTATAATATGCCCGAGATATGACTGTAAAAAAATCACCAAAATGTACAACCGGAGGGGGGACTTTACTTGATAAATTTTGTATCATTTTTACGTGTTTTCTTCATATACTCAAACACGGTTTTAACGATTTTGATCAAACTGGGTTTTTGATGTATGTATATGCCAAAGATGTGATAGCCAACATTTCATCAAAATTGATCAACCGGAGGGGGGACTTTATTTAATGAATTTTTTATCATTTCCACGTGTTTTTTTTTTTTTTTTTTTTTTTTTTTCCTCAAAAAAGGCTTTAACGATTTTGATCAAAGATGTGATAGCCAACATTTCATCAAAATTGGTCAAACGGTCAAACAAATTTCGATGATATCAAAAACGGATTTAACTATTTTTATCAAATTCGACATGTTTAATGAAAATTAGGTGTTCTTTAATATCAGGTAAGCTTTATCATTATTAAAATGTTCTGAGGGGGCATTAATGAGAAAGGGGCCTTTTTTGTTTTACTATAAAGTACCTTGGTTTTTGTTTATATAGAGAAATTGTTCTGAGGGTGCTTAAATGGTGTGGGGCCTTTTTTGTTTGTGTTTTTGTTTCCCATAAAGTACCTTTGTTTTTGTTTATATGGAGAAAATAACTGTCTCTCGTTACGCCTAAAAATAAGAAATGGCTAAATATGAGATATGATAAAAAGAAAGAAAACATATAGAGGAGAAAAAAAGAAAAATATTCAGTCAACTCATAAAACTCGTTGAGCCCACGCATGCGAAGTACGCCTTTAATGACAGACCATTGTTCATAATTAAAGCCGTTCTGTTCATTTGAGAAGTGGTAATTAACAAAACGCATTAATTTCTAATCTAAGTAAGTTGGTAAGTGAAAGTTGTGTGTTGCGAGCACGCACCTGATTTTGTTTTGTTGTTGTCATTGTAAGATTGTTGTACACACAACAAAAACAGTAATAATAATTATGGTTCACAGTTTTGTTAAATAAGTACTCATATTTTTCAAAATTGTGAATTAAATCGATATAAAAAGAATGCTTGTACTTTAATTTTCATTATATCAATTCGATCAATTTTCGTTTCGACAAAACTGAATTAGTTAATTTAACAGTCCCAATGCTTATAATATATACATTTGGGTTTATTACTGACCATTACGAGCAGTGCATATACCTCAAATAAAAAATGGTAAGAAACCTAGCCCGATTTGGGAGGGGAATATTCTACAGATCCCGTTGTTCTGCAAAGACAAAGAACAGTTATTCACGATGGCATGTTTATTCCGTGACTGAATCAGTTGTAGAAATACAATAAAAGGTCACCCGGGATTCATCCGGAGGAAGGACCGCTGAATAGCTTACGTAAGAAGAGGAATGCGCTTTGTAAGCCAATTTCAAGAGCTGAGGATTAAACAAAGCAATGAAACAGCAAAAGACAATATGGGTGTGCTGTGAGGAAACGTCTATCACAAAGAAATTATCCTTAATGGTTTAATGCTTTAGGATGTGGGTGTAAAATGATGAGCTAAAGTCAGTCCAATACTGTATATGTACTTATTATTTTGGATTTATAAAATACTTAATATAAATGATAATACTAATACAAATAATTAATACAATGTTATAATATAATATCAATAAATATTGGTAATAAACCATTAACCAGGATATTACTGAGATAAATATACTTGTTTATAATAATTTACATATTACGCAATAACAATAATAATCTTAATACATCAATACTATATAAGAGTTATATGCATGATGCTAGATACAAATAATCAATAATAACAGAGCAATATCAATAGTGTTCCTATAATAAATAACTTTATTATGCAAATGCAAGCACATACCGACAAATACACACACGCACATGCATACCCACACACAATTTATATATACATGTAAGATGTGTATATACACAAGACCCACATACATACAACCCACATAAATACACATTTATACACTGTGACCAACACTGCTAGTTACCATGGCAACACAATAATAACATTAACTAAAGAAAAAAAAAATCTGTAAATTTTGAGTTAGTTAGTTTAGAGGCATGCTAGCATGTTCTGCTTTACGCCTTTATATGTGGTGGACTGTTATGGACTCATGGACTATCACTATGCACGTAAATTGGTTGAATATATGTAGTTTTTATATAATTGTATTCCCTAGTTTTAGGTTGTGTAAATATGTTTAGGTTATTATTATTGTCTTTGTTTCTTAATTTTCTAATTCTATAATAATTTTAACTGTACATATTTATGTAAATAGATTGCATGTAAATAGTATCGTCCGCTTATTGAAAGAACCAGCCCTATCTCCCTGAGCATTGCATGGAGCTAGGTTATATACACCTGGGTATGTTATTTCCTTTTTTCTTTATTTTAAATTTCAAAATATGGTTAAAAAGCCAGGCGCTCAACAATATTATAACCATAGACATATCTACACCTGGGTATGTTATTTCCTTTTACCTTTATTTTAAATTTCAAAATATGGTTAAAAAGCCAGGCGCTCAACAATATTATAACCATAGACATATCTATCTAGGGTCATAACACACGCATGCACCTATATATACAGATACACTCATATACTTACTCAAAAACATACCTACATGCTCGCGCGCAACCATATCCATATATACACATCTTAGAACATTAGTGTTGTAATTAGAAAATTATAAACATTATTTAGTATGTTTGTTTATATCTATCTATATTAAGTATTTTGTTGTAGGCACTATCTAATCGCCTTGCGGACTCTAGATGTCCTTTCTGTCCTTCTTAAAAGAATTTCAATTTGTACAAGATATCTTTTTAAAAAAAAATAAAATCTATCTATCTATCTATCTATAATTATTAGCCTAGAGTGAGGTATGATTTTTAAGACTTATTAACCAGTCATTTATACGGTTTTATTGTTCATTTTATTTTATTTTTTCATTTTTAACATTTATGATTTTTTTCATTTTCGAATATGGCTTTTAATTCTATGCAATAAGTACAAACAACCAGGGATGTAAAACTACTAGTCTGTCTTAAAGATTACTTTGAATCATAAGCCGTAAATATGTAAACAACAAAAGTATTAATATTTAATTATTTAAAAGTATTTACTCTGATATTATATAAGCGCAGGCCCAGGGACCGCGCATACTCTACCTTATCCTGTAGTAAAATTCCTAGGAAGTTCCGTAGGACCTCCGTAGGCCTAAGTCCGTAGGACTCGATGACCAACAATGAGAGCCGCACTCCAGGCTTGCTGGAGGCTGCGACGTAGATTTGAGTATTTTGAAACTTAGTTGTGAACGAATTCCGAAAATATTAATAAGATTAAATTAATAATTAATATATTTATAATTATTAATATTATAATAAAAAAAGTCAAACAAACAATTACAGCTCAAATTAGTAACAGCGGTACAAACAGTAAATACAGGTGACAGAACAGTGACTCAAAAGTCACCTAAAGCACAGATGTTTAAGGCCAGGCACTAGTCTTTTTAATCCGCAATCGACCCACCCTGAACTGTACATGACTTTAATAATTACAGGCAATTCTAGATTCAATGTAATCGAAATAAACATCTATTTTTGTTTCACGCCACAAAATATTACCAATATCACCGTCTGCCCCGACAAAATGTTCATGTAAATATATAATTTGGGAAACCATTGGATTTTTTAATGTAATGCCAAATTAGAAAGGTAGAAATTTTCACATTGGAGTTTTTAGTTTTTTTTTAAATTTGATTTCTTAGATTCCTAGTTTTGATTTACATAATGATTAAATAATTGAAACATTGAATGCAAAATTGGTAAGTAAAAACATAGAAACTTGATATTTAAGATTTTAAGCACTTGAATTTCAGTGAAAGTTCTCCAAAAGTGGGTGGAAAAATAGACCAACAATCATAAAGTAAATAACACACAACGCTTTTGTTTCCAATGACTCAATTATTGATTAACATTTCTCCAAATATTTATCATGATTAATCCAAAATAATATTTACAAAACAACATTACCAGTAAATCGCCGGATCAGTTCTGGTATTTTAATGTTTCAATCCCATTACTAAATTAAATTCCGATTTAATATGAATTAGCAACAAACTATAAATTTATAAGCAGTGGGGTGTAGTCTGTGTTGAAGAGCATTACCGTACCGTGAATTAAGTGACAAAAAAATACTGAATATTTTTGTAGCTTATAATTTGTATTGAGTATACAAAGGTGATGGAAACCCAATTAATCAGAAACAATTACTAATCAAAATATATCAAAAAATAAATTATGGCAAGTTTAACAGCCTATTAATTTTCAAATAAAGGAATCCAATCGAATAATTGAGGAAATAAAATAATTGTATTTGTTATGTAACTTACTGTTCAGTGTTAATAAAGCTATAAAATGTATAAAATTACAATAACTAAGTTAACTTTCCAATTCGCAGCTAATAATGTAGTATACGATATATATGTACGAGTCTACCTCATGTACGTTTAATTTGAATATGTGATATAATATAATGAATACTAGCAGACCCGGCAACGCCTTGCTGTGGCTCAGTAGTTATATCCTAATATTTCTAAACAAATACAGTAATACCAATATTCATTGATAAAGATGAAAACCATTCAGCTAATCAAAATTCAACGTGATTGAGAATAGAGCATTACACCATTTAAAAGTATTTGGTAAAGAATATAGGAAAGTTAAAGTTTTTATTTTTTACATCTCATACTTCAATGTAGTTTGATTAAAAAGGAGCTGGTTGTGTTTACGACTCACAGAGCTGCCAACACTATCGCCCTTTTTTTATGGATCGGTATAAACTAACTCGAAATGGCTATATTTTTCCACTAATTTTAAAAAGGATGACTGAAGTAAGTTTTGATAACCTCAGCCATTGATCTATTGATTATTGGCCTAATACTACTTCAACTTGGTATTGTTAGTTTAACAACGGGTTAAATTTTGCTCAGGGTCATGCCAATCTTGGTTAACGCGTCATATATGTCCTTTTGATAGGCGTTTTTCTCAATTTCTTTGAGACCTCGATTTCCCAACCCTTCGGCTAATAAGTGTTCGGTAGGAGGGTGGTGTGTTGAAGCTTTTAATTTAGCAATATATTTGAGTGATAATAAATCTCTTCTTAAAGAGCTTTTACATAATACAATTAAGAATTTTTATTTATTCAAGTACTAATTTGTTCAAAATGTTTTGGGTTAACCTGTTTTTTTTTTTTTTTAACACAAACCATAGATTTGATGGTTTCCACACACGTGAGCAGGCGATACCCATTTCCCACATGAGTTATGCCATTGCCCAAGGGAAAAACACGGATTTTCAAAGTCCAAGTGGACCTTGTTTGCCCTTGGGATTTGTTTATGGTCATGGCAAAAGCCAAACGAATAGGATATTGAAGCCTTTTAAATTTTATTGAAAATTCTGTCGGTTCCAAGGGAATAGGTGGCAACAGGGCGATATCTCCTGTAAACCTTCCAGGTAACATTTTTCCTTCAATAACATTTCCTGTGATCCTTTTAATGACCAAACGTGTACCGTTGCACAATTGAGATGGATTTAAGTTACGAAGAAGAATGATCGGTGAGCCAATATTCAACTGGAGAATGTTAGGGTGTATATCCAGGGAATTAAAAAATTCAGATGGGAAATTTACGGCTTCGTTTACATCTAGAACATTGTCAATTGATTTTGGAAGTTTATTTCATCGAAATCAACATTTTTTGTTGCCAAAATAACACGACTACCCAGCCACTTATAGTCCAAATAATTTTTCGTCTCTACAACAGTTCAGAAATTTTCTGGTAATTTGATAAATTTTGAATTTCGATACAGCTAGCTCTATTTCACCGTTTCCAATATAGAGCAATTGTTTAAAAAATATATTTGCGGATGGATTATTTTGCAGTAGTACTCTCATATTTATGGCGGATAAATCTGAAACTTGAGGTTACCCAAATAACAATTATTCCTGTTCAGTAGAGGTGTAATAATCATTAAATGTAAAATTTAAAAAATGCCGCGATTTGTAATCCTTTCTTAATCAACAATAATTTAAAGATAAGTAAATATCATTTCCAATAATAGCCTACTTTAAATTAAAGAAAGGATTAAAATCTTCGCTAAAATTTCTTAAATTTTACATTTAAAGATAATTGCAACTTAGGAAGTAACAGCCTCTATTAGATTGGGATTAAATTTTCTCAACTTTAAATTATTGTTGATAAAGGAGGAATTACAAATCTTCACTGACATTTTTTAAATTTTACATTTTAGATCTCGGGATAAAAATGATAAAATGTTTGGTAAAATAAAAAAACACTGTATTTAAATAATAACAAAACGAATAATGAAAATAAAGAAACTTCTGTTAAATAAATTAACTGAAAATATAATATTAAAGTCTTAATTATGCAGTTCTTTAGCAAATCACAAAGTATCCCACAACACCTAATCAAAACACACCCTTTTTGTGAGGGAGTTTTTACGACTGGTTACCCGCAGTGTAGCCAATTGACTAATTTTCACTAATTTTTGGCAACACTGACTCCCCAAGTCAGGCTTCTATTAGATTTACACCTATGACAGTAGGTGCTGTTACAACATTTATAGAGCATTATTTCAAATAATAGCCTAATTTAAATTATTAAAATGCATTTACTATACTAAAAGTTGATATCAGGGTGGGCCACAGCAAAGCGTTTCAGTGCTTAGCTAGTAATTTAATTTAAATACAAATAAAAAAGGAAAAGGAAGAAAAAGTACCTACACATTTGAGTATTTATTGTAACCTTTTCTTGATTTATTTATTCTTTAATGAAAATTAACAATAAATACAAATTTGTATTACTATTTGTCTGTGGAAAATAATAATATAGGAAAAATAACTGCACTCACATAACGCAATACAAAATTATAATAATGATAACCTGTATTACAATAGCATGCTTATAAACAAAAACATTATGAAATCGACATATGACGCCATGTTAATAAATCGAAACACGACCTACTGTATTTGCAATAATTCGCTATATAAGAATTATTTTGATCACTAATCAAGTTAAAAACTATCCGGTCCGGTAAGTTGGCCAAAACTATATAAATTGAGCTAAATTTCATTAAAATCGGTTGTGTAGTTTCTGAGAAATAGAGAGACAAACATCGGGACACGAGATTTTTATATATATAAGGATAATCAACGAATGTATATTGAATATACCTAATATACAAAAAAAAAAGTTTCAACATTTTAAAATTATTAATTCTTTTTTAAATTTAACGTGTTCTATCAGTGCAAATAATAAATCCTCTTACAATTAAAAAAAATCTGGTGCGATATGCGCAACACACAACTTCCACTTACGAAGTTACTTAGAAATCGACTTGTTTTGATAATATGTAATCGCCATTCCTCAACTTCACTTATTTTTCCATATTTATATGATTATATTTATGTATAATGTGTAAAACTTGAAAGTTCTCATTACTTTCAATTAATTTACTATTAATAATTAATAATAATAAGCAATAGGTTACAATTTATTAATTATAAATACCTAAAATGTACACAATTAATGTAGTATGTAAATAACCGAATATACACTCTAATTAAATTAAAACGCTTTTAATTCTTTAAAGCTTAACCGTGAACCTATCGTTTAGGGATAGTTGTTCAGGCTATATATATTATACACACACACACACACACACACACACACACACACACACACACACACACACACACACACACACACACACACACACACAAACACACATATATATACCGAAAAAAGAATGTCATAAAATAAAAATTGTTTAATACAAACACAACTCTCAGCCAACAACTAAGGGTGAAATATCTCTTTAAGCTTTGAAGAATTAAGAGCGTTTTAATTTGAGTGTATATTCGATTATTTACATTTACAATTAATAAATTGTAACCTTTTGCTTATTATTACAAATTATTAATAGAAGATTAAGTGCGTAATTAAATATTTTACTATTCCCAAGCTCGCGTTATTCTGGAAGCGTCTCGTTTTTACCCTGATTTGATTTTTATTACAAACATTTAACAACCAGAAAATTTTAACTCATAACACAAACACACCTTAATTATGACTATTTCCAAACAAGTTAACTTAAATACACTGATATTGGTATGATTTTCGATTTAAAACTTAAGTATAGTTTATTCTATAACCGGAAGGGTTTTTATAATATCTTTTATTATTCTTCTGATATTTATAAGACAAGATTAGTTAATACCTCTACTTTAGAAAACTCTTGACTAATATAATTAATCCTTTTTAATTCCTAATAAAATGCTCTTAATCAATTATAATTTATATTAAATATATATATATATATTATTAAACGCATTTAATTTCATAGATGACAGCTTATACTTATTTTCCAAATCCACAAATGTCACTGATTTATATTATCATTTTTTTTTTTAAGAAAGGTTTCACCTAATCTGACTTATGTTAGGCTTATTCCTTTAAGTTCATTATGAGGAAGGCTTATTAATTGTTCCGAATATGATTTTTCTTTTTATATAATAATAAATATACATCAATCCTTGAAATTGCTGCAATAGTCAATACAATGTATATTAATCATGTTTATATGTATGGATGTATCAATAAAATTCCGACAAAGTTTATATAGACAAAAGGAAATGATTTCATAAATTTAGATTTTTTTGTCTGTCATTCCTAATAATTAATAATAAACAGAAGGTTGAAATTGATTCTATTTGGCTATTGCTATGCTCCTTCTGGGCGTGGCCTATTTCTGGAATTATGGGGCCGTAATACATGCTCACTCCCATCAGGTCCATTTCAGTTAACAAGTCCCATGATCAGCACTATTAGATACCAGCTTTCGACTCACATCGTTCGCTACGCTCCCACTTCAGGGATAAATAAATCCCCATATATATATATATATATATATATATATATATATATATATATATATATATATATATATATATATATACATAACTAGCAGAACTATGCGTCTACTAAGCGCGGCGAATATGGCTTGTGAGGCCGCGATCTTAACTGTAAAGGAACTTTTTGGGGATTTATTTATCCCTGAAGTGCGAGCGTAGCGTACGATGTGATATATATCTTTAATCTATTGTATTCAATAAAATGTAATGTAAGAAAACATTTACAAAGCATTATTTATAAAAAAATTACAATAATTATGTTTATCAAGAACATAAATATGTCTGATTAACTATATAGATGCATTACGTTACGCTGCATATTTATCACGCTTAGAAGTCGCATGGTCCGTATTATTTATTTAAGTATACAATAATATATGATATATGGGAAGTGGTGAAAAGAGGCTTGAAGAAGAATATGAAAAAAAAGGAAAGGAGAGTGGAAGAGGTGGAAGGAAGAAGAGATTTCCGATAATTAAAAAATCTTTAGTAAAAAATAATAATAAAATGAAAACCGCAAAAGGACTGTTCTATAAACAAAATAGCGATAAATTGATCAGTCCATCTTTATCAAATTTATCTATTATCAAGCTAAAAAAAATAAATATAGCACAAATTCTGTTTGCACAATGGAGGTAAATACTTTATAATAAAAATATTTATTAAAGCTGCCCTGAAATAGTATATTTCGTACCAAGGGCCGAAAGTGGGCGTTTGCCGGCCCGAGATATTTTTTGACCGAGACGTAGTCGAAAAAGTTCGAGGGCCTGCAAAAGCACTTTGGCCCGAGGCACGAACGCTATTTTTCACCATACTACAATAAATATTAATACGATATAACATTAATCAAAAACAAGATTTTCTTTTGGTTAAGTGTACCTCTTTGTTAGAAGGTTATCTTGTGGTTATGGGGACATGATGAATGTTTAATGTATGGATTGTTTTACGTTATGTTATTATGTAAGTTAATAAAGAGAGATGAACATATGTGTGTTTCATTTAATACAACTGATATATTTCAAAATGCTAAAAAAAGTTAGTTCGTTTATTTTTGATTTATAGAAATGTTAAAAGTACAATTTTGGTTGTTTGAAAACATAATACCCTTTGAAGATTCTATTACTTATTTTTTGTTTTCCAAAAAGCAATACTTTTTGGAAATTGGGTGAGTTGAATATTTTCTTTCACTTTTAAACAACTTTTTACCATGGAGTACTTACTCCATAAAGTACTGGGTTTGTTTTGCTTTGATAGGACCGAGAGATATACGAGTAAAACTTCATCATTCACATCTACAGGTTTTACATTTTCCATTTTTAACCAGTTCAAAAACTTTGTATCCTCTTCGTCATACCTATCTTTTGATTTTGCTGGTAACAAATCTGCTATGATTTCTTTTGCTCTTCTATTTATAGATTCTGATATATTATTAGCCATAATTACTAAATAACTAAACAATAATACGAGTAAAACAAACTTATGTAATGTATATAATGAAATGAATGAATTAAAATAATAAACAGCTGATTTTGCGGCCCTAGGGCGAAACATTCATTTTCGGCCCTAGGGCGGCGAAGTGTAGCTTTCGGACCGCAAATTAGGTGTGTAAAACACGTGATTACATCGTAGTATGGTGAAAATGTAAATATTTAGGTCAGCATTGCGTTACCATTCAATTGTTTTTTTATTGAAACGCTAATCTTCAGTGTAAAGGTACTATTAAGTTTTTGGAACAAACTTTAGAACAAAAATTTGTTTCGCTCTTTAGTTTCGACTGCCAGGGACGATAGCAATGAACCAAATAGACCTGTTTACATGTTAAAGTTTTTTTAATCAATCTTAGTTTGAAAACGTACCTCACTTTCTGGGAGTTTAAATACTGCATCAATACATTAAATACAACATTTTCATCCAAAGATTGATAATAAACTTCTGTTATTGGATCTAAAGTGACTTCAAAACGAAAGGACGCGGGTTCGCGTCCCGCGGTGGCCCTAGGATTTTTTAAAGAGAGTAAAAAAGTTTTGGAAATCGAAGAGGAAATTAAGGCTAGATTAAAGGCGGGAAATGCTTGTTATTTCTCGGTTGCAAAATTACTTGGGTCACGCCTTTTATCCCGAAATTTAAAAATTAGGATTTACAAAACTATAATTCTTCCGACTGTTCTTTACGGTTGTGAAACATGGCCGCTTACAGTAAGGGATGAGAAACGCCTTATGGTGTTTGAAAATAAGGTGCTGCGTAGAATATTCGGACCGAAGAAAGATGAGTCAACAGGAGAATTTAGACGGCTACACAATGCGGAATTGCGTGAGCTTTACCCGGTTAATGTAATCGAGTCTATAGCTGCGCGTCGGTTAAAGTGGGCATGCAAAATGGCGAGTCTTAGTAGTGAACGAATTCCTAAAAGATTGATAAACGCTTTGCCGACTGGAAAACGACCGAGGGGTAGGCCTAGGCGAAGGTGGGAAGATTCGGTGAAAGCAGATCTTGTGAATTTGGGATTGGACGGTGGTAGATGGATGGAGGTATGTAGGGACCGATTGGTGGTGTCGGCGTCGGGCCTTCGGGTCCGTTAAGCCTTATTGTATTGTATTGTATTGTATTGTAAAAAAGTTTTGGCCATGCCATCCCTCGGATAGGACGTAAAATGGAGCCTGTACAAAGATCCCTTAAAGATTCCTATCCTAATTATACCTGGATAGGCAAAATTTAGGACTCCCGCTGTAGCATCGTCCGATTAGCCTTAGTAGCATAAAGGGACGTTAAACAACAACTAAACTATTCGACCAATAATTATTATTTTGTTTGTTTAAACCAGTCAAAACAGCTTTAAATTAGTGTAATGTGAACTAAGCTTTGAAAGTCAGATAATCATCTAGAGGATTGTTTTTATGATTTTCATTACTCATAAACGAGTCAACTGATTTAGACGGTTTTAGTACCTATGTTTTAACATGTATTTAAAGTGAAGGATTATGAAAAAAAAAAATACTGAACTAGAATTGCTTCGCCTGAACGAGACTATTTTTTTCCTTCCAATTATCAAAACCTGCACCTTTAACCTTCAAATGATCCTCATTTAAAAATTAAATAATGTTCCGAAACCATTTAGTCACTAGACATCAAGAAAACTGTATAAAGGTGGAAGAATGCAACTTCTAAGAAGAAGCGGTTTTCTGAAAAGCTCATAATTTACCGTTTTTTTTTTAACTATGGTACGTAAAATGTTTAGATTTGCATAGGGAGCGATTGCTAAGCCCTTGGAAAATTTGGATCGGCTTAACGTTTTTTCTCAATTATAGTTATCATTGAAACATTAATAGATAACGCAAAATCCTTGTTATTAGCATGTTCACGTTATTAAATATACGTAACGTGTGATTATGAAATGTTAATATATATATTACTACGTGAGGGAAAAAAATAAGATTCATCGAAACACACATAATAAAAAGGCGAAATCAATTTTGGTAAAGTCTATATGGATCAATATTGACCTGTCTTAATTTGATTTCTTATCTTTTTTATAGGTTTACATATTACGGAGTTCAGGCTATAATCGAGGATATTATTTTTCGTTTAGTTGCGCAAGTTTCCAGATGAGTCAGGGGTCAAACCGCTATGGGAAACAACCCACTTCTGAATCAGGGAACCATCACTTAAAGACGATTTGACTGATCGCTTCGGTCTTGGGAACCATAGGAAACTGTTTACGCAACTTATTCATGCATTATTTTAACTTATTCACCTTATTTAATAGCAGCCAATAACTAAATTATACTAAAATTATAATTTAAAATTTTGTCATGAAGCAATGTGACTTACTTTAGTGCGCATAGAAACGGATAAAGGTAATGAGCTAAAGTACATTATATTTATCATATAATTAATTTTGAATTAAAATACCTTTTACTCATAAAATTGTAAATTATGACCATGGATCGATATTTGAGATGGATAGAACTGTTAGGATTGATTGATTTTAGTTAGAAAAAAAAAGTAAAACTTCTATCGTGAAATGTCAATTTAAAGATTCTGATGTTAGTACATCGATTGAAGTAATCCTGATAACAGAGTTGAAAATAGTGTTGCTTTCGAATTTAAGTTAGCATGTTAACAATGTTTCAGGGTTGGTGAAAATTCAGCATATATAATAGATAACGGTTATGGGGGAAGTTACCATTTGGTTTTCAATAAAAAAAATGTAAACAGAATGAAAATGGAAAATAATGTTTTTTTGAAATAAAATTGTAATACAGCAAGAGTTCAGATTCACCACTTACCTTTAGATCATTTTTTTTTTTTAACCAGGGTTCTTCCTAGATCTTTTCTAACTAAATAACTACCTTTAAATTCTGGCCTCAAAAAGTGGCTCAAATCTTTCTTCAAGGTCGATATTTAAAAAAAAAAAAAATCGCATCAATTTAAGAAAAAAATTTTGTTATTGATGAAAATGAAAAAAACTAACGTCATTCATGAAAAACAAATTCATTGATGAAATCGATGAAGCATAAATGTTATATAATCAACGCTATTTCCTGAAAAATCAACAAATAACTGTAATTAGTTTAATTTCAATCAGGAGCGGATTTAGTACGAAATTTGTAGGGGGCGGGGGAGGGGGGAGTCCTGACCGCCCTATCTCATAATCACGTGGCTGACTGGACCATTTTTATGTGACATTATTACCTTGTATTAAGAAGGGCTGCAATATAAAAAACCTAAAGGTTTCTGTTGAGGGTATAGTTAATTGCATTATTTGTTTAAAAATACAAAAGAATTGAAAAGCCAAAATATTGGATGAAACAAATTTTAATAGCTCAAAATTATAGAAAATGGACTCTCCTGACCGAATACAAAAAATTGAAAAATGGTAGCCTATAACTGCGGGGTACAAATATAGGTATATAAAAGTAAAAATTGATAAAAGAAATGTTTAGCATAATTAACAACAAGAACAAATAAAAGTAAAGGTGATTGATTATTCTGAATTCATTTATCGCAAATTGTTTCCGAATTATTAAAAAATGAACACTTAAAATATAAAATGATCTGACTATATAACAAGTAATAACAATAAGTAGGTAAATTAAATAAATTGAGAAAATATCAATGTACAAAATATAATAACAAAAGATTTAACAATATACAGCAGGTAAACGAATTAGATTGATTAAATAAACAATATAAATAAACTAAATAAGTTAGTGCATTTAGCAGTTTGTTGATAAACTATAGATATTTATACTAGGTGTCCCAGACCTAGTGTAAAAAAAATCTGGTGCGTGCGCGCAACACACAACTTTCACTTACCAACTTACTTAGATAAGAAATTGACGTGTTTTGTTAGATATCATTTCCCAAAATCACACATTTTTCTACATTCATATCTTATTTTTATTAATCGTTAAAGCCGTTTTTGAGTAAATAAAAAACCCCGTGAAAATGATACAAAATTTATTAAGTAAAGTCCCCCCTTCGGTTGATCAATTTTGATGAAATGTTGGCTATCACATATTTGGCATATACATAAATCAAATACCCAGTTTGGTCACAATCGTGAAAGCCGTTTTTGAGTAAATAAAAAAAGCACGTAAAAATGATACAAAATTTATTAAGTAAAGTGCCCCCTGCGGTTGATCAATTTTGATGAAATTTTTACAGACATATCTCGGGCATATAAGTAGATCAAATACTAAGTTTAATCGAAATCGTTAGAGCCGTTTTTGAGAAAATCAAAAAAACACGTGAAAATGTTACAAAATTTATTAAGTAAAGTCCCCCCCTCCGGTTAATCAATTTTGATGAAATTTTTACAGTCATATCTCGGGCATATAAATACATCAAATACCCAGTTTGATCAAAATCGTTAAAGCCGATTTGGAGTAAATAAAAAAAACACGTGAAAATGTTACAAAATTTATTACGTAAAGTCCCCCCTCCGGTTAATCAATTTTGATGAAATTTTTACAGTCATATCTCGGGCATATAAATAGATGAAATACTCAGTTTAATCAAAATCGTTAGAGCCGTTTTTGAGAAAATCGAAAAAAACCTAAAAAGTTATTAAATAAAGTACCCCCTCCCTTTGAGCAATTTTGATGAAATTTTTGCTGTCACATCGCGGGCATATACCTACACTAAATACCCAATTTCAGGTTCGCACGGTTTATAGTTCTTGAGCTAGTCTGTTCACATACACACACACACACATACACACACACACACACAGACCTTGGTCATTTCGACTCAGGGGACCCCAAAACGTGTATTTCCGTTGAAAACCGGAATTCGAAATTTTTCACGATCGCAATACTTCCACTTACTATATATCACATATATAGGTAAGTGAAAGTAAAAATTGGGTAATACTGCATGTTAAACGGGGTAGAATGGCGCAGAAACGAGTTTCCTATCTCAATCTGTTGAGAAGATAGATTTTTTTTTTTTAAATCTTACTTTATGACTAGACTTTATGACTTATAACTATTATTTTTATCTTACTAAAAATGACAGTTTTCTCTACTTTGGTTTAGCGTAGAAACAAAAACGATGATATTTTCTTAATCAGCATTAAATTTCCTAAAAGATGAAATGGGTTTGGTTATTTTAAATTCACTTTCAGAGGGACTTTTAACGCGCTTAACACAAAACATTTATTAAAACTTAAATTTTTAATAGTTTTTGAAAATTTCTCGCTCCCCACTGGAACACCCTAGAAGCTGTCAAATTTCCTAAAAACTGCCGAATTTAGTTAGTTTTTTAGTGATGTAACCCATGATACACCTCGCGCGGGTCTCATTACCGCGTATGGGGAGCGTCCCACGGGTGGCGGATGTGGGGATGGTCGGTGGAAATTCTTAGGAAGTTCCTCCCGGCTAAGTCCGTAGGACTCGCTGACCAACAATGAGAGCGCCCCCCCCCCCCCAGGCTTGCTGGAGGGTGTGACGTAGGTTTGAACGCCCTACTCACATTTTTTAGTTCACCCAAACACCACAAACAGTCATGGATTCTCCTAAGGTAAAACGCTCATTATCCGGAGGTAAACTAGTCCCCCGTTCGGGTCTCCGGGTGGGGACTGCTTTAGGGGAATCATGGCGAAAGTTGAAATTAAGAGATTTAGTATTAGGGACGTGGAACGTCAGAAGTTTGAATACAGCGGGTGGGTTAAAATCGGTTTCGAATGAGGTTGAGAGGTACGGTATAGATATCGTGGCGCTGCAAGAGGTACGCTGGCCGGGGGAGGGCTCTTTAAGAGAAGGTAAGTACACAATTTGGTACGGCGGGGGCGAAAATTATTGTTTAGGCACTGGGTTTCTGATTAGGAATAGGTTGATATCCGCTTTGAGGGACGTTCAATTTTTCGGGGACAGGATATCAGTAGTTGTATTTCAGGGGCGGTGGTTTAAAATCGCGTTAATAAACATACATTCTCCGACCGAAGACAGCGATGACGAAGTTAAGTCGGAATTTTACGATAAACTAGAGTGGGTCTTCGATAAATTACCGCGAAATTACATGAAGATAGTTTTAGGAGACGCTAACGCAAAGGTGGGCAGGGAAGAAATATATTATCCGACAATTGGAAAAGAAAGTTTACACGAAATTAGTAATGATAACGGAATACGATTGATTAACTTTGCTACTTCTAAAAATTTAATAATCAAAAGTACAACTTTTAAACATAAAGATATTCACAAATATACCTGGACATCACCGGATTCACAAACAAGAAATCAAATCGATCACGTTTTGGTGCAGCATAGGTGACAAAATAGTGTTATTAATGTTAGGTCGTACCGAGGGGCGGAATGCGGGTCGGATCATGAACTAGTAGTCGCTAAAGTTCGGCAAAGACTATCAATAAAAAAAAAAAGGTTAGAAACCGGATCTCATACCGAATATTTTAATCTGGAAAAACTTAAAATTCCGGCGATTAGAAAACAATTCGAAATTGAACTCAAGAATAGATTTGACGTATTAGAACCATCGACAGAGAATGGTGAAGACATTGATCAATTGTGGGAAGGGATTAGGGAATATATTAAAGAGGTCAGTAATTTGTGTCTGGGCAAAAGGGAAAATAATAAGAATAAACCATGGTTCGATGAAGAATGTTTAAACTCGTGTGAGAAAAGAAAAGCCGCTAAACTCAAAGTTTTAAATAATCCTAGCGAAGACAATCGTGCCTACTTTCGAGGCATAAGGAACGAAACGACTAAATTGCTTAAAAATAAAAAAAGAGAATATCTCAAAAACAAAATAATAGAAATAGAAAATAATGGAATCCAAAATAACGTTAGAGATATGTATAAAGGCATAAATTTATCACGTAAACGTCTAGGACCAGTTACGACTGGTATTAGGGATAATAATAATAACATCATAGCGGATCCGGTAGACATAGTAAGGAAGTTCAAAGAGCACTTTGATAGTATTTTGAATCCGGAAAATACCCGTCTATCACCACTTTTGGAATTTCAAAGTGCTGAACCGTTATTAGAAGAACCGAGTATAGGGGAAGTCGAAATAGCTATCGGAAAATTAAAATCCTATAAAGCAGCGGGGACGGATAATATTCCTAGCGAACTAATCAAATCATGTGGGGAAGCTGGGATTTCAAAAATACATCTTTTGATTAAAAAGATCTGGGAGTATGAGAAAGTACCCGAAGAATGGAAAGAGTCTATACTTATACCGATTCACAAGAAGGGGTCGCGGACAGACACTAATAACTACCGTGGGATCTCACTACTTCCGGTCTGCTATAAAGTATTTACGTCAATACTGACTAGCCGAATAACCGAATACGCCGAGGAAATTATCGGAGATTATCAATGTGGTTTCAGACGGAACCGATCTACCGTAGACCAAATATTCTCCCTCCGTCAAATATTAGAGAAAAAATTAGAATACAATGGTATTGTTCATCAACTGTATGTCGACTTTAAAAAAGCTTATGATTCAATAGACCGCAATAAACTGTATAACATCCTGACTGAACTAGGAATACCGAAGAAGTTAGTAAACTTAGTAAAAATGTGTATGACCGAAACGTTCAATAAAATAAGAATCGGTCGTTTTTTTTCTGAGAAGTTCGAGGTTCACTCTGGTTTGAAACAGGGGGATTCGCTATCCCCTGTTTTATTTGATTTAGCTCTAGAATATGTCATTAGGGAGGTGATAAATACCGGAAAGGGTTTGAAACTGGGGGGAAATATATCCGTACTCGGTTACGCTGATGATTTGGTTTTGCTTGGGGACGACGTGGAAACGATAGGACTAAATACAAAAGCATTGATGGAAGCCGGAAAAGAAGTAGGGCTAGAAATAAATACGGAAAAAACAAAATATATGGTTAGTTGTAGAAACGGTGACAATTTTGGCGATATTGAAGTAGAAGAGGAAATATTCGAAGCCGTTGAGAAATTTAGATATTTAGGATCTACTGTAACTAGAAAAAACGAAATCGAAGAGGAAATTAAGGCTAGATTAAAGGCGGGAAATGCTTGTTATTTCTCGGTTGCAAAATTACTTGGGTCACGCCTTTTATCCCGAAATTTAAAAATTAGGATTTACAAAACTATAATTCTTCCGACTGTTCTTTACGGTTGTGAAACATGGCCGCTTACAGTAAGGGATGAGAAACGCCTTATGGTGTTTGAAAATAAAGTGCTGCGTAGAATATTCGGGCCGAAGAAAGATGAGTCAACAGGAGAATTTAGACGGCTACACAATGCGGAATTGCGTGAGCTTTACCCGGCAAATGTAATCGAGTCTATAACTGCGCGTCGGCTAAAGTGGGCATGCAAAATGACGAGTCTTAGTAGTGAACGAATTCCTAAAAGATTGATAAACGCTTTGCCGACTGGAAAACGGCCGAGGGGTAGGCCTAGGCGAAGGTGGGAAGATTCGGTGAAAGCAGATCTTGTGAATTTGGGATTGGACGGTGGTAGGTGGATGGAAGTATGTAGGGATCGATTGGTGGTGTCGGCGTCGGGCCTTCGGGTCCGTTAAGCCTTATTGTATTGTATTGTATTGTATAACCCATGATACAATTGCACTTCACCTTTTGAGTCTAAAAGAAGTTTTTCTGATGAAAAACACGCTAGAGATGTCACTGCTGGGGCAATGAGGAAGCGCGCTAGAGCCTCCTGCATCCAAAGTAATGGATGCCTAACTTCCCATGAGTTAGAGTTAGTTTTACTTTTTTAAGACTAGAAAGAACAATGTATAAATTCTAAATAATATAAAAAGGTAATAATAAACTAAAATTAAAAAAAAAAAAACTCCTTAGTTTAAATTTTAAAAAATACTTTCTTTAATATAAGTTAAACTTTTTTCTTCTCTTCTACTAAAATTTGAAAAATCCTACATAAAAAATGTTGAAGGTAAAACATAATATTATTATTGTAGAACTATATTAAAATGGATTATTGCAGTGCGTGTTTTTTATGTAGATTTTGATAGACACACTATGAAGACGGAGAAGAGCAACGATTAGTGAATTCTTAGAAGCAGAGCACATCCGTCTTCCCCTTTTTTTTCCCAGTTTGATTCCTACTAGTGCGGCAAGTGGCCTATTATAAACTTAGTTATGGCGCCAAAAAGAAAAAGAGTGGTTTTAACTGTGTCCGAAAAACTGTCAATCGTAGAACGTCTTAGATATGACGAATAGAATAGATTTGACGTATTAGAACCATCGACAGAGAATGGTGAAGACATTGATCAATTGTGGGAAGGGATTAGGGAATATATTAAAGAGGTCAGTAATTTGTGTCTGGGCAAAAGGGAAAATAATAAGAATAAACCATGGTTCGATGAAGAATGTTTAAACTCGTGTGAGAAAAGAAAAGCCGCTAAACTCAAAGTTTTAAATAATCCTAGCGAAGACAATCGTGCCTACTTTCGAGGCATAAGGAACGAAACGACTAAATTGCTTAAAAATAAAAAAAGAGAATATCTCAAAAACAAAATAATAGAAATAGAAAATAATGGAATCCAAAATAACGTTAGAGATATGTATAAAGGCATAAATTTATCACGTAAACGTCTAGGTCCAGTTACGACTGGTATTAGGGATAATAATAATAACATCATAGCGTATCCGGTAGACATAGTAAGGAAGTTCAAAGAGCACTTTGATAGTATTTTGAATCCGGAAAATACCCGTCTATCACCACTTTTGGAATTTCAAAGTGCTGAACCGTTATTAGAAGAACCGAGTATAGGGGAAGTCGAAATAGCTATCGGAAAATTAAAATCCTATAAAGCAGCGGGGACGGATAATATTCCTAGCGAACTAATCAAATCATGTGGGGAAGCTGGGATTTCAAAAATACATCTTTTGATTAAAAAGATCTGGGAGTATGAGAAAGTACCCGAAGAATGGAAAGAGTCTATACTTATACCGATTCACAAGAAGGGGTCGCGGACAGACACTAATAACTACCGTGGGATCTCACTACTTCCGGTCTGCTATAAAGTATTTACGTCAATACTGACTAGCCGAATAACCGAATACGCCGAGGAAATTATCGGAGATTATCAATGTGGTTTCAGACGGAACCGATCTACCGTAGACCAAATATTCTCCCTCCGTCAAATATTAGAGAAAAAATTAGAATACAATGGTATTGTTCATCAACTGTATGTCGACTTTAAAAAAGCTTATGATTCAATAGACCGCAATAAACTGTATAACATCCTGACTGAACTAGGAATACCGAAGAAGTTAGTAAACTTAGTAAAAATGTGTATGACCGAAACGTTCAATAAAATAAGAATCGGTCGTTTTTTTTCTGAGAAGTTCGAGGTTCACTCTGGTTTGAAACAGGGGGATTCGCTATCCCCTGTTTTATTTGATTTAGCTCTAGAATATGTCATTAGGGAGGTGATAAATACCGGAAAGGGTTTGAAACGGGGGGGAAATATATCCGTACTCGGTTACGCTGATGATTTGGTTTTGCTTGGGGACGACGTGGAAACGATAGGACTAAATACAAAAGCATTGATGGAAGCCGGAAAAGAAGTAGGGCTAGAAATAAATACGGAAAAAACAAAATATATGGTTAGTTGTAGAAACGGTGACAATTTTGGCGATATTGAAGTAGAAGAGGAAATATTCGAAGCCGTTGAGAAATTTAGATATTTAGGATCTACTGTAACTAGAAAAAACGAAATCGAAGAGGAAATTAAGGCTAGATTAAAGGCGGGAAATGCTTGTTATTTCTCGGTTGCAAAATTACTTGGGTCACGCCTTTTATCCCGAAATTTAAAAATTAGGATTTACAAAACTATAATTCTTCCGACTGTTCTTTACGGTTGTGAAACATGGCCGCTTACAGTAAGGGATGAGAAACGCCTTATGGTGTTTGAAAATAAAGTGCTGCGTAGAATATTCGGGCCGAAGAAAGATGAGTCAACAGGAGAATTTAGACGGCTACACAATGCGGAATTGCGTGAGCTTTACCCGGCAAATGTAATCGAGTCTATAACTGCGCGTCGGCTAAAGTGGGCATGCAAAATGACGAGTCTTAGTAGTGAACGAATTCCTAAAAGATTGATAAACGCTTTGCCGACTGGAAAACGGCCGAGGGGTAGGCCTAGGCGAAGGTGGGAAGATTCGGTGAAAGCAGATCTTGTGAATTTGGGATTGGACGGTGGTAGGTGGATGGAAGTATGTAGGGATCGATTGGTGGTGTCGGCGTCGGGCCTTCGGGTCCGTTAAGCCTTATTGTATTGTATTGTATTGTATAACCCATGATACAATTGCACTTCACCTTTTGAGTCTAAAAGAAGTTTTTCTGATGAAAAACACGCTAGAGATGTCACTGCTGGGGCAATGAGGAAGCGCGCTAGAGCCTCCTGCATCCAAAGTAATGGATGCCTAACTTCCCATGAGTTAGAGTTAGTTTTACTTTTTTAAGACTAGAAAGAACAATGTATAAATTCTAAATAATATAAAAAGGTAATAATAAACTAAAATTAAAAAAAAAAAAACTCCTTAGTTTAAATTTTAAAAAATACTTTCTTTAATATAAGTTAAACTTTTTTCTTCTCTTCTACTAAAATTTGAAAAATCCTACATAAAAAATGTTGAAGGTAAAACATAATATTATTATTGTAGAACTATATTAAAATGGATTATTGCAGTGCGTGTTTTTTATGTAGATTTTGATAGACACACTATGAAGACGGAGAAGAGCAACGATTAGTGAATTCTTAGAAGCAGAGCACATCCGTCTTCCCCTTTTTTTTCCCAGTTTGATTCCTACTAGTGCGGCAAGTGGCCTATTATAAACTTAGTTATGGCGCCAAAAAGAAAAAGAGTGGTTTTAACTGTGTCCGAAAAACTGTCAATCGTAGAACGTCTTAGATATGACGAATAGAATAGATTTGACGTATTAGAACCATCGACAGAGAATGGTGAAGACATTGATCAATTGTGGGAAGGGATTAGGGAATATATTAAAGAGGTCAGTAATTTGTGTCTGGGCAAAAGGGAAAATAATAAGAATAAACCATGGTTCGATGAAGAATGTTTAAACTCGTGTGAGAAAAGAAAAGCCGCTAAACTCAAAGTTTTAAATAATCCTAGCGAAGACAATCGTGCCTACTTTCGAGGCATAAGGAACGAAACGACTAAATTGCTTAAAAATAAAAAAAGAGAATATCTCAAAAACAAAATAATAGAAATAGAAAATAATGGAATCCAAAATAACGTTAGAGATATGTATAAAGGCATAAATTTATCACGTAAACGTCTAGGTCCAGTTACGACTGGTATTAGGGATAATAATAATAACATCATAGCGTATCCGGTAGACATAGTAAGGAAGTTCAAAGAGCACTTTGATAGTATTTTGAATCCGGAAAATACCCGTCTATCACCACTTTTGGAATTTCAAAGTGCTGAACCGTTATTAGAAGAACCGAGTATAGGGGAAGTCGAAATAGCTATCGGAAAATTAAAATCCTATAAAGCAGCGGGGACGGATAATATTCCTAGCGAACTAATCAAATCATGTGGGGAAGCTGGGATTTCAAAAATACATCTTTTGATTAAAAAGATCTGGGAGTATGAGAAAGTACCCGAAGAATGGAAAGAGTCTATACTTATACCGATTCACAAGAAGGGGTCGCGGACAGACACTAATAACTACCGTGGGATCTCACTACTTCCGGTCTGCTATAAAGTATTTACGTCAATACTGACTAGCCGAATAACCGAATACGCCGAGGAAATTATCGGAGATTATCAATGTGGTTTCAGACGGAACCGATCTACCGTAGACCAAATATTCTCCCTCCGTCAAATATTAGAGAAAAAATTAGAATACAATGGTATTGTTCATCAACTGTATGTCGACTTTAAAAAAGCTTATGATTCAATAGACCGCAATAAACTGTATAACATCCTGACTGAACTAGGAATACCGAAGAAGTTAGTAAACTTAGTAAAAATGTGTATGACCGAAACGTTCAATAAAATAAGAATCGGTCGTTTTTTTTCTGAGAAGTTCGAGGTTCACTCTGGTTTGAAACAGGGGGATTCGCTATCCCCTGTTTTATTTGATTTAGCTCTAGAATATGTCATTAGGGAGGTGATAAATACCGGAAAGGGTTTGAAACGGGGGGGAAATATATCCGTACTCGGTTACGCTGATGATTTGGTTTTGCTTGGGGACGACGTGGAAACGATAGGACTAAATACAAAAGCATTGATGGAAGCCGGAAAAGAAGTAGGGCTAGAAATAAATACGGAAAAAACAAAATATATGGTTAGTTGTAGAAACGGTGACAATTTTGGCGATATTGAAGTAGAAGAGGAAATATTCGAAGCCGTTGAGAAATTTAGATATTTAGGATCTACTGTAACTAGAAAAAACGAAATCGAAGAGGAAATTAAGGCTAGATTAAAGGCGGGAAATGCTTGTTATTTCTCGGTTGCAAAATTACTTGGGTCACGCCTTTTATCCCGAAATTTAAAAATTAGGATTTACAAAACTATAATTCTTCCGACTGTTCTTTACGGTTGTGAAACATGGCCGCTTACAGTAAGGGATGAGAAACGCCTTATGGTGTTTGAAAATAAAGTGCTGCGTAGAATATTCGGGCCGAAGAAAGATGAGTCAACAGGAGAATTTAGACGGCTACACAATGCGGAATTGCGTGAGCTTTACCCGGCAAATGTAATCGAGTCTATAACTGCGCGTCGGCTAAAGTGGGCATGCAAAATGACGAGTCTTAGTAGTGAACGAATTCCTAAAAGATTGATAAACGCTTTGCCGACTGGAAAACGGCCGAGGGGTAGGCCTAGGCGAAGGTGGGAAGATTCGGTGAAAGCAGATCTTGTGAATTTGGGATTGGACGGTGGTAGGTGGATGGAAGTATGTAGGGATCGATTGGTGGTGTCGGCGTCGGGCCTTCGGGTCCGTTAAGCCTTATTGTATTGTATTGTATTGTATAACCCATGATACAATTGCACTTCACCTTTTGAGTCTAAAAGAAGTTTTTCTGATGAAAAACACGCTAGAGATGTCACTGCTGGGGCAATGAGGAAGCGCGCTAGAGCCTCCTGCATCCAAAGTAATGGATGCCTAACTTCCCATGAGTTAGAGTTAGTTTTACTTTTTTAAGACTAGAAAGAACAATGTATAAATTCTAAATAATATAAAAAGGTAATAATAAACTAAAATTAAAAAAAAAAAAACTCCTTAGTTTAAATTTTAAAAATACTTTCTTTAATATAAGTTAAACTTTTTTCTTCTCTTCTACTAAAATTTGAAAAATCCTACATAAAAAATGTTGAAGGTAAAACATAATATTATTATTGTAGAACTATATTAAAATGGATTATTGCAGTGCGTGTTTTTTATGTAGATTTTGATAGACACACTATGAAGACGGAGAAGAGCAACGATTAGTGAATTCTTAGAAGCAGAGCACATCCGTCTTCCCCTTTTTTTTCCCAGTTTGATTCCTACTAGTGCGGCAAGTGGCCTATTATAAACTTAGTTATGGCGCCAAAAAGAAAAAGAGTGGTTTTAACTGTGTCCGAAAAACTGTCAATCGTAGAACGTCTTAGATATGACGAATAGAATAGATTTGACGTATTAGAACCATCGACAGAGAATGGTGAAGACATTGATCAATTGTGGGAAGGGATTAGGGAATATATTAAAGAGGTCAGTAATTTGTGTCTGGGCAAAAGGGAAAATAATAAGAATAAACCATGGTTCGATGAAGAATGTTTAAACTCGTGTGAGAAAAGAAAAGCCGCTAAACTCAAAGTTTTAAATAATCCTAGCGAAGACAATCGTGCCTACTTTCGAGGCATAAGGAACGAAACGACTAAATTGCTTAAAAATAAAAAAAGAGAATATCTCAAAAACAAAATAATAGAAATAGAAAATAATGGAATCCAAAATAACGTTAGAGATATGTATAAAGGCATAAATTTATCACGTAAACGTCTAGGTCCAGTTACGACTGGTATTAGGGATAATAATAATAACATCATAGCGGATCCGGTAGACATAGTAAGGAAGTTCAAAGAGCACTTTGATAGTATTTTGAATCCGGAAAATACCCGTCTATCACCACTTTTGGAATTTCAAAGTGCTGAACCGTTATTAGAAGAACCGAGTATAGGGGAAGTCGAAATAGCTATCGGAAAATTAAAATCCTATAAAGCAGCGGGGACGGATAATATTCCTAGCGAACTAATCAAATCATGTGGGGAAGCTGGGATTTCAAAAATACATCTTTTGATTAAAAAGATCTGGGAGTATGAGAAAGTACCCGAAGAATGGAAAGAGTCTATACTTATACCGATTCACAAGAAGGGGTCGCGGACAGACACTAATAACTACCGTGGGATCTCACTACTTCCGGTCTGCTATAAAGTATTTACGTCAATACTGACTAGCCGAATAACCGAATACGCCGAGGAAATTATCGGAGATTATCAATGTGGTTTCAGACGGAACCGATCTACCGTAGACCAAATATTCTCCCTCCGTCAAATATTAGAGAAAAAATTAGAATACAATGGTATTGTTCATCAACTGTATGTCGACTTTAAAAAAGCTTATGATTCAATAGACCGCAATAAACTGTATAACATCCTGACTGAACTAGGAATACCGAAGAAGTTAGTAAACTTAGTAAAAATGTGTATGACCGAAACGTTCAATAAAATAAGAATCGGTCGTTTTTTTTCTGAGAAGTTCGAGGTTCACTCTGGTTTGAAACAGGGGGATTCGCTATCCCCTGTTTTATTTGATTTAGCTCTAGAATATGTCATTAGGGAGGTGATAAATACCGGAAAGGGTTTGAAACGGGGGGGAAATATATCCGTACTCGGTTACGCTGATGATTTGGTTTTGCTTGGGGACGACGTGGAAACGATAGGACTAAATACAAAAGCATTGATGGAAGCCGGAAAAGAAGTAGGGCTAGAAATAAATACGGAAAAAACAAAATATATGGTTAGTTGTAGAAACGGTGACAATTTTGGCGATATTGAAGTAGAAGAGGAAATATTCGAAGCCGTTGAGAAATTTAGATATTTAGGATCTACTGTAACTAGAAAAAACGAAATCGAAGAGGAAATTAAGGCTAGATTAAAGGCGGGAAATGCTTGTTATTTCTCGGTTGCAAAATTACTTGGGTCACGCCTTTTATCCCGAAATTTAAAAATTAGGATTTACAAAACTATAATTCTTCCGACTGTTCTTTACGGTTGTGAAACATGGCCGCTTACAGTAAGGGATGAGAAACGCCTTATGGTGTTTGAAAATAAAGTGCTGCGTAGAATATTCGGGCCGAAGAAAGATGAGTCAACAGGAGAATTTAGACGGCTACACAATGCGGAATTGCGTGAGCTTTACCCGGCAAATGTAATCGAGTCTATAACTGCGCGTCGGCTAAAGTGGGCATGCAAAATGACGAGTCTTAGTAGTGAACGAATTCCTAAAAGATTGATAAACGCTTTGCCGACTGGAAAACGGCCGAGGGGTAGGCCTAGGCGAAGGTGGGAAGATTCGGTGAAAGCAGATCTTGTGAATTTGGGATTGGACGGTGGTAGGTGGATGGAAGTATGTAGGGATCGATTGGTGGTGTCGGCGTCGGGCCTTCGGGTCCGTTAAGCCTTATTGTATTGTATTGTATTGTATAACCCATGATACAATTGCACTTCACCTTTTGAGTCTAAAAGAAGTTTTTCTGATGAAAAACACGCTAGAGATGTCACTGCTGGGGCAATGAGGAAGCGCGCTAGAGCCTCCTGCATCCAAAGTAATGGATGCCTAACTTCCCATGAGTTAGAGTTAGTTTTACTTTTTTAAGACTAGAAAGAACAATGTATAAATTCTAAATAATATAAAAAGGTAATAATAAACTAAAATTAAAAAAAAAAACTCCTTAGTTTAAATTTTAAAAAATACTTTCTTTAATATAAGTTAAACTTTTTTCTTCTCTTCTACTAAAATTTGAAAAATCCTACATAAAAAATGTTGAAGGTAAAACATAATATTATTATTGTAGAACTATATTAAAATGGATTATTGCAGTGCGTGTTTTTTATGTAGATTTTGATAGACACACTATGAAGACGGAGAAGAGCAACGATTAGTGAATTCTTAGAAGCAGAGCACATCCGTCTTCCCCTTTTTTTTCCCAGTTTGATTCCTACTAGTGCGGCAAGTGGCCTATTATAAACTTAGTTATGGCGCCAAAAAGAAAAAGAGTGGTTTTAACTGTGTCCGAAAAACTGTCAATCGTAGAACGTCTTAGATATGACGAATAGAATAGATTTGACGTATTAGAACCATCGACAGAGAATGGTGAAGACATTGATCAATTGTGGGAAGGGATTAGGGAATATATTAAAGAGGTCAGTAATTTGTGTCTGGGCAAAAGGGAAAATAATAAGAATAAACCATGGTTCGATGAAGAATGTTTAAACTCGTGTGAGAAAAGAAAAGCCGCTAAACTCAAAGTTTTAAATAATCCTAGCGAAGACAATCGTGCCTACTTTCGAGGCATAAGGAACGAAACGACTAAATTGCTTAAAAATAAAAAAAGAGAATATCTCAAAAACAAAATAATAGAAATAGAAAATAATGGAATCCAAAATAACGTTAGAGATATGTATAAAGGCATAAATTTATCACGTAAACGTCTAGGTCCAGTTACGACTGGTATTAGGGATAATAATAATAACATCATAGCGGATCCGGTAGACATAGTAAGGAAGTTCAAAGAGCACTTTGATAGTATTTTGAATCCGGAAAATACCCGTCTATCACCACTTTTGGAATTTCAAAGTGCTGAACCGTTATTAGAAGAACCGAGTATAGGGGAAGTCGAAATAGCTATCGGAAAATTAAAATCCTATAAAGCAGCGGGGACGGATAATATTCCTAGCGAACTAATCAAATCATGTGGGGAAGCTGGGATTTCAAAAATACATCTTTTGATTAAAAAGATCTGGGAGTATGAGAAAGTACCCGAAGAATGGAAAGAGTCTATACTTATACCGATTCACAAGAAGGGGTCGCGGACAGACACTAATAACTACCGTGGGATCTCACTACTTCCGGTCTGCTATAAAGTATTTACGTCAATACTGACTAGCCGAATAACCGAATACGCCGAGGAAATTATCGGAGATTATCAATGTGGTTTCAGACGGAACCGATCTACCGTAGACCAAATATTCTCCCTCCGTCAAATATTAGAGAAAAAATTAGAATACAATGGTATTGTTCATCAACTGTATGTCGACTTTAAAAAAGCTTATGATTCAATAGACCGCAATAAACTGTATAACATCCTGACTGAACTAGGAATACCGAAGAAGTTAGTAAACTTAGTAAAAATGTGTATGACCGAAACGTTCAATAAAATAAGAATCGGTCGTTTTTTTTCTGAGAAGTTCGAGGTTCACTCTGGTTTGAAACAGGGGGATTCGCTATCCCCTGTTTTATTTGATTTAGCTCTAGAATATGTCATTAGGGAGGTGATAAATACCGGAAAGGGTTTGAAACGGGGGGGAAATATATCCGTACTCGGTTACGCTGATGATTTGGTTTTGCTTGGGGACGACGTGGAAACGATAGGACTAAATACAAAAGCATTGATGGAAGCCGGAAAAGAAGTAGGGCTAGAAATAAATACGGAAAAAACAAAATATATGGTTAGTTGTAGAAACGGTGACAATTTTGGCGATATTGAAGTAGAAGAGGAAATATTCGAAGCCGTTGAGAAATTTAGATATTTAGGATCTACTGTAACTAGAAAAAACGAAATCGAAGAGGAAATTAAGGCTAGATTAAAGGCGGGAAATGCTTGTTATTTCTCGGTTGCAAAATTACTTGGGTCACGCCTTTTATCCCGAAATTTAAAAATTAGGATTTACAAAACTATAATTCTTCCGACTGTTCTTTACGGTTGTGAAACATGGCCGCTTACAGTAAGGGATGAGAAACGCCTTATGGTGTTTGAAAATAAAGTGCTGCGTAGAATATTCGGGCCGAAGAAAGATGAGTCAACAGGAGAATTTAGACGGCTACACAATGCGGAATTGCGTGAGCTTTACCCGGCAAATGTAATCGAGTCTATAACTGCGCGTCGGCTAAAGTGGGCATGCAAAATGACGAGTCTTAGTAGTGAACGAATTCCTAAAAGATTGATAAACGCTTTGCCGACTGGAAAACGGCCGAGGGGTAGGCCTAGGCGAAGGTGGGAAGATTCGGTGAAAGCAGATCTTGTGAATTTGGGATTGGACGGTGGTAGGTGGATGGAAGTATGTAGGGATCGATTGGTGGTGTCGGCGTCGGGCCTTCGGGTCCGTTAAGCCTTATTGTATTGTATTGTATTGTATAACCCATGATACAATTGCACTTCACCTTTTGAGTCTAAAAGAAGTTTTTCTGATGAAAAACACGCTAGAGATGTCACTGCTGGGGCAATGAGGAAGCGCGCTAGAGCCTCCTGCATCCAAAGTAATGGATGCCTAACTTCCCATGAGTTAGAGTTAGTTTTACTTTTTTAAGACTAGAAAGAACAATGTATAAATTCTAAATAATATAAAAAGGTAATAATAAACTAAAATTAAAAAAAAAAAACTCCTTAGTTTAAATTTTAAAAAATACTTTCTTTAATATAAGTTAAACTTTTTTCTTCTCTTCTACTAAAATTTGAAAAATCCTACATAAAAAATGTTGAAGGTAAAACATAATATTATTATTGTAGAACTATATTAAAATGGATTATTGCAGTGCGTGTTTTTTATGTAGATTTTGATAGACACACTATGAAGACGGAGAAGAGCAACGATTAGTGAATTCTTAGAAGCAGAGCACATCCGTCTTCCCCTTTTTTTTCCCAGTTTGATTCCTACTAGTGCGGCAAGTGGCCTATTATAAACTTAGTTATGGCGCCAAAAAGAAAAAGAGTGGTTTTAACTGTGTCCGAAAAACTGTCAATCGTAGAACGTCTTAGATATGACGAATAGAATAGATTTGACGTATTAGAACCATCGACAGAGAATGGTGAAGACATTGATCAATTGTGGGAAGGGATTAGGGAATATATTAAAGAGGTCAGTAATTTGTGTCTGGGCAAAAGGGAAAATAATAAGAATAAACCATGGTTCGATGAAGAATGTTTAAACTCGTGTGAGAAAAGAAAAGCCGCTAAACTCAAAGTTTTAAATAATCCTAGCGAAGACAATCGTGCCTACTTTCGAGGCATAAGGAACGAAACGACTAAATTGCTTAAAAATAAAAAAAGAGAATATCTCAAAAACAAAATAATAGAAATAGAAAATAATGGAATCCAAAATAACGTTAGAGATATGTATAAAGGCATAAATTTATCACGTAAACGTCTAGGTCCAGTTACGACTGGTATTAGGGATAATAATAATAACATCATAGCGGATCCGGTAGACATAGTAAGGAAGTTCAAAGAGCACTTTGATAGTATTTTGAATCCGGAAAATACCCGTCTATCACCACTTTTGGAATTTCAAAGTGCTGAACCGTTATTAGAAGAACCGAGTATAGGGGAAGTCGAAATAGCTATCGGAAAATTAAAATCCTATAAAGCAGCGGGGACGGATAATATTCCTAGCGAACTAATCAAATCATGTGGGGAAGCTGGGATTTCAAAAATACATCTTTTGATTAAAAAGATCTGGGAGTATGAGAAAGTACCCGAAGAATGGAAAGAGTCTATACTTATACCGATTCACAAGAAGGGGTCGCGGACAGACACTAATAACTACCGTGGGATCTCACTACTTCCGGTCTGCTATAAAGTATTTACGTCAATACTGACTAGCCGAATAACCGAATACGCCGAGGAAATTATCGGAGATTATCAATGTGGTTTCAGACGGAACCGATCTACCGTAGACCAAATATTCTCCCTCCGTCAAATATTAGAGAAAAAATTAGAATACAATGGTATTGTTCATCAACTGTATGTCGACTTTAAAAAAGCTTATGATTCAATAGACCGCAATAAACTGTATAACATCCTGACTGAACTAGGAATACCGAAGAAGTTAGTAAACTTAGTAAAAATGTGTATGACCGAAACGTTCAATAAAATAAGAATCGGTCGTTTTTTTTCTGAGAAGTTCGAGGTTCACTCTGGTTTGAAACAGGGGGATTCGCTATCCCCTGTTTTATTTGATTTAGCTCTAGAATATGTCATTAGGGAGGTGATAAATACCGGAAAGGGTTTGAAACGGGGGGGAAATATATCCGTACTCGGTTACGCTGATGATTTGGTTTTGCTTGGGGACGACGTGGAAACGATAGGACTAAATACAAAAGCATTGATGGAAGCCGGAAAAGAAGTAGGGCTAGAAATAAATACGGAAAAAACAAAATATATGGTTAGTTGTAGAAACGGTGACAATTTTGGCGATATTGAAGTAGAAGAGGAAATATTCGAAGCCGTTGAGAAATTTAGATATTTAGGATCTACTGTAACTAGAAAAAACGAAATCGAAGAGGAAATTAAGGCTAGATTAAAGGCGGGAAATGCTTGTTATTTCTCGGTTGCAAAATTACTTGGGTCACGCCTTTTATCCCGAAATTTAAAAATTAGGATTTACAAAACTATAATTCTTCCGACTGTTCTTTACGGTTGTGAAACATGGCCGCTTACAGTAAGGGATGAGAAACGCCTTATGGTGTTTGAAAATAAAGTGCTGCGTAGAATATTCGGGCCGAAGAAAGATGAGTCAACAGGAGAATTTAGACGGCTACACAATGCGGAATTGCGTGAGCTTTACCCGGCAAATGTAATCGAGTCTATAACTGCGCGTCGGCTAAAGTGGGCATGCAAAATGACGAGTCTTAGTAGTGAACGAATTCCTAAAAGATTGATAAACGCTTTGCCGACTGGAAAACGGCCGAGGGGTAGGCCTAGGCGAAGGTGGGAAGATTCGGTGAAAGCAGATCTTGTGAATTTGGGATTGGACGGTGGTAGGTGGATGGAAGTATGTAGGGATCGATTGGTGGTGTCGGCGTCGGGCCTTCGGGTCCGTTAAGCCTTATTGTATTGTATTGTATTGTATAACCCATGATACAATTGCACTTCACCTTTTGAGTCTAAAAGAAGTTTTTCTGATGAAAAACACGCTAGAGATGTCACTGCTGGGGCAATGAGGAAGCGCGCTAGAGCCTCCTGCATCCAAAGTAATGGATGCCTAACTTCCCATGAGTTAGAGTTAGTTTTACTTTTTTAAGACTAGAAAGAACAATGTATAAATTCTAAATAATATAAAAAGGTAATAATAAACTAAAATTAAAAAAAAAAAAACTCCTTAGTTTAAATTTTAAAAAATACTTTCTTTAATATAAGTTAAACTTTTTTCTTCTCTTCTACTAAAATTTGAAAAATCCTACATAAAAAATGTTGAAGGTAAAACATAATATTATTATTGTAGAACTATATTAAAATGGATTATTGCAGTGCGTGTTTTTTATGTAGATTTTGATAGACACACTATGAAGACGGAGAAGAGCAACGATTAGTGAATTCTTAGAAGCAGAGCACATCCGTCTTCCCCTTTTTTTTTCCCAGTTTGATTCCTACTAGTGCGGCAAGTGGCCTATTATAAACTTAGTTATGGCGCCAAAAAGAAAAAGAGTGGTTTTAACTGTGTCCGAAAAACTGTCAATCGTAGAACGTCTTAGATATGACGAATAGAATAGATTTGACGTATTAGAACCATCGACAGAGAATGGTGAAGACATTGATCAATTGTGGGAAGGGATTAGGGAATATATTAAAGAGGTCAGTAATTTGTGTCTGGGCAAAAGGGAAAATAATAAGAATAAACCATGGTTCGATGAAGAATGTTTAAACTCGTGTGAGAAAAGAAAAGCCGCTAAACTCAAAGTTTTAAATAATCCTAGCGAAGACAATCGTGCCTACTTTCGAGGCATAAGGAACGAAACGACTAAATTGCTTAAAAATAAAAAAAGAGAATATCTCAAAAACAAAATAATAGAAATAGAAAATAATGGAATCCAAAATAACGTTAGAGATATGTATAAAGGCATAAATTTATCACGTAAACGTCTAGGTCCAGTTACGACTGGTATTAGGGATAATAATAATAACATCATAGCGGATCCGGTAGACATAGTAAGGAAGTTCAAAGAGCACTTTGATAGTATTTTGAATCCGGAAAATACCCGTCTATCACCACTTTTGGAATTTCAAAGTGCTGAACCGTTATTAGAAGAACCGAGTATAGGGGAAGTCGAAATAGCTATCGGAAAATTAAAATCCTATAAAGCAGCGGGGACGGATAATATTCCTAGCGAACTAATCAAATCATGTGGGGAAGCTGGGATTTCAAAAATACATCTTTTGATTAAAAAGATCTGGGAGTATGAGAAAGTACCCGAAGAATGGAAAGAGTCTATACTTATACCGATTCACAAGAAGGGGTCGCGGACAGACACTAATAACTACCGTGGGATCTCACTACTTCCGGTCTGCTATAAAGTATTTACGTCAATACTGACTAGCCGAATAACCGAATACGCCGAGGAAATATCGGAGATTATCAATGTGGTTTCAGACGGAACCGATCTACCGTAGACCAAATATTCTCCCTCCGTCAAATATTAGAGAAAAAATTAGAATACAATGGTATTGTTCATCAACTGTATGTCGACTTTAAAAAAGCTTATGATTCAATAGACCGCAATAAACTGTATAACATCCTGACTGAACTAGGAATACCGAAGAAGTTAGTAAACTTAGTAAAAATGTGTATGACCGAAACGTTCAATAAAATAAGAATCGGTCGTTTTTTTTCTGAGAAGTTCGAGGTTCACTCTGGTTTGAAACAGGGGGATTCGCTATCCCCTGTTTTATTTGATTTAGCTCTAGAATATGTCATTAGGGAGGTGATAAATACCGGAAAGGGTTTGAAACGGGGGGGAAATATATCCGTACTCGGTTACGCTGATGATTTGGTTTTGCTTGGGGACGACGTGGAAACGATAGGACTAAATACAAAAGCATTGATGGAAGCCGGAAAAGAAGTAGGGCTAGAAATAAATACGGAAAAAACAAAATATATGGTTAGTTGTAGAAACGGTGACAATTTTGGCGATATTGAAGTAGAAGAGGAAATATTCGAAGCCGTTGAGAAATTTAGATATTTAGGATCTACTGTAACTAGAAAAAACGAAATCGAAGAGGAAATTAAGGCTAGATTAAAGGCGGGAAATGCTTGTTATTTCTCGGTTGCAAAATTACTTGGGTCACGCCTTTTATCCCGAAATTTAAAAATTAGGATTTACAAAACTATAATTCTTCCGACTGTTCTTTACGGTTGTGAAACATGGCCGCTTACAGTAAGGGATGAGAAACGCCTTATGGTGTTTGAAAATAAAGTGCTGCGTAGAATATTCGGGCCGAAGAAAGATGAGTCAACAGGAGAATTTAGACGGCTACACAATGCGGAATTGCGTGAGCTTTACCCGGCAAATGTAATCGAGTCTATAACTGCGCGTCGGCTAAAGTGGGCATGCAAAATGACGAGTCTTAGTAGTGAACGAATTCCTAAAAGATTGATAAACGCTTTGCCGACTGGAAAACGGCCGAGGGGTAGGCCTAGGCGAAGGTGGGAAGATTCGGTGAAAGCAGATCTTGTGAATTTGGGATTGGACGGTGGTAGGTGGATGGAAGTATGTAGGGATCGATTGGTGGTGTCGGCGTCGGGCCTTCGGGTCCGTTAAGCCTTATTGTATTGTATTGTATTGTATAACCCATGATACAATTGCACTTCACCTTTTGAGTCTAAAAGAAGTTTTTCTGATGAAAAACACGCTAGAGATGTCACTGCTGGGGCAATGAGGAAGCGCGCTAGAGCCTCCTGCATCCAAAGTAATGGATGCCTAACTTCCCATGAGTTAGAGTTAGTTTTACTTTTTTAAGACTAGAAAGAACAATGTATAAATTCTAAATAATATAAAAAGGTAATAATAAACTAAAATTAAAAAAAAAAAAACTCCTTAGTTTAAATTTTAAAAAATACTTTCTTTAATATAAGTTAAACTTTTTTCTTCTCTTCTACTAAAATTTGAAAAATCCTACATAAAAAATGTTGAAGGTAAAACATAATATTATTATTGTAGAACTATATTAAAATGGATTATTGCAGTGCGTGTTTTTTATGTAGATTTTGATAGACACACTATGAAGACGGAGAAGAGCAACGATTAGTGAATTCTTAGAAGCAGAGCACATCCGTCTTCCCCTTTTTTTTCCCAGTTTGATTCCTACTAGTGCGGCAAGTGGCCTATTATAAACTTAGTTATGGCGCCAAAAAGAAAAAGAGTGGTTTTAACTGTGTCCGAAAAACTGTCAATCGTAGAACGTCTTAGATATGACGAATAGAATAGATTTGACGTATTAGAACCATCGACAGAGAATGGTGAAGACATTGATCAATTGTGGGAAGGGATTAGGGAATATATTAAAGAGGTCAGTAATTTGTGTCTGGGCAAAAGGGAAAATAATAAGAATAAACCATGGTTCGATGAAGAATGTTTAAACTCGTGTGAGAAAAGAAAAGCCGCTAAACTCAAAGTTTTAAATAATCCTAGCGAAGACAATCGTGCCTACTTTCGAGGCATAAGGAACGAAACGACTAAATTGCTTAAAAATAAAAAAAGAGAATATCTCAAAAACAAAATAATAGAAATAGAAAATAATGGAATCCAAAATAACGTTAGAGATATGTATAAAGGCATAAATTTATCACGTAAACGTCTAGGTCCAGTTACGACTGGTATTAGGGATAATAATAATAACATCATAGCGGATCCGGTAGACATAGTAAGGAAGTTCAAAGAGCACTTTGATAGTATTTTGAATCCGGAAAATACCCGTCTATCACCACTTTTGGAATTTCAAAGTGCTGAACCGTTATTAGAAGAACCGAGTATAGGGGAAGTCGAAATAGCTATCGGAAAATTAAAATCCTATAAAGCAGCGGGGACGGATAATATTCCTAGCGAACTAATCAAATCATGTGGGGAAGCTGGGATTTCAAAAATACATCTTTTGATTAAAAAGATCTGGGAGTATGAGAAAGTACCCGAAGAATGGAAAGAGTCTATACTTATACCGATTCACAAGAAGGGGTCGCGGACAGACACTAATAACTACCGTGGGATCTCACTACTTCCGGTCTGCTATAAAGTATTTACGTCAATACTGACTAGCCGAATAACCGAATACGCCGAGGAAATTATCGGAGATTATCAATGTGGTTTCAGACGGAACCGATCTACCGTAGACCAAATATTCTCCCTCCGTCAAATATTAGAGAAAAAATTAGAATACAATGGTATTGTTCATCAACTGTATGTCGACTTTAAAAAAGCTTATGATTCAATAGACCGCAATAAACTGTATAACATCCTGACTGAACTAGGAATACCGAAGAAGTTAGTAAACTTAGTAAAAATGTGTATGACCGAAACGTTCAATAAAATAAGAATCGGTCGTTTTTTTTCTGAGAAGTTCGAGGTTCACTCTGGTTTGAAACAGGGGGATTCGCTATCCCCTGTTTTATTTGATTTAGCTCTAGAATATGTCATTAGGGAGGTGATAAATACCGGAAAGGGTTTGAAACGGGGGGGAAATATATCCGTACTCGGTTACGCTGATGATTTGGTTTTGCTTGGGGACGACGTGGAAACGATAGGACTAAATACAAAAGCATTGATGGAAGCCGGAAAAGAAGTAGGGCTAGAAATAAATACGGAAAAAACAAAATATATGGTTAGTTGTAGAAACGGTGACAATTTTGGCGATATTGAAGTAGAAGAGGAAATATTCGAAGCCGTTGAGAAATTTAGATATTTAGGATCTACTGTAACTAGAAAAAACGAAATCGAAGAGGAAATTAAGGCTAGATTAAAGGCGGGAAATGCTTGTTATTTCTCGGTTGCAAAATTACGTGGGTCACGCCTTTTATCCCGAAATTTAAAAATTAGGATTTACAAAACTATAATTCTTCCGACTGTTCTTTACGGTTGTGAAACATGGCCGCTTACAGTAAGGGATGAGAAACGCCTTATGGTGTTTGAAAATAAAGTGCTGCGTAGAATATTCGGGCCGAAGAAAGATGAGTCAACAGGAGAATTTAGACGGCTACACAATGCGGAATTGCGTGAGCTTTACCCGGCAAATGTAATCGAGTCTATAACTGCGCGTCGGCTAAAGTGGGCATGCAAAATGACGAGTCTTAGTAGTGAACGAATTCCTAAAAGATTGATAAACGCTTTGCCGACTGGAAAACGGCCGAGGGGTAGGCCTAGGCGAAGGTGGGAAGATTCGGTGAAAGCAGATCTTGTGAATTTGGGATTGGACGGTGGTAGGTGGATGGAAGTATGTAGGGATCGATTGGTGGTGTCGGCGTCGGGCCTTCGGGTCCGTTAAGCCTTATTGTATTGTATTGTATTGTATAACCCATGATACAATTGCACTTCACCTTTTGAGTCTAAAAGAAGTTTTTCTGATGAAAAACACGCTAGAGATGTCACTGCTGGGGCAATGAGGAAGCGCGCTAGAGCCTCCTGCATCCAAAGTAATGGATGCCTAACTTCCCATGAGTTAGAGTTAGTTTTACTTTTTTAAGACTAGAAAGAACAATGTATAAATTCTAAATAATATAAAAAGGTAATAATAAACTAAAATTAAAAAAAAAAAAACTCCTTAGTTTAAATTTTAAAAAATACTTTCTTTAATATAAGTTAAACTTTTTTCTTCTCTTCTACTAAAATTTGAAAAATCCTACATAAAAAATGTTGAAGGTAAAACATAATATTATTATTGTAGAACTATATTAAAATGGATTATTGCAGTGCGTGTTTTTTATGTAGATTTTGATAGACACACTATGAAGACGGAGAAGAGCAACGATTAGTGAATTCTTAGAAGCAGAGCACATCCGTCTTCCCCTTTTTTTTCCCAGTTTGATTCCTACTAGTGCGGCAAGTGGCCTATTATAAACTTAGTTATGGCGCCAAAAAGAAAAAGAGTGGTTTTAACTGTGTCCGAAAAACTGTCAATCGTAGAACGTCTTAGGAAAGGAGAATTTGGCAAAAAAACTGTCAGATGAGTTCGGTGTCGGAACATCGACAATTTCCGCTGACACATTAAAAAAACAACACCGAAAAATGCTGACACATTAAAAACATTTATTTCAAATATTAAGAATGAAGACGGAAATTTATGTTAACACCTTGTTCAACAGTAAATTTGATTATCCGGATTTCGGGCATATATAATAAGCATAAATTAATATTAATACTTTTATTTGTATATGGTCAATACACCCGCTTACTTAGTTTATTGTTATTGTTTATTTTATCAAGTTAATTCGTTTTTGTGTTGTATATATATTAAAATATGAATCTGTGGCTGCAATATAAAGAGTGTTGAGTCCAATCTAAAAAATAGTTTTATTATTTGTTGGCGCAATTTTCTGTTGCTTCAGCATAAAGTGTTGAGTCCAATCTAAAAAATATTTTTATAATTTATTGGAAATTTACAATTTTCTAGTTCAGGATGTTGCTAACCATATAAAGTGCTGAATAAACGGTCTACGTCCTACGTCCCAGCATACGTCTCGCACTTACCCTCCCTATGTTTGGTCTCTCTAATCTTTATCACTTTTATATTTAATTCCCGTTTAATGAGGTACACTTCGAGCTAAGCTTCCTAGTCCATTCCCATCGAGTTATTTAGCCTTTGAGGCGAGGATATCGGAGTATATAGAAAGGGGAGGAACTGAGGGTGGCGAGTTAGTCATTTGCAAGCAAATAAAAATATTAATTTTTAATTTGGATTTAACACTCTTTATGCTACAACCACAGAAATAATTGATGTAGAAAACAAAATAAAAAACTTAATACAATAGAAATAATCAAAAGTTAATATATAAAAAATGTTCTATACATTATGAAATCTTCACATCCATGTCATGCCTATCAGCGTTCACACGCCCTCAAAGTAATAAAAACCTCAGGTAAGCTGTTTTTATCTCAAGAAAGGTAATATTGTTAAGTGAGACAGTGTTAAACGAGTAGCACATCTATTTTGCTCGCCTATTACCAGTGCAGCTATAAATTTAACATCAGTCGCTAAATCCGAATCAAGTTATTTCAGGAATTTTAGCCGTTAAAATTGTTCATATTTTTTCATCGGAAAATTTATTAAACATTTAATATCGGATACCAATATTAAACTCTCACAATTTAAAATAAATTTACCTTGATTTATTTTGATAAATGACAGAAGCGTGTGAAAATATTTTAATTTTACACTAATGAAATGACAAAATTATCTATCAAGGAAAATTTTACTAATTTTATCGGTAATCGTTCAATCTACCATGGGAGTAAATAAGTGGTTAAGAAGAATTCGGTACTAAAAGAGTTAAGTGATTAAAAGGAAGCCTGGACGCGGTTTATTCGTAGAGAATTTATCCATTACCTCTGAGTTAAACGTGAATGATTCAATCGTCCACTTGAAATTTAGTGGACATCCGCCAAATATCCAATTTCAGGTTCGTACGGTTTATATTTTTCGAACTAGTCTGTTCACATACAGATACACACACAAACACACACACACACACACACACACACACACACACACACACACACACACACACACACACACACACACACACACACACACACACACACACACACACACACACACGTACACGGACACACACACGGACACGGACACACACACGGACACGGACACGGACACACACACGGACACGGACACACACACAGACCATTTCGCGGGATTTGGTTATTTGGACTAATGGGACCCCAAAACGTGTATTTCCGTCGAAAACCGGAAGTCGAAGTTTTTCTCGATCGCAATATTTTCCATTACTATACATTTCAAATATAGGTAAGTGAAAGTAAAATTATTTATTTAAAAATATTAAAGCACTTAAGGAACTAATTAAGGGATTATTCTGTTTTACAATATCAAAAATAGAACATATTAATAGTATGAACTTATTATTGATAAATTTTTATGTTAAAGATAAAACAGGAAATTATACAGTCAAGAGGTGAAAAATGCGGACATTGTCTAACTTTATTGTATCACAATGGTATGCTTGATTGCTCTTCTTCTATCGAATTACTACCCTGACAAGTGATTTAATATTTAAAATATTACCTACAATAATTTTGAATTACCAGATAATTGGATTCTCCTTGTATTCAAGCGTCTTTTATCACTTATATTCGATTTTTCTTTTTACTATTGAAATAACCGAAAAATATCATACCTGAGGAATTAGATATAGATAGGTATCATTAGATAAAATTTTTTTATCATTCTAATTTTTTTTCTATGCCAACAAACTAGAACTTTTTTTTTTTCATTTATGCCATTATATATAATAATATATATCCATAAGGAATTAATTATTGATTTAATTGATAAGATAATTTTTTTTACATAAATACATACATATATACAGTCACATTACTATAAGCATAAATTGGAAAACTGTGATATCCTTTCATACATTATCCTTACCACTTGTCCAGCATGTTACACTAGGATGGAAGGAATTCCAATCCTAATTTATTGATGTTCACTTAATTAAAAAATATCTTGATTTTATTAGGTACTTTCTTCTTAATTGACATTGTACTACTGAAAATTTGCATAAGATTCAAACTAACTTTTTTTTTTTCTATTTCTTTTCTTGTTTAGGTGGTGGTGGTTATTTATTGTTGACCTTTAGATGGTCAGTTGTTCAAAATCGATTGATTTTATGAATTTCAATATTTCTGTCTTAAATTTAGTAAAAATTATATTTTACTAAATTTAATGGTAACTTGCTCCCATCAAAATTTCGTTCTTAATGATCAATCAATAATTTTTAATAGAAATTTTTTGGGTTGTTCACATCATTGTATTTTATTCTTTACGTAATAATTTTCTATTTTCCATTATTTTTGGCAGATTTATAAATATTATTTTTATTTTACTAAGGAATCATATTATTTTTTACCCATAACGCTATTAGCACTATAAATAAAATGTTCTATGAATTCCGAAGTTGATGAAAGTTTTACTTAAAGATCTTTACTTCATTAAAATTGCATAAGCATAGATTAACTAAAATAGTCAATGATCAACCTCTTATAAATTATAAAACATTCTATTTGTTATAAAATCATACGATCAAACATAAGAAACATCAGCATTATCATAAAACAATGTACTCTTTACCTGTTGAATGTTTCTGAACTCATTACCAGTACTGTTTAATTAATAATTTTTATTCACATTTTCATGTTTACCTACTCCCATTACCTTATTTATGCACTTTTTCATTTACAATTTTTATGTTCTCATCATCTTGTTACCCAATATAAGTACATTTTTATTCTGATTTTTAATTTTTCCTGATCTAATAATTACTTATTTACGTATTACTTATTATTTTTTTTTTTTTTTATAGCTCACAGACCTTAAAGATTTTTAGCTGACTTCACTAGCCTTTTCCACCTATGTCTATATACTTAATAAACATATAAAAGGGCTAATTAGGATTTTGATAAAATCTTAAAGCCAAAAAAAAAACATTAAGTATAGCAAGAATTTTGTTACTACTTTATTGTTTTACAGATCAGGAACGTAACAGCGATGTTTTATAACGGTATTATTCCAGTTCTAATTAAATCCGAAGCGAGACGGTTGATTAATTCCTGCTTACGCTGCCGTGCCTGGAGGGCTGCCGGGCGATGGGAAAAGAAGCGGATGGTGCGAGGGTGTTGGACTAGGAGGTTCCCATATGACCCTCTTCTATGAGCGAAGATCCCAGGAGAAAGTGGGCTGATGCAAGAACTCCTCACTTACATCACAATGGCTTCTCCTCCTTAACCTTTCTGTCGGTAACTCCACTCCGGTTTCCTTACGGTTAACACACATCTTTTCCACACTCGTTCCGTTTTTGTTTTCCAGTTTTTCTTCAGGATCCTCTAGGGTAATTCACACTTGCTCCCAATTGGCTCATTCCCCAGCTATTTCATCAGGTCAATTGAGTAAGTACGGCCATCCAATTCATTGTAGCGTGGTGCCAGATTGCGTTCGGTCCTTGAACTTGCCTAGTTTCGTCTTTTGTAAAACAATACACTATTAGGTGGATTTCGTTGAGGAAAGTAGAAATGACCCAAATGATCTGTTACTTTCAAAAACTTTTTTTCCCCCAAGGAATAATACACCACCACGTTTATGGTAGTAAGTAAATTAGAGAATGCTGGAGGTTACTCTTATCGGGCAAGTACGTGTACTCGTTATTTACCGTGTACTGCCGCTAAACCGGTTCCCGCTTTAACGGTCTCGGCATTAACCGGCAAAAGAAAAAATACATCTTATTGACATTCTTAAAAGGAAATTCTCAACAACAGGTCATAAATTTAATTTTTGTTGTGTTGAAGTTCGCTGGATTATAAATATATTGAAATGTAGGCTAAAAAAGAAAATATATTTTACAATTGACCGAACGTCAATAAAACAAAGGCGACATTCATTCTTGAAACAATGCCTATTTCTTATTATAAAGAAAGATAAATGTAACATGAATCATAATAAATGTAAACAACGCAAGTTAAAGATAAATGTAAGTAGCAAAGATAAATGTAAACTGAATCATGAAGAAATTACTGCGTATATACCGACTTTTGACGAGACCTACGTGAAGACATTCAGTAACTAAAATAAATTAATGATTTTATGAAAAAATGAAATGATCGTTAGCACCAATATTTGTAAAACGTTTAGTATCGGAATTTGCCAATAAATATCATCTTCTTGAATTAATATCTACAAAAGCTTTATAGATTAAGTTGTTTTGTTTTGTTCCACAATATATAATTTAAAATCAAATTAGAGTTGTTTCTTTATACCTTCTCTCTCTGTATTAACCCTTAATGTATAACTCTTAATTTTTAATTGAATTAAAGTTATGTTTGATGCTGCCCATTACTTACGAATGAAAAAAATTGCCTAGTCTAAAAAAATTAACTTTCATATTTTTGATGATTCAGGATTATTGCGATATTTACTTATTTTCATTTTGCAGTATTGTATTAGCTAGCTTTTACAACAAATAATTTGTATTTATATAACAAAGAAATTTTTATTTGCACCACCATATTTTAGTTCATTTATCCCCTTATAATAATTAGATATTTAGGTCTTAGATATTCTTGAACGATTTTCAGAAAACGATTCTGATCTGATTATTGGAAGAAAAACCTCAGTCTTTCATACATAGAAATAAAGAAAAAAAAATATATTTATATACGAAGAGACAAATAAAACATATAATTATATACGTATTTATGTTCACCCTTATAGAAACTTGTATTGAATTATTATTTCTTTGATTAGGAAGAAATATCAACAAGGAAATAATTGAATGGTACATAAGTATTCTTTAAATACATTCTGGAATGTCTTTATACATCAATGATCGTATATTTTTAATGGTTCGAATTTTCAATTGCGTTCAAGTAATATATGCTGATTTGTACACCTCTATTTCATCTAATCTTCACTAGGAATAAGGCAAATAGTGGAGTAAAACATTTTATAAATAAGATATTTGTTTAATTAATTATTGGTGATTCCTTGTTCATTCGTATTTCGGCAGCTTCGAAAACGATATGATCATTAATTTTCGTTTGTTTTAGATGTAACGTTGTTGCGTTAGAATTATAATCATTCCATTGCTCTGAATTGTACTTGAAATAAAAAATTGATAATTTACATAACAATAAATCATATCATTAACGAAGAATTATGCTGGCCACAAACTATCACTCAAGACAAATAAATAATGGAAAGATTAAACGGAAATCGTGCTTGGAGCTGCAGTAAAACCTCGCATACTTCTTGATCTCCTAATGATCCGAAAGCGATTTGTAGACATTTTTATTTTATTATATGTTCACTTGGTTGATAATTCCTAAGAATGATAAAAAAAGCTTTGTGTCTCTTCAGTTTTTGTCCGCCGAAAATCGAATATAAGTGTTTGTGATCATTATAGGTTGTTTCTTACAGCTTACCAAATTACGGAGTTATTTGAATCCTCCTTATTTAGGAATTCAGTTAAACAATAATTAGGGGCAAACATCTATTTATGAAAGAATGTGTGGATTTGTTTTCAACCGCGATCTCTCGGAGTCCCGGAGTATTAAAAACAATAATAGCCAATATAGTATTTACAAAAGAAATATATTTATCATATTAGAAAAAAAAGGTTACTTAAATCCAAAAAAAAACCCTTCATTAAGATGAATTAATTGATTATCTCAATAATTAAATTCTGTTATAACTAACTTCCTGTAACTATAATCCTCTGTAATATAGCTATTTAACCTTACCCAGTCTTTACCATTAAGGTACCCTATAACTGAACATTTGTAAAGATTTATTATTGTCACCAATATAGGTGGAATTTCGAGTCATTTCAGGATTTATTACAGTTATTAGTAAATTTTAATATTAATTGAAAGCGAAATTCGAATTTTCCTTATTTTAGTAAACGATGTTTGATGTGTCCTTTGGCTTCCGAAAATCAAATAAATTATATTTCAGTATTTTAGTTAGACTTATATCTATTGAAGTTCATCCTTCACATTGATGGTTTGACCCTAAGAAAGGATAATGTATCATTTTTTGATCAAATCGGCATTTAAAGAGACATTTTTAAAATATTTTTCCAATGTAAACTTTTTTTTTCATTTTTTAAGTAACTGGTAATCCTAATTCTTTTCTATCTCCTCTCATGTTTTAAATAAGTTGCACTTTATGTAATCCATTTTTTTTTAAATTCATAATTAGAGTACTAATAAGAAGTATTGCGATTTTATTTTTATTTAATATTGTAACTTAACAATGATGTCGATCGCCGAAGACGCAAATTTAATATATATATTATTTTTACATACATACTAACACAACCACATTTATCTTACAAATTCATAAAGATAGTATAGTACTGAAAATTAATTGGCTTCTAGCCACAGCAATTAATTTTGAGCTGTAAAACAGTGCCATCAGTGAAATTTACGATCATGGAAGCTCAGCTATGGTCAGGTTGTTGCATACTTCTTGACAATGAACTGTCGATTCTTTTATGCGCATGCAAAAGCAACTGTAATAGTTCTCTTGTATATTGTGACACGATTATTTCTTAATATGAGATTAATACCATTTATTGCCCTTAGCCTTTGAAAGCTTTCACGAGGACTAAAAAATATTGTAGCACTTACGTAGTTTAAACAATTTATATTGAAAGAGAAATAACTATTTTCAATGTCACAAATTATGAAAACACTAATATTTGAACAGGTTACAAAAATTATCACTTTGTAACACAGAAATAACCATATGACTTGCATTTCAGAATAACAACTAGGTAACTCTCCAGTCCGCGATTGAGCGATTCCTTATAAATAGTCGTAAGGAGAACTGTCTAGAACCTTCTGGGTCGGCGTTGATGGTACTCGAACATCGTAGTCACAAAAATGTTCTATGAAAGTTAGTTCCAACTTCAAGAGTTCGTTTCAACAAAAGGTCTAGAACTATTCTAAACCTTATGTTTTTATATTTTCTTTGTTTAACGTTACAATATATTACTTAGTTTACTCATTCATCAGAAATGTGTGTGTGTGCCTGTATTCCATATAATCTTTATTCTATTAAGGAAAAACCTAAAACCGTGGGTTATTCCAAGCACGTTTCTGATGATAAGCTAAGTGGAGGGCCGAGATATGTAACGAAAATATCAAAAAAATTAGGTTTAAAGTTGTTAGTTTGTATATGCTATTTGTATATGCTTAATACAATCAGCAGTTATTTTTTGTAAATGTATTTTTATTATTAGTTATTGTATGTACCTAACTATTTTTAAAGGAGAAAATAATAAAATAAATCGTTAATCTTACAAAAATGTGTTCAATAGTGCTCATCCACTAAGCTCTTCAATTATGAACACACTTTATAGAGAGATATTTTTTCAAAAATATCGAATTTTAAAATTTCAAAAATGTCCTCCCAAAATAAATTTTATTTTATAATGTATGACAAGTAATAAGTAAATTGCTATTGTTCTCTGAAAAAAAAAATACTGATTTAGTGGTAACAAAAAAAAGTAACAAAATATGAAATGAGAAAGTTTTGCACAAAATGTTTAAAGGAAAGACTTTTACTGCACTCCACATTAGTACGAACGAGTTTTAATTCCCACAGCGTAAGTTCATCTTCTTAATAAGAAATATTTATTTAGGTTCACAACCATTTCATAAATGAATTCGATACCATTTTACAAAATAATATCACCCATTGACTTTTTGAACATTTACTAAACATTTCTTTTTTTTTTGACGAATTTTTCCAAAATATCAACGTACTGATATAACACCTGACTATAAAAAAGTTAAAAAAAGACTAGAACCTAAGGCTATCGTCTTCTTCAACAATAGCGACTTCATTATCCTGTTGTTCGTTGTTTCCCTCATCTGTGGCAGATATATTGAGAACTCGTGTGTAATACTTCAATGTATCATTGGACTTCCACTCGTCACCAAAATGCTTTTTCAGCAGATTATCAACGCCTCTCAGCATGTTGGAGCTATTGAAAAATCAATTATTAATATAGCTAGGTAAGAAGAATCGAGTAAAAACTGAAATAAAACACGCGAGTTTAAGGAGGTTTCGATATTTTGTTCAGAATGACTAACAGACACTGCTTAAGTGAACGAATGGGATGGCTGCAAAGTGAGAAGTAATAATTGGAACCAAAGAGTTTTGCATCAAAACGAGTAACGAACCAGTTATGAAACACAATGGGCTATGGAAAGAATCAGTTCTGCAACAAACCGCTATTTTGTGAAGCAAAAATCCGTAAGAAGAAGGTTTTGCTCCAATCTGATAAGATATATTGAAAGAGCATTAAAATATCTTTTAGGTTATTAAAATAAGCCCTATGGATTTAAATATCATGATAATTACTTCGTATTAACAGTTCATCCATTGAAAACAGTTCATTAAGCTGTCTAAATACAGGTAACGAAAAAAAAAAATTATGAAATTATTTATTATTGGTCTAAATTCATAGAGTTACATTTAATTTCAAAAAATGTACAAAGTCTTGTTTTCCTCCGGTAAACAGAAATGTTGATAACAGAAACGGTTGAATTACCTGTACATTCCTACAGCTGCACTACATTAATACATTATAATCAATAAATCATATTTAAAAATCAAAATTTTCTTCTATCTTGGCAATTTCATTCAATAATAAGTAATTGTTTCAAAATGACTTATCTTGTTCTTTTCAAAGAAAAAACATCCTTCCTGTAAAGAAACTCATGATGTAATAATTATTATGATGATAATAGTATAGTTAAATAGTTAAACCCCGAATACTAACTTTATGTTTTCATCATGTCTCATTAAAAAAATTAAAAAAGGCGAATCTGTAATTAACAGCTCAAAGAATAGTAAATTTGTAAATATCTCAACAAAAAAAATTACTTTACATACTTTTATTATGCGCTTATGTGGTTAAATCATCTTTATATTACCTATATATAAAATATCTTTGATGATTTTTTCTTTTTACTGCAATAAAAATTATAATTTAAAATTTGCTCTACTGTAAAGATTTCAAAATTTTCGTTACGAAAATTTGTTTACATCTGCGGTACAGATATTTATAGTGAAATCTTATACTATACAAAAGAGTCAAGGAAGAGTTCAGATTACTACCATATTCTGATGATAAGCATTTTTCTTTTTATTTTCTCAATATAAGAAAAAATAAAAAGAAAAGTTATGCAATTTTTTTTCTTATTTTCTCAAAATTTCAATGAAAAAAACCAAAACTTCTATATACATCTAATTTATTTGAAAGATATGGAGGAAAAGAAATACAACTTATTTATTTTTGAAATTTAATTTTTAGTATATCGTTTAAAAATTAGTATTCATTTATCCGGGAAATTAAGTAAAATAAATAAAAACAGGGTGGTATTTATTAAATTTACTCTGTTAATGTTTGGTCCATTTATTCCGTTTATCCAACTCTAAATATATTAAAAACTAGGAAAAAATATCGGATGACAAATTTTCTAAAATGATTTTCGCATGAAATGAAAACGTTTCTTTATCAGCGCATGACTATAAAATAAAAATTTTGCCTTTAAAATGAAAACAACTTTTTATCTATAATTCTTGATTTCAATTGAGCTTCAAACACCACCACAGACCCAACTCTGAAAATATTTAACCTAAATTTTTGTCACTTTCTTTTTTCGCGCATTATTTTAAAACATATTTTTATTTTTTTGCCGACCTAATTGTTAATTCATTAAACAAGATATACGAATAATTTAGCAGTATTGGCTGCTTTACTACTTAAATTTATTTTCCATAGTTATTTTGCTTCAAGACATTTCCAAATCTATATAGCTGTTTAAGTTTTATTGAGGTACCATCTAACTAAAAACATACGCCGAACCAAATTTTATTTCCTGTCTTAGCTTACTACATCCCATAATGTCGTTTTGTTTATTTTGCTTATTATATTTTGTGTCGGTATAGAGCTTTTTTATATATTTATATACTTTTTTAAATAGGTTAATGCAAAAAATCGTCTATATAAAGCAAAAATAGCGTTTTAGCAATTTTTCTATGGAGGCATTAAAATAAAAAAAAAAAATCAGTGGTAACTATTTTCTAGTGCCATAATGTCGGTATGTAGTTATTCTTGAAAAATATTTTATGCAACACATGCCCTTAATGAAGGCAAGATATATCACTAAAATTACGTTTATTTTGCTTGTATTAAGATCACCTGTTGCGTAAAAAATCTTTTAAGAATAACTAAGTACATACAGATAAATGTATAGACATTTAATATACAGTAAAGCAAAGCATTGCGATAGCGGAAAATTTCCAAATTTTCAACTTAATTATACGTTTCAAAAACGAAACATCGTACCAAACTTAAATCAGGTATTTGAGCTCTGCATATCTTCGCGATGTGACAGCAAATGATTCGTAAATATGGATTGAACGGAGGAGGCTCTTAAACACGTTCACGCCGGGACTGTTTAATGCTGTTCGCTCTATCGGGCGGAAGCTATTCCAGGGCATTATGCAGTATTGGCAATCCAACAGTAATAAAATAAACAATAAACAATACTATCCTACTAGTACGATATAATACGATATTAATAGTATAATTGTTATTTAAAAAAAAAAAAAAAAAAAAAAAAAAATAGACACACATTTTCATACCAGTGGGTACCAGGACATGTGGGTCTACACGGAAACGAGACCGCAGATAAAACTGCTCGTGACACTAGCAAAGCATCGGTGATTAACGCTAAAGTCCCCAAAATAGGTTCCTTTCGCTCATTGAGGGCAACGATTTTAAATGAATGGCAAAACTTGTACGATTGGGAGTCCCAAAGTAAGGGGAAGGATCATTATTTAATCCAACCTAAACTTACCCTAAAGCCATGGTTCGCCATTATCGGTAAAAATCTAGAGAGAAGCGAAGTAACCAACTTAATTAGATTAAGAATCAATCATGGACACACAAACAAATTTTTAAACTTGATAAAAATAAGGGAGTCGCCGAACTGCGAATTTTGCCACGAATTCGAGGATCCCTTGCACTTGGTGATGTCCTGCAGGCGGTTCAGTGCTCAGAGGAGGAAATATATCGAGGGGTCAGCTCTCGGTATCTCTAACATAATAAAACAGTTGAATATCAAGGATTACCACCAGCTAATAAAATTTATCAAAAAAACAAAAATACGACTTTAATAATATGTAGATTATCTCTAAACTAAGCTATCTCTAAAAATTTATATATTTCTGGCTGAATAGGATTTGGATAAAATCTTAAAGCAAAAAAAAAAAAAATAAATAAAAAAATAAATAAATGTTTATACGTTTATAAGTATATGAATAAAAATAAAAATATGCAAATAAATATAAAATTAAATGAATTTACATTAAATTGTCATTATTTTAATTTTCAACTATATAGAAACTATTTCTACTTTCTTAACACTTTGGCTGCCATGTCACCTTAAATCGAGTAACTGTTCTCTTGTCAGAGAATTAAATATTAAAATTGTTTCGAAACGAGAGCGTGACTCTCAGATATTCTTTTTCGGCAGTCAAAGTGTTAAAGATCTAATTATTTGGCAGAGGCGGCATTCTAGCGTGAGCCACCGGTGGTACACGCCGCCCGATTAGGCAGGCAAGTGTGAGCCACCGGTGGTATACGCCGCACACAGGGGTATTTGACCCCAAAAGCTGACCAAAACTATTTCCTTCCATTTTATTAATACAAACGTCCTCAAAATGGCTTCTAAATTTCTGATAGACATTAAAAATATGATTTTAGCAGTTAAAAAAATATTTATAGGTGAAAGTTTTCATAAAATAAATTTTTGCGTTACTCCTCCGACTGTGAAATAGGCATCCATGGATTTACAATTTATGTTCATATTATTTTCTCTTTACACCTATGAAATATGCTTGTAACAAATAAAGATTTATTATAAATTTATCTACTACTATTATTTTTGAAAAATGGGAATAGTGTAAAATTGGTAAAAATAAAAATTTGTGGTGATAAAGTTTTACGTAAAGTTTCTCTGTATCCTTAGCAAATATAGAAAACATTTCTTAATTTATGAAATGACCACTTGATAGAACCTCCAATATTTAATATATATAAATAAAGCTTTCAGTGCAGATAGGTAGTTTTTTCTATTTTTTCTGACAAATTGAAATTTTTATATGCTTTCCTATATTTTATGGCAAGAGATGGAGTTTTTGTTAGATCCTTTAGAACATAGGACGCATTGATATCACCAGAATCTCCTAGTTTTATACGAGTGGCATTATATCATAGTTAAATCACATAGTTTCATATCAGTGCTAGTTGATGATCTGAGTTTTCTGTTTTACGCCTCTTGCTTTTTTCACTTGAACCATCAAATAATTTTTCAGGGCGTCCACCAGATCTTGAGCTTTTAATTGATATCGTCCCACTTAGCCGTTCCTTGTTGCTGCTTTCAAAACATTTCTTTTCCTTGAAGAAGCATTCCATCTTACTTGGAAATCATGCCTTAAAATTGATAATTTGTGTTCTAGCTCTTTCACCTGCTCTAGGCTATTACAATACTTCCCAATGAGGAAACACTCCAAAAATTCGTTATTATGCTTTAAAGCTAATGCCTTCAACTTTAAAAATACGGCAAATAATTCCCTTGGGGTTATTATTATTTTTCCAGAAGATCCTAAATTATAAATAAATGAAAATATAACAACATTTATTTATTTTTATTATTTAATGAAACTGACATTTTAGAAATAAAAAATTATAAGTCTCCCATTCGCAGATTTTCGCAGAATTTTTTTCATGAAACATAAACTACAATAATTACACATTATCATTAAAAATATTTCGTTGCCCAGAAATGACCAGAAGTATAACTTTTTAACCTTCAAATTTAATTTTCAGCTCTAAAATCTACCTACCAAAAAACAATAAAATATTGATACTCGTATTGAATACAAAAAAATTATAACTGTCGAAATAACAAGTACAAACCTGGCCTCGAACTATCCATCATATGATAATGCCAATAATTCAGTAAAAACAAAGAAAATTAATATATTTTATAGACCAATATTTATTTTTAGGTAGAGGCTAAGGTCAGATTGGTATTAGAATATCCGCCGGATTAAGGGCCTGGAAGAGATGAGAATCATCTTGCATGATCCAACAGGTCCTCTACTTGAACTTTGAGTCATTGTTTACCAGAAATTTCCAATTTCAAAAAACGGGTTTTGGCCAGCTTTTAGGGCCAAATACCCCTGTGTGCGCCGGCGTGAACGTGTTAATCCGTAAATTTTTTAATAATTTTATTAAACAGAGAAAATTGTGCTCAATCAAGCGGTGTTAATAGTTTCTCTTCTACGATCCTACAGGTTGTGCCATATTGCAGCGTAGTTACCGGAGGCTAAACAAAAGTCCAAAGCAATTTTTATATTTTCAACAAAAATTTTTCCTTTTTTTTCTTGTTTTTTAATATATTAACGATTTTGATTAACTCTTCATGTTTAATGATAATAAAGTATTCCTTAATATCAGGTAGGTTTTATCATCATAACAATGTTCCGATAAGGGCCAAAAATGGTAAAAGAAATATTTCTTATTATTAAGTAACTTAGATATTAGATATGTGAAATTATTAACAGTCTCTCATCAAGCCTATTAATCATCAATAGTAACAGGTAAAAATAGAAGGTCTGTGTGCGTATATATGGACGAAACATTATTGATTTCTTACTTTTATATGATTTAACGGAATTTCATTCTTTAATGGTTTACATCGTAACTAAATGGAGCTTTCATAACAACCAAATAGAGGTTCCTATTCAAGATATATCGACAAAATACGGTTAAAAGAAAAACAACTATTGATGAAATATGAAATTAAGCTTTAATGTATTTGTGAAGCTCAAGAACACATAGTTATAAATAAATAAAAAATCTGGTGCGTGCGCGCAACACACAACCTTCACTTACCAACTTACTTATATTAGAAATTAAAGCGTTTTGTTAATTGCCACTTCTCAAATGAACAGAACGTCTTCAATTATGAACAATGTCATTAAAGGCGTACTCCGCATGCGTGGGCTCAACGTGTTTTATGAGTTGACTGAATATTTTTCTTATTTTCTCCTCTCTATGTTTACTTGATTTTTATCATATCTCATATTTAGCCATTTCTTATTTTTAGGTGAAACGAGAGCCAGATAACTTCTCCTTATAAACACATACAAAGGTACTTTATAGGAAAACAAATAAAGCCCCTTCCCCATTTAAGCCCCCTCAGAAAATTTTAATACAATAAAGCTTACCTGGTATTAAAGAACAACTAATTTTCATTAAACACGACGAATTTGATAAAAATCGTTAAAGCCGTTTTTGAGATCATCGAAAAAAAGGTAAAAATTGGAAAAAAAGTTATGAAATAAAGTGCCCCCTCTATTTGACCAATTTTGATGAAATTTTGGCTGTCACATCGAGGGCATATACATACACTAAATACCCAATTTCATGTTCGCACGGTTTATAGTTTTTGAGCTAGTCTGTTCACACACACACACACACACACACACACACACACACACACACACACACACACACACACACACACACACACACACAGACCAACGATCGCAATACTTCCACTTACTATATATTTCATATATACGAGTAGGTAAGTGAAAGTAAAAAAAAAAATTAATTTTATATATTTTTTTTATAATTTTATATTAATTTCAAGAATTATTTATTGTTTAAAATTGTATATATTTTTTATAATTATTTTATAATTTATAATTTTTTTTTATTACAATAGATAAAATCTCTCTCGAAATGAATTAATCTACCATATGTTACTGAAAAGAGGATGAAATTCTCTATTAAATAATAATAATGGGCTTTTGAGCAATAAGTGTTGTTATACATCCTTTGAATTGAAAAGCTCACTAATATACCATATCGTTCCAAAGGTAATTGAATGCGCTATTCAGTCAGTAACTTAGGGTTATTTGGGGAACGAATTCAGATATCTTTATTTTTACTCACAACTTTTAAATTTTATTTTATTGGTTTTAAATTAAATAAAACACTGATTGCTCAAAAGCCTACGCGTATTATTTAATATAGAATTTCATCTTCTTTTTCGTAATATGGTATATATGGTAGATTAACATTACAATGAATTAATTTTATTAGATTTTAATAGTAATGAAATACTTTGATCCCAAAACCCCGCAAATATTGTTATATCATTTCAAAGCTAATTATATGCTCTTTTCACTTTAAAATTTAATTTCACTGTATTGGCTTTAAATTTAAATAAAAATTTCATAACTCAATAACCCACTGATAAAATTTCATCATGACTTAAAGAATTTCATCTGTTTCTTGTGATATAGAGTAGATTAGGTTGGTTGGAAAGCGATTTTTGCACAAGGCATTTTTCGATAAACGTTTTAATACTTGGATAAAATATATGTTTTTATGTCTAAAAATTTTTTTCCCATCAAGAAAAATTTACATCTCCAATATATATCGTATCATCTCATTCTGTATGAAATTTAGAATAAATAAATTCATTTTTAAAGCTCCACTGCAATTAATACCCATTCTACAGAGGGAAGTCTTAACCTCATTATGTACAAATTTTTATCAAAATCTGAGGGGGTTGGGTTTAATAGTGAGCTTCGCCTGGACGACTTCAGATATTTCATTGTTAAATCTGTAAAATAGTTTGAATTTGTGAATCCCACCGTATCCAATCATTCATATGTTCTCTACTAATGACATCCGATTTACGAGAGGCAAGATTTGTCATGGTCGTCCATCCTGGATTTTTTCCTTTCCTGTAGTAGAAAAAAAAGGTATATCGAATGACGGAAACACAAGCTACTACAATTTTCTTTTCAGGAAAGAACAATAAAATGACCAAGGAGTGGAAGTGTGGTATAAAATGTGTACTATAAATCCAGCTTGAGAACGTCACTTACAAAGTGTAACCAACGATTTTTATATTGTTTGTTCGTTTTGCCCAACGTCTCTTTATGCTGCTAAGTTTTATCGAACGGCGCAACAATGGAAATCCTGAACTTCGCCTATCTAGGTATAGGGGGGGGGATAGGGATCTTTACCGAGTTCGTTACATCGCATAGGCTCGAGTCTTCAGTTTTACGTCCCGTCCGAAAGGACAGCATGGTCTGGGGTTTTTCGCTCCCCATAAGGACCCACATGACGGGTTGTGAACACGTGTCTGTTATACAAAACGTTTCCGTTTCCAATTATATTTTCCATTTTATTATCAGTCAATTCTAGGGTATTTCATAGCCTAATACTTACATCAATTATAAAACTATAAAAATTTATGTGTTCTTCAGTTCTTAACCAATGATTATATATATATATATATATATATATATATATATATATATATATATATATATATATATAGAGTCTTTCAATTGACAGAATGACTGATTAAAATTTCAACTTTTTGCAAGAAAACATTTTGAATATTTCTCTTCAGAAAATTCTTGCCTTTTTATTTTTCATGTATATTTTACTAAACTGGTATGTTTTAATATTTCTGTCATACTTCAAATAAATAAAAAGAAACGAAGTTTCCAAAGAGAAGTGTTATATAATGCACTTCTTTGCAAAATGTTGAAAATGAAGTTAGCCATCTGGTGAACTGAAAGGCTTATCCGACCCTTTACTCATTGCTAATATCAAATATACATTCTTGAATTAACACTGTGGCCGACCACTTAAATTCTAAATTACTGGCAGATCATGTAAAAGTTATTATACGCCGCTATCTTAACTATTTAATAAAATTATTTTGAACAAATAAAATAGTTTTAAGATGGACTGCCTAATCTTCCATGAAATTAAAGCCGGGTTAATAGTTAACTATGTTTTTATAAAGAAAAACAATTTTACTTTTAAAAACGAAAAAAGTTATATTAAAGGTAGTATATTATATTAAATGTATATTAAATAGCTTATTAAAGGTTAAGGTATATTAAAGGCAGACTAGCTAAGTTTCAAGCTGAACTATCTTCCAGCCTAGTATAAACTATTAAATTTACAAATTTGATAAGAATTTCTTTAGAGACTTGATTGGAGATGTCGTCAGCACCATGCTAAACTAACGAATGTGAAAAATCGCGTTTTTCAAATTCAATGGTGTGCCGTAGTACTAAAAAAGGGAACGAGTAATCTGTTGGATGGTCGTAAGCCAATGTCATTTTTATGAATTTACAGCTTTGCCCGATTGAGTTATGCTATATTTACGAATATGATATTCAACAGTTTACAAAGTTGGACATAAAACAAAATTTCCCAAACGCTATAATCCAAACTAGCGAAAATGCCAGTTTTATTAGTTTCCATTACCACTTAGACAGTTGAATGCGCATATTGAACCATTCTTATTTATCGAATTTGACGCATTTGCTTGTATACGTAGTAATTTTTTGTGTGCATAATTATTCATAAAAACAATGTGTCAAAATACAACTTAGTAACAAAATTTTTACATATCGAAGTCTTATTTGAAATAAGACTTTATAAAGATATAAATTATTTCATTGTAAATTATCAAATAACTTGTTTATTTCTTCCCTTCCATACCTCACAGGCAATAAGGCTATAGCAGCATTGGGATGTTACGCATGACTACGCAACAACACACTACTGCTAGTAAACCTGTTTTCGTTTTCGTCATCTTCAGCTGTCCCTAAGAGCTGGAAGGTCGCTTCTATTTCTACGGCTGTCTTCTTGGCCCAGATCCTTTTCTCCGGGCTCCTATGTTGAAGTGGACTGGACCTAACCCCGTTTTTCATCCTTCGATGAACTCCTTGAACCCTGACCACGTGCTCAACAGTCCCTGGAACACCAAAGGTGGAGCAGTGGGGATCTATGTTCTGGCCATTTCGATGGAGATGGGCTCTCAAACCCCCATGCCCCATGAGGAATTGTGAAACTCAATAGTTCAGGAAGGACCCATTTAGCCAATAGGCGGTATTTTATTATAAGAAAGTATTTCCTTGAGGGTGCTCCCTTTCTGGGAGGTTTTCCACCGTCGACTCCACTTTTCAATCGTATCCTCCCTCCCGGATTATCTGCTTCCATCTGTTTGGGTTTTCAATTATCCTCGCCCTTAGAGCGTTAAATCCTGGACTGCTTCATGCGAAGTTGAGCTGTAAGCTCTGGCGACGCGAAGCAGAGCCGTCCTCTCCTCCTCCCAGCCTATTCTTCTGTCTCTGGTTGAGGTCCCGATACCAGAAAGAGGAGGCGTACCTTAGAATACCTCCAACCACTCCTTTTTAGATAGTTATCGTAGCCGGGTACCTAAGGTCCCAGAATGCGCCTCCTATTCGACTAAAATTGTTCACAGCTTGGGCCCCCCTACCTGCCAAGTATTCCAAAAGAGGCGTCACATTTAAGCCCACATCTAACCTAACGCCAAGGTAGTTTACCACCTCACTTGGAGGTATCCTCTGACCTTCCATGTCCATAGTTTTTGGGTGAGCCTTATCTGTTTTGCCTTTAAGGAGTATCACCTTGGTTTTGGCGGCGTTCGTCTTCATCTTCTTACCCTCACACCACCTTGCTCCTAGGCTGGCACATCACAGCTCCAACATGATGATTTTTAAATTTTAATCTATTATCAAATTTTAATCTTTATCAAGACCAATTTGTCTCAGAAACCACCGAGAAAATAAAAATACAAAAAAATTCAATTCTTGTATGTGGTTTCAATACTGGAAATCAGAATTGAATAACATTTTTGTCAAAACTAATTTCGATGACATTGATTTCGATGTTTTGATCCGAAAAAGAAAACGAGGGAAAATACATTTACCCCAATGATTTTTTTTTTTTTTTTCTTCTTAAGAAAAAATCTTTATTGTTATTATTACATTCTGTCTCATACGAGACATTGGTAATAGTGCTAATTGAGCACATTCATACAATATTTACAAATATAAATATACAAAGAAATAAAAATAAAAGCTCAAGTAAAGAAAAAAAACAAAAAAAAAAAAAAAAAAACCTCTTAATCACATTCATACACTATTTACAATCAGGCTGGAGAACCCGGAGGCAGGCTTTTCCCTCTACGGAGGAGGGAAAAGCAAGCCTCAAGAGGTTCCCGCGCTTCCCTCTCAGCCGCATCACTGGTGTTAAAGCCAGTGGAGGCTGAGCGAGGGCGCAAAAGCCACAAGCACACCTGACTTGAGCGAAGAATCTGGCCATTGCCAGAACTCCGGTATGTACATATTTACAAAAGGTCACGTGGCCACTGCCGCTTTAACCTTCGAGGAGGGTTGTAGGGATGAATGGAGCTAGAAAGGGACTGAACAGTAGGATTAGGATGATGGGTAAGGTTACTGTGAAATTTGGAGAATTTCTTCGGGATCAGTTCTTGAACGAACGGGATATCAAGGTCATGGTGTAGGGTTTTGTTGGATACATAGAAAGGAGCATTGACTATTGTTCGGAGGATTTTGGACTGGAAGGATTGGATGCGTTTGATGTTAGAGGGTTTAGCTGTTCCCCACAGTTCGATGCCGTAGGTCCAGATAGGTTTCAAAATGGTTTTGTAGATAAGTAGTTTGTTGTTGACTGAAAGTTCTGATTTCCTGTTCAGCAGTCTATAAAGTTGTCCAAATCGTCGATTAAGCTCTTGTCGTTTTAGTCTAGTATGTGGGTTCCACGTCAGTCTTCTGTCTAACATGAAGCCCAGATACCGTACCGTGTCTGAGATGGGAAGTTGAACAGAGTTGAAATAAACTGGTGGGCAGCATCTGCGTCGAAGGGTGAACGTTATATGCTTGCACTTTGCTTCGTTTACTTTGATGCGCCAGTTTTTACACCAGTGTTCAATTAGGGAAAGGTGCCTTTGTAGGTTAGAGGATGCTGTTCCAGGGTCTGTGTTGGAGGATAGGATGGCCGTATCATCAGCGAATGTTGCCAGGAGGGTTTCAGAATCAGTAGGAATGTCAGATGTAAATAGGATGTAAAGGACGGGACCCAAGACACTGCCTTGTGGAACACCGGCCTCTACTGGATAACAATCGGAGAATTCTGTTCCACAGCGAACTCGGAAGGATCGGTTTGAGAGGTAGGATTGTAGGACTAAGTATAAGGACTGGGGTAAAATGGATTTAAGCTTGTAGAGCAATCCGGCGTGCCATACCCGGTCAAAAGCTTGCGCTATGTCCAGAAACGCGCCGGAGCAATATTGCTTGCTTTCTAGGGATGCAGAAATGTGGTCAACAACTCGGAGCCCTTGTTGGACAGTGGAATGCATTGAACGGAATCCGAATTGATGGGTGGGGATATTTTGGGATTCTATAATCGGAAGGATTCGTTTTAAAAGGATCTTTTCAAAGATTTTTGAAAGGATAGGAAGTAGGCTGATTGGTCTGTAGGATGTCATACTGTTGGAAGGTTTGCCCGGTTTTAGGAAAAGGATAATGGTGGAATGTTTCCACAGTATTGGGAAGTGGGTGGTTCTTAGGATGCAATTGTAAAGGTATGTGAGAAATAGGATAGCTTTGGGAGGAAGTTGTCTAAGAATTTGTGGAGTGAGGAGATCATATCCTGGAGATTTATGAGGAGTAAGTTTACGGAGAAGGTATTTGACCTCAGAGGGATTTACTGCCTGAGGTGGTAAAGCGAGTGGGATCGGAGAAGAAAGGAATTCTTGGACTAGTGTGGTGTTGGTAGGATGAGATTCCGGATGAGGGGTGAACGTAGAGGATAGGTGTTTGGCGAACTCTTCGGCTTTTTCCTCATCAGAAACTGCCCAGGAGCCATCATCCAGCCTGAGGGGATGGGAAATGGAATGGGTCTTAAGGATCTTTTTAGTAATATTCCATAGGGAATTATCTTGAGAGGATAGGGATGTAAGGTAAGAGTTGAAAGAAAGGGATCTGAAAGAAGCCAATTCCTTCTTTACCTGTTTACAATAGTGATTGTAGGAGCGGCGGTCGGAAGGATGTCTGGACTGTTGCCATAATGATCGGGCACGGCGCTTGATTTGGATTAGGTCTAGGAGGTATTGCGGTAAACTATTAGTGTTAGGAGGTCGAGAGGAGTGATTTGGGGAGGAAGCAGTCCATACCGCTTGTTGAACTGTGGTGGTAAAGGAATGTACGGCATTATCAAGGTCTTCTTGGGTTTTTAAGGATACTCTGAGGTCAATTTTGTCGGAAAGGATTTGATGAAAGAGTTTCCAGTTGACAGGGCCTCTGATGAAAGAAGGGGGAGAAGGTTTGGGGATAGGGGTTAGAGATACTTGGAAAATTAAGGGACTATGATCGGATGAAAGTTCGTCAAGCCGTGTGATGGAACAATTGAGGGGACCCAAGCCGCTGTGGATGAAGAAATCCAGGATATCAGGGTTGCGGTTGGGATCTGTAGGCCAGTAGGTGGGAGAGTCGGGTGAAAGAAGCGTATATCGGTGGGAGTTGAGTGCAGACAGCAATGTTCGTCCACGAGAATTCGTGGTTCTGGAACCCCACTGTTGATGCTTGGCATTTAGGTCTGCACCCAGGATAAAGTGATGCCCCAAGGAATCAAAGAGGGAAGTGAACTGGGTATTGGATATGGATTTGTTAGGAGGGCAATATCCTGATGCTATTGTGACCGGAAAGGAAAACGTTTTGACAACTATTGCGGTGGATTGTAGGAAGTCATGGGTAGGCAAAGGAAGAAGGTGATGAGAAAGGGATTGATGAACAACAACGGCAGTACCGGCATGTGCCCTACCGTCAGGGTGGTCAGTACGGTATGTATGGTACTGCGGTATTTTGAAACTTTGTTTGGTGGTTAGTCGAGTTTCTGTAATGAGTGCTACATCAATTTTTTTGTCATGTAATAATGCAGTTAGTTCGTTAGTGTGATTTTTAACACCATTCGCATTCCAAAGGAGAATGGATAAGGATTTTTTGGAAGACATTTAGGGATTTCTCAGAGGAGGAATGAGATGGGATACGAGATTCGTAAGGAGTGATATCAGTGGAGTGACAAGAGATTTGAAGTCGGATAGGAAGGATGCTAATAAGGAGGTAAGGTCTGTAGCATTAGATGGAGGAGGGACATGAGAAATTGGTTGTTGATGGGATTGTTGAGGATAGGGTGAACTTTGAGGAATAGTAGGTCCAGGTTGGGGTTGAGAAGTGCATTGTTGTTGTGGTTGCGGCAGGGCCTCACAATTATCGTTTCCACTTCCACCTCCTAGTAATTGTGCAAACGAAACAGACGAGTCCACTGTCTTTGAAGGTCCTCTTCTAGTTTTATTTTCTTCATCTTGACCCTGGGGTTTCTTATAATATCGAGATTTAAGTTTTTTGTAAATTTGACACCCTTTGTAGTTGGCCGGGTGATTTTCCATGCACAGGGCACATACCGCAGCGATTTCTTTAGGTTTATTGCACTCACCTGATTTGTGTTGGCCACCGCATTTTACGCAGCGTGGTAAGTGGTGACAATAAGTTTTTGTGTGGCCGTATGACTGACAATTGTGACACTTGATTAGTTCCCTTTTTGAGTAAGGTTTTTCTACTTTCACAGTAGTGTAATAGATCCTCTTGACATCATATATTTTTTCGATCCCAGGTGACTGCTCTAAGTCCACGAAGAATAATGGCAGTGCGGTTTTATTTCTTATTCCGGGCTCTTCTTTATTGTCTTTTAAAACATTTACTATTTGACGCACCTTAAAACCCTGCGCTGTCAATTCTTCTCTAATCACTTCAACTGGAGTTGAAGGGTGTAAATTTCTTATCACCACTCTTAGTGATCTTTCTTGACGTAGTTGGTAGGTATGGAAGTCTGCCTTAGTTTCTGATAGATACTTTACAATTTTTTTATATGTTTCCGGAGTGTCCGGTGTTATTTTTGTATCATTTGTTCTATTTATGCACGAGTAGTCGCCTGGACAAATTTTATTTAGATGGGTACATAAGAGGTGAAAATTTTTGATATTTTTGACAAAAATAGGAGGAGGTCGTGGTTCCCTGGGAATATGAGCTGTTTCCATTTCTTCGTTAGTATTTTGTAGCGGCTCGAAGCGGTTAGGGGTGAAGAAAGGAGATTCCTCTGTCATATTAGATGTACCAGGCTGAGGTTCAGATTGTGAAGGAATAGCAGGAGTTGCTGGAGGTGTATTTCGTTTATTACGACGAGCCTTTTGTTTTTGTGGTGAAGAGCGCGGCGTGGAACCAACAGATCTAGACCTTTTAGACGACATAACTTGATGAAAATATCGCATAGGTCATAAATGAAGAAGACAAGGTGAGAAAAAAAAATGAATAAACAAAAAAAATAATAAAAAAAAAAAAAAAAAAAAAAAAAAAAAAAAAATACGTCTGCGTGACCTTGACCTTGTCACGGTAAGCGATGACCAGCCCCCTCCGAGGTTGGTGCCGTACTGAGGACAGCTGACTGGGCTATTGAATATGGCGATATAGTGATAAGTCTATACTACACCAACTTCACTGTCTGTCAATGTACACAGTAAATAATAATACTACTCACTGTGGTATTAGTCCATTGTTTACTACTGCTCTGTAGTTAACTGCTTAAAATATTTTTAAATGAAAAATAAACTAATTAACCACTGAAAACAATGAACTTCTGGGAGACGAGGTAAAATGTGAACATAAAAACCTAGCGCATGCGCAGAACTCACCCCAATGATAGGTGAAAAAAAAAAGATTTTATGCAACTATGCATTCAAGGGTTAGAAGATTTATTGCAACTATGCAATCAAGGGTTAGAAGAATTATTGCAACTATGCAATCAAGAGCTAGTTCCAAAGGCGTACAGGTCGTTTTACGAGCAGCTTCCGACTTAAAAATCAGTCCGTGATTCTCTTCCGGAACCAGATAACACGGAAATAAAATATTGAATGTATTTTTTAATGTATCATGTATTTTGTTTTGAAGGAATATTGCACCTTATTCTGTGTGCAATAAAAATTATTCTAAGTAAAAAAAGTCTTTTTATTTTTTCACAAAGTTCCAAGATGGGGGATGGTGGTTTTTTTATTTTTCATTCATTATTATTAACTTGTATACTAATTTTTTAACCTCGATGTAGAGTATCGAAAATGGATGCCTTGAAACTGCATTGCAAACTTACGAATTTTCATTAAAACTTCAAATTCGATACTTTACCTTCAATTCAGTGACTTTCCGTTAAAAATCTCCATTTGGGTAAGGTAGCGAATATTTTTAAACTAATAGAATTAATAATTTTAAAATTAAATTGATAACTTCAAACGATAGTTTTACCCTTGAAGTTATCTATAAAAATTAAAAAAATGAAAATAATTAAACGCGCCTGGTGGGAAAAAAATGATATTCTCTGTTTTGGCTCTCCTGAAAAGCGCCAGTTTTCACATTCGTTAGTTTAGCATGGTGCCCACGACATGCAATCTATAATCTGAATATTTGCGAATTTGTATTTCTTTATCCTGATGTTATGGTTGGATGGATGATGGATGAATATGGTTGATAAATCTGTATCCCGGAGGTAAACAAAACGTATTCTATTTTTTAATTGAATTAAAATATATTAAATTAAAATAAACGTATTATTAAAAATAAATAAATAAAATTAAAATGTGGAGATTCTTAAGACCTTGTTTAAATTAATAATTTTTTGTTTATTAAATCTTTTCTTCACCGTCCTCACATAAATATTACCTGTACATTTCTACAGCTGTATTACATTAATACGTTATAATCAATAAATGTATCGAATTCTAGAGGCGAACAATTATCAGATGTTTAAGTGCGAATTTCTTCCATGCCGGATTACATGCCAAATCTTTCTCGACTCAATATGACCAAATACTCTAACGATGACCAACATACTTATACTGGGCTGAAACGTTGGCGAGTTTAATGAAGAAACAGGAGTTTCTAAGATAATGATACATCCGGTACTACTTCTGAAAAAAAAAATAACAAAAAAGAAGAGTATCACTATTAAAATTAATGATAGAACTATAGTATTTGTACAAATCTCCAAAACTAAATCAAAGAAAATAATAATTTCGACATTTGCATGGAACATTGATGTTCCAGGAGATGGAGAAACAGGAGGTGTTTGAACGAGGGTAGGGAGGAAGCTTGACAAACTGATCCAGGTTAGGAATTCCAAAACTGGGTGGCACGAACAATGAAGGATTTATCGAAACAGGCGGTTCTATGAGTGGTGATAAACAAGTCTTTAGGTTGAAATCTTGTAGTTTAGCTGATGGATGGACGAATGTGGGGTAAGGAGGTCAAGAACTTATGTGGGTTTTTTGCACTTAGGGTTTGGAAGAGGAAGGAGCTGAGCAGGTACTGTCTTCGAAAATTAGGAAAAAGGAAACTTTGCTGGGAATAACATGTGAGAGTGTCTCGGGAGACCAAGGATAAATCTCATGAAACGGTTCATCAATCTTTTATGTCTACACCTCTGTATCAATCAATCCGTAATCAAAATGTGGTAGGATAAGGGAGGGTACTAAACGACGACGGGTACTTTGAGGAAGTGGGTCTCTGAAACTCAGCAGCTGCTTGAGGACTGAGATGGATTTTCGGGTTATACCGAGGTAGATCTTTTTGGTTTTTATTTATCTCTGAAGAGTGAGCGTCGCGAGCGGGTGTCGAAATCTAGTTTGATCCGTTTTGGATAAGACAGAGTGTATAACAGAAGTTTCATTGAACCTGTTTTCTGAATAGCCTCATTTAACGTTCTTTAAGAAGAATGATGATGTTAATTAAAATAGTGTGACGTGAAACGAAATCAGATGATTATTTCTGTAACAACTAAGAGCCACAGTTTGTTGGAAGCTATACATAAATAACTATTAGTACGAAATCACATGTTCTGGGTGAGATAAGGATTTACTGGGCCATCCTTGAACGTCCGATTCGAAACTAAATACAAAAACAATGGACTAGGGGCCTAGACTTTCTCTGAACATTGAAGCATATAGTTACTTTTAAGTCACTGTTTGTTACTACTAGTTACTGTTTTGCAACGTTTTTATTAATATGGGCTGTTATTGTTTGTTTGACGTTGTGAAATATAATATTATGTCAATAGAAATTATTTGAACCCACGTTAGTGTTAAAATAGACTAAATTCAATGAAGATAGCAGGCATGGAGTGACAATAAAGACTTCAAAGATATCCTTATTACAGTCATCCTAACAATCCTTCCTGCCGATAAGATATATTAGGAGTCAATCCCTAATACAAAACTAACGGTGAATAATGGTCTATTATGGAAGGCTAATACATTAACAGCCTCCTCTGACCTTCTCCTTACCTTTCCCGAAGCTAAGGTCGTTAGGTCAACTTTCATCTTCAACCTTCCTCATCTCAGGCGGATGTTCTCGGACCACTAATCGGCGTTTCGGTTTTATTTGAATACCTTCACGGTTGAAGATGTTCCGGATATCTCTGAAATCCGCAATCCAAAACTTTGATAATGTGATTTGATATTTTTAATTTATTTTGTGTTATTAAAAACACCAATCATTTTGTTCATTGTACGCTTTTTGGATTTGACAAATTATTTTACATGTTTTTTTCGATCTAATTCAAAATCTTCAAGCATTTTAAGACTGGGGGGCTTGAATTTCTTGCCATTAATTAGTCCACTGATCGCTTTAACCTTCCCTTGTTCTATTCTTTTGTGTTCAGAATTTTCAACCTTATCACGATCCGATTAGTAATGGTGTCTTCATTTTTGCTAAGTATGGCTTAAAATGAGAAAATTTCCAATACTTTATATTTTCTTTCTTTTGATATTCGGATATTCCTTCCAAGGTAATTATTTCAAATTTATCGCTTATGTTGTGTTATATCTTATACCAAAACTAAAACAATTATTAAGAATTTAGGTTACTTGTGATCTGCGGACATTTCTTGCTCCATAAATAATTTCATTCAATATGGAATGTAGCATAGTAGAAAACGAAACTATTGTTTTATGAGCTTTTCCGGAAAGGTTAAAGATAAAGTTAGCTGATCTTTAATTTCTGAAGACGCATTAGATATTAAACTTTCTTCTCGGTTACATATTCAATTACACTACAAGCGATAAAAATAAAATAAAAATTAATTGTCTCTGCATTGCATTTTTTTTTATTTTTTTTTTTTTGCTAACAAGGTAATTGATTAATATTAAAGAAATTTCTGACAATTTATTCAGGGTGGTATCAACTGGTCCGTACGAAGGATTTTGCTAGCAAGCCTTGTCTAGGTTTTCATGGAATTCACCTGAAAAAATTAATGGTGGTGTTAGCATCAAGCATTTGATTACGTTATTCTCATAATTTTTTGGAAACCATTTGTTTATTTCACTCCTTCCTTGCCTTTACGGCAATACGAAAAGGTAGAAAGAAGCAGCGCCTGCTTATTTCCATCCGAGTATAAAAAAAAATTATAATGAAAGTAACTGTTAACTAGCTAAGGGAAATCGCCCTCCGTTATGACATATAGCCCGGTTTCCCTCAGGAGTTTGGCCTTATTTCTTCAAAAGCGCAGCCCAGCAGTTAGGACTTCTAGGAGGACTAACAGGAATATGGGAAATAATTTTATTATTAGAATATAAAAAATAATTCTTTACAAACACAGAATAGAAGATATAGAGGACTTGTTCGGCTTATAGTGACAGAATTCTTAGACCTTATTGTGAGAGAGTTCTTACAGCTAAGCAGTTTAACTTCGTCCTTAAAATTGATTACTGTACTTAGTCAAGTTAAGGAGAGGAAGGAACTCGGAGAAAGTAGGTACTAATTTTACATTTATACTCGAGTCACGAAGCCGTCTTTTTGTCGTTCCTTACTTAAGATAAGATCTAAGAGATATCTGAGGATCATGAATCCTTTAGGTGCGCTGATTCATGTTACTTTGAATAAATAGCTCATTCATTGTCTATTTCAAATCCATTCCTTTATTCTAAGAATCTTTTTTAACTAAGAACACAACCCTAGATTTAAATTCAGCTAATACTCTATTTATAAAGACCTAAAAAAAAGACAATTTAAGTTACATTAAATTCAAATATAACGAGATAAAGTATATTACATAATCAAGCGCGTGGCTTTTAGCAAATTTAACCAAGAGAATTTATGTTTTTGAGAGTACCGATTTATATGTTTGATAGCGGATATTTTATTTAAATCAAAACTAGGTCAATCAAAGCTTCCAGCAGCAGTCACGTGACCTATAAATAACGGCCACACCCAGAAGTAACATAAGAGTAGCTTCACAGAAACATATCAAAATTTGCTGTTTTAAGAAGATATTTTGAGAAATCCTAGCATAGAGGAGGAAGTCCTAAATTTTCCTACCCAGGCATAATTAGGATAGGGATCATTAACGAGTACCTGACATCGTATAGGCTCGGGACCTCCATTTTACGTTCTATCCGAGGGACGGCATAGGCTTTTTACCCCCATTAAAAAATTCTAGGAGCCACCTCTGGACGCGAACCCGCGACCTTTAGTATTTAAGTTTCTATGCTAACCACTATACCACAGATGACCCTTATTTGTTTTGACGTAGGCTTTTCTAGTTATCTAATTTTGATTATTTCCTTTTTTCCTACTTCTTATGCCATTAATTTTATATCTGTAAGCATTGTAGCTCAAAATGGGTTGAGTGACTAAAAAGAAGCATAAAGGTGGTTTCTTCTTATTGAATAAGTGTAAAGTATGTAAAGCTATTTGAAATCTATTGTAATTGGTCGGTGAACTACTGTGATTTGTCAATCGTAATATCTCATTACTGATAATATATGTATTCAATATATTCAATCAAATAGCCTTAATCAGTAGCCAATATTTTTAATATTTGGACGAAATTTCAACGCTTGATAATGAAAACCTGATTGTATATCAATAGTAAACAAACTTTAAAAGTCGTGTCTTGAAAAGTAAGGAAATTAGATTTAATATTGGGATGACAGATATATAACCATTAAAATAAATTAAATCTTTTGTTTTTTATATAAAAACTGAAAGTATATGATCAAAGACACAAAAATGGTAAAAGTGAATAGTTTTTTATATATGGAAAACTACATCAAATCATCCGAATCCTAAACAAATAAAACAGCTCCAACCAAAGTTCAATAATGAATTTCAGAAAACTTTACGTTTTTTTTTTTTTAATCAAATCTTAACCCCAATTACTGAACGACCTCACATCTCAACACCGATATTGAATTAAAATGGACAATATTGCTTCAAAGGGAAAGGCTTTTGTGTTTCCTAAAAAAATTAAAACTGGTGAAACTGGTTTTGGAAAAAAGGAAATAATAACTGACTGTGATTGATGAACATAAATGTTTTTAGTTGTTCCTAAAGATCGGGCGGGTGCCCCAAAACTTTAATAAATGTTAAACAAATAAATAATGTAAAACATTATTTGGAAGTTATTAATCTCATAAAACATAAAATACAAGAAATAATAACAATAATGAAGATAGTGACGAATAATTGACCACTTTTTATTATCTCCCAGGTGCGGATCTCATTACCGCGTTCCTACGAGCGGCGGATGTGGTGATGGTTGAAAAACTGTGTTGAAGTTGCCTCAAACAGTAAGAGCATTAAACAAAACAAAAAAATAATCTATATATATGTAAAGAAAATATATTTCTTAATTTATTTAATTTTTGGTGGGGACTTGAGAGACAAAAGTGGAAGCAAGTGCGTGATAGGTTATTTGTATTTATGAAATAAAAATATATGGTCAAAATGAATCATAAAACATTTGATTTAAAATATTGTGAGCAGTTGATTTTGAAATGTTATTAAAAAGTGCTTACCTAAGAATAAACTTTTAATGACGTTTCTTTTTTTTTCTTTACAGGTAAGTATTTAGGAATAATAAGTTTTATGTATGAGAAACTTGATTTGTAATTATTAAAAATAAAAACTTTTTTTACAGAACAACTATTAAGAGTTTATTCATTGGAATGTCATTATATATTAAAATGATCTTAAAATTTGGAGCAACAAAGTTTTTCATAAAGTAATATATGATAATAATAATAATGTATCAGAACTAGATCAAAATATATGACTCAATTCTTAGTTTATTAATATTACCAAATTATTCTTTTTTACGATATGATATCAAATATACAAAGAAACACAATCAAGTGGGAACTTTAATACTACTACTAGTTGACTATTTTGTCAATGAAATAGATTAATGGATTTTTTTTCTCAAGTTTTTTATTTTTTATTTAGAGTTTGTGATTTCCAAAATCCTCGTGGAATGGTTTACAGGTTGCTTGGGTCGGAACCACGAGTGTGTGTGTGTGTGTGTGTAAACTTGTGTGTAGGAAGCCCAAGAGTTTATTCTTAATTTAGACTAAACTCTTGGGTGAGAACTTTAACAAAACTTTATGAAGACCCTCGTATCGTTCTATCGATCAATGGAGAGCGGGGTGGGAGAACTGATAGAACCAAGAACAATGGACATGTTACGTTATAATACTGTGTGTTCGTGTCTATTTATGTCTACAGTATCACTCTGTATTATAATGTCCAGTGCGTTCAAGTATGCGCTTTATATGTTGACCTTTTACCTCTTTCGTAGTAAATTCAATGGAATGTATCGGAATCATTTTTATATAATTCCTGGAGATGTTCAAGTTGTATAATGGATTATAGTCAAGAAGACGCCTTTACATAATTTCTGTATTTCAGGGTCGAGCTTTCTCTCATTTGGTATAATCGCAGTTATTCAACATTTTTAGACTCCACTCCGAGGGTAAAGGTGCATGAATTACAAAAAAAATATATCTGCCAACCGTTTTCAATCTATCTGATTATATCAAACCCCATCCAAAGGCTTATATACCATATCAACTTAAATATAATTTTTACTACAGCCCAAAATTTGTTGTACATTATTTTCCAATGACTATTAGGTATATCCTTTAAAATTGTAGATCGGCATACTTATTAAATTTTAGGAGCCATAATAAAATATGAATTAATTAATTCAAAGATGTTCTTAGCATGTTCAAAAACCTGACAAAAAATATATATTTTTTATAGAATTATAAAAAAATATATATTTAAAAAAACATTTTCCATGTATCTGATACGTATGAAATCCCATGCAAATACTTATGTCAACTTAAAGCTATAATTTTTACTAAAGCCCAACATTTGTAACTATTCATTTTCCTATGACTTATATCCTTAAATTAATAGGATCAGGTTACTTATTAAATTCTATGAGCCATATTAAAATATGAATAAATTAATTCAAAGATTCTTTTACCAGGTTCAAAAATATTACAATATTATTTGTCAATTTCGTAATAACGTAATTCATTATTCGATTTTGCTAGTGTTATATGCGAAAAAATAATTTGGATCTGAAACTCTACTACTATTTATAGAGGTGAGAGATAGTCAACTGTAACTCTTTATGGTAGGTTGAATGATTGTCAGGATTTTCAGTTAAAACTTTTTCGAAGAATTCATATTCATCCGTCTGGGAAAAAATAACCCTGTAAATCATAAAGTAGATAAAAAAATAATTTCATCCACACTCTAACATCTTCTTCATCCTCAAATCCTAGTTTCATAGGTATCCGCAATTATCGATGAGAATCAGTATTATTATTATCTTTATTATTGTATAACTTCCTTCTTTAGATTTTTATAAGTTTATATATATATATATTTATAACAGTTTGTATACAGTACCATCTATTTTCATAGTTTTAGTATTTTATTTTCATATACTTGCTTCTAAATTCATTTTAAAAGCGTTGGGTTTCCCCGTTATAAAACTTTGAAGTCGGCAAACTGACCCCCTACCACTCCCCTCACCTTCAGTCTTTGTACTACTCAGGAGTCTTAAGGTAAATATCAGATTTTATGTTGTTTTGCTATCCAGCTACTTACAATTAGTTAATTACTTATGTATAAAGCTTTCCATCAGTATATATACTTATCAGTTTTGTAAAGTATTTAGTATTTAATTGTAATCTTCTAGCATAGATACTCATAGATTTGTTTGTTTTTTAGCCCTGACAAAGATCCACAAGTTGGCTTTTAAAAATAAAATTTTTTTAACTGCAAATCCTGATAATCATTCAACCTATTACTATTTATTTTATTTTCTATACTAAATACGTTTCGACCTCCATGGTCTACCTCAGTGTCTTATAATAATTGCTCCATCATACTACATTTCTTATAGAGAATCAGACCCAAATTATTTTTCCTAGTAACTAGAGGGTCTCTAACCCTTTTTAAATAAATAAGTACCTAATCGTGTTATATTCGTTTTATCCAACCTTTCGAATTTTTCCTGCAATTTACACCAATTCCTTTAGAAAACGCTTTTTCTCATAAAATTATATTACTTCAATGTTTCAAAGCATTTTTCTGTTTCAAATATTAATTTTAATGTTACTCTTCGAAGCATATTCCATAATTTTCTATCACTTTCACCTACCTTTATATTCGTGCTAACATCTGAAATTTCTGATAATACTCTAGCCCCTACAAAAATCTCATAGTAACTAGATTTCACATCCGAATATTAAAAGACCAGAAAATACTGTATGATATAGAAGTATATGACGGTCTCAAAACGTAATAGAGAGAGAGAGAGAGAGAGTTCAAAAGGGAGACAGTTACCAACATCTTAGCTAATTTGCTGAGAGAATATGTCGGCGATCTGCACTGGAAAGTTACATGAAATTTCCTTCAAAAACCTCCAACGATTCCTGTTTATAACTAAAGTTGCTTAGAAATTGATATTGACATAATAAACCTTCCCAAAGTCTCACTTTAAAAAAACTTTTATCAATTTTCAAGCAATTAATTACTAAAAATATTCTACTAATACTAGGCTAAGTGTAAGATAAGATTATAACTGGCTAATTACTCAACACCTTTGAAAATTTCAATGAATTATGTTCATCATTCACTGATGGATCATCATACGCATTATACTTGTTATGTTCTGACATCGAGCTCTTGTTACAACTGTTGCACAAACTCAATTCCATAGGATAGCCTTTCTATGCACTTAGAAAATTATCACGGCTGTCAAAAAGCACTTTTTCTTAAAAAAAAAAATAAAAAAAAAATACCTGAAACTCCGACCGCATATTACTAACTTTTCGCCAAAACATGACGAGAGAATCTTTAACATTTTTTTTTTTATGGATTAGTACTATCTTCAATTTTCAGAAATTTAGTGATAGAGTTATAATTACTTTTTATGTGTACCTCATTTTCTTTATAATATATCAGACATATAAGGAGATGCTCTAAAAATAAACAGATTTTGTCATTTGGAATCAATTGAGAGGATTTTTTTACAAAACCTTTTACATGCATATTTTATAGTGGGATATTAAAGTTCTCTAAGAAATAGTGCAGGTGGCCTTAATTAGCTCTGACCAATTACTTCTATTTTATATTATGTCATATATGTTTGAAATATTTCTTACACGTAATTGTATCTTTTTCTAAAGTAAATTTCTCTAAATCTCTATCTTTCCTTTTTGAGAAAAGGACAAGGTAGTTTTCTTGCATTAAGTATTTCTTTTAACTAAACATTTGAGCTGCCTGTGCATTATTGTTTCTCCAATTCATACTGACTGATGGCATTTTACACACTTACAGATGAATCATTATCACGTTAATTCTATATGAATCATTATCGCGTTAATATTAAAGGTAAGGGTGGTGTTATGGGCACCCGTTTCCATTGCCTTTAATAACTCTTCAATAAATCTACAGGTTTCCAAAATAACATTCCCTGGTAAAGCTAACATTAACATCGGAAATAGATATGAGATAGTTTTTGGTGGTAATCTATAAATAAAAACTGGATTTTGTTTGTATCAAGGGGCCCACAAGACCAGCACAATGTATGCCCAAATTACCATCCTCTGCATGAGACGAAAAAGTCAAGTAAATTTCACTGCGAATAGTTAACAGGTTCCGTAGATTAAATCCGTTAATACTCTAAATGGTTTTACATTCAAGATGAATATCTTATCGAAGATTTTGTGCCGGCGTACCTAGAGAGAGAAACACTTTATTGAAAATAGTGGTACAGCCCAATTATATTGGGTTGCTAATACACAGCATACTAATTTATCTATCATAGAGACTATTTGTTAATTTTAAATACTAATAAGACTAATATATATACAAAGAAACATAATTTTTTTTCTCCTTTTTTTTTTTTACATTTATAACATTATAACATTTTCTCTCTATAGGCTTACCTGGCCTCTAAAAATTAAGTAATGTAATAATAAAAAATTTAAAACTACGTAAAATATTAATAGCCACATAATAGTAACATTACTCAACAACAGCTCAAAGTTTTATATAAAATGGGATAAAATGATTTAAAATATAAAACAAATAACAACAACAAAAATAACAATATATAAATAAAAGGCAATTAGTGGTAAATATATTTAATATATAAATAAATTAAATTAATTAATATATAAATAAATTAAATTAATTAATATATAAATAAATAATATACATATATATATACATACATGGCCCTTCAACGATTTGTAATTTTAATTCTAAGAATGGATGTGGTGGTGTATGATTCCCAGGGAGTCGAGAACAATATATTCTGCAATCTTCGCTACGTCTTTGATGTCGACACCAAGATCCTCCATTAAGCTCCTTCTTGAACTTGGTACAGTACCGCGGGCTCCGAACCAAAGGCCTCTCACGTTGAAGGCTCTCTCGCCGAAGCCTTCACGGAACTTTTCTTTAAGGAAAGGGATACATTTTTCATAAATTTCCTTCTTTTCCCTTTCAATTTTGCTCGCCAGGTCGAGGTCATTCGATTCGAATCTAACAGTGGGATCCAGAATGATAGCTGACTTTCCGGTGTTAGAAAACGCCACTATATTAGCATATCTCGTGGATCCCTCTGTATCCACGCAGTAAACCTCTTCATAGCACGCAAAATCCCTTTCTTTAAGGAGATTCATCAACTCGTGCTTGACTCTATGGTGACAGCGTGTTATCAGGAACAAGTTATTGGGGTATTTCCCCAGCACATGTGCTGGTGTTTCAGGCTCTCTGTCGCATTTGCGACAGAGGGATCCAACTTCTCTGACCTGTCCGCTGACACTTGGGACTCCTCGCAGGGGTGCATAGTTAATGTTAAGTTACCCAATCTCTCGGCACACTTAGCTATTTCAGCCGAGTAATCGAAAATAGATTGAAACAGGGAATCCGATATATTTGACAGCCGCTGAGCAATGGATCAGTGTTGTAAAAGAGGTTCCCATTGGCAGGGGATCAGTCCCAATCATCTGTATCTCCTGGGAGCGTACAACATCGCCGTAGAGGTGTTCGCAGGTAGCCCGATTATGGCTGACACTCCTGCGAATCATGGTGTCGATGCCTTCTAATATTTCAGAACGCAGCTTTGTTAGGGGCGCAGTTTGGAGAGGGTGAATTAGACCCGGGAACAAATATTGATTGACAATGTTGAGCTTTTGATCGGACTTGTGCAAGCAAGAGGTGACAAGCTTATTGAGGTTTTCATTTAATTTTGCCACCGAATCCTCGCTAAACAGTAGGTCTCCCGAGAATGTACATCCCAAATACTTGATGACTTCACCATGTCTTAACCCTTTATAGGTCATGGCGGAAAATTGATTTTTGCAGTAAATGGACGGTGGTCCCCTCAGGGACCACCCTAATATTCCCCCAATGCACACTACCTAAAATTGTAATTTATTTGTTTTTTTTCTAAATGTTTTAATGTCTTCACTCATGAGTATACTGCTCATAATTTTTAAATAGAGTAATTCAATTCCTATTCATCTATTCATCTCCTGCAAATACCTGTCAAATGATAAAAAGGCAACACTGTTGGAAGAATAATCGATTTTATAGGTGGTCCCTGTCAGGGACCACCGTCTATTTAGTGATTTGACCGAGAAATATGGCGTGCATTAGAGGTTATGTCAGGGTGGTCCCTATAGGGACCACTGTCCTATAAAGGGTTAAAGTTTGGATGCTATCTCCATTCTCGAGGGAGAGCGTTGTGGCTTCCAGCTCTCCTTTGTTTAGAACTATGCCTATACTCTTCTCAGGGTTTTTCGCCAAACCATCCGCGAGGGTCCTCTGAACGCTGCCAATAACTCTTTCTAAAGCCCCTTTGTCACGCGCTGTGAACGCCTTGGGGTGACATACATAAAACACATGAAAACTCACTAAGCACTTCAATGCGTTTCACTTTTTATGTATGAGAGTATTTTTTTTTAATATTCAGGTTGCCCTTAATACCAACTTTGGCTCTACCACAGGAGCCAAACTTGAAATTGTAAAAAAAATATTTTTAAGGCCTACCATACCATATCTGGCTTTTTAATATATCTTCTTTGTTTATATAAAACGTTGTTATAAAATTGTTTTATGTTCTTTTTATTTTAGTTAAATGATTCAACTTTTCTTAGCACGGCCAAGATCAATAATCGTATTTTATTCAAGTCATAAGTTTAACATTTTAATCTAATTACCATCTGTAATTCAAATAACAATGTTACTATTTACAAATATTCTATCAACATCTTCCTTCTTCCGAAGAGAAGCCTCAACGTCGTCTCTGCGCTAGTCGTTTAGATTGTCTTGGAGTGAAGGCATCTTCTCTCTTCGCTGTTTCGCCATTTGCTTCACGTCTCTCCCTGTGTGCTGGGCTGATGTGCACCCTGTTCCGTCGGTACCTTTCCCCATCGACTTCAACTATATAGGATCGTGAAGAATGGTCATCGACGACCTGCCCTAAAACCCAAGGTTCACCTCTCCTATCTGGTCTCACCTCTACATAAACAGCCTGGCCTAGCCCAAGGGGAGGTAGTGGATGCGCCGTCCTGTCGTAGTACCTCTTCTGCAGAGCCTTCTTGTGATTTAACTGTTCTATTGTTCTATTAGGGACTTGGGGATCCAGTTTCTTACCGACCAATGGCAGAGCAGATCTGAGGCGACGTGACATCAATCTCTGTGCAGGGCTACTATTCATCATGCATGTTGGTGTATTTCTCCAATTGAGAAGTGCAAGATGGAAATCTGTATTATCCTCTTTGCAGGCTTTCATTAGCCTCTTGGCTATCTTAACGCTCGACTCTGCTTTCCCATTACTCTGATGGTGATAAGGTGAAGAACAAGACATTTCGAATCTCGACTTGTTCACCTTTTAGAATAGTAGTTACCTTCCTGAATAGTAAGTTCTTCTTTAAAACTCCAAAATGCTTCAAGATCTTTTTTAAGCAAAGACCGCTTCTCGGGCCAACCCTTTTGAATTAATGGAATCAACTCTTGCAGATCTAGATCTCTAACCATTGCTTTCTTAATTTGATCAATTATCTTCACAATAAGATTGACATAGTTCAACATGTTTACCGATTCGAGTTCTTCAAAGAAGTCATCGCTGTCATGTGTGAATACTTTCTCTCTGGTCCACTCGGTTCCGTCCCCTTTTAGTGACTTTGGTATTACAGCTCGAGAGAGAAAATCAGCAATATACATTTGTTTTCCAGGCTTATAAGTGATGGTTAAATTGAAATTTTGAAGCCTAAGGAGCATGCGTTGAACTCTCTTAGGGGCTGCTGTGAGATCTTTCTTAAAGATGACTTCTAATGGTTTGTGATCTGATTCTACCAGAACCATGTCTCGGCCGTATAGGTATGTTATAAATTTTTCACAACCGAAGACGATTGCTAAACATTCCTTTTCTATTTGGGCGTAATTCTCTTCGGCTTTGGTTAGTGCCCTGGAAGCAAAGGCCACTGGTTGTCCGTTTTGGAGAAGAGTCGCCCCCAATCCAAGTTGACTGGCATCGCACTGCAGAGTCACCGGTGTTGTAGGATCATAATATTTGAGTACTGGAGAACATGAGATCAGCCTTTTCAGATGTATAAACGCTTCTTCCTGTGCTTGCTGCCAGGCCCGTTCATTCTCATTCACTAATAGCCGCCTTAATGGTTCAGTGAACTCAGAAATCTTTGGTGTGACTTTAGAAAGGTAGTTGATCATGCCGAGGAATCGCTGAACATCTTCTTTGTTCTTAGGTGTTGGGACCATTTTTATGGCTTCGACTTTCTGTGGGTCTGATTTTAAACCATCTCTACTAAAAATATGCCCCATGTATCTTACCTCAGGTAGTTTGAATTTAAGTTTATCCGGATTTAACTTTAAATTTACTTCACGTGCACGGGCTAACAAGTTCTTCAAATTAGCATCGTGGTCTTTATCAGCCTCTTCATCGGTTTCGCCACAGCCACACACTAAGAAATCATCAGCAATTACTTTAACTCCTCTTAAACCCTCGGTTACTTCGTTCATTCTTCTTTGAAATTCTTCTGGAGCATTCTTAATGCCAAAGGGCATTCTCAACCATCGGTAACGTCCGATTGGAGTCCAAAACGTAGTCAGTTTTGATGCTTCTTCTGACAGCTGAACTTGTCAGAAACCGTTTTTTTCATCCAGAACCGAGAACACACGTGCATTTCTAAGGTCTGGTAGGAGCTCCTCAACAGTGGGTGCCTGGTAGTGAGCCCTCTTAAGGGATCGATTTAAATATTTAGGGTTCAGACATAAGCGTAAAGATTTATTAGGTTTTTGAACTACCACCATCGAACTAACCCAGTCAGTCGGCTCAGTAACTTGTTTTATTATCCCCAGGTTTTCTAGTCGTTTTACTTCTTCTTTGATTTGTTCTTTCAGCGAGACCGGATATCTACGTGGCTGAACAACGGTTGGTTTTATGTCCTTATCAACCCACAAATCAAGTTTACCTGGTAGACACCCCAAGCCCGAAAATACATCGGCAAATTCTCTTAAAAAGTTTTCCTTATTGTCTAGGCAAAAATCTGTTTTCGTTGAGGCAACTTTAACAAAAACCAGCCCAAGGCGTACACAGTCATCGGGTCCTATGAGTGGCTTTTCTACTGTATCAATGACTTCAAACTGAAGGTTGGTCTTCCCGGACTCGATTTGACAGACCAACTCGATCTTTCCCAACGATCGAAGTGACTCCCCGTTATAAAATTTTAATTTAGCATTGGAGGTAAGAAGTCTAGGTTGTCTTGACCTTGTTATCTGGCAGACATGTGATAAGCCTATGACATTACAAGTAGCACCTGTGTCAAGCTGCACTTGACATTCCTGGAACTCGTCTTAGAAGGGACCCTTTAAATTTAAATTTGCAATGAACTGCTTATTGAGTTTTTTAACAAGAGCATTCACCCAATAAACAGTTTCACCTTTTTCCTACAAAGGTTGAGGGTTCCTCATTTTCAACAACCTGCCTAACTATCCTAAACTTACACATTTTAGCAAAATGATTTTTTCTTTTCATCTGCTACACGCTTTGCCAAAGGCTGGACAAGCTCCCTTTTCCCATACGTGTTTACCTCCGCAAAATTTACATTGCGGATAGGATGCTGCAACATCCTGAACGATGTCTCTTGTATTTGTATTTTTAACTCTATGAACCAAGTCCGATTCCTTATCACTAGGATTAATATTAGAAGAATGACGGTTTGCGTCTTCACTCACCCTGCAAATGTTTAGTGCTTTTGACAGTGTCAATAAAACTTTTTGAACTTGTTTATCATAAATTCCTAGAATCAATTGGTCACGCAATATTTCATCTTCTGTAATATTCCTAAAATTACAGTTACTGGCTTGTACCCTAAGTCTCCTTGCGAAATTAACAACAGACTCTTCACTCTGTTGCCGAAGGGAGCTGAAAACAAATCTCTCATATGTGACGTTTACTTGAGGAACCAAATAATCGTCAAAAGCATTAATTAGTGATTCTATTGTAAACTCATCTTGGGGCTTGTTAAAAGAATATTTTTAAGCCATTCTTACCTAAGACTGAAAGAAAGGTTGCTACTTGGACCTTATTTCCCTTTTTTTCCTCCCCTTTGACCACAGCGTAATTGGCCCACATTTCTTTAAAGATTTTCCAATTTTCTTGGACATTACCATTTACATCCAATCTCTCAGGAATTGGAATTTGTGCCATCTCGTGTCTTTTCAATTTACGCACCTGACACCATGTTTTATGTTCTTTTTATTTTAGTTAAATGATTCAACTTTTCTTAGCACAGCCAAGATCAATAATCGTATTTTATTCAAGTCATAAGTTTAACATTTTAATCTAATTACCTTCTGTAATTCAAATAACAATGTTACTATTTACAAATATTCTATCAACAAAAATACTGTTGTTAAGGTATAGTTTTTAATGTAAGCTAAGGAATAGTTTTTGATTGATTGTATGTTCCAAATTACTCTGCTGAACTTTCTAGTGGCCGAAAGAGTGAAAGAAAAAGTCGATCTCCCTGCCTCTATAAATGCAATCTCTATTGAAAGGATTTGGGCTTTACGAATTTGCATTAATTTTTTTAACTCCAAAATTACGTGGATAAAGAAATTTATGGCGAGATATCATCTTGTGATTTTTTTTTCTTCGGTCACGACTGTCGATATAAACAGAAAAATTTTCCTCTCATTCAAGCTTACTTCCTTATTTTAGTCACTTTGACGGCAATATCTTTCCACCACCATATAACTTAGGATTTGTTTATATCTCTTAATATTAATTATTAGAAGAAAGACTATTTTTTATTTTTTGCAAACTTATATCGCTGCCTTATGAAGTATGCATCCGCAGTTATGTTTCAACACTGTCTCATCTCCGACCATTTCACTATACAATTTTCTTATAGACAATTTTATTTCAATAAAGTAAGACTATCCTCCATGTATTATTTTTATTTTAAAATAATTAACGACCTTGAGGAAAGTTACTACCGATAAATATTGAAATTTCCTCGCGCGTTCTTATTATCGCGTATGGGGAGCGTCCCACAGGTGGCGTATGTGGGGATAATCGATGGAAATTCCTAGGAAGTTCCTCCCGGCTTGAGGAGTGACCCCTGGAGGGTGTGACGTAGGTTTGAACGCCATACTCACATATTTTTTAGTTCAACCAAACACCACAACAAACAGTCCAATTTTGATGGACCACAGGATTCTCCTAAGGTAAAATTCTCATTATCCGTCGGTAAACTAGTCCCCCGTTCGGGTCTCCGGGTGGGGACTGCTTTAGGGGAATCATGAAAAATAGAAATAATAATCAAGTTGAATGGAATAAAAACCATTATGGAAAACAAGTATAGCGAACTTATCTGATAATGGCACAGTGTTCATTATTAAAATTAAAAAAAATTACGCAATATACACAAAAAGTAAAGCAAGGTTTACCTTTTTCCCAAAAGTTAAGAAGCCAATTCTTATGAATATTCGTCTCATCATTGTTGATTTATTTTATTACCAAACGGTTACTTGATTTGTGTTAATAGGTAAAAATATCATTGGCCCGCAGTTAAGTTGCCAAAATTGCTGATTTATATAGACAGAATTAAATTATGGTCGACTTTAATGCTTTTGGGGTATCTTAGTTCGATAAAAATAGTTTTAAAAATGCTACATCAATATTTAACAATTTATAAAAGAAATTAACTTACACTTGAAGATACGGTTTGCAAAGTTACTCTAAACCTCTTTATTGACCTGTCATCGACCCCTGTGATTTTTAATGAAATGTTAGGTAAGGCGCACATTGAACTGTGCCACGCAGGCAACGCAGAGCAGAAAAGGGCAAATAGATACAGATCAGGGCAGGGCAGCACGAAAAAAAAAAAATGCGTAGCACAGTTTTCCGCGGATATTGGACCGCGCGCTTCCTTTCTATTTCACGTTTCACAAAAACTGCTCTGCTTTGCTCTGCGTCGCGAGTGTCTCAATGTCCGCTCGGCCTTAGGGTGAAGGAAAAACATCTTGCCGCATTCCCATCATTGATAGATCCCAAGCCATGTTTTTCATCGTTTTGCCCGACTTGGATCTTGAGTTGATGTTGGATCCAAGTTGACAATAGCCCCTCGAACTCTTTCTTCATGGAATACCAAATAAATGTTTACATTCATAATTTTTCTTCTTTCTTCATCAGAGATCCCACCGTGCTTCGTTATAAACTGATGTTTTATGAAATTTGAAATATTTTGCTATTAGCTATTAATGATTTGTTTTTTGTTAGAGCTAAGCAAACGATGCCTAGGGACACAGTCTTATTTCATTAATCAGCTATATATTTATATTTATATGATAATTATCAAAGATGTGCATCGTGAAATGATTATAATTGATTACCAATTATAATCGATAATACTAACTAACAACTAGCCTCATTTGTGTTTCACAAGCTTAAATGGAAAAGGCTGTAAGTGCCAAATTATTGATTTTGAGATTAACAAATTTACTGGTAAACTGAGCTCAACTTTGGTTCTGGAAGTAATACAAATTATCAGGATCATACCCATCATGGGATGAATACGTTTTTGCTGAATATTTTCCATATTAGGCTAATTATCGCTTTTTTTTTATGGATCGATCATTTATAATTTCGAGTAATAATAATATAATTCAATAAGATCGAATCTCGGTACTTTAGTCGATACATTTCCTATAAACGTACCAATACTCAGGTTATTTCGTAGCTTGGGGGAGACTGAAGGGATTTGAAACGAAGGAAATTTGAGACAGTAATCATTTCTCTTCAGAACTTATTATTATTAAAATCGTTAGCAAATTGACAACTCCGCTTATCAATCACTTCCCTCCCAAAGCTGACAAGTCAGTTTGCGTCGGTGGCGTAAACCGCGGGATTATGGAGTTCTGCGTGCAATGAGACAAAAATCGTGAAAAGTAAGTATGTTTTTTACGATGCCTATATTAATAAATAATAACATTACCTTCGGTTTAGCAATATAGCAATTTGATGAATCTTTTTTTAACAATCCAAATAATCATATGCCAAGTTTTCGACATATGATAAATACCTCGACGTAACACCTCCCCCTTAAAGCCGTAGGTTGTCCAGCTGCAGAAATGATAATTTGATCCGCGTGAAGAGTATTGACTTTCCTCTTAGACCTAGTACATCCTGCTGCCTAGGAGTCCAACGATTTTTCCCTCTGTCCAGGTTCTTTTATCAGCCCCTTCGTCATATGTTCTTATTCTTCTAAATGTTCTTCGAAATCCACTCGACGGCCCAAGTTGACCGATTCGTCCTTCTTCTTCATCCGGCCCCGGCCCATCTCCTTCAATGTATCAAGCCGAGTTCGGATCTCACGACCTAGAATTATCTTACCTGGTCCTTAGGCACTTCTATAAGCCTTTTTTTAAACTCCTAACTGTGTTTACAGCAGCACCATCGATGGTACGGGGGCTTCTTCCTTGCTTTGATGTTGTTCCGCTTACAGAAATCTTCGTATATCGCGGAACGCAACTGAGACCCGTTATCCGTCACAATAATCCTTGGCAAGCCAAATCAAGCGAAAACGGCTTAAGTTTATCTAGAGTGCACACAGTGTTCGTTCGGGCCAGTCATGCTAAAAACTTCGGGCCATTTAAAGAATGCACCCGTTACTATTAAAAAGGTTTTTCCCTTGATGGGCCCCAAAAAATCCTACATGAATTCTTTTGAAAGCCATGTAAAATCCTATGAACAGTTCATTGAAGTACTGCAACAGCTACCTTCGACCCGAAAGTTAGTCTATTTACTTTAAAAATACCTTTATGAGTGAACCATGCCAAAATCATTTTTGATTCATCGTCTAGCTCCAGATGTTTATATGCCCTTACAAAATCAATTTTTGAAAAATATACACCCCCTGAAGGGCTTGTATATTTTTAATAAGCCCAAACTTCTTCAATGCGAGTTAGGGGAAAATTTTCGTCTTCTAAACAAGGGCTAACCGTGATTTTGTAATTAGCACACAGCCTAAGCGACCCATCTGGCCTTAAGATTGGAACTAACGACGTACCCCATTGGCTGTGATCTGCTCGGCTAATCCTTCCCAAATCATACAGTTTTACTAATTCTTCATCAACCTTTTCAAAGCAAATGAAATGAGTCGGGGTTTGCAAAATTTTGGTTTCACATCGGATTTCAAACGCAATTTCACCTTATCAAACTTCTAACAAACTAATTCTTCTCTGAAAAGATCCTATTATTCCTCGAGAAAGGTATCTAAGCCAACAGCGTTGACATTCTCATTAAAATTAATTTCCTCAAGACGCAAACCAAATATTTTAAGCCAATCATGTCCCAATAACCATATAGATCCCTCGGAAATAGCTATAATTTGCCGTTCCGCTTCTTTACCACGCCAGACTACTTTGCCCTTTATTAAACCAATCGGGGTCAGGACCTATCCCCCGAATACTTTTAATTTAATATCGGCCTTACATAATGGTAGATTGCTGAATAACTGGCTGTGAATCCCGGTTTCACCCGAGGAATTTCATTTTTCTAATAAACGTGAACAATTCTATAAACAAAAAATAGAACTAATAGATTATTATTCCAAAGCTTTAGGTTATACTATATTTTTAGTATAACCTCCGGGGTATCTAATTAGGTCTTTAAATGAACATCTAGAGCATACAACCTAAACCTGACCATGAGAAAAACATGGGGATTCCAAATTTATACCAGCTACCCCTCTGTGATTTCCCTTGAGCTTTATTTATAGTCATCGTAAATTTGACCTGAACTGGGCTGGGAATTGTCCTCCTTTGAAATCAAAGGGCATATCACTGGGGACAATGGGGATTCCAGGCACGGAAAGCCGTAAGGGCAGAAGTGGATGAGCAAGGAGGTGATAGATTTCAATTAACCATATAAACAGTTCTGGTGGTTTCCTTAAATCAAACAGGTACCAAATTTGGTTGTATATATATATATATATATATATATATATATATATATATATATATATATATATATATATATATAAAACTTACATGACGGTCATTGGTTATATAACACTAAAACGGACTTTTTCTTTCATTTATCTTCAAGTAATAATTTTTTTTCCATTATTAACAATACCCCTGTATGATTATAATTGAAGCCTTTATTGGAAGAAAGTGTTAACTCACTTTTTACAACAACAAAAATTTTCCCCTTTATTTAATGTTTCCGTGATTCGTGAATTCGTTTTAAAAAAACTAAAAATGTCACTAACTGATATTTCAATGATTAAAATAAACTTTGTATTAGAGGTAAGTCTATGGATGAGTTTGATTACCTTAAGGAGTTCACTCATTAAATTCTGACTTTGTTAAACGTAAGTTAACATCTTCCAGCAGAGCCTTCAATTTTACCGTAACTGTCACCTACATCGGCTCGGATCAGCGATCATTTAGCATCTATCTAGAACTGATATTTGTGTCTATCAGATTTAGCATCGTTAAAAATAACAAAATACTATTAATCATAGTAAAATCATCACAGTAAAATATCTCGCGGATATCAATGAAAGCAAAGTAAATACATTAGGTGAATTGTTCGCGAATCTACATATTAAAAATTATTATTTAAAAAAAAATTGTTGATTGTCGATCTCTTGGATTCTCATTAATATGGTTATGTGAAAAATTAATTCTTAATTCTTATTTATTATTATATATTATAGTTCTTAATAATTATTCAAACTAATATATATCGTAATGTGAGATAAATACATGTTTATAAAAATTCATGACTGCTGATAAATTTCCTATTAAGGTGATATAAAAAATAAAAAATCTGGTGCGTGCACGCAACACACAACTTTCACTTACCAACTTGCTTAGATTAGAAATTGACGTGTTTTGCTAAATATCATTTCCCAAAGTCACACATTTTTCTACATTCATATCTTATTTTTGTTAATCGTTAAAGCCGTTTTTGAGTAAATAAAAAAAACCGTGAAAATTATACAAAATTTATTAAGTAAAGTCCCCCCTCCCGTAAATCAATTTTGATGAAATTTTTACAGTCATATCTCGGGCATATAAATACATCAAATACCAAGTTTGATCAAAATCGTTAAAACCGTTTTTGAGTAAATAAAAAAAACACGTGAAAATGATACAAAATTTATTAAGTAAAGTCCCCCCTCCGGTTGATCAATTGTGATGAAATGTTGGTTATCACATCTTTGGCATATAAATACATCAAATACCAAGTTTGATCAAAATCGTTAAAACCGTTTTTGAGTAAATAAAAAAAACATGTGAAAATGATACAAAATTTATTAAGCAAAGTACCCCCTCCGGTTGATCAATTTTGATGAAATTTTTACAGTCACATTTCAGGAATATAAATAGATCAAATACTCAGTTTAATCAATATCGTTAGAGCCGTTTTTGAGAAAATCGAAAAAAACTTAAAAAGTTATTAAATAAAGTACCCCCTCCCTTTGAGCAATTATGATGAAATTTTTGCTGTCACATCGCAGGCTTATACATACTCTAAATACCCAATTTCAGGTTCGCACGGTTTATAGTTTTTGAGCTAGTCTGTTCACACACACACACACACACAGACACACACACACACACACAGACCATTTCGCGGGACTTGGTTATTTTGACTCAGGGGACCCCAAAACGTGTATTTCCGTTGAAAACCGGAAGTCGAAAATTTTCACGATCGCAATACTTCCACTTACTATATATTTCATATATAGGTAAGTGAAAGTAAAAATAGTGTTAAATCTTGAATGAAGAGATTGTGAAAGTTATATATTAATAACAAAATATCGTTCAATGATATAAATAAATCTAAATGTTTATAAAAAAATTATGACTACTCATATAAATTTCCTATTAAGTTGATATAAAAAAAAGTAGTGTTGAAATTGAATGAAGAGATGTGGAAGTTACGTACCGGAAAGATGAGGATTAATAGTGTTATTACAATACCTTCACATTCTGCGGTTAGCTGTCCATCAAGCTATATCAAGTCTAGACAATTGTTTCGATTGGCCATCTATAATAGGGATGTTACACGATAAGCATATATCAATTTAACCATTAGATGGGCTTAAGAGGAGTGTTTCGAAACCGGTTTTTCATCGATGGATGTGGCAACGGGTATATATGTATGTATGTATGTATATATATATATATATATATATATATATATATATATATATATATATATATGTGTGTGTGTGTATTCAATTATTTTTCTTGAGTTGACACTTAAAATTGTTTTTATAATTTTTTAAATAGTTTTTATTATGAATAGAAAGAAAAGATTGGACTTGGCCGGGATTTGAACACGGATTTCCGTATCATTAGTAAGGCGCGCTTGCCACTTGCACCACCAGCATCCATTCTCTCTTTCCCACGCAATTTTTGATGAATAAACGGGGAAGTGGACTATTCGTCCGATTAGTAAGGTATCTTGCCCATTCACAACATATATATATATATATATATATATATATATATATATATATATATATATATATACTTATAAGATATTAAGTTCTTGAGACTGTATTTTTCAACAGGTTATCAGAAGGGGACCAAATTAGTCTCAACAATAAAGTTTTTTATTTAAAAGACGTTTCGGCTCTTTTGAGCCATCTTCAGTTCTAAAACATTTAACAATACAATTAATAAATAATAAATATTTGTAATACAGTCATTTAGTCATCTGTATTTAATATATACAGACCAGCAAAACAGGTAGACAAAAAGGTAGCAAACAGGTAGACAATTCATTTGAAGTCACACAGGGCAGATACAACTCTCAACCAATGTTCCCTAACCCCAAGACACCCAAAACACTCAGGGTGAGCAAAGTCCAATTCATTATAGTACACCCTCCAGCAAAGGCCTATTATTTAGAAAAACCCAAAACTATATGATGTACATCAGCTGTATACTTCCAAAATAAAAATTAAAATTAAAGACCCATGCAATCCATATAAACTTAAGTATTAATTTTTCTTAATATTTCCCCATATTGCATATGGGGAAAAAAAAATAAAAATATTTTTTTGGAAGGACTTAAACTTATAAGTGAAAACAGTTTTTTCAAATTTAATAATGAATTATACAGACAATTGGGAGGTTGTCCAATGGGTGGGGTATTGTCTGTTGCAATTTCAGGCATTGTAATGAACGAAGTAATAGATGAGGCTATAAAAAGTACAGGGATAAGACCAAGGATTTTATTGAAATACATTGACGACCTTTTTAGTATTGTGGATAAGAAGGATGCAGCTCGTTTCTTAGAAGCCCTCAATAATTTTCATGATAAACTAAAATTTACAGTGGAATTAGAAAGAGAAGGAATGATAAGATTTTTGGACATGAACGTAATCAGGACAGGAAAGAAAATTCTTACACAGTGGACGAAAAAAGAAACCACAAGTAACAGGATTTTAAATTTTCTATCTCATCATCCACGACATATTAAGATAAATCTACTAAACAATACCATGTCCAGGGCAATGAGATTGACGGATGCACAATATATGCAAAAGGTAAAAACAAAAATCTTTGATTTATTTCTGGAAAATTTTTATCCAGAATCATTAATTAAGAAATATTGGGCAATTAACCACAATAGAATTTTTGGAAATACACAGTTTAATAATGATGTGGTTCAAGGTAAAAAACCAGTAATAAAGAAATTCCTTAAATGCACATATGTAAAGGGGCTGTCGGAGACAATTAGTAGGTCATTCAAAGATTATGATGTGGATGACATTAGCCTGGCCTTCAAACCAACAAACAAAATACAAAACTTGTACACCAATCTGAAAGATAAAATAGATACAAATCTACAGTCAGGTCTGGTTTACAAGATTGATTGTTTGAGGTGCCCGGCTACTTATATTGGTGAAACTAGGCAATATCTAAAGGATAGGCTCTATCAGCATAAAAATGATTGTAAAAAAAGTGAAGAGAACAGGAAAAAGTCAGCACTAGTTCAGCACCACCATATAAGCAAGCACGAATTTTACTTTGAGGGGGCCCACATTTTACATAAAGAAAGCAATAACAAAAAGAGGAAGCTATTAGAAGCAATGTATATTGCAGAAAATATTGACAAGTCTGTCAATTTTAAAACAGACACTAAAGGTCTCAATATGCAATATGGGGAAATATTAAGAAAAATTAATACTTAAGTTTATATGGATTGCATGGGTCTTTAATTTTAATTTTTATTTTGGAAGTATACAGCTGATGTACATCATATAGTTTTGGGTTTTTCTAAATAATAGGCCTTTGCTGGAGGGTGTACTATAATGAATTGGACTTTGCTCACCCTGAGTGTTTTGGGTGTCTTGGGGTTAGGGAACATTGGTTGAGAGTTGTATCTGCCCTGTGTGACTTCAAATGAATTGTCTACCTGTTTGCTACCTTTTTGTCTACCTGTTTTGCTGGTCTGTATATATTAAATACAGATGACTAAATGACTGTATTACAAATATTTATTATTTATTAATTGTATTGTTAAATGTTTTAGAACTGAAGATGGCTCAAAAGAGCCGAAACGTCTTTTAAATAAAAAACTTTATTGTTGAGACTAATTTGGTCCCCTTCTGATAACCTATATATATATAATTATTTTTGTTTATTCTGTTCATAAAATAAAATTTATATATTATATATTACTAGGGGTATATCCCGGTTTCACCCGGGGAATTTCATTTTTCTAATAAACGTGAACATTTCTATAAACAAAACTACAACAAAAATAGCACTAATAGATTATTATTATTATTCCAAAGCTTTAGGATATACTATATTTTTAGTTTTACCCTCTGGGGCATATATAATTAGGTCTTTAGATGAACCTACTCTAGAGCATGCAACCTAAAGCTGACCAAGAGAAAAACACGGGGAATCCAAAATGATATCAGCTACTCTCAGTGATAGCTGTATATCCCGGTTTCACCCGTGGAATTTCATTTCTCTAATGAAACGGTCGATATCGTAAAAAAAACATTGTGAAGCGAGATCATTACGATTTTTATAACAATAAAGAATATCAGCTGAAGTTATGCAATTTTATTATGGACAGGTGTTCCCACCTGGTATGAAAGAACCAATGAGCGATAATAAAATTTTATTATATTTATAAAAATTTATTAATTTTGATTAATCTTTGTTGAATATTACCTGCTCAATACCAACGAATATCTAATGAATTGAAGGGGTCGGCCGCATATAGTGCAAACCCGCACTTCATATGGATTTTATTTTCAGGTTACATCTTTAGATTCCGATCGAAAGTGTGATCTGACCATCCTTATTAAATATGGTAATATACTTACATAAGTTGTCCGAATAATCCGTAAACATTTTTTTTTAACAAAGCTAGAAATGATTTGGATATTTTTCCTACAGTGTTATCTGATTTGTTATGTATAACTAAATGCCTTTTCCTCATTTTCACTGCTTGGAATATTTTTATTTTTTCATTTGCATATGTTAATCTTTATTTTCCCTAAATCTTACTCTTGTAAGACTCATCTTTGTTTTCGCTATATTTAGTCTTATTTTTTGGTTTACACTTTAATTAGCATTACTTGTTAGTATTGAAGCATTTTTAATGTCTGTTTTACATCATCTCGTATGGGTGCGTCCTCTGATGTCAACAGTGCGCCATTTGTTCATTGCTAATTTTTTTTTTTTTTTATTTAAAACTTATACCATTTAAAATCCGATAACTATATTGTAATACTAATACGGGTTTGAATAATTTTATTTACGTAAAATTAGTAAGCAAAATGTCAAGCAAACAATGAGAAATCAAATTAATATTTACAATTTACAAAACAGGAACTATCAGTGACATAACAGTGACTTGGAAGTAACTGTATTCTTTGCTTTTCAAAAATGATTCCTCCCTATCTCAGCGTGCTCTGGCCGTAGAATAAAGGTAAAACTCAAAATTTAAATCTGTTGGTAAATCCTTGGTAAACTTCTTGTACTGGACTTCTGACCACCCTCGAGCTAAGTAGAACCGTCAGGGCTTAGGTGGTGGGGTACCTAATAGAGTTACCCTTCCATTATTGAACAAAACAGACAACTTCATCATTGTGATACTGTCGCTAACTCAAAACTCGCCATTTTTTAGTTGTACATTTATTCTACGAAATTCTATGAACACTCTCGAACATTCCCGATCCCGTTCTCGAATGTCCTAGACCTGACAAAACTTTTGTTTTGGTTTCTTTCGTCACAATATTTTTCCAATTTTTTTTTTTCACCTCACAATTCAATAAATTTTTGGTGCGTCTACATGCATGCACCTTAGGATTATTATGGACCGAACACTCTCCCAAACAGGCCAAATAATTAAACAACGAACAAGTTTTTTTTTTATTTTTTACAATAAATCGTCTAGTTACCTAACTTTAATTAATTATCTCAAGTTATCGTGAATTTAAACTGCCTCAAAAAGAAGGTAGAGTAAATTGACTTATTTTTTATACGGTTTACATTAATGATAACATAGTAAACAATAAAACAATGAGTTATTAAGACAAGAGCTTGGCATCGAACACGACATCCGGACAGAAAAAATTCTAATTTTCGTGTTTGACTTCCTTTTTCATTCCAGGGCAAATTTGTAAGTCGAAATAAACAAGCCGATTTTTTATATGTTTTTAAATGAAATCTATTTCGGAAAAATGAAACCAAATGTTCAATAGCAATCTAGAACGAAGATAAGCAATAATTCATAAATTTATATATTGTCCGGGCCAGTTGCGCTCTCAAAACAGTATTTCTTAGCTAGTTTTTCGACCTACTACATCCATGTTAATCTGTCTTTAACATGGATGTAGTAGGTAGAACCATTAATAAATGTATAATAGTTTCCGCTTAAGGAAAGAAGTATCTATACAGTTTTTGTATGTCATTTAAAGAATCATAGCAAGTAACAGTTCCTTAATCCAGTATCATAAGGACAAGAAAGATGCAATAACTAGGAGTATTGGAGATATTTCTGAAAAGAGTAAACTAGAACCAAAAACGGGAATCAATTAGATCGAACCAAAACAAAACTATTTTTTAAGGAAAAATACTATTCTCAGACATTTTTCGGATTGATAAAAATCTTTTAATAAATTAGATATGTTTTTATTTCCGTACCTTATTGGAAGCCATGCCCAAAGTAATTTCTGTCATTTCTAACAGACTAGCCGTATGCAATTTTTGTTTCCCTTCATATGTTTAAATGTACATTAACTATGGTTAAGTATCGAACGTCTAATTTTTTTTTATGTATTTTTACACTAATTTTAATATTCCGTCTGAATCGCATATTTGATCTGCCAAAAAAACTAATGATAACATCGTGCCAAAAATTATTTTCCTATTTGGAAAAAATATTTTTCTGCAACTTCTAGGAAACCTTTATTCATCCTGAGTCGGATTACAGTAAACTGTTTCAATTTATGGTGATGAATAGCTAAGTTAACTTAATAAAAGTTATTTATTAGATCTGCCAACAATTCAAATCTTGGACGTTCTTGAACGGTTTCACTGGAGTGACTCAAGACTCAAAATCATGTATATTTATCATCGTTTTTAATCATTCAGGTTCTTATGTTCAATCATCCTCATGTTATCAACACTAATCATTTCACATCGTCGTTTCAATGACAATGTTATGTAACACTTTACCAGGTGTAGCTCGCCAGTGGTTCCTCGTTATGTAGCCGTCTTGAGTCTCCGGTAGGATCATCTTTCTTAACCCCGAATATTTTACATAACATTCTATTCTCGGAACTCTTGATGTGTTTTTGTCCATATTCTAATGCAAGAGGCAGTGGGTCACATCCGTTATTTTATAATAGACTATTTCGAAACAATCAATTTTTAACTCATAGATCTTTAGCATACTCTATAACTTATTGAAAAAAAAAATATTTTCAATACATACATATTTGATGTTCTATACTTAAAAAATTAACTCATTCACTGACAAATATAGTTTACCTATTGTTTCTCATCTTTAATAAAGAGAGAATGAATATCATGAGGAATTTTCACATACAGTTTCAGCTCATTAAAATCGGGTGCGATGCGCGCAACACACAAATTTCACTTACCAACCTACTTAGAGTAGAATCCGTGGGCTTTGTTAAACTTGTATAAGCTATAGCATATAGCAACTTCACACAAAACAGCATTTTTCACATGTATATTACTTATTTTTGTTTGTTTTTCACTATAAGGTATTTGTAGGTAAATCTTAGCCTTTCATTGTCGAATGACAATGATAACTGTTCCAATAGGGCCACCTAATATTTCATTCAGAAATCTATTATGAAAGTAAAGTTTATAAAGTGAAAAATAAATATTAAAAATTATCTTTTAACACATGATTTTGAACTGTTTTGATATTTTGAACACCACCTCGTTTTGTAAGCATTCTCACGCTAAAGAAATATATAATATTTTACAACGCTAAATATAATGATCCATGGGAGTAATTTTATAATTGTCAGTTTCGTTTTTATGGAAACTTCATTTAGATATTGTTTTTGTTATGAATATTATTTTAAAAGGTGCACCACAATTTGTAGGTATGACATTGTTCATTTATAATTAATTTATTAGATCTGAAATAGGGTTATTCATTTTTTGGTTTTTCATTATTAATTTTTGTATATTAAGTTTCTTTATACTGTTTATTCATTTTCTAATATTCCCTTACGTATATATATTTATTTTGTAAATCATAATCTTTATAATAAATATGTTTATTGAGTGACATACTTTATTATCTATAAAAACGAAATATTAGGTTAAAATATCAAGAAAATAAATAATTTCCCTCAGTAATAGGAAAGAATTTTCTTTTTTTACTTCCGTGCATTTCAATGAATCGATTTTTTTACCGCGTTATAAACTAAATATTATCCATTCTAAGGCCGGGAACACACTAAAATAATTTTTGAAAGTATGTACATAAGAGAAATATAAACATAAATTCATCTGACGTCCTCGTGGAAATTAGCTCCTCCACTCGTCTTTTTTTTTTTTTTTTTTTTGACTGAAGATTCTGAAAAGGTTATTAACCGCGACTTGTTCCTGCTTTGTCATCCATGTTCAAAAGTTTTTTGTTGTCTACTGTAAATGTGCAGTCCATGTTCAACCATTCTTCGTAACGTTTTTCAAAAAGAATTTTTCTACGACTGCACTCACTCCATTTTTGGCTGAATTCAAACAAAAGAATCTAAATTTATCTTCCAAATCGGTAACTAAATCAGGCTCCAATTTTTTCCCTACTCAATGAGACAAGACGTCATCTTTCTTACAGCTGTGAGCCGTAGAAATCCACTTTTCAAAAAGTTTTCGATTTTTAAGACCTAAAAAGGATACTCATGACTATTGGGCAAATTTAATACAAATTTAGTTCTTAAATTAAATGAGAGTTTCATTTTTAATTGAAAAGTCAAATATTACTTTTATAGGATGATGCAGTAAATGCAATTTCCAAATAAAAATGAAAATTCAAGAAAAAAAATAAAAACTTGATTTTTCGATTTTTGTCCATTTATCGAAACACTGTGTGCCACTCTAAAATAATGAGCATTGGTCGGTAAAATTACCGACGCTAAATCATTCAATCGCAGATATTACACCCTGCTACAAGTCAATTGTTTTTGTTAAAGATAACGAAGTTAATGAAGGACTTCGTGATTCATAATTTTCATCCCTGATGTCTTGACAATAACTTTCGTAATGCCGGGCAGCAGAACTTTTCTGCTTCTGTACGTTTGAAATTGTCTGGAAATTAGCAATGGGAGAGGTCATTTGTGGTCCTGGACCTGGAGTACTAGTAAACTGCGATGGATTTATCTCCATTGTAAATGTTTGCTGATGCATCTGGGGAACTTATAAAGGTTGGGTAAACGTAATATTTGGTTGTTGGTTAAACTGCTGGATCTGGAAAGTAGGTAGTTTGTATACATTTTGCGTTTGAGATATGAAAGGGTATGTATTTTTGATTTATGAAATGACTTGGAGAAATTCCATTTAGCATTGAAGCCACTGATTATCATCAAACTTGCCTACATGAGGCAACTTTCCAAGAATGACAGTTTGTCGTATTTTTTCTCAGGTTCTTTCAGTAATGCCTGTAAAATTTTCAAGTCCACCTCATCCATTTTTATATGTTGCCCGAGCTACTGTAGGATCACTCAGTTCTTCAATGTTGTTTTATTTATCCCCGTTGTTGTAACTTTCTTCAGTTTCTCTTTCCTCGTAAATTTTTCTCAGGAATTGTAGCTCATCGTAAATACGCACCTTTTCTTCTTGGCTGCCTAAGAACCACTTGCTTTTGATTGTTTATAATTTTTTTGCGACCTGATAAATGCATCTCTTAAGTGTTTCCACCTTTTCATGACTTCTTTACCTGAAAAAAAAAATATTTGTAAAGATAAATGAGAAAGCAAATTGAATCAGTACAACTTGTAAACGATTAATGTGTTGTATTGAGACTAAAATATTTTTTGTATTTTTAGGTATTTGGCAAGTGGATGTACATTTACCGTACTCCATTATTCGTACGGAATAGGAATATCTACAGCAAGATTGATTGCTGTGTATTACCTCCCACCAAAGAAACATGGGTGGAATCAGCAAAGGGATTTGAATCAATAGCAAATTCCCTCATTGCATAGGTGCGAAAGATGGAAAGCAAATCCGTCTCGTGTGTCCTGTGGGATGTGGCTCTGTGTTCTTCAATTACAAAGATTATTATTCAATTGTGTTAATGGCTATCGCAGACAGTTCGTACCCATTTACATTTGTGAACATTTGAAGTTATGGAAAAGTTTGTGACTCTTCTATTTTCAAAGAAACTAAGCTGTGGAAATCAATTGAAAGTGGTTCGCATAATCTACCTGAAGAGAAGTGTCTACCAGGAACAGAAAGCCCAAAAGTACCTTATTTCTTTTTTACTGACGCTGCATTTGGTAATCACTTGAATGTTGAAAAAAGGATCTTTAACTAGAGACTGTGTAGAGCGGGAAGGTACATAGAGTACGCTTTCGGGATACTCAGTAACAAATGGGGAATTTTTCACCGTCCTGGAACTTACAACCTGATTTTGCTACTGATATTGTCAAGGCCCATTATGTTAGAAATAGAGATGGTTATCTGGTTGAGGATGCCATGTCAATTACAGGACTTGAAAATATCCAAGTAGCGTGCAACACAAGAGGATGTTTGAAAGCCAACAACGTGAAAGACAATCTCTGCAGGTACTTTGGGTCAAGTGTTGGAAGAGTTACTTGGTAGATGTCAAAGATCTGAGATCGCAGATACGTTAAACCAGAAAACATAAGCATAGCCCCATACAATGTGGAGAGATTCTTCGCATTTGCTGGTAAATTTACGATTGCAAATAAAAAATTATTTATAAATTTAAGAGAAGTACAGTCAATACAATAACATTACAAAATAATTGATTTATACTTAGATAAATACATTATACTAAATAGGTAAATACATTATTTGTACTTACCAAAGTCATTCTTTTTGCTATCTTCCAGCTTGTCAAAGTCACTCCTAAGCTGAACACAAACTTCATGCCACGCATTCTTTGTGGCGTTCCTGTCTTTTAAAATGTCCAAGGTTTTGCTCCGCAGCACAGGCCTTCCTTGAACGAAATGAATTAGTAATTCATTGACAATTATAACCTTTTCGACCATGAAATTAACTCAACTACACCACTCTCAATGAAAAAACAAAAGCGGTCGGCGGCAAAATGAACGACGAATGTGTAACCATACATTTAATCACGTAAGCCACCATTTACTTAAAAAAAAAAAAAAAAAAAGGTCTACTTTCGATAGCAAATACAAACAAAAAAGGTAAATCAATGTGGAAAAATGTTGGCATGTAGGGAATGGCGTTAACGTATTTATCAAAACACGTCCATTTCTGATCTAAGTAAGATGGTAAGCGAAAGTTTTGTTCTGCGGACATTACACCAGATTTTTCTTTTAATAAAGGATTTTTCATATACCGCTGTACCGATTTTCCTTAAACTTGTCATGTTTAATCTTAATAAAGATCTGATAGGACTTAAATGGCAATGCATAAAACCTTCCTTTGAAGTCCATTTATTTTTGTTGGAGTAACAAAGAGTCTCCTATTATCCTAAGTAACAAGAAAAGTCAAATAAAAAATATGAAAGGATTTCAAGATAAAAATAATATATCATTCCCTCAATCAAAAACTTCAATTTCTGTCAGTATAATTAGTAATGATATATGTTTAGTATATCGTTTGAAGGCATGGAATTTAAGAAATAAAGATATTTCGTTTTTAAAGTGCTAGAAGGTCTTATTTTCATTCTTTCTGGCGTTCCGGTCATTAAAAATGTCCTAGGTTTTGTCCTATAGCACTGGCCTTTCTTAAACGTAGTGAAGTAGTAATTCATTGTTAATTATAACCATTTCGGCCATGATGAAGTTAACACCACAAAACTCTCAATCAAAAAACAAAAACGGTCGGAGGCAAAATGAACGGCGGGTGTGTGCAATCAATCGTGTATATTTAATCACGTAGGAAACCATTTCGGCGAAGGCGGTAAAAATAACCGACGAAAGTAGTAGTGGCATTAGGCGACTGCATTCCTGCCGCCGGCTTTAAATAATCCGATCGTTAATTTTACCGCCCAATGTGTAAGTCACAATACTATCACTGGTCAGCGGCAAAATTACCGATGAATGCTTTGGGAGACGGCATTTTTGCCGCCGGCGTTAAATAATCCGATCGGTTTTTTAGCGTCTAATGTGTAAGTAAAAAAAAAAAAAACGCCAAGTTGTTCCCGGCCTAAAATTACTAACTTTCTAGCGATAAAGTATACATAAATATTACTGTATTCATTGACAGAAATTTTTATCTTGGGGAATTTTTTTTTTTTTAATCTTCTGTTTAACGAATTCTTTTATATTTTTATTGAGGCATTTATTATATTACTAGGCATCATGAGGGAATGTTAATTACTCCATATAAACATTATCAAAGGTATTGCTGATAAAACCTACCAGTTGGCCTACTTAATTCTTAACAAATGTTACGAGACTAATCAAAATCATTAGAGCCATTTTGGGGAAAATAGTAAAAATGTTACATAAATAAAAATAAAATTTATAAAATAAATTGCCCAATCCGAAAATTTTGACGAAACTTTCGCTACAATATCACGGGCTAACACCTACCTTAAATATCTATTTTAAGTTTCGTTCGACTTCCCGTTTTTTTCGTTCCACATGCAGACTAAGGGAAAACTTGTATTTCCATTAAAACTGGTTTAAATGTTGAACAAATTTCATTTATACGTAAGTGAAAGTAATAATTATTTCAAACAGTAATTTCAATTTTATTAAATTAATGAAGCTATTCAGTTTCGTTGTTTAATAAAATTAATAATAAAATCGTAATTTGTAGTTTTGACTATAAATATGATTTTAAATATTTCATTTTTTGATATTTTAAATTTTTCCTTGTATTAATTATTGAAAAATGTTTGCTAATATGATATTTTCATTCCTATCTCTCAAAATTTTGTATTATAGACCACTGAATATTTAGATTAATTATAAAAGATTACCCGGAAATAAGCGCTATAGTCTAGAAAGTAATATTTAATTTTTGACAAAACCTTAATAATTAGTTTCTCTTTCCTTCGATCCCTTCATAATTAAGATCATTTAAATCTCCGAACATTCGAATTTGGACATAAAATTAAATTGATGTTTTTAATTTACCCATTCTACCTAGACAAAATAATTTTTTGATAATTATAATCCTAATAATTATAAGAGTATTTTTATCTCTCAACTACGCCTAAACTTCAAAGAGTAATGAGAAACTACAATTTCTGGAAGACGAGAATATCTATGTTAGAAGGTATTCCTGAATTCTTATCAGAAGGACATTTCTATAAAAAGTTTCCGATAAGCGTTTTATAGAAATTGTAAAACTAGGCGAAAAGTTCAAACTTTTCTATATTTTATTATTATTCTATTCTATGACTTAAATAGCCGAAATATTTTTGATCGATTGTTTTTTATGATATGAGTGCTATATGTTTTATTATTTATGATTGATGATTTATTATATCCCTTAATCGTGAAAAATTGTAATACCGTAGAATTGTATAAACATTTGGCTTTCAAAAAATGTATTTAGAGATATCTTATTTAATATAATTTTTCTCAGTTGGATTAGAAATATTAAAAATTGGAAATTATATTCAATTAAAAAATATTTAGCCTATCGGACTTAATAGTAAAGAGGTGATTTATGGAAAGGTAAATTCCTTATAATGTCATCAAATCCTTTTATTAATTTCTGTTTTATCATGACAGAGCTATTTAGCTCTGGGTGATTTTTTTCTAATGAATCTTTTATTTTTTATTCATTACTTTCACTTACCTAGTGGAAGATTACACAAGTAAGTGGAAGTATTGCGATCGTGTTTTAGTTTGTGGTAGGAAAAATAATGAAATAAGGATATTTTAGAGTTGCAGAATCCCATCCCAGTTATAATTATTACGATCTCTTGAGAAATATTACATTTTACTTTAAATAATCCTCGCCAATACAATCGCTTGGTTACTGCACGTAGGTACGCCTTCAGTAGTGCAAAGAAGAAAATGTCTTATAAATTGATTTTTGTAGGAAATATTTTATGAGTCACATTTATATCTTTATTTACCCCGGAGGTAAATAAAACGTTTTTTCATTTAATTAAATTTAACACTTTCGATTTAAATGCCATAACAAATACTTCCAATTACATAACAATGTTAAAAACTTTCATTAAGCTACATATATGTTGCATATATGCAACGAAAAAAACAAATTAAACAACATATTTAAATCAAAAGTGTTCAATATAATTCATTCAATATGGTGCTGTATACCTTCGGAGTACATATTCATTATGCGGACCTAGAATGATTTTACCATACTCATTCCATATCTGGACCCACCTTCATTGCCTGATAGATAGGCTTAAACTTAACGCTTATAATGAAATTTCGTAATACCCAAAAACTTATTTGCTCCTGACATCTTCTTTTTTAGATTAATATTTTTTTTTTGTAAATTTGTATTGGATATTTTCCGGATCATCATGATTGGACGAAGAAAAGGAAGTTAATGAGAGGGAAATTGTACGATCAGCCTCATTACGAAAGAATGTGTGTCATTGCTATAATCAAACATATTTATATATATATATATATATATATATATATATATATATATATATATATAAATCTCATATAATGTAATTAATTGTAAGCTACTTAAGCATTTAAATTTGTAAACGCTGTATAAATTACATAACCACATAAATGAGATTTAAAAAAAAAAAGTTTATCATTATAAAAATACAATGTGTTCATCATCAGCAGAATGAATAGATCGTAAACGTAAATCGGTAACTGTAAAATAATAAACTAATGAACAATTTATTGGACATTCAAGTTCATAAAAATGAAATAAATAATCATCTTGAACATCACTATTCCTATCTGAATGTTGGCACAAGGTATGGCAATCGATAGTGGATAATATCGAAAATTTTTTCTTTATAAACATATATATATATATATATATATATATATATATATATATAAAAACAACAGTTATATATATAAAAAATAATAACAACAGAGGTAAATGAAAGAAATAAAAATTAAGTACCTAGATTAATGATACGAGTATATTGTTTTATTAATCTTTGTTTCTTTTTTTAAATAAAACGAAATGAAATATGTATATTACTAAGTATTTGGAGTATTTTTAATAATTTATACTTACTATATATATATATTTTATATATATAACTATATATATTTTATATATATATTTTATATAAATAACTGTTGTTTTTTCTTTTATATACCTCTGTTGTGCATATTATTAGTAAAAGTATACATTTGCATATTTATTTATTTATTTATTTGGGACCTCGCGCGGGTCTCATTACCGCGTATGGGGAGCGTCCCACGGGTGGCGGATGTGGGGATGGTCGGTGGAAATTCCTAGGAAGTTCCTCCCGGCTAAGTCCGTAGGACTCGCTGACCAACAATGAGAGCGGCCCCCCAGGCTTGCTGGAGGGTGTGACGTAGGTTTGAACGCCCTACTCACATTTTATTAGTTCACCAAAACACCACATAAAAGTCATTACACAACGCCGAACTGAGTGAACTTTATCCAATATAATTGACGTGATTGCAGCAAGACGAATAAAATGGGCGTGTAAAATTGCAAAACTTGGCTGTGAACGTATTCCGAAAAGATTAATAAGCGCGGTGCCGAATGGGAAACGTCCGAGGGGCAGGCCGAGACGGAGGTGGGAGGATTGCGTTAGGGCGGATCTATCGAAGTTGGGTCTGGAAGACGTTCGATGGATGGAGGCGTGCAGGGAGCGAGTGGTGGTGTCGGCATCGAACCTTCGGGTTCGTTAAGCCTTTATTATTATTATTATTATTATATATATATATATATATATATATATACATAATTATTTTATTGGACAATATATTATATATATATATATATATATATATATATATATATATATATATGTATTACTTTCGATTTTTATTCACATCTGATTTTAATTTTAATATAAAAATTAAACGTAGGGTTTTCAGAAAGAAATTTTACTCTCTAGCACATGGGTGCATAAAAAAAAAGTTTGTAGAAAAGACCGGCAAATTCAATTACCATTTTTTTTTTTTTTATTAATTTGGACAAAAATTGTTTTATTGGACAATATATTTTTTTTTTTTTTTTTATAATACTTTCCTTATGTCATTCAAGCTTGGCAAGGGGGCGTGGATCAGTTATCAGTCCCAGTAGGGGATATTCTAGTAAGCTAATATCCCCCCACCTTTCCCTCATTCCCTCTTATTTTTATTTATATATTATATATTTGTATTAGTAATAATAATTTCCCTTCCAAACGCGGAATTATAAAAAAGCCTCGCCCACCTTCCAACTAGAGTCACATAAGGGAAATACCAATTTTTTACACACATACTCGTATCTGAAATGGCTACTAGATTTGTTTTTGGTTTTTCACGCACGTCGATTGGATCTAATTATAAGCAAAAGGAGTTGTTTCAAGTCTAATTGTCCTATAAATAATAAGAAAAAGGTCATAATTGACTTAAGATGTTTTTTAAACCAAACTCATAGAAATATTAGAGCATATTTTATTGGGTAAAAAAAATATGATTAAATAATCAAAAATAGTATTGTACTAAATAATAGTATCAGGGGTGCCAGTCATTCTTCTGGTACATATCTATTTCATAAATAACAGTAAATTTTAAATTGGCGTGTTTGATGCTCCTTATATGTTTTATAAGGTCCCGTTCAAACGAGAAATTGGATGCTGAATCCCCATATTGCGGTTCTTATCGTTGCAAATATTGGCCTTTGATTATCCATTGTATCAAAATAAGCGAACTGATATTGATTGTATCGAGAGCCGATATTTTCATCGATGTAATGAACATCCCTGAAAAATCTATAATTTTAAAATATCGTTATCAATATAACTATTGATTCTTTAATACGTAGGCACTGCAAAAAATGTGTGATTTTCCGCTTTAAATTAGTAATTAGAAATGTGTGGGTTTCAGATTGCTTGCATTAGCTGAAGTCTTTAAAATTGCTCACTTTCGACTTAAACCACTAAGGTTATCCGTATCCGTACTAATTACTTTTTGGAAGCATAACGACCTCTCCACCCACAAAAACGATTACCCTCAAAGCCTAAAATATTCGAGTTCACAGCGATAACATGTCAACAAGAAAGTAACGAGAACAAAACAAATCTATGAGTTTTAAGTTCTATAACCCATACGCTCTATTAAACTTACTACGCGCTACGCTCCATATAACAGCAAAATAAACATATTTTCTTCTATCTTACAGATTTATATCCAATTTCAAAATCTTTCCAAAAACGGTAGTTTTTATATTTACTTTTAAATTTAAGTATCGTAGGGATTTTACCATTATTCGATAATATTGAAGTAAAAGCCATAGTAGCGGAAGAAAAATATGGATATTTCAGTATTATAGACTATTGATAGCTACTCCTTGTTCAAAATTCTAGGCCGTTGAAGTAGGATAGGGTGGGGTAAGATGAGGACTTTTGAAGCAAAGGGTCATAAAAAAATAAAAATAAATAAACATCAACCTTATCTATTTCACGCTTATATATTTAAAATCTTTCAACAAAAAAATAATATTTAGGTACATTTGTATAAAAACAATAAATTTTTGGAACTCCAGAGTAGAATAATTTCACATGTTATGGAAGGCAAATTTCGCATTCAAATATGATATACATAATTATGGTATCATGTGCACTTTCCGTACTACCTTTCTTAAACAACAGCATTCCATCCAGTCGTCACTAAGAGGTTCATTATATATAGCTTGACAATATATTTTGTTGTCATGCCATTGCATGGAGTCAAGTAATCACAGAAATCTTTTTCGATCTGTGTTGAGAAGGTATTGTCATACCTACTAAACATATCATATATATTAAATTATTAAATATATATATTAACATATATTAAATAATATCAACTCGGATTCCCAACTTGTGCTTCTTCGAAAATCGACGGTGGCCAGGTCTGTATAAAATTGAAAAATCAAGAATCGACAAAATAAAAATAAAAAAAATTATAGAAAAATGATGATGCATATATTAAACACTGAGATAACTTATAGTGAGGGATGTTCCTTTACCATTACATTATTAATTCTTTGCATTGTACGGTAAAGAATTTAAATGACGAAAACAATTCGACAATAAAGGTTCTAGTTCTAGTAAATTGGTAAAACTGAAAAATGATGAATATTGAAAAAATAAATAGATAAATAAAATGCCTAAATTTAACTGAATCAGTCTTTTAAAAAACCCGACGCATGCAAAAAAGTCGACTTCGTTTTAATTTATTTCGGATCTCTTAGCATGCCAAGCATGGGCAGATCCAGCCGATCGTTAAAGGGGGGGGGGCTGCAGTCCTAAAGGGGGGGGGGGGCTGCAGCCCCATAGCCCTTCATTTGGATCTGTTAATCAGCTTTTTTACCTTTATGTTCCTTTCCCACAACTAAAATACTACTTGTTTTGCACATTCTTTAACTTGCTTCCATACATTAAGGAAAGTAAAATTTTATCTTTAAATGACGAAAAATTTTCCAAAAGGAGAGGCTGCAGCCTCCCCCCCCCCCCCCCTCTGGATCCGCCAATGATGCCAAGACGTATAATTATAGAGAATCATATTTTTAATTCTTATTATATTAAGGGATAACTATTTGAGAAAATAATAAAGAGCAGTTTAATAAATAATAAATAATAGAGCAGTTCGTTTAGTGCAACAGTAGAAACTTAGTTCGCCTTTCCATAACATTGGGTATCTCAACCGGACTGATTCAGATTAAGTATTTTGAGGTTTCATCTTACTTTGTATTTATTTATTTTTTTTTTCAAACATTGCCCAGCAGCACCTCTTTCCGGACACCTCTCTAGTAATTGTCCTATATATTTTTTTTCGTTTTCCTGATTAATTACCTTTAAAATTTTCTTATATATCGCCTACTATATGTAAGACCTTATGTACAAATGTTTTCCTTATCTCATTAACTGAAACTTTGACACTCTTCATAATTTCATTCAATCACTTTCTTTTCAATGTAACATTTTATCATAGTATTCCTTAGTACTACAGAGGCTAAAATTGCGGAGGTGATTGAAGAGCCCACATTAGTTATAATGAATGAATAATTAAAAAATTAGTATATATGTCAACTGTTCCTTTTTTAGGATGTACCTGTCGGACTAATAGTCCATAAAACGCGACCGTAGTTAAATGCTGCGTCACACTAGAGCCTGCCAATAGCGAATGTTCCATATTAACGCACACGGTTTTTTTATACGAATTTTCAGCTTCGAAACCATTTTGTTTTTTTGCTGTTGCTTTTTTTTTTCACTTTTATAACAAGAGGAAGAAGATCCCGAAGGGACCTTACGTAATTGCCTAAGTGCTAAAAGATCCTGCCTAAGCTTTCTACCAACATCTCTATCCTAAAGTGAAAACCCTTTGTCCGAAGTAGCTACAAATAGAATGTTTATTGGTCTTGCTATAGGAAGTAGCAGCAGAGTGGATGGGAAGACTCGTCCCCCCACTCGCTCATTACATAAAGTTCGGTAGGGGTTGGGGTTGCTGCAACGCTTCCCATCCAGTGCCCGTCTCGAACCAGTCTTCCTCCAACACTTGAGGACTACACAACCAGGTAGGCAACCTTCTCTGTTCTATTCTATTGTTTAGTGTTTTCTATTGGTGGAGGTTTCATCGCTGCGACTAGGACTACGCTTAATGTAGGTACAATGAAATTCAACCATTAAAACAACCTCTCTTGAGCGTAGCTGAACGAAATTTACTACATTAAACATAATTTATCTCTAAATATATATAGATATATTTGAAATAGATGTTTAATTTAGTAAATCTTGTTCAGCTGGGATATGCTTGCTTGACAATATTAAATGTTAAATAGGGTTCTTCAGGTTCGATAAAAACAAAAACAATAAACAATACATTGGCGACTTTTCGAGACTGATCATTCTCATAATCATGGCCTAAAATGAACGAAAAGGTTGGGATAAATTTATATGAGTTGTATATGTAAAATTTTAGACTAATGTCAACAATAATATTAATATAGAAAATATATAGGTCATATGACTGTATATATGACTGTACAATATTACTGATGGATATTGTTACATAAACCATACAGATGTACAGAGACTAACTAACTACATATATTACTCTTAAGTACAACGTCAAGTTCAAGGCTGTAGAAGAATAGGAAGGTAATGCGGCAAAGGATTCTTGGGGTTCTCCTGGTTTTTTTTAACATTTAGTTGGGAATTGTTGGGAATGATGCGTAAATTAATAGACTTGACAAATATATAATTACTGTATTCTATGATTTGTATGTTTAATTAGAAACGTAAATCTGAGTTTGAATAACACGTGTAAAGATTTAGGATGCACGATTAAGTTTATTTTTTTACTTTTCTATGTTTATCATTGCATTTTTGACTGAACCCCAAGAACCCTATTACAACATATATATAATTAATAAACGGTTTAAAAACGATAAATAAAAAACACTGTTTAGCAAAAACAGTTTAATATTATATTTAAGTCATTATTGTACATTTATAAGTCATTATTTTTCATCAAGAGTACATTAAAATAATTTGTATTTCCGATTAAAATAATTATCGCCCGACAAGGATAATTTTTATTCAAAAATAATTATCAGGATGTGATAAAAAAAATCACATTCATAAAAAAAAAAAAAAGGTTGAAATCGATTTTCAATTAAACCGATAAAAATCATCAAAAGATTTTTAAAAATTCGATAAAAATCTTTTAATCGGATTTGATTACTATTTTCGGTTTATTTGAAAATCGATTTCAAACTATACAAAACAAAAACAAGCTGCTACAACAATCATCTTTATATTTCAAGTCGAAGTCGATTAAAACAAGATTCTTCATATGAATGCAACACGAAGAATACTACCTGCGAAAACTGAAGGATTCGATTAGGGTCAATGACTTAATATATAATACGTTAGCTTCCTTGTTCGTTATTTTGTTTCTAAGAAGAATAAGATTTTAGTGTTGATAATTTGCCTAATGACTTTTATGAGTTACCTACTACTTTTGGTTTATTATGATAAGTCATTACTATAAACTTTCATTTAATGATTAATAAATTTATCACCTCATTTAAACCCGCTGAAGATTAAGTTGTATAACGCATTCAAATCCCTCTCTTTAGCATGGTCCTATGCTGTTCAAACTAAAAATTGAAAAGTTTCTATTCGAATTTCAGTGAATGATTTGGTCTACTTTCGCGTTCCCTACTATAACAAAAGAACATTAACAAATAGATTAAGTACATTTTTTTGAAAGATTGCCGTGGCTATATTCCCCTACCATAAACTTCATTTTCATATATTTTTTTCTACTTTTTATTAAGAATATTTAAGTGGGTGCCAAATTTTATAAGTGCCTAATGCTTTTGAAACTCTAGCCCTGATTTGGTAATTCCTAAAGATAGGTATTTCCTAAACCATTTTCATGTGATATTATATCTTTAATATTATATATACTATATTATATCTATAACTTATTTTTATATTTAAATATTGATTTCGGCCTGTCAACGTTCAGTTGACAATAAGTAAAATTGCTGGTGTCGTAGAAAAAAACAAATGATCTGTAAGGCATGGGGAAGGAAAACCCTAGCAGTAGATCTTCCTTGGCTTAATTCAATTACTATGGTTGTCTAAGTTAAGAAATCTCTATTTTTTCCTCTCATCCTCATTTTTTATGGTATATGAGTCATATTTCTCGTTGAAATGTTAGAATTTTAGATGTAAATTTATGTGGATTGTGTTTGTTAATTGTATTGTATGGTTTGGTTTGTTCCATACAAAGTAACAATATAGCTTAAATATTTTCACCCTGGAGGTAAATGTCCATATTTTTTTTAATTTTGCTCAATTACTTTATTCAAATATAATATTTTGGATTTAAATACATTTTTAAAATGTTTTTTCTTTACTTTTAGAGACAGCTTAATGTTCGTTAGTCAAATTATTATTGACGTTAATAAATAATTAGAGGTATTCATAGCATGGTATATACTATAATGGATATAGTATACCCCATGGAAAATATAAGTCAATAAAAAATGGACATGCTCTTGTTTATCTACAGATATCTTATTACAAGTTTTCTTATTTAAGCATTGTTACAATTGTGAACTATATCTGTGGTTGTAGCGTAAAGTGTTGTTTAGGCAAAAATTCCCTTATTTACAAATAAATAAGCGAACAACACCTTGCGTTTGAGGTTGATCCTGATCAAATCACATCCTGGAGTTTGTTAACAATACTGCCATATTTTTCTTTTATATTCCTAAACTTTAATTTACCTGAATATATTTATGGAAAACACGCGACTTTTCCCCATATTAACGAACTGTTATTTTTTTTTTTATTATTAGTCTAGGATTATTTAATAAATCTTTTTTTATAATTAAAAACTTATAAAATAAAGTCTGTCCCCATTCTTCTTGTTTCCTGCCCATTTATTTCTGGTCCCCCAGACGTTCACCGCTTCAGATAAATTTATGTTGTAAAAGCAGAACACACTGTGAAACTCCATTTCTTATAAATTTATAATTCGTTTCAAAAAGTATACCCCATATTGAACTCAGATATACATTTCATATATTTTTGTATAGGTTTTTTAAAAAAATTCCAAAACAAAAAATAAATAAATAATTCTAAATGTGTTATACTTAATTAAACAATTAAGTATTTGCTTTATATTTTAATCTGTTTTAGCAAACATAATCCGCGATTAAGTTAGGTTAGGTGAATTACCTTTATGATCATTAGGCTTTCTAGCACTTTTTTGTCTATTTAATAGACAAATTAATTAGGTCCTTGATTAAAATGATTCATTAGCCAAATTACTGAAAATAGCCTTTTTGTTATTTATGACTTGACCTACTTAGTAATGTCATAAAACTATCTTTTATCCATAATAATTTAAATAAGTTTGTGAATCATTAAATTATTCCACGTCCACCATTAAAATGTTCCATGTTTAAATATAAATTTATCTATTTGTATTTGTGTAGAATTAAAATTAATTTATAAGAAGATTTTCATGAATTATAATTTTTCAAACAACAAAATAAATAATGAATGAAAAAATTCATAATAAAATTAATGCTATATTTGTCGAATTTATTCAAATCATAACCATATATGTTGATGGTTGGATACAGATAAAATGATCTATATCTATAATTAATGATTCAATATTTAACTTATTTCGATCTGTACATAATTATTATATGCATATTAAATAGAACAAACACTATATATATAATTTAATTTACAATAAAATAACAACGAAATAATATGGTTTCGCATCAGCTGCCTTTTTTTTCTTATTTTTTGCCTCTATAAAGCAGCATAGTCTCATAGCTTAGTGATGTGATTTGCTTTAAATTATTAAATTAATTAAAGCGATAATTAATTAAAATGTATTTATTATAAATAAAATAAAAAATACATTATTTATTTCCTTTAATTAAAATATTATATATTTATTTTATAGAAAATAAATTATTATTTTCTCTTATGAGCTTACTCAGGAACGAAGTCAAATACCATAGTAGTTCTTAAATATTCAATATTTTAGAAATTACATAATGCCCAAATAATTTATGTAATCTACATAAATAAAATAAATAAATACATAAATGCCCTAATCTACATAAATGCCCAATAAATGCCTAATAATCTAATGCCTAATAATCAACATAAATGCCCAAATAAATTTATGTAATCTACCTTATTTAAATACAAATGCTTCATGACCATAAATCAATAAACTTAAAATACAATGATGAGAAGATTACTGTCGAAAAACGATCGAAATACTTCGAATTTTCATTATATAATTATGGTTAGAAACTTACAAATATTACAATATATTTCGAATTTTTCATTATATATAATACAATATATTACAATAATTATATAATAGATCGAAATACTTCGAATTTTTATAATATAATTATTGTAATATGTGTAAGTTTCTAACAATAATTACATGATAAATTATTACTTCATTTAATAATTGATGAAGGGGTCGCACAGTGCTTCGATCAATGTACAAAAATCGAAAAATCAAGTTTTTATTTTTTTCTTCAATTTGTATTTAAAATGTTCCTAAAGATGTAAATGATCATTAATTATAATATTTACATATATTTGTTATCTCAACTGCTATTAAAAATAAGAAATGTTTAGAAAAAAAAACAGTATTAGTGACCACTTACTCGTATTAGTCGAGAAGGGATTTTAGATCGAAGGTAAATACTAGATGTAAACATTGGCTTTTCATTTAGTCTTCTTTCTGTTTAGAAGAGGTATACTGTGAACTTTATTTTAAGTGAAAGTCGAAATTATTTTGGAAAATATGACCAAGGGAAAGAAATTTTGTTGACTCCCTCGATGTTCTACTAACTACTAATTGAACTAATTCTACTAACTAAGTGAAATATTACAAAATGTCCGCAAAACACTTCTTTCATTTTTTTAAATATTTGTAGTCTAACTACTGTAGAATAAAAATCTATAAAGATAATCTGCGACTCTGACTTTGACAATTTTTTTTTCAAATGAAATCAGACACTCAGCGCTTGCTTGAAAACCAATTCGCATCTACAACAATTAGATTAGCTGTTCTAATTAGATAAATTTTTACACTCAATTCCATAAAAAATATTAGTTTTTACTACAGTAAATTGACCAATATCAATAGTTTTAAGCAGTGTCTGAAAGTATGCCCTAATTAAAACAATATATTTATAAAATCAATGTAGCTACTATTTTGTCTTTACATATATTTAATTTGTGATTGGAAATTCCGTTTACTGCATTATCCTATACTTTTCTATTAATAGTAAAATTCTCATTTATTTTTGGAACTGAATTTGTATTAAATTTGCACAATAGTCATGAGTATCCTTTTTAGGTCTTAAAAATCGAAAATTCTTTGAAAAGTGGATTTCTGCGGCTCCTAGCTGCAAGAAAGATGCCGTCTAGCCTCATTTAGTAGGGAAAAATTGGAGCCTGATTTAGTTACCGATTTAGAAGATAAAGTTAGATTGTTTTGTATGAAGTTGAGCCAAAAATGGAGTGAGTGCAGTCGCAGAAAAATTCTTTTTGAAAAACGTTACGAAGAATGGTTGAACATGGACTGCACATTTACAGCAGACAACAATTTTTGAACATTGATGATAAAGCAGGAACAAGACCTTTAATAACCTTTTCAAAATGTTCAGTCAAATAAAAAAAAAAGATGAGTGGAGGAGCTAATTTCCAGGAAGACATCGGATGAATTGATGTTTATATTTCTCTTATGTACATACTTTCAAAAATTATTTTGTTATGTAAAATATTATTTATATAAATAGTATGATTTGTACAATCACGAAAGTGTCTTGTGTGTTTGGTTAATTATCTTATTAAAGATAAATTTTGATCAACTAACCGATAATGATTCTCTAATTTCCCGTAAATTTAAGATAATTTGCCAAAACCATGATTTGCCTTTTTTTTTTTGGATGTAACTTGGTCAAATATTATTTCCCACCCCGCATATGAGGTATATTCGCAATCAACTCAGCATTCCCTATAATATTCCAAGGTCAAAAGATTTTTGTCCAAAAACTCCATATACTCGAAGCACTGTGGGTCGGGGCCAAATAGTGCCAAGCAACATTTTTAATAAAAATAAACTGTAGCTGCAGTCTGCTGTATATTACGTTGGACTATATGTCTATGATGGGAATGCCACCTAAATATGACTGTAGAGGCTCTATATAGTCATATTTAGGTGGCATTTCCATCACAGACCTATAGTCCAACGATATATATAGCCGACTGCAGCTACAGTTTATTTTTGTTAAAAATGTTGCATGGCACTATTTTGCTCCGACCCCTTCAATTATTGTAATACACTGAATTATGTATGTATATGAATAATATTAAAAGGCTTTAGAAATTAGTATCTGAAAATGTTATAGATTCCATCCCATTCACCATTGCTTTGCTTAAGTTCCCACAGTAATACCGGATGTTGTTGATTGGTTAAGCGAGATTTTAGCAGTATTAGAATGTAAAATGTATTGATGATAAAATGGGTATAGTTCCTACCTTTTGAGTTAATGCTCGATAAACTATAAATTACAAATAATTTGAGCACTTTTCATGTTGCAATAGATCACCATTTACAAAATCAGGCCTTAACTAGAAAATGGTTCCGATAATAGGGTACCTATTTATTATTGGATGATTTAAGAAATCGGTTTAACCCAGTACTAAAAATATTACTTCGTGCTAGCTGAAGTATTTTTTCAATTATTTTTGCTTAGTAGAAGAATCATTCGATTCCGCTTTTATTTGTTATCGCCATGTCAGTTAAAAATGTATTTAAATTATAAAAGTAAACATAATACGTTTAAATTTAAACTAATTATTGGAAGGTTGATTTATTATGTACATATAACCTATGTTAAAAATCTCTCGGAAACCATAAAGAAAACTCTGTATGACTACGATATTTAGGAAATAAAAATAGCAGATAAAGCTCCAAATGTGCTAATTTGCCACATATTGACTCCGCTCAAAGATAAAATAGTTATATAAAAATAATTGCTTATTATGCCCGAACAATAATATATGAATGACGACCCAAAAATTAAAAAACAGGATGTATCAACATAAAATTTCTTTTACGGAATATAAGGACAAGAAAAAGGGCAAAAAAGAACCAAAGACTGCTTTAGGAAAACATTGTTTTGAATTGAAGCTTGATTTTGAAAACCCCCAAAGATGAGTCGGAACAAAAATTACAATTTTAAAAACGGACTCGAAGGATAGTTACTTCTCTGAAACTATTAATATCCTCTGTAAATAAGTTATAATAAATCATTTATTTAAATTATTCATTTATTTTAATTCGCGAATACTTACAATAGAAGTTTTTGAATTGAAGAATACTTTAACTCATCATGAAAGCTTTTGGCTCCTCTCCGACTCGAATGAGGTTTCAGACTGGTTATCCATGTGACTGTTATAGTGATGGATATCCCTTCTGGTATATAGATTTTGTTTTATTGGGGTTTCCAGTGCTCTCAATGTTTTTGGTTTTAATGGTCTTAAATTTGTAATGGTTAATTTGTTTTCTTTTTTCGTAAATCTCTTATAATTATTCTTTCAGGTGCTCTACCATAAATAAATAATGTTATCCTGATGATGCCTGAAAAGGCGAAAATTTGATATGTATAAATAAACTATTTTACAAGATTAATGAGACTATTACTACTGGCCTTCCTCCTTTAAAATTTATCTTTAGGGCCTATTCACACTATCGGTTTCGCGCCCGCTCCACTCTCGCTCCGCTCCCGGTCCGCTCTCGCTCTACCCCATTCACACTAGCGCTCCGCTCCCGCTCCACTCCCGGTCCGCTCTCCTAATGTCTTACCATATTCACTATATAATTTTACACCGTTCACTTTTGAAAGGTTTAAGCTATTAAAGCCATTAATAATCGAAGTTGTCTGTATTCGGATTTTAATTAATCATTAACTTTCAGTTATTTAAGTATTCATTTATTCTTCAATTTCACGGCCAAAAAAAAAAATCAATTTTTCGTTTGTAGAAATACCTGGTAAGTGTACTTTTCTTGATGAAGAAGATAATATTATCAAAAAATATAATAAGAAGAATATATTGCAACACAATGATAATTATTAATAATAATTATAAATTAATTTAATTAATGGTGAAGAAATAATTCAAATTTTTTTCGGAATGTATTCGAATACGCTTGAAAATTTCAAGTTGAAATCGACAAATGCTACAAATTTACCGATTGTGTCCTCTTCTTTTCCTGATTAATATTTTAATTATTTTTAAATAATTAATATAATTAATCTAATCTTAATTTGTGGCTGACCACCATTTTTAAATTATTTTTAAATAATTTATTTTTTGAAGAGAAAAGATTTGGCTCCGCCGGGAGTCGAACCCGGGTCTCCTGCGTTACATGCGAGGATGCTAACCGCTACACCACAGAGCTCGGCTCAAGGCAGAGCAAATCCTTCCTCTTCACTGATACCTACTCACCCCTATCTCACAAGTTTTGCGAGTAGTAGCGGGAGGTGGACAAATTTTGTCCAATTTATGGTATTTTATTGACTTAAGTCAATTTTTTAAATTATTTTAATTAATCTAATCTTAATTTGTGGCTGACCACCATTTTTAAATTATTTTTAAATAATTTATTTTTTGAAGAGAAAAGATTTGGCTCCGCCGGGAGTCGAACCCGGGTCTCCTGCGTTACATGCGAGGATGCTAACCGCTACACCACAGAGCTCGGCTCAAAGCAGAGCAAATCCTTCCTCTTCACTGATACCTACTCACCCCTATCTCACAAGTTTTGCGAGTAGTAGCGGGAGGTGGACAAATTTTGTCCAATTTATGGTATTTTATTGACTTAAGTCAATTTTTTAAATTATTTTAATTAATCTAATCTTAATTTGTGGCTGACCACCATTTTTAAATTATTTTTAAATAATTTATTTTTTGAAGAGAAAAGATTTGGCTCCGCCGGGAGTCGAACCCGGGTCTCCTGCGTTACATGCGAGGATGCTAACCGCTACACCACAGAGCGGTACAGAGTAGGTATCAGTGAAGAGGAAGGATTTGCTCTGCCTTGAGCCGAGCTCTGTGGTGTAGCGGTTAGCATCCTCGCATGTAACGCAGGAGACCCGGGTTCGACTCCCGGCGGAGCCAAATCTTTTCTCTTCAAAGAATAAAATATTTAAAAATAATTAATATTTTAATTAGTTTTTTTGCTTTAATATATTTTTTGTTAATGATCTGACATTTTTCATAATATATTTCATTTTTATTCGTTTCAAATTAAACGTTATTTTATAATAGCAATTAGTATGTAGTCAATAAATAAATCGGTGACCGTTTTTTACGAGTACATTAATTCATAGCAAAATATATCTCAAACATAACATGAATTTTTCACGTCGAAAAACCGCGCGTATTGTTGTAAAAAAATTTTTTTATCATTTCAAGCGTATTCGAATACATTCGGAAAAAAAATTTAAATTATTTCTTCACCATTAATTAAATTAATTTATAATTATATATATATATATATATATATATATATATATATATATATATATATTTTAAAGTTGAATTTTTTTGGTCGTAAAATTGATGAATAAATAAATACTTTAATAACTGAAAGTTAATTATTAATTAAAATTCAAATACAGACGGCTTCGATTATTAATGGATTCAATCGTGAACGGTGTAAAATTATATAATGTGAATATGAAAAGACTTTAGGAGAATGGAGCGGGAGTGGAGCGGGAGTGGAGCGAGAGTGGAGCGGGAGTGGAGCGAGAGTGGAGCGGGAGCGGAGCGAGGCCGGACCTGTGCCAATATTGTGATTAACCTCTCTCTATTCCTCTTTAGAATACTTTGCCAGTGAGACCGGACCTGGAGCGGAGCGCTAGTGTGAATGGGGTAGAGCGAGAGCGGACCGGGAGTGGAGCGAGACCGGAGCGGTACCGATAGTGGAATTCTCTGTCTATTTCTCTTTAGAATATTTGAGCGGACCGGGAGTGGAGCGGGAGCGGAGCGATAGTGTGAATCCGCCCTTAGTCTCCCCTGATTCAATTGGTGAATATGTGAATACATACAGGAACTTTTTTTCATTTTTTGTTTTATACTCATGCTCATTTGAATCGAAAACGTTGCAATACTTCATCAATATTTATTAAGACTACTTCGCCGTTTTTCTGATCATTGAAGCCATAATGATACGTTATAAATTCTTAATCTGTCGAAAAAATCGCATAACCCTCATATTAATAAGAAATTAAAAACAGAGAGCGAGGTGTGGAGACGACATCGAACCTTCGGGTTCTTTAAGCCTCATTATTATTAATATAATTATTAATATCTAATTTATTATTTAGTATTACTAATTTTGTATGCATTATTAGCTAACCTTTGCCTAATTCTTTGGATGAAGATTATGTTTTATTTTGTTCTAAGGCATGTACATCCTTATGATTTTTTTATTTTATATATTTGAACAGTATTGCATATGTGAATTATAACTATATGATACAGTCCAAATTTATTTTGTTCACATATGAAAAATAAGGGGAGGGGTTTTATTTGTTTTCCTATAAAGTACCTTTGTATGTGTTTATAAGGAGAAGTTATCTGTCTCTCGTTTCGCCTAAAAATAAGAAATGGCTAAATATGAGATATGATAAAAATCAAGTAAACATAGAGAGGAGAAAATAAGAAAAATATTCAGTCAACTCATAAAACACGTTGAACCCACGCATGCGGAGTACGACTTTAATGACGGACCATTATTTATAATCAAAGCCGTTCTGTTCAATTTAATGGAAATTATTTGTTTCATAGTAACTAAATGAAATATTCAATAAGTAAATAGAGAATTATAAAATCAGACGCCTTGGAGTAGTATGCTGGCATTGCCGAATTATCACAAGTAAATAAATACTTTTAATCAATAATAAACAAATTTTTTTTTTTTTTTTTTTTTTGAGCCAATGAAAACAAAAATAAGAAATGAATGAGGAAAAATGTGTAACTTTAGGTAGTGGCAATTAACAAAACACATTAATTTCTAATCTAAGTAAGTTGGTAAGTGAAAGTTGTGTATGGCGCGCATGCACCAGATTTTTATTATTTCTTATTTTCGCATTAATTTCTAATCTAAGTTGGTAAGTTGGGAAGTGAAAGTTGTGTGTTGCGCGCACGCACCAGATTTTTTTGTTTAAAACAATTGTAAATACTAAGTTCATGGTGTAGGAACAAAAATATGTGCGTGGATATATCACCTTTACGATGCTTATGTAACGAATGTGTATAGGTCTTTAGTTGCATATTCGTTACTTAAGCATGGTGATGACGATATATATAATGTAAAATTATTTTCTCCGGAAATAAAGTTTATTTCACAAAAATATTAATATTAAAAAAAATAGACGTTCCTCGAACCATATTTCATTATTTTTTTTAATTGTCACTTCAGTTTATCAGAAAAACAAACAGATATATATTCTTTAAATGTTGCTTTACTAATATTCCGTTTCCTTAGTTTAGTACATAATACATATTAAATGCTAACACATTAATTTATATTTATTATATCCCTGTTTTTCGTTTTTCAATGTTTCAATCGCAAAAAAAATTGTATCACCCACATATTAATAAGAAATTAAAATTACTAATAGGTATAGCTTTCTTATCATTGTATTACAATCTCCATTCTCATATTGTGTTATGTATTAGAAAAAATACATTTAAATATCCTTACATAACGCCGAACTAAGTGAACTGTACCTATACGAGATAGCAGAGAGACGAATAAAATTGACGTTTAAAATTATGAAAGTTAGTAGTGAACGAATTCCGAAAAGTGTCGTGCCGAATGGGAAACGTCAGAGGGGTAGGCCGAGACGGAGGTGGGAGGATTGCGTTAAGGCAGATATTTCGAATTTGGGTCTGAATGGCGGTCGGTGGATAGGGGTGTGTAGGGAGCTAGTTGCGTTGTCGTTATTGAACCTTCGAGTTCGTTAAGCCTTTATTATTATTATTATCATTATAATTATTAATAACTAATTTAGTATTTATAATAGCTATTTTTTTATGCATAACGTATCCTTTGCCTAATTCTGGAGATGAATATGGTGTTTGAAATTATTCTAAGCATTGTACATCCTTATGACTTTTTTATTTTAAATATTTGAACAGTAACATATGTGAATCATAACTAATGCTCGGATTCCCGTGCAATTGCATCTTTTTATTAGAAAGTCAGAATAGAGCGAACTCAAGTTACTTATCCGAATCAAGCCTAATGGGATGTTTCGGTGAAATTTTATACTGCTCGAAATTGCACGTTTTGGGATTTACAGCACGAAATTGCACGTTTTGAAGTTTTCCTGCACGAAATTGCATTTTTTGATATTTTGAAGGAAAAAAATATTACAAATTGTAATTTTCTTTAATTCATATCAAAACAATAGTGGAAAAATTAATATCATGCGAAAAAAAATAAAGGAAACTTGGGAGATATAAAGCAATACAAAACTCCAACTTCCCAGAACTGAGGGTTCAGTGGTTCCTGGATGTTTACATTTTGTTTCTCAATACCCATCGTTCTGTCAGCATCAAACTAGCTTCTGCCGAGTATATTGTTACTAAAAATGTCAAAAATTGGAGGAGGTGAATAAAATAGCGGGATGGATTGAAAAATATCCTGAACTCAATAGGTATGGTTGTGTAGTGTTCTGTAAATTTTGTGATAAAAAAATTGGATATGAGAGGAAAACACAAATTGATACCCCGCTGTAGCGCAAGTAAGTACCTAATTTTTTTTAACCCTAGAACGGTAACAAGGTTAGTGCGTGTCACCAGTATGATTTAAAAATCTGGTGCGTGCGCGCTACACACAACTTTCACTTACCAACTTACTTAAATTAGAAATTGATGTGATTTGTTAATTGCCACATCTCAAAGACACAACTTTCCACATTCATTTCTTATTTTTGTTTTTATTTGCGGTATGAAAAACACTAATTTTTTTTTTATTTATTAAATAAAAGTTTTTACTTGTGGTAATTCAGCAATGCAAGTATAATACTCCAAGTCGTCTGATTTTATAATTCTCTATGTAGTTGTTGAAAACTTCATTTACCATTAAATAAATAATTTCCATTAAATGAACAGAACGGCTTTAATTATGAACAATGGTCTGTCATTAAAGGCGTACTCCGCCTCATGCGTGTGCTCAACTTGTTATATTAGTTGACGGAATATTTTCCTTTTTTTTTTCTCCTGTATATGTTCACTTGATTTTTTTATATTCCATATTTAGCCATTTCTTATTTTTAAACGTAACGAGAGACAGTTAATTTCTCCATGTAAACAAAACAAAGGTACTTTATATGAAAAAAAAAATCCCCATTTAAGCCCCCTCAGAACATTTTAATAATGGTAAAACTTACCTGATATTAAAGAAGACTTGATTTTCAATAAAAATGACGAATTAAAACAAAATCATTAAAGCCTTTCTTGAGCAAATTGAAAAAAAAAAACATAAAAATTGGAAAAAGTTCAGAAATGAAGAGCCCCCTCCGTTTGATCAATTTTGATGAAATTTTTGCTGTAACATCGCGGCTATATACCTCTCCAGTATGGGAGTGAGGAATTTTCAAAAACTATTAAAAATTTAAGTTTTAATAAATGTTTTGTGTTTATCGCGTTAAAATTCCCACTGAAAGTATATTTAAAATAACTAGACCCATATCATATTTTAGAAAATTTAATGCTGATTCAGAAAATGAGGAACCATAAGGCACCAGGTGAAGAAGGATTGCCGGCTGAATTGTTTAAATATGGTGGAGAGGAATTGCAGAGGACACTTTATGACATGATCCTCGCGATATGGGTTCAAGAGAAGATGCCTCAGCAATGGAGCAATGCCTTGATATGTCCGCTTCATAAGAAAGGAGATCAATTAGAATGTGCTAACTACAGGGGTATATCGCTGCTCCCTTGTGCTTACAAATTATTCTCTAATATCCCCTACCAAAGGCTGTATACACATCTCTATTTTATATAAAAACACGTGGTTTTATAGATAACATTCAGAAAAAATTGAGTAACTGTTACTAATAATTAATATTAACAGGTGTTCAAATATATTTTTGTTAATATTATAGTCATAATGAATATTATTGAACTTTCTAGTGTTTTTAAAAGTGAAATAAAAGTGCTAAAATTTTATCAAAATTACGGAATAATACATAAAAGAAGAAAATGTAGAAAAGGACATTTAATGAAACTTTCATTTAGGAATGATAAATGTCCGAGATGGAGATGTTCGAGGGCTGGTTGCAGAACAGAATATATTATATTAATTACTAGTATTTAATATATTTTCTGATTACTATATTTTATATAGGTTAAGGTTATGGATATTTAATAGGGAATCATTGGTTACAGGTAAATAATGAATAACTGTTATTGAAGCAAGTAACTGAATAACTTGTCACAGTTATCATTAGAATCACATGTTTTAATTTAAAATATAAATGAGGGGATAATGTAAAAAAGACCCCAGGCATCCAGATTAATGGCACCATATTCAATAGATGAGTCCAACTACTCGGTTATGCGGATGAGCTTGATATAGTGGCGCGATCCTTTTCTGCGCTTACTGAGTCTTTCTTAAGCCTACAGAGAGCTGCCGAACGAATGGGGTTGGCTATAAACGAAAATAAAACGAAATATATGTGCACAGGAGTAGCCAGACCTCAAGAAAGACAGGTTGTCGTAGGAAGCTCTACCTTCGAAAGAGTAGAGGAGTTTATTTATCTTGGATCGCAGGTTACATTAACCAATAACGTTTCCATTGAAATAAAGCGAAGGATCACAGCGGCTAACCGATGTTATTTTGGTCTGTTGCACCAGCTACGGAGCAAGCTCATTAGCAGGAAAACAAAGGTCCATTTATACAAAGGTCCTGTCCTGACGTACGCCTCCCAGACATGGACACTGTCTGCACAGGATAGAAATAATCTCCTGGTCTTCGAGAGGAAGATCCTTCGAAGAATCTATGGGCCGGTAAGGGATGAGGAAGGCTGGAGAAGAAGAAGAAATAAGGAACTCTATGAGCAGCTCCAGGATATAGATGCTGTCACATTTATTAACGCCTTAGGTGGGCAGGACATGTTGCACGGATGAGTTTGGATGAAATTCCAAAAAAAGTCCTGGAGGAGGAAATCCACTGTCCAAGAAGAGTCGGACGGCCCAAGCTCCGGTGGATTGACGGCGTAGTACAAGACGCACGAGATCTGCTTAGAGTCCAAAATTGGAAGGTAGCAGCCCAAAACCGGGCCGAATGGCGGAAGCTCATTGAGGAGGCCAGGACCCGTCACAGGATTGTAGCGCAAACTGATTGATTGATTGACGCTAAACAAAAGTAGAGAAAACTGTCATTTTTCAGAAAAAAGTAAGATTTTAAGAATAAAAAAAAAAAATCTATCTCCTCAACAAATTGAGATAGGAAACTCGTTTCTGCGCCATTCTACCCCGTTTAACATGCAGTATTACCCATTTGTTTTTTTACACAGTTTCTGGGACACCCAGTATACTAATTAAAATATAAACACATACGTGAAACATACGAGTTATAATTCCTCGGACTAAAGATGTCTCAATATTGTCAGATGAAAGTAAGGATGCGGTTAGAAAGTAATTTGTTTTTCTTTCCTTAATAGAGATGCTGAGGTCGCGGAATACGGCGCAGAGGTTATACCCAGCCAGCAAAACTAAATCCGATTAGGTGAATGTCTGTCATTGCGTTGCGCAACGATTATGTAGCTATTATAATCACCTACTATGAAACAGTCATTAGCTGTGAGAACTTCTCCTAACCATTGCCTCAATCAGCTTCTCTTTATATCAGAATTCCTGGTTTATGACAGGATTCCCTAATTATAATCCTATAAATCATCCTGGGAGGAATTTTTCTTATAGTACTGTTTGTTTACTATGCCGCACCACTAAATAGGATTTATTTAAATTTTAGAGCAAAAAAAACATTATCAACTATTTTTTTAACTTCTATTTTTCTACAGTCCAAAAAGATTTCACATGTCCATTTACTTTGTATAATCCTTCAAATGGAATAAATCCAAATTCTATGTATATATGTTTTGAAAGAAATAATACAATCTGCCATACTTGAGGGTACTTACTCTTATAAAACGAAATAGCGATAACCAAATTTAAAAAAGGAAAATATGAAAATACAAAAGTAAAAAGGATTGAAACAAAATTAAAAAAAAAGAGATAAAACTATGTAAATTCAAATTCCATAATTCAAAGTTCTGAGCAAAAAATTAAAAAAAAAGTAGGTCATAGATATACCAAATTTTTGAAATTTCATTTAGCCTTCTTTGTAGTTTTATTTATTGCGAAAGAAGTTTTTAGTAGAAGTGAGAGATATTCAACTGTTCTTCTTTACGATAGGTTAAATGATAGTCAGGATTTTCAGTTTACAATGATTTTATTGTGGTAAGCCAACGTTTCGATCCAACTTGTGGATCTTCATCAGGGCTACTGAGTCCAGGTGGATACTAAGACCCTTGCCCCTTGCCCTTTACGGAAGTGTCTTAGTATCCTCCTGGACTCAGTAACCCTGATGAAGATCCACAAGTTGGATCGAAACGTTGGCTTACCACAATAAAATCATTGTAAACTGAAAATCCTGACTATCATTTAACCTATTGGAAAGAAGTTTTTAATAAATATTTATTTCAGCGATATTATAAGCATTTTAAATATTGAACTTTAAAAAAATATTTGCAACTAAGTGCCTCATACATGAAATCAATCTACAGTGTTCCCTATTATGTGGTACCATGAACTGAATTGATCATTATGATTAGCCATATCAATAATTATTATTTATGTTCAAATAAACAAATTATTCTATAAGAAAAATTCATCTCAGGATGATTTATATGATTTTAATGAGGGAATCCTGTCATAAATATACTTATAAATTTACAAACATTCCTTTTCTAATTTATATTCATCCGCAATTCTAACACAATTTTCACGCCTATTTTATTCGTCTCGCTGCTATCACATCAATAATATTTACCGGATTCAGTTCATATAGTTCAGCGTTGTGTGAACATCTATATTCTCCGGTTGATTCGTCCCTCTTCAGTCCAAACATTCAACACAGTACCTAATTTCAAAAACCCTTAGCAATTAACCCCTCAATGTTAACGGACACGATTCGCATCCGTAAAGGACAGTAGGAAGAATAGTAGTTTTGTAAATTCGAATTTTCAAGTTTCAGGAATGTAGGCATTAGCTAAGAAATTTCGCCACTAAAAAGTAGCTAGCATTTCCTACCTTGAATCTATCCTCGATTTCCTCTTCAAATTCGTTTAACCCCAATTCAAATACCGGATACCAAATTAACCAAGTATTTCCACCAAAAAAAACAACAAAAAAACACCTTTTCATCTCCCTAATGGCATATTTTACCTCCATATTAAAGAGAAACCCCTTGTTGTAAACCTGAATAAACCTCAAACCTCTCACCAAAAATTATTACCTATTCTAACTTTAATGAATGTTTTGATCATACATATTTTTACTAAGTTCACTAACTCTTTTCAGGTGTTCCCTATTCGACAAGAATATTATCCAACTTCTGGCGGTTAATCGAATCATATGCAAGAACTTTTCTTTTATTTTTTAATTATTATTTTATGCATATATATGGTTTTGGTGCCGCAAGCACGTACCAGGTGTATGCATAGAATTATATTAAATTTAACTTTTTAATATTTAAAGTCAAATTTCAAAAGTTGCACAATAAACAATATAAAAAATCATATTTGCTAACAACGGAAAATAAATTGAAATTAATCCTATTTTAGACTTTATCAAGGCAAAATTTTATAATTGGTTTATATATTTTGCCCCAAAACTGGGGGGGGGGGGGGGGGGCAAGAGTAGATTTTAGATTAACTGCTACCCGTTTTATCTTTTTTCTCTGGCTTACGTGTCGGGGAATGATTGTAAAATTGAGAATTAACAATTTTGAGATATATTAGTAAGTATATTATTCTATTCATTGTAGTTTCCTTTAGATTTCAAAAAATCACATTAGCCTTATTTTAGTATGTAATAGAAGTGGCCCATTTATATCTATTTTTCATGCTTTTCCTTTGATAACTTGGCAAAAAAAATAATTTGGAAACTAAATGAATATATTTATATATAGTAAAATATTTTTACTTTCACTTACCTATATATGAAATATATAGTAAGTGGAAGTATTGCGATCGTGAAAATTTTCGACTTCCGGTTTTCAACGGAAATACACGTTTTGGGGTCCCCTGAGTCAAAATAACCAAGTCCCGCGAAATGGTCTGTGTGTGTGTGTGTGTGTGTGTGTGTGTGTCTGTGTGTGTGTGTGTGAACAGACTAGCTCAAAAACTATAAACCGTGGGAACCTGAAATTGGGTATTTAGTGTAGGTATATGCCCGCGATGTGACAGCAAAAATTTCATCAAAATTGCTCAAAGGGAGGGGGTACTTTATTTAATAACTTTTTACGTTTTTTTCGATTTTCTCAAAAACGGCGCTAACGATTTTGATTAAACTGAGTATTTGATCTATATATATGCCTGAAATATGACTGTAAAAATTTCATCAAAATTGATCAACCGGAGGGGGGACTTTACATGATAAATTTTGTATCATTTTCACATGTTTTTTTTATTTACTCAAAAACGGTTTTAACGATTTTGATCAAACTTGGTATTTAATGTATTTATATGCCAAAGATGTGATAGCTAACATTTCATCAAAATTGATCAACCGGAGGGGGGACTTTACTTAATAAATTTTGTATCATTTTCACGGTTTTTTTTTTTTTATTTACTCAAAAACGGCTTTAACGATTAACAAAAATAAGATATGAATGTAGAAAAATGTGTGACTTTGGGAAATGATGTTTAGCAAAACACGTCAATTTCTATTCTAAGAAAGTTGGTAAGTGAAAGTTGTGTGTTGCGAGCACGCACCAGATTTTTTTAAGTTCTGGCTTTGCCTCAAGACCTACATTTACATGATGTCATGTCAAGCCAAAATCCCATCTAATAATTTATGATTAACGGAATTTAAAATATATCAACAAAATCAATAATCTTAAATATGAATACTAATTCACAAAAATATGTTAGTTTCTTTTTAGGATTATATCAGTGTCCGACTTAACAATTATAAAATTTTATAATGCATTGTGATTAATCTTATTTTTTTTAATTGAAATTTTTATTTAATCTCACAGTTCACATAAACGCAAAACCACCTAATTCATATGAAACATCAAAACCCCTGAAGTGGAAAAGTGGTGATTCTTTTCAATAATTTAAATCGATTTTTTTTTTTTTTACTTTCACTTACCTATATATGAAATATATAGTAAGTGGAAGTATTGCGATCGTGAAAATTTTCGACTTCCGGTTTTCAACGGAAATACACGTTTTGGGGTCCCCTGAGTCAAAATAACCAAGTCCCGCGAAATGGTCTGTGTGTGAGTGTGTGTGTCTGTGTGTGTGTGTGTGTGTGTGTGTGTGTGTGTGTGTGTGTGAACAGACTAGCTCAAAAACTATAAACCGTGCGAACCTGAAATTGGGTATTTAAAGTATGTATATGCCCGCGATGTGACAGCAAAAATTTCATCAAATTTACTCAACGGGAGGGGGTACTTTATTTAATAACATTTTAAGTTTTTTTCGATTTTCTCAAAAATGGCTCTAACGATTTTGATTAAACTGAGTATTTGATCTATTTATATGCCCGAGGTATGACTGTAAAAATTTCATCAAAATTGATCAACCGGAGGGGGGACTTTACTTAATAAATTTTGTAACATTTTCACGTGTTTTTTTTATTTACTCTAAATCGGCGTTAACGATTTTGATCAAACTGGGTATTTGATGTATGTATATGCCCGAGATATGACTGTTAAAATTTCATTAAAATTGATTAACCGGAGGGGGGACTTTACTTAATAAATTTTGTAACATTTTCACGTGTTTTTTTTATTTACTCAAAAACGGCTTTAACGATTAACAAAAATTAGATATGAATGTAGAAAAATGTGTGACTTTGGGAAATGATATTTAACAAAACACGTCAATTTCTTATCTAAGTAAGTTGGTAAGTGAAAGTTGTGTGTTGCGCGCACGCACCAGATTTTTTTCAAAATTTTAATCGGTTGTATTTGTGATGAATGTTCCTTTTCAACAATAGATGTTTTGTTTAACATAAAAACAAAAAGCCTTATTCTTCTACCACTTTGATGCAAAATTATTTAGGGATCAAAAGTAAAAAAAGGAAAAATTTTTAATGAGACATAAGTTTTTAAGGACCCTTTCACCTTCTGCGTTCTACATTTTCCTTAATCATTTTAAAAAATCATTATAAATTAGAACATAAATCTTAGTTAATCTTACTAACTAGACAAAGGATTAATAATTTATTCGTGAAAAGTAATTGAAATTGAGCAATAGGAATTTATAAAGAACAAATAAATTGATAGAAAAAAGAAATAAAAAAATGAAGGATAGCTGAAATATTTGTAATTTACAATCAAAACAAAGATTTTCTTCGAATTTAAGACTGGTCCGACTCAAAAATGCAATTGACGAGTGTCAATTGGAGTTTCTTCTTTTCCCTTACTTTGTGATGTTTCAGAAATCATCAATATCGCAATCTATATTAGGTCTTGCACAAAGATAATAAAGCAATATTGGAAGATAATTTGTGAAAGAAAAATTTTAAGTTTAAAAAAAAAACAAAAAAAAAAAACCGATTTTGAGCTATACCAGTCTTGCATTAGACTATTAATACCTAAAATTTTATATTTTGTTAACATTTAATTTTGAAATAAAAACAGTAATTTTTATATCTCAATAGCAAATAAACAATTTTATCCACAATTGTCTGTTTCCCGGTAAATAATGTTCACATAAAATTATCATTTACTGCTTAACTTCTTCTGAAGCTGTTCTTTATTTTCTGTTAGTCAAGACGCTCTATTCATCAGTACTCAGACCCCAGATCGCTCCGTTTATAGTTTGAAGGATCTTTCTGCTTTTAAGGCGCTAGTTATTGTCACAGTCTCATAGCTGTTTAACAGAACTGTATTTAACATTACTCTGTAGCAGGGGTCGAAAAGGCCATTTACCTTTTTAAATAAGTTTCATTTTAAAAGTATTTGAAAAACTTATTACGAAAAAGTTTGCTCAATAAAAGTTTTCAAATAACTTTATGATAAAAGTTTTTCTTCAAAGTGTTTAAGGTTCACCTAAACCTTTTGAGCAATTAAAATTAAAGTATGAGTTTAACAAAAACTTTTTCGCCCTGGATTGTGATGATAAAAATTTTTATCATAGGAAAACAAATTGTTCATTTTTACTGTTGTTTATGTTGATGAATAATCCAATGAAATGATTAGTTAATGGTATATTTATTCTGATCCTATTATTCCATTCTTCTCTATTCAAAACAAGTCTAGTGTTCATTCATTATCTCATCTCACCGGACCGTTTCATCTTAGTTTTAGTTATTACCTCTGACTGAGCGGTTCACAAATTACGAAGGTGCGCAAAAAAGACCGAGTGATTCGGAGTTTTTCAAATACATCTGTTCTAACGTGTCAATAACTGTTTTAATAATTAAAGGTAATTTTTTAACGAATTTGAAAAACCATTTATTTAGGTTCCATAAAAGTGTTTTTGACGAATTATATGACTGTAATAGTGACTTGAAGTACAAATTAAAACCCATATCAGTAAAAATAAGCAAAGAAATGTTATTAATAGCTGTGTATAATGGGTGCTACTTTGAAAATTATTCTTGATGATTATAGGTGTAAATTAAAACGTTTTTACATTGTTTTGCTAGTTAAATTAAATGATGGTTGTTGAATAATAATCTAATTTTTTTTATATTGATTAACGATATTACACATTATATATCTATGATAATTAACTGTACTGATTCCATGGTATTGCTAAAGATAATTTTTTAGTTTTAAAATAATATAAATATTACCAAAATATTAAAAATTGTAATCTATTCTAATAAATTTTTGCATTTCTGAAATGATTTTCTTTGACTAAAATCTTTTATGAATAAGTTTCAGAATAACTTAATGAAATGAACGTTTATGCAAAAAGTTATTTGGATAAAAATTTTAAGATAACTTTATCGAAAAGTTTTCGTAATGAAAAAGTTAATGTTCAATAAAAACTTCAAGTAGGGTAAAAAAAAAATATAAATTTAACTTAAACTTTTTAAAAATAAATTTTAACTCTGTAGAGATTGTTCGTATTTTTATTTTATTTTATAAAACCGGCCATCCGTAGTACGTTTTTAAGTTCCTGAGGTTGTTGCGAAGCCAAGGTATTTAAATTGGTCTACTCTTAGGAACGATTTTCCATCAACACAGATCTTGTTGCTGTGCTGGATTTTCGTCTCACAGTCATATATCGTTCGTTTGGGAGAACAATGTTACAGGAAAATTCTAGCTCTGGTGTTCGTTTACTTAAAAGGCTTAAATGTCATCAAAGTTCTTTCGAAAAAAACAAAAAAAAAAAATGAGATTTTTAAATCTAATATTTGCAATGACAATAACACCATATGCAACCTACGTGAAATATCAGTTTTTTAGATTGTGGCTGTCTTCTTCCAAACGAGCGATATTAATGTTATCTTGTTGATCTTTCTGCTCTGCTCCTCTTACTAAGGACAGCTATATCATCTGCATATCGTGAGATTTTTTTTTTATTCATTCTATTGTACATCCCTCTATTTTCACTTAATGTCGTTATCAATTCCAGATGTAAATTGGTCATTAACATTTTAATTTTAATTAATTCAATTTTACTGTTAAATCATTCCATTCTTTACTCAAAACATTAAATATCACTATATGAGCTAATAGGTGATAACAATTACTAAAAACTTAAATAATTATGGTATTTATAGGCACAATACGCATCCCAATACACCCATTTTTAAAAAGTATCAATATTAAATTAAAACATTATACAATTTTTATATTTTTTTTCCATTATAGGATTCCCAGATCTAGGATTTAAAAACATTTGACAAAAGTTTCAATATGCATCTGTTTCGCATTTTTCTGATCATTAATAAATAATCGATATAAGTTAATTTATATGGATTTAAAAATAAGGGAAAATTGTCTATACAAAAGTTCAGATTTTTACTTACAAATGTTAACAACATAAATGGAAATATCGATCAAGTATATTTAATACCTTCCATGTTCTCATTAATGGGCCACCAGTAAGAAAGAAATCAGGAGAGTAATAAAATGAATAAATTCTTGAAGGTAAAACAAATTAATAAGCTTAATTAATAAAAGTAAGTAAAATGTAAAATATATCTTTTTTTAAATTCAGGGAATGATATAGAGATTTCGAATTCCTTTACTCCGATGCCTCTAAGGTAGGAGACAGTGGAGGGAGCTCTGTAAACAAGCAAAATCTGAATCTATCCAACTTTACTGGGAGAAAGCTCTATATTTACTGCAGGAGGTACGGCCGTCTTAAATGTTCTCCCCATAACAGCAGATTCCGAGAAATGTTGGGTCGGTGCATCAGATTCGCGGAGTCTTTGGAAGCCATCGGTAACCCTAGCCCAAGCATAATAATAATTATAGAAATACTCAATCTGTGGTGGGAACTAAAGAATCAATCATTGTTTATAAATTTTGCATGGGTCCAAGCACATTGCGGTATTTCAGGAAATGAGAAAGCTGATCAAGCAAAGGAGTACCAAGAGTGGTAAAAGAAAAAATGTTAACCTTGGAAGATTGGTTCACCTTGTCAAGAAAATGCAATCATTAGAATGGGAGAAATATTGGAAGAGCAAAGATAGAAAATTGTCATAAATTAAACATAGCAGCAAAAAATGAAAATCAAGTTGCAGAACATTGAGAAGGGCAAAAGTAATGCTTTGCCGACTTAGAATCGATCTTTGCCGATTCCCCCATGCCTAGGCATAGAAGCACCAATGTGTGAAAAATGCAACAACACTCATCAAACCGTAAAACACCTGCTACTGGAATGTCCTCCGGACAAAAACCACAGGAAGAAAATAAACCTCCCTAGATCTTTAAAAGAGGCATTAGGGGATAATGAAGAAGGAGACTACATTATTTATTAGCACAGGATACTACAACAGAATCTAAAATTTATTGATGACGCCAATGACCCTTTTGGGTAGAGGAGCTAAACCAAAATAAAAAAAAAATATAAAAAAAAATCGTATAATCTGATGTTATAAAACAGCGGTTTCCAAACATTTTGCCCCTCTTACAAAATTAATTGTTTTGGCATACGATATAAAATCTTAAATAAAAGCATCGTTCCCAACAATAATTTTCATTAGTTTACAATAAGATAGAGTGTAAATTTATTTTTAATAAATTATGCACTAAAAGTTTAACTAGATAATGCCCCCCCCCCCAGTATGGTAACCTGGGTATAACCAGTATGGGTATGGTAACCAGTTATTACCCAGTATGGTAATAACTGTTCAATTAAATGAGTTTAAAAGTGGAATGTTGTGGAAATTCTAACAATAAATTATTTATGAAAAGCCTACTATCCACTAGGGTAACAATATCCAATATATTCAATAAATATCCACTACAATCAGGCAATCTAGATTTATAATTATTATTAACTAGATTTATATGAAATTGTTCATAATTTGATATATTCCAAAGAATATTGAAATAAATAATCAGTAATTTTTGTCTGATTAGTAAACAATATCGTTGAAATTAGTAATCTGGTTATTGAATATTGTATAAAATATAAAACTAATTACATAAACCTTTCGCTGAGGAAATAATTCTTTTGTATCTTCATACGGTTTCGTAGTTTTGGATTTTCTTCTCATCTGCATCTTGTTACGACACGAATGTAAATGAGACAAACATCCACTCCGTTTTGTATTGTCTGAAATAACTCATCCATGGACTATCGATAACAACACCAACAAAGTTGAATACTGTGGTATCTTGCTAAATCACTGTGACACCATATTAATTGAAGTTCGATTTCGTATTTCGTCATTTACTTGAATCTAGGTTTCATATGAAACAAATAAATAAAGTAATCATAGGACTTCATCAGCATTTCTTCCCTACGTTTCATTTATATATTTACTAAAACTATCATCAAAAGAAATTATGTAATATATTATAAATAATTGTATTTTATACAATATGTGTACCTAATGAGTCTATTACCGTCATAATATCAATTAGCCATGTTGTGCTTATAGCATTCATGATCAGATAAAATTATTTTATTTAATAAAACATTAAAACAATTTTTTCTTTCTATATTCTCCTCTCTAAAAAGCGTTAATTTTATAATAACTAATTATAATGTTATTTAATTACAATTTATCCCAGAAGACAATATTAATAATTGCATTATAATTTTTCAAATAGTCCCTGATCCAATTTCTCAACAAAAGACTTCACAACATATAAGGGAAAAATGTAAGCCATCAGATGTCCCAATTTCCATGAAGAGTTGTGTTAGTTACGCTAACCATGTTTATTCTCTTTTAATTGTTAATTACAATTAACGTATTGATAACTAATAATAAATTTTATTAAAAAATATATTTTAAATTGAAATAATATTGATATTGTGCTGATGAAATTGATTAATTCTTGCTTAGAAACGTGACATTTGTATAAAATATATTTCTATTTATTCTCGCGTTCATTAAATCAATATTATTAATTTTCTTTATAAAAATAAAAGAAAAAAAATGTATTATTGTTTTTGGTGAATATTGGCCTTTTTTATTTATCTAAATTTATTAATCACCAAACCTTGATAAAATATGATAATAGAATTAATTTTCTTTTTGTTTTCGAATATCCCCTAATCTTTTATAGTTTGATGAATACTTTGAAATTAATATTTCTCTCATGAAAAAATAAATTTATTATAAATACAGTGGCTAAAACAGTTTCTTCATTAGTAGTCTAAATACATAGAAAAAAATTAAAGAAGGGAATTTTTGTTTGAATAATGTATTGTATAACATGAGCCTTTGAGTTGACAAAATGACTTCAATTTTAATATATATATACACATATTCGGAAAGTTATTTTCTTGCCGTTGACAACAAAACAGCATCCCAAAAGTTACATTACATAATGCTTCTCAAATATGAAGTATATATGGCTGACGCTATATAACCTTATCTGTATCTTCGCCCTTCATAAGTCGAAATAAAAATAAAATTAATTAAAAAATATTGCTTTATTTTTATTTTTTTAAATTATTCAATTTTGGGATTGAAATCTATTTTAAATAGTTGTATGTTTACCGGATTTTTTTTTAAGCAAGAAATAATAAAGAAGCATAATACTAAACAACCAATATTCATTTTTTAGTCCAAAACGGATATATTTGTATTAATCGATAATTATTATTAATTACCAGCGTTCTTGTACTACTGCATGATTTATATCCAGAGATAAATTTGATGGCTTTGACTGAAAACAATAAATCCACAAAATATGTAAAAATCAGATGGGGATGGTTTTTAACGGGTTCAGGAAATCACTATTTTACTCTATTTATTGTACATTTATCTGCGAATTAAATTGGAAAAAAAATAATGATAAATAATCCAGCTACAATAAAATTAAAATATGATTCAAATATTTCTTACAAAGGATGTTTTTGTGTAAAAAAAGTCGATCAAAATTTAGTTTGTAACAGAAAATAAAAGCCGTTTTTTTTTAAAGGTTCCGGAATTCTCCAGGTCGCTACCTCTTTAATGAGTTTTATTCAAGCTTGTGGGACGTGGATTGTTTTCTTTCTGACAAATGTTCAATTTATGGAAGGTTTGTTCCAAAAAGCAGTTCTGGACTAATGTCATGCATCTTCATCAATCAAATGAATAGCGTTTTAGTCCAGATTAGAACTATTTGTTGGAACAAACCTAGTATTTCATTAATCTCTGATATTTCAGTTACACTCTTCCTACATCTTCCTGATCACTCTAAACAATGGATGTCTTGCGACTGTTAAGGTGAATTTATCGCGTCGAAACAAGAGAATAGAATAGAACTTCAAGAGATCGCACATCAACGTCTGTTCGGGTACGTGGTTCGACGCAGTGTGCGAGCACCATAAAAGGTTAGGAACGCAATCTTTAGATGTATAAGAAAAAAAAAACGGAGCGGTGGAAATTCGTGAAGAGACTCTCAGGAAAGATGTGAAAGGGGGTTTTCCACTACCCGCGTTATAACATACCATTGCACCCTCGTTATAAAAAGTTTCAGTAGACTGTTTCCTTACAATAAATAAATTATGCAACTTTTGACATGATTTTTTTCTCCTCTTGTTACGAAACTTGAATAGGGCATTTCCAATAGATGTATTTTCCTTACCGTATTGTCATATTGATTGAGCATATAAAAATATCATACAACTTATAGAATGGTAAATTGATAAAATATATTGATAATTAGGCATAGCTGTAATAAAAAAGTGCGTAATATAAGGTCGCATTATAATAAGAATGTTTTATTGTTTTTTTCCATTTCTGGCAAAGAACTAAAAATAGAAATGATGTAATAATTTTAGGAATCAAGAAAAAAACCATTGTGTTAGTTCCAAGCAGGAAATGTTATTTAAAGTATTTTTTTAATACTTGCTAGACCATTAATCGTATTAAATAGATTATAATGTGTAATGTAAAAAAATAAAGTTTAAGAAAGTAAAAAAAACGTGTAGTATATTACTATATTTATTTATTTATTTATTTTCGAAAGCGAAAAGTTTGCTTTGCAATAATAAGGGTAAGCTAACTTCATTAATAAAGAAGAATTTTCTAGATTCGTATATTTTGATTTTTTTTTTTTTTTTTTTACATACAAGTAATCATTAAACAAAAAATTGAATTTACTTTATTGGCTACATGCTAATAGGTACATTAAAATAAATGTCAACAGCACTGATTCGGAATAGAATAATCTAAAAAAATTTTACCTAACTCAATCGGTTTGATTTTCAATATAATTTATTTTCACTTTATTAAGTACAGCTGCGTGATTTTAGTGGCAATAAAATATGCATAATAAAAAGCAGGATTTGAAGTCTTATAGTAATTATTAGTATTGATTTTTAATTTAAAAGTCATGTTTGATTTGTACATAATAATTTAAATATAATCTGGTTGCTAATAGGTTTGATTAAAAACAATGATCACACACTGAGTTATACGGTTTTCCATAAATAATAATAATCTAATTGAGATAAACAAATATTGATCAGATAATAAAAAAAACTTTCTTGAAGATACATTTAAATGTTACATATAGGCGTTTCTTTCATATTTTTTTCTGTTCCTTACATTTATATATATATTTAATAGGGTAGGTGGGGCACAATGAAACACAAAAGTTTCTTTTACCCATGACACCCCACCTGTGTCTTTATTTTTCATTTTTTATTTCTTCCATGTTACCTTAGGAACTAATCTATATCAGAAATTCTTTTAAAATTATCTTATGCACAATGTGTGTCCGCGAGCAGCTATTTTCCAAAAAATAAATTATGTTTCATTGTGCCCCATGCCCGGGGTACAATGAAACAACTGAAAAAAATAACACCGTAACTAACATAACCACTTTATTCGGCTTCCAGTCGGTTTTTTGTTCTTCTGCTTTAGGATAGCCACGAAATTTTTCAGGAAAGAGGAATGTTTGACTTTGTTGTCAGTTGTCATAAATTAATACAGATTTTTTGGTGTTCCGCTTTTAATTCCACACCAATCTGTAAGAAAATGAAACAAAAAAACCGACTGCTTATTGCACAATGAAAAACACATGCGGCACGATGCAACACTCGTGGGACTCCATGAAACGTTTCATTGTGCCCCAAACGCCCCTGTTCCAAGGAACCCCATACTAGCCATTTCGATGTCTTTAACTTCCTACGATGAACGTGAAGAGGTAGGAAAGCCAAAGCCAAAGTCAGGCAAAATCTTAAGAGATACATGCACAATGAAAAAGTTGTAAGTGCTGGTTGAATAAAATAATTACTCATACCTAGAGACGAAAATCGGTTCGACGAAATATTTTAGTTTTACCCCACAAAACCGCACTTTAGCACGTGGAGTCTGCCACACAAGTAGAAAGGAGAAAATCGCTGACATTTTTTGGAGTCACCCTTACCGCTTGCTATCTGAATTTGGTTGCACTAAACTTTTTGGTTCGTCCAGTGCACCACTGCAACACTCGCCCAGTGCAACACTTTCACTGTGCCCCGTGTTTTATTGTGTCCCCCTGCTATATATATTTTTATTATTTTGTTTAAAATATTTGGGCCCTGCGTATTAAGGATTTTATTAAAATTGTTCATCGAAGGCACTTGGAAAAAAATTTAATTTTTAAATTAAACTCCTCTTCCAGCTCCACCAAGACAGTTTTCATTTTTATATATTTTTTGCGAGCATAAATTTCTAATATATTTCGGAAATTAATATGTTCTATCACTCAGAATTGATAACCATATCCTCCACCTATATGAGTATTGATCAAAAATTATTATTTATTATATTTGATTTTAAAATTTTTACTCAATGATAATGATAAGGATATGATTTTTTCACTTACGATCAACATATGAATCATAAATTGAATTTTTGAAAACTTCCAGATGAAATATTTCATTTAATATTTATTTTATATTTAAATTATCTATTTCAAATAAGGATTGTACACCGAGAGAATATTCTGAAATTTATAAAAATTAATTTAAAGAAATTTTATCAGTTGACTTCTTTTACGTAGACTGAAACGTGGTCTCCATGTTTTTTTTGTTTTGTTTTTTCAGTTCCTAAAATAGATTGCTATGACTCGATCTTTTTAACATTTGGGTGAAAATGGCCTAGTCATTTTGGCACTAATGGGTCAGAAAGTAAATATTTCTACTCAAAATTTACTTTGAAACGGCTATTTTATAGTAACTAGTTATTATATCAAAACACGGAGTCTCCGTAATAACAGGTTATGCAATGTAAGTTTCAAAATGTACGAAATAATGATAGAATCTATTAGGAAGCGGGGTTCTTTCTTCCGTAAATATAATTTTATGGAGTTCGTTATGCAATACACCCCAAATTGATAAAAATATAAGAATTCCTGTTTTTTTATCAGAATGAACATACTTTAATTGACCATGATTAATGAAACACTTGTAAGGAAATTATTTTTTTGTGGACTTAGGGAAGGAAATATTATTTTAGATCTTTCAGATCAATGGCTGTAATTAATTTCTGTTTTTGTTTCTGTTAATTATTTTATTATTTTATTCTTTAATTTATATGTTGACAATAACCCTGCAGGGTAGAGGCAACACAAAAATAAAATAAATAAATAAATATTTTATTCTTGAATAGGTATACATATTAATTAAACCCATGGATATATGCCTCAAAAATTTGCGGTTCAGAGGAGAAATACACAATTACAAAAACTGTACTTATCTATTTACTTACCTACTTTCGAAAAAAAATATATATATTTTTATAAACTAACTTATAAGTGTGCTTTTTATAATAACAACAAATGTTCCACGGTAGGCAGATTAGAATATAGTATCTTTTTTTTGGGGGGGCGCGGTGGGGGGGGCGGTTCGTCATTAAAGAGGGAGTAATTATATTTTTCACATATAATCCTTCAATGAACAGAGAGACCTAACGTTAACTAATTACCTAATTAAATACATTGACAATAATCACATTAACTAACACTGGTGCTTACCAGATTTAGAACGGCTGAATATCTAACACATTAAGAAGTAGAAATAAGAACCAGGCTTATATAACAACATTTAAAATAGTTTTTTTTTAAATACTTCTTTTAATGAATAAGTAAACAACTGCAAAGGTGCTAATTGAATAAATGACGTATATTTTACTAACGCTCTCTTTCTGCGTTTTGTTATATGCATCTGTACGTAAATCGGAGTGGAAAAAAAAAAGTATACTTGCCTAACACAATTAAATAAATTAAATTTATTTCCCACTCCAGGCAGATTTTCAAAATTAACCACATACCTCTAGAACTTGCGATTCAGAGACAAAATACCCCATTACAAAATCTGTACGTACTTATCTATTTACTTACTATCGAAAAATAAATTTATTTCATTTTTATAAACAAACTTGAAAGTGTAGTTTATATTATTATACGAAATGTTCCATGGTAGGAAAATTACAATACTGTACGTATCTATTTGCTTACTGTCGAAAAAAAAAAAAAGGTTTTTAAGTAACTTAAAAGTGTGGTTTTTCAGACCATAACCCCAACCATTTTTATTATATTGATTAATAAGGACAACTATTTCGCGTTTTTAATTCCAATTACTTGCCTATCCTGCCTTATATATGTAATACGGTTTTAAGTTAACGGTGAGATGTTTCCCGATGCCATCGAACTCATAATGACATGAAAACTGAACAGACTAAGTTTATATACTTATATATTTAGTCTGGGTGTATTTCTATATTTTTACCTTCACTTACCTATTGCATGAAATATGTAGTAAGGAATTTATTTAACGATGGGGCACTTTATACGAACAGCTTTACTCGGAGGCGTCAAAAAATATATCATCTTTTTTATTTGTATAATTTATGATTTTATTTATATACCTAAATAAATAAAATCAAGTATAATACAAATAAAATCAACCATCTTTATATTTGTTAAAGAATGAATGCACATTCGCTATATAGCAATTTATCGATTAAAAAATCGAATATATCCAAAAAAAATCCAATATATTTAATAATTACCAGTAAATCAACAAGCAATTTCTATTGACCCATGAGATGTAATTTTGCCTACCTGGTGTGGAATGACCTCAGATGATGTGATATGCTAATCATTCGCTGGAAAGTATAGTCTTGACCCCAAGAACCTGTTAGGTAATAGGTACACACTTGTCAGTTGTAAAACTAACGGCTTGTGATGCAAGCATTGTAATATTTTCTAGTTTCTTATAATATCATAAAGATAATACTCCCCATAATGATTTGTTGCTATTAAAATAGTATAATAATTATAAAGTTAAAATATATTTTTAAAACATTGCCTCATCTGGCCCACATCCTTCTACTACCTGCTAACCATATTTTTCTACATCCATCTATTCGACATTTCATTATTTTCCTATGTGATAAGTACATATGAAGTTTGCTTATTTTTGTATATTAAGGCACCTATTTGAATGTTGTTTAACTGGTTTTTTGCCTGATTTTCTTTTAATAAAAAAAAACACGTACATTCTTTCTAAAAATTATAAAAATAATTTTCAAGTCGTCAAGACAAGAATAATATTTGGAAAAAAAGTGTCAAGAGATCTTTTTAATTAGACAAATAGTCCAATTCCTCGTATATCCACAAACATTTGCGAGATTGGGAGGTCAGTGAAGAGAATGGATTGACTAGACCGGGATATTTTCTGGCAGTGGAGTGGCAAGCGCGCCGTACTAATGATATGGAAATCCTTGTTCGACCCCCGGTCATGGCCAATCTTTTCTCTTTTCATAAAAAATATATCATATTAATTTAATTAGTTTAATGTCACTTTATGCTACTAAGGACGATGCTACAGTGGGAGCCATAAATTTTGCCTATCCAAATATAATTAGGATAGGGATCTTTAACGAGTACCTGACATCGTACAGGCTCGGGACCTCCATTTTAATTCGAGGGACGGCAAGGCTAAGAATTTTTTACTCTCATTAAAAAATCCTAGGGCCACCGTAAAAATACCAGATATTTTTTTAAATGATTTGATGATAATAAAATATGCAACATACAAGATGCAATAAATTTTATCATAACATGATTAAAAAAAGGGGATAAAATAATAGCAACATTTAATTAAATTAATTCTATTTAATTAATCATCAGCGGATTATAATAAAGTTAGTCTATAATTATATTTAAATTTATTGTAATAGATACATTTTCTTAAACCTTTTTTTCCCTTTCTTCAATCTAATAAATCATGTTATATACAATTTGTTTTCTTTCCTATGGAGTCATATCATTTAAAATAATCATCGAATCATTTTAAAAAATCTCTTTTTTGGTTATTTAAATACATTTATATTGAAATAACAAAAAAATAATAATCTGGTGGTTAGGAATACTCGGATTCTCGACTATATCTGCTGGGGAACGCTCGGGTGAACCCGAACGTGGATATTGGGTAGAGAGTGATCGGAATAAATTGTTGTTAACTGACGCCAGCCGCCATCTTGCAGCTGCTTAACAGAAGTAATAACACAATTTTTGTACAACTTTTGATGCGATGTTTTTAAAGAAAATAATTAGAAAAATATACATAACATACGCAATAAATGCTATTAAAATATTAAATACACACTATTAGTCGAATAAGTAAAGACAAAGAACTGTGTACCTTCAAACGTACGTTGATTATATTGACATGCATTATTGTTCAATTGGAAATCCAGTAACATCGATCAGACCAAGTTAATCAAATATTCGCTAAAGATCCCTATCATAATTATACCTGGAAAGGCAAAATTTAGGACTCCCACTGTAACATCATCCGATTAGCCTTAGTGGCATAAAGTGACGTTAAAAAAACAAACAAAACCAAGTTAATACCATCCAAAATGTTAATACCATCTCTTACCCATCCCGATTCACTGTCTCAGGCCTCAGTTGTGACTTTGGCTCTTATCTCTTAACTTCACAGTTATTCACAATGGTAGTACGATTTTTTTTTTCTTTTAAGAAATATGCTCAAAATCGATTTTGATATTTTAATCATTCTTTTTTACATATTTATTGAAATGTTCTATTTTCTTCAGTTCATATAAGTTAGAGAGCATCAAAAAAATGTCAGAGAAGCGTTGAAGAATTATTTTGAGAATAAATCAAATATGTGACATTACTAAGCACAGAAAAGGCGAAACTGCCAAGAGTGTAGCTCACTCTACCTTGCAAGTGGCTTTTCTTTAACAACTAATTTTCAACTGTAATCCTTTTAGTAATTTAATAAAAACGTATTTAATTTACGTTTAATTCAAAATTAGCTATTTATAGATTAAGATAATTTTCTAATTTTATTTATTTTATCTGTCTATTCGATTATCCGTCACGTCCCTGGTCCCGACAGGAATCAAAGTTGTACTGTATTAAACCCAAGATGAAATTCGCAAGATTCAACTATTCAGATCAATATTCTAATACAATGTTGGTCAATCCTCTCGGAGATCCGCCAAAACATATTTTAGTTCTCTTTGAGTCTGTTCTGACAGCTTCCGTCTCGTAAGCAAACGATACAATACCTGCTACCGATGATCCGTTGTATAACGAGTTCGAGCATCGTGCAGAATGACTATTCGATATAAGGTGATGTTGCGTTATACAACTTAGCTACTTAACAAAGAAGCCACGGGTACAAAGCATCAAGCCCACCAGGATGTCCCCGAGATATCCCGATCCTCGAAGATAGAGACGACGTGTCGTGTGGCCCCTCCATCTTGTCGCCGGGTCGTGGAGGTCGTGATGTGCCAACCTCTTGCATAACCCACTGCGCTTCTTCCTTTCACCGTGAGTACCCGCCGTACTGGGAGCTCCCATAGAGGGCCCCCACCAAGGTCGGTCGGTCTCCTTCCACCACCCTCCGCGCCTCACCATCCATCCCGATCCACGAATGACGGAGGAACATCACGTTTTCTGAATTCTTCTCGAAGTGAAATATTGTCATTATTTCCTCACCTCTATCAAAAGTTATTGATGGGAGTTATGAGCGCGCGGCATTTATGTAAATCCACAAAATAATTCCCGTTAACTTTGAGAAGAACATATCACGTTCGACTTCTAAAGTTGCCTACACGTCTTTTTTTTTATTCTTTGTTTTCAAATCGTACCTAAATCGAAAATGTCGCAATATATTGAAAATCATTAAAGGTTTAAGAAAAAAAAAAAACTGAAGAGGTGAAATTAATTGACTAAAAGTGAAAATAGGTTCATTGGGAACTATTTCATCCGAAAGTGTTAAAGGATATGAAGAAATAAAGATCTGCCTGAAAAATGTTTGTATCTGTGAAAGAGAAACTGAACTGAATTTCAAGAATATTTTAAATAATGTTCAGAACACACGCACTATACTTACCACCATGGCTGCACACTGTTACCAAAACTTTCTTAGTGTGCCTGGTCAGATTTAAGTGTTTCAGTAACAGATTAAATTTACGAATTACTTTATATTATTAAATAGTGCTCACCAGCCTTTTACGATTCCAAAGAGGGGGTCGCTAATCCAGTTCCATGCCATGGCTCTGCGACCACTCGAAAATCTGTTGTCTGATGTAAAGGCGATCAGCTCTGATAAAGATTTTTTCATCAGGCTTCAACTTCAAAATCTCTCTCCTTATCAACAACAGCTTAGAGTGCGTTTGTCTAATATTATCCGGCAAATCGTTTTGAATACTGAGACCCGTACCTTTGAGACGTTTTAGACATTTCATTATTTATAATTTGTCTGAAAAATACATAAACGATACTATTAGAGGCCGGTTAATTAATCCCATTCTCCCCAGAGGGAACACCGAAAAGAAATCAGCATTAATCTCCACATTAAATACCTCGGGGCAGAAATCAATAACCTGCCTCTCTCAAATCTGTATTTTCATTATATTTTAAACCTCTTATAATAATATTATTACGGCGTGATTTCATTGCAATATTATCTAGAGTTTTATCAGTTCGTTCGAGTGCCAGTTTTATATTATTAATGTCCACCTTGAGAAGATTATTTTCCTCACGAAGATTTTGATTATCGAGGCCCCTCGTTGACAGATTTAAACTGTTCAGTGAGCGAAGCGTAGTTTTCATTCAAAGGTACCAAGGCAGTATTCATAATAGTTGAAATAGAAATCTAAAAAATAAAAAAAGTTCTTCCTTCGTGAGGGCCACCCGAAATTAGAATCTAACGAAATTAAAGAGCCGGATGTTGCCTTACTTGTCCTTTTTGGCTTATTATCAGTTAATTCTGGTGAACTTCTTACTCTTTTTGAATAAACAGGACGGTTTTTTAATGGTCATTGGCCCTGATTCTTAGGAGGCATTCAAATACTTAAACATTTTTTTATAAAAATGATTTTAAAATATTGTTATTAAAAATATGACTTATAAACATATGCAGGGTCCGTAGTAAATAACTGTATCATAAACAGTCAATAAACAGTTTTAATCTATAACACTGGACAATAATATATACTTTCCAGCTTGAGGCTCCCCACTATTCCTTGTATTAGGAACTATTAGTCCCTTAGGTATGGAAATTGAATAGATTTCCTCTTTAATTACGGCGCAACGGCTGCATCAAATTTCACCAACTTTCACTATGTTCAGTCTTAGTTATATATCTACCACTATGTAAAAATTATTACAAACAGAGGACTATAAACCACTTTTACTTTAGAATAACTAGATACCGATATGAACAGTACGGAAGCTAGAACAACACTCAAAAAATCCACAGTCTATAGATCTTGCGGACTACGGTTTGCATAAGCCGATCTTGACAGACCCTCGTCCATTTGGAATCAATTAGGAAGGTTTATGCATTCAGTTTCTTTCAAAAACACATACAAAATTAAAAAATGAACAATTTTATGTTCAAAATAATTGTTTTTTCGTTCATATTTTAATTCGTGCATGTCAACAAACTTTGAAAACCAGCAAATTTTTTCGCAATCCTAATAAAATATGGGCATGTCAACAAGCATAGATTAGATGCCGATGGCAGCAGTTAGATACATGTTTTTGGGCTTGTTTCAGTTAACTTTGTTTTTAACGAAGGGGATCTCTCATCCAGCGCCTAATTAATCTCCTATCTATTAGCATACCAGCCGTTATCCCTTGAGCAGTCTCTTGTCAGAAGGTTATAATGCCCTTGTAAGTTAGAACGGAAACGTTTGTAAAGCGCTGTATGTTGGCCTACTGTAAATAAAAATTAAATAGAAAATTTTTTTTATACAATTAATCATTTAAAATAACCTCCACAAAATAGTGAATTAATTTTAAAAAGTAACTAAACTTAAAACAGTAATAATTGAATGGATCCGCAGAAAAACGTCCTAAGCAACAAATATGCAATATTGAATAATCAGTGAAAAAAAATCATAGTCTAAAATTATTGTTAGTTCTGTAGGTGAATTTGCTTTCTCATGTGATTTGTTATGTATACATGTAAAATGACATAATGGAGTACTAGATCATACTATGACGTACTATTATACATTTTAATATATTCATCCAAAAGTGCCACTTCGGCAATTTTGTCGCTTAGAACGTTTTTCGGCGGATCCATTCAATTGCAGGATAAAATTTATATATTTTTTAAAAGAAGGTTGTATTTATAACTTCATAAGATATTAAAAATAGGAATTAAGGATTCTAGGTGAAGAATGTTTGTTATAGCTTAACAATCGATAAAATTAAATGAAATCTCTATTAGAAATTATTTACTACTGTAATTTTTAAGTTGTACGCTTAAGAGGTTTTGACCTTCATATTAGAGTATAATTAACTTGGGCAAATTCTACATTTGTATTTGTTCCATAATAGATTAATACCGTTAGTATATAATTAGATTATAATATATAAGAAGATACATCATTAGCCTAACATTTTTTTTCTACTGCATTTATCTATATTTACTAATACTTATTGTGTTAAAACTAAAAACATTCCGGTAAATATGTATAAAGACATCAATAAAAATGACATTCTAATATTATAGAAAAGCTAACCAATGGTCGTACTCTCATATCAATTCTGAATTATAAGATCTCGAGGCCATCTTCGTTTCAGACGAATCAGTTGATTATAATGGAAGAGAAAGAAAGAATGGAGACAATAGTTAGGATGAGTAGGAAGTTTATTTTGAATGGCTATCTTGACCTACTAGAGCCATTACGATACCACGTAAGTATCGATACTCATTCATTACTTTTCCGATAGTATCGATACTCGATATTATCAGAAGAAAAGTAAACATATTCGGATCGGTCGATAACAATACTTCGGTATAAAAGTACACTGATAATTGCCGATACCGATACCGATCCTGAAGAATGATCTAATTTAGCCTACAGAGATGGAATTAATTGACGAAACGTGAAAATAGGTTCATTAGGATCTCTATTTCATTCGGAAGGTTTAAAGTACATGATTAAATTTAAACAATTTAGCCAATAGAATAAAACAGTTATTCGCTCTATTTCCATCGTTAAACCTTACAATGGACTTGAATATTACATCACATGTTACAAGATGTAATATAAATTTGAAAGGGAAACTTACTTTTATTATTCTGAATTAATATTAATAAAGTTCAGTGAAGTTGGGCGAGGATGCAACAAACAGTAGTCGTTTACTTTTCTCGACTGAATATTGATGAATCGATGATCAATTTCATCGTTTAATAACCTCAATATTGATTAATAGGAAAAACTCATATTCTACTGTGTGCTCAATGTTCTGTAAATTTAAGAGGGAAAAAGTAATAAGACTTTTTAATGATATAATAAGTTGAAATGACCCTTTAATCATGAAAAACCTTCATTGATCGGATATTATATCTTCAAAGCCTATTTCATTATATGCACTAATTGTTATCGAATTTATAATTAGCATCGATTATTTCTTATATATTATTATAAGATCGATTATTCTTAAATTATTATAATCATAATATTTATAAAAGAAATTTGGTAATAACTAACTCATGCCTACACTTTTTTCAGACCAATCTTTCATCTCGATGTAAGAAAATCTAGCAGAACTTTAATTTATTAACTTCATAGTATTACACATAGAGAGTGCATACAAAGTTCAACCTACTTATTTTTTTCGTTGAAGCAATATTTAAAATATGATACATACCTATCCCCTGTATATATATATATATATATATATATATATATATATATATATATATATATATATATATATATGTACATATACTAGATAGATTATAGATTATATAGATTATCTACTTAATCATTTATTCAACCTAACATACAAAACCGTTTCTTCATGTAATTTTCTTTTAAAATCGCCTATTTTTTTATGTGTAAGTCCCATTTTCCTATATGTAAAATACAAAGTATGAGAAATTTATTTATTTTTTCTTAAAATGTATTCTTGCAGCATTTTTAAATAAAACATTTCGTTACTTAGACCCTTTCAACGCTAATAATGCTAATTTTGATGAATATGAAAAACTCATATCTCCCTCCTTTCTCAAATCATGTGACAGTGAAGGTGTCCTGTATTGTTTGTGTTGCCAAAAAACTTTTCAAAGGATCAACGATTTTTGGGTTTCATAGCATTTGAAAACGGTGAAACATGTAGTATATAAGTCGACTGATCCGTCAGTTGACATGGAAAGATCATTCAGCAAATACATGAACTCTACATACCTTGTAGATTTTCTGAAGAAAATCTTTGAATGCATCTTATTTGCAACGTTTTTGATGGTCCAAAAATTTTGTTAACTACATTTTTTTTATTTTGACAGTTTATAATTATTTTAAATGTATATATGTGAAATATAAAGTATATGTAGGTGAATACTGAACTTTTGTTTTGTTTTTTTAATTTTCAGTCTATGTTTTCATTTCTTTTTTTTCGTCCATATTTTCATTACATATATTTGCAAATATACGTCCATACTTATGTAGATATTTTGAAATTTTTATTATATAAATGTCCTATCCCTGATCATGAGTAAGCCCTGTGCTTTTCTGTTCGAAGTCTCTTGATTTCTTTGTGGATTTCTTTTGGACCAACCTCCGGAGTTAAATTAAATAGAGAATTAAATTGAGGCAGTATTCTAAATTATATAGAGGTAGTGGAGTGGTCACGTCGCCTATTTCGAAGAGCGTTTGGTATTGCACAGATTTCGATACAAAAACCAGGTAAAGATATTTTGAGAATTCATTTACTTATTAAAAATTGGTAAAAAATAAAAAAGAAAGAAAAAAAAAGTTCAGCTGATATTTAGAATGAATTAGAGAACTGAATTTTCACAGAAAGAGTTGTAATTATTAAACAGTGTTTCCATCATCTATCAAAAAAATATATAGAATGGAGCGAGACATAGCAGATCAACGAAAAAGCCGGATAACCGGAATCGCACTTAAACAATTACATTTTAGTATAATCATACTTTTAATAGTTAAAAATTAAAATGTAGGGAACAAATTAATTTAAGGCACCTATGCATGAATTTTTTTTTTTTTTTTTGCTTCACCTACCTCCGGTGTTTTCATGAAATAAAATGATATTGCAAATAAAGTTATGGATATTAATATAATAACAAAGCAAAATTAACTAATAATAAAACCAGCCGATGTCCAGTCGAAAATTGATGTATCAATTATTTCCTATTTTTCTTACAACACCGGTTAATCTGAAGTTCCGGTTAAGTGAGGCTCCAACCTATATATTTTATAGGAAATTCATTCGTGGTTATATTAATATAAACTTTCTTTTTTTGTAGCTTCAGATCATAATAATTGATATTTAAAAATTAAAATATTTGTTTACATCATGCGTATTTTTTTTTTATAGCTCATATTGAAGCAAAGGGTTTTAACTTTTAATAAATTTCTAGAAATGAATCGCACCATTCATTTTTACAGTCTCTATTCACATAATTCTTATATTCAATGTTCCGTACACAATTACAATTATTAATACATAAATGTGTTTCAGTTTTCTTATTCCTCATGTCGAGTGTACTCTTTTTCAAAAATCACTTGCTATGATCGTCCTATTCGGTTCTGATTTTCGGAAACCTTTGCCCCAGCAAACTCATCATTTATTAAACCTCAACGTTACTCATTCTCTATTCTCGAAATACCTTGCAACCAAACTCTATTGTTCTTACTTCAGCATACGTGATCGGGTTTCACATCCGCAAAGGACGTTTGCTTTTAGTCTAGTATAAAGGAGGAGGCAAAAAAAGGATATTTGAAGCTGTATTACTATTGATTAGTTATAATCAGTATGAAATAATCATATACTTCATACGCATATACCCAAACATGTGAAATTAATTTAAATTAAGATTTTTTTGTTATTAAGGTTTGTTTCTACAAGAAGTTATGGACTGACTGTCATGTCCCCAATCTTTTGATTATAAGTTCGACATGTAGAATCGAAACAGTGGGTCATGATAGTCCAAGACTGCTTCTTGGAAAAGCGTAATAACTTAATAACCATAACTTAATAACATAATAACCTTAATAATTAACTGTCCTAAAGGCAGTTTCACCATAAATATTCCATTATATATATATATATATATATATATATATATATATTAATTATATTTGTTTTTTCTTTTTTTGTCCTCCCTTCCCTCTCTCTATACTGGGTTTCCTGGACCAGGAGATAGGGATTATTATTAATCCATAATGAAAATAGATACTGTTTTTAGGTAAATACTGTAGTAAAGATACATGAGTACTGTATTTTTTTTTCATAACAATTACAGGAGTCTGGTTAGCTATAGAAATGAAAACAAAATCATTACATGCATAATAGATAATTCACTTTATTTTTTCTTGTTTTGCTCTTCAATAATCAAATAAAAAATTTTAACGAACAAAAAAAACGCAAAACGCGCATATAAGTGCAAAAAATAAAAATATTTTTTGTTTTATTATTCAATAATATTATTTAATTAATTATAATGACGTATTAGTAAATAACTAACTGAACTTTTGAGTTTTAAGAGATTAAGAAGTTTCAAGTAATCCTCAAGTATCAAGATTTCCGTTCGTAATTTTACCTCGTTTGATGTTATCTTCCATTAGCGTTACGGTTAAGTCTTCCAGACTGCCGTTATCGAGGAGCCGAAATTACAGTAACAAGCGTGAACGCTTATCGTACCTTGATATTTGATCTTTCGAAGCTCACCATTACCCGCAATATCCGCTGGATGCGGGATCCCACAGATTGGCGATATCTCGTAATACTTCAAGTTTAATTGCACTTCTTCAACCTTTTATAGGAGCAATAATTTGCATAATAAGCGCAGATTACGCCATTGTTCAACCTTTTCTACTTTCTATAAATTTCCTATAGCTGGTTGCAACGCGTTTTGTAAAGGTTGCTTCGCACTCACGTACAAAGAAACCTCTTAAAAATAACTTTTGTAATGTATCATGGTAAGTTTACATGTAAAAGAAATTTTATGCGATGCGCTCAACGCACAAGTTTTACTGACCAACCTACTTTGAGTAGGAATCCAAGCTGTAGGTGTTTGGTTAATTTTATAAACGACAGTTTAAAGATTGAAACCTTATTTTAGAATTTTTGTCACTGATGCGTTTGTTGAATCGACAAAGATCAAGTAGGGACGCATTATTTTTTATTGAAAATAAGCGAATTGTTTTTCTATAAATACAAAATATAAAGAAGAATTTTAAATGATTTTGATAAGTTTACATCATCCCCGTTCTGAAAACCTGAGAATAAGACTTTAGGCGTAAATTAAAAAACAACTAAATATCATTAATAATTCTGAAATGGAGTATAAAATAAAATGGAGTATTTTTTCCCGTGATCCTGAATGGCAATGGTTTTGATTTTGAATAGTTGTAATAATGTTTATTAAAAGAAAAATATAATGGTATGTATTCCAATTTGTAAATAACAAAACATTTTACATTTTGTTTTTGCTATTAAAAATATAAAAATTAAAAAAAAAAAGTTTACTCTCCAATCATAATAACTATTAAAATTAATCAATGAAATGTAAATTGTGCAGTGCAGTTTCACTTATCTTTATCTTTATATATCACTGGTGTTGGTCAAAGGGAGTTAAGTCATCGAATGTGAAGCTTAAACAACTATTTACCAAGCTATTGAAAATCATTATAAATTCTTTCTGATTGTATTTCTTTATTCCATAATAATAGATGGCACTATGTTCTTTCACCAGAGACTGCAATAAATTATGAATAACGAATAAATTATAGTCAAGTATGAATTTTAAGAAGACGATACAAAAAACAATTATCATGACTTAAGCCCTTTTTTCCAAACATGAATGACACCTAAAAATCTCGTGTCCCGATGTGGTTTCAAATATCACTTATCTTTATCTTTATATCTATAAAAATATCGTGTCCCGAAGTTTGTCGGTGGTAAAATCAGAAACTACTCAACCGATCTTTATAAAATTTGGCTCATTTTGTGTAGTTATTAGCCTCAATATTTCTTTCATTGCAAATTAAATGTTTATTATTCTAAGATTGAATGTGATTATTTGTAAGTTCTATTAATTTCCCACAGATGGCGGTGTATGTTGATTTATTGACACAACACTTCGATATTTAGGGTGGATAAGCATCCAGCAGCCAAATCTATTTTTTCTGGCTTGGATTAGGAAAATACGTGGTTTTCCCATGGGCAATTATGTGCAGCCTTTTCACGTGGGTGGAAATAATCGAATATATTTGTTTTAGCAAAAGAAAGGTTAACCAAAATCATTGTGCATGAATAGAAATTGTAAATTCTAATAATAAAATAAAATGTCAATTAGTATTATAAAAAGTTATAAATGAACGTTATCTACCTCATTCATATAAATAAATGTTTATGTTTTGATTAGTAGTTCTGTAAGAACATGCATGGTTTGAAGTGCTCCCTTTTGATAACCTATAGAACCTATTTATGCGATATCTCATATCTTCATGTGTTATAGCCTGAATTTAATTAATATGTATTTTGGCAAAAGATTAATTTGGTATATTTTTGCAGTAAATTGTGATTGTACTAAACTCTATTCCAATTATATACTTTATTAGTACCTATTACATTTGTGTTATTTATATTTAATTTCGCCTCTGGTGGTTTTTATCATTATCAGTCAATTTTGATTTGACTGTATTAAAAAGAATAGGATATAATTTATTCAACGCATTATACTCGTAGCTACTGGGTCTGCTCGTAAAATATCTATTAGCTCCATTTTATTCATTGAATATTACCTGGATATTTTTTTATTTTATTAGCAATGATAATGATTATGATCATTAGCTAAGGATAATTAGCGTGACCTGCAATTCTATAAATTAAGTTATAGTTTAAAGTTGTTGTTTTTTTGTTTTTTTGTAATAAATACAACAAAAATAACATAAGAGTGTTTCCTTGTCCTCAAACTGACCCAAATACATGGGGTTATACAACGCATAGCGTTGACCGGCATAATTCTTAGCTCGTTACTGAAAACGGTAAAGAATTTTTACCGGTTTCATAAACTGTAGAAGTTTGCAAAGCTTTTATTAAAATTTAATATTTATGCCCAATTAGTTTGTACAAAGATAAATTGTTAATATACCATCACATAAATAATATATATAATCGTGAGTCCTATCAATTGTGGAATTTAGAAAACAAGGATCTAAGTGACATTTTTGAAAAATCGAGATAGATGAGGTATGTTTTAGTAAAAGACCACTCTTTTGATAAGTAAAGGGGTTGAAGAGGATTTAATGTGATTGATAAGTTAAAAATATTAAGTGCGTTGAAAACCAGCGGGTCGAAATTAGTTGAAATCGAAGAACCCGATAAAAAATTAACGCCTCCCTAAGCAAAACCTATTCGTGATAACATTTATGAGAAATTAATCTTAATTAATATCACCCCAGAGCGAAATTTGTTTCAAATTTTTATTCGAAATCTAATAAGATAGTAAAAAATATTAAATTACCCTCTTATCCTCTCACCCAATGTTTTGATAATTATTCTAATGTACAGGTAGGATACCAAACTCGCAAATCAAAGATCATAAAAATCGGTTGAGCTGTTCTTAATTTATAAATGGTGCAACAACCCCCACTTTTGTTTTAAATATCTAATATAGATAATAAAATGCCTAAAATTAAAAATACAAAAAAAAATATATAACTGAAATTGAATGACAAGGAAAGACCAAATTAAAATTTCGAAATATAGAAAAAAAAATCAAAATTTTAAATCCACCTAATAATACCTTTTAAACTTTAAATTTGATTTGCCCAAAATGTTTCTTAGACCCCTAGTCTTCCAAGGTTTCTTTTTATAAATCCATTTAAAACTTAATAAATAGGTTCATTATTAATTTATTACGTTATACAACAAGATTAAAAATTATTATTATTCTTTCAGATTAATTTTATAAAGGTTATTAAATTACCGTGTAATTAAAAGAACTTAAAAATAAAAAGATAATAATAAATAAATTAATAATAATAAGTATATGTATAAAAAACATTTTATAAAAAATATTAAACCGACTTCGAAACCTAGGGACCAGTAAAAATAAATTCACTGAAAAGTATGAAATAATTACCTTCTGATTTTTATGAATACACAGCAAAATTGAAAATGGTATAAAAAGTGGAAAAGTGCAATAAGACGAATAATTTTATTTTGATTTGTACAAATACACACTAATTATTAATAAAAATTATTAAATTTAAATATTAAATGCTATGTTCAATACAACACAATCTTTTCGGAGGCGGCGCAAAATAGAAATAACATGTTACTGATACAATCCCATTAGTAGGCATTGAAATCAATAGCTGGGAAGAGAAGATCCATTAGAAGATTTTCATAAGGTCTAGTGTAAAAAATTTTAAATTTTGCGCCGCCTCCGAAAAGATTGTGTTGTATTGAACATAGTATTTAATATTTAAATTTAATAATTTTTATTAACAATTAGTGTGTATTTGTACAAATCAAAATAAAATTATTCGTCTTATTGCACTTTTCCACTTTTTATACCATTTTCAATTTTGCTGTGTATTCATAAAAATCAGAAGGTAATTATTTCATACTTTTCAGTGAATTTATTTTTACTGGTCCCTAGGTTTCGAAGTCGGTTTAATATTTTTTATAAAATGTTTTTTATTTCACAATTTTTAGTTGGAGAAGATGTAAAAATCCGTACGTTGGTTTAAAAATTTCGAAATCTTTTTACGCTCTACCACTTTTGTCTTTCCCTGGTCTTTTTATTATACAATAATTGTGTAAAATTATTATGAAATACACTTTACCTTTTCAATTTTATGAATACACACAGAAAAGTGGGAAAGCGGTGCGTGTATTATACAACTTTCAACACACTACTTTTTATGATTACAAATGGATTTTTTTTTTTAAAAGATCAATGTTCAATTGGGAAGGGAACACATAAAATGTTTTTCCACAATGACAATATTTTTCCTTTGCTAAATGTCGTCAGTACTTGTCATTTACGTAGAGAATCAGTGTTCCGAGATGTGTTGAGTTAAATATACATAAGTACATAAATCCGGTCATTCCAAGATGAAGTAGATAAGTCACTGAACAGTCGAGATTTTGGCCGGTTTCAGACATGATATCGTTAATGGAGAATCGATGAGGATGCTAATATGACCTATAGTAAATTTGAAAGTAATTTTTAAATTTTGATTGCTTGAATATCCGTCTGAAAACTATGGCGATATTATACACGACTTCATTGGATTACATCATTGGATAGAAGTCCCTGCAAAAAAAGGGACAACCATAAAATTTATCGATATCAAAAAGACTGCCCCGCTAGGATAGAAGCAACAGGGTTTGGGACTCACATATGGTTAATTTATTATTACGAAGGATATTATTATTCTCCGTATTAGACTACTGACTTAATTCCAAAGGTTGATTCAATTATGTTCGTAATTCCTTTCGATGAATTTTTGACTAAGATTATTACCGAAGTACTATGAATTATACCCTTCGTAATAAAACATTATTCAGAAAATAAATTGCTAAACAATGTTGCTTCAATTCTAGTGGCGTAGCATTCATCATCATTTTTAACAATCATTTCCATGACTGCCAAATTTTTGCTGAGGGGACTTTCATACAATGAGGTTGTTTTCGGGTAGTTATCAAGTTTTATTTTGTAGTTTTTATTGATGGATGAACACCAGCAAAAGCCTCGATAGTTGTAGAAACAAATTTAAAAACCGATACTAGTAATCCGGATAACATAACAGAAGTGTCACCCTTAAAGGATCGGCACAAGACCTCCGGCAAGATATTCAACAGTAACCGAGTGTATCCGGAAGAAGACAGAGGTATCTGAATCCTTTATTAAGTAAACTGAAAATGAGCTTTTCCAGGAATTATTCTATTCTTTTTTAATGTGCATAGTCAATAAAAGATAGAAATCAAAATCTAATTTAAATCAATAATAGCTACGATTTTTAATTTAAACGATACTTCGGGAACTTGAAGAAGTCTTAAATTCTGCTTTAAAACGATTACCGATTAAATGCTCAGTCTTTCTTGGAATTCCACGAATTTTGTTGTCTTATGATTATGGTGTCCAACCGCTGATTAGATCTAAATTAAGAAGCTTTTCTGTTATCGGTGAATATACATCTATCTATTATTTATGCTTATATCGCTACAGAAAACGACAACGATATTAGGTAGGGCGCACATCGAGCTGTGCCACGCAGGCGACGCAGAGCAGAGCAGAGCAGGCGGCACGAAAAAAAAACTGCGTCGCACAGGTACCCGCGCACATTGGAGAGCAGTTTCTGTGCCGCACTTTCGGAAAGGCAGGGGCTTTTTTAGTTAAAGTATGTTAGATTTCTTGGATTTAAGATCAGAATCTGATTCGCATATAGAGTGGAACACAACAAAATTTGCATTATCAAAAGTCAAGGTAAAAAAGGTTGTGATAAAATGAGGAAATGGAGAAAAGACCAGCTCACGAAAGAATTTGCAAACAGATTATTCTAAACAATCTATTAAATATTTTTGTCTGAGTCTGGTGAATTACATAATTACATTGAAGTTACTATTTAGTCTGAGGGATCCAAAGCTTAAAACCATTAATTATCGTGATGTTATAAAATCAAATAATGAGAGATCTGGTTAAGCTCTAAGTTTGTAGAATTATATTAGGCAAAAATCTCTTAAAATCCTTGGATACGATTTTAAAAGCATTATGTCATTATGGAATAATTTGTTTTTCATTAATTTCTTCTTTTTTTTTTTCTTGTTAATTTATTGTAATTTATTACCGTTATTATTTATTTGATAAATCAATATATTATTCACTACTTTGTATACCTACTTTAATTTTTTATAACTATTTATTATGGGTATTTAATGAAAATATCATCTTTAATTATCCACCATTACTGTAATTATTTGACCAGTTTTAGTTTTATTTTATTTTTTTTTCGAGTCTGTTATTCTTGAGGGACCTTGTCCCAGAACAAAATTTATTTTCTCTTCTTTTCTATTCTGTATGAGGATATAATAAAATTAAGAAGATAATATAACAGAGAAGAGTTATATTCACATAAAATTTCTTATTAAAAAAGTTCTAATCAACACATGGTTGATTTTTAAATAGCAGTTTTCTTTTTACTCAAATATATTTAATAAAAGAAGAAATATACTGTTAGAAATCGAGATGGCCATGTGAATTAAAAAATATAATTAAACCAAAAAATCGATTTTTATATAGCTTAAATTTGTTCTCTTGAACGTGTTAGGTTAAATGATTTGATTGTAAATTATTTAATTGACTTTTTAATTAAAATATAAAGCACTTCAAGTTTGTTTTATTTTGTATCTTAAAAATTTGAGCTTGGTGAACTCAACAAAATTAACGAACTTTGGTGAAGGATAAATCGATTTGATTTATTGCAATCCCAACATATACATTATTGGTTGTAATCAGCATTTCCATTAACTAAATTTCCATAAAGCCTATGTTTTTTTCAGTGAAATAATATCAGTCAAATTTTCCTAAGATCATAACTTGTTGAGTCGTTTAATGAACTTCTAGTATCTATGAGAAGAAAACTTGTTTTTCTAATTTTTAAACGTGTCACAGTAAGACGAATAAAAACTAACGAAAACCGAAATAAGGAATTACAAATAAAATAACAATATTAAAAATATTTAAACAAAAGTATCTGCTTTTAGAACTTCAGAAAGGCCCTCATCTAAATTTTAATATATCTATATATTTTTTAAAAACTAATTTTACTATTTTACAGCTACATTTTCATCCTGAAATTGTTTAGTTTTAAAAATTCGAAACACTCGTATCATGCGCTTTTGGAATAGCAAGAAATTTCAAATTTATATTATGATTTTGGAATCTAAAATAACAGAACATATATATATCTTTTAAATTATTATATTTTTAAAACCTTTTTTTTTTCCTACAACTTATCTAGAACACCCTATATATACAGAAGACCTACTTAATTTCATTAACCTGCTTAAGAGAAAAGTAGAACTTCTCAAACACTAATATTAAATGATAATAATAGGAATTAAAATAGTCAAATATTGAAAACTGCGTCGCATCGGCACAGTTTTCTGTGGCAGATCCACGAGTGCCACATCGGCCTGCTCTGCTCTGCGTCCCAATGTGCGCGGTTCCTATATATTTCAGTTACCACAAAAACTGCTCTGCTCTGCTCTGCTCTGCTCTGCGTCGCGAGTGTCTCAATGTGCGCTCGGCCTTATATTCTGCTGATATTTATATCTTCATTTAAATCTAATGTTGAAAAATTAGTTAAGGTTATGTATAGGTTTGTTCCAACAAGCACGTAAAACACATCGATAACTAACAGACTGCTCATGTTCTCCCCCCACTCTTTTGATTCTGAATTTGATTGGTTGGTTTTCCCATTTGATTCATCCAGCAGTAATACAATATTTGGATTTTTTAGTTATCAATTAGTTTTAATAGCTTGTTGGAGCATACCTTATGTTATATATGCCATATGTTTTTCCAATAAGTAAACAATTTGAGCGATAATTAAATAATTATTTTCATGTTTTTTCCCGATAACTTCTTAAATAAATTAGGAACCCCAAAAAGGTTTAAATGGGACCACCTTGGGAAAATACTCTACAAGATGCAAAAGGTTTCATTCAAATTGGTCCACCCATCTCTGATTAATCGGTGAACATACATAGAAAAAAAAAAAAAAGGCACAAAAAAAAAAAAAAGTCACATACGTATCGAATTGAGTAACCTCCTCTTTCGTTCGAAGTCGGTTAAAAAGTAGTAAATATATGTACAATATACAAATATATATAGCAATAAATTAAAAACCATTTACTTAAAAGACTTAAAAACATGAAGTGCCTAATGATATAGGGGATTTATTTAAGGGTAGGCACAATTAAAATCAATAACGGACATTATTTTTTGAAAAATTTCTTTTTTATTTAGTTGAAATTTATTAATATTTCATTCCCATCTTGAAAAGGGGAACTTTTATCCTTGTGATGTTCATTAGACTGAACATTTGAGAAATAACACTAAAAAGGTAGGAAACCTTAATATACTCACACTAAATACAATCACTATAGAACATAGCGAGATCAGTTGAAATGGGGATCTAAGAAATTATATCGAAATAAGTATATTGTGCTTATTTAGATTTATTAATTTAACTATAATTTTATGTCTATTTTAATTTTAAATGAATAATTATTCAGTTGTACCAAAACCTATTGCTGCATATATTTTTTAAATCTCTCTTACATATTCGCATTTTTCTGCTTTCAGGACAAGATAAGATGTATTTATTAAGGAGGCTCATTATTGGTGAGTTTTAATTATTTCCTTTTTTTTAATCAGTAAAATTTAGTGTGGATCTAGGAAGCTTTGAATTTTTTTTCTCCAACTTATCAGAGTTGGGCAAAATGTAGTTACAACTATTAACTTCTAACTATAACTACTTTGGTTTGATTATAGTTACAATTACTAACTACAGTTTGTAGTTAGTAGTTAACAGCTGGCAACTACATTTTTTAACTTGTAGTTAGTATTTAAATTTTTCCAACTACCAACTACAAGTTAGAAAAAGTAGTTAGAATATGTTAACTACTAACTACAAACTGTAGTTGGAAATTACAATTATTTAACTACTAACTACTATCCAAATATTATTAATTTCGGAATATTAGTGAGCCTGCTTTGTTGAAGTACTGCAATTGGAAAAGGGAGAGTGGCGAGAAAACTTCATAAAAAAATGTATACATGGCATTTCCAAGTCGAATGCAACCTTTTCTATTTCAAATTCAACCTAGTCCAAGTAAAATTCAACCACCCCTTCATTTTTGTCCGGCCTACCCCATTACCTGAGCATATTATATCATGACCAGGTACCTATTAACATTAATATTTATTTTAAAGTTTTAGTGAAGGGGGGGCTCTTTAATATTGAAAATAGTAACATTTTCGAATTTTTATCCAACGGGGGTCCATTACTAAGTTATCGGGGACGGTGTTTTTGAAAAAAATATTCATTTTGTATTTTGGTGGCGAGGGGGGGGGGGCGAACTAGAAAATAGTTAGAATTTCTTTTTTCTTTCACATGGGGGTCCAATTTTATGTTATCGGTGACGTTGCTTTTGAAAATATTCTTTTTGTATTTTAATAGGGGGAGACGGGGGGCGCACTTAAAAAAGTTAGATTTTCAGAGTTTTTTCACACAGGGGTACAATATTATGTTATCCAGGACGGTGTTCTTCAAAACAAATTTTCATATCGTATTTTAGTGGCGGTAGGGAGGGCGCCTAATATCGATAAGGAATACCTTTTCTGATTTTTTTTTCACATCAGGGTCTAATATTATGTTATCTAGGACAGTTAATTCGAAAATAATACTTATTTTGTATGTGATCTTATGTTATAATTTAATGTTTAAAATGGTAAATGAAAAATAATTCCCAAATAAACCCTGGTAATATTTAAATCATAGTATTTTAGCAAACAATTATAGGATAAATCTCCCACCCACTCTTCTAGCCCGTAAAACCCCGTATAGCCTTAAAAAAAAGGCGAGGAAAGGTAGGAACAAAAAACAAAATGATATGACCCCATAAGTAAAGAAAAACACTCATACAAAATATAAAAAATCTGATGCGAAGCGTGCAACACACAACTTTCACTTACGAACTTACTTGGATTAGAAATGGACATGTTTCAATAATATGTAAACGCCATTCCTCAACTTCACATATTTAAGTATTTACTTATATTTGTAGATCTCCATAACTTATAGTGTAAAACCCCGTATAGCCTTAAAAAAAAGGCGAGGAAAGGTAGGAACAAAAAACAAAATGATATGACCCCATAAGTAAAGATAAACACTCATACAAAATATAAAAAATCTGATGCGAAGCGTGCAACACACAACTTTCACTTACGAACTTACTTGGATTAGAAATCGACATGTTTCAATAATATGTAAACGCCATTCCTCAACTTCACATATTTAAGTATTTACTTATATTTGTAGATCTCCATAACTTATAGTTTATATCTTTATAGCGAAATTTGATATTTCTCAGCACCTTTCAATTCATTATTGCTAATTTATATATGAAGGGACTAATTTCATCAACAGTCGAGTTTTTTAATGCTTGCTTGTTTTTTTCCTACGAGTTTCTTTTTGCAAATACATCGTGAAGGTGAATTGATAGGTGTATTTTAAGCCGTTTTTGAGTAAACAAAAAAAAACACGTGATAATGAGACAACAGTTATTAAGTAAAGTGCCCCCTCCGTTTAACTAATTTCGATGAAATTTCGGCTGTCGCATCACGGTCATAAACATACATCAAATACCAAGTTTGATTGAAATCGTTAAATCCGTTTTTGAGTAAATAAAAAAAAAACACGTCAAAATTGGACAACATTTAATAAGTAAAGTGCCCCCTGCAATTAATCAATTTTGATGAAATTTTTACTGTCGCATCGCGGGCATATAGATACACCAAATACCGAGTTTAATCAAAATCGTTAGAGCCGTTTTTGAGAAAATCGGAAAAAACCTAAAAATTAGACAAAATTCTTTAAATAAAGTACGCCCTCCGTTTGACCAATTTTGATGAAATTTTTGCTGTCACATCGCGGGCATATACATACGCTAAATACCTAATTTCAGGTCTGTGCGGTTTATAGTTTTTGAGCTAGTCTGTTCACATACACACACACACACACACACACACACGCGCGCGCGCGCACGCGCGCACACACAGACCATTTCGTGGGACTTGGTTAATTGGACTCAGGGAACCCCAAAACGTGTATTTCCGTTGAAAACCGGAAGTCGAAATTTTTCACGATCGCAATACTTTCCTTACTATATATTTCATATATAGGTAAGTGAAAGTAAAAAGAAACATAAAAATCTGGTGCGTGCGCGCAACACACAACTTTCACTTACCAACTTACTTAGATTAGAAATTAATGCGTTTTTTTAATTGCCACTTCTCAAATGAACAGAACAGCTTTAATTATGAACAATGATCTGTCATTAAAGGGGTACTCCGCATGCGTGGGCTCCACGAGTTTTATGAGTTGACCGAATATTTTTCTTTTTTTCTCTTTATATTTTCTTTATTTTTATCATATCTCATATTGAGCCATTTCTTATTATTAGGCGTAATAAGAGACAGTCAATTTTTCCATATAAACAAAAACAAGTGTACTTTACAGGAAAACAAAAAAGACCCATTCCCCATTTAAGCCCCCTCAGAACATTTTAATAACAATAAAGCTTACCTGATATTAAAGAACACCTTATTTTTATTAAACATGGCGAATTTGATCAAAATCATAAAAGCCGTTTTTGAGATAGACGAAAGAAAGGTATAAATTGGAAAACAAGTTATGAAATAAAGTGCCCCCTCCGGTTGATCAATTTTGATGAAATGTTGGCTATCACATCTTTGACATATACATACATCAAATACCCAGTTTGATCAAAATCGTTAAAACCGTTTTTGAGTAAATAAAAAAAAACACGTGAAAATGATATAAGATTTATCAAGTAAAGTCCCCCCTCCGGTTGATCAATTTTGATGAAATTTTTACAGTCATATCTCGGGCATACAGGTACATCAAATACCCAGTTTGATCAAAATCGTTAAAACCGTTTTTAAGTAAATACAAAAAACACGTGAAAATGATATAAGATTTATCAAGTAAAGTCCCCCCTCCGGTTGATCAATTTTGATGAAATTTTTACAGTCATATCTCGGGCATACAGGTACATCAAATACCCAGTTTGATCAAAATTGTTAAATCCGTTTTTGAGTAAATAAAAAAAAACACGTGAAAATGATACAAAATTTATTAAGTAAAGTACCCCTTCCGGTTAATCAATTTTGATGAAATTTTTACAGTCATATTTCGGGAATATAAATAGATCAAATACTCAGTTTAATCAAAATCGTTAGAGCCGTTTTTGAGAAAATCGAAAAAAAATTAAAAAGTTATTAAATAAAGTACCCCCTCCCGTTGAGCAATTTTGATGAAATTTTTGCTGTCACATCGCGGGCATATACCTACACCAAATACCTAATTTCAGGTTCGCACGGATTATAGTTTTTGAGCTAGTCTGTTCACACACACACACACACACACACACAGACACACACACACACAGACCATTTCGCGGGACTTGGTTATTTTGACTCAGGGGACCCCAAAACGTGTATTTCCGTTAAAAACCGGAAGTCGAAAATTTTCACGATCGCAATACTTCCACTTACTATATATTTCATATATAGGTAAGTGAAAGTAAAAAGTATGATTAGATCACATTCAAAATAAATATTATTTTCGCATAAACTGAAAAAGAAAGGAGAGCATGGAAATTAGTTCAGGTCTGGTTTTTATAACAAACCTTCCAAAAGTAGTTGTCTACCATTGTAGTTAATAACTTTTTAACTACCAACTAGTAGTTGGTAGTTACACATTTTAACTACTTCTTCTAACTTGTAGTTAGTAGTTAAAAATGTAGTTAACTACTGGAAATAGTTAACTACTGCCCAACTCTGCAACTTATGAAGAGAAAACACTTTAAAATATAATTTTTTAGTCATATCAAGTTAAAGAATGTGATATATATATATCACGGTCGGTGTAACGTTAAAGTTAACTAAGTACCAATGAAAATATTTTAGGAAAATCAAAAATATCTTCAACGATTTTGATCATACTCGTCATGTTTAATGAGAATCAAGTATTCTTTAATATCAGGCAAGCTTTATCATTATTAAAATGTTCTGAGGGGGCATTAATGAGGAAGGGGCCTTTTTTGTTTTCCTATGAAGTACCTTTGTTTTTGTTTATATAGAGAAATTATCTGTCTCTCGTTTCGCCTAAAAATAAGAAATGGCTAAATATGAAATATGAAAAAAATCAAGTAAACATATACAGGAGAAAAAAAGAAAAATATTCCGTCAACTCATAAAACACTTTGAGCTCATGCATGCGCAGACCACTGCTTTATAATTAAAGATGTTCTGTTCATTTAATAGAAATTATTTGTTTCATTGAATATGAAGTTGATTCAACTATACCTCATGAATATGAAGTTTTCAACAACTTCATAGAGAAGTATAAAATCAGACGACTTGGAGTATTATGCTTGCATTGCCGAATTATCATAAGTAAAAACTTTTATTTAATGATAAAAAAAAATTATTATTTATCATTTAACAAAACAAGTTAATTACTAATCAAAGTAAGTTGGTAAGTGGAAGTTGTGTGTTGCGCGCTTCACAGCAGATTTTTTATTAATGTATTTGAAAAAGTATAATGAACTAAATTAGCATTAAATGTTTCAATGATTTTAAGAAATTAATTAAATTTAACTTTAAATAATTTCTAGTATTTAATAAGTTAAAAAATCATGTTTGGAATATTTTTTTTCATGTTTTATATCGTTGATCTAGAGATAGTTTTTTTTTTTAAGTGGGCATGCAAAATTGCGAGTCTTAGGAGCGAACGAATTCCTAAAAGATTGATAAACGCTTTGCCGACTGGAATATGGCCGAGGGGTAGGCCTAGGCGAAGGTGGGAAGATTCGGTGAAAGCAGATCTTGTGAATTTGGGATTGGACGGGGGGAGGTGGACGGAGGTATGTAGGGACCGATTGGTGGTGTCGGCGTCGGGCCTTCGGGTCCGTTAAGTCTTATTCTATTCTATTCTAAAATTTTCTTGTAGTTTTCTCCTCGTTGAAAACCTTTCACATTTCAATTTAATCGCATTTCCGTCACTGGTTTTACATATACGAACAAAAAGGGATAATGATTTCACCTAATATATGCATGGAAGTATTTATCAATTTAAATTTAAAAATCCGTTTTTAGAAACGGAACTGAAAATATAAATAAAAACGGAATAATTTTTCCAAATCGGGAATAGGAAGAGTAACAGTTACAATTAGTTTGGCAGGTAATTTACATTAGAATGAATGAGAAGCCTTCACAGTCTAAACGGGGACTACGATGACTATGTTAATATGTTCAGTTAAACATAGAGGCTTTTCGGTGCTAAGAGAAAGTCGACAATGGAAAGTATCGTAGTAAGAGTATTTTTTAGTTAATTTTTTGATTGATGAATACCAGATTCGGATAACATACTCAGTCTAGACCAAAACAGGTAAGAAAGTTCCTACAGAGTAATAGAGAAAAGTTCAAACAGAATTATGGAAGAAAATTGAAACAATCTTTCAGTATATCAATGATTCTGCCATCCTAGTGAATAAGTAGTTAAGTTGAATTTGGCCCAAATTGGGTTTAATGGCCGGAAAGAAGCATAGAGGCGTTTTCTTTGTAGTAGAAAAGTTTGCCAAAAGTCAGACGTTCATTTGAAAAAAAGTTATGATAATTTTCGTTAAACTCAGTTTAGTCAACACTATCTGATTACTGATAAGAGATAAGAGTTGGTCTAATATCCGAGATTAGAAGCTACTATTTTGGTATTATTAACGAAAATCCAACTCCAGATAATCAGAAACAGAGGCGTGAGATTTTAGGATCAGCAATTATAGAAGACAGTGCCAACTTCCTTCGATCAACAAATAAAGATAAGGCACGTGATTTGAGCAGATTTCTGGATGAAGGTATAAACAGATGTGACTAAGCATTCTTAATATTACCAGGTTTTAGATATTAATATTATTTTTATTATATTAATTAATCCAATCTTAAATTGTGGCTGACCACCAATTTCAAATTATTTTTAAATAATTTATTTTTTGAAGAGAAAATATTTGGCTCCGCCGGGAGTCGAACCCGGGTCTCCTGCGTTACATGCGAGGATGCTAACCGCTACACCACAGAGCTCGGCTCAAGGTAGAGCAAATCCTTCCTCTTCCCTGATATCTACTCCCCCTATCTCACAAGTTTTGCGAGTAGTAGCGGGAGGTGGACAAATTTCGTCCAATTTATGATATTTATTGACAGAAGTCAATTTTTTAAATTATTTTAATTAATCCAATCTTAAATTGTGGCTGACCACCAATTTCAAATTATTTTTAAATAATTTATTTTTTGAAGAGAAAAGATTTGTAGGTAATCAGTAAGGTAGTAAGGTATCAGTGAAGAGGAAGGATTTGCTCTACCTTGAGCCGAGCTCTGTGGTGTAGCGGTTAGCATCCTCGCATGTAACGCAGGAGACCCGGGTTCGACTCCCGGCGGAGCCAAATCTTTTCTCTTCAAAAACTAAATTATTTTTATTATATATTTTTTTGGTCTGTTTCACTTATATTCTCAGCAACGTGAGACTAATTATGAATAGTTGTTTGGTAGAATACGACTGGTGGCATATCTTGCAGCAAAAAACAAAACAAAAACCTCTAGATATTGAATACACGATTTCATAAAAATACTGTTCAAACTTTCAAAAAGAGTACTTTTCAAAAAGTAACGCCCTGAATAGTAAGATAATTAATATTAACCACTTATTCAATGGTATGACAGAAGGATGAGCATCAAAAAAAAGATTAGTGAAATAAAATTAAGCATCAATCTTCTTATAATTGTTTTTAGTATTGGAGTATTTGTGTGTAAGAATTTAAGAAATTTCCTATTATTTTTCATAAATAAAAAAAGCCTGTTACTTTTTCATTATATCTGTGTTTTTCCAGTCTGATTTTTATTTGTACCAACCAATCCTGGTGTTTGCATCCCTGTCAATATAATTTTTAGTGATTTTACTATTGACAGTAACTGTATTTATTCATGTTCCAAATAAAATAAAATATAGTTGTTTTTTTTCTTGAACAATGCTCATAATAAATCGATGATGTAAAAATAAGACCAAAATAGATAAATTTCATTAGCAGGGTCACCTGAAGTATGATGGTTAGCATGGCAATCTATAATAATTAAGTTCGCGTTCCGCGTTGGCCCTAGGATTTTTTAAAGGGAGAAAAAAATCCTTGGCTATGCCGTCTCTCGGATAGGACGTAAAATGGAGGTCCCAAGCCTTTACGATGTCAGGTACTCCCTGAAGACCCCTTTCCTAATTATAACTGGATAGGCAAAATTTAGGAATCCCACTGTAGCATTGTCCGATTAGCCTTAGTGTGGCATAAAGTTACGTTAAACAAACAAACTAACTAACAATTTCATTAACGACGAAAAAAGGACCTTAACTATTTGAACTCGATTGGCTTAAAATTATTGTTAGAGTATTTTGAGCTTTGTCTAACCAACGCAGTAAAGTTTCTAATTAACAAATTGTCCACATAGTCCGGGATTTGATGGCAAAAGAAGCGTCTGATTTAAAGAAAATCAACTATTTTATAGGTTTAAAGGAGTCATTTGGTAGACCGAAAATCAGTCTATCTCAGTGAATAAGTGGTCAAGTCGAATATAGCCAAAAATGGGTTAAGTGGCTAAAAAGGAGAATGGAAGTTGTTTCTGTGTTGTAAATAAGTATATCAGTCAGGCGTTAATTTAAAATATGGTTATTATAATATGCGTTAAATCTGTTTTAATCCGTCGGTGAACAATTAGTCAACAATAATATTACATTATTGGATCTATGTACATAGTTGGTTTAATGACCGTGATAGGTAGCCACTAGCTTTGTACTTTTTGACGACTTTTCAACGCTTGGCAATCAAAACCTGATTTTATAGAAATACTGTTACTTATAAGTTTTAAAGCCGTGCCTGAAAGTAAAGAAATTTGACCAGTTATGCACTTGGAAGACAGAAACATGAACTATGCAAACTTAATGCCGTTGCCATATAATTTTACAGTTCCCACAATTATCTGTTCTTAAACATTTTTCGGTAAATGGTATGATTTTACAAAGCCTAATCCTTAAACATTGCCAAAATCTAGATCAGTAGCGAACTTTACTCTTCTAAAAACCAAACGCCATAAATTTCGGGCGTATAACACCGAAGTATATAAGCAATAAGAAATGGGGTGATGTTTGGTCGGTTTTTAGGGTCGTGTGAAAGGTCCCACAGTCTCATGAGAACTGGGACGTTGTGTAATCCAGCCCATAAACCGTAATGAAATTACCAACGCTATGGGTAAATTAGGTTTCGCTTTAATTAATTATTCGACTAATTACTCTCTGATACAACAGATTGAACAAGTCTCAAAAACTCCCTCGCAATCTGCTATGACGATAAAAATTGTCCTTTTTATTCAATTGGTTATGAAATGTACAACGTGTCGAATTTTATTTTTAACATATTTAAGTAAGAATTTATAAAAAGGACTTCAGGTATTAGTAAGTCCTGGCTAACCATTAGGACAGTTCTTGTGTTACTGGACTGGCTGGTAGATTGGCAGTTTAATAGCAGTTCTATAGCACCAGTTTTAATTATAATTAGTAATATGTGCTTACAAAATGTATCACAAATAAATCGATTATCATTAATTATATATGTTTATATAAGCACTCATATCTGACATCCCAGTGAAAAAGGGGTCGCCAAATTTCCTTTAGGACACGATTTTTGATGTTTGAACAGTATTGGTATACAATCAGGTTTTCATTATCAAAGATAGCGGAGTCACCTGTGGTACTACAGCCACTACGGCTAGCATAGCAGCCATCAATAGTAAGTTTGAGTTCGCGTCACGTGGTTTTTTTTTTTTAATTTTTTAGGATTTCCTAAAGGGAGTAAGATATGCTTGGCAATGCAGTCCCTCAGATAGTAGGAAAAATGGAGGTCCCTAACCTGTACGATGTCAGTTACTTGTTAAAGAAAGTATAAGCAAAATTTAGGACTATCACTGTACCATCGTCCGATTAATTAGCCTTGGTGTCATTAAAGCAATGTTAATTAAACAAACAAACGTTCATATTTTGTCAAAAATACTAATATAATAGTATAAATACGGACATTAAGACAACTGTATAGGTCTTACCGGTACTATGAAGTTATTACTGGTTATTATATTAAGTTATTACTTTAATATCAAGTTGAATAATTGTCCATCAACCAGTTATAACAAATTATAACTAAATTTCATATGAATTATAAACTTATTTCACTATGAATAGGCCTTTTTAAGCACCTCAAATCTTATTTGAAGTGCAAATTTAAACACAAATAGTTCGATTAACTCTTGTTCACTAAATAAAATATAATTTTTATAAACAATTTTTTTTTTTTCGGGGGTCACCTATGGTTTAGTGGTTAGCATAGAAACCGACAATAAGGCCGAGCGCACATTGAGACACTCGCGACGCAGAGCAGAGCAGAGCAGTTTTTGTGGCAACTGAAATGTATAGGAACCGCGCACATTGGGACGCAGAGCAGAACAGAGCAGAGCAGGCCGATGTGGCACTCGTGGATCTGCCACAGAAAACTGTGCCGATGCGACGCAGTTTTCAATATTTGATTATTTTAATTCCTATTATTATCATTTTAAATTAGTGTTTGAGAAATTCTACTTTTCTCTTAAGCAGGTTAATAAAACTAAGTAGGTCTTCTGTATATATAGGATGTTCTAGATAAGTTCTAGGAAAAAAAAAGGTTTTAAAAATATAATAATTTAAAAGATATATATATGTTCTATTATTTTAGATTCCAAAATAGTACTATAATTTTAAAATTTTTGGCTATTCCAAAAGCGCATGATACGAGTGTTTTGAATTTTTAAAACCAAATAATTTCAGGATGAAAATGTAGCTGTAAAATTGTAAAATTAGTTTTAAAAAAAAAAAAAAAATATATATATATATATATATATATATATATATATATATACTAAAATTTAGATGAGGGCCTTTCTGAAGTTCTAAAAGCAGATACTTTTGTTTAAATATTTTTAATATTGTTATTTTATTTGAAATTCCTTATTTCGGTTTTCGTTAGTTTTTATTCGTCTTACTGTGACACGTTTAAAAATTAGAAAAATAATTTTTCTTCTCATAGATACTAGAAGTTCATTAAACGATTCAACAATTTATGATCTTAGGAAAATTTGACTGATATTATTTCACTGAAAAAAAACATAGGCTTTATGGAAATTTAGTTAATGGAAATGCTGATTACAACCAATAATGTATATGTTGGGATTGCAATAAATCAAATCGATTTATCCTTCACCAAAGTTCGTTAATTTTGTTGAGTTCACCAAGCTCAAATTTTTAAGATACAAAATAAAACAAGCTTGAAGTGCTTTATATTTTAATTATACAAGTCAATTAAATAATTTATAGTAAACAAAAAACTCAATCAAATCATTTAACCAAACACGTTCAAGAGAACAAATTTAAGCTATATAAAAATCGAGTTTTTGGTTTAATTATATTTTTTAATTCATATGGCCATCTCGATTTCTAACAGTATATTTCATCTTTTATCTCTATATATATAAGAGGCTTTGTCCTGACTGACAGAATCTGTATAGACAAACTACACACACACACACACACACACACACACACACACACACACACACACACACACACACACACACACACACACACACACACACACACACACACACACACACACACACACACACAGACCATTTCGCGGGACTTGGTTATGTGGACTCAGGGGACCCCAAAACGTGTATTTCCGTTGAAAACCGGAAGTCGAAATTTTTCACGATCGCAATACTTACACTTACTATATATTTCATATATAGGTAAGTGAAAGTAATACACTTACTATATATTTCATATATAGGTAAGTGAAAGTAAAAATCTGGTGCGTGCGCGCAACACACAACTTTAACTTACCAACTTACTTAAATTAGAAATTGGTGTGTTTTGTTAATTGCCACTTCTCAAAGACACATTTTTCCACATTCATTTCTTATTTTTTCTTTTTATTTGCTCTGCCAAAAACACTAGTTTTTTTATTATTAAATAAAAGCTTGTGGTAATTCGGCAAGCATAATAATCCAAGTCGTCTGATTTTATAATTCTCTATGTAGTTGTTGAAAACTTCATTTACCATGAAACAAATAATTTCCATTAAATGAACAGATTGGGTTTAATTATGAACAATGGTCTATCATTAAAGGCGTACTCTGCATGAGTGGGCTCAACGTGTTTTATGAGTTGACTAATATTTCTCTTTTTTTATCCTCTATATGTTTACTTGATTTTTATCATATCTCATATTTAGCCATTTCTTATTTTTAGGCGAAACGAGAGACAGATAATTTCTCCAAATAAACAAATACAATATATGAAAAAAAAAAAAAGACACCTTCCCCATTTAAGCCCCCTGAGAACATTTTAATAATAATAAAGCTTACCTGATATTAAAGAACACCTAATTGTCATTAAACACGACGATTTTTATGAAAATCGTTAAAGCTGTTTTTGAGATAATCGAAAAAAAGGTAAAAAGTTGTAAAAGAGTTATGAAATAAAGTGCCCCCTTCGTTTGACTAATTTTGATGAAATGTTGGGCATCACATCTTTGCCATATAAATACATCAAATACCCAGTTTGATCAAAATCGTTAAAGCCGTGGTTGAGTAAATAAAAAAAACACGGGAAAATGATATTGAATTTATTAAGTAAAGTCCCCCCTCCGGTTGATCAATTTTGATGAAATTTTTACAGTCATATCTCGGGCATATACATACATCAAATACTCAATATGATCAAATTCTTTAATGCCGTTTTTGAGTAAAAAAAAAAACACGTGAAAATTATATAAAATTTATTAAGTAAAGTCCCCCCTCCGGTTAATCAATTTTGATGAAATTTTTACAGTCATATCTCGGGCATATAAATAGATCAAATACCCAGTTTAATCAAAATCGTTAATGCCGTTTTTGAGTAAATAAAAAAAAGACGTGAAAATTATATAAAATTTATTAAGTAAAGTCCCCCCTCCGGCTGATCAATTTTGATGAAATTTTTAGTCATATCTCGGGCATATACATACATCAAATACCCAGTTTGATCAAAATCTTTAATGCCTTTTTTGAGTAAATAAAAAAAAGACGTGAAAATTATATAAAATTTATTAAGTAAAGGCCCCTCTTCGGCTGATCAATTTTGATGAAATTTTTAGTCATATCTCGGGCATATAAATAGATCAAATACCCAGTTTAATCAAAATCGTTAGAGCCGTTTTTGAGTAAATAAAAAAAAGACGTGAAAATTATATAAAATTTATTAATTAAAGTCCCCCCTCCGGCTGATCAATTTTGATGAAATTTTTACAGTCATATCTCGGGCATATAAATAGATCAAATACCCAGTTTAATCAAAATCGTTAGAGCCGTTTTTGAGAAAATCGAAAAAAACCTAAAAAGTTAGTAAATAAAGTACCCCCTCCCTTTGAGCAATTTTGATAAAAATTTTGCTGTCACATCGCGGGCATATACCTACACTAAATACTCAATTTCAGGTTCGCACGGTTTATAGTTTTTGAGCTAGTCTGTTCACACACACACACACACACACACACACAGACCATTTCGCGGGACTTGGCTATTTCGACTCAGTGGGTCCCAAAACGTGTATTTCCGTTGAAAACCGGAAGTCGTAATTTTTCACGATCGCAATACTTACACTTACTATATATTTCATATATAGGTAAGTGAAAGTAAAAATATATCACAGACTTATCTGTAAAGAAGAAATAGACATATGCAGGTCGCAGGATTCTGGAAAAATATTTTTTTTTATATTTTAAAAAATTGGTTGGACAAATTGTTTGCAACTACCCTCTCTTGTCTACCTTGTTCTCTTTGTTCCTGGGCGTAAATTTTACCGTTTTCCGTTGCAAAGAAACCTTTAATGTGGCCCCGATCTTCGCTGAAAAGGCTTCTTTGGGGGTACGCTATCCCTATTGAGCGAGCGCAGCGAGCAGAAGTCGAAAGCTAAGATCTAATAAAGCTAATATAGCCCCTTTTATAATGAAAAGCGATACAATGGGGAAAACCTTTTTTCAGTTATTAAGGGCCTTAATTAGCTTTACTAAATCCCGGCTTTAGAATTCTGCTAGCTTCCCTCCCTCAAAAGTGATAAAAACCTCCAACTTGTAAATCTCATAGATACATAGATCTATATCATGTTCCTGCCTTGTACCAATGGTTTTTCCTCCTGCCAGTCATAGAACAACTCCATCAAAGAGTGGCCTTTTATTGCATATGCATTCAGCACCCCAACAAAGAATATAATGTTCATTGCAGATGTTACTTTTGGATCATAATAGTTCTTCAATTCCGGAAGTGCTTCCTAGAAGACAAAGGTGTCAGTATAGGTGATATAGGAGGGATTTTGGCCGAGAGCAAAATAATAGACTCCTTAGGCATTATCCTCCCTCCTCTATATGAAAACTAAGTTTTATGATCAAATTTATATTATTATTTATTTATGGCTGTACTTATTGCAAACAGACCGAAATATTTTTAACTCAACCCCTAAAGACAAGTGCTTAGTTTAAAAACCATTTCTCATCAATGGCATCCAGGCTGAATTAAATACCTACAAACAAACTATTTTATGTTTCTGAATATTCTATTTAGTGAGAATGGCAATACAATGTGAAATGTATACTGCATTGTAGAAAATCAGTTTTATTTGAGCTATAAAGTCATAAAGTAGGTATTGATGTAAATGGGATAAGAATGTTAGATAATTATACAATTATTTATTCTTTTGTTGATTAGTTTTCGAGCTATGGATATGTGTGTTAGCGATTGGCCAGAGGAAACCACCAAACTACTACTCTCAGGACAGTATGCCTATCACTTCATTCAGCTGCAGGGATAAGATCATTGGAGGTTATTATGCGGATCCAGAAACCGACTGCCAGATGTTCCATGTCTGTGTCAAAGTACCAGGACAAGGGGTAAGCATTCTACTGTATTTCCTTATAATTAATCACCCATAATTGAAGGGATCGGGGCAAAATAGTGCCAAGTAACATTTTTAATAAAAATAAACTGTAGCTGCAGTCTGCTGTATATTACGTAGAACTACATGTCTATGATTAAAATGCCACCTAAATCTCCTGCTTATCTCTGCATCCATCCTGTTATCATTGGTAACCTGTGAATCCACATATATACACATATATTCTGGCATCTTATCCTACTTGAAGTGTCTAAAATCTACCCTGGAGCTGTCTTTTCCTGGGAATTCCTGGGTTATCATATATTTATGCTGCAGTCTCCAGCTCTGAAAACAGTTAGACAATCGCTGGCTGAGAGCTTCTGATTTTATTAATGTTATCTGTAATGCCGAGCAGCTACACTATTCCATTACAAATTTTACCAGTCGTTTAAATTGAATGTTATACATTCACATGATTTAAATTGATTTCTTAATATATTATATCAAATAATAGATAATAATAAAAATTAAAAAAAAATCCTATAAAATAAACCTTATATTTCAGTTTATGACTCTGCTACTAACAAATTTATAAACAGTATTAAGTTCTGTCAGCTTTATAACATAGTATTTTTTTTCAATTTAATCAATTCGCTGCTTGTCTGATGATATGGTCTTCTGTTGAATAGTAAAATGAAATAATGTTATAAAATAAAATTATTAAATTGACTAATTCACTGGCAAAAATAGCAATAAAAATCATTAATTAGTTGATTAGGTTTGAAAATTAAGATCACTAGCGATAACTGAAATCTGCTTGATATACTGAGTCTGGGTCCCATGAGATTTGGCTTGCTCTAGGTCTTGACATGAAGAACCCAGAGTGGGTACGAGATCTGTCAGATTATTCTATAAACTGTTTCTAATTTTCTTTCTAAATATTTCAGTCTTTCTTCATCACGACTGTTAGGATATCACCCCACATTCATCCTTCTCCAGTCCTCAAGTAGAAATTTGCCCTTTCTTAATTCGCTTAATAGCTCTTTTTTTAAATTAACTCATTCCTTGCTTTAAGAAGGATTACCATTTGTTCCATTTTTAATATTGAGTATGGATTATTGAACAAAATTTAAATTTACTAAATATGAAATTTTAATTAGGTGATAGCTGTTTCACGTATCAATAGTTGCTGATAATTTTTTAAATCTAAAAATATTAATATTCATTTTATCCATCTTACAGTTACAATAACCCTGCCTTTTATAATAGAGAAAAATCTACTATTACCTATTCTATATTATCATAAAATTAAAATGTTTTCTTTTATACTGCACTTACACTTTTGCCAAACTACATATTTACAATATTTCATAAGAAGAATAAATAGAGGTATTTTTTTGTTAATTTTTTCAGGTACAAGATTACAAATTTCTTTGTCCAAATGAAACATCTTTTGACCAAGAAAATCAGATTTGTGATGACTGGTACAACATTGATTGTGAGGCTTCTACATTGTATTACTCTGATAACTTTGATCTCTACAGGATAGGTAATATGTTTTTAGTTATAGGTCTCTAAAATTAGAATGTCAATATAAAGTATTAAATATTATTATTAGCATTTTAATTTTTCAATACATAGATCTAATAGTAGTAATTAATAATGTGTAGTAATGAATTACTAATGCATTAATTAATTAATTTTCATAAAAATAATACCAAATTTATGAATATCATCTTGCGACAAGGTTCTAACCTTAATTTTAAGTAAAATTAAAAAAAAAAAAAAAAAAAAAGATAATTTTTAAAATGTATGAAAATTTTCCTCATTTCCTTAAGAGATAATTGTTAAATACTATGGTATTTTGCTGTGATCATATTGCTCGTTTATTTTGATTCATGGACTAAAATTATCGCGACACCCTGCTTAATGTAATCAGTACTATAACTTACCAAGGGACATATCAATAATATGTCCTTCTGTTTATTTTTCATTTATATAAATCAATTTTAATAAATATGAATTTGTATTTTAGGTGGGGACATTCCTAGAACAAATTTAGAACCTCGCCTGCCTAGTAACAATATCAATAATGCCGTATCAGAAGTGGATGATGATCTCTATTTGCAGAAAAGTGACCGAGGTGAAAATGTTGGATCTGATCTCTTGAGGTAATATATTATATCCTACTTAATTTATATTTTGCATCCTCCAGATTTTAAATAGTATGAATTCCCAAGTAAACAAAATTTGTGTAAGCTATAAATGATGTACAATATTTTACCTCTAGGGGAAGCCATTCAAGTAACTTTTTCTCGAACAAGAACAGAGGAAGGGAAGATGATGACTACAGCAAAACTGAATACAAGAAAAGCAGAACAAATGTCAAAAAATTGTTAACTGGAAAAAGACCTCTAGCATCCACACAGGTTAGTATGGCTACATTAAAATAAGCTTTGCTAGAATTATTCATGACTAGAGGTGTGAGTGACAGAGGAGGTTCCAAGAAAAATTTCGAATTCTTAAAGTAAAATCATGAATTGGTGATCTCATCCCTGAAAAACTATAAAATACTTTTCATTAACTATTTCATTCCAGAAAAAATATAAAATACTACATTGATGTTCACTGTTACAACTTCTTGAACACTGGATGTATTGCTTATGATAGATAGATAGATAGATAGATAAATTTATTGTATTTGTTTATATAAACATTACAATAGAGACCAGATAAATGTTAATACAATTATAAATGATAATTTCCTGCTTGTAAATTTTAAATATATTATGTTACATTAATATATAAATATATATATATATATACATTTTTTTTTTTTTTTTTTTTTTTTTTTTTTTTTATATAAGAATAGTGGAGCTGCGACATGCATTAATATACATATACATCTACAAAATCAAAATCAATTATCAAAAGAAGATTATTATCAGAATGAAATGCTATGAGAATCATGTTTCTTTATTCATATATAACAAAGGCCCTCACTTTCAGTGCGTTCACTACATAAAGGTATAAGTCCTTTAATTGGCGTTTATCATCTATTTTTAGGAGACGGTGAAGCTTTTCTTCTGAACTGCTGGAGTTTTTTAAATATTTGCTGATAAAAGCAAGCCTTGCTTCATTATAAAGTGGGCATTCCAGCAAAAAATGCCTTATGTCTTCTGGCTTCTGGTGGTTGCAGATTGTACAGTTGTCCTCTGTTATAATAGTATAACTGTTTCCTTTCCAGAATAGTTTTATTTTTCCTCCTCCCGATAATCTTAGTTGAGAAATTACCCTGACCATGTTTAGGTTTGCTTCGAAGGTGAAGTACTTTTCTGGGGCAAAGAATTCTTTTATTTTTTGATAGCCTGGGGAGTGTGAGGAGAGCTGCATCCTGCATATGTCCTTTTCCTTCTGTAGCTCCGCGTACTTTGCTATTATTTTTGAAGAGTTTTTCTTAATGGTTCCCCAATCCTGGCTGTTCCATATACCTTCTTCACCTATTTCCTTGAAAATGCTCTTCACCTGGGTTACCCAGTTGTATTCTGGTCTATTAAGTTCAGAGGAATCCATCTTAAGCAACCTATTATAACATCGCTTGGGTATTCTGTAGCTAGGCATCTCGATAAGCTTCAGAAGCCATTGGATTATGATTTTGAAGACATTTACCTTAATCGGAACCCGGCCACATTCCAATCGCAGCATATATCCTGGTGTGTTAAATGGCAAATGAAGCATGTTCTTCAAGAAGGTCAACTGGAAGGTTTCAATGAAGTCTAGGTAACGGAGTGCCCAGATTTGGCTTCCATACAATATAACGGATAGGCTCATAGCATCGAATATTTTCATTATGGCTTCCCATGATTGTGCTTTTGAATTCACCAGTAACCTCCTTACTTGCGCTGACGCCGCATTTCCCCTTGCACGCATATCCTTTGCACTCTTAAAAAATATGCCCGAATTATATATTGGTACCCCCAAGTACACATAAGACTGTACACACTCGATTTCGTCACCTTTATATGAAAAAGCTATCTTTGTCTTTTTCCCACCCCTCTTAAATTCAACTATTTTTGATTTGTTTGTATTTAGATTAAGTTGATTTTCTAAACAATAATTTTCTAGGAGTCCTAGAATTTTTTTAATTCCCAGAGGAGAGTTGGAGAGGAAAACACAATCATCTGCATACTCCAGATCTATTATATCTTCTTTATCATCTATACTAATGCCTCGGATATTGTTAGCTTCCATGTATGGTCCTAAGTCATCAATGTAGATAGAAAATTTACTGTGAGAAGCAAGTCATACCCATGAGCAGATTTTTTAAATGTTTTTAATAAATTAAATTCAACTTACAAATTTTGTTGAATTAAATAGTACAGATTAAAGGTGGTAAGTGGGTGTTGAATATTTGTCTATGCTTTTGTACCTACCAATATAGCCTTGTTAAATAATTTGTTAGATTATTTTAGATATTCATTAAACAATTGTAAGGTTAAAAACACAAATACGAAATCAAGGATTTTTCAAAACAAAGTTCCCTTAACTTGTGATGTATTTAGTGCAATGTTTCTTAAACTTTGAACCTTAATCTGGTAAAATAATCCATTTAGCTTCATCTCTTTTATAATTAAAAATAAGTTCTCTTATCCATTTAACCCAGTCTATTCATATATTTTAGGCAATATTATTGATTGTAGGATAATGGATTTACTTAAAATAAATCCTAACATTCACATAGGCAATTAAAATGCTACCTCATTTTTAGTTTGTTCTTTTAATCTGACAAATTCAAAAAAAGTTCTACATCAATCGCACGTAAAGGTTACAAACAGACAAGATTGATTCAGAATTATCCAGTATTTTAAATTTTAAAAATTAAAATCCAAGGTAAAGAAAAATGGAAGGTTATAATTAAGTCACCTATCAAAATGAAAAATTCTCATGGCATACTTAGCATTAATTAATTAAATTTTTTTTGTTATAGGCACCTCCTGAAGAGAACAAAAGTTCTCAACCTCAATATCGGCCAAAAACAAACAACTATGCGGGAAGGATATCACAATTTCAAAGAAATCAGCAGCCTTCAACTGAAGCACCAGCCCGAATAACTGAAACATACAATCATCAAACATACACACAAAGGAATTTTTACTCTCCTACTACTCCAAAAATTGAAACCTCACCAGCCACACAGAGAACAGAATTTTTCAGGAATTACAATCCAACAACAAAACGTAGCTACTATGAAAACACCCAAAATTTTAATACTCAAACAACTCCGTTCCCACAAACTACAAAGAATTATCAAATTTTCAGAACTACAACTCAAGCACCAACAACAGTTAATTATTATGAAACCACTGTAAATCATGAAAGAAATAATAATTATGAAACACAAAAATTATATAAACTTAACACTGGAGCAGCTAATCAGTATGATGATTCAAAAGATGAATTTTTGAAAACGGCACCAAGTCTAAATCTTGGAGCAAGTGTTTTCAACAGTCTCCAAAACAATTTCAAAAGCTTCAATACGTCTGTTTCCAATGGTTACAATTTTAATCTAGCAACCAAGTCTACTACAGAAAATTACCAGTCACAGACATATTTCAACCCTACAACACAGACACAAAACTATTATAACCCTAGTACTTCAAAACCATATCAACACGAATATTACACTACAATCAAACCTCAACCAACAGATGTTAACAACCAAAATTTTTATAGCACTCAACCACAACAAAGCACATCTGCCAAAATCAATTATCAATACACTCAAACCACCCAAAAACCTTTTCAGCAGCAATACACTTTTTCTACTGAATCAACTTATTCACAATATAATCCTACAACATTAAATGCCTATCAGTATAATCAACAGCAACAAACAACAAAGAAACCAGTTCAGCAATACAATAGTCAGCCTGTTCAACAAACTTACCAAACTCATAATGCACAACAACAAGCTGCCTTCCAACCGCCAAGAAATGTTCCTGCACAGCAATCCTACCAGCAACCACAAATAGTCCAGAACGCACAGCAACAATTTCAATCACAAAGGAATACACATCAGCAGGTTTCTAACAATTACTACAATCCAACAACCTTAAGGCCTATTCAAACAACCAAAACAACACCACAATCTAGGGGCACTAGGCCTACAACTTTAGATGCAACAGAAAAACCCAGAGCATTCACACAGCAAACAGTTATACCCAACAAAGATCAAAAGAAGGAAAAAGAGCAATATGATTATGCTTACTATGATGATGGAACACAATCAGAATATGATGGTTTAGAGCCAGTCGAGGATTTTAGTAGAACAAAATCAAAAAATTAATCATAACCCAATTTTCTGGGTTTTAGCATTAAGTACTCAACGTCTGGCCAAATCAAAGTACCATTTCTTCCATTTTTGAAGAAAATTAACTTATTTTAGGCTCAACATAAAGAGTTATCTTTTGTAAATACTAGAAATGTAAGGTAAAATATAATTGTCTGTATTTAAATGTATAGAATGTTATGTACAGTCAATGCCATGATAAGTGCTTCAAATGTAAAATATTTTGATATTTTTTATAGAATTCCAAATGAAATAAATATTTTTGTTACTGATGTCTATTTATAAATAAGTGTGTATATTTTCATCAAAAACATATATCACTAATAGAAATATATTATTTAGGTAAGAAAGGAAATAAATATGAAAAGGGATTTATTATATGAAACACTAGTTTTCTTGAGTTTCTAAAAAATCTAGACTATTTATTTCCATTTTGGCAGCCAGAAAAACTAAGAGGGTTGAGAAATCAGCTTTCTAGTTCACGATAAATTTAATCCAACCTTTAAAACAAGAAATTAGTTTCTTCTTACGAGAGGGAGAGGAAAATTATGATATTACTATAATAAAATGATTTCAGAGTTTTTTTTAATGTTTTAAGCAGTCCTAAGTAGTTAGTATCAAGCACCACTTTTCTAAAACAGGATACTTTCTTGATTTATGAAGCACAAATCGAGTAGTACAAAAAAGACCGGTTAGTCAAATGAGAAAGATAGCACACTGCATATGGGAAAGTCCTGAACATGGTTTATGGCTTGTTGGAACAAAACTTTGCATACCAACCTTATTCCCTTGAAATAATCTGTACAAATCATGAACTTTAATAATAATTAAACTTTAATAATCAATCAATTAATAGACAATATAAATATATACATTTTTTTATGATAGATGAATATTCCCAATATGGAAGCATTGTGTTTATTCTGAGGGGACAATTGTCCCAGAATGACTTCTTTAATATTACTTTTATAAAACCGATTTTGTTTCCTTAAGTCATTTAATATAACTGATATTACTTAAATGATACCCTTACAAAAATAATGCTCATGAATACTTAATAAGAGACAGAATTGGGCTGAATAAAAATGAAAAAGTAGATACAACAACAATACAAAGATACTTTGTATGTCACAGGAAGTAGCTATGCTATATTTATTTAAAAATAACATTGTATGTGTAACGAACCGATATAAAATATTGCTTACTGCAAAGGCATTACATTAAGAGGTTTTCAATAACATTTTTAATCTTGATTATGAGCTAATTTTCGTTTTTTCTTTTGAATATCTGCTAATGTTTCTTCTATAGACCGGTGATCTTTTTTATTTTCACTTGGAACTAAAAAGAAAAAAAATAACAATTACATAAAAAAAAAAAAAAAAAAATCATTATTGTTTCAAATTCTTAATACATTATACATGAATGATGAAAGGTATAAAAATCAAATTAAAGAGCATGCTTATTGCAATCCATAAATGCTTAAAATATGCCAGACATCGCAGACAGACAGCAAGCATTAAATATTAGGCTTATACACTTATGGTGCTTTAAAGAATCCAGAGTTATAAACATCTAATTCTTAGTACACTCTGTTACAAATCCCAAAAATAAATTTAAGGATTGGATGTTTAGAAATTTAATAAATAAATAGACTGAATAAAAAAAAAAGAAAAAGGATATTCATCGACAGTATGTTTAAATATCTCACCAAAACCATACTGCTTGTTGGTTTTTGTCACTCTGGCAGCATCTTTTGCAGCTTCTAATCCAATTAAGTGCTGATATTTTTCTCGATAATTAGAATTTGGGGTGAACTTTTCATTTTTCCTTTTAGCAGCTTCAATCTGTTCTTCCCTTTCAAGTTCTCTCTGTATCAAAATAATTTTTGTTGAATTGAAAAATTAATTATAAACGTAAGTAATAACTAATTAAAAAAGTATTATTAATTTACATGAAAAATAATTATGAAAATTCTCAAAAAGAAATAAATAGTGACTGAAAAAAAACAATCATTTAAAATGGGGGAAAAAAGTACAAATTTTCGGAGAAAAAAATATTTGATGGGATTCTGTAATTGCAGAAGGTATTCTAAATTATTAGTGCTTTATGGCAGCTAAAACGAATATTTACAACAATAGTTATGATTATCAAAATAAGCAGGATTATCTAAAAAGCAGGTTTTTAACCTGACTGACTTTGAAGCATATTCATCTACACTCACAACCAAGCAATAACCTTTGTTATACAAAACAATCTGTAACAACAACCTTTGTATAACAACCTTTATAACAACCTTTGTTATACAAAACAAAGTTTGCATTAAATCAGTGTAAGGACATACCAGCATACCAGGAAAGAAAAAGCAGATGAGATAGCCTAAAAAGATTCAACAAGTAATCCCATAACCCGTGAGTCAGTAGGTCACTAGCTTTGCCAAAAACAGAATAGGGGAAATCTATAGAGAAAAGAGGAAACAAGAAGGAAAGGTAGCAATATCACTTCAATCTATTCTTAGACAGCCCTTTTAATAATAAAAAAAAAAAAAAGCTCTATTCTCTAAACCTTGAAAGGAAATCACTGAAAAACATAAATGAGATCTGTACTACAGTTACCCTCAAAGCAATTTCTTGTTCCTTTTCTTTAGTCCATTCTTCACCATTTCTTAATACTGCTAATTCATCTTCCGAAGGTGGATATTCTTTCTTGAATACCATAATGTACCTAAACAGAAAAAATAAAATATATAAATTTTACCTTTTTATAATAAATTTGTCATAATGTGTTGTTTTTTAAGTAAACATGTAAATTAAAATAAAATATTGAGATAATGATAATAAAATGGAAATAAAAGAAATTATTATTAATTATGGATATGTAGCAATAAATGGCTTACCTATCAATCCCATCTTTTCCAAAAGAATGTGCAGTCAATCCACATTCTTCAGCTACTTCATGCCTATAAAGTTGAATAATTATGACCGGACACATAAATTTAACAGAGTGAAAAAATATGAAGTAATCCATAAATAAATAGCGAAAAACAAATTTTTTTGTTTATAATTAAAGATAGCTAGTAAACTAAAGTAATTAGAATATGCTTATTATGATAAATTAATGCTTATTATGCAGCACTGTGATGTGTGAACAACTGCTAAACATTGAACACAACTATTCATGTGTATTCCCAACATTAATACGTAGGACCGAGAAAATGGATGGATTATATATTAAGTATGAAAAATTAATCTATACAAAAAGATAAATATGAAGCAATAACTGAATAAAATGGATTACTGTGCACTGGATTAACCATTTGCAATCCATGAAAATTATTAATAGAACCAAAATTTTTATGAATTACCTATTTCAATTAGGAAATGGAGATTTCTAGACAAACATAGAGACAACAATTTTTTTTTTTTAAATAAAATAAAAATATGGCATTTAATCATTTGCGTTAAATCATTGAAACATTATCATTCCAAAAGCTATTAAGTATAATTAGAATCATCATAAAAATTTAAAACATATAATTTCAGAACTTATACTAATTTCATAGTAAATATTATGGGTATAGTGGCTGTTAACCTTATTGGAGCAATCACCAGGACAATTTCAACTTTACCATTTATTGCTTATTTTCAACGTTTCGGCTATGTCGTCATTTTCAAGTCTAAAAATTAGTTTTAATCCATTAAACATTATTAAATAATAAACTTCAAATATAATGAATAACAATATTAAAATTGTAAAAATCTTTTTCCTTAAAGAAGGAAACACTATCTAATAATTTAACAATTTACTAGCAAAATTGCTCAAGAATGTATTTTTAATTAAATCTTTTTTCAAAAATATAATTCAAAAATGTAATTAAAAAAATTATTAGGTTCACATAATAAATAATTACATTAAAATACAACAAATTGATTGCTCCAATAAGGTTAACAGCCACTATACCCATAATATAAATATCCCAGGAAATTAAGAAACCAATTATATATTGGATATAATTAAGAATAGTAAATATTAACTGAACACTCACACGATTGACCTAAAGATCTGTTCCATAGGAGGATACTTCAGTCTTGTCTTTTTTGGATCATTTAAAAAATTATTCAAATCTTTTTCAGTCTGAAATAAAAAAATAAAAAATAGAATTAATATAATCTAAATTATATTACTTCAACACTAAATTTTTATAATTAATGTATTTTGATTGAATAAGTTAAGTACAACTAGTTTAGTTTCCCCAACTAGAGGTTTAAGTCTTATAGAGTTTTAATTCTATAAGAAAAAAAGTTGCAATTGATAAATAAGTAATTGTTTGTTTGTTTAACGTCCATTTTTATGCTACTAAGGCTAATCGGACGATGCTACAGTGGGAGTCCTAAATTTTGCCTATCCAGGTATAATTGGGATAGGGATCTTTAACGAGTACCTGACATCTTACAGGCTCGGGACCTCCATTTTACGTCCTATCCGAGGGACGGCATAGCTAAGGATTTTTTTACTCTCATTAAAAAATCCTAGGGCCACCGCTGTAATCGAACCCGCGATCTTTAGTATTGTAGGTTGCCATGCTAACCACAACACCACAGGTTACCCCGATAAATAAGTAATTCAAAGACTAATTCATAAGGTATCTACTTTTTTTTTCCGTTATTTTATTCCATATATGAATCAGCACTTGCCAACAGTCAGATTATCTTATTTTCATTTTTTAAATCATGAAAGTTAGTTCCTCACCCTTAAAATGTAAGGGACTAGCAATTTGCATGTTTTATGGAGGTAAGTGGAGCACCACAAATGCTTTTTTCAGAAAAAATAATAAGAAACTGTTTTCCCTTTAGAACACACTAATTAACTCAAATGAATCATTAAGTTTCTCATCTAGATTCACACTAATGAAGGAGTACCGTATACCACCATTGATGAATCCTGATTTTTTCCAAATCCAATTAACATTGGATGTGGGCTTCCACTCCCAATTTTCCACTTTGCTCAGCTTTGAGCACTTGGGAGGTTGATATGGAAAGGGTCACCCGGAGTTAACAAGCAATCTCAGTAATTAAGCCAAACATGATGTAGGGGAAGGGGTATTATTATTAATTCAAATACTATCCTTCACACCTAATATTCGCTGATTCATTTTATTATTTTCCTATGTAAATAATAACTCTGTTTTGTTGCTTAATCATATGTTCAATATTCAATTGAAAAAAAAATTAATATCACTGAAATTGATTAATGAGTTTAGAAAAACATTTATTGTTGCACACAAAACAAAATACAATGTTTGAATATTAACAGAATAATAACAAAGGAAAATTCTTCCACAAGGTAAAGAAGAAAAGAAAAAAAAAAACTTATGTATAGTTTATCTAAAATTAACCAATACAAAAAAAAAACTGTGATTTTAAACCTAAAGTAAACTAAAACAGATACACAAATGTAATTAAGTTGTTTTATGTTTTCTAAAGAAGTGTTTCTATGTAAACAAAATAAAAAAAAAACCTTAGTGTCTTCAAATGACAAAAATAAACCTTTTGCTGTAGACCGATGTTTAAATGGAGGTCGCCAGGGCGATGAATGAAGGCCGGGCCCGGTGGTAGGGTTGGCTCTCTGGTGGTGTTCCAATAAAAAAATTGGGAAGATGCATTAAAGTTTACTTTGTGCACTATTGAAGATAACACTTCAACCTAACACTCGAGACTGGAAAGCACGTGGCGTCAGCTGTTTTTTAACTAACTAATTAACACCACCTGGTGTTATAAACAATGCGCTTATTTACGTTCTATTGTTAAATAAACATAATTGAAATTAAACTTATTTTAAATAAAATATAACTACTTTATATTGACATAAATTTAAATTATATTCTAAAAATAAAAATAAAATAAACTTTTATTCAGGCTTTAACACATGATAAACATGTCTGTAGATAAACTGCTATGGAAAACGGTTCAGCCTTTTAAAAAAAATTTGAGGGACTAACTTGAAACCTAGGGACCCTAATTCTTAGCTATGTCTACTTAGTCTATTAAATATTTGATAAACCAATACAGGTGCTTCCTACTATCATATGTAAGGAGAACCATGGAAAATTATATTTTAAAAAATATGGTCTATAAACAACTTTCCCTAACCAACCTACTTAGAGTAGAAATCAACGTGCTTTGATAAATGTGTAATAGCCATTTAGCAACTTCACAGAAAATAGATGTTTCCACATATTTTTATTATTCTCCATAAGTTAAAGAGTATTATAATTATTGAAAAACATTAAAGTCCTCAATACTTGTCGATTTATTATTAAGAAAGTTATTTTTTTTTAAGGTCTAAAAAAATCCTAATTTCATTAACAGTTGAATTTTTTTTACTGCTTGATTGTTTTTTGTTATGAGCTGCTTTTTGTAAATATATCGTGAAGCTGAATCGATAGGTGTATTTATGGCTCGCAGGAAATTAAAAATTAATTTGCAAATGTTTGTCTCTTATGCCTTTTCGGAAACCGAGATCATGTAACTACAGTTTGTACATTTTGTACACTGAAATATAATTATTTAAGATTATCTTGTACCATATGTTTTTCACTCAGTAAAATTTCCTTTTTCCATTTAAGCCACCTCAGAACATTTCTATGAGGACATTAAAGAATAACTGATATAAAAGAATATGTACTTGATTTTCATTTAATGTGACGAGTTTAATCAAAATCGTTGGAGCCATTTTTGAGAAAAAAAACAAAAAAACAACATAATGTGTTTGATCGGATTTGATGTCACATTGTGGGCATATACATACATCAAATATCCAATTTCAGTAGGTATTACTGAAATTAGGTATTTCGTATATCATAAAGATAATAAAAAAGTGTATTACCAGATTACTAATAGCATCATCGGCCACTGCAAAGTAGACAAGAAGACCAAAATGCATGTATATAAGTCTGTTTACCTATCTACACCCACCTACAGTGAAGGAAGCTGGACAACGTTCAGCCTGGAAAGACACTCTAGACGCATAACAGCAGCGGAAATGAGGTTCCTTCGCAGATCTGTTGGGAGAACTAAAAGGGATCGCTTTAGAAACAAAAGCAACAAGAAGTTACAGAACTTAATCCAATCTAGAAAGACTGCAACTCCAGTGGTTTGGACATGTCTGCTGTATGCATGAGAACATGAATCCCATAAAAGTATTGGAGGCTCGACTCACTGGAAGGAGACCAAGCGGACACCCCAGAATTAGTTACCAAGAAATATCCAAAGAAAGAGTATATAGAATAGTTTTAGTTTAAGAAGCTATCATTTTGTTTATTTTCCTTATCTTGGCCATCTCTTTTTTATAAAGAATATATTTCGCGTTATATCCTTCATCTATTTCACTTTTCTCTATTGCTCCTTTCTACAGCTTAAAATGGCTATACAAAAGAAATGAATCATATAGGCATTAAAACATAACAACATATCCAAACCATTACTTTTCCCTCACGAGTTTTACATTTTTATCGTAACACTAGGACATTTTCACAGGAAATCTCCATCCTTAGCTAAAATCAGTCTCGGACTCTCGAATAAATCTCCCTAAACAACATCTTTTGCCTGTATCATTCGGATTTTACACGAATGCTGATACAAACAATTAACGTAACACTTTTTTATAATGCCTAGGTTCATTTAAATCTTACCATCGTATTGCTATCACAGAAAACTATAAAATAAATATCCAAAAATTGTTTTTGAATTTGAAAAAATATCTAAAAAACGAATGTTAATACCGGGTACACTAAATGCAATTCATATGATAATCACCCATACGGTATACCTGCCACACTAACGGTATATTTTAAAATTTAGATCCATAAAAGAAAAAACTTAAAAGAGTTAAAAGCTAGGTTCTTGAACAGCACTGTAGCAATAAGTTTTACATTCTCCTAACAATTTAGAGGAATTCGTTATACCTTTAACCTGAACTTCTTTAACATTTCTTTTTCAGCATTCTGTTTCCTTAACAATTCTTGTTTTTGACCTGGGGGAAAGTCATAAAATAAGTTTTGTCACATAAAATATTCTAACTCATAAAACATAAAAATATCCTCACGTTTTAATAATTCTTTTTGTTTATCACTCACTGTTGGAGGTTTATCCATACTACTCAATATTGACCCAAGTAAATCCATTATTATTCCTAACTTTTATAATCATAAAAGAAGAAATAGAAGGATCCTAAGGTGTTTGTTATTGTTCAGCTGATTCCTCGATTCAATAATAAACCCAGCAAAGAGCAAAATCATATAATCGATTAATATATAGCGAACAAAAAAAGTATTTAAACATGTATTATTTATTTGATATATGTATAAAGATATTTATTCCAGAAAATGTAATAATGTTTTATAAACATTTGTCAAAAGCAATTTTTAAAGAAGTAATTAAAATTTAAAAAAATATTACAGGATGTCATATAAAAATTAAAATGTTGAAACGTGAGGGCAAAAAAGAATTTGAACAGATAAAACCATCTTAGGATTATGAGGTCAGGAGGGTCCAATTCTTGAACTCTTGGGGATTATTCCTTAGGAGTGTTCTTTATGTACCTCAGTTTGTGATTTGTTAGGGTGGTGTTCAAATTAGTGAGTGATGGCGCCAAAAAGTGGTGAACTGTCTTCTGAAATCCGCCATCGCATTGTTTTCTTGAAAAATGAAGGGAAATCAATCCGTGAAATTGCACGAATATTAAAACTCAATGTGTCTACAGTTTTTTATGTGATAAAAAAAAAAAAAAAAAGACACAGGATCAACAAAAAATAAACCACGTTCTGGGCGACCAAAGGCTCTCAATACCCGACAAATGAGGTTTCTCTGTAGAGAAATCCAAAAGAACCCCTTTTGTACCAGCAGTTCATTGGCTCAAGACCTTGCGATATCTTCAGGTGTGACTGTTACCCCCCAAACGGTAAGAAATTATTTACACGGAGCAGGGCTTAGGGGAAAAAGCCATTTATAAGTGAAGCCAATAGAAAAAAAAGACTGGAAGGAATTTGCAAAAAATTATGTCCACAAGCCTATTGAATTTTGGGAAAAAGTAATTTTTAGTGATGAATCTAAATTTAATCTTTTTGGAAGCGATGGAAAAAGATGGGTTTGGAGAAAAAAGAATAAAGCCCTTGAAAAGAATTTATGTTTGACTATAAAGTCTGGGGGTGGTCATGTGATGGTTTAGGGATGCATGGCATCGTCAGGGGTTGGCAATTTGGCTTTTATTGAAGGAAATATGACTGCCAGGATGTACATAGAGATTTTGCGACGTCACCTTCCTGAGAGTGCAGAAAAATTAAATATCAGAGACATATTTTATTTCCAGCAAGATAACGATCCTAAACACACGGCCAATATTACCCGTGAATGGCTATTATACAATGCTCCACGAAGGGTTGTTACACATCCCCAGTCACCGGATTTGAACCCAATAGAAAATATGTGGAATATTTTGGATTTACAAGTCAGAAAAAGGAAGTTTTCTAACCATAAGGAGTTTAAGGCCCTCCTTCTCGAAGAATGGGAGAAAATATCCAAAGAAACCACCCAGAATCTTGTCCAATCAATGCCTAGAAGGCTACAGGCTGTTATTGAGGTAAAAGGACTCCACACGAAATATTGAATGACTTTTTTGTAATGATGATGAAGTGTTCAAATATTTTTTTGTCTATTGAAATTAGCAATTTATTTATTTTTATAATTTTGTTAGGACTACTTACATTTTTATATTGAAAAAATACCCTAATTTTTCGTTGCTTATTTATACATATTGTTCAAATTATTTATAAACTCTTATCAGAAAATAAATTTACTAATTGTTGGGCGTTCAAATACTTTTTTTGTTCACTGTAGATACTAACTTACTTATTGGGAATAATCTCCCTGTAATATTAGGTAAAACGAAAAACGATGACGATCGTTTCAGCAAAAAATGAGAGATTTATATATTATTATAATCATCAAAAGGATAGAGGATGTGTAACCAGCCTGAAACTTTGACAACTTACAAAAATATTTGGGAGAAAAAGTGTTGAAATCTGAATAATTAAAATACAATAACCGGAATATAAAATAACATATTGAAAATAAAGGTACATAATTTAAGTTATAGTGTAGGGTAGATTATATCCTCAATGAATTAGTCCAAAAGAGTTAAAATAATCAAAATACTCTCCTTCAAAACGTTTTACGTTAAAGTATTTTTACTAATTAGGTAATTATTTCATTTTGCAATAAGTAATGGTTATAAAATATGTCATATTTTGTTCGATAACTAATGGAGAAATGGCGGGACCGAAAATACACAATGACACCCTAGTTGGGTCGAGAGTTCCTTTTAAACCCAGTTGTAACTCATACATAATGTATTCTATCATCTTATATTAATTAATATTTATTTAGATACTAACTGTGGCATCTGGCTTCTCTCGGGGAGTTCATATAAGATTGAGCGATTGTTGGAATAACAGGATAAACTTTAAAATAAAATTACAAGCCTCGCGCGGGTCTGATTACCGCGTATAAGGAGCGTCCTACGGTTTGCGGATGTGGGGATGGTTGGTGAAAATTCCTAGGAAGTTCCTCCCGGCTAAGTTCATAGGTCTCCTGTCCAACAATGAGTGCGGCCCCCCAGGCTTGCTGGAGGGTGTGACGTAGGTTTGAACGACCTATTCACATATTATAGTTCACCCAAACATCACAAAAAGTCATGGATCTCCATAAAGTAAAACGCTCATAATCCGTAGGTAAACTAGTCTCTCGTTCGTGTCTCCGGGTGGGACTACTTTAGGAGATTCATGCCGCAAGTTGAAAAATATAGATTTAAGCATAGGGATGTAGAACGTGAGGAGTTTAAATACAGCGGGTGGGTTAAAATTGGTGGCGAATGAGTTTATTGGGTATACTTTAGATATTGTGGCGCTGCAAGAAGTTCGCTGGCTAGGGGAAGGGAAGTACATTTTGTGGTATTGTAGAAGCGGAAACTATTGTTTAGGCAGCGGATTTCTGATTAGAAATAGGTTACATTCCGCATAGAACGATGTTCAATTTTACGGGGATAGGTTATCGGTAGCTATATTTCAGGGGCGGTGGCTTAAAATCGAGTTGATAGTTACAATGAAGTTAAATGCGAATTTTATGAAAAACTAAAATCGGTTTTTGATAAAACACCGCGAAGCTACATGAAAATTATTCTGGGAGACGCAAATGCAAAGGTAGGAAGGAGACAAGTATACTATCCTACGATCAGTAAAGAAAGTTTACATGGATATAGTAATGGTAATGGAATACAAATCACAAATGTTGCCACCTGGAACAACCTAATAATCAAAAGTAATACGTTTAAACATAAATATACTTGGATGTCACCGGATTCGCAAACCCGTAATTAAATTGACCATGTCTTGGTTCAACATAGGTGGCAAAGTAGCGTAATTAACATTAGATCATATCGTGGAGCTAAATGGGTCATATCATGGGTCGGATCATGAACATCGCGAAAATTCGTCAGAGACTTAAAAGAAAAGGGGTCACCTGTGGTATAGTGGTTAGCATGGCAACCTACAATTCTAAAGGTCGCAGGTTCTCGCCCAGCGGCGGCCCAAGGATTTTTTAATGGGAGTAAAAACTCTGATTCTGACAGTTAGAAAACAATCCTAACTGAAAATCAAAAATAGGTTTGAAGCTTCGGAATTCTCTGTCAAGGATAATGATAACATTGATAAGTTATGGGAAAGTATCAGGGATAACATTAACACGTTAGGTGCGGCATCGGTCCCCGGTGTCCGATGTCTTACACTCCCATTATAACAGCCGATTTTCACATGGAAATGTCCGAAAGGCCGAACACCTCAAAGACTCAATTTCGTCGCAGCAAAAGTTGCTAACAGATGAAATTCTTTTGTTTTTTAGAATCGGACTCCGGATCCGATACAGGCCATCAGTAATAAAACAAGACTACTGGACAGCATCACCCTTCACCTCCGATAATATTGCAAGGACTACCTTTATGGTTATCTTTAATTTTGATGATTTTATATTATGTAGTTCTATTTCATTTCTTTGACATTCTTTAATTATTGCATTAATATGAGAAAGAAAACAATATATTTATTTTTTTTAATTCTTCTTACTAAGTCTATAATTATAAATAAAACTTGCTGATATTTGCTTTATTTGTATTATATAAATTCATTTCTTTAAAAAGAATTTTTTTTTATATAGAGTAAGTGGTTGTAAAGCAGTAAATGACTCCTAAAATTTGTTTAACATTGCAAAAATTATCAATATGGATGGTAATTCAAAATTCCAGCAGTTTAATGCTATTTTCAATTAAGTATGGCGTAAATCTTGTATCGAACCCCGGGGGCATGTCCTGCGCCTGTTATGTCTAGTTCTAATCCTTATCAAGAGATAATTCCCTTGAGAATCTCATTTAATTCACTTTTTAGTAAAAAAATAACACTTTCATCAGACCCCGACACCCTATACCGTCTGTGGCTCATTCCAGCTGTGGGACCCCCGGGACCGATACCGTCCAATTCAGGATACATCTAAAATACGCCGCCACACCTAACGTGTTAAAGAGGTTGATAACTTGTGTCTTGGAAAAAGGGAAAATAAAAAGAACAAACCTTGGTTCGATGAAGATTGTGTTAACATGTGGGGGGAAAAAAAGCGTTAAATAACCCTAATGAAATCAATCTTGCTAACTTTTGAGCATTAAGAAAAGAAACTACTAAATTGCTCAAATATAAAAAGCGAGAGTACCTCAAAAATAAAATAATAGCAATTGAAAGTAACAAAATCGAGAATAATGTTAGAGCCATCTAGGAAGGCACAACCAGAATCCGTAAACGGTCGGGGCAGGTTACAACTGGAATTAGGGATGAAAATAACAATATCTTGGCTGATCTGGGAGACATGTTAAGGCGGTTCAAGGATCATTTCGATAATATTTTAAATACGGAAAATAATAGTAACTTCTTCCGAATACCAGAGTGCTGAACCATTAATAGTAGAACCGAGTAAAGAGGAAGTTGAAATAGCCATTGGAAAATTTAAATCCCATAAAGCAGCAGGAACAGATAACATTAGCCGGACTATGTCCGCAAGCCGCTGTGAGGGTATACAGGTAGCTGCACTAGGGGCCGTGATGAGACCACGCAGCGGTGCTGTCCTATATAGTAGAATCTTCACTTGGAAATCGACACGAGCCAAAGTAGCGGTGCGTGCGCACCCCCCCTCGAGACTTCCCCTATACCAAGCCGCGCATGGGCCCTACCATTCGGCTTTCCACACCCCAACATTCATACATATACATCCTATTTATTGATTGTACCTTTGGTAGGGGTCGGCTGTGGACTAATCAAGGCATGCGGGGAAGCTGGGATTTCAAAAATACTTCTTTTGGTTAAAAAGATCTGGGAAAAAGTAGCATGAAAAGAAAAGATACCCGAAGAGTGGAAAGAGTCTATTCTCATTCCGATTCACAAAAAGGGATCAAAATTGGACAGCAATAACTATCGCGGAATCTCACTTCTCCTGGTTTGCTATAAAATATATGTTAATCCTAACTAGTCGAATCACTGAATACGCCGATGAAATTATCAGAGAATATCAATGTGGTTTCAGGCAAAACCGATCAACTGTAGACCAAATATTCTCTCTCCGTCAAATAAATGAATAATTTTTAAGCCTGATAACAAGTGAGTAATAAATTAAATAAATAATTTTACTAGACAACCATGCAATATATTCTATATTTACAATTTTAGTCATAAAAAAAAACCCACTTACCAAGAAAAACATACTTTACACATAAAGAAGCTCAATGTCTTCTGGAAGAAATTTGAGCCACTCTAATAGTAAAATTTTTCTGTGACCGCCCAGTATACACTTGTAATTAACTGCCCACAGAAAGAGAGACATAAGGGGGAGAGGATTCAATATGATTTATAGTCATGTAGAGTTTTTAAAGACCAAAGGTATAGGATTAAGATAGGAAGATAGGAATAAATAAATTAGGTGAATAAAATAATTAATTTATTAAAATTATTTAACATAAAAGCAACAATTCAAAGTTTATAGTTTTTTCCACGTATAATCGTGGTCATAAAGATACGAACCACAAAACTGGTGGGGCGGCTTATCATTCCAATCCTGAAAACAAAATATTTTCATTAAAATTGATGGCAAGAGCAGATAATCATAAATAAGTACAAAATGAAATATCAACTATTGATAGCATAAATCATTCATCATCTTATTAAGCCAAAATTTTCGATGGAGGTGAAAATAAAAACATTCTTTCACAAATATTTACCAAACAGAAACTAATGATTCAAATGAAAAACAATCGACATAACAAATAATTGTTCAACTTATTTTTATTACATCTTATTAATTAAATATAATAAACATTAAACATGCTTTAAATTAGATAAGTTAACACAGCGGTCTCTTGATGTGGTGTGTTTCGACAGCTTACGTGAGTGATATTAGCAAACCCTCATAGTGCTCTTCAATTAATGATCAATGATTTTGCTGAGTATAGTAAAAAATGGAACTTGGTAATAAACCTAGATAAATCTAAAATAGTAGTATTTAGAAACGGCGGCAGAAAAGCAAAAAATGAACAATGGTTTCTATCCAACGATATAATTAAAGTTGAAAACGAATATAAATATCTTGGTATAACACTAGGAAATAACTTATCATTGAAAAAACATTTTGATATAAAAACGGAAAAAGCAAAAATAGCAATAAATGTAGTATGGAAAGACTTCATGACAAATAATCAAATTCCCTACTGCCAGAAAGTAAAAATATTTAATACGGTTGTTAGATCAGTAATAACGTATGGCGCACAATGTTGGGGTGGTAAACAATATCAAGTAAATAGAATTGTGCATTACTTTATCAAAAAACTACTTTATTTACCACAACACACTCCAGGTTACATGATTTATTTGGAAACACAGATAAGACCACTGTTTTTATTTACACTGAAACTACACCACGACTATATCATTAGAGTGTTAAATATGCCTGATGATCGATTACCTAAATTCTTAGCAAAAGAAATAATAAAAAATAAAACATATTGGTTTGCAGATATAAATAAAATGATTGAGGACCATAATGCAGGCTTACACATCAACTTTGAAAATACTGTAATACTGAAGAAACAATTACAACAACTTAGATATATTGTGGAACAAAGTTTTCACCAAAATAACATTGAAAGGGCAAATAAAACAAATACGTACTTGCTATATAAACAATTATGTCACGATGAAAACAAAATAAATTATTTTCAAAATATGAAAATGCGTGACATTAGCTGGGTTTTTAAAGCTAGGTGCGAAATGCTAAATTTTAATTTTGCTTTATAATTTATAATTTGCTAAAATTTTAAAATATATAACGAGGGTCAATTACAACTTTGCTCACTTTGTAACCGAAAAGAAATTGAAAATAATTTTCATTTTATAGCAGTATGCCCCATTTTGTCCGAATTCCGACTTAAATGCTTCTCTAAGGCCATTCTAACAATTGAAGAAGTTATTGAAATATTAAACAGCGATAACCTCAGTTCGTTGATAAAATACTGCAAATTAGCCTGGCATTACAGAGGCAGATTGGTAAAGGAGTTTAATTACTGATACAATAATTTTAGTTAATAGATTTAATTGAATTTTAAATAATTCGTTGTTATACAAACTAGTTACATAAGTTATGTTGTGAATTTTTACTTCCTTTAGGGTTAGTCATGGATTATTTGTAAATATATGTATGTGTGTGCGTGTGTTTATATATGTGTGTGTGAATGTGTATATATGTATGTGTATATATATATATGTATATATATATTTATATATGTATGTATGTGTGTATATATATATATTAGGATTACTATTATTACTATAAAGTTAAGGATAATTTTTGTGCACTTAAATATTGAAGAGATATATTTCTGTTTAAATAGGAATAGATACACCTATGTTTTTTTAAATTAATTTAAAATATTATTATATCATGCCTTTATGAAAGGCAACTAACTCTGGCTGACGGTCACAGTGACCAATGCCATAAAAAAATGTTTTGATGAAAAAAATCTTGTAACTACAAATGAGAAAATAAAACATTTTTATTATTATTATTATTAGTGCTCTTCAAGTTTAAAAGGGCCTTAATTAGTTAGGTTTATTAAATCCTAGTTTTCGATTAAGGCCCTCTCCACTCACTCAAATGGGTGAAATAAACCTCCAAAGGGTCCTTTTCACTTTAAATCGGAGACCTAATGGCATCAAATTGGCCATGCCCAGAAGCTGCACTTCCAAAGTTCTTCCAAAGTAGCAACAGAAAATGAAGTGAAATAAGAAAAGCATATACAAATAACAAAACTAAATAAACAAAAAAACGATTACAGTATAAGAAAACGAGATGGTAGGCATCAAGAATGACATGGATAAGAGGATAGGTTGCATGGAAAGAAGGGCTAAGGCAACACTTTTGTAACGTGTTTATTTGATTGTTATAAATTTATTTTAGTGGGTTTTGAAGTAATGATTTTAGACATTCATATTCTATATTTCAATAATATAGAGCAATTTAAGATAGTTATAAATTATTTAAGAAAAATTGATATATTTCATTAATGAAGAGCTATTGAAGATATATATTAATTATTTAAAATAAATTAATACTAATTATTAAAAATGATGGATTCCAATCCTCCTACTTTCAATTTCACAGAATGTTTATAATACTTGCCTAAATAGGAACATGTTTGTACCTTGGTGAATCTCAACCCTATGTCGATTTGGACCATTCATATTGTTCCATTGGTGCTTATTTTGTTTATTATTTCAATAGTATATCCTTTTTATTTATATTTTCAGATTTAATGACTGAAAATGATTATGAAATGATTATTATCTTACATGATGATTATTAAAATGATTATATTATGTTACATGATGATTATTAAAATGATTATTATGTTACATGATGAAAATGATTATGGAATAGTCAGTGGTGAATTTCCTTCAGAGCCAAGGTCTATAATTGGAAATTAGGATGAGGATTGACAGTTAAGTAATTCAGTAATTAAGTTAAGTCGTAGGAGATACAGAATTAATTACAATTATAACAGGATCTTCAAGGTACTATTACCAAAACACTGAACATATTCTTCAAAAGACCCTTTCTATAGTTCCATTGGTACTACATATAAATACAAATATAGTCTTAATAACTAAGGAGAATGTTTAAAAACATTTACACGGTAATTTTATTATGAAATATGTTTCAAGAATATATAAACATTGCTATTTCAGCTTTCCAAGTAATGCTTTAAGTGCAATGGTTATAAAAAAATAATGGCTTAATGGGATGATGCTTTATCCAACTCTATTATATGTATTGAGTTATCATACACATGTAAAAATTTGGAGAGGAAGCTTGAGAAATATCATTATCAAAATATTCAAGTAATTATCAATAATAGCCGAATATAAAATTTTATTATTAATAAAATAAAATATCTTACTGCAGGAGACAATAATGAAAAATAGTTCTGTCCAGAAGGTCTCTGGTAAAGATAATACACTTTTCCAGGTACTTTGCGGAAATTGCATGGTGTATGGTTAAGGGCAGAACTTTCTTGTGCCTCTTGGACAGTATTTAAAAGCTGTTGACGAAGGAATCTCATTTGATCTGATATAGTAATTATTTTAGTCATAACAGTTTGTTTTAGCCTTGAGTCGACCTGGGAAAAAAATTAACATCTTATTAGCAAAAAGCTGTATAATTTAATAAAGGAAACTACAATTTAATAAAATTCAATTAAATTAAAGATTGACTTTTTTTTTTTTTTTAACGCTCACTTATTTCTTATAATTTACATTCATTCATATTATCTACAACAGCACAAACCATACATTCAAATCGTCTACAAAAGATTACTGAATCACAAGCAACAGATGAATTTTAAATTAATTTAAGAATAATAAATTACTTATATACACACCGTAGCTGTAAATTCATCCAACTCTGCTAATTCATATCCTGTAACACGTTTCACATGATTGCCCAATGGAGAAGCACCAAGAGGATTTAAGCTCCGCTCCACTAATTCAGCTGAAAATATTAATTGAATAACATGTTATCCTGGCATATATACTTAATAATCTTTAAAAATAATTAATAATGATAATAATAATGAAGGCTTAATGAACCCGAATGTTCGATGCCGACACCGCAACTCGCTCCCTGCACACCTCCATCTACCGACCGCCTTCCAGACTCAACTTTGATAGATCCGTCTAAATGCAATCCTCCTACCTCTGCCTCGGCCTGCCCCTCAGATATTCCCTATTCGGTACCCCGCTTATTAATCTCTTCGGAATTTGTTCACTACTAAGTTTTGCAATTTTACCCACCCATTTTATTCGTCTCGCTGCAATCACGTCAATTAAATTTACCGGGTACAGTTCACTCAGTTCGGTGTCGTGTAAGCATCTGAATTCTCCGGTTAGTTCATCCCTCTTCGGTCCAAATATTCTCTGCAGTACTTTATTTTCAAAAACCCTAAGCCGTTGCTCATCCCTCAATTTCAGTGGTCACGTTTCGCATCCGTAAAGGAGCGTTGGAAAAATAATAGTTTTGTAAATCCTAATTTTTAAGTTTCGGGACAGAAGGCGCGAGCATTTATAAATAATTATTTTTATTAATTCTTCAATGGTTAACTTTTATATTTACTAAATAAAATAAACAACCTATGCAAAATAAACCACTAATTTAACAAAATGGCATATTACAACTCAGACTACATAAATGTGAAGGTATTACATGTTTTATGTATTACCCAGTGATATATTACTTCATACTCCAAGGAGGATTATCCCTGGTCACCACTATCAACTCCTTGCCATTATCATAAAGGGAGATGGAACTATCACAAATGAATTAATTCGAGCTTGAAAATTTTTAATAATAATAATTTTTAATATTTGAGCTTGTGGGGACCGATAACATTCCTAGTGAACTAATCAAAACATGTGGTGCAGCTGGAATTTCTAAAATATACCAAAGAAAAGATTTAACCTCTATAAAAAAACATTTCATAAATGGGATCAAAGATGGATTACAATAAATATTGTTCACATCCTTCCAGTTTGTTAAAAAACATTTAGATTAATTCTGACCAGTCGAATCACTAAATAAGCCAAGAAAATCGTCGGAGACTATCAATGTGGTTTCAGACAGAGCTTTTTAAGCATATACCAAATATTTTCCGTCCATCAAATATTAGAATACAATGGTACAATACATCAGTTTTTCATTGATTTCAAAAATTACTCAGATATGTCGATGATCTGGTTTTGCTTGCTGAGGACATGGACACTATACAACTGAATACAAAAACGTTGATGAAAGCCGGTCAAGAAGTTGGGCTGGAAATAAATACTAATAATACAGAATATATGGTTAGCCGTAGAAGTGGTGATGATTTTGCTGATATTAATGTTGAAGGCAAGATGTTTGAACATGTAGAGAAATGTAGATACTTATGGACGATGGTAATTACAAAAAACAAAATTGATCAGGAAATTAAGGCTAGATTAAAAGCTGGAAGTAGGATATTTGCTTAGCCTTCTCCCCTGAAACATAAAAATTAGGATTTACAAAACTATTATTCTTCCTATGGTCCATTATGGATGCGAAACGTGGCCACTAACATTGAGGGATGAGCAAAGGCTGAAGGTTTTTGAAAATAAGGTGTGGCATAGAATATTTGGACCAAAGAGGGAAGAATATAGAAGTTTACACCAGGCCGAACCGCTTATAGTAGTAATTTTACCCAAATATTTAATTAATATTTTATTTTAATACTAGCTGTATATCCCAGTTTCACCCGGAAAATTTCAATTTTTAAATCTGTAAAATCTATAAACTGAGACTTTTATCGACTCAAACGGTCGATTTTGTAAAAACCAATGTAAAGCGAGATCAAAACGATTATTATAACAATAAAGAATATACCCAGAGATCGGCTGAAGTTATGCAATTTTAATATGGACAGGTGTTCGCACCTGGTCTCAAAGAACCACTGAGCAAAATTTGGAGAATTTAGGACAAACAGTATGGATTTCTATAAAGAACAAACAGAATTTCACCTTTATATGCATAGATTATAGCTGTATATCCTGGTTCCACACGGGGAATTTAATTTTTCTAAAGAAACGGTCGATTTCGTAAAAAAAAAACATTGTAAAGTGAGATCATTATGATTTTTATAACAATAAAGAATATCAGCTGAAGATCGGCTGAAGTTATGCAATTTTAATATGAACAGGTGTTCGCACCTGGTCTGAAAGAACCAGTGAGCGAAATTTGGAGAATAAAGAATATCAGCTGAAGATCGGCTGAAGTTATGCAATTTTAATATGGACAGGTGTTCGCACCTGGTATGAAAGAACCACTGCGCGAAATTTGGAGAATTTAGGACAAACGGAATGGATTTCTATAAATAACAAACAGAATTTGATCTTTATATACATAGATTATAGCTGTTTATCACGGGGAATTTCATTTTTCTAAAGAAACGGTCGATTTCGTAAAAAAACATTGTAAAGTGAGATCATTATGATTTTTATAACAACATTTTATTTTAATATTGGAATGTTTTAATATGTTTGTTAAATAAAATTCAAAATTATTGTAACACTTCTGGGGGTTAACAAATATTTATTAAACAAAAGAATACAATTATCAATGCCAACGAATTAATACAACTCCAAATATTCGAGCAGGTTACAAAAATGATAACGTTATAGCACACTAATCATATGACTTGAGCTTCACAGTCAAGACACAGACTAAGACTAACTGGCCTAGTCACTCCCTCCTTATATATAGTCATAAAATGAACGTTCTGGAAGGTTCCAGGTCTTCATAGAAGCTGGTGGAATGCCATAGATGGAGGTCGAACAATCTAAACGAACTCAACCGCTTAGTTGTTCCAACAAACGGTCTGGGATATTAAACCATATGTTTTTATCAGGGTTTGAAATCGATAATTATTAACATAAAAATAAAAATCAAATCCAATCAAAATTTTTAAAAATCATTTGATGATTTTTATTGAGAGTGGTTTTTATTTTTGATCACAAGTGAAAAAAAATCATAACTTGATCATTATTTTTGAATTAAATTTTTTCGATTAACAATAATAATAATTTTCGACTAATACTTTTGTAAATCAGAATATAAATTTTTAGTTTATAAAAATATTTTGAATATGCCGTTTCTTATTACACACATAAATACTAACAAGAATAATTGAACAATTTTTGCACTTACTCGTGTTTATGACAACATCTATGTCGAAGACTTTGCGAATACACTAATTTTTGTTTCGTCCCAAATCGTAACACATATATCAATTTCAATACGAAGGTTGTGAACACAATGACAATCATGAATCAACTAATTACCTATATGTTTACATTATTGGGTAAACGGGTTTAGATATAAATAATCCTGAAAAGAAAACAAGTTCGAAAATGTGTAAACAATAAATTTTGTGACTGGTATGGAACAGAAAAATTAACCGATTAGAATGAACATCTAAATATTACTTTAAAATCAAATGTATTTTGAGACTTACGTCTCAGACAAGAACTTTTTATTTGTTTTATTTTTATTATATTCCAACTAAAATTACATTAAAATGTATCTTTTGCTCTCTTTATATTATTTAAAAATCTGGTGCGATGCGCGCAACACACAACTTTCACTTACGAACTTACTTAGATTAGAAATCGACGTGTTTCGATAATATGTAAACGTCATTCCTCAACTTCACACATTTTTCCACATTTAAGTATACTAGTTGGACCCGTGCGAAGCACTTCGCGCGAAGATTTGTATCAGATTTTACATCTAGTTTTAACATAACTATGAAATGAAATTTTTTTTTGCATGTTCATCCCCCCCCCCCCCCCCAACTACCCGGGCGCCTTAAGGTGAAATTATTTTTCTACAGCAAGGAAGAATAAATTATTTTTAAGAAATTATTTTTCTGTTTAATAGTTAAGGAAGAACTTCATTTTCTGACGTTTTTCTCTACGAAACATTTTCCTGTAATCTTCCTGGAATATATGAAATCGCTAAGAATGTTGCATAGTCTTGGAAATTAATCTTTCTACATTCTGATTTAAACTACCCTACTTATTTTGTTTTTTCAGACAGTTCATAAGATGTTTTTTACGGTTATCTTTCTGACAATGGAGAGAAAGGTAGTCTTTTAAGTGATAAGAACGACATGAAATAGGTTTCTATCCATGAAGAAGCAACAAAAATAAGTAGCCCCGTGAAGCTGAGGGGCCCTAATCCATGCCTTTACATAAAAACAATAAGTTTTAGAGATTTAAAACGCCTGGCCCGTATACGTGGAACCTGTATAGGCATAAAGCCCGCATAGAAACAATAGAAATCCATTTTTCTTATTTCGATACTTCAGTTTTCTAAAATTCCCGCTAAAAAAAAGATAAATTGATAAAACCAAAGTTGTTCTAGCTCGATCTAATGAATCACTATATTACTATGAATTACCATAAATAGATTTTATTTATTTTATAAATGTATTGGACTACAGTCTTGGGCGGATCCAGCCGATTGTAAAGGGGAGGCTGCAGGCCCACACCTCTTCATTTGAATCTGCCGATCAGCTTTTTCACCTTCCCACAACTATAATTCTACCCGTTCTGCACATTTTTGTTCTTTAACTTGCTTTCTTACTTTAAGGAAAGTCAAATTCTATCTTTAAATGACGAAAAATTTTCCAAAGGGAGGGGCTTTAGCCCCCACAGCACCCTCCCCCTCCCGGATCCGCCAATGACTACAGGAGACTCCCGCTTATCCGTCCTCGTCGGAATGGATATATTGCCGTTAAGCGAGAGAGCCGGTCAATCGGCCAAAAAATAAAAGACAAAAGCCTTTTTGCCTACATTTTAATTTATTTAAGATCTATCGAACCGGAACTTATTACAAATTTTTACAAAATTTTTGACCAGTGATTGATAATCTGACAAAGTTATAAATGCTTTTAATGATTTTAAAAAGAATTTTTTATCTTTTACAGCGCCTTCGATTTATCCGAAAAGTCAGTTAATCGGGAACCGGTCATGTGGGAGTATACTGCAATTGCTAATTGTGAGAGTACAATTTTCCAACAATTAAATCTAAATCAGACGAAACAACATTTATAGAACCTAGGCACGACACGACCTATCATTTGCTGAAACGTAACACAGTAAGTAGTTGACCATGTGCGGCGGAGGAGCCTAACCCAGGCGTTATCTCAAAAATGGTAGGTTTTAGGGCTTTAAAACACAAACCCCAAAAAATGAACATTGAGAATGCAATTCGCAAAAGCTCCGTGAAATTCTGAATCCATCGATACCACATTCGTGGCATTTGAGTACGACAGGACCTTATAATTCATGAAAAACCTATTTTTACGCTTTGTGAAATAATATATGTGAGATACTTATATTTTTTTATCTCCATAAGTCATAGAGTATCTGTATAGCAAAATTTGGTAGTTCTCAGCATTTTTCGATTCATTATTGCTAATTTATTTATGAAGGGACTAATTTCATCAGCAGTCGAGTTTTTTTTACTGCTTGCTTGTTTTTTTAATTTGAGTTGCTTTTTGCAAATACATCGTGAAAGTGAATCGATAGGTGTATTTACGTCTCTTATGCCTTTCTGGAAATCAAGAATCATTGTTGTTCCTCTAAATTTGCTATATATAGTTTTCAAAAATTTATTATGGAATCTTATACCATATTTTTACACACCTGTGATGCTTCAAAAATTTGAGCATCACGTATTTACTCTCTTAAAAAAATTAATCTTTTTATTAATAAGTAAAAGTTTTTATTTTCATAATACGGTTAATAATAGGGCTGTCACATACATCAACATACATACAATACATACATCAAATACCAAGTTTGATCAAAATCGTTAAAGCCGTTTTTGAGCAAATAAAAAAATAAAACAAGTTAAAATGGGACAAAATTATTAAGTAAAGTGCCCCCTCCAATTGATTAATTTTGATGAAATTTTGACTGTCATATCTTTGGCATATACATACACCAAATACCTAGTTTAATCAAAATCGTTAGAGCCGTTTTTGAGAAAATCGAAAAAACCCTAAAAATTGAACAAAATTCTTTAAATAAAGCACCCCCTCCGTTCGACCAATTTTGATGAAATTTTTGCTGTCCCATCGCGGGCATATACATACACCAAATACCCAATTTCACGTCTGTGCGGTTTATAGTTTTTAAGCTAGTCTGTTCACACACGCACGCAAGCACGCACGCACGCATACACACACACACAGACCTTTTCGCGGGACTTGGTTAATTGGACTCAGGGGACCCCAAAACGTGTATTTCCGTTGAAAACCGGAAGTCAAAATTTTTCACGATCGCAATACTTTCCTTACTATACATTTCATAAATAGGTAAGTGAAAATAAAAAAATATTAAAATGTGTACATTGATAGTGTATGCCTACATATTAATAAATTAATTTGCTTTTAAAAGGTGATTTTTATTTTCTGATCAATATTTTTTTTATTGCAATTTAATCATTATTATTTATTTAATACCATATCACTCGGTGAGTGATCATTATTTTCAATCCAATTAATAAATATCAAAGATCGATTTATATTTTTATTTATAAATCAAGAGTGATTTTTAAATTAAAAATCAGAAATAATAATTATTACATGATATTTTGGAAAAAATAATAATCGATTTCAAACCCTGATTTTTATATTTGACGATTTAACGTTACATTATTAATCTTATTTCTACTTTGTATTCATGTGCCATTACTATTTACATATCATTTCAACCTTAATAATTTTCTTTCGACCTGCAATTATTCAAAATTCCATTTGTTCTTTATTTGTTTTCCTAATAATTGTTACTTTTTTTTATATTTAGCTCTGATGAAGACCTGAAATGTCAGACACAAATATATGTAATTTCACATTTAAGGATTATTTTTATTACCAGACCCACACCCATTTCCACGTTGTTAAAAATATGATTGATTGCAAGCCAACCTATCTCTTAAAATACAAAACAAAAAAACAAACTATAATGCTAAACATTTAATTGAAACTGCATTATTAAAAACAATCAACATAATAATAAGATTAATGCCATGAAACAAGTATATACCTGGCCCACTCTTCATTATTTCATCCAACATCCTTAAACATTGGGGAGTAACTGACTCTACGGAACCTGAATCAGCAGTTTTATTAATCTGAACTGAAAAAAAAGAAGAGTTAGTTTAAATTTAAAAAGTATACTAAGCTGATATTAAAGTTCTAATATAAATTTAAAAGTTGGAATCTCTTGGAACAAGAGTTATACGGACTTATTCACCAACGATTTATTCATTTGAGAATTATTTACTAAAATAGGGAAAAATAAATAAGAACAAGTATGGAAGAGGCTAAAAGAAAAAAATATTGTTTTTTTTTTAGATAGGAATAATAAATTTCATTTATAAATTATAAGAATAACATTAAACTAAATGACATATTTTATGACATGTTAACAAAATGCAAAAGATGCCCTAATTTTCAAGATAAAAAAGTTGAGCACCAGTCATTTTGTAGCACTCAAGTGGTTAATATTACATCAGTTGTTAAATTGCAGACAAACCATTTGATCAAGATCAAACTTAAAACGAAGTAGATCACCTTTTCATGAAATTACTAATACATCATGGAATAAGAATTCATTACTAATGAGAATAAAATTTATGTAAAACTTTTTTTTTTTTTAATAAAGAAGAAAAATGGGGATATAGAGCATTTCAGTCTATCCAATACAGAAGTTTCCGGATAAAACTGAGAGCAATATAGATTTACTCACCTTCCATCATACAATCTTCTGATATACTGTCTTCTCTTTTTCTTTTGTTCATTTCCAGTGACGTTTAATCAACAAGTAAAATCAAACAACAAAAATTGCAAATGGACATCCAAGGAAGGTTGCAAGTTACGTAGTTAGGTTACAATGTTTAGAACACGGAAAAAATTAGCCGATACACTGCATAAAGGTTTTGTCACTACATGTATGGCTGTAACTGTTTTAGGAATGGGCATGTTAGCATTTCGAGTCGGTGATTATCTACTTAATGTAAAACCATTGCAAGAAGCTAGAAAACTACAGGCCAAAAAAGAATTGCTGGAAGAAGGACGAGCAAAAGATGAGTTGCCTGACATTGCCCAAACTCTAAGATCATAGTAAGTCATTCTATTCATTAATTAAGTTTTAAATGAGGCCTTATAAGATTTAGTATCTCAGGTTTTTGTTACAGGCAGAACCTGAACAGGTTACCAAGTTCACTTCATGATTTTGGAGAAGGAAGCTTGAAGCTTTACATTGTTCGTGATTCTTCATGAACTTAATAGTTGAATTAAGTTTACAATAAAATAAGTTATTAACCTAACAGCACCATAGGAACTAAAGTTTCAGTTGGTTGGATTTTTTTTTTTTTTTTTGTAAGGTTAGATTGTGATTTTTTGAGTTATTGTTTTTTTTTTTTTTTTTTGTACCTACTTATAATTATATCATTCAAAATTAATTTCTTGAGTTAGGTGTTCTATTTAGAATCATTTAAAAAAAAAAAAAAAAAAAAAAACCTTGGTGGGGGATCGATTATATTGGTACTCCTGCAATCAGTTGTTTAGTTGAAAATGGCTGGTGGATGATGTAGTGTTTAGTTCTCACCCACAATTTAAATTTTATATTTCTTTTTGTTTTATAATGACTTCTCGGAGGTATGTTAGTTATTTTTTCAGAAATATATTTTTTGCATTTTTTCAGCTGTTCAAAAAAAAAATGTATTGTTATTGGAAATTATCTAATTTTTAGTTTAGATTGAATTGTTGATGTGTTAACCCTCTAAACTTTCAACTTTCATGTAATATTGTTTTTTTAGAATACAAATTTATTTTAATTGACTTATTTTATTCTCCTTTTGTCTGTCACCCCTTCATTCACACCATGATGTACCTTAAGTATGATAGTATTCTTTTAAATTGCCTCTCTTACCTTACCTCAGTATGTTTTTAAAACATTACATCGAATGCCTTGTATTAATTCAGTATATATAACTGTCATATATTTTGACTACATATTGAGATTCTCTTACCCAGTATTGCATTTTCTTTATTTTCAGACATGTACCAAAAGATAAATTCAAGTGATAAGGTTATTTTTGCAGCTGTTCCTTTGTGCAATATTAAAACGAAAAAACTTATAATATTACAACTCTATGTAATTATCTGTCAGGCCTAACATAATTATTGCTTATTACCATTACAAAGTCTTTACTTAATTCATTCAATAGGTGGTTTCGATGTTATATCAATGGTGGTTGTGCTGATCTACGTGCAATTAGCTTCAATACTCCTTTAAGAGTTTCAATGTTTTAGAATTGGTTTCAATAGATTGATTATTGTAATAAGTTAATCAGTTATGCACTTTGCATGTTGGTGTCAAATATTTTGAAATTAATTGTTAAATGAAATGAATCCTCACTAGGATGTGTTTCCTGTTAGATAAAGTATCAGTACTTTTTATAATAATCAGAGATCTGTGAATTTAAATTTTTTTTGTTTTTATATTTTCGGATTTTGTGTTAAACCTATCTGATTTGTCTTGAACTCTGCTGATTGGATTCTTCACAATTCTTACTTTAGTATATTCTGAGTATGAGTCTATCATCATTCTTTAACAAATATTCTTCATTTCTTTTACTTAAAAAATACATTATTAAAATATCTTCCTTGATTATAATTAGACATTGTTTATTTACATTCAAATCTTCTCAAAAGAAATTTTCCCATAGCAAGTTAACTATTTTGCTTATATTATATGCTTGTATTATTTCTGTATGTTTTTCTTGTCAGATTTTTTAACAATTTTTTAATTCTAACATGATTAACATTATTAATCTTTATCTTCTACTCAAAAACATATATATATATATATATATATATATATATATATATATATATATATATATATATATATGTGTATGTATATAATTTTTAAATATTTTTTATAAGAGCAGATTGGCCTTGGCCAAGATTTGAACCCAGTTTTCCGTATCTAGGCCAATCTTTCCGTCTTATAAAAAATAATTAATAAATAGAAATATCTTTAATCCAAACTAATTTAATTATATATATATATATATTTTCTTTTTATTTTTTTTCTTTGCCTTTGCCACTGTAAATTATTCTAATTTGTTCTTTTTCTTACATGGATTCTAAAAAAAATAAATGTTTACATATCCCTTTAATCAAGTTTAAATTTGTACCTTGATTTCTTCTCATTTGCTGGAGCATATCAGACCGAACCAATGAGTCATAAGGACTATGATACCAAATTAACATAACTCAATTCTGCTTCAACCCATCTCACTTTTAATACCTTTTCAAATTAGTTTGATTATGATTGAAATCATTATCATTAAGACTCTAATTTTATTAATTGGTATTTAATAGAGGACTATTTTAATATTCTATTTGTTTATTTTAATAAATTAGCTCTTTGATCAATTATATTATATTTCATAAATGTAGTTATTAAAATATTCACTATCAATTAACATGGTAATATAATATCCTACTTAAATTTTATCTAGTATTCTTTCATGTTTTGCGGTCCCCTGAGTCCAAATGACCAAGTCCCGCAAATGGTCTGTGTGTTTGTGTGTGTGTGTGTGTGTGTGAACAGACTAGTTCAAAAACTATAAACCGTGCAAACCTGAAATTGGGTATTTAGTGTATGTATATGCCCGCGATGTGACAGCAAAAATTGCTCAAAGTGGCTCTAACAATTTTGATTAAACTGAGTATTTAATGTATTAATATGTTTGAGATATGACTGTAAAATTTTATCAAAATATATCAACCGGAGGGGGGACTTAACTTAATAAATTTTGTATTATTTTCACGTGTTTTTTTTATTTACTCTAAAAGGCTTTAACAATTTTGATCAAACTGGGTATTTGATGTATGTATATGCCAAAGATGTGATAGCCAACATTTCATCAAAATTGATCAACCGGAGGGGGGACTTACCTTAATAAATTTTGTATCATTTTGACGTGTTTTTTTTTATTTTCTCAAAAAAGGCTTTAACGATTTTGATCAAACTGGGTATTTGATGTATGAATATGCTAAATATGTGATAGCCAACATTTCATCAAAATTGGTCAAATGGAGGGGGCACTTTATTTCATAACTTTTTTTCCAATTTTTACCTTTTTTTTATTATCTCCAAAACGGCTTTAATGATTTTGATCAAATTTGTCATGTTTAATAAACATTAGGTGTTCTTTAATATCAGGTAAGCTTTATCATTATTAAAACCTTCTGAGGGGGCTTAAATAGGTAAGGGGCTTTTTTTGTTTTCCTATAAAGTACCTTTGTTTTTGTTTATATGGAGGAATCAACGATATCTCGATACGCCTAAAAATAAGAAATGGCTAAATATGAAATATGAAAAAAATCAAGTAAACATATAGTGGAGAACAAAATAAAAATATTCCGTCAACTCATAAAACACGTTGAGCCCACGCATGCAGAATACGCCTTTAATGACAGACCATTGTTCATAATTAAAGCCGTTCTGTTCATTCAATGGTAATTATTTGTTTCATGGTAACTAAATGAAATTTTCAACAAGTATATAGAGAATTATAAAATCAGACGACTTGGAGTATTATGCTTGCATTGCCGAATTATCACATGTATAAACTTTTATTTAATAATAAAAGAAATAAGTGTTTTTTATAGAGCAAATGTAAACAAAAATAAAAAATGAATGTGGAAAAATGTGTAACTTTGAGAAGTGGCATTAACAAAACGCATTAATTTCTAATCTAAGTAAGTTGGTAAGTGAAAGTTGTGTGTTGCGCACCAGATTTTTTTTTTATAAGTATTGGTATTGAGGAACCCATAAGTTGTGGTGGGGATTTTCTGAGAATTCGATGAATTTACTCTCTCAGAAATCCCACAACTTGTTACTTCTGGTTTTTATCAATTAATGCATTTAGTCTTTATGAGCTTCAACTGGTGTTCTAGAACTTAATGCATCTTCAACTTCAAAATTGCCTGATCAAAAACCAGTTTTGGTGCTTGTGTTCTATCTACACATCTCCATATATTGTTGTCCATGTTTTTATTTTTTGTTGTCGGACAGAAAAGAACCTGTCTAAGGGGGAAATTGGCATTGAAAAATTCTATTATTCACTAGGTCGGAAAAAATACAAATTTAGTAACAAACAACTCAATAGTTAACAAAACAGCTGGTAAATATGTTTTGGAACCATAACTTGTTGCATCAGCAAATTGTTTTTGTACCTGGAAACACTAGAAAAATTACTAAGCTCTAAGATTTTATAGGATGCTCTGTTAATTGTTCTTCAATAAACTAAATAAAACGTTAATAATCAATGTTGTAAGTTATTACGAAGAGAAAACCTACTGGCTCCTATTTTTGAAAACTATCCCAATTGGACTATTAATGTCAGCTGTTTTTAATCTAAAAGACAAAAAATAATATTAATAAAAAAATAGTAATTGTAAAAATAATATTTCCCATTATAACACTATTAGGTAAGGCACTTCTTGATGACCTTACCGCTGTTACAATTGTTAAAAAATTTTTGACTTCATTCAGGATAAGCCTCTTAGTCTATGAACCCTATTTCGATAGGAACTTAAAAAATAAAAATTGTGTCTATGAATTCCAATGAATCTTTTGGTGAATCAGGATTTAAAGAATAAAACCCATCAGATTTTTTTTTTATGCTTATATTTAAAGAAATTTTTTTTCTTTAATTGTTAATGATCCTGTCTTCATTCATAATCAAATAATGAAAATCTAGGTCTTCCTTTCTGGTGCTTTCCTTTGGGTCTATTTTGCATAATGTAGCTCTCTAATTTCAGCATCCAAGAAGGGCCCGCCTGTGTGCAGGGACCAGGTCCAAACATCACATGTTCGGTCGTCCAACTCGCTGTTTTCATTAGAGCTCTTTATTAAGGATTATTTTTGGGGTCTTGTTAGTAGCCATGCTTTGCACATGACCTTGAAATAAGTCTTCTGCCCATCAGAGTCTACAGAGCTTCATGAACATCACTATTTCTATATCGTTATAGAGTCTTATAATTTTAGGACTCCTTATCCAGAGGTTACTTGGTCTAACAGGACTGAAAATTCGTCTTACAATGCTTCTCTCAAAGACAAGAAGCCTGAACTCCAAAAGTGACAATTGAGCGGACTAAGGTCTAATAAAGCTTCATTTTGGTCTGTTGATTTCTGAGCCCAAAAAGGTGAAGCTGCTACCCCTCTGAAAACAATTAACTGCTTTTAAATATTCGGCTCCTCCACTGTGCCTATGTTTCGTCTTGGCCTCATTAAAAACTAGGTCAAGATCCATAGAGGCAGTTTCATGGGCCAGGAATGATTCTCTTGGGATCTCACAGCAATATCGAACTCATCAACGTACCCCAGATAGCGACTGTATTATCAAGTAGAGTTGATCAGAGTTGGATTTCGGTCTTTCTTGCACTTTTTCCCCCAGAAAAATTGAAAAGGAGGCAATGGTGCTGCCTAACACCTCAGTTTGTGACGAAGGGTTCGGAAAGACCCACATGCACCTTTCACTTTGAGCTTTCAATTATCATTTTCACCAGTCTCACAAATTTCATCGGGATGTTCATCTCTTTTATGGCATGGTAAAAAACTCTTCGGCCAACTCTATTATAAGCAGATTTAAAATTTAAAAAGATATGATGGGTTACAATCTTATACTTACCTTTTTCCATCCAATCTCAATGCAAATAAATCATATGGATCTTCCTCTTCCCAGCCTGATACTTCCCTATTTCTCTGTCCACTTGGTGAACAAGCCTCTTAAAAATACTTTTTGAGAGTACTTTGTAAGCAGACGAGGGACCAGGATGAGAAAAGAGACAATAGAAAGGATGTGATTGTGGAAATCTTCAAAATCACAGACTACTAGGTTGTGCCTTGATGTCCCTCACAATCTTCCCCCATTCATTCCTATACATTGTCCTTCCTCTCCAGAATTAGTCCATGTCCTCCAAACTCCCCCTTATAGTAGACACCTCTTTTTTCTTAAAACTTTCCTCTCAAATACAGGTAGTATCTTGGTGACTGCCTTTAAAAGACAAGGGTTGTAAAACAGACCGGTTATTAAGCTAAAGCCGGTTATTTATTTTTTCAAAACTGTTTTGGTTATGCTTTCGGCTTTAACTGTTTAGGTGTTCATCAATAACCAATATCCCTACTAGAGATGTCAAAAACTGGCCAGTTATTAACTAGTTAAGTTTTGCCTTTGGTTTTAATTATTTAGGTTGTTTTTTTTTTTTTCAATAAACTACATCCCTATTAAGGACCTCTGATTTGGTGCCATAAGTAACTATTGGTCATAGGAGATTTTTATATTGCTTTACCTCGGTAGTCGAGGCAGAAGTTAGATTTGCATTATAGTATGCACGGTTTACAGCCATGATCCTTTTTTCACTTTCATTTATTATTTAAGGTCATCAAAGTTAAAAATTATTATCTACCTGAACATTAATTCAATTAAAAATGTCTACAAATTTGATTTGTATGACCCGAAGATAGGAAAAAATGAAGGCCAGATAAATAAGGTTTTACTGTAGTATTCATACAGAACAAGAGTTATTTTCAACAAAATCAAATTTCTGAAAAATTCTGATGTCTGTTAGGTTATCACAAAGTATATTAAAATATAATTATATTTTAAGCTGGAAAACTTCTTAAATTACAAGTCCAATTGGTGGTGGTCCAATGAAAGCTTCCAAAATAGAAGCTGTTTTTGTATTAGTTATTATCTTTGAAAATTAATTCTATCTATTTTTAACAACTACAATTTTTTATTTTATTTTTTGTTTTTAGATGGTTTCATCCTAATGTAACAGGACTGGAAGCTGAATGCCTTCTCCTAGAAAGAGGCTATGATGGTTCTTTTTTGGCAAGACCTAGTAGATCAAATCCTGGGGATTTCACTTTATCAGTCAGGTAATTTTGCCTTTATCAGCTGTGTAATTTTTATTAACATTATGAGCCTGTAGCTCTTACTGCTACATAGGTTTGGAAGATGACAATCTATTCAAAGATTTTTTTTTTTCATTTCAATTTTTAAGTCAATGTCAATATTTCATATATCGTTCTGTTTTTTATTTTCACTTACCAATATAGGAAATAAATAGTAAGGGAAAGTATTGTGATCGTGAAAAATTTCTACTTCCGGTTTTCAATGGAACAGACAGGTTCTCTGAGTCTGAATAACAAATTTCGATGAAATGGTCTGTGTGTGTATGAAGAGACTAGCTCAGAAACGATTTGTCGCATGAAATTGAATAGTTGTATCTATATGCCCATGATATGACAGCTAAGATTTCATCAAATTTGAGCTTTGAAAAGTGTCTTCAGCTCCAAAATAAATAAATCTAATATAAAATAAAACCTGTACCACTACAACCCATGATCTTGGGTTCGGTATTGTGTAAGTGAGTACTGTTTTTTGGTCTGCAGTAGTGCAAAGTGAATTTATTACGATCATGCTCAGCTGCCAAGTTTGCCAACCATGCCAGGTTTTTCTCCTTGACTTTTTAAATTAGGATTACACACTTTACAGAGCCTGTTTCAGCCCCAGAAGGGTTTCTCGGCCGTAGAGATGATCTATATCAGAATATTAAAGATATCCCAAGCCAGGTTTGAACTTTGGACCTTGAGCTCGAGCTCCATGCATTACCAGTTAGCCACCCTGCTCCCCTCTATATAATGTATTTCCTTTTATCATAATTTTTTATAATTTTAAGGATTAAAATTTTCTCTCTCACCAATGAAAAGTCAGTAGAGTGCTAAACCAGATAATATACTTTTATTGACTATTTACTATATGGCATGTGCAAGAAACTATTATTTTAATACTTTCACTACGGTCTGTGACAGGTGTAATAATAACTATTAATTTTAGTATTTATATTATTTTTATTTAACTCTTCAGTTTCTTTTCAGAAATGTTTTTATCTCTCCTTTGTTTTAGAAGAAACAATGAAGTTACACACATCAAAATTCAAAATACTGGCGACTTTTATGATCTGTATGCTGGGGAAAAATTTGCAACCCTCTCAGAACTTGTTCAGTATTATATGGAAAATCAAGGACAACTAAAAGAACGAAACGGGGAAGTAATAGAATTGAAATTTCCATTGAATTGTGCTGACCCTACAACTGAGAGGTAATTTTATAAGTATTACATCCTTTTTTTTTATTTTTTTATTTAATCTTAGGGAAAGTATTGCGACTAAGAAGAATTTTGACAAAATCCAATGAAAACTATTAAATTAGGTATTTGAGGTGCATGATGTCATATTAAGTATTCTTCATCATAGAAACTATCTGATAGAGCTTAAATGGCAAATGAAAAAAACCTTCCCTATAAATTACCTTTACTTTTGTTTATTTGGAGTAGGTTACCGAAGTCAAATGCAAATATAAAAAAAAAAAATTGTTTTAAATTTGATTACTAGTATCATTCTGAATCATGCCAATTTCAGAAAGTGTATAGACGGTAGGTTTTGACATAATGTGGAAGAACTTTTCCAGATGTTCCTACTACCTGCTATGAAAAAGTTATTACTTTATCCTGAATTCTTAAACCTACGATGTTCGGGTTTCAATAAATACCACTGATACTGCGAACTTTGTTCCAGATTTTACTTATATGGATATTAATGTTTATAGATGAAACGAAATTCCTCCATGAAACATTTTTGCTCTGTTTTACTGTTCTGTTTGCAGTGGTTCTCCTCAGTCTTTTAAATCAATTTGTCAGCCGAGTCCCTGCTATGGTGACAACTGTTCTTAACACTTTTTCATAGTTCAACATTTGTCTGTTCATAGTACAACTTTTTCATTTATGTTTTGATTTTTTTTTCTGAAGTGTGAGTTAGGTTTATTTTTATCATGTCTCTCAATGCTACCCAATTCGTCCGTCCTTTCCTATACCCAATGAGCACTCTGTGTTAATTCAATTCTGTTTGTCATGATATTTGCTTCCGTAAAGATGGACTTCATTGTACTAGCTGACCTTTGGTGCATTTCTTATATCTATAGCATAATATCTTGTTTTTGGAAACAAAATGGGTACTTTCTCATGTAATTAGCAACATTGTAACTGAATATATTTATACGAGTTTTATTGATTTATTCCTCAGTGATTTACATTGTACAGAGGTAAGCCCCAAAATCCCCTCAATCTCCTGAGCATTGAAATCTCCCAGGAGGGAAGTGCTTGGTAGAAGATTGATTGATTGAACTACACTACTCGACAAAATCATAGGCCACCCACCCCATTCATTTTAAAATTTCATAAGAAATCTTCAACTTTTTATCTTTTTCATTGTATGTAAGAATCATAATAGAAGTTTGACAAATAAATATAGGCTAATAATCCAATAATTAAAAATATTTACATGAAAACAAGAAAATAAACGAAAATTGATTGCGACAAAATTATAGGCCACTTTTAAAATTAGGTGTATTTTTATCATTATTAATATTTATTGAGCCCCCTTATTTTTCTAAAATGTTAATCATTCTATTTTTAAGGGATTTAAAGAGGTTTGTATATATCTGTGCCTAAATTAAACTACTAAGTTTGAATGCTGAGCTCTGAGTTCGTCCAGAGAAGTGAATTGGCTTCCTGCAGCGAATACTGCCCTACTCAATTGTACCAAACAGTTTTCGATGCAGTTGAGATCAAAAGAACAAGCTTTCCGAGGCAAAAGTGAAATATTATTCTATTCAAAATATTTTTTTACCAACCAAGCCGTGTGGGCTGGAGCGTTGTCTTGTCGGGAAACGGACCTTTCTTTGATGAACTCGTTTATATGCTCCATTACTGGCTCTCTTATGTTTCCCAATACTTTTTAGCATTAGTTTCTAAAGTAAAAATTTTATCTGACTTCGCCACGATAATTATTACTGACCCAAATCATGACGCCACCATCACCCATTTGCCAGCGACTTAAAATGCTTTGGTTTCTTGGTGGTCATGAAAATAGTATTTGAGGTCATCTATAAACAATCTAAATTTAACGGTTTTTGGTAGTGAATATAACTTTTCTCAAACTTTTCTAACAACCAATATGATCCTGCACTAACTTTTTTATACTCGACTTAGCGTTGTTGTGAAACTGATGTTTTTTTTCTGAATCCTCTGCCGTTTCAAGTGTTCTGCACTCAGAAGGATTTTTTGCACGTTTCGGATGTTAGTGATCACTGCAGCTAACAAAGCGATGTGTCTTGAAGCTCCTGCAGAGTTGGATGCTTCGCAAAATATTCTCCTTTTTTCTAGCATATGGTAACCCCTTAGACTGTCAGGGCATTTCTTTGTGTCATCTTTACCTCCCATATTTAAATAATTTGTAATCACGTGCCTGCACCGGTTAATTATTCAATTAATTATTCAATTAATTACTCAATAATTATTGAGCTCTAATAATTATTGAAATTGTTCAATTTTTCCGCATAAGGATTTAATTTCACCTATTTCACAGCACATTATCTCTAGGAATTTCAATTGTTTTAAATTTATTTCTAAACACTTGAGTAATTAAAAAACAAAAAATTAATTCAATAGCACGAATAGTTTGACTGGGGATTTAATAAAACACTGAGTGGCCTATGTTTTTGTCGCACATGAAAAAGCCTTATAAGAAGATAAAGGATTAAAATGATAACTTAGGGGGAATTTATACATTGATATAATAATCTACTTGCCAAAGACGTAAAATAAGTATAATTACATTCTTTTCAATTATTTTCTAGTTCTTGTAACTGAAAAATTGTGGGGTGGCCTATCATTTTGTCGCGTAGTGTATTTCTGCAATATCTTCAGTTGAAAAGGGTTGGGATCTGTACATTGTGTATAGTTATTGGTTCATTAATAGATATTATAATGAAATGTGTTCATTGTATTGTGCTCTGATGGATTGTCTTTAGATCAATTTCTTCACTGAATACACTAATACTTGCCACTTCAGCAATTCCTTTCCTTTGATTTATCGGATCCCTATCTATTTTCTCTCTATGTTTGATAATATTTAATTTTCAAAGATTCTTTCTCATTCAGGTAAGTTTAGTGAACACTTATCAAAATGGGTTTTCTTCATTCAGTAATAATTTTTTTTTCATTCAAAGAACTGTTGCAGTTCTGCTGCATAACTTCGTTTTTGCTGGTTCTATTACTTTGTATTTTTCTATTCCATATTGTTACATGATATTATAAATATAAAGTGATGTCGCTTTATGATTGTTTGGTAATATATGTTAGTCTTTTAATAAATAATAATTTAAATTAATTATATAGTCTATGTTCATTTTACAATTAGAGAAACCAATTATGTAAACCTAGCTTTGATGGTTTCGTTAAGGAACATAGCAATGAATGATGTTACAAATCTATCTTAAAAAAATTTAATGGATTTTGGTTATAAAGTTTGCATTTAAACTGGAAAAGTGTAAAATAGTATTGAAATGTGAAAAAAAAAAAAATTAAAACACAAAACATGATTAAAAGAATTCTTAACTTGTTGGAACAAATGGAACTAACTGTTCTAGTTCTAGAACCTTCCAAACAGTTCTATTTCATACTAAATATAAGGAGCGATAGACTGAAGAGTGAGTATTGTTCTGAAACTCCAATCTTATAGTTATTTTTGTGTTACTGTTTCATTACAAGTTGATACTTTTGTAACCTTCTTAATAATTTGATTTTATGTGGCAATGTAAATTATTATTTTCATCTAATAAAAATTATTTCAACCCACAATAGTTTTATGTTATGAGTCAACTATTACTTAGCTGTTTTATATTTTTTTTGCTTATTTAACGGATCGTACTTTTTTCTTTTAATTTTGGTATTTGTTGGTTCATTTTCAGGGAATGGTTTTTCCTGAAATATTCAGATTACTTTTCTTTCTGTTTGTGTTTGACCTGTTTTAGTTTCGGTTTTAAGGGAGTACCTATTGTCTGTTTGGTTTACTGCGTTACTAGTTTCATTTAACTTTGTAGTGAAAGTATTAAATCTTAAAGGATTAAGTTGGTTTGTTGTATATTCATGTAAATTTATATTTTTCTGGATGTTCAGAAGGCACTTTGTTGGTTGGTCAGTGGGAGAGGTTATAGTTTTTATTTAATTTTTTCACACTGTTGACTAGTAATTCTATTACATTTGTTAGTTTTTCAATGTTTGACTGACATATGTTATTGTTAGATGTGTCAATGCAACTCGAAAAAATTGAGAAGGGAGGTGAGGTTGTGTTTTCAATTTGGTTTTAGCTACATTGTATGAAATACCATCCTGTGCCTTGACTGCTTTTCTTTTAAAAATAGGACAAGAGATAGGCCATGCAGGAAGTGGACCGGTACATTTATCTGATTTGATATATACATTAGCCTTCATGCACGCATAGGCTGTACTTGCCTCATAAATGGTTTTGGCAGTCAGTGGAGAAGAGCTTAAATGCATATTTCCTATCTTTTATATTTAAAAAAATCCAGTTTAATACTTTCTGGGAGCTCTTGACTATGAAATGTTAGATGTATCCAAAAGATGTAATCTTTCTCCCTCTTGATTTCTTGAATATGTGTCTCACTTCAGTTACCTCTATTTCATGTAACCGAATCTGGACTTCTTCCGTGCCGTAGTTGAATTCAGGGCAATAAATATCTCCCTTAAAAAAGTTTAGCATGTTGTGCAGTGAGAACTTAAATGGGTATTGTTCAAATGTTTTTTGGAGCATATTTGTAACATTTTTTTCCATTTCTGGAAAAGGTAAATTTCTAATAGCATAAACTTTTATGATCTACACACTTTAATAGGTCTGTCTGTAGGTTGTGAATAATTTACCTCCTTCTTTGAAGTATGTTTAGACATATTTTCAAATCCAATTACCACCACGTGGTTTCACATATTAGGCTAGATAGCCCCTATATCTTGTTTTTATAAAAAACAATTTTATATTGGAAGAAACTCTTTTACTAAAGAACAAGCATTTTGATTTGTAGATGGGATTTTTGTTATTTTTATCCTGAATCTGTTGATTATCTTCATTGTTATTTTAGAAATTATATCAATTTATTTAATCCCAAGCATGGTAAATAAGTAAAATGTTAAATGTGAAATAGTTTTTATTTTTAAAACCTTAACACTTTTATTATTACTTCAATTATTTAAATAATACTCTACTATTCCTTGTAGTGGGGGCACCCAGCTTGAAGGACTCCCAAACAATAACAGTATTTGACCTTCAGTGTTCAGGATTAGTGCTTTGATTTTTTTTTTTTTTTTTTTTTTTCTCTCTGTAGATTAAATGAAAACAAAATTAAAAATGAAGTGAAATAACATTTTTAAAATTATATATTCATCATTGTTACTGGCATTTAAATTAGAGGTATTCACTTGCATATTTAATTGAAATTAATCAACTTCTATTATCATCCTTATCAAACTGATTTGCCCTAATTGAAGGTAATTTGATGGACTGTTATTCAACATTTCTTACTAATGAAACTTTTTTTTTTTTTTTGTTCAGTTTCTGATATAGTTGGTTCATCTTTTATATTTATGTAATGTTATATGATTATGTACATTTTCTTAAATTATGTGCTTATTTAAATACATAGCCATTATCAATTGTTGCCTATTGAAATGTAGTTAACAAACTGTGTTTGAGTATTTAAATTCACTTTTATGTTTATACTATTAGCACTTTTTCTAACTTTCATTGTTTTTATTTTATATTCCATTGCATATTATAAATCTAGGTTTGTCATCGACTTTGACGGCTGGAGATATTTGTAACTGTTAATCATTAATAATAGTACCTACTAAGTAATTGAACATTTAAATATAATTGACAGTTCATTATACCATAACTTTTAAAATAACATTTCATTGATATTTAATAGTAATGAAACAGTTAGCAAAGTTGATGCTGAGGCCACCATTAACAATTAATTTTTTTAGGATATGTATTTATTATTATTCTTACTGAATTTATTATATTCTAGATGAATATATTCTTAAATTTGGTAATTAATAATTACCAAAAACTAATCTATGCTACTGCTTAGTATTTAATAATCCCACAAATTAATTATTTACACAAAAAAAATCTTAATTATTTACATTTATGGTTACATAGGAGATTCCAGATAAAAATTAAAGTTAGAATAATCTGCGATTTGCAGTAAATATTCCCTTGGTTATTTTTACGTATAGTCAACCCAGTTTGTCATAGAAAGTTTTTTATTCAACTCATTTATCATTTTACTATTTATTATTATGTAAAATACTGACAAATACATGTTCTTTATTTATTAATTAATTTTTTTTTAAATGATTATATGTTTATTACTGTTGAATTTATAATTAAGTAATTGATTATTGCGAAGTTTAAAATATTTATGGATTAAATTAGAAAAAAAAATTTAAATTTATTAAAGTGATATAGATGTAGGAATCAAGTCGGAAAAATTATTTGTCGTTTATTGAAATTTAGTATCTTAGTACTTTTTGAGGAATGGGGTGAGATATCAACTTTTTGTAGAATCCCAACAGGTTGCCCATACCTATTTACCTATTTACCACATAGTTATGAGTTTTTTGTTTCTTTCTGTGTAGTTTTGTTTTTGTTAACATTTTATTTATATTTTTAATAGTAGTTACTTAATAGATCTTACCATTTTCAGCGTTGAGGGAGGAATTAAATAGCCCAACAGTTGTTTTTAGGCATTGTTATTTCAACTTTTAGCCTCTCGAACTTTTACCTATCTATTAGAATATTGACTCGTCCCCCCAATAATTTGGTGCTGATGACGCCTATGAATTTCTTAGCAAAGCTTTTGCTTGAGTATCTAATGTACACCTGATTTTTTTCTTATACGTTTTAATTTCTATTGTTGAAGGGCATAAGTAGTGGGTATTGAACAATTCTCAATTTAATGATGGTTATTGATTTTTAATCAAGATATCTGTAGGCTTGAAGTATATATCAGTTATGAAAAAAAAAAATCTGATGCGTGCGCGCAACACACAACTTTCACTTACCAACTTACTTAGATTAGAAATTGACGTGTTTTGCTAAATATCATTTCCCAAATTCACACATTTTTCTACATTCATATCTTATTTTTGTTAATCGTTAAAGCCGTTTTTGAGTCAATAAAAAAAACACATGAAAATGATACAAAATTTATTAAGTAAAGTCCCCCCTCCGGTTAATCAATTTTGATGAAATTTTAACAGTCATATCTCGGGCATATACATACATCAAATACCCAGTTTGATCAAAATCTTTAAAGCCGTTTTTGAGTAAATAAAAAAAACACGTGAAAATGATACAAAATTTATTAAGTAAAGTCCCCCCTCCGGTTAATCAATTTTGATGAAATTTTAACAGTCATATCTCGGGCATATACATACATCAAATACCCAGTTTGATCAAAATCGTTGAAACCGTTTTTGAGTAAATAAAAAAAACATGTGAAAATGATACAAAATTTATTAAGTAAAGTCCCCCCTTCAATTGATCAATTTTGATGAAATTTTTACAGTCATATTTCAGGCATATAAATAGATCAAATACTCAGTTTAATCAAAATCGTTAGAGCCGTTTTTGAGAAAATCGAAAAAAACTTAAAAAGTTATTAAATAAAGTACCCCCTCCCTTTGAGCAAATTTGATGAAATTTTTGCTGTCACATCGCGGGCATATACCTACACTAAATACCCAATTTCAGGATCGCACGGTTTATAGTTTTTGAGCTAGTCTGTTCACACACACACACACACACACACAGACACACACACAGACACACACACACACACAGACCATTTCGCGGGACTTGGTCATTTCGACTCAGGGGACCCCAAAACGTGTATTTCCGTTGAAAACCGGAAGTCGAAATTTTTCACGATCGCAATACTTCCACTTACTATATATTTCATATATAGGTAAGTGAAAGTAAAAAAATATTGATTATCTTATGAAATTCAGATTAAAAGACACAAATATTAGAATTGATGCTCTGAAACTTTATTTAGTGACATCTATAAAATATGTCTTCTACAGCAACTCTTAAAGATTATTAATTGCTGATATATATGTTCAAATTCAGAAATATTGAAAATAAATTACCTGAAGTTGGTGGAATACGAGGCTTCATTATTATATAAATATGGATTCAATAAGATGATGATTCCTTTAATTCTAATTTAGTCAAATTGATTTGTTTGTTGGTTTATTTAACGTTATATTACGATGCTATGGCTAATCAGACGTTGCTATAGTAGGAGTCCTTTTTTCCTGTTGCCTATCCAGGACAGTGATCTTTAATGAGTATCTAATATCGTACAGACCTCTATTGAAAGTCTGCCGGAACCTCTTTTAAAGTCCTATCCGAAGGAAAACATAGCCTACGATTTTTATTCCCTTTAAAAAATTCTAAGGCCACCTGGCAGGATATGAACCAGCAACCCTCTGTGTATCCTGAAATCAAAAAAATTTTTTGTACTTTAAAACTCATTTCATATACAAATATAGCTTATGCCATTCCTTCCTATTTATAAATCCCAAGATTGGGTCAATCGTATTTTCAATTGTAGTCTGAGTTGTCTGCTTCGGACGGATAAACCATAGTGTTATAATTTTATTTTATTATTTGACCTAATTATTGTTGTATTAATAATTTTATCATTTGCCTTATATACTTAAGGACAATCATTTATGTTGCATTTAAAAAAATATCTAACAAACCCAATCCTGTTCTGTTCTATTACTAAAATACATTAGTGAATGAAAAAAAAAATTAAGTTTGTTTTTCACTTATGCTCATTTTAGTCGACCTTGTCATGATTAAAAAGATTAAAAGGAGCACTTTTCATTCCATCATACTTTCCAAGCTTCTAAAGAGTGGATTCCAATTGGAGATGGTGGCCCTTTATATCACTGATGAAAAATATTATCTTTATATATAATGACTCCAACAATTTTGTTTTTGATGTTTCTAATTATTTTAAATAAAATCGTTATATCAATGTAAAGATAAGTGGTATATAATATAAGAGTTTGGCTGTATTTATCGTTGAAGTAGTATCACATAGCTTGATTTTGAATAATTCAACATTTGTTGAAGGATCAAGTAAGAAGATATGTCACACCAACAAAAAAATACTTTAAGAAATCTTAGGTATACAAGATGCAGAAGCAGATTATGTAGTTGCATACAGCAGTGGTCTATTATGGTCTATTATGGCTACGATTTGGTAAATAGTAACCAAATCGTCCTGTAACAATATTCAAGATAGCGAGATTTTAAACAGTCCAGCGCAAGAGTGGAAATTGAAAATCCACATTCACAAAAGAACAACCTTTCGATTTCGAATTTGCATGGTTGGCAGAAAATGTTTAGTTTTTTAGTTATTTCCTAATTAAGCATCAGCTAATTTCACCATGATAGGATTTTCTTTTCTCTCCTGACTGATATTTTGACAAATTAGTGACTATGTGATTTTTCACCTATAATCTGTTGATTTTTTAACTATTTACTGCATCGTAATGGGATACTAGTAAAATAAAGGAAATATGGTCTCGGGATTTTATTAAGATAAAACTGATAAATATAAAAAAATGAAACTATCAAAAACAATGAATCACTCGACATGCTCGAGTAAAATTAATTAGCATACTTTCCCCCTTTTTCAACTATCCCCAAAGAGAAGTTGTCCCCGTTTAATTTGGATGAACCCCGACGATTTCGATTCTTACATCTAATACGATATTATGACCAAAGTTTAATGAATTTATACATTAAAAAAAATACATTTTGTTCATATTTCCTGAACTAGTAGTGAATGAAAGTTGTGAGAAACATGCTGCGCAATATGTTTTTATTACTATAATAATCTCTATCGTTATCAAGTCAATTAAGTTTTATTTTATCGTGTATCGGCTCGTCAATTGCCATTCAAACGTGTCCCTAGGACGTCCTACTGTTAAAGAAGTCCTTTGTTTTACTGGCCTTCTCAATTAAGGACTTGTAATCTATAAGGTTGTGGCCAGGGATTCGTTACCTCGTTTACTGCCTACATCCTGTATAGATTACTAATTATCGATTGTCAACTCTTACGAATCATCTATCGCTTTGCTATTTTTTTCAAGTTAAATTTTGGTATCTATTCCAACTTAATACAAATGTATATTTTAATAGTCTATCTCTCTGAATTATATGTATCCTCATTGTTCCTATTTTTTCCCATTTTTCATTAATACTTGTATTTGTATTAGCGGATTATTATTATAAACAAGAAAGTCCAACAAACAATCTTTAATAATGATTATGCTGAAGTCATATTTTACTTTATATAGTACAATTATCAATACAATCATTTGATTTCATCAATAGTTAAGTTACAAATAGTAGGCTGTCGTTCATGACCCCCCAAATTTTTGGTTCTTTCAATTTTTTTTGTACTTTTAAAGGAATAATGCAATTAGGTAGATAAAAGACCCTAATACTAATTTGGTTATTTAGATCGCAGTCGTTAATACAAAGTAATAATCTCATACAAAAATGGTACTGTCAGCCATGTGATTGTGAGACAGGGGATTGACCCCCTAAATTTCGTGCTAAATCCGCTGTAGTGTTGCTGAGCGGCTTATGCGCCGTTCACTAAGACCCGATGCAGACGAGCGGCATTTTTCTGCGGTCCTGTCTATAAGCCTATAGGCTTGTGGTCAGGGGTACCTGGAGTATAATGGACCAACCGGATTATACCATTATACATTATCGGGCCTAAGGCGCCCTTCAAAGTAAGACCCGATGCACACGGGCGGAATTTTTCTGCGGTCCGGTCTATAAGCCTATAGGCTTGTGGTCAGGAGTACCTGGAGTATAATGGTATAATCCGGTCGGTCCATTATACTCCAGGTACCCCTGACCACGAGTCTATAGGCCTATAGACCGGACCGCAGAAAAATTCCGCCCGTGTGCATCGGGCCTAAGGCCCCATCTCCACGATCATTTTGGGGGTTTATTTATCTCTGAAGAGCGAGCGTAGCGAGCGGTAGTCGAAAGCTGGAATCTATTAAAGCTAATCAAGGCCCTTTTTAACTGAAAAAAAAACGCGATGGGAGTTCGATAACATGACGTCACATAACCTTGCAAAATAGGCCACGCCCAGCAGCGACTCTTCAGTACCTGCACCAAATCCACCCTCGCTGTCGTTCATAGTTTCATTCGTTAATCGTATACTACTAATCTGGTATTGTACTCGCTGAGGCGCCTCGTTGGTTGATGTTGTTGGGCAGATTCTTATGTTTTAGTTCCTTTATCTGTTAAGACCGGAAACGGTAGCGTATATTGAATATTTTTTCTGTGGGGGGGAGGGGGACAAGTAGTGATGCCCGAGGGCAGGCGGAGACTACTGAATAATGTTATTAACCATTTTACCTATTATTGTAGGATTTGCATGTCTCATAAACATAATTCAAATTTCAGCACTTTATTTTTTTCTTTATATTATCAATTTACTTCCATAATTACTTTTGTTATATCGCACGTCGCCAAGAAGATTGTTAAAAATCGTAATTTATCAATTTTGAGTTAGGCATACTGTTGGAATCAGAATGACAATACCTACAATGCCAAGATATAGTCACAAAAGTATTAATATTAACGTTCGCGTTAGTCACAATTTACCATGTTTTTTTTTTATGGAGGAGTTGATCGTTTTAACGTAAGTAGAGGAAAACTACGCGTTCCAGTGGTTCTAATTGCCCCTATGGTAAACTATTTGTAATCAAAGACTATTTTCCATAGTAGTCCCTGTTTGTAGTTCTTGGTCTGTTGAAACTTCACATGTGGTTATCTAAAATAACAGTTTTTGAGTTGCAATCATCTTCTTGCCGATGTGCTATATTATATGTTAAGTGCCCCCTGGGCGTAGTTAAAACAATTGGTTCGCGAATTTTCTAAAAAAACTAATATGCAAGCGGGAGTATCAATTTTTTTGATGTGTGATCCTGTTTTGGGCCTGCCTTCTTTGCGTTTTCTACTTGTTCGCTTATTCTTGTTTTCAGCGGTTTTACTACCTTCTCACGATGTGCCGTTGAATCAATTTTATTTAATAAAGAAAACGGGAATCGTTGTTATTATATCTGGAAGTGTGTGAAGGAAAGTGATTTCCTCTGCAATTGAAACAGTAAGAAATTGAAAAGAAACAGTAAGAAATTATTCTTCCTTTCTGGCTTCACCTTATAGATTTTTCTGAGCTCGTTCATTGGTAGTGGCATTGATAAAAAAAACATCTTCAGAACCCAAGGAAAGTTAAAAAAAAAGTCCTAAGCAGCAACTTGTGCCTTTGGTCTGGACTCCATACGGGAAAGTAGGAAAATTTTATTTGTAAATAAAGAATTCTTCATTGCCTTATGAAGAGGTAAGGATGTTTTTGTGACATTGGCAGGACATGGAGCTAGATACCCCGTGGCTTAGCTAGATTACACGTGGCACCTGGCTGAAATATTCTTAAAGCTTCTCAAGAAAACTCGGAATGCCCCACCCGCCTCTCTCCCACATAATAAAGACTTTTTGAATATTTACCTTTGCGAGAGGTAATTAGCTAGGAAAAAAAAACCATAGTTATTAGTTAATGAAAATTTACGTGTGCGAGAGCTAACTTGAGCGCGAGAGCAACGAGTTGGCGACATTGGTGGTTCCTGGTGGGGTCGGGGAAAACCCTCCCCTCCTCCCTAATCTCTAGATATTAAACTAATCAAATTTTTAAAACAATATTTAATTTGGTTTTTAAATATAAATAACTGCTGTTACTGTATTGAATATCTTTAAAATCGATTCTTTTTTTTATTGAGTTTTTTGACTTTCTTTGATGCCTAAAAATAAATAAAAACCATATTTCCTACATTCTCAAAATCCAATTTTCATTACTATATCATTCATATCCCCTGTTATAATGGTAAAAACAAGGTAGGATTTGAAATTTTTGGGCATTTTTAATATTATCTCCCGTTAATTTTTTATCAAGTAATGATTATTTAGCCTGGTGTGCCCAATTCTCAGGCGAGTTAGATAGTCCGCTCTCGGCGGCTTCCTTTTATTTCTAGGAGAGGGTGGCTGTCACCGAACAACTTCTTCATTTTGTTAGTGGCAGGAATCATGGTCTAAAATGGCGCCAGGCCTTTTTGCATTGATTATGGGTAGCCTTTTGGAAGTCATGAAGCAGCAATGTTGACTTTATGAACTGGAAATAAGTTGCAGACTTCCTTCACAGCTGTATCAGCCAGTTCGTTTCCCATTATTCCAACATGACTAAGGACCCGAAGAAACTTTATTCTTTTTTTTTGTTCTTAAAAAGTTATGGATTATATAGATTACTATGGGGTTATCCTGGAACTGAAACTTTTGTATGGACTTGAGAGCTGAATGTAAATCGTTAAGAATTAGAAAATTATTGCTATATAAATAGGGATGAAATCTTTATATTCGATTAGAAGGTTTAGAAAACTCTGTTTATGAACTTCAGGGGGGTTAGATGATTTTATTATTTTCTTCAGGGATAAATCAAAAGCTGCATTGATTAATGTTTAAGGAGGAAACGGGTTTGGCGGGCATCTGTATAAATTTAGTAGAATCCGATATTTGCGGTAAGATGGAGAGATTTGTAGGCAATTAAGATGGGATTCATATCAATGGCAAATACATAGGAATCTTTAAAAAGATGTGCGAATCAAGAAAAAAAAACGAATCCAACCTAAATTTAATGAATTAATTTGTAGAAGATTTATTAGTTTACTACAAATAAGTTTAGTTTCAGTTAATTTTTAGTATTAAATTGTTTAGTATTAGTACCTTAACATGATTTTTTTTTTCGTTTTTCTATACTTTGAATAGTTATATGCCTATTATAATTTGCCGCGTAAGTTGTGTAAGTTAAAGTACATATGTCTATTTACTCATTAGCTACTATGTTTCGATGAAAATATTTAGCGCCTCTGCAGTGATTTAAATGTGTAGGTCAATGCTTATTTTTGATTATATATGATGAAGTCTTTTAGGAATCCATTTATAAACTGTTAAACTTAAAAATTTTATTTTGAAAACTTCATTAACTTGATGAACTGTTCCTCACGAAAACATATGATTATTCTGACAACCTAAAGAACCTATTGTTATAGTTGTCAAGATTGGTATTATTATTTAAAACTAGCTGTATATCCCGGTTTCACCCGGGGAATTTCATTTTTCTAATAAACGTGAACAAATTTAAAGTGAAATCATAACGATTTTTATAACAATAAAGAATATACCCAGAAACTGGCTGAAGTTATGAAATTTTAATATGGACAGGTGTTCGCACCTAGTAAGAAAGATCCACTGAGCGAAATTTGGGGAATTTAGGACAAACGGTATGGAGTTTTATTAAGAAAAAACAAACTAACAGAAATTCATCTTTGAGCTGTATAACCCGGTTTGATCGGGGAATTTCATTTTTCTAATTTCGTAAAAAAACATTGTAAAGTGAGTTCATTACGATTTCTATAACAATAAAGACTATCAGCTGAAGATCGGCTGAAGTTATGCAATTTTAATATGGACAGGTGTTCGCACCTGGTATGAAAGAACTACTGGCGAAATTCGGAGAATTTAGGATAAACGGTATGGATTTCTATAAAAAACAAACAAACAAACAGAAATATTGGCCTGCAGTTTCAGCTTCTCGCAAATCGGCTTGACTAAGCCTTTGTGGCGCAAAGCGGGCCTCGTATTCCTAGGCAAACTCAGTTTCCCGCGATTCTGCCTGTCTAAGCCTCTGTTGTTCAATCCTAATTTGATGTTCGTCCAGAGTTTCAGCTGCTCGTATTTGACGTTGTTTTTAGCTTTTGAGCTCACTACTCCTATTGAAGCTCGCTTCTTAGGAGGCATTTATAAAAAATAAATTCACCATACATGTAAATAAACGTATTGTAATTTAAAAAAAACAAAAAAAAACATATGGTTTAAAAATCCCAGAACTCGACCCCTACCAAGGGACGGTCTTACCGGGCCTTGTTGGCCTCTTCAAAATGTATAAAATGATATTTTAGGCTGTTTTTCGACTCAAACGGTCGATTTCGTAAAAAAAACCCATTGTAAAGCGAGATCATGACGATTTTTTTAACAATAAAGAATATACCATGAGATTGGCTGAAGTTATGCAATTTTAATATGGACAGGTGTTCGCACCTGGTATCAAAGAACCACTAAGCGAAATTTGGAGAATTTAGGACAAACGGTATGGATTTCTATAAAGAACAAACAAACAGAATTTCAACTTTATTTATAAGATAAGTAAATTAGTTAATTTTTCCCATTATTGTACATTGAGATGTTTGAATACATGAGAAAGAATAAGTACAGAGTACTAAACAACTGTTTTCAATTTAACTATGTTTAAAAACAAAAACAGCTTGAAGACTATAAATGTAATATCGCAAAATTCTGCATTATTTCTTTAATATCTTAGATATTATTTACAAGAAACGTTTGCATAATTAATCCCCTTCTCTTATGGATGGTACGAATTTCTATTTTAGCTATGCATTTTATCATAATATTTTTCAAAAACGTAGAAAATGGTTACCGAGATTTTTACTTTCACTTACCTATATATGAAATATATAGTAAGTGGAAGTATTGCGATCGTGAAAATTTTCGACTTCCGGTTTTCAACGGAAATACACGTTTTGGGACCCCCTGAGTCGAAATAACCAAGTCCCGCGAAATGGTCTGTGTGTGTGTGTGTGTGTGTGTGTGTGTGTGTGTGTGTGTGTGTGTGTGTGTGTGTGTGTGTGTGTGTGTTTGTGTGTGTGTATGTGAACAGACTAGCTCAAAAACTATAAACCGTGGGAACCCGAAATTGGGTATTTAGTGTAGGTATATGCCCGCGATGTGACAGCAAAAATTTCATCAAAATTGCTCAAAGGGAGGGGGTACTTTATTTAATAACTTTTTACGTTTTTTTCGATTTTCTCAAAAACGGCTCTAACGATTTTGATTAAACTTAGTATTTGATCGATTTATATGCCCGAAATATGACTAAAAATTTCATCAAAATTGATTAACCGGAGGGGGGACTTTACTTAATAAATTTTGTACCATTTTCACATGTTTTTTTTTATTTACTCAAAAACGGTTTTAACGATTTTGATCAAACTTGGTATTTGATGTATTTATATGCCCGAGATATGACTGTAAAAATTTCATCAAAATTGATCTACGGGAGGGGGGACTTAACTTAATAAATTTTGTATCATTTTCACGGGTTTTTTTATTTACTCAAAAACGGCTTTAACGATTAACAAAAATAAGATATGAATGTAGAAAAATGTGTGACTTTGGGAAATGATAATTAGCAAAACACGTCAATTTCTAATCTAAGTAAGTTGGTAAGTGAAAGTTGTGTGTTGCGCGCACGCACCAGATTTTTTTTCATTGTAAACGATGGCTTGTGAGGAAACTACAATCTCCGAAAATCCGATCCTACACTAGTCAAAATACGAGTATCAATTATTTTTCCAGTTAATCGAATAATTACAAATCGCGAAATAATTCAAGAATTATTTTTTGAGCCAAGTAATGAGAAAGAGGCAATGATCTCGATTATATTTCACGCATTTGGATAATCGCCCCTAGTGGTTTCAAAAACTTTAAAAAGGACTTTAAATTACGGATATCAATTTTTGTTTTAAGGATATTTGAGTTGATTTTTTTGACTATTATTTATAAGAATTTAGAAGTCGTGCCTTTATTCTTCTTTGTTCAATTGAAGGGATCGGGGCAAAATAGTGCCAAGCAACATTTTTAATAAAAATAAACTGTAGCTGCCGTCTCTTATATATTATTTAGTACTATACGTCTATGATGGAAATGACACCAAAGTATGACTAAAAAAACTCATTTTATCTTATTAATTTAGGACTTACGGTTTCTTTAAAATATCTATACTTTTTTTCAAGTAAACATTTTTTTACTTAAATTTTGCAAATTATTAAGAGGACATGAGAGCAGTAATTCGTTGCACGTCATCCCATCATGTTTTTGTTACGTGTTTTTTTTTTTTGTTTTTTTTTTCGCGGGACTTGGTCAGTTCTGATTCAAGTGTACTTGTAGTTGATATACAGTTCTCAATTTATAGTAATTTACACTTAGTGATATATATTTTTTAAAAAATAGAATAGCTTATACTTATTGGTGATTTCAGTACATGTTCGGAATCGGAAGTACTGGCCTGATTACTCATTCTAGTTGGCCAACATTCTAAAACCATTTTAATGTTCCTCCGTCCTCCACCCTTAACCTTCTTCGCCCACTCCGATCTTCGTGACTACATTGTCTATTGTATTAACTACTCTTGCATTTCCGCATCTCTATTTCCTAGTTTTTCTTAAATTAATAATTTAAAAAAAATTTCAACTGAATGAAAAGCAATTTTTGTTTTCTGAACACCTGAGATTCGTAGGATAACCCCATATTTATCCAACAAAATATAACGAATGTTTAATAAGTGATTTGTGTAAACATTGTAAGAAAACTTTTAATTTAATTTTTTCCCCTGCCTTACATGGAAAATTAAATTATAGTCTATGAGGTTAGCTTTCCTGCGACTTTTTGTATTTTTTTTAAAATTGTATTAATTATAATGGCGTACCTTTTGTGTATTTTTTGTTATTTATTTTCCCCTTAAGTAGTTCTGGAGAAAAATTGAAAGATTCTGTTTTGTTTGCTTATTAGAACTGCTTCCTAATGGATTAAATTATAACTATAAATATTATTATATTTTTTTTGTAAAAAAATTTACATTCATGACAGTGAGGTTTAATCATTAAAAAATCATGTGCATATATATATTGTATTATATTTCACTGGTGTTTGGTTAAGTCATCGAATATGAAGCTTTAAACGATTTACCAAGCTATTGAAAATCGTTATAAATGCTTTCTGATTGTATTTGTTTATTCCCGATAATGATATTTTTATAATATTCTTTCAACAGAGACTGTAAAAAATTATGAATAACGAATAAGGGTCTGGCCACACATGTCCGCACCGGATCCGCACCGTAGCAATAATATAGGTTATGTTCAGAATATTTTTAATTTAAATTACATATTACCTTTAGTTATGCCTAAAGGTCAGGCCACACATGTCAGGCACAGGCCACCTTAGGCATAACTAAAGGTAATATGTAAGTTAAATTAAAAATATTCTGAACATAACCTATATTATTGCTACGGTGCGGATCCGGTGCGGACATGTGTGACCAGACCTTAAATTGTAGTCAATCATGAATTTTAAGAAGACCAGACAAAAAACATTTTTTATGACTTAAGCCCTTTTGCCCAAACCATGAATGATATATGTATATACATAATTTAAATTTTTTTTTTATTTACGAAAAATTATAATTTACAACATTAGACAAACAATATAAGCTCAAATTATTAACAATGTTACAAAAAGTAGTCCTATATAGCAAGACTAAGCCCCTAGTCCATTGCTTCTTATGTTTAGTCCGAAATCAAACATTCGAGAAGAGCGTGGAACATTCTCGTTACATCTAAAACAATTTCTAATTCTGTTATGTAACTGTTTCAACAAAAATTCTCGAACTCTTTTCAATATAACCAAAAAAGTCATATGGATTTTGTTTCACGTTACGATATAAATAAAAGTGGTTAGGAATAATTTTGGACAGTGAATTCGTGACGGACTGTTTCTCGCCTGCATTTATGTGATTTTATATTCCGCCCTAGTGAACCATTTTATAATTGAAACGTAGGTACATAAAAAGGTGTTTTAGGGCCCATACCTTAGGTATATGCTGTATTCATTTTATATCCAATTAATATCTGTATTTCTCAAAAATGGTTCGTTTTCGTTACGTTCGGATATCGGCTCATGTATTTCTTCTCTTACTTGTTACCATTCCTAGTTAAACAATGTTGGATATTCTAATTTAATTCTTTCATGAGGTCCTATGTCCCACAGCGTTTTGCAGTTTGAAACTGACAGACGGTGATCACCGGTTAGTTGGCAACCGGATCTGAAGGATGGTCTTGACTGGGAAAGAAGTGATCAGCAATGGAAATTAATCATGGGGCTGGACTAGTTAGACATTCCGGGATTGCTATTGCCATGGTTTATTTTTTTTTGTTACGTGATTTACAAATTAATCTAGTTTCGGACTAGATAATAGTGTCATTGACGTCCTTAGGATTGATAAACGTAGATAGATTGTATTGTATAGATGCCGTCTTAGTTTATTCCCTTTTCAGAAGTACTCGTTCAACATTACTCATAAACAATAAGTCTAGTTTATCAGATGAAAAATGAAACGCACTAGGATTGTTCGAACTCTAGATGACACTGTTATATTCGCCAGTTCCGATTAATCACCAATAATTACATCATTTAAAATTAAATTTTGAATATTGTTTTACTAAGCCTATCGTTAATTGTCAAATCTCTACAAAAAGAATTTTATATCGTTTTCATTTTTTATTAGAAAAAATATTCAGATATAATAGGCATTAAAGAACATAAATGAGTCGTAATTGGAACATTTATTTTAATTAAAATATTATTAATTATTGCAATCATCATTTGGATGGATGAAAAAAATCGATGATGTAAGGGGATTCAAACCGATGGTCTGGAAGGATGAAAAAACCGAACTTTAAGGGCACCTTTAGCTTGAAATGATTCACCTTTTTTGTTGCGGTTCCTGGACTATAGCTGTCGTCTGGTTGTGAGCAGTAACTTGCCCTTCCCACCAAACAAATTTACAAATTACATATATATATTTATTTATTATATATCAAAATATTTACTTTGCTAAAATAGTCGCCATAAGCAAAACATTATTGACTAACGAGAAACACAAACCCAGCTTATGATGATGCTAGTCAGGTCGATATCTGACTCAGTTTCTAAGTTAAGGTCGACCTTACTACCCGATTGCGTTTTCTATAAGATTATTTGTCGCAAGTAGATAATTTTGTTTTAAAGTTTAAAGCTTTTAGCTCTGTAATGTCGTTTCTATTACATATATTTCTCTTAATTTTAATATGACGTAGAAAAAAACCAAAATATCATAATTATTTGATAAATCAATCCATCATGTTAGTTATTATTACGCAATTGGAAATTAAGATTTCAGTTTTTTTATTATTTGGTTTTATCTATTCCCTTATTAGGAAATGTTCTTATTTCAGACACAGTTAAATCGACTTCTCTTTCATGAGGTTTTTATTTTTTTATGTTCCTTTGTTCTATATCCATTAATTCTTTATAGCTATCATCACTCATATGATACCACCGAACGAGAGGTGTGAAAATCTTGAGGATCTTTTCTTGTTATTTGGTAGTATAAAAAATATGAAACATAACAAATTGCACGTCTTCTTATTTATCCTTTTAATGAAAAATAACTCTCGAGTTAGTAGGGAGGCCCATCCGATCATACAAAACAATAAAAATAAAAACTTTTGTTACTAGTTAAAATTAAGTTATGATTATTCAGATATCATCTCTGGTATTAGTCCCCCTTTATCCCACTTTAAAGGGGTGAAACCGCAGGGTTGAGATTGTATTTTTAATAATCCAGCATATTTTATTCATGATAATTTATTCATTTTAAAGTTAATACCATATGAAAGAATATTTTGTAATTGTTGTGGTGTTTTATAATTTCTACGACTATCCTCTAACAAGCTTCTGTGAGTATCTTTGCTTTCCACTGAAAAAACTTTGTTCACATCCAACTCACATATTTCTTTCAGATTAAAATTGATACAACGTGTTGGTTTATTATATTAAAACTTTAAATTTTATTCCTAGTTTTACCTTTAAACAAATCTGTGCGGTGCGCACATCACAAAACTTTCACTTACAACCCTTCTTTTTTGACTTTTTTTGAAAATGGCATACTTAAGTGCTACCGGAAAGAGAGCATTAAACTTTCTTTCTCAATGATTTTTTTATATTAATATTTTTTTAGAAGATAATAGAAATAATAATTGAGTTTTAGACTGAACGATTCATTCGTGTTTGGGCAAAAGGGCTTAAGTCATAAAAAGTGTTTTTATCTCCTCTTCTTAAAATTGATAATTTGCTATAAAGAACAGCCTCTCTTGAAATAATATAGTTTCGTTTATTATTAAGGAATAAGAAATACAATCAGACAGAATTTATGATGTTTTTTAAATGCTTGGTAAATTGTCGTTTAAGCTTCACATTCTATGACTTAAGTCCTTTTCCCCAAACACCAGTGGTTTTTCGACGATATTTAATAAATAAGAATCGATAGCATGGGTTCGTAATAACGGCCAAATTAAAAATTAATTAATTAATAATTAATCAATAAGTAAATTGAAAATAAAATTTCAATATTTAGCACTATTATTTTTCAGAAAGCGGCGGCGATATTTTATTCTTGTCAGGCAGGGACATTTATTAGAGCTTTGTTTAAATCAATAGTTAACGTATGTTCCAACACACTATTACACACACTCACCATTTTGCGGGACTTGGTTATTTGGACTCAGGTATCTTGAGAAACAAGTTAAAACTTGTATATCCCTTGAAAACCGGAATTCAAAATTTTTCAAGATCGTAATACTTTGCCTTACTATATATTTCATATGAAGGTAAGTGAAAGTAACCAAAAGAAGTAAGCTCTTAATTATAATTTCCCTTATGATTGCATCTGGATATAATTCGATAATTTTTTTTTTTTTGGAGTAAGTAGGGGAAGCTGGGGTAAGATGATGAGGTTAAGCTTTCATGTTTTTTTCTGAACCCTCTGAATGAATGAGAGAGCTGAAAATGTAATGAAAAGTTTGTCAATATATTACCTGATGTAAACCTTGTTTAAAATTATGTTAATAAAGTTCAATGAGGAGAACAAATTTTTTTTTTATGAACACATTGAAAACTATCTTTATTTTAAAATGAAACATCAAACTTTATTTTAAACATTAGTTATAAAAACATTATTTATTAACACAAAAGTCACAATTGTAAGGTGTTTGGGCGGCTTGCTTTTGATCCCAAGCTGAGCATTCGGCGTGAGCCCATTTGAGGCACCTAAAACAGTTGTACCATACTTCATATTTTCCCTCTTCCCCACATATGATACAGAAATTATCTTCAAACATCCTAAACATCGAAAGCCATATAGTCATCAGTGTCTACATAGAGACTCGTCATCATAAAATGAAGAGCAGACAAATAGACGTCTGGTCTTGTTTTGGTTCCTTTCTTTTTCTTGATTTTTTTCTCTAACAACTTTTTCTGTCTTTTCTGCTCTTTATCTTCTTTTACCTTCCCTTTTGGTTCTAACGCTTGTTTTACAAGAGTTCCCGATAATAGGAGGGATGGCAGTTTCTTCTTTGGTTTTCTAGCAGTCTTTCTTTTTCATTACTGGAAGTGGAGGAAGCGCTGAAGAAGTAGATGGAGTAGGCGTTGTTGGCGGTAGAGACTGGGGCTGAGGGGATGGGTCCGTTCGTCATCTTACCCTATTGTAAATTCGTCATCTTTCCCTCACTCACCATTTTTATTGAGCACATGTTTACTACCGACTAAGAGCCTAGGTAGAAAGAAGGATCCTACATGAATTTGTAGGTCCTTTAGTGCACTTTCGTAGTATACAGGAGAATAACCTAAAAAACTTCCCTGAGACTTGTGATGACTTGCTCTTCAGTGGGTGGAAATTTCTGTTAATTACAATGTAAACAAGAAAAGGGTCGCTACCTGCTGAGAGCTCCTGGACAACTGGCTCGGAAGTTGAAACCTCCCCTCTCCTATGGCAACCATTTCCTTCCTAAAGCATGCTGCTTTTTTGGATTGACTGCGAGAACTACAGAATTCGTCATCTTTCCCCATCCGTCATCTTACCCGATCTTCCCCTAGGTATATTACGGATTTTTCGGCTCACTCCTCAATCATATTGCTACCTATTTTCTGTTCTTTTTTCTTCGGATATTTTCAGTTACCAATGATTTTTCCCTAAGTTAAGGTCCACAAAAATTAAGTTATGTTTGTTAGTATATGCTGGCAATCGTAAAAAGAAAAGTGGATCATTAACCGCCCGATTGATTTACTCTTTTAAATTTAAAACAGATGCATACTTTTTATTTTAACTAACGTAAGTTGCTATATACCATTTACAAAGCAAAACAGGGAATACTGTTATTTTACATTCTCCGTCATAAAAAAAAAAAAAATGGATAATGGCTATCGGTTGGTAGTTACAATATATAAGAAAACGTATTTATAGTTTGTCTGATGCTAGCCATTGACGAAGAGTAATAATTTAAGTAAATGGAAATGTTGTAAATTAGGAAGCCATCAAATTTTTAAGATCCTGAACTATTCGTTCGGTGAAAACTGATTAAAACTGAACACTTCTCTAATCACTTCACCATGACGGCCAAGCGTGCTCAAGCGCCGTTCCGCTTTTTAGCCTTCTCTAATTTACCAGAGCTAGACTCACATCCTCGTAATCGCTCTCGGTGGGTTGACTTATAAATATATTTACTTAACATGGTCAGAACAAGTTGGGTTATCGCTCAAGAATAATCCCGCATGCCCAACATACTGGTGGCCCACAGTGGTTCAAAATGACCAATTCAGGGACAAAACCCTTAACCGGTCAAAAATGAGGATATAGTAAATACATTCCATTGGTTTTTGGGTCGCTGAATCGATTTATGCCACATTTAAAGCTTTAATATTTCATTTTAAGGGTTACAGAGTAAAAAATTAGCATTTTTGAAAATAAAATTTTGATTTTACTTGGATCGTAATAAATTAATAACATGAACACTTTTTGGTTGAATATACAAATAAATATTATGGGATCCAACAGAATTTCAACTAAAATTGAGAATATATATATATATATATATATATATATATATATATATATATATATATATATATATATATATATATATAAACATCGAACTAACATGACATAAATATTCACAAAAATAAAACTTAATGATGAATTTAAATAGCTTGTTGGAGCATACCTTATGTTGTATATACCATATGTCTTTCACTAAGTAAATATTTTGAGCAATAATTAAATAATTATTTTTATGTTTTTTCCTGATAACTTCGTAAATAAATTAAATACTCAAAAAAGGTTGTAATGGGTTAACCTTGGGAAAATATTCAAAAAGATGCAAAAGGATTCGTTCCAATGGGTCTGTCCTCTTTGAGTTATCGGTGAACATACAAAGAAAAAAAATCTGGTGCGTGCGCGCAACACACAACTTTCACTTACCAACTTAGATTAGAAATTAATGCGTTGTGTTAATTCCACTTCTCACTCAGTAACACATTTTTCCACATTCATTGCTTATTTTTATTTTCATTTGCTCTGTAACTAACACTAATTTATTTTATTATGAAATAAAAGTTAGATAATTGAGATAATTAGATAAGTGAGATAATTCGGCAATGCAAGCATAATACCCCAAGTCGACTGATTTTATAATTCTCTATGTACTTGTTGAATATTTCATTTATTTCCCATGAAACAAATCATTTCCATTAAATGAAAAGAAGGGCATTAATTATGAACAATGGTCTATCATTAAAAGCGTCCTGCGTGGGCTCAACGTGTTTTATGAGTTGACTGAATATTTTTCTTTTTTTCTCCTCTACATGTTTACTTGGTTTTTATCATATCTCATATTTAGCCATTTTTTATTTTTAGGCGTAATGAGAGACAGTTTATTTCTCCATAAAAACAAAAACAAAGATACTTCATAGGAAACAAAAACAAACAAACAAAAAAAGCCCCTACCCCATTTAAGCCCCCCCAGAACATTTTAATATTGATAAAGCTTGCCTTATATTAAAGAACACCTAGTTTTTATAAAACATGACGAATTTGATGAAAATCGTTAAAGCCGTTTCTGAGAAAATCGAAAAAAAGGTAAAAATTGCAAAAATAGTTAAGAAATAAAGTGCCCCCCCCCCGTTTGAGTAATTTTGATGAAATGCGGGCTATCACATCTTTAACATATACATACGTCAAATACCCAGTTTGATCAAAATCGTTAAAGCCGTTTTTGAGTAATTAGAAAAAACACATGCAAATGATACAAAAATTTATTAAGTAAAGTCCCCCCTCCGGTTAATCAATTTTGATTAAATTTTTACAGTCATATCTCGGGCATATAAATACATCAAATACCCAGTTTGATCAAAATCGTTATAGCCGTTTTTGAGTAAATAAAAAAAACACGTGAAAATGATACGAAATTTATTCAGCAAAGTCCCCACTCCGGTTAATCAATTTTGATGAAATTTCTAGTCATATCTCGGGCATATAAATACATCAAATACCCAATTTGATCAAAATCGTTAAAGCCGTTTTTGAGTAAATAAAAAAAACACGTGAAAATGATACGAAATTTTTTAGGTAAAGTCCCCCCTCCGGTTAATCAATTCATTAATCAATGATGAAATTTTTACAGTCATATCTCTGGCATATTAGTACATTAAATACTCAGTTTAATCAAAATCGTTAGAGCCGTTTTTGAGAAAATCGAAAAAAACCTAAAAAGTTATCAAATAAAGTACCCCCGCCCTTTGAGCAATTTCGATGAAATTTTTGCTGTCACATCGCGGGCATATACCTAAACTGAATACCAAATTTCAGGTTCGCACGGTTTATAGTTTTTGAGCTAGTCTGTTCACACACACTCACACACACACACACACACACACACACACACACACACACACACACACACACACACACACACACACACACACACACACACACACACACACACACACACACACACACACACACACACACACACAGACAGACCATTTCGCGGGACTTGGTCATTTGGACTCAGGGGACCCCAAAACGTGTATTTCCGTTGAAAACCGGAAGTCGAAATTTTTCACGATCGCAATACTTCCACTTACTATACATTTCATATATAGGAAAGTGAAAGTAAAAAAGCCACATCCGTACATAAATTGAGTAACTTCCTCTTTCAAAGTCAGTTAAAAATGTTTGTATTTCAGTTAATTTTATAATTATATATATGTAAAATATAGAAAAAAAACAATTGTAGATAGGTCTCGATTGTTACACCATCTTCAGTACAATATAAGATTTATATTTATATAAATCATACATTTATATACATATTTACGATACGATATTAATCTTCTAAAACTAAAGCAGTCGCTTCGACATCTAGTGGTATTTTCTTTTTTTCCAAATTAGGTCTCAAGTGACTGATGTAGGGGTCAGATGACACCAACATAATATTCAATACATTTTCGTTCGTTGCTCTTCTAGATTTCCAACTACATTCAGAAAAATCTTTGGTTAGTCCCCCACCCCCCCAAATTTCTAGAACCAGGCTTGGTTTGCAACTTGGTCGGTCTTTCAACCCATCGGCACAAAGGGATAGTTGGACGATAAAGTTCTTTTCCAACCATTTACTGTTTTTTCTTTAAAAGAAAAGTCCTAACTGTATGACGCTTCCTTAAAGCGTTTATTAAAATTTCCAACAAATCATTTTTTTATTTCCGAAATAATTGTAAATAAGGGCTCACCATCCACCCCTGGAATTAATGCTGGTAACGCTTGCTCTAGCGACGAATACTTATTCATCAGTTTATCACATACACCGCGGTAGGAAATAACTTATTTATACATACTAAATTTTAAATAAATGATTATTATGAATAGATTGAATAAATATCTCACTCTCTTCGTAGAAAGAAAACTGAAAACTGAGGCAAATAAACAATTGTTGACATATTGACAAATCCATGTTTGAATAGGAGCGTATTCACGATTGAAAACATTGCACATGGAAGAGAGGACACATAAAAAAATGGCTCTCCCGCTCACGCATTCCTGACTATGAAATGATCTCATTCAAAAATTCGGACGTTTTTGGATATGAAATCTTTTGGAATATCTTCCGTGATACCTCTGGATTGATTTAATATCAACCAGAAGACGGAGGTCGACACAGCTAACATTGAAAAAGACCAATAATCATATCACTTATGACATGTCTCAAGAGATCACCCGATTCTCTTTTCCATCCACCCTAAACTTTTGTTTCTTTGAAATCTAGGATTAAATACTTTTTTTTCAGGATGTATATATAAGATATTTTCGAAAAATGACGGCCTCGGACAAATTTGGGTTTCCCTAAGATCACTTCGAAATAGGACGTTAAAAAAAGTGTTTTTGTGTCATTCCTACAAGATGCCAAAAACTACCTTGTTTCAAAGGTTTCATGAAGATCAATCCAAAAAATTGGTATGGATCCTTGCTCTAGAGGTATTTAGGTTTCAAATAACAAAAATATCTATAAAGTTCCGGTTGGAGCACCTTCATTTTTTTAGGGTTTTGGCACCATTGTGTGGCGTAAAAAATACAAATGCACTTTAAGAATTTTTTTAGCTTTTCAAGTACATTCATCATGCCTAGTCGCCATCCTGTGTGCATAATTTTTAATTTAGCTGGGCAAAACTTGCTTCTTTGTATTATTATTGCTCCTTTAAAATTTTTTGAAATTTTGCAATAATTTGGATTCCCTAGTAGTTTTCCCGTTGAATGTTGAATTTGTTTAATAGAAAAACTCTTTTGTAAGGTTTCATTCTGTATTCTCCACGCATATTCGATACACATTACATGTTGTGCCAATGAGAAGGAACTTCGAATATGGGTCGATGAATTATGCTATTTTTGAGTTTGACAATGTTTTTTATTGACATAAAAAACCGTTACTGTCAAATTTTTTTTTTGTCCATGCGATATCTTCTGGATACAGGGGTTTGGAAGGAGGTGTCTTGGTTCATTTATGACGAGTAACTTTGTGTAAAAAAAAATAAATCATATAAATTTACCAAAACTCTCTGTTATTTTTCTCTTTATTTGTTACTCGGTATGGATTTTTATAAAGAACAAACAGAATTTCATCTTTAATATACATAGATTATAGCTGTATATCCCGGTTTCACACGTGGAATTTCATTTTTCTAAAGAAACGGTCGATTTCGTAAAAAAAAAAAAAGCATTGTAAAGTGAGATCATTATGATTTTTATAACAATAAAGAATTTTAGCTGAAGATCGGCTGAAGTTATGCAATTTTAATATGGACAGGTGTTCGCATCTGGTATCAAAGAACCACTGAGCGAAATTTGGAGAATTTAGGACAAACGGTATGGATTTCTATAAAGAACTAATAAACAAACAAACAAACATAATTTCATCTTTATTTATATAGATACGTAAAAAATACCTTAAAAACTCAAAAATTATTATAAAAACTGTACGCATGAATTTTTCGGCTTGAAATGTTTTTGGTAAAGAGATTATTTAATTAATATTTATTGAAAATAATAATTTCTTAAAAATAAAGTTAATTAATGTTTGTGAGTTTGTTTAATAATAAAAAAAACACCTGAAGATAAAAATTGTTACTTGACTTATGAGATGTCTGCAAGCTTGAAATTAAAGGGTCCGACGAGATTAGGAAAATCACGATAGAAAACACAATTAAAATTAATGTTTCTCTAAGTTCTAACTAAAATCCGGTAAGGAACAAGGGTGGATATTTACAGGAAGCTATTAGGCAAGCTTTTTTGTATACCCAATTTACCTTCTGTAAGTAGTATGGTAACAGTTATTTTCCTACATAATATTTAGAAATACAAAGCAAATTTTATTTGAAAAAATAAGCCCACTATGATTTACCTAACATAACAATTCAAAGGCTCAGCCTCGAAAAAAAATCTGAGATTCCATGACTGTGTATACTTTCTGCAAGCGTATTAAAGACGGATTCTATCAAGTATGCAAACATGAATTATCAAAGTCAGTTTCTTATTTTTGGGCAAGTTAACATTTGAACTATCTTGCCCAGTTAAAAAGTCACGGTTTCGACGCTTCATCGGCCAAAATTATAAATAATTATATTAGACATAGATTTTTCTTTTTATGAAGTAGATTGTTATGATTTTTTGTCTCGTCATCCATTTATTGCTTACGACTTTTTTAAAATATGAACCGCGTATCAACTTATTTATTTTTAGTAAGAGAACGAGTTCTCTATTCTTTATAATAGTATGAAATATTATTTTCCCATAACCGTAATGTTTATCATATCATTCCTAACTAATCAAATTTCACATTTTATAGTACTTATGAATATATAAATGCTATACATAGGTGTTAAAGATATGGAACTTAATTCTTTGATGCGCGGTCAATAGGGCTTAAGCCTCTATTTGAGAATTTGGAAATTATGTCATAATATTATAGCACGAAATCAGAGCTACCGGTTGGTATTAAGGTTTTAAGTCAAACTATTTTGTTTTATAAAAATAACAATTACAAATGGTATCAATAATTAGATTTTACATAATTGTTTTGACTTTCCTGTTGCTCTCCTGAAAAATTCAAAATTTTGACTTAAGCCCTTCTGGCCGCGCATCAAAGAATTGTATGCTCAATGAAATACTGTGGTATTTCAGTTTTTGTTTGTGTATAAAAATACTTGCCATCGATGTTTATCTTTTTCCCTTATATCTCTTCAATTAATCGAAATGCTTGGCCCTGCGTTATCGTTTGCTTTCAATAGGTTGGCGTTAACTAATGGAGCATCGATTCCAAGATTAGACATTGAAGCTTTGTAGTGCCGGATTTTTGAGATTGATTCAGTAATATGCATTGTAAATTGCAACATAGCTTTTCTACTAATATAGGGCAGACGATACCATAAGATTTGGTCCGCGATATTTGAGCTATGACATTTCAAGGACGCCGCTATTACGTAGTCAAAGCATTGAACAACGATCTCGGTATAGGCTCCCTTTCGCAAGAGTAGCCTACCTCAAAGGAAAGATTGTATTCTGCGCTGGATGAACGAGTCAGATAAAAACCTTATCGGTCGATAGTGTTATATATTTCTGTGTCATGCTAGATCTATTGCACCATGGTCCAAGGGTTTTGACGAAACAGAATCGGACTTAGGTCTGAACTTGCTCTCATTCTATTAATTAATTTTTTATCTTTACCCAATGGACTAAACTATAAAATATAACTATGTTGTTTCATGTGGAGTTTGAAATTTTGCAATAACGATATGTTTTTTCCTTTTGGTTATTCGATTGCCTGATTTACTGTATTTTTTTATTTAAATACCAGCCCGAATCATTTACTCTAGTCGTAAACTAAGAAATTGAAGCGTGGAAATGCGTAGGGTCTAAGTGCCAATAAAATAAAACAAAGTTTTTTTTTTGCCAAATTGTTCAGAAATGGGTATAAGTAATATTTTGTTGTTTGAAAAGAGTTCATTGAACGTATGAAAGATGGCATGGGTGTAAGTACTGAAAGTAGTTCCCCTAGAGGGTATAATTTCCTAAGGCCCCTTATACCTTATGCATTTCCACCCTTCAATTATCTTTAATAATACTGCTTTATACATACTAGATACATTATACATCTGATGGGTGAAATCGATCGTTACTAAAAATTAAAAGACTTTTTATTTTGCTCTGAACTTTGTCCACATTTTTCAGCAGATATGTATTTCGGCCCCAAAAATCTGACTCACTCTATCAAGCTTCACTCACTTTATACATACATACATATATATATATATATATATATATATATATATATATATATATATATATATATATACACACACAAAATTTAAATATTATTCTGACCGAATAACATGCGTGGCACGCTACCATTACGCCACCTGATCCCGCTCTCGCACTATGTTTTGCGAATCTATGCGGAGGGCTGAATTGTTCACTAGTAAATAATCTAATAAATAAATAAAATCGTAAATAAAATTAAATATTAGAAAATGTTTGGTTTACTCTGAAGCAAACTTCATCAACTATGTACTCATGTAAATAATATTAGTGGGATATGAAATTAATAACATGAAGAGTTTATTAATTATAGAATTTAAAATGAATGGTGTAAATATCTCAGGTAGTCTAATTGTGTCGTCATAATATTGCTATCATTGTCATAATATTATATCATAGTATTGCATATTTAATTATAGTAATTGACAAATTTTAAATAAGATTTAAAGAAAAAAGGAAAATTAAATCGCTAAATAATGGATACAAAGATGAAAATAATGTATTAATCAGAAGTATATTGAAGTATAATAAATTTAGGATAACTAGTCTTTTATCAGCATAAAGGTGAAAAGTTCTTGATATATCCCCTAGTTCGATTTTTTTCATTCAGCTCTTTTTTATTTTATTATAAAACATAATATCCTTATCCTCACCACGATATCTGGCCGGAATATGATATTTCATGGATTTCTTTCTACCCACTTTCTATCTTGTTTCCTATTTTCCGTGACTGATAATATGTACCAGATCTAGTAGAAATATAGGTTAGTAAGGAACTTGTGTCGGAATTATTATTATTTTTAGGAAGGAAGATAATAAGGTATTTGTGATATAAGCAGAAAGTCGTGCTGTATCATCTATTTTCAAAGAACGCTCACTTTTATTACCCCGATTTTTCTTCTGGAAAATTTTGTTTTCTTTCCGCCGTAAATATATTTAGGTTTAAATTTCAAATTTACTGAAGCGTTAAAATTTGCATCGATTAAAAGGACTAGCTATTTCTGTTATTTTTTATGACACAAAAATAAAAAGGAAAAAGAAAAAGCATTATTTAATAAACTGCATTTGTTAAAAATCCTTTAATATTATGTAAATGTCAGGTGTGGTATGTATTCTGTATATTTAGCTAGAGGTTTAATGCGGCTTCCAGGCTTTTAGTTTCGACATTTCGTGCTTCAATCTGCAAATCTTCAGAATTTCTATGATCTTATTAACATAATATCACATAACAGCCATTGTCATTAGTTAATTAAAGTAGTATTGTAATATTGGTCAGACTCTAATGTCATCAATTTATATTGATTATTAGAGTGTTGCATAGGTTATATATCGTTTTTATTTTATGCTTATTTTTTATAATAATTTTAGTGTATCACGTATCATTATACTAACACGCTCTTACGATAGTACTGGAAGGGACTGATTTTTCGAGCTGGACTTTAAAGGGACACCAAGAAAATCACGTGTTCCAGTACTATCAGAAAAGCTTTTGGTTTTAATTTTTTTAATGTTGAGCAGTAAATTCAAGAGATTCAAATTTACACAGCTAATGACTATTTTATTCTGAGCCAATCGATTACAATAATGTCACATGTTAATAAATTTATGAATTAACAATTAACAATTTCTGGTACAACAATCGATATTATATTAACACACCTATACATTTTTTTTTTTTAAACACAACTAAATAAACAATTCATGAATCAAAAATTAACAATTTATGGTACAACAATCGATATTATATTAACACACATATAATGATGCCAAAATTATTAATCAAAAATTGGAAATTTGGAAGATAATTCCTGGAAAAATCAAATAAAAATTGCGATATTGATTTAGATCAATCTTGCATTGGAAGAGCGGCATGTTAGCCATGGGTTAACTGCATTTAAAATAGACATGTTGTTGTTGGTTAGAAAATTCGCGATAAATAAAATTTTTGATTAATAATTGCTATTTCGAACGATATTTTTGAACATCCGGAGGACTGACGGTTTTAAAGGGACTGAAAATAGTGCCTTTAAAGTTTAACTTATTTTGTCCTAGAGATGAATTTTCGCATCACTGGTATTAATGTTGGGGTCTTTTTTACATTATCCCCACATTTATATTTTAAATTAAAACATGTGATTCTAATGATAACTGTGACAAGTTATTCAGTTACTTGCTTCAATAACTGTTATTAATTATTTACCTGTAACCAATGATTCCCTATTAAATATCCATAACCTTAACCTATATAAAATATAGTAATCAGAAAATTCAACATAACATCATTTATTAAAATACAAAAATAAAGTATGATGTAAATATTATTTGGGAGGCCAATAATCTTTTATGTTGGTCAATATGGCTTTGAAAAGATCCTCTTTTTCATGTCTCCTTCTCCACACAAAATCGCATAAATAGGAGTCCACCTAACTTCTTCTTGTCCCGCATTCCTTCTTAGATCTTCTTTTTAATATCTACCACAGTGACTCAACACGTTGCGTAAGGTCCCCAGATGTAATGTCAACAAATTTTTTTGAGTGGTCTACACTAAAATGTTTGTAATTCATGCAGTGGATTGTTTCAAGGCCACTGTACGCCCTCCAGCAATCTGAGTAAATAGTGCTTCCTGGTCGTATTGATTCTATGATGCACTTAGTTAAAGTTTCTTTAGTCCTATTAGGGACAGCATAGAGGAAGCATTTACGTGTTTCCCGGCACATCCCTCCAAATACCCACTGGTGCGGATAAACCCTTCCAACATTATACTTCCTACGAGTGTAGCACGTCTCTTCTATTTCTACTGATAATCCTTCCCCTCCGATAACCATAGGCTTTGCTAAAATATCACTTGCACAAACCTCTCGAAGCATGTTCTTCCAATCGGTGACGGTTCTGGAGCTAATACCAAGTTCTTTCTTGCAAAATTTGATGGTACAATACTCATTAGCCCACGAATAAATTAATAATAAAGATTTTCTTAAAGATAAACGTGTATTTTCAAACCAAGTGTTCTTAAAAACACTTTCTTCTGTTCTGCAACCAGCCCTCGAACATCTCCATCTCGGACATTTATCATTCCTAAATGCAAGTTTCATTAAATGTCCTTTTCTACATTTTCTTCTTTCATGTATTATTCAGTAATTTTGATAAAATTTTAACACTTTTATTTTACTTTTAAAAACACTAGAAAGTTCAATAATACTAGGTTGTTACAAAAGTCCTTGTTCACAAAATTAATTTTATTCAAATGTGAGTACAAAATTTACTAATCAAATTTATTCTTCAAAATACAGGCCATCACCGCCTGAACCAAAATGCGGCCGTGTTTCGATGCACCACACTTTCCCCTTCCACTGCACAAATTTCCTCGGCTGAGGCCTTTGCACTAAAACCTTTTTTCCAATAATGCCTAAGAAGGCCGCGGATGACAAATTTTTCTTCCGACATTTCTAGTGAAATTTAATAAACTGAATGAAAGGCAGGGACAGTTGGTGTACATAGATAATTAGAGGATTAGTTAATGTAAACATTGACATAAGAATTGTATTCGTCAGAGATTAAATAAGGATTAAATTAGAGACCTCAATGTAAACAACTTGATATGCACAAGGACTTTTGTAACAACCTAGTATTCATTTTGACAATAATATTAACAAAAATATATTTGAACACATGTTAATATTAATTATCAGTAACAGTTACTCAATTTTTTCTGAAAGTTATCTATAAAGACATGTGTTTTTATATAAAATAGAGATGTGGGGATAAAGTAAAAAAAAACCCAAAGTAAAGAAGATAAAGTTAAAATAAAATCAATGATTTATAAGATTTTCATTTTTATTTTTGTTTGAAATTGGTGTATCAGGCTTTTAGTTATTTTTAAAAATGCCATTAGGTCATTGTCATCAATGTTTAAAAAGTTATCATTATTATCATAGATATTATAGATCATAGATATATTAACAATTGAATGGGTCCGCCGAAAAACGTTCTAAGCGACAAAATTGCCGAAGTGGCACTTTTGGGTGAATGTATTAAAATGTATAATAGTACGTCATTGTATGATCTAGTATTCCATTATGTCATTTTACATGAATATATAACAAATCACATGAGAAAAAATCTGGTGCGAGCGCGCAACACACAACTTTCACTTACCAACTTACTTAGATTAGAAATTAATGCGTTTTGTTAATTGCCACTTCTCAAATGAACAGAACAGCTTTAATTATAATGCATTGGTGTGTCATGAAAGGCGTACGGCGCATGCGTGAGCTCAAGGTGTTTTATGAGTTGACGGAATATTTTTCTTTTTTTCTCCTATATATGTTTACTTGATTTTCTTCATATATCATATTTAGCCATTTCTTATTTTTAGGCATGATGAGAGACAGTTAATTTCTCAATATAAACTAAAACATAGGTACTTTATAGAAAAACAAAAAAGGCCCCTTCCCCATTTAAGCCCCCTCAGAACATTTTAATAATGATAAAGCTTACCTGATATTAAATAACAACTAATTTTAATTAAACATAACGAATTTGATAAAAATCTTTAAAGCCGTTTTTGAGATAATCGATCAAAGAGGTAAAAATTGAACAAAATTTATTAAGTAAAGTCCCCCCTCCTGTTGATCAATTTTGATGAAATTTTTACAGTCATATCTCGGGCATATAAATACATCAAATACCAAGTTTGATCAAAATCGTTAAAACCGTTTTTGAGTAAATAAAAAAACACGTGAAAATGATACAAAATTTATTAAGTAAAGTCCCCCCTCCCTTTGAGCAATTTTGATGAAATTTTTGCTGTCACATCGCGGGCATATACCTACACTAAATACCCAATTTCAGGTTCCCACGGTTTATAGTTTTTGAGCTAGTCTGTTCACACACACACACACAGACACACACACACACACACACACACACAGACCATTTCGCGGGACTTGGTTATTTCGACTCAGGGGGTCCCAAAACGTGTATTTCCGTTGAAAACCGGAAGTCGAAATTTTTCACGATCGCAATACTTCCACTTACTATATATTTCATATATAGGTAAGTGAAAGTAAAAAAATTCACCTACAGAACTAACAATAACTTTAGACTATGATGATTTTATTTCACTCATTACTCAACATTGCATATTTGTCACTTAGAACGTTTTTCGGCGGATCCATTCAATTATCATAGAGGTAATGAACTGCACTTCTAAATAAAAAATCGAAATTGCATTTTTTCTTTTTTCTCGAAATTATTGGTGGTGGGGATAGGTCTCAAAGATTCTCCGTTTGACCCCTCCTGGTTTTTGTATACTTTTTTTTTTTAATTATTGGTGAATATCTAGTGGAAATCAATTAAATAATGTTATACTAGTTTCTGAACCTTAATCTAATCTGATTTTTTTTTTTTTTTTTGGTTTGTTATCAAATCATGATTTCCGGTTTAAGTAAACAAAACATTTGTATACCTTAAATCTTCTACAAGGAGTGCTAATAAAATTTGTGGCTGGGCCAGTGCTAATGCTTTGAATTACGGTCCTCTAGAACTGCCCAGAATAGTTTTGTGGAAACGTCATCTGAAAATTTAGTTGTATTTATTTACTACTTACTTACCCATCTAACATAAGTTATCATACGAGGATTAGAAGTAAAAAATAAAATGGGTTGGTAACACCTGTTTTCAATAAAGCTTTACCCAAACAAAATTTTTACAGGCCAAGACTTGAAGATAATCCATAAAATAAACTATAATAATATCAATTTTTTTTTTTTTTTTGTGCAATCCCTATTCAACTGTCTTAAGAGTTTCGTAACAGTGGACTACTATAAAATACGACAATCCTACCGCAATACCTTGGATTATTGTGATCAGAACTGCAGTCTAAAACAAAGAAAATTGTTGTATGTCCTTGGTAGGATGTCACCGCGTGGCCTAGAAGTTAAGCGAAATCGGTTTGAGTCATATTTTAATTCTAAGACGTAGAATTATCTGCGTTTTTTGTGGATCTCAGAATTTTTTTTTCTATAATAGTATAATTGCTTAAATAGTATTTTGATATAATACATTACCTAATCCTGTTTTTCATTCAGCCCCACTTTTCTTTAATATTGCATCCTTATTAGTCGTTTCTATGTTTTTTTGCTTTAATCTTTCATTTATATTATTTTATAATTTATCTTGAATGATTTTCAGATTTATGGATCAGTACTTATTCGGCTATTTCTTGTTGTAATGTAAGCATCAAAAGGCAAATTATGTTTACATATATACAAAATATATACATACAAAACGCAAAATACATTTAAGCGACTTCGAAAGAGCAAGCTAATCAATTCGACACCTATATGGTTCCTTTTTTCCCTATGTATGTTCACTTTTTTACTCCGAGATGGATGGACCCACTGCAAAGAAGAAGAAACCTTTTGCATCTTGTAGAGTATTTTCCCGAGGTGCTCCCATTAAAACCTTTTTTGGGCTCTTAATTTATTTACGAAGTTATCGGGGAAAAAAGTAAAAATAATTCTTTAATTATCACTCAAAATGTTACCTTATAACAAAAACATATAGTACATAACATAAGGTATGCTCCAACTATTATAACACGTTGATAACTAAAAGACTCCGCATCTCCTTCCCCCATTTTATTCTGAATTTCATTGGCTGATTTTAAAGAATGCTCAATGCTCGATGAATAGAATGGGAAAACCAACCAATCAAATTCAGAATCAAAAGAGTGGGAGGAGAACATGAGCAGTCTGTTAGTTATCGACTTGTTTTATGTGCATGTTGGAACAAACCGATACATAACCTTAAATAATTTTTTAACAATAGGTTTAAATAAAGATATATATTATTGACAGAAGATAGTAATATCGCGGTGTTTTTTTGAAAAGTGTAAAACTATTTATGGTTATGGCAAATTTATTATAGCTTCGACCCTGTTCCTGGATAATTTTGCCAAGAAATGAAACTCAAGAACATTTTTTGGGTGATATAAAAGATTTTTTGTATCCAAGGAGATTAAAACACTGGTAAATGTAGGTCTAATCGACGGATGGACACCATAATCAAAAGAATACAAAATTCGTGGAATTCCAAGTAATGTTGACCTGCTGAGCCTGATCTGAGTATGATGACCCTTTTTTAAAGCAGAATTTAAAACTTCATTAAGTTCCCGAAGGATCGTTTGAATTTAAAATCGTGGCCATTATTGATTTTAGGAATAAAATACTGTCTGGAAAAGCTTATTTTCAGTTAATTTAGGGGCCTTATCAAACGATTCAGGCACCTCTGTCTTCTTCCGAATACACTCGGTCACTGTTGGATATTAATATACAATGTAATCATAAAATCTTGTTCCGATTCTCCGTTGTTATCCGGATTACTAATGTCGGTTTTTAATTTTGTTCCTGCAACTATTGAGGATTTTAAATGAAAAAGACTGTAAGCTCCAAATTATTAACTTTGAAAAAACTATTGTCTAAGCTCAAATGTGGTTCGAAAATTAAGACAAAATATTTGGGACATGTCCAGTCATGAAATAAATACGTTCTGCAAAATGATTTGAATATTATTTTCTTCCATCTCCAATTCCATGTGTTGATAGCTAATTGTCTAATTTTTTTTTTCTTTAAGTTACCAGAACGACCCTAGCTGATGGCATTTAACAGGATTTGCTATTGTCTTGATAGGAAAGTCTAGATACGAAAATCTTATAGGTAGTAACTTATTAGGAATTATTTCCATCATTTATTTTATTTTTTTCGATTTTTTGCACTTTTCCTTACTTGTCTCAATTGTGTGCTGTCCAGTGTTGTATGAATGAATTTTTTTGAAACAGACAATGGAACTGGATTAAGGACAGTCTGGCTTGGATGTGTTTATGGGTTTTTCGCATTCGAGGCAGTCATGCTCTCACGTACCGGAATGACTAACGTAGGTATATGTTGTGTATTATATTTTCGATAAATGAAAATTTTCCTAGGACACTTTTTCCAAATAGTAGTGTAATAATAATAACATCGTCTATTCGGACATTACTTTATTTAATAAATAAATTAAAAGTTCAGTACATGCCGATGTTCATACAACAATAAATACTTTTAAAAAAAATCTGGTGCGTGCGCGCAACACACAACTTTCACTTACCAACTTATTTAGATTAGAAATTGACGTGTTTTGTTAATTGCCACTTCACAAAGTCACAAATCTTTCCACAATCATTTCTTATTTTTTCCTTTTATGAGTAATTTAAAACACACGTGAAAATGATACAAAATTTATTCAGTAAAGTGCCCCTCCAATTGATCAATTTTGATGAAATTTTTACTGTCACATCGCCGGCACATACATATACTAAATACCAAGTTTGATCGAAATCATTAAAGCCGTTTTTGGGTAAATGAAAAAAAACACATAAAAGTGGGACACAATTTATTAAGTAAACTACCCCCTCCGGTTGATAAATTTTGATGAAATTTTTGCAGTCGTATCTCGGGCATATAAATAGATCAAATACTCAGTTTAATCAAAATCGTTAGAGCCGTTTTTGAGAAAATCGAAAAATACTTAAAAAGTTATTAAATAAAGTACCCCCTCCCTTTGAGCAAATTTCATGAAATTTTTGCTGTCATATCGCGGGCATATACATACACTAAATACCCAATTTCAGGTTCGCACGGTTTATAGTTTTTGAGCTAGTCTGTTCACACTCACACACACACACACACACACACACACACACACACACACACACACACACACACACACACACACACACACACACACACACACACACACACACACACACACACACACACACACACACACACACACACACACACACACACACACACACACACACACACACACACACACACACACACACACACACACACACACACACACACACACACACACACACACACACACACACACACAGACCATTTCGCGGGACTTGGTTAATTGGACTCAGGGGACCCCAAAACGTGTATTTCCGTTGAAAACCGGAAGTCGAAATTTTTCACGATCGCAATACTTCCACTTACTACAAGGGGTGTCCGTAAAATAAGTTTCCCTGTTGTGGCACGGCCGTGCAAGTCGCGGCAGGTTCCTCAGACGGCACCAGCGTGTCGCTTGGACTCCCCCCTCCACATCCCAACCCCGGTCAACTCGCTGCCACCATCAGTTCGGCCTTGACAGCCTTGAAAGATGGAGCTCCCAATCGCTTCCCCCGCCAGATCCGTTTTTTGTGTGCTTAAGGCAATTCGGCGACCGAAATTCATTCCCAACTTAGGGAAGTGTATGGTGAAACATGCATGAGTGTCCAGATGGTGCGCAAATGGTGCAAAGAGTCCAAAGAAGGGCGCAAAGCTGTGCACGATGAACAGCGGGCTGGACGTCATCCATCCAACACCGACCCTACAGCCCCGATCTGGCCCCAAGTGATTACCATCTATCCCCAAGCCTGAAAAAACACCTAGGCGGAACGAATTTTGGGACAAGAGAGGAATTGGAAGAAGAGGTCATGAAGTTCTTCAACAGCGCGGCGGCGGACCTCTATGACCAGGGCATCAAAAAAATGGTGACACGGATGCAGAAGTGCATCAATGTCAACGGGGACTACGTAGAAAAATAGTTTAATGTTCAAGATTTCTAATGATGTAATATACAATGGTAATAAAACATATTTTTCACTTTTAAAAAAATAGGGAAACTTATTTTACGGACACCCCTCGTATATATTTCATATATAGGTAAGTGAAAGTAAAAAATTGATATCTCATATTGATATATATACATATATAATGATGAAGTGTTTTGCAACTCATTTTCTGAATATTTTTTTATTACGAAGGATATTATTTGTAGTACTTCTTTCATAAGTTTCCTCAACAATTCATCGAAAGGAATGACGAACATATTTGACTCAACCAAGAAATATTTTAGAATTAAACTATTAGTGTAGTATCGAGAATTATAATATCCTTCATTATAATACATTAACCATAAAATGAGTCCCAAAACCCTGTCACTTATATCCTTGCGGTGCAGCCTGTTTAATATCCATCAATTTTATGGCTGTCCCTTTTTTGCCACGGGGACTTCCATCCAATTAGGTTGTTTTTCGAAATACACTTTAGTATTGTCTCTACTTTTCAACGATATACTTAAATAAATAAATATTAACGGTCCCTACCGGAGCAGTACATACTATCGCCTTAGTTTTCAGAATACTAGAGAGATCACAATTCAAAAATTACGTTCCAAGCATACTCGGCACCTCTCGGACACCCAAATGTATGTAAATGAGGAGTGCTGACTGGAAAAAGAGTGTGATTGTGGAAAAAAGTGTTATGTGTTCACTTGGTCTTTAAAAAAAATGTTATAGGTACCTACTTATATTTTGCTGGTGCTTGGGGTTGCTTTCTTTCTTATTTTAACGTACGCTTTCAATCATCGATTCTGTGAACGGATCAGATCTCCTAAGGTTTTGCGACTCTTTGGAACGGCTTTCGTCAGATACCCTGTTGTAAAGAAACCAGGAAGCGCCCACATGTCTATTATTCAGCGAAGCATGATTGTCGGTTAGAATGGTTGTCGAGTACAGAAACTCTGGACTTTCACCTGCTATCTTATTACGATTACGCAATGCAATATAGAAATATTTAAGGAAACAAAACCCACAATATTTATTAAATGTAGTGTCTGTTAATTTGTGGTAAAGATTACATGTTCCCTATGTATTACGGATTATTAGTATCTTTCCCTATGGATAAAGGGTTGATATATAATAATTTTGATACATACCTTAATTTTAGCAAAACATCCTTTTGTTTTTCTATTTTCCATTTGATTCAATCTTAAGCTATTAGATTTTAATAATTTTAGATTATACCGTCTTTACGTTGTTTTTTTAGGATTTAAGTTACTTCAGATTTTAACTTTTGATTAAGTATTACTTCCAGATATATTCGTTTTTTTTAATATACAATATACAATATTATATAATAAGTTATACTATACCAATACATAAGAAAATATACATTAAACAAGGGATGTATTTATGTTCTATATTGTAGCTATGTAAGTTCTGCGGTGTTTAGATTCTTCCATTCTGCTTTTATTTATCCGAAAGTGCCTGATTATTTAGGGCTGGTTGTTTTTTGGTTCTGAATTGAATTAGCTAAATTATAGGCGAGATACTGGTAAAAAAATAAATATTCTTAATTTTTTTTTAAGTGAAATTGAGACGTTTTTATTGAACATTTATATTGCAATGCCCCATTCCTAGGCTTATAGATACTGATTTTTCTAAACGCCTATTCCATTCACGGTTATCATTTCAACACATTTCATTTATAAATCTGTTCACATAACTTATTGAGCAAATTTTAATAAAATTATATGCTATATGACTTACCTTAATCTATCTAGCCTTTTTCAAAATACTTGTAATTTAAAGAATCTTCTTTTTATACTAGATTAAGTATATTGATGAGTATATTTAAGTGTCTTTAAATATATTATTATTTATAATCGTAGTAGTTGGAAAATACCCTGATTCTCTGAAGCATTCTTTTTTATATCTGATTTGTGCCTACACTTGACTCTCCGTCTAGGATGTCACTGACCCGATGCCTAATATTTTGAGATCATTTTGTTATATTATTGGGATGTTAATTTTTTAAATTTAACACTGGGCCAATTTTTTTATTTTTGACTAAAATAATATTGGAAAATATGAAGTGCTGAATTAGGGTGTTTTTCCTCTTCCGAAAATGGCTTTCATTTTAATTTTTAAACTTCTCATGGTTAATGTTACAGACATTAATGTTTAAAATGTAACTATGGAGTATTTTTATTGACTAACTGCTAACACTTCGAACTGTCGAATGCGAAACATTGTTTGTTTTTGTTAGATTGGATACGTTTGATGTTTCCAGCTGGATCCTGATATTGTTTTCACCATTATTGTATATTTATTTATCTGTGCCTAGTGAGTGAAATCATAGTCGTTTCAGTGGCGGGGGTCTTACAACAAAAAAAAAAAAAAAAAAAAAAAGCCAAGAAATCAGCACTTACTTATTGATTTACAAAAATAATAACAAATTCTTATTAGAAAGATATACATAAATGTACTAGTATTCAAGTAATATTGTAAGAATTAGAAGAGTAAATATATACCGCCTCTACCATAGATTTTTTCGTTTCAATTTCGAGGGGAATTTATCTCCGATATTCTACTTTCCCGGAGGGGCCGGGATGGCCGAGTGGACGAAGACGTTTGCAATAGGTAATCAATGTTAAGCAACGCAGAACGTGTTTAGTACTTGGATGGGTGACCGCCCAATTCCAACCGCAGTCCAAGCCTATCCCCAACCCCGGGTATGTGAGACCCGTCAGCCTACAGGAGGCGACTCACTCCGACCGGGCGTAGGAGTGATGAACCTTCCCCGTATCTCATCTCATCGAGAATCGGGGTGTGGTTTTGCAGGTAGTCAGTAACCGCCCGAAGGTTTGATACAAGGATGGTGTGCTTCAGGGAAATAAATATTATCAGATTATATCAGGGCCTGCCTACTCTGAGCTACCATAATCCTTGGACCTATACCAGTTTGTCACTGTCCTTGAACCAGAGAGAACTGACGCCATCGGTGGGAAGGACACTGCCAAATCGGCCCCCATGGGATTGGTTATGGAGCTATAGGCAGTCTGATGCAGCAACATGAGGTTTGGGCTACCCCCTCCAGGCTGTCTGTGCTCCCGCAAGCAACACAAATGTCTGTAAGAAGACCACGCTGCGCGGCCAAAGGTCTCATTAGGCTCCAACAGAAAAAAAAATTCTATTTTCCCCCCTGGGATCCCGTGTCATTTTATATAAAAACGTAATAGGTTTTTTCTCCCTTTCTGAAACTTTCAAATAGTTATCTATGTTTGTAACATACATTCACTGATTCCACTACCTTGGAACTCCTCTATTTAGTAAAAGTAATATTATCGTTATAATCTTGCTTCTAAATATTTCACTATATTTTATATATTACTTTGTTTTACTTGATCAGTTGTACTATTCTGATAGAGTTTTTCTACTTTTTTGCGAGACATTAGTACGTTGCTCTCTTCATGAGGTCATAACGTGGGCGTCTTTAAACATAAACAAATGGAGAACTGCCCATGCAACTCTTTACAATTGCTTGTCAGTTCTGGAAGATGTCGAGCTTTCCGAGTCAATTTACATTTTGACTGTCCCACCACTTGTTTGGTCAATGTTCTTCTGGCACGTGTAATTTTTTGATCCGAATTTCTCTTCGATATTTCCATTTGAATTATTTTTTATGCTGCGACATGACAGTACTATAAAACAGGATGATTGGTGTTTGCCTTTTTTTAAGAAAACTACTAGCCAAATTAAAGATTCTTGAGTGTATTTGGAGTTTCAGGCTGTTATGAAGTTTGGTTTAATTATATGGAACAATATAATACAATATTTATGGTACGTCAAATATGGGACCAGTAAGTTATCGGATTATCAAATATTCCGGATAGCGATGGAGACAAAATAATCTACTGAGGTCAAATAAGTGCAATGTGCATAAGCACCCGTGGGCATTGTTAAAACGCCCGTTTATCTAGGTGGATTCTTTTGATTATCATTGTATTAAGATTTTAATCGTGCCTTAGTTAATATTGCCGTGTTGTAATGAAATAAGTATCGGTTATTAAAGAGAATCAAGTGTGGGAGCAGGCGAGAGAACTGAAGAGGTGGGTTGCACGCCTTCACTAGATTTACTTACGATACCGCCCATGCTCTAACCTTGTCTACCCGCGTTACGATTCATGGTAGATAAACAGATGTATTTACTATCATTCGGGAAGTTGTTCCATTGTTTTTCTTACAATGAAAACTGCGAAGTTAATTCTCAGTAGTAAAGTATTGTGTTAGGAATGTTAAACTGTCGTTTTTGAGTTCAGAAGATGTACACTCTTGGGAAATGTACACTTTTACCGTAAAATAGGTATATGTGAACTGAATAAAATGTACATGTACATTTCCCGGCAAATGTGTACTCTGGCCTTCACGTTTTGGTAAATGTATACTCTTACCTTTATGTTTTAAGAAAAGTTGGAATACAAATAAATTAAAAATGTTGTTGCAGTAAAAAAATATTTATTTAAATAAACATAATACAAAAGGCTTTAATAACGAAAATTATTTTAATTAAAAAATGTAAATGTAAATGTAAATGATATTTCGTAGGTTATGATCCCAATATTCATAAATACAATTTTCGTCCTAGTTTTTCAGGACCAATACGATGGGAATCAAACAAATAATAATAACATACTTTTCTTTATTATAACAGTTAAATTTTATAAAGTTTTTTTTTTTATGATGGATTATTATTTCTACAACACTATGCTGCTCATTGAGTCAAATCATCAAATACAGCTCAGAATTGTAACCCGAGGTACAGATTCGTCTTAGATTCCCTTCAGGACTCAAATACTTTATTTCTTCCTTAACGAATTGCTGATATCATTTATAAATAATTTACTGATTAAAGTTGATTTTAAATATTTTTGGTATAAATAACTTTTATTTACGAACAATTTTGATTCACAAGTCAAACAATAAAATCTCAAATTATTACCTAATAACGTTACGAAAAGTAACTACTAGTGATAATACAGTGACACAAGGTGTCACCTGAGGTGTAGTGGTTAGCATAGAAACCTACAATACCGAAAGGTCGCGAGTTCGCGTCCCGAGGTGGCCCTAGGATTTTTTAATGGGAGCAAAAAATCCTTTTCTATGCCGTCCCTCGGATAGGACGTAAAATGGAGGTCCCGAGCCTTTACGATGTCAGGTACTAGGTAAAGATCCCTATCCTAATTATATCTGGATAGGACTCCCACTGTAGCATCGTCCGATTAGCCTTAGTAGCATAAAAATGGACGTTAAACAAACAAACAAACAGTGACACAAAAATAATAATATGCTTCGATTTACAGAGCTAGATAAGCCCCTAGTTCATTAATTCTTATTTTTTTTTTCCGAAATCAATTATTAGAACATTCTCGTATGATTCAGATCCACCATGGTTACACTAGATTGGTTATGAACTTTTTATGTGGAATTTTTAAAATTAGATGTGAAATTAAGTTTAAGAGCGAGCGTGTTAGCATTCTCAAGCAGAAATATGGCGGTTCGGCTTTTATTACGTGGCGGACCCACGGAATAAATCTCGACCTTCACTCCTTTGTAACACAGGTTCGCAGGCAGGTTATACTCTCCTTTGAATGTACACCATATATTACAAAAAACTGATGATTTTATAAAGCTATTTTATCGACTTCTCTACATACGTGTTACATAACACGTTCATTCACATTTAATTTTAGTAATGTTTACCGTGGTTAAAGGTAATTCTATTTTTCTCGATAACCTGATCAAAATAAGGTCAGCCATAATCCTGTGAAAATAAAAATCTCTGGTGTCGTTTTAAGTCAAGTGGTTTGTCCCTGCGCACTATTAATGACAATAGTTCTTTAATTTTATTTACCTTCTTGTAAACTGCATCGTTCTTATTGGCGGAACTATAGTTTTATAAAGCATAAAGCCGTCCACAGTTACTTGTTTATCAAATTCAGTAATAATTTTTAAAATAGTTAGCTTTAATACATTGAAAGGAGTACCCATACACCCTTAAACATTGGAAAATATTTACAATTTATTTTCTAATATTCATCAACATAAAGTTCCTCACGTGGATATTTACCTACACGTTTACTTATTTTTATTTCAATACAATATTTCCTTTCCCCAATTGTAAACGATTAATTTGGAAGCCTATTTTTTGTTTTGTTTTTATAGATCAGGAGAAATGAAAATTTAGAGATCTTCTGTTTACAATTAAGCCTTGTATTTCCAAAAACAGCTGCGTTTAGTTTTTGTTTTAGTTTATCAAGAGGTGATGGTTAATTCAAAATCATTAAAATCACTTAATTCAAGGGTGATTTAACTTTATTTTAAAGATATCCAATTATTTGAAAAACGAACTAGATAGTTTAAAACAATACGCTTTAATTTTTTTCAACTAACAAACTTTCCTAGAAGTTGAAAGTTTTGACATAAAAAAAAAAAAAAACTATTCCTAATTAATGATGCGGTTGACTACTGATACACATCGCTGAAGGAGTTGGTGACCTCTCCATGTAGGTGTATTCGGCTTGACTTTATTTTGACGGGAGTAATGTCCTTATTCACGGTCGCCTCCGCCAACAGATTTCCGCAATGAGGTTCCAAAATATACAGCGTACTTATTCATGGCATGTGTTTTCTTTATTGTGTTAATTACGGAGGAAAGCGTGGGATTGTTCCCTAGATAACTTACCAGAAGTCTTCGATGTTCTGGCAGATAATTTCTTTAAACTATTATGTAAGCTGTTTTACTCATGGAACAAACGTCATAAGTCAGGTCGGGTACAAGTCAGGTAAGGCGCACCTTACCACAGTGAAATATCTACAATTAATTGGAGGGGTATAATTCTAGCAATTTATTTATTTTTTTCAATTATTAAAGTGAAATCATTAGTAGTACTGCGACGTTTGTTGAAGGTCAAGATTTATTAAAATAAACAAAGTTGGTTTTGATAGTGGGTAAGGGATAGGTTGATAAGAGAAACGTTTTGAAAGAAAAAAGAGGAAATAGTTTTTGAAAGAAAAAAAAAACATTACTCTTTTTCGCCTGTTCGCTGATTCAATGCGCTCGATGATTGCGCATAAAATGAAAAATGTCAGTTAATAATCTTTGAATTTTAGTTAAATGGTCTGATCGGCCATCTTTGTCCTATTAATCTTGCCTGTTGGTATAGTAACACCTCTGCTCTTGACATCCCTGTAAATTCATTCAATAATCAATTATCTTTCATGGATTAATATGTAGGTTTTCTTTTAGAAGCTGATCCAAGGGTCGCTTTCTCACTTCAATTCTATGTTTTGTCTTCGTTTTTTGTTTTCTTTTTCGTTTCTTCACTGTTCGTTCCATTAGTGACAGCCCTTTATTTTCTGCTCTTGCCACACACCCCCATCCCCCCTTTTCATCCAAGTTTTCACAAAGTAGTTTTCTTTCCCTGCAGGTTTAAAATATCCCACTTCATGAACGAAATTAGCTCATTCTAGAAATGTTCTTTTATTTAAATGAAAATTGGTAATATAGTTCTATTAGCAATCATTTCACTTTGATACTCTATCTCCCATTTTCTATCATTTTCGATGCAATTTAAACGTTCCTGTAATAAATAAAGTACTATGTAAGCGCTATAATTGCTCATATGAACTGAATAGCGTGTTAGGGCAGGTGAAAAATACTAAAGCTGCAGGGATTGACAGTATACCGTATGAATTTTTTAAAAATACCTTTGGTGTCTCTACTAAGGTAACCCAGATTATTCGTGTTTTGCATGAAAATACATTTGGTTTTGTATGGTCTCTCTGAAGGATTTGAAATGAATATGGGTTTGAAACAGGGCGGATTGTTATCACCATTACTTTTTTCCCTCTTTTTGAACGATATAGAGTAATATTTAGACGGAGGCATACTAGTCAACACCACGAGGTTAAAGCTCTTGGCTTACGCGGATGATTTAGTGATCCTTTCCTCAGAGCCTTTGACCCTTCAGATGATGATTAACCAAATCGAGATGTATTTTTCAAAATGGAACTTAAAAATAAATCTATCAAAATCACAGAAAATTGTATTTAGAAAAGGCGGTTAACTGTCAAAATTAGAAAAATGGAAATTTGGTGGTGATGATGTTGAGGTTGTAAATAGATATAAGTACTTGGGTATCTCCATAACGTCTGGCTTGTCTTTGGAATCTCATTTCAAACAAAAATTACATGCAGCTAAGATAGGAATAAATGTAACCTGGAGAAGCATCTTACATAATAACTGTATTACATTTAGTAACAAGATGCGAATATACAGTATCACGTAATATACTATGCTATGGTGCGCAGGTATGGGGTGGTCAGATGTTCTATACTGTAGAAAAATTACTGACATTCTTTATTAAAAAAATATTCAGGCTACCTGTAAACTCACCCAATTATTTATTATATTTGGAAACTGGAATTAAACCTCTATATATCCACACTCTATAATTGCATCTTAAATACATTTTAAAGGTTGTAAATTCGGAGAATAGGTTCACATATTTGTTGGCTTAAGAGTGAATTTCAAAAAATGTATTCTGGTACCATAATATAAATTTACTACTAGTTAAATATCAGATACAACCTTTGCTAACTCCACACAATGTACACAACTGGAAAGAAATATTTCAAAACCTACTTATAAACGTGGAAACACAGTTTGTGCTAGACAATACACCACGTTGTGAATCCTCCTTAAAAACTGTTCTTTATAAAGAAATAAATAAACAATTATGTCCATTATATATTAATGCAAATCTCAGCAATACCGATATTAGCTGGATTTTTAAAATAAGAGGGTAGCTGTTATACCTAAATTACAATAGGTTTAATGAACTAGCCAGTGGACTCTGTACACTGTAATTTGAAAGAAAGGGAAGATATAATGCACTTTTTGGCTATCTGTCCAGTATTGAGAGAGTTCAGAGTGAGGTGGTTTAAAAAACATATCCTAAGCAGAACAGAGGTTATAGAATATTTAAATGGGAAAAACTGGACTGCTCTGGTTGGTTACTCTAAACAATCGTGGTATTATAGATATAGCTTGACTAAGGAATATAGTGGATGAAAAGAGTCTTAATAGAAGGGAGACGGGTGAATATATAGATATGTGGGTTTAATTAGGAATTAATTATTAATTGTTATTATTATTATTTTTATTTTTATTTTTTCTTCTCAGTTTTTCACCGGTAATGGCACATTACCCGGACCTAGGTCAAGGGTAAGGCATGAAAAATTTATTCTTTAATGTTCATGAATTTTCTTACGATGCTCGCAGTTCCGAGCAACACTGCCTTCTGCACCTTTTAGGAGGAAGGTCTAAAGCGATTATCGAGTTCACAGTCGTCTCCGGGATCAATCCGTTTGTAGAAATTATCAGTGGTAAAACCGTCACTCTGTCAAGTTAGTATAATTGCCTCAATTTTCACTTAGGTCCTGATATTTTCTTATTTTTTCGGCTACCACCTTGTGTAGATTATCATGCGACGGTACCCCTATTTCAATAATTTTTGCCTGTTTTTCATCTTTTAGTATTAATAAGATATCAGGCGTATTGTACTATACGGTGTGGTCCGTTGTGATGGCCTGATCCCAGTACAGCTTAATGTGTTTTCCATCAATAAATGGCTGTGGTCTATATTTAAAGTAAGGCTTTGTGTCTTCTATGACTTTATACTTTTTAGCAAGTTCTTGGTGAACTATTTTCGCCATGCTGTCATGCCTCTGTAAATATTCTCTTTCAGCCAGAACTTGACACCCTGATGTGACGTGTTGAATCGACTCACTTGCTGTTCTACATAGCCGACACGTCTCATTCACAACTTCTCCACATATACGGTGCCTGTAGGTTTTGGTTGCGATCACTTGGTCTTGGATGGCTATAACAACACCTTCGGTTTCAGGGAATAATCTGCCCTTTCGTTTTTTAATGTCCCTCTTCCATTCCAGAAGTTGATGCATGCTTCGTTCAGGATTCGTTTTCTTTCAGGCTTTTAATCATTTCATTGTTGGATAGCTCCATATTAGTTGCATCTTCCAGCTTTCCTTTCTTGACATGAAGTACACCACATTTGTCGAGACCCATCTTCATCTGAATATCCTCACAGAATACCGGTGCTATTTCAAGAAGACTTCTAAGATCATTCTCATTCTTGGCATATAGCTTGATATCATCCATGTAAAAAGAATGTAAGATGAGAGCGTCTGCACCAAGATGATTTTAAGCTTTACCTGATGAATTTAGTAAAGTGCTTTAAAGGGTTGATCGCCAAGCAGAACCAAAGAGGGCTCAGAGAGTCGCCTTGAAAGATTCCTCTATTAATGGGTTTCTTTTCATCAGATAGTACATCTCTGTTTCCAAGCATACTCAGAGACACTTTTCATAATTTCATGAGACGCGCCAACAATGTAACAATCCTTTTCTCTATCTTGTATATATTTAGAATTTCCAAAAGCCAATCGTGAGGAACGGAATCGAATGCCTTCTGGTAGTCAATCCAAGCCATTGATATGCTACATTTTTTACTTTTTACCTGTGAGGCTATAAAGCTGTCAATGACGAGTAATTCTTTACAACCCTTGACATTTTCTCTCGTCCCTAACTGCTCATCAGCTATCAACTTGTACTGGTTTATGTGCTCTTTAATCTTATTATGAATAACTGATGTTAACAATTTTTATGTCCCATTGAGGCATACGATTGGCCTGAAATCCTTGGGCTCATAATTTTCTTTTTGTCCTTTTGGTATTAAAAATGTGCGGCCAGTACAAAAATCCTTTGGTATTTCTATCCTATTTTCTATGAGATTTTGAAAGTATGCAGCTAATGGTTGGTGGATGCAATTAAAGTTTTTCAGCCAATAATTATGTAGCTTGTCTGGGCCAGTAGCTTTCCAGTTACGCAGTTTCTTTAGAGCCATGGCTCCGTCAGTTTCCTGAATAACAACATTTTCCATCATCGGTACATTGGCCACGCTTTCCTTCACCTCGCCCAACCATATAAGATTATAATTATAAGATTTTTCAGTACCCCAGATATTTTTCCAATGATTGATCATTAGTTCCGTATTTGGAAACCTATCACAGTTAATTATTTCCTTGGAGGATAATTGCCTATAGAAGAGGTTTTCCATTGCGGCAAAAGCCATATTCTGCCTCCTCCTCACTGCTGCCTCAGTATATCTCCTAACTCTGTTCGCATAGACTGCCAATGTCTGTTTCATATTCTCCATAAGCTTTGTTAGCTCTTGGATCATTAAAGATTCTTGTAATCCTTCCATATGAGAGACTATGATTTCATCAATTTTGGTCTTTAGCTTGATAGAAGCGTTTCTAGGATTCTTTGAGAAATTAGTAAGAACACCAATCTCACAACGCAGAGAATCGATCTTGCATAAAAGCCTTCTCCTCCATGGAGGGATTGCAGATTTATTCTTGGCAGGGGCTTTATCTTCACTTGGTCTTTGCTAGATCAAACCTAATCTTAAAGCTACTGTCCTGGCACCTACATATACCCAGTGACAGATTTCGTGAAGAATCATATTGTTCGTCAAGTGATCAGATAAAACTTGGTCCACTGCTTTGACTACCTTTAAAGTCATTTTACCATAAGGGACTCGTGGTAGTGGTGGTCTGTTTTGTAGGGGTATTCCATCGTATTTCATGTGTTCTCTCATCAAAATTTCCGCTAATTGTTCCCTTTGCTGGTCGACTTGCTCGGTGTGCATGTCTGGTTGCTATTCAGCGTCGTTGGACACTTGAACCTGATCGCTTATTATATTGAAGCTTCTAGCGACATTTTCCCTTATCTCATTAATTTCTGCAGCAGAGAGAAACTTCCGCTCCATGATCTGTTTAACTTGATCAGCAAGTCCTTGAGATGTGACATGTAGTTCTGGGAACAGTGCATGCCAATGCTCGGTTATTCGACTGCGATATCCAGTTTTTTCTGTTTCTATTTTGGTAGCCAAGAAATATGCTCGGATTACAGCAATATTGCGGGTCCACTTCATCCGGGGCTGCACATTCCTTTGGCGGGGTGGTCCTCTTCCTCGCGCGGGATGCTCAATGGAAGCCTCCCAGCCCAATTCGGAGTTCCAATTCAAAGTACCTATTGCTGCCGGTCTTACGGTTCCGTACGGCATCGGGGCACCGCTCGCACTGCCCGCCGATGTCAAAGGCTGGTGATCCATTCCCTCCAGAGCAGCCCTCACTCTGGATTCGTCCGAGGCTATTTGTCTCCTAGTTCGCTCCATTTTGATGGGTAGATGCATTTTATACCTAATGCCAGCTGTTATGATATCAGCCGCCCCTGACATGGGGTACAGACGCTGACCAGGTTGCCGCTCACTCTGAGAACCGCCGCACCTAGATTTTGCTAGTTTTGGTCTCCCCCAGGTATTTTATTTCCCCGGTACCCATCATATCTGATGAGCATCCCCCTATCCGCCACCTGGGGAGGCGCCCGACTAGCAACGTCTCATGGTTTATTATTATTATTATTATTAATAATAATAAATATAATAATAATAATTATTAATATTAATATTATTATTATTATTAATATTATTATTATTATTATTAATATTATTGGTTATTATTAATTGTTATTTCTCTATATATCATATGTTGTTTATTTGTTTGTCTCTCTTATTATATTTTTGATATTTACATATTAATTTAAAAAAAAAAATCTGGTGCGTGCGCGCAACACACAACTTTCACTTACCCACTTACTTAGATTAGAAATTGACGTGTCTTGCTAATTATCATTTCCTAAAGTCACACATTTTTCTACATTCATATCTTATTTTTGTTAATCGTTAAAGCCGTTTTTGAGTAAATAAAAAAACCCGTGAAAATGATACAAAATTTATTAAGTAAAGTCCCACCTCCCGTAGATCAATTTTGATGAAATTTTTACAGTCATATCTCAGGCATATAAATACATCAAATACTAAGTTTGATCAAAATCGTTAAAACCGTTTGTGAGTAAATAAAAAAACACGTGAAAATGATACAAAATTTATTAAGTAAAGTCCCCCCTCCCCTAGATCAATTTTGATGAAATTTTTACAGTCATATCTCGGGCATATAAATACATCAAATACCAAGTTTGATCAAAATCGTTAAAACCGTTTGTGAGTAAATAAAAAAAAAAACGTGAAAATGATACAAAATTTATTAAGTAAAGTCCCCCCTCCGGTTAATCAATTTTGATGAAATTTTTACAGTCATATTTCGGGCATATAAATAGATCAAATACTCAGTTTAATCAAAATCGTTAGAGCCGTTTTTGAGAAAATCGAAAAAAACGTAAAAAGTTATTAAATAAAGTACCCCCTCCCGTTGAGCAATTTTGATGAAATTTTTGCTGTCACATCGCGGGCATATACCAACACTAAATACCCAATTTCAGGTTCCCACGGTTTATAGTTTTTGAGCTAGTCTGTTCACATACACACACACACACACACACACACACACACACACACACACAGACACACACACACACAGACCATTTCGCGGGACTTGGTTATTTCGACTCAGGGGGTCCCAAAACGTGTATTTCCGTTGAAAACCGGAAGTCGAAAATTTTCACGATCGCAATACTTCCACTTACTATATATTTTATATATAGGTAAGTGAAAGTAAAAATCTGGTGCGAGCGCGCAACACACAAATTTCACTTACCAACTTATTTAGATTAGAAATTAATGCGTTTTGTTAATTGCCACTTCTCAAATGACCAGAATGGCTTTAATTATGAACAATGGTCTGTCATTAGAGGCGTACTCCGCATGCGTGGGGTCAACGAGTTTTATGAGTTGACAGAATATTTTTCTTTTTTTCTCCTCTTTATGTTTTCTTTATTTTTTTTCATATCTCATATTTGGCGTAACGAGAGACAGTTAATTTCTCCATATAAACAAAAACAAAGGTACTTTGTAGGAAACAAACAAACAAAAAAGGCCTCCCCCCCCAAAAAAAAAAAAACCCACTCAGAACATTTTAATAATGATAATGCTTACCTGATATTAAAGAACACCTAATTTTCACTAAACATGACGAATTTGATAAAAATCGTTAAAGCCGTTTTAGAGGTCATCAAAAAAAAAGGTATACATTTGAAAAAAAAATTATGAAAGTTTGACCAATTTTGATGAAATGTTGGCTATCACATTTTTGGCATATACATACATCAAATACCCAGTTTGATCAAAATCGTTAAAACCTTTTTTGAGTAAATAAAAAAAACACGTGAAAATGATACAAAATTCATTAAGTAAAGTCCACCCTCCGGTTGATCACTTTTGATAAAAATTTTACAGTCATATCTCGGGCATATAAATAGATCAAATATTCAGTTTGATCAAAATCGTTAAAACTGTTTTTTTGAGTAAATAAAAAAAAAAAACACGTGAAAATGATACAAAATTTATTAAGTTAAGTCCCCCCTCCGGTTGATCATTTTTGATAAAAGTTTTACAGTCATATCTCGGACATATAAATAGATCAAATATTCAGTTTGATCAAAATCGTTAAAACTGTTTTTTGAGTAAATAAAAAAAAAAACACGTGAAAATGATACAAAATTCATTAAGTAAAGTCCACCCTCCGGTTGATCACTTTTGATAGAAATTTTACAGTCATATCTCGGGCATATAAATAGATCAAATACTCAGTGTAATCAAAATCGTTAGAGCCGTTTTTGAGAAAATCGAAAAAAACGTAAAAGGTTATTAAATAAAGTACCCCCTCCCTTTAAGCAATTTTGATGAAATTTTTGCTGTGACATCGCGGGCATACACATACACTAAATACCCAATTTCAGGTTCGCACGGTTTATAGTTTTTGAGCTAGTCTGTTCACACACACGCACGCGCACACACACACACACACACACACACACACACACACACACACACACACACACACACACACACACACACACACACACACACACACAGACCATTTCTCGGGACTTGGTTAATTGGACTCAGGGGACCCCAAAACGTGTATTTCCGTTGAAACCGGGAGTCGAAATTTTTCACGATCGCAATACTTCCACTTACTATATATTTCATATATAGGTAAGTGAAAGTAAAAAGAGAAATATTTACGTGTAAGAGTGTGTTTTGGGTGAAGGAAAGAGAGTGTGACGGGATTTGTATTCGAATTATTGAGGGTTTTTTTTGGTAGGATGATTATTGTTTATATTTACTATGTGCCTTTTGCTAGTTAAATATTTGTTATTGTCAGTTCATATAGTATAAGTACTAATATGTTTATTTGTAACAAAATAATGTTAATTATGTGTAATTATTTAAAAAAAAAAAAAAAAAATTGCTGTATATGAAATAATGCTGTTGGGCTCACTCTGATAGTCTTTGACCAAGAGTATAAATGCATATCACATTATATAATATTTTGATTATATTTTTAATAACTGCATTTCTTATTATATATTGTTGTTGTTATTATTATTATTATTAATTGCTCATATTTAAGCGAATGGGCTGTTGTTACTTTAGGTAAAAAGTAACAACTTTCACAAGTTTATAAGGATCGCGAAAAATTTTCACCTCTTCTTTTCATCCGAAATACACGTTTCCCTTGAGTCCAAATAACAAAGTTCCGCGACTTGTTTTGTGTGTGTGATATACTATAAACCATATGAACCTGAAATAACGTATTTGACGTATCAGTATGTATATGCCCGTGTACATGTATGATTTATGTACATAAAAGAATACGATAAAAATATTGAGGAGAAAAAAGAAAAATATTTTCGCAACATCACAATTGCAATTGTAGGGGTCGGGGCAAAATGTTGCTTGGCACTATTTTGCTCCGATCCCTTCAATTCCAGTTCATTAGTACAGTAATATGCATATACAATAATTAATAATCTATATAAATAGAAATGAAATTCTGTTGGTTTGTTCTTTATAGAAATCCATACAGTTTGTCCTAAATTCTCCAAATTTCGCTCTATGGTTCTTTGATACTAGGTGCGAACACTTGTCCATATTAAAATTGCATAACGTCAGCCAATCTCTGGGTGTATTCTTTATTGTTATAGAAATCGTTATGAACTCACGTTTATTAGAACAATGAAATTCCCCAGGTGAAACAGGATATACAGCTAGTATGCTATAAAGTTAAGAATTTTAATTTGATTAAAGTTTTGTATCTTTTTTTTTTTTTTTTCAAGCATTACAAGCAGTTTTTGTATCCTCAAATCGAAAAAAACCAACGCAACCTCTGGGAGCGTGATTAAATGTTGCATTAATCATTTCACTGAAATTTTCTTACTGGCGACGGATCTTCGTCAAACACAGACACTAAAGACAGCTATATAGTTCACCAAGGTATCATTCTTCTATGGAAGCTGTGGAAATTAGAATCGTTTACGACGCCTACTTGGAAAAACAATTGTTTCAAGTTCAGGTATAAATGCGATAGTTTTGGACTTCTTTGAAGAAATTTGGTCCCCCACACTTTTCTCACAATGTATTTATGCTGATTACGATAGATGTTTGTTTGGTTAACGTCACTTTAAGGCTAATCGGACGATGCTACAGTGGGAGTCCTAAATTTTGCCTATCTAGGTTTAATTAGAATAGGGATCTTTAACGAGTACCTGATCGTACAGGCACGGGACCTCCATTTTAGCTAAGGATTTTTTACTCCCATTAAAAAATCCTAGGGTCACCACGGGACGTGAACCCGCGAGCTTTAGTATTGTAGGTTGCCATGCTAACCACTACACCACAGGTTATCCCAGACTTCTTAGATATGAAGCCCCTACAGTTTTTATTATGTAATCGTGCATACATTTTGTGTATGCTAATATATGTAAACTTTAGTCTGTTACCGCTCTAGTATGCTCTCTTCTTGAGTATGGATATTTTATTTATATGATAAAAAATTAAAAAAAAAAAAAAAAGAGAAATCTAACTCTACTAGGCGAAGTTATGCATTTCTGATCAGAAAATTATTTTGAAATTCTTTATGAAAATTGTTATTAAGGAACGATAAATATTAAATAAAGTTATTCTCTTTAATATTTCCTGTAACTCAAGATTATTTGTCGGTATTTTTATAAAAATCCACCTTTTTTTTTTTTTCTATTTTGGTTTTCGTTTTAAAAGGTGCATCCTTATAAAATCTTTATTCTTTAGTGAATTAAATTTGTTTTTACATGATTGCAGATTTTTAGCACTTTCTAAGCGAAACCTTGATGACTAAATTAAAACATTCAGATGGTTGCCGACCGTTTATAGTGCTAAATAAACTTGTAAAAAATATTTTAAAAAATCCTAACTTTTTTTCATCGCGTTTTTCTATAATCTAACATTTTGACTTAACTCCTTTTACGCAAGAAACGCAGATATATACATATGTGGAAACTAGTGTAAAGGATTTATACGTAGGAGGAGCCGTGAAAATTCCTGACAACACCGATAGGAAATACTGTGGGAATGTTTATGTTAAATTTTTCCTTTTTCTATTATTTTTGGAAACAAGTATTTTCCTCGACAACCTCGTTGTTTTTAAAGCTTCAGTATGTAGAAGAAAATTTGATTATGCAATGATTGTCAAATTTAAATAAAATTACTTTGTAATTGTATTCTTATTAATAATTATAAATCGTATTTTTTTAAATAACTAGTTTTTTGAAGTAATGAATTTTCATGTTATATTTTAAAATAATTTATTTTTTGAAGAGAAAAGATTTGGCTCCGCCGGGAGTCGAACCCGGGTCCCGCGTTACATGCGCGTATGCTAACCCCCTCCCGACTCCCGACTCCCGATGGAGCCAAATCTTTTCTCTTCAAAAAATAAATTATTTAAAAATAATTTAAAATGGTGGTCACCCTCAAATTAAGATTAGATTAATATGTTATATTTTAATTATACTTTTTAAAAAAACTTAAGTAATTATTCAATTGTTTAGTTTATCTTGAGAACAAAGGTGATTATTGTTTTAGCATTTGATTTCCCGAATTCATTTTACTTTTTATACGTTTTCTCCAAAGATTGTATCTTTCTATAAGTATGTGTAAATATTATATTGTATATTTTAAACACCTAATACACCATACTTATAATTTTTACTTATTTAAAGGCCCAGGAACTGTCTTGGAAACTTTTGTCGTGGGGGATTGGTTGGAATTATGTAAAAAATGTTTTAAAAAAATGGAAAATAATGTTAATACAAATAACCAACAAAGAAAATTTATTAAAATCAGAATCGTTGATTGATTCAGCTTGTTGGTTTTTCCGAATTTTCTGGGTGGGGGGGGGGGGTGGATTGAACTCTAGGGGCGCCATTTTATAGACTATTGAGCTCTTATTTGATGAAATTATAATTTTTTTTTGGAGGAAGTGGTGATATCTGTTGGAATCTGCATCTTACTTATATAAAGTCATATTATAATAAGAAATCATTTTACTGGATATTTTTAGGAGGCATCCATTTTTTGACAGATCTTACCTTAGTCGATAAGGAATGAATAAATAGATTGAATAAAGAAAGAAATGTAAAGAAACTAAAATTCTAGGCATGTTAATGGGAATCCTGGTTGGACTTATGTTTTATGTTGAAATGTTTTAATGATACCCGGAAATAGTTTTAATATGTTCTTTGGATGTCAGGTAATATCACAATAGGATGCCAAAGAAAGAGAGTGATGGGTAAATACCCTCACATTTTGGGACTTTTTATTTTTTTCTATTTCTGTATTTTTGTTTTAGTTTCAAAAGGTGCATCCTTATAAAATCTTTGTTCTTTTGTGAATTAGACTGTAGGCCTTGGAGTCTACAATATATGAGTATCTCAAATATATTCTATTTAAATATTTTAAACATAATTTAATGTTCTTTAATTCGAACAGCATTTAATGTTATAGAATACGCCATTTATAAAATGGAAGTCAGAAACTAAAAAAGTCCGAAAATTCGGGGTTCCACACAGCCTTGGCTATATATATACTGGAGCGTGACAAAATTAAGATATTATTACCCGACATCCAATGAACAGATTAAAATCATTTGAGGATTTCTAAAGGTCCGAATGTGGTACTCAAAAGATTATCAAGAGTAACTTGTCTATTAGAGTACAACTCAAAGTAAATACTAACTCATGCGTAAGCTCATTATGAAACACAATGGATGAGTGTTCACTGACACAATCCATATAAGTACTCTTTCCTCATAGATTCAGTTTATTGAACCTTTAAAAACATCTTTTTATTTATTATTTTTTTATTTCACCAACGATCATTCAGCTGTTATGTTCCACAAAACCCAGTTTGGAACCTGTTTACTCAAGAACGTGGGCTTGGCACTTCCTCATAGGAAAGATGTCATACCCTTCAAATGGGAAGGTGTTTGGAACACGACATGAATGGAATATTGAAGTAAAAATTTGTTACATTGAACTTGCTCCGTGACAGGAAGCATGTATCCAATGGCGTAGATGATTATTTCCTTGATTCGGTTCCAAGAAGTTTGACCTTATGGCGTTACTGCGCCGCTTACCTTTGGTTTATCTGCGTTAAATGTGTCCTAATTTTATTTTTAAACAATATGTTCGTTTAAATAAATATCCTTACGAATTTTCTTATTTCATGGTAGTAGGTCGAATCGTTTCATTCGGTATTGTGTAAAATAATTGGCATCATTTATACTTCTGATTTAGTATGCTGAGGCATACCTTTGCTGGTGGAAGGGTATGAGGTCACCTACCATGTCTTGTGCAATAGATCTCATCGAATAGGAGTTTTAGTCTTATTATTTTGTGCATTTAGATTTTTTTTGGAATTGTTTGCTACTGTTATATATTTTTGAAATAATTACCCTTTCCTAGCCTTTAGTTGTAGATGTTTAACTTAGGGCAATTTTAAATAGATCTTAAATCAGACCTGAGGAACTATTTTATTGAATATGATAATGATAGATTAGGAGATTATATAGTAAATAACATTAATACTTAATCACACATAGCACATCCCACATGAAGAGGATTCTAAATTCGAGCTCTTATTTGATTGTTGACAGAAGTGATGTAAAACTATCGATAGTCTTCGTTATCGATAGTCTTCGTTATCGATAGGTTCGATAGTATCGGACATAAAACTATCGATACTACCGATTGTATGAGGTGATAACCGGTGGTGGGGGGGTGGAATATTTGAATTTTCATTTAGAACGATAGGAGCTATAATACACGCTTCCATTTGCATTTTTTTTTATTAGGGAATAATATGAATATTGCTGTAAATAGAGGATGGGTTTCATTATATCTTAAAATAATTTTATCAGTTTCAAGCTTAGTCGTAAGCTTACCAAAGAATAAAAATTGTATCAAAAGATCAAAAAAACTATTTAAAGGAAAGCTATACCAACCCTATTCAAGTAACCCCATGCAACCAGGATTCCCAGTTGTCGAAGTAGTTGATTTGGCTAGACAACATTCGGAACGTAATCCTCGAATGAGTTTTTGAAGAAAAAAGGACATTTTTCTAGACATACCTTGGAACGTGCATATGAAAAAAATTCTAAGGTTGTTGATTTATAGAGATCGAAAATATTTTGTTACAAATACATACTGTGATCTTATTTCTATGCCATTAACCAAGTAATTTTTAAGTCAAGGGACTGGCAGGCAATCAGTTCTTTGGTTTGCATATTATTCTATCACGTTGGAAGGCATGTATGAGTAAACTATTCAATTTCTCAGTCTTATACTTTTTTGCGTGAAGTTAATATTTTTTTTTTTTTTTTTTTTTTATGGAGTAGATATGCATTTTTGTTAGAAACATTAATAACATAGTTACATTTTGTTTATTTTTCATTTCTATGAATTGTATAAAACACGGATGCTTGGAGGCAGAGGCTATCACTTTATCCTTTAAAAACTTAATTTTCGATAATGAATATAAAACACTATCAATAGTGTCGATCGTTTAAAATTATCGATAGTATCGATAGTACTATCGATAGTTTTACATCACTAGCTGACAGGCTTAAGCTTTTTTTTTTTGTGGACAATTCATTGATATTGTAGTAATCTATTCCTCACTGATAATTAATCTATATTATTATATAGATTATTCTGTGCTATACACTCCACCAAATTTCTTGTTAGAAACTTTTCTTCATTCATTACCTCCCTTTACCAATACTACCTGCTTTTTCTTCTTAAATTTAATCGCTTTTATGATTATTAATTTTGCATTTTTTAGAATGTTTATAACAAAATTGTTATCTTATAACAAAAAAAAAAAAAAAAAGGAACATGATTCTTTTCTAAGACATTTAACTAATTATTTTTTATATTAATCTAATCTTAATCTGTGGGTGACCACCTTTTTTTTTCTTAAATTATTTTTAAATAATTTAAAAAAAAAAAAAAAGATGGTCACCCACAGATTAAGATTAGATTAATATAAATTTAAAATTGACGTATGTCAATAAATACCAGAAATTGGACAAACTTTGTCCACCTCCCGTTACTCGCAAAATTTGCGTGAGCGGGTAGTAGGTATCAGTGAAGAGGAAGGATTGGCTCTACTTGGGGCCGAGCTCTGTGGTGCAGTGGTTACCATCCGCGCATGACACGCGGGAAACCCGGGTTCGACTCCCGGCGGAGCCAAATCTTTTCTCTTCAAAAAATAAATTATTTAAAAATAATTATTTTTTAATTTTATTTTTCAGGTAAGTGTCAGTGAACAGTTTGGTGAGTTATTATTATAGTAATTCCTAAGATTAGTTATTTTAGAAAAAAGTAAATAAAAAAGTATGTCATAAATAGCTTTTAGTAGTAATATATTCAAATTATTTTTACTTACTATTTCATTTTATTTCTTTTAACAAATAATTGGTTTTCGGTAAAGTCTGATAATTAATATTTACTTCCCATGCGGTAATGCTTTTACTTTCCTCTGATCTTTCTTAAATAACTTGATAAAATATTGAAGTTTATAAAAAATTAAGGTTTCATCTTTAAAGCCCATTTTCAATTGCCATTCATTGATGAAGATTTTTCCTATTTTAAAACAGAAACACTGTGGCAAATTACTTTTTTTTTTTTTATGTTTATTGTTCGTTGTTAAAAATAAAGTATATATCAGGAATCCTGATTCTTAAAAACTTTTTGATGTTGAAATAGTCATATAAGTATATATGTTCATTAAATATTTTTTATCATATTTGAAATTAAATATTCCAAATCTAGACATACGAGGGGTGATCAAAAAGTTCCAGGACTGTTGAGATTGCGCGGCAATGGAGTGTCATAGAGCAGTGCGGTTGGCAGCATTGTTTAGCGTGACTCTTCCTGAGCTCAGCTGTTTATTCAGTTTGTTGATAACCTTCTTCATTGCAAAGTTACTGCTGTTTTCGTAAAAAAAAGTTTTTTGTGTTCGGCGATTTTGTGAAATGAATGTAAAGGAAGAGCAACGCGTTTGCGTAAAGTTTTGTGTGAAGCTGGGTAAAATGTTATGAGACCATTAACCGCTTTCGTTATCTTCAAACCCTGAGAAATTTGCGCGAGGTAATAAGGAGGAAGAGACCAGAGTTGTGGCGGAGCGGTGAGTGGGTGCTGCATCATGACAATGCGCCTGTTCATTCCGCACTGCTCATTCGCGACTACTGCACCAAAAATGGAATGACGGTCATTCCCCAGCCTCCATATTCACCTGACCTTGCCCCTGCAGACTTTTTCTTGTTTCCAAAACTTAAGAGACCCATGAAGGGAAAGAATCGCCGAACACAAAAAACTTTTTTTTACGGAAACAGCAGTAACTTTGCAATGAAGAAGGTTATCAACAAACTGAATAAACAGCTGTGCTCAGGAAGAGTCACGCTAAACAATGCTGCCAACCGCACTGCTCTATGACATTCCATTGCCGCGCAATCTCAACAGTCCTGGAACTTTTTGATCACCCCTCGTATCATGAACGGGCAACGGTTTTGTTCCGTTAAAGATAAAAATGTAAGGCGTCTCCTTTTCTTACAATAAACTTTTTTTTTCTTAAACGTTTTTATTGCTATTTTAGGAGATAAACAACTCTTATTTGTTGAAAAAAAAAAATGAAATATGCTTCATTTTTGAAACACGGTGACCATTAATCATGTTTTATGGTCAAACGAACTTTTTTGAAGACGTATTTATATTATTATTAAAACTTTACAGTTCTGCTTTTTTACGTACTAAAGGCTAGAGCTAGAATAGGTATTATTGAACAGTTTTTTTTTCTTTTTTTTCTTCTTAGCCCCTAGTTAGTTTTGTTGTTCGTTGAATGGCAGGAACATGAGGACTTCTATATTCCTATAGAAAAAACTCTTTTACTGCACATGGTGCATTTTAAGAGTGTTTTGTGTCAGTTTGGTGTGATAGATCTGAGTCAGTCAGTCACGAATCTGTTTCTGGTGATGGGGCTCACCAGTTTTATTAAGTCAGTTGGGTTAAGTATCAGTTTCTGAGTTGAGTTAGCCTAATCTGTGGCTGTCGACATGAGTTTGCCACCTCTGTGCCCGTCCGGTTGGTGTGAGCGTTTGAAACAGTGGATTGGTGCAGTGCTTGAGGCTGTCAAAGAATTTGATGTGCCTCCGTCTAATAAATTCAGTGACTTTCGGAACGTCAAGAGTGGTATGCAGTAAGTCAATTTTCGATCTTTGTAATGCCGTGTGTTTCACAATACGTCTCAGTATACCGTTCTGAAACTGTTGAACCTTTTTTGCCGTGGACCTTGATATGTTTGCAAGCATCGGAGCTCCATGAAGAAGGGCCGGTCTTAAGACGCCTTTGTATATCAACAAGTTGAGGCGGACGGAAAGGTTTGGCGAAGTGAGCAGGTGGTTTAGCCTGTAGGACTTAGTCCTAACCGACCTAATCTTTTTTTCGCAATGGCGAGATAGTGTTAGGTGCCTGTCGAGTGTGACACCTAAGTACACTATGCTGTGCGCTGGCCTGTTCTCGCTACCCGCTACCCTGTAAACTTTGGGGAGGGGGCGCTTGTTCTTTTGAAAAGAGAAAATAATACAGTCGGTCTTCTTGGGATTAACTGAAATATTTAACCTTTCCAGTTTACTGGTGATTTCCTCACAGGCCTCCTCTGCCTGCCGTAGAGCTCTCTCAGCGTTTATTGAGCTACTATATATAGCTATATCATCGGCGTATGCCGCTACAGTTGCTTTCTTGTACTTAGCGCCAACAGTTTCAGACGTGTAAACCGAGAACAGTATTGGGGATAGCACAGACCCTTGAGGGACTCCGCAGGTGAGTGCAACGGCATTGGATACAGCTTCGCCGACTCTCACACTTATAGAACGGTGCTGCAGAAAGGATCTCAAAATCGTATATAGTTGCTCAGGAAACTCGTTGTCCAACAGTGTCTTGCATAAGAGGCCATGAAATACTGAGTCAAACGCTTCCGTGCAGTCGATTGAGATCATAGCTGTTGCCTCGTTTTTATGTGAGTTCTGACTCACTTCCGCCTGTAGCTTAGCTAAATGGTGATCCGAGCAGAGACCGGCCTGAAAGCCAGTCTGCTCCGGAGGGATTAGCGCTATTTCTGAGCAATAGGTTTTGAAGTAATTAAGAATAATTTTCTCAAATACCTTGCCTAGGTGGGAAAGCAAGCTGATAGGTCTGTAGTCGGCTGGCTGGGATCCATTTTTTGCTGGTTTTAAAAGTGGGACAAGTATAGCTTGCTTCCAGGCAACAGGGAAGTATCTTAACCTGAGGCAGGAGTTGTAGAGGTTTGTTAGGTGGGCAATACCTCTCCTAGGCAGTTGTTTTAGTAATATTGTTCGGATTCCGTCCAGGCCTGGGGCCTTATTCCCTCGCGAACGACGGAGAATAGCCTTTAGCTGTTTCGGCGTAACAAACATATAATTTTGGCCAATTTCTTCCACAGGAAGCTCATATGGTGTACCTGTCCGTCTAGTTATGATTTCACCGTAGTGATCCTCAAATTTTTTAGCTTGTTCCTCTGGCGTTAGAATTCTATTTCCTTCATGTAGTACCGTAGAACTTCTCTTCATAACGCTCGTTCTCAATAGCTTCCAGAACTTTTTGTGATCTCCGTGAGTTTCTCGGAGTTTTTCATGCCACAGTGTAGTCCGCCATTGTTTCATTAGGTTCCGGATCTGAGTGGTAAGGGAATTAACCACTGATTTCACCTCACGATCCCTGGTCCTATACCATTTATTCTTCCATTTATTACGTAGGTTGATTAGTTTCTGAATGTGTCCTGGAAGAGGACGTAGAGCCGGCGGAAGTGGCCTGTACTTCGGAATTGTCGCATCGGCTGCTCTTCTGATGGTCGCAGTGAGGAACTCAACGTAGTTGTCTATATCATTGTACCTACGAAGAGCCGGGACGGTTGAGAGTTGGTGATGGACCTTTGATTTGTAGGCCTTCCAATCAGCCGCTGCATATTTGTATTTTGTAGGCGGTAGCGTTGGTGCTTCACCGTCTACCTGGTATATGACAGGCCTGTGATCCGACGTTATGAAGTCAAGCGCAATGCAGTCAACGATTCGGTGTTGTTGTCTAGTTAATAACAGATCGACAGTTGACCTATGCGTCGCATTCGCCCTATGGCTGAAGGTGTGGGTATTCGGGTGGACAACCGTGTAGGGAGTTTTAAGTAATAGTTTACCAGCTTTATTAGACTGGTTATTATTCCAAATGGTGTGACGGGCGTTAAGGTCTCCCACTATCCAGTGATTCGTTTTCTTGGCACACTCATCGAGGAGCTTAGAGAAGTCCTCGAGAGAAGACCTAGGCCTTCTGTATAGCCCTGTAATGATGGTGGGCTTATTATCCAAAAGGACCTGGATAGTTTTGTGATGTATATTTGGGTCCCTAATTAATACCGGTGGTGAGTGTTCTCTCCATCTGGTCCCATGACGTATAGCTATCAAAACCCCTCCTGCCCGTTCTGCCGATTGATCTCCTGTCAGATCGTAACCCGGCAAGCGTATGCGCTGGAAGTTGGTTCTGGTGTCAGTGAGGATCACTACGGTGGGTGGGCTGGGCCTGAGCTATCAAAGCGTATAGTTCGGCTATTTTAGGCATTAAACCATCCGTGTTAAAATTTAGTAATGTAATTGGCGGGTTCATTTTGTAATGAAGTCTGTAAACATTGTGATAAGTTTGTGGGTTGAGTCAGTAAGTGCCTGTATACTCTTCATGATGTTTTCCACCCACGGTGGTGTACTATCATGGCGAGCCCTGTATGCGTATGAATGGATGTCTGTCTGTTGTTTGGTCGGTGGAGGGCCAACCCGATCAGCCGGTGGATTCTTCTTTTCTTGTGAATTTTTGGTCTTACTTGGAGAAACCTTTGACCATGCAGACGGAGGTTGTGCCGGGGCAGGCTTCAACCTTAGGCTGAACTTTTTCTTGATTTCTTCAATTTTTTCTTGTATTCTTCTCGCCTCATAGCCGGTGAACGATGCTACGTGCATTTCATTGCAATTAGCATACTTAACTGGACTTGTGGCGCGTGGACATTCTGCAACTGGGTGAGGCCCGGCACACCTGACACAAACCACTTCCCTCCCACAGTGGTTTTTGGTGTGTCCGAATTGTTGGCAGCGGAAGCACTGAACGACTCCACATCTTCCTCTGTACGGTTTCACAGTGAATCGTACCCTATTAATACTGTCAAGTTTTTGAAAATTCTCCAGCTTCACTTCCAGCTGTGTGGTGACTAAAATAAGAGGCAGATCGTGTTTCTTACCATCTTCATCGCTTTTCTGAAGGCGGCGAACATCCACAACTCCATTCAGTTTAGCCTCTAATTCACGACGGACATCTTCAGGGTCGTGATCGATATCCAGATCGTAGATGATGAATTTATTGTATTTCGGTCCGATCGACGTAGAATACGTATGGAAAGGGCACTTCGATGCCCGAAGATAAGCAATTATACCTTCGTGTTCTTTTATTGTTTTTGGATGTATGCGGATACCATCTCGCATTTTTTGAATCACAAGGTCCTTAAAGTCTTGGACATTCAAATCACCCACTGCCCGCCCTCACGGTGCTAGTAACACCACCGACTACGATGGGGGGAGGATTTTTTCTTTCTGAGTTTTCTACATTAGTTTCATTAATAGTTTCACTAATAATTTCACTGTCTTTTTCAACACCACTGTTTGTACTTAGAGGGGAGAGAATATTTGACGTACTTACCGTGAAGCTGACAGGCGCGTCCGCCGAACGGCATACTTTCTTGGGCTTTTCAAAACCTTCTGCGTCTCGGGTTTGTTCTCTCTCTTTAGACTTCCCAAGTGATGTACCAGTAGGTAAACTAGGGGCTTCTATGTCCACGTTCATACTTCTCACAACTCACAAAGCGTGTCTTGCCAGAGCGACGCTGCCCGTTTAGCTGTCGAGGTTGGCTCCAAGTGATAAGTTTGGACCCCAACAGCCTAAGGCGCAAATCTAAGCAAGCTACACTAGTCTTAAACGCTAAACGATGCCTCGTTACTATCCCATGTAGTAACGCCAAAAATATTCTTACGGGAATGTAGCACAGTAGTGAATCGGTGTAACCGCTCAGAGAACAGAGAATATGTGCTATTATTAATAGCATAAATCTATAATACAATCAGTAAGTAATATTGACCAATTTTTTTTGTATAACTTGATACTTGTTACATCTGTTAAAAATTAATTTTATTTAATGAAAATTAGCATTTATGGTAATTTGTTTTTAAGTTTTTAGACCAGAAAAAATTTGGTTGCACAGTAAAAAGAATTGCGAACACAACAAAAGATAACAGAGGGTAGATTGCAACCAGTTTGCGCAAACAAATTGTTTCTGGTCTGAAAGCACCTCATTGGTCTCTGACAGAATTGAATTCCAGTATTTAGACCAAGTTATTAAGACTTATTCGAGTTACACATCATCGAACTCTTCATAGGTTTTATTTGATGGATCGATGGTAAAGAAGTGAATAGAAAGATGGACAGGTCATATTTATCACTAATTTTATATTCTAGGGCTCATCCCACGCTTATCTTCAAATATAGAATGTCCTGTATGGAGGTGGGTCGTAACATCCTCCAAAATCAAGTTTTCTGGGCTTAAATGCACTCGCCATAACAGTCCTCAGGGTATTAATAAAAACTCTTTCTAACCGACCTTCTGCTGACCTAGTGGTGTGCCCTTCTTGGTGAAAGTTTAGATGTGTAGGCTGCCAGAGGAGATAGATTTTGTATAAAATTCTTTAAGTATTTCAAAATTCTTTGAGCCTGTAGTTTTAATGGCTATAAATACCGTTAGAGAACACAATACTAAAGGTCACAGGTTTGCGCCCAGTGGTGGCCCTAAGATTTTTTAATGGGAGTAAAAAATCCTTAGCCATGCCGTCTCTCGGATAGAACGTAAAATGGAGGTCCAGGCCTGTACTCGTTAAAGATCCCTATCCTAATTAAACCTGGATAGGCAAAATTTAGGACTGTAGCTTCGCCCGATTAGCCTTAATGGCATAAAGTGACGTTAAACAAACAAACCGATAGAAAATAATAGCCGCCCTATTATATTCTCAGGTATCTCGATTCATGTTAACATTTTTAAAGACTATTGTAAATTTCCGGATTGTTAAACCAACATGTTGATATTAAATTTTTTTTTTCAGCTGATTTTTTGTGCCGTTTTCCCATATTTCGAATTAGTCTCTGATCAATTATTTTTATTGCAGATAAACTCTTGTATGCATTAATATTCCTATTTCTATATCATTTTATGCAGTGTCATTCAGTTGGAAAAACGCAAAACTTACGAATTTGTTTTGGGTCGAAATTTGTTCCTAGCTGATTATTTAAGGTGTTAAGGTAGTTGCTCACAGTAATGCAACCATGCATATTTAATTTTTATCACTGGTCTCTCTCGATAATTTAGTCATTAATTTTTATAAGTTTTTTTTTTTTTAAATTTTTGTTTTGTTAAATTTCTATCTTTAATAGAATTACTATTTTTTTAAATAGCGTTATATGAATTTTTCCCTATTCAGTAGATGTTTTAAATTATTTCCAAAAAATTTAGATAATTAAGGTAAAGTAGTCAGTTAAAAAGGAAATTATAAGTACATTGAAACCCTAAAGTATTGGAAATGTATCCGTGGAACTTATAACAAGGGCAATTTCTTATCTTTAGTAAAAATTAGAATTAAGCTTTGAAAAAAAAAAAAACTATTTAAGGAGTAAAAACATGTGTATGCTGTTGCTTAATTCAAGATGATGATTAATCATGGTTAACACATTCAACGCCGGCTCCTTATTCTCTAGGTGAGCCAGGGAGCCGGAGGTTTTTGGGTCATCTGTCATCAGGACGTAGCTGGCCATCAGAGTCGCAAAAGAGTTTGTTAGCCAGCAATACACCAGTGAAAAGCACTGTTACCTTTCATTTTCGTTATTATGTTTTTTATGTTTCATATTACTGCTATAAAAATAAATTAAGAATTTGTTAGAATGATCTAGTAAATTTATAATTAAACAATTCTGAATGAATTTGAAGTAAAAAAAAATGAAGAGTAACTCCTTTGAAAGTGTAACTAATTGTGGGTATGGAAAATTTTCTGTTAAAAAATCATCATCAAATTACCGTATTACATTATTTTTTTCTTTATAAATTTTATTTTTAATTATTTTATTTTAATTAGTGATAGCAAAAAACAACAAATAATATTAACTAATGAAATTATTTACAAGATTTTAATTAATTACACAATTGTTATCCTACACCTAATTATTTTAATACTGACTATAATTAACACTATTTACAATTGGTTTGTGACATGAAATTCAAATAAATTAGTATATACAAAACGATAAAAAAATATTCAGTTTGTGGTTGCCCAAGCGCAGTTTCAGCATCGACAAATCTCCTCGTGCTTGTCCCTAAAAATTTGTATATATAGTTTTTGTTCTTTTACTAATCCACTGTAACTTGATAATGTAATATAGTAATAAAATATAATATAAGAACCAAAAGTGTTACTGTAAAAATTGTTTTAAGCTAAGAAATAAGTTAGCTTGCAATTCTCAGAACAAACAAAATGATTTAATGACCAGACTTTCTCAACAAGGTTATTTATTATAATGATTGGACGACCATATTGTAGCTCTAAAATTTGTATAATTTTATTAACTGAGTTGGGAACACATAATAAGGATCTCACAGATTCTTTTGCCCTACCTGTAAGAGCTTTACTAATTCGCTGTAAATTTTCCTCCTCAGAAAATTTACATATGTTCGTTGAATTACGAAAACTAGTAATAAAATTTAGCCACTCCGAGGGGTCACCGCTGTGTGATGGAAGGGCTTTTCCTATAGATTTTCGCGCTAAATATGTCTCCATAGAAAAATGGGGTTGTTGGCAGGGATTTAAACAAACAGGATTATTAATTGGAGGCTTAGGTTGGGTCCAAATTGTAGACCGTGGTCGCGACATTGGGGATGGCTGTCTAGAATTATCAGTAAATTCAGGAGGAACCTCGCGTAATCCTTCTTCCTCATCTATTAGGTAATTTTGCTTGCTTACCCAATCCCTTACTTTGTTTTTGGTAGATTCCCTATAAGGACTAGGAACTGAGGAAGCTTGGCTAATCTTGCTAACTCCAGCAACGCTTCCGGCGGAACTTGCCTTTTCCACTGTCTCCGCAGTCGCTCCAAACGGTACTCCTCCTCCAGCTCCTCCTTCATCCTCGGCAACTCCCGCGCTCGTTTCCTATAATGATAGGCGGCTTCAGCTTCTTCCAGTTGGGACTGTAGTTCTGTTCTTTTAGAGACGTTACTACCGTGCCTCGACATTACTTCTTCGCGTCGGATTTGTGAATTCATGTCTTCCCCTACAGCTAGCTACCTGCGAACCAAAATTATTAGAGCCTCTCTGGCTACTACCAATGTTCATACCTTGGTGCTGTTGGACTTCAACATCGTCTTCCTGTCTCCGATTTAATGGGATGTCTCGGCTTCTAAGACATCCCCATCCATCCCCAGACATTCATTATCCATTCTGAATCAATATTATTCAGGCCAATATTATTTTAAAATTAGACAAAAATTGAGTGAAAACTTTAAAAATCCTCAACTTTGGCTATAAAGCAGTAAGGAGGAAACCAAAAAAGCGAAAATGACCGTCATGAACCAGTGCATGTGGCTGACTAACTAAGTTCAAAATAGAATATCTTCGTCCATTTTATGTGTAGCACTTTGAATACACAAAATAAACTTCACTTTAAATCCAAACAACACATGGAAATCATTTAATCTCCAAAATTCAGCTTGCTTAAGTAAATGGCGGGCCAAAACAAAATTCAATTAACCGTCTCAAGTGACTATACTTAAGAGCATATATATAATCAGCATTTAAATTTTGAGAAAGCATATAATAATATGATTTTATACTTCGCATCTGCTAAGCATCATCATAGCTAATACATGATAACCATTCCAATGAAAGTTTCACTTCAAAAAGATAACCATCGGAGAACAGCAAGACGAATTCTTCATTTCAATTTCCACAACTGTGAACAAGAAGGTAGGCATTATTAGTTTCTTCAAAGTCATAAGCAATGGTAGAATACATTTAATTCTGGTGCTTGACGTGCTATTCTTTAACATTTTATAAAATTCCTCAACATCTCTTATTTTAAATAAAAGCAGCCAGTGTTGTGCAGACCTGTAGTTTACTTGCTATATTCCATGGCGATTAGCGTGTTAGGATTTTTTTCGTAGCATTACAATCTTTACTGAGTTCTTCTCAGCATGAAGGTTGATCATGATGCTGAGAATTAACTGCACTTGACTTATGCATAAATATGATTTGAAGATTTTAATTAATTGCTCCCTTTGTTTTGTTAGCTAATTGATTAAGGTAACAGTTAAAACTATTTCTTTCTAAAATATCCGATCCTAAAAAAAAAAAAAAAAAAAAAAATGGTTTAAAAGTCCCAGAGCTTTTGTTTGTTGGAACGAACTAATAGTTTGAACAAACCGTCAAAGCACATCTTTGTGACTAGAATGTTTGAGCCCAATACACTTCACCAAGATGGCCTAGAGCCATTGAGGTTCTAGGCCATCTCCTTACGACTATATTTAAGGAGCGATTGACTGGATAAGTTTTGTAACCTGCTCCAATACTTGTGTCGTTATAATTCATTGAAACTTGCTATTGTTCTTTGAATAAATATTGTTTTACCCACAGAAGTGTTAAAATATGATTTTTTTTAACTTGATTTTTTCCATATTATCCCTAGTTTATCGAATAAATTTAGATAATTTATAATTCATTCCTATTTAAAATCCGTTTCCTTTATCCTTGAAACGATTTTTCTTGAAGCATTGTTACAAGGAACTTATGCACTAATAGTTTTAATAAGGGTTCAGAAAGGAAGTCTAGTTGTATCGAAAACCATAATTCAAGTTCATGATCCTTGCAGCTTACTGGTAATTGACGACCACTTCTCTGCACCACGTTTCCTCATTTGAAATTTAATTTATGTTTATTTAATTAGTACAATACTTCGACAAGTAACCTTTATCTATCTTTCCGTTTTAGTGCATTGCATGCAGCGATATCTAGAGGATCTCTGAGTAAAGTAATTAATTAAATAAAGTAATTATAGGATTTTATCTATGACTCTTTTATGAGATTGGTAGCAATGTTGAATTACTGCGTATGATATGTTTCACATATTATGCTGTTTTCAAAATCTGAAGCAAGAATAAAATAATGATTAAACAACAATACTACATATTTCTTATACATACAAACTTGCAGAAATTTAAATAAGTTTCATTCCAGGATTTAAAAAATAAGTTTGATGTTCGACATACATTGTCACAGAGATGTGAAATGTCTATGTTTCTATACATAATAAATTTAGTTAAAGGGATTAATGATGACAGGAATAAACTAAACTTTAGGTATGAGAGGCAATGTAGTAGAGTAAACACTGATCTTTATGTACCAGTATGTAGAACCGGTTAAGCAAGTGCTTCACCTATAAATAAAATTTATAAACTTTGGAATTCCATAAATCATATAGTACAACATGATTTCAGTTATAGCTTAAGCACATTAAAAAATATAATTGAAGAAATTATTAAAACTTTATGATAAATCATATATCTGAGCTACGCCATTTATTTTATTTCATTTTTTTATTTACTTAATTTTCTCTTTCTTTTTAGTTTTTTTTTTTTTCTTTATTATCTTTTAATCAATCATTTGTATATTACATATTATTAGTAATAATGGATAATTTAATTTGCTGTGTTAAAATTATATAGAATAACTAATATTTGTATAGGTTGGGATTATTACTTTTATTATTACTAAAGTTTTGCATTATGATTATGTCATACGAGTATTATAATATAATATAACATAATCATAATGTACGTTATATTAATCATAATGTACGTTATATTATATCATAATATAATGTTATTATATTATGATATAAGTATTCAATGTATGACCACCTGTCATTGGGCGTTTTCCTGTTCGTAGACGATGTAAATAAATAAATACTGCTTTTACATCAGAAATATTTTGTTAGGCAAGATCTATCGGGATAATTAGACTTATAATTTCATATTTTATGGCTTATAATATTTACGTAAGCTTTTATTTAATAAATGTATTTTATGTTATTGTTGCTGCTTTTGTCTATGCTACCTTTTTTGAGAACTGTAAAACAACAAATGATTTAAAAATATTTATTCAAAATAATGAATATTCTATTTTGGAAACACCTGCATCGTCTGAGGTATAAAGAATAGGGACATGGAAAATTTCCAAGACCACATGAAAACTTATGGACTACGCTTCTCATCGTTCGATTTGTAAAGCTAAATTTGTATTTTATTAGGACGGATATATTTAGGAAGGGGATGACAAAAAAAAAAGCTTCGGATCATACAAATATATTGTGTATATATATATATATATATATATATATATATATATATATATATATATATATATATATATATATATATATATATATTGACGGTATAAAGCCAAAGTGAACTAAGCGCCTAACTCCACATATTGAAAAAACCGAAGTTATAGTTTAGTTATGTAAAATATGTCGATGTTTACTACTATAAATTTTGAACCAAAACATATTTTACTCTGCCTATTATATTATCCAAATACAAAGAAGCATGATTAAACGAGAAAACAGTAGGTAATTTCAAAGGCGTCCTCAGGATTGAGTCTCGGTGGACTGGCTCGCAAAATGTTCGTCTAGTGGGTAGACTGGTAAAATTCTTATGACCGGGGTGGGGGAATCGAGCTATTCTATGTATGGCTCAATTAATAGTTCTATTAAAACGTTGATATTTGAAAATTAAAATATCTATTAAATTTTTTTTTTTTCGGCCCCTACCTGGCCATGGATGGCATACCTGGGGTTACTTTAAAGGTGTAAGCAACCTATTCTAAACATGGTGGACGGTCGAGATTTCTCCCGTGAGGCTTCCACGAAATAAAAAAGTCAACCCTCCCAGGGCTGATTCGAACCGCCGCCGTTCGGCTCGAGCGTGATAAAGTGGGTCGCGCTCCAATATGCTCGGTTATCACGGCCCAAATATGTTTTAATTATTAAATATTTTTTATTTATTTAAATATGTTTAACACTTAATGCATATAGTATATGAATTAGACTTTATTTAATTTGTAGCTTTGTTTCTCGTATAGGCAGCCCTCCTCTTCCCTCCCCCCCCCCCCCCTCACCACGGATTCCTGTAGGTAATTTGTTTAAAATTTATTAAAATGGTTTGGCGCTTAGTTCACTATGGTTTTGTACCGACCGTTTGATAATTTTAGAAACGTAAATTGTACTCATTCATAAATTATCTTTTTGATTTCCTTTCACTTTCCGTTTATTCTGAGTTATCGAATTAGGTTGCGTTAGTCAGTAATGAGGTCAGGACATGCTGACCATACATCTTCCTTTGATATAACTTTCAAGAGAATCATTCACTTCTTCACCTATATATATATTTGTTTTTTTAATTTTTGAACTTTTTCTCTCAAACCAGAAGCCGCCTGCTATATATGTTGAAAAAAAGAAAAGAGAAAAAGCTATAAAAAAAAACCTCACGGACGCGCGACAAAAGGCTTCCTAGTTTCGTAGCGCCCACCGGAAATTTCGCAAACCGCTTATTTCGTCTAACCGTTTTGTGTTCACTTCCTGAGCCTACAATATTTATTAGATCATTAATAAACATTAGTGCATTTCTCTTTTTTAATCAGTGTCGAAAATCTCATTATGTTTAATTTATGGGCTGCATTAACCTGAAATTGGTCACCATTGAAGATTATCTTAAAATAATTATAACTTTGGTTAAACCTATTATCTGAATCAATTTTCATAAAACACTTTAGCCCTTATCAACTCTCGTGTTAGCTTATCCGTCAATTCTTTAACCTGCGTTTACCAGCCATTTACCTGAAATTGTTATGGCTCGGCTTCTTCTGATTTTCCTAAGAGTTGCCCAGTTAATGTTAGCAGATAGCATAACAACAGCATTAGTTGTTTAATTTACACCGAAATATCTGTTTTTCGGAACCAGGTGAGCCTAAGTCCAAATACTACGATTTTCAGGTTGTAACATCATTGTGCGTAGACTTTTAATTATACGTTAAGCCATATGAAAAAGTCCGATGAAAAATCGCCTATTGTATTTTCTAATTTTTGTACAACCGAAAAAATAAGTTCAGTCCATAATAAGAGAATACCTATAAATAAATTGGTTAAGCATAAGCAATTTTAGTAATGTTAATACTTTTTTGTTACCTAATACAAGTTTTAGCCTAGCAGCAAATCATATTTGCTGACTTTAATCTGATAAAAAATAGACATAATTTTTTATTGTTTTTGTGTTCTCTTCAAAAGTGTGCCTAATCTGACTTTGCTTTTTAAAATGATTATTCAAGTTATAGTAATTTACAATATAATCAAAAATAACATTAAAATTATTTAATGAGCTTTAAGTAGTTACTTGAGAATTTTTTTACCACTTTATTGGTTATTAGTAAAATGTTAAAACTATTTGTACACTTCGCAAATATTAATTAAATAAATACAATGCAAGATCATCCAGCAGGTTGGGTTGTTTAAAAATCCTAATTCCTTTTTCTTTTTTACTTTCACTTACCTATATATCAAATATATAGTAAGTGGAAGTATTGCGATCGTGAAAATTTTCGACTTCCGTTTTTCAACGGAAATACACGTTTTGGGGTCCCCTGAGTCAAAATAACCAAGTCCCGCGAAATGGTCTGTGTGTGTGTCTGTGTGTCTGTGTGTGTGTGTGTGTGTGTGAACAGACTAGCTCAAAAACTATAAACCGTGCGAACCTGAAATAGGGTATTTAGAGTATGTATAAGCCCGCGATGTGACAGCAAAAATTTCATGAAATTTGCTCAAAGGGAGGGGGTACTTTATTTAATAACTTTTTAAGTTTTTTTCGATTTTCTCAAAAACGGCTCTTACGATTTTGATTAAACTGAGTATTTGATCTATTTATATGCCTGAAATATGACTGTAAAATTTTTATCAAAATTGATCAACCGGAGGGGGGACTTTACTTAATAAATTTTGTAACATTTTCACGTGTTTTTTTTTATTTACTCTAAATCGGCTTTAACGATTTTGATCAAACTGGGTATTTGATGTATGTACATGCCCGAGATATGACTGTTAAAATTTCATCAAAATTAATTAACCGGAGGGGGGACTTTACTTAATAAATTTCGTATCATTTTCACGTGTTTTCTTTATTTACTCAAAAACGGTTTTAACAATTTTGATCAAACTTGGTATTTGATGTATTTATATGCCAAAGATGTTATAACCAACATTTCATCACAATTGATCAACCGGAGGGGGGACTTTACTTGATAAATTTTGTATCATTTTCACGTGTTTTTTTTTATTTACTCAAAAACGGTTTTAACGATTTTGATCAAACTTGGTATTTGATGTATTTATATGCCCGAGATATGACTGTAAAAAGTTCATCAAAATTGATCTACGGGAGGGGGGACTTTACTTAATAAATTTCGTATCATTTTCACGTGTTTTCTTTATTTACTCAAAAACGGTTTTAACAATTTTGATCAAACTTGGTATTTGATGTATTTATATGCCAAAGATGTTATAACCAACATTTCATCACAATTGATCAACCGGAGGGGGGACTTTACTTGATAAATTTTGTATCATTTTCACGTGTTTTTTTTTATTTACTCAAAAACGGTTTTAACGATTTTGATCAAACTTGGTATTTGATGTATTTATATGCCCGAGATATGACTGTAAAAAGTTCATCAAAATTGATCTACGGGAGGGGGGACTTTACTTAATAAATTTTGTATCATTTTCACGGGGTTTTTTTATTTACTCAAAAACGGCTTTAACGATTAACAAAAATAAGATATGAATGTAGAAAAATGTGTGACTTTGGGAAATGATATTTAGCAAAACACGTCAATTTCTAATCTAAGTAAGTTGGTAAGTGAAAGTTGTGTGTTGCGCGCACGCACCAGATTTTTTAAATTTATTTTGTACTCACTCTATCTTTTAGAAGGAAACACAGGTAGATTCGTTGTTGAAATACATGAAACGGATGCATTGGAGAAAAACAAAAATCCTTCATGTTGTTTTAAACTAATGTAGATTTTTGTTCAAATGATCCATTCATTCTTTTGGATTAGCTTCTAGAGATTCAGGAGTTCTTAATACGAGTATCAATAGTATCAGGTTGTTAATCATGGTTACATATCTCACTGGTGTGATCTAATTCATGTTCAGTTATTGAATGTTAATAATCACCGGATATATATAATTCATGTATATTTTAGTTATATCACGTATAGATAAGCATAATAGTAGGTCAAGATTAATGATAAAATATGAAGAAAAAAAGTTATTTTATATATGTAATACAATTTTATTCTAGAAATTGTTAACCCTTCATATAAACTAGAAAATAAGATGTTGTTGTCTATATATATATAAATATATAAAGGGAAAATAAATTCCCTTATTATTACTCACTTATTATTCACTTATAAAAGGGAAAATAAACTTCTTTCTTATGGGGCTACTTTAAGAAGGAAATAAATAAAAAAAAAATATATATATATATATATATATATATATACAGGGTGTTTCGGAATTGCACGGCACTATTTTAGGTACGTGTTCTCTAACACAAAATAAACAAAAAAGTTCATATTAACATGTATCTCAAACTCATTTATTAAACAGATATCAAAGGTTAAAGATTTATTATTACTATTTATTTATTATTATTACAACATTTAGAGTAAATGTTCAAAGGCGCCTCCGTTTTGTTGAATGCAACATTCAGCACGACGAATCCATGCTTCTCTGGCTCTTCGTATAGCATCAGGATGGTGGTTGATAGTTACTGCGGCTTCCACGATCCGATTTCTTAGCTCTTCTTGCGTGTCAACTGCCGCAGAATAAACCATAGACTTCATCCAGCCCCACACAAAATAATCTAATGGCGTTAAATCCGGAGATCGTGGTGGCCATTTAACAGGTCCGTTTCGACCAACCCATCGGTCTCCATAAGTTGCATTTAAATAATCAGTGACACTATGAGAAAAGTGAGCTGGAGCACCGTCATGCATAAACCACAGCCTTTGCCTAATACCTAGCGGAATATCTTCTAGAATATCATGCAGATTATTTTGCAAAAAATGCAAGTAAGATATACCTGACAGCCTAGGTGGCAAAAAGAAGGGGCCGATGATTTTGTCGCTTAGAAGACCACACCAGACATTTAAAGAGAATGTATGTTGGTAATGTCCAACAGCAGTCGTATGAGGGTTTTCTTCGGCCCAAGTATGGGTATTTCGAAAATTAAGAATCCCGTTTCTTGTAAAGCAAGATTCATCAGTAACCAAAATGCAGTTCAGGAAGTTAGGATCTCGTGTGCATTGTCGAATTAACCACTGGGAGAAATTTCTGCGCTTGTTATAATCTTGTGGTAACAAATCTTGCCTACTTGATACGTGAAATGGATATAATTGTTGTTCGCGTAAAGTTCGCCATACGCTGGTAGAGGAAACATCGAAACGACGTGACAATCTTCTGGTACTAGTAGTAGAAAATAACTGAACAGCATCGAGTATTTCTTCTTCTACGTTTGCAGTTCGTCGAAATCGTTGTCGACCGGCGTTCACTCGTATAGGTTTTAACGTACCATTATCCCTAAGACGTCTTTCAATGGCCTCAAACCTTTTACGATTTGGTATTCTTCGGTTAGGAAATTTTTCACGATATCTTCGAACAGCAGCAGCACCGTTTGTATGTACCTCGCCATAAGTTAAAAGCATGTCTGTTTGTTCATCAAAAGTGAATAAATTTGTGTTATCTCCCATGATAATCATAAATTGAACTGTGTCACAAGATTCACTCACACTAAAACACACAGAACTAGACAAACAGATGAGCAACTATTGTCATTGCTTATTGTTCATTTGTTTATCAGGTGATTAAAACCTTTTATTTAGTATTAAACACGTTAAACGTTGTACAGTCAGTCTTAATGCAATAAATAAACAATAAATCTTTAACCTTTGATATCTGTTTAATAAATAGATAGGTCGTTAACGAGGACGTCAAAGAGGTAAGTTCGGTACGGTGGGGTACGGGTACGGTGCTGGAGGTGGTCCTCTGCGGTACCACCGGCGAGATATCAATCATGTACATTGTATACTGTATAGTATGGTATGTACAGAATAACAAATAAACTCCCTTCTAGCAGGGTTACTGTTGGAAGGAAAAAAAAAAAAAAAAAATCTGTTTAATAAATGAGTTTGAGATATATGTTAATATGAACTTTTTTGTTTATTTTGTGTTAGAGAACACGTACCTAAAATAGTGCCGTGCAATTCCGAAACACCCTGTATATGTTTACTTATTTATTTATAAAATTTAATAATGTTATGCTGATTTTATCAAACTTACTTTCTGAAAGTAACGTTAATTTCTAATAATAGTAATAGAATATAGAATAGATTCTCGTAAAAATTACAATACAGATAACAAAATAAAAAAACTTGTAACTTATCAACTATTCCAATTCTACGATAAATGAACTTCCTTCCAAAAGTAGGAAGCTTTAAATGATTTTGATATTTTGATTTATTTGAACAGAACTTTTTTTAAAAAGCATAATTATATGATTTCTGTTTATTAGCTCATGTAATTGTTTATTTTCAACTTTCTATTTTAATTTAAGCTAAACAAATCTTAGATTATTGACGGAATCAGGGGATGGGATAGAGGTTATTTCATAAAAAAATGTGGCATTATGTACAATCAATTTATCCAACTTCGAACAATCTGTTATATGATACTTTATGGGTCCGTAACTCACTCATGGTTTTGATGAATTATTACTCAAACGGCAATCATGATTTTTTTAAACTGTCGAAGACTCCTATTGTAGCTGCGTATTATTTAATGTTTATCGTGGAGTTTCGTATTATTTAACAATGAGTTTTGTATTACAATCTCTTTATTGTTATTTGATTATAACATGAATAAAAATGGACTTATGTTAAAAAAGAATATCTATGAGCTCTATAATAATTTGATGCTTCACTGTTCCGGAAAATACGAGTAGATTAAGTTATGTAAATTATAAAGTTCCCTATTATGGTTCGTTGTTATCTATGACATTTTTCTCAAAAAGCTTCGTTATCAAATATCTGTATTATTGCATTAATAATGCAGTAAGTTTTTGTTTACTTTTTGCATTTTAAAATTGAACTTCTTAACAAAACTGAATTCATAAGTCGAAGGTTAGATTCCGAAATATAAATTTTGAATTTCAGTTTTTGAATATTATATTAACTTTGATTAAGTGTAAAAATCAATAGGTGCAAGTAATAGTTACTTTCGATTAGTAAAATAATGATTCCATTAATACTGATAATTATGATACGTGCGGTTTAATATACCAGGTCATTCAAAAAGTCCTGTCGTTTTTCGTTTGTTCGTTGTTTATTTTGATTCTAGAGTGTTTGCTAATTAATTCCGTTCAATAAAACTTTTATCCATGTAAACACAAATGTTTATACTTTATGAATAGGAGGCTAAGGAGGATTAATTTAATGCAGTCACCATCCAACTGTCTAGTTAAAATGATTCCAGTTGAAACTCAAATTCGGTCGATTTTGCTCTATGAGTTTAAACTTGGCTCAAAAGCTGCCGAAACTGCTAGAAAAATATGCTCCGTGTTTGGGGAAGATGTGCTGTCTGAGCGGAAGGCACAATTTTGGTTTTCAAAATTTCGTGGAGGCGACGAGACACTAGAAGAAGAGGCACGCTCGGGTCGACCAACTGTAGTTGATAAGGAGGACGTTCGAAGAGTAGTAGAGTTGGATCCGCGTCAAAGTTGTTCAGAGATAGCCTCTCAACTTAATATCTCAGCCACCACTGCCTGGAATTACCTTAAAGAACTGGGAAAAGTGAAAAACTGGATAAATAGATTCCTCATAAGCTTTCAGATGCCAATATGCTTGTTCGCTTGACAACTGCATCTTCGTTAACTTCCCGCTTGAATAGGCTGGGAAGTTTTTCCTCACCCACCATATTCCCCTGACCTGTCACCCACTGATTATCACCTATTCAGAGATCTCGACAACAATCTGAGACAGAAATGTTTTCAAGACCGTGACAACCTAATTCACGAACTGACCACTTATTTTTGCAGTAAAAATCAACAGTTTTTTAAGGAAGGAATTTGGGCTTTACCATCTCGTTGGGAGAAGGTTACCGACTGTAACGGTGGATATTTTGATGAATAGAGGTGATTATTTGAAAATATTTATTTATTTATAATTTCCCCCAAAAAAACGACAGGACTTTTTGAATGACCTGGTAATAATACTTAAAAAAAATATTTTACCTATCTATGGATATGAGGTGTGTGTGTGTCTTAATCACATCATATATATATACAGTACCAGTCAAAAGTTTAGACTCACTTGTATTAAATTCACAATCTTCAAGTTTAATAAAATAATTCTAACTCAAGAGGTAGAATATAATGGATATTTTCCACCATCATTAACTCAAGAGATAACGTTTCAAACATTATATGATTAATTTTAGAATAAAATTATAAAAAGGGGTCACCTGTGGTAACATTATATGATTAATTTTAGAATAAAATTATAAAAAGGGGTCACCTGTGGTGTAGTGGTTAGCATGGCAACCTAATGTACTAAAGGTCGCGGGTTCGCGTCCCGAGGTGGCCCTAAAAATTTTTAATGGGAGTAAAAAATCCTTGGCTATACCTTCCCTCGGATAGGACGTAAAATGGAGGTTCCAAGCCTGTGCGATGTCAGGTACTCGTTAAAGATCCCTATCCTAATTATACCTGGACAGGCAACATTTAGGACTCCCACTGTAGCATCGTCCGATTAGCCTTAGTAGCAGAAAGGGACATTAAACAAAAAAAGAAACAATTTATAATATTTATAAATAAATTGAAAATAAAAGTTTAGTTTTTATGTTGTTAAATAAATAAAATGTTGTTATTTAATTATTTTACAAAACTAAGGGTGAGTCTAAACTTTTGACTGGTACTGTATACATATATATATATATATATATATATATATATATATATATATATATATATATATATATATATATATATATATAAATACACATATTATGATTATTTATAACCGCATATATGAACATACATATCTATTCTTCTATCTGCATATCTACATACCTTTCTTTTTGATTTGAGTTTACCCAAAACATTTGTAGAATTCATTGCTTCGCTTCTTTTCAATGCTTTACGTTTGTTAATGACTGTTCTAAAATAAATTACCCCCATTACCAAAAGTGAAATGTTATCAGACAAGGTTAACATTTATGCGCAACGACTATCAAAAAATAAACTGCTTATCAGCATGCTAATTCATCATGCTGTCAAAGTTTGCGGCTATAATGGTCTTCCAATAGCACATAAATAACAGGCAGTTAAATAGCGTTTATGTTTGTGTGTGTGTTTTGCTAAATTTAGGAATAAAAACATCCGTTTCCATTTCCACTACAACATTTATTATACATTAAAATATACGACGTGGTAGACTATAAAAGGTTTGTAGCGCAAATTGAGTGTGAGTGGGAAAAATTAATTTGTTTTATACATATTTTTATTCACTCCTCTCGCTTATGGGTTAAAAAAACAAAAAACAAAAAAAAAACATTTCTGATGATGGGCCTAAAACAAGTTGGTGATGTTTTTGTTATAATTATGTTATTAATCAAGGAGAATTTTTTTTTTAACAAGTTATTTATTGTTTGAAGGATAAAACTATTGAATAAAATATCACGGTGTTATTTTTCTCTTCTTTAATGGCCCACTATGTTTCTTACTTTTTAGCGATCTCGGCCAGTATTTCAAATAAAGTTTTAAAAGTGAAACAATAAAATGGTTTGTTTTTTTAAGACAAAACACCAAAATAAAAAAAAAATACTTCGTAAAATAGGACTATTTAATTGAGTAGGTTTCATTTATTAGTTTTAATGTTAGTAAAATAATTTAAAATATGAAAGAGGTCTAGTATTTTTGTGAAAAATATTCTACATTTTTGAAAATTGGAATGCTCTGTATTTTGGATACCGTTTGAAAATAATAATTACATTTATTTTTCTTTGGTAAAATAGGATCATTTAATTGAGTAGGTTCCATTTATTAGTTTTAATGTTAATAAATGAATATAAAGTATGAAAGAGGTTTAGTATTTTTTTGAAAAACTCTTTTAACTATTTTTGTGAAAAATATTCTACATGTTTGAAAGTTGGAATGCTTTGTATTTTGGATACCGTAATTGAAAATAATAATTTTTTTTTCTTGCTACATTAATTATTATTTATTTGCCTTGGATATTGTGTCCGTTTTTTTTAACAGAAGTATCTACATTAAAATAATTAAAACTAGATTTATTTTCTATATTTTATTATTTCTCAGTTCCTTGGCGTTTAATGAATCGTTGACCGTTTCAAATATAAACCGCTTGACCTAGAGTCTTTAGGTTCCAGAAGCTTATTCACATCCAATCGATCTACATTGAATCTCCCACGCCTTAGTATTAGATTTTTAACATTTTTGCATCTTATACTAGTTAGTTTGTGTAGCAGACAAAAAAAAGGGAGGTATCGGCATTTACACATGTTATTTCTATTCTAAATGTAATCTATGTAATCTAAGCCTATTCAAAATGTATTGTCTTTCTTGGCGTATCATTGTGTTGTAATGTTTATTAAAGTTGCTTGTTTCCATTAGTAATACTTCTTCAGATAAATGTGTCGAACTTCGATAAGTCAAATTTTGAAACTAGTCGAACAGAATTTGCGTTCTCGAGTCATTACACGTAATTTCACCTAAGTAAGTGAGTAAGTCCATTTATGGTAAAACATGTGGAAAATTGTTTAAATATGACGAATTGAAAATAGGGGTCATGTCTTATAGGAAGGATTTCCACACCTATAATTCGAACTATTTGGAGTCATCAGCTCTATAACACGAACTTAAATTGACAGCTGCAGAGCAGTCACTTGTTGGTTATTCAGTCGATTGGATGTTGGCAATGGCTCCGCGAAATATAAAAAAATTCTATTAAGTAGCGATAAATTAAAACTGATTCGCGAACTAAAGAAAGGATAAATAAATCTGCGAGCATTTCTAGTTAATTTGGAATTCCGCGCAACAAACTTTCGACCATCTTAAAAGGCAAAGAAAAAGTCTTAACGTCCTTGGAAGGCGGTAAATCCTACTGTTGGTTACTACCAGAAAAAAATCACAGTATGCCGATGTTGAAAGTTGTTTAGTTAAGTGATTCCGGAAAACTCGAGAAAACATTCCGGTGAGTGGGCCTCTAATTTTAAAAAGTACTACTGCTTTAGGTTTTAATTCCAACGTAAGGATGACTCAAATCGCAAGCGCAGGTCAATTAGCTTTACATGAATATACAATCAACATGTATCTGTGTACAATATGATTTGTAAATGGTTTTAATTATAGTTTGTGTTCATATTTCCTACCTATTTATTGGTAGATAATTCGAAAAATTTTGTCCCTTAGAGGTCCTCTTATCTAGAGTTGACTGTATTTTTTTTTCATCATACCCCCCCCCCCTCTCAACCAATCCCACTTGAAATATTTACACGTTCAACCATGTTAACCTCAATTTTAACTTCCTTGCTAAATGGATTTTTGTACAAATTTTTTTTTTCTGCTTTTCCTTATAAAACTTTAATTCATATTCCAAGTTTGTTATCGTGACCTTTGTTGTAGTTTTCAAAATGTTATAAATTTAAATTCAAGGACTCGGAAAGTACGGACTGTTTGCTTGACTACGCTTGAGTAGATCCGGCCGGAAAGACCATTCATCGTTGTGTGAATCATCTCTTCGCGAGTCCTCCCCTTCTTCCGATGGCCTTCCCTTAAACTTCCTTCGTCTTCCTCGACTATTGCCTCCTGAGGAGGGGAAGAGGTAGGAAGAGGGGTTGCTGGTGGGGGCAGCGTGGGTGCTCTGAGTCCCGCCCGCCCAGTCACAGTCAAACGATGGGTCTAGCTGATCGACTCAGGCTCGAGCGGGTCTCCCTTGATCCGGCGCGTTTCGTCATACCAGCGGCGTCCATCATCATAGGCACTGTTATCAAGGAACTCAGGGCCGCTTTTGTCCTCTCAAGGTAGTACTATTAGACAATGCATATCTAAATAGATACATCAATCCTCAGAAATATCCTCAAGTACCTCTAATGTAAAATATATTAGTTCTTATTGTTTGAAGATAGTTGGCCATAGGAAGTAATAATGTAGTATAAAAAGTTAAGGGTGGGTTCAGATTAAAATAATACTCATATCTTTCAATCTTTCAAGAACGTCATATCTCAATAATGGGCTATCTTTAGCTAAGGCAGATTTTCTTTAATGCGCTGAAACCGTAATTTATATCTTAACTATTTGTTTATATCTAAACAATTTTTTACATGCATGCATAAATCAAAACATAAAAAAAAATCTTAAAATAGAATAAAAGATCACTTTTTATTTAAATCGATCTGCTGCATAGGGTAAACCGTACAGTTATTGGCACCCTTAAGACTAAATTTCAGTGGTGACATTAAAAAAAATACTTCCTTTGAAGGGATCTAATTGAAACTTCCTAAAACTCCTCTTTATCTATCCTTATAAAGACTCAAGAGGTTTTCTTGGGTCATAAGTTCAACAGTTTTACATTATGGCAATATTTATTGTTAAAAGTGCCATAAGTTATTGGCATCTTGTGGATTTAATTGTGAAATCTTACCTATGGTTAGTTTGTTAAAGTCTTACTTTATAGATGACTTAGAGGACCCTTCAAACATTAGACTCATTTATATCTTGTAATAAAATTAAGACGTGTTTGCCTTTTTCTTTAAGTTGAAGTTGGGGTGCCAATAACTGTATGGTTTATACCCTAATAAGCAGTTCAATCAAGTGTTTAGTATCTATTTTGTGAATACATTTAATTATAAATGTATTTTTAACTTTTAAGTACACTCTTCTGAAAAATCATGATGTTTTTAATGGGATTTAGGTTGAGCTAAGCAACTAGGTCAAAGCATACACCAGGACATCTTTTTCTCAAATTTCCATTTAGTAATTCATAGACAACTTATGCTTCAATGCAGTTAATACAATAAAAGATATAATTCCAGGAAGTTAGAGGACCAATTAAAATTTAGAAGTAATTAAATTTTTTTAAAGATAGGATGTTGTTGATTGATAGAGCGATATGTTTTATATGTTACATATACAATATATTACATATTAGTGTTATATTTTCTCAAAGCATATCAACCATTCCCTCTACATTTTTATATATATATATATTTTCTCCAAATATTTATTTAGGCACTCTACTTAAATTTCATCTTATCTAGGAATTAAATATTTTTGATCCTTTCGATTATTATAATTTTTTTGCTTGCAATTAATTTTAAACAAAAAAAAAAGGATTAATTATATATGCACTCACAGCACATAATGTTGCTCGACTGTCAGTTGGTTACGCTGTTTTGACTAGGCTTTAACAGCTCCAACCTCATTTATGAAAAACAAACACGTGTTTATCAATCCATGCTTAATTTCTATAGGTTGGTATAGTGCATATGAATATTATCTTTCAAAAACAAATATTTACCTTTGATTATCTATGAAATATTTTGAAAAATGCAACCGAAGTTCCTATCAGTAAAAATAACATTAAATAAGATGCAATTGAAATTAGAACTGGTTTTAAAAAAAAATAAATCAAATAAAATTATCTTGACTAAGAGACAGAAGCGTGAAATGGCAGTTAAAACGCGAAATTGCATTTGAGCTACACACTTCAAGTTAAAGTTTTATTAAGTTTAAGTTTAAAGTCATTTTTTTAAGTTTTTATTAAGCTCTTAATATTTTAGAAAAAAACTTTTTATTTTAATTTGTCTGTTGTTTTTTTTTTGTGTACGAACTAATAATCAATCTATGAAATCAGTTTTCCCAATTATGGTGACTATTCCGTGCTTGGTAGCTATTGAAACTCAATTGCTACTAAACGCGATTATTTTTTTATGTTATAGAATCATCCCTACCCCCCAAAAAATTATTTATACAACTTCAGATTATATACAAAATTTGCATTATTTTTCATCCATTGATGTTTGTATAAGATCTTTTCCTTTACCAATGATAGATAGATATACTGATAGATAATGTATTGTATTTATTTATATACACATTACAATCGTTGCTTTACTAATATTTTATATTTATTAATTATTTTTGTTCGCATTTAATGAAAATTTAACAACGGCTTATCTTTTAATTATCAAGTATATTACATATTCTGTAATTTAGAGTACATAATTTATTTCAACTTTGCGTACGAATTAATGTCTGTCAAAGAAGCCTTCCTAAGGTCTCAAGGTTTTTGATTGTAAAAACAAAAACACAAAAATATTTTTGGTAGACTTGAATTTTTCGAAAAAAATAATTTACATTATCTTTTCCCATTACTATGTAGTGATGAAATATTCTATCATATTATATAATAAATAAATAAATAAAGCCTTCATTGAATGGGAAACAACACAATCTTAAACCAATCATAAATATTTGCTATTTCTGCATCATATCATGTATATCTAATCATAAATATCACTTGCTTGATACTTTGATTTTTGAATTTATATGACTTTTGTTGTTTAATTAAAACTATCTTTTGTATTATAAATTTTAAATATGTATCTATATATTGATATATGTACCGTATGTGCCTAATACGTATTGAGAATATTTATGGATAATTTTATTTGTCTACATAAGCATACGAATAAAGAACTTATTTAAAAAACACTGAAGCCCATACTGAAGCACATTGGAGTGGTACTAATCCGTTACTGCAAAATTCAGTAATTTTCGTGATTCCTTTCAATCTAACTTTTGAAAAAGCTTTTCTAATGATATTAGTGGTATCGAGGATGTATATTTAGCTGAATTTACTTTAAATTATTTTTTGAAAACGCGTTTTAAATTTGTGAAGAGTTTCTTCAAATTTCTTTATAAATAATTTGTAATTAGTGATGGTTAAAAAAATCTTTAGCATGATCTCTCTAAACTCTTTAACATGAAGCGATCCATTTAAGCAAATTTGTATCCTTAAAAAAGCTAATGACCTTTTTAATTATCACTATTTCTTGTATTTTGTGGGTTCTCTCTTATTTTTTTTTTAAATACCCAAAAATTCGAAAAATCCTCAGCAGGTGTATTTCTGATTTAGTATAATGTATGTATTTCGAAAAACGCTTCTTGCAAAAACTTATCATGTAAATTTAAATTTAGTCCCTTTAAATATTTTATTGTTAAAATAATATTTAAGATTTTTTAAGATGAAATTTCTAATTTTAATGTAAATTATTTACGAGTAAAGTCCTTTGGCACTTAACATCCGTAAAAGCTGGAGAGAATAGGACCACAACACAGTCTAAAAACAAGTACATGTACTAAGAATGCCTCTTTTTCACTCTAAAAACTAAATTTTGAGCCTAATCGGCTAAAATCTTAAAATATGATATAAACACAATTTAAGTCGTCCTAAATATGAAACGTACAACAAACGTACATTCATGCCGTAGCAGATACAGATTAAAAAAATTAATAATTAATAATTAACAACTTTTTAATACAATTAATAATGTATAGCTTTAACGACGATTGTTTTTTACGACAGTAAAATAGGGCGAACAATAGAACATTATTAAATTGTTTTGGTTGGAATATGTTAATGAATATGATTTACGGAATTAATGAATGTAAGTTGAAGTATAAATTTATGGGCGTTGTATACAAAAAAAAGTATGAAAATTTTTGGTTGTACTTTAAAAACAAAAGGAAAAAATTGATTTCAGCAAACATATTTTATCAATGAATTTTTCGTTGGATTTTTACATTCTAATTAGATAAATGCAAAAAAATGCTTCATTAGTAAAATTCACTTCATTAAACCTGAACTCATGACGCAGCGTTCTTCCACCCACTTAAAATTTTTAAATCGATAACAGGATGTCGTCCTATTTCTTATAAAAACAAATTTAAACACGTTCTTTTTTTTGAGTTCTTTAGGTATACTTCATTTTTTTCCCTCTAAATTTCAAAAAGAAACATTGAATGAAACGTTTTATGTTCATCATTGTCAAGTTCAGTTTTTTTTTTAGCGTGTTGAACAACTTCATCTTTAATTTGATTCATCATATTGTTCATTATTGATGGAAAATGATTGGTTGAGATTATATTTTCCCGAATTTACTGTATATTATGTTGATAGTTAATATTGGAATCTCGTTTGAAATTCCATTAAATAAGGAATTTTAATTATTTAGCATTGGACAGTTCGAGGTAATTTAATTTTGCTTGTTTTTTATAGCGTGTTCAGCTACGGTTTGTATTTATTTAATATTTAAAATAAATATATCTGTTCCACCAATTGTTTTTATTTCACAAGATATATTTAAAAAAAAACCTTTTTAGGGAATTTGAGGGATATTTTTATAATATGCTATCCAAGCATATCCCACAGCTATTCAACATTTTGAGAAAGTAATACTAAGAAAATAACTTTATAATTACAGTTTCTTGTGCTTCCCTTTTGTAAGTTATGGGTCACCACGTGGGTGTAAAATCGATGTTTGCTTTATGACCTTTTTCGCGGTTTTGATCAAATTATTAACTAGAACTTCATCTTGAACCTTTGGTAGTAATTTATATTTTTTCTTAATAACTTTTCTTATTATTTTATTAAATTTAGAATCTTGAGTTTGTTAATTTTTTTAAAATTTAATTTCTCATTGACCTCTCGGTAAAAGTGATATGCGTTCTCTGACGGAACATCCTGAATAATCTTTTGATTTGCAGAGATGGGCATGTACAGTTTTTATATTTTTCATAAACATTTTCTACAAGTAGCAATTATTCAATTATTTAAAGATGATTGAAGAGATTGAATCAATTCAAGATTAATTTTTTTATTTTTTGAAATCATCTAGTTTTAAAATCTATCTTCTACCAAAATAAGAAAGTTAAAAAAAAAACAAAAAAAAACTTATTCTCGGGATTCATGTCTACGTGCGAAATAAACTAAGTAAATAAAGAAGAAATTCTGTTTGTTTGTTTGTTCTTAATATAAATTCATACCGTTCTCCAATTACTGAATTTAAATTTCGCCCAGTGGTTCTTTGATACCAAGTGCGAACACCTTTGCATATTAAATTTGCATAACTTCAGCTAATCTGTGGGTAAATTCTTTATTGTTATAAAAATCGTTTTGATCTCGCTTTACATTAGTTTTTACGAAATCGACCGTTTGAAATTCTCCGGGTGAATCCGGTATATACAGCTAGTTTAATATAAAATTAGAATCAAAATTGAAATTCTATATTTTTAAATGTATATACAGGGTGACATGCTACTCGTTCGACAAACTTCACCAGTAGATTCTCCACCATAAAATGAATAAAAAAGTTCATATTGACCATGGTCCGATTCTCAACCATTTCGGAATAATTTTGCTTTTTATCGATTTTGAAAGGTATCACGACCTGGCATCGGAAAACCGCGATATCTTTAAATCTGAAAATTTCTCCGAAAAGCTGATAGCACCGTTGAAATCTACATTAATTGTTCAATAATAAAATGGTCATTTCAAAATTTTTGGGCCAATTTTTCGTGTTTTATTTCAGCCAGAACAACAAAATAAGTGAAAAATTGTATAAATCGGAAAGTGTTTAACATAATCCAGAGTTTCTAATTTTAGTTTCAGAAGGCAGCAAATTTGAGGGAAAATACCTCATTTAATAACGCTTTCTTCATTTTTTAATTTGGCGTTTCTAAGACCACGATATCGATGACAAAAAGAAAAAAATATGGTTCAAAGATTGTTAATGTTTGAGAATTTACATTTTAAATTTGAAAAAAAAACTAATACAACTCACCAATATCTTTAAAATAAATTTATTTTTAATCATATTATTTATGTTCTAATTGGAAGCCGTTCTCTGCAATATACAAACGTGCCCCTTTTCTCATACTTCCAACTGTCACACCAAAAGTGAGAAAACGTCGAAGTTTTTCAGCAGCGGCGAAGATCCTTGCTCTCAAATCGTCTATGTTTGTCACTTCAGTGCAATAGAACAGTTCCTTGAGATATCCCCAGAAGGAATATTCCATGGGGTTGAGATCAAGAGATCTTGGTGGCCATAGAACTGTCCAATCACGGCCGATTTACGTTTCGAATGTTCTGTCAAATACGCCTGAACTATTCTAGAGGAGTGAGGAGGCGCACCATCGTGCTGAAAAATTATGTTTCTTCTCAATTGTTAAAGAAGTTCCTCCAGCAAGGTAGGCCGCTTGTTTTCGATAAAATTTAAATAAAATTTGGCCAGTTAATCTCGCCGGAAAATCTAAGTAGGGACCGATGACAACATCTCCAATAACTTCCGCCCAAACACTGATTGAAAAACGCCTTAGGGAATACAGTTTTTCTCTTTTTTTCTTCGATATCGTGGTCTTAGAAACACCAAATTAAAAAATGAAGAGTGCGTTAGAAGCGTAATTAAATGAGGTATTTTCCCTCAAATTTGCTGCCTTCTGAAACTAAAATTAGAAACTCTGGATTACGTTAAACACATTCCGATTATTTTTCCGAAATCGTTGAGAATCGGACCATGGTCAATATTAACTTTTTTATTCATTTTATGGTGGAGAATCTACTGGTGAAGTCATGTCGCACGAGTAGCATGTCACCCTGTGTGTGTGTGTGTATATATATATATATATATATATATATATCAGAACGGAATGATAAATAAAAAAAAATAAAATTTCCCGACTACTACATTTCTGAACGTCTGTTTACTATTCTTCTTATATTTTTATAAAATTATTATTTAGAAAATAAAGCAGAACTGAAATAAATTTTAAATAATATTTTTATATTTTTAAATTTAAATTAAACGTGAATATAGAAATGAAGTTAAAAAAATTTAAACTCACTGAATCTAAAAAATAATTATTTGAGTTGAATACCAATATTATTTAACTATACCTGAGAGGTTTCCATTAATTACTCTTCAGGAACACCGGTTAGGTGTTTTTAGGTATTCCTGACAATATACCATAGAGTTAGTATATATCTTGACACTATTTTAGAAAAAATAAATTGAAAAAATATTGACTATGTACAAAACGTACATGCAGAGTAAAAAAAAAATATAACATACATTTTTTTTTATTCATTTATATTTAACGAGCTGTTTGAACTAAAGAGGCCCTAAAACTAGAGCATGAAATACTGTTTGTCTTATTTTTAGGTTGTTAACCTATAGTAACCTGATTTAGAGGGTTGAGTATATTCCGTGGCGTTCCCACCGAATAATGTCATCTTATAGGCCAGATAACGACCGGAAAATCTTTCCTACTTGAAATTTCCGATTTTTTTACCCACATGGTTTCATTAATGAAAATGAAAATAATCTTTAGTTGTGCAATTAATATACACAAAATAAAATCATTTTATACAATATATTATTTTTTCTTACAAAGGCCTTCCCTTTTAGGGAGTAATAGTCAGTACTTCCCTGGATGACTAGTCCAATTGGAAGCGGGGTTGATGGTTTTATGAAAATTCTTTTAAATATTATTTTACATGTTATATAACTTAAATATTTATGATAATGGACCATCACATCTTAATTGAAGGAAATTCACAGACTTGCTTTCCCACGATTGTATTTCGTTTAACCGCGAGCAATTTCAGCATTTGCTCCTTAATTATACGGTGGTTAAACAATGCTGTGTGAATACCTGAAAAAGTTTTACACTTCACCTTTCTAATACCTGTTTTATGGATACACGATGGTACTCTGGTAAGTGCTTAGTTTGATTGATTCATTTTAATAGTTAAATTCTTCCTTGTGGTTGCTGTTTTATTAAAGTTAAGCTTTTATTAATTAAATCTTTAGATCGTTATTGGCAGGGGAACGAAGAAAATTCACAATCCTTACTCCTTAATTCCAATCCTTACTCTTGACAAGTATTGGCGAGTCTTCTACTTCCCGTGTGATTTATTAGTGTGGTTACTTTGTCTTGTTTTTTCGTAAAATATTGGATAAAAAGAGACATGGTGCTTAATGTCAAAAGGCTTTAACGACAAACGCTAGCATACCTCTCTAAATTCTGAACATCTGTTGTTTCTAAACTGTAAAAATAATACGAGTTATCAACCAAGTCCTGTCGAGCCTTGATGGAATAGGTCATGTCAAATTTGATAAGCGCCGACTTATTACCACACCTTCTTTGATTGCTTGTGTCGCGGAAATACCAATTGGAACGAGCCTTTCAATCTTATGTCGTATCCGTTGTCTCTTCCGTATTTAGTTCTTTATTTTTGAACTTAAATGTCAACGCCTACCGTGTAATTAAAATCTCCCACTGCTATAATTATAGTTTTTTTAGTTTCTGAATCATTGATCATTAGATATTCTTACCTTATCTACCATCTCAATTGTTTCGTTTATCTTTATATATATACATCTCGTGTTCCGATGTTTGTCGGAGGTAAACTCTGAAACTACTCAACCAATTTTGATGAAATTTGGCTCATTATGTGTAGTTTTGTCCAACTTAAAAGATAGGATAGTTTTTATCTCGATTATTGGCCTAAATATTTCTTTTATTGCTTTTAATTACTCTACAATTGAGTTTGATTTCTATAAATTTCCAACAGATGGCGATGTAAATTGTTTTATTGACACAACACTTCATTTTTTCGATATTTAGAGTGAGAAGCATCCAGTTGCCAAATCTATTTTTTCCAGCTCGGAATTGGAAAATCCGTGTTTTTACTATGGGCAATTATGTGTCGCCTTTTCACGTGTGGGGAAAACATCGAATCTATTTGTTTTAGCAAAAGACAGGTTAACCAAAATCATAGTGCATCTATTAGCACTACAATAAATAAAAATTGCGAATTATAATAATAAAGAAAAATGTAAATTAATATTATAAAAGTTATAATTTATCTCATTTATAAAATTAATTTTGTTTTTTGATAAGTAGTACTGTTAGAACATATTGTTTTTTCACATGGTTTGAGAACTTTTCATAACCTGTTTCAGGTAGAACCATGTTTTATATTCTGAATTTTATTAATATGTGTTATGGTAAAAGATTAATTCGGTACCTTTTCGCTGTATATTTTGATTGAACTAAGCCTTATTCCAATTATATTCTTTATTAGTTCCATTTCCATTTTACATTAAAAACTTTAACCCTTCTAAATTCTTTATCAAACAATTTTAAATTTGGTCTTAAGTTCTATTTTAAATCCCGTTGGTTTTTAGATTAGCTGAAACGTTTTTATCTTTACCAGTGGATATTGATTTGACTGTATTAAAAAGAATAAGATATAATTAATTCAACGCATTACAGCTACTGACCAGCAACGCGTGGTCGGGTCTGCTCTTAAAGTGATAAAAATCATCCTTAAAATAATATTCGGTTAAATATATACACTTCGTTTTCTATAACCCTACAGACAGTTTTAAATGAAAAATTTGCTGTTCCCAGTATTAAATTTAGCTGACGGTCCAGAATCACGAACAAGGGCTAACGAAAAATGTTCCGGTTCTCAGATATAGGTCAAAATACTATCAGTATTCCTTCCGTACCATGAGTATATCGAAACCCGATCTCTTGTTTTGTTAGATTTCTTATGTAGGTGAACTCCTTTATCTGATCTAGATTTATTCCTTTGACTCTGAAGTTTCAAGTTTAAAAAGAAAAACGATGACGTTTTCGCTTTTTTGCGTGTGAAATATTTTCCTTTATTTCATGTCTATTCTAATGATGAGGGAAAAACCATTTACTCGCTGTGAATTACATGGACTGTTTATTTTATTTATTCTTATGGTTATTTTTTTAAACCTGCAAACCATCTATTTTTTTCTTTATTTTTTTCTGAAAGATACCAAACTCAGTTTGTTCGACTCTTACTAATTAAACAAGATGAGATTCATTATACGTATTTTTTTTATTTTTTGTACTTTTTAATTAATTTTATCTCTAATTATTATAATTTTATTTACGAATGTGTAGGGTATATATAACTGCATCTAAGGTAGGGTATACGAGGGGTGATCAAAAAGTTCCAGGACTGTTGAGATTGCGCGGCAATGGAGTGTCATAGAGCAGTGCGGTTGGCAGCATTGTTTAGCGTGACTCTTCCTGAGCTCAGCTGTTTATTCAGTTTGTTGATAACCTTCTTCATTGCAAAGTTACTGCTGTTTTCGTAAAAAAAGTTTTTTGTGTTCGGCGATTCTTTCCCTTCATGGGTCTCTTAAGTTTTGGAAACAAGAAAAAGTCTGCAGGGGCAAGGTCAGGTGAATATGGAGGCTGGGGAATGACCGTCATTCCATTTTTGGTGCAGTAGTCGCGAATGAGCAGTGCGGAATGAACAGGCGCATTGTCATGATGCAGCACCCACTCACCGCTCCGCCACAACTCTGGTCTCTTCCTCCTTATTGCCTCGCGCAAATTTCTCAGGGTTTGAAGATAACGAAAGCGGTTAATGGTCTCATAACATTTTACCCAACTTCACACAAAACTTTACGCAAACGCGTTGCTCTTCCTTTACATTCATTTCACAAAATCGCCGAACACAAAAAACTTTTTTTTACGAAAACAGCAGTAACTTTGCAATGAAGAAGGTTATCAACAAACTGAATAAACAGCTGAGCTCAGGAAGAGTCACGCTAAACAATGCTGCCAACCGCACTGCTCTATGACACTCCATTGCCGCGCAATCTCAACAGTCCTGGAACTTTTTGATCACCCCTCGTATATAACTGCAGAGTTTATATTACTGCATCATGGATAAAATAGATTCATTAATGCAATTAAAGCCAAATTATGTATTAAGTTACATGGCGATGTTTTTTAATTGAAAATGAATGGTAAACCGGAAAGTTATTGACACCCTTAAGACTACATTTCTGTGGTGAAATTAAAAAAAAGAAAAAAACATTTTATGAAGGGATCCAATTGAATCTCCTATAGCTCCTCTTTATCTATCCTTTTAAAGACTCGAGAGTTTTTTTTTGGGTCAAAAGTTAAATAGTTTTACCATATGGCAATATTTATTGTAAAAAGTGCAAAAACTAGTTATTAACACCCTGCGGATTTAATTGTGAAATCTTCTCTATGGTTAGTTTGCTAAACACTTATTTCATAGATGACTTATAGGACCCTTCAAATATTAGATTCATCATTCATAGATCTTGAAATAAAATTAGGACTTGTTTACTTATTTCTTTAAGTTAAAGCTGGGGTGTCAATAACTGGCTGCTTTACCCTACCTATAATAACAATATTGATAATCAATAATAATCAATTAATGTTCGTAAAATATAATTTAGATAAAGCAATCTTTTAAGTCTTGATTTATCATATCAGTTATAAACAAAGTTATTTCTAAAAATGTTACCAAAAAATTGCATATCATTACCTATATTTTATTATGTTGACAATGTGTTTAATTTTTACAAATACTTTAAACCAAAAATATTTTGATAGCTTTTCTTTTTTTTTCACTTTCCTATTGGAACCTATTACTTGAAGGGGACTCGTCTCTACATTTTTAAATGATTATAATTTACAAAAAATAATGTACGTTGAGAGGGTTGGTTAAACATAACTTTTTTCTTTAGTTGTTTTGTTATGCTGGCGTGTAATTGATGAAAATTTTTCACCTTAACGAAACTAGCGCATTTATTTTCCTTCTCAGTTAAAAAGAGCACCTTCCTTATCTGTGATGTCGACATAAGAGAAGAGTCCTCTTTTTTCTTTGTTTGGTTTACTATTGAAAAATATGTTGTTTTTCATACTGGTATTAAGCATTTTAATTTGGATTTAATTGTTCAGTTACTATTATCATTTTAGTATTAGTACAAATGATTCCTATTTAGCGTTTTTCATTTCATTTCGGATTTTAAATACCGTTCTCCTAATATTTAAAACAACTATGGAAATGTCTCCGAAATAAGCTTTGGAATGAAGCAATTAAAAAGACAATAATCCCAGAGTTATGTTAGTCATCATTTATGAAAAGTCTCCACTGAATATTTTTGTGCAAATCAACAAACAAGAATCCCGAACAAACGATCTGAAATGAGCCTTCCTGTTGTTTTCTTAATTTGCACTGATTTATTATGATAATACGTTCTTTATTTTGGAATGGGTTGAAAATTGGTTGTTGTCAAGTTCCTATTCTTTGTGTACCTGTTCTGAATATTTTACTCTGTAAAGAAAGAAAATCATTATAGTCAAAACTTATTCTCAGTTCATGCCTAAATTTTTAAAAAGAAAATTAAAAAAAAGGTAGTAAATCTTTAATGTTTGTTAGAAATAGAAGAGTTCAATTTTTAAAAAATACAATTTTTAGTCTGATCCTATAAGACTTTACATGGTTGGTATAATTTACCTAATTGATTTAATGTTATTCCCAATAATTGACTGTTTCGGGGTAATGATAATAAAAAATAATATTATTCTAAACATTAATGGAAGATTCCCAACAAAGACATTTTTTATTTACATGTTAAAAGTGTATTTATTTTTTTGAGCAGTCTTTGTAAAAGTTAATTTAATAAATTAATTTTAATAATAATTTTGTTCACAAATTTTTGTCTGATCAGTTAAATAAATTTTCAATATTACTATCATTAATGAATTTAAAACATTTTATATAAAATGTTTTTATTTTTTAAATAATATTTAAGAACAAATTCATTTATTAATAAATCTTTCATTGAAATATAAAAAGGATTTTAATTTAAAAAAAAAAAAAAACTAATTCACAACACTTTATTTTGAACATTGGTGGCAATTGCCAGGTGCCTGCTAAATAATTTTCAGGTGACCTTCGTCGAAATGGTATTCGTAGTAGTCAAGTAGTTTTGTACAGAACTCGTTATTAGCTTAACCTAGAATTTCTAGGTTGTAGAATAAGTTTTTTTTTTTATCTAAGTGTTATAGATACCTCTACATAAATTTGGGAACCTTTTATGGCAGATGATGAAAATAGAATCTTATTTTACAATACAAAATATTTTCGTTTTTATTTTTTTAATTTTTATTGATAATTTTAAATAAATTTTTTTAGTGTTTTTTTTTTTTTTTAATCATCATATTAACCAGGTTGTTGAACTAAGGAATATGGATTTTAGGGATATCGAAAATTTATCACGCTGTTAAATAATTAATTCCAAAAAGGAAGTTGTAAATGAATTATTCTTTTGGTTGCAGCAAAAAGAGCGTTAAATCCATACTAAAAATTAGTTTTTTAATTTGTTTGTACACGACTTTGCAGATTTCTAAAACTTTGTAGACGACAGCTTGATGAATAGATCTAAGCATTCAGGATGTTGCTAACCGTGTACAGTGCTAAGAAAAACTAATAAATCTACTAAAAAAATGCAAACGATTAAAAAATTTTTTTTTAATTTGTACATAACACTCTTTTCGCTGCAGCCACAGATTTATTATATATTTATATTGTTAACAAAACACATATTCTAAATTTGTATGATAAAAAAAAATGTTAAGGTAATTGCTGTTGATATAATTCAAGTTTGACGAAGATTTAGTTAAGAGACAAAGTGTTTACTATATCTAAAAATTAAAAATATAAAGTAATCATGATATATCTTATATTTTATTAATTAATTTACTCAACCTTAGCATTACCTAATAACAGGTGTCTTTAACCAATTAGGTAACGCTAAAGGCATCCCATTGTTCCAAATCAAAATGCCTTTACGTGTGGGCATCAGCGGAATTCAACTCAAATCATAATATTCAACAGATGTTAGGTCAGGGCTGCTATTCTGCTTCCATTCACGTTTGTTTGCGTTCTGATGTTTTTTACTCTATTTGTGTATTTTATGTGTTTGTTTTCATTCAGTTTTGCCCACGAAAATGTAAATGTGAAAAAAGTAATAATCGCTGAATTACTTGACGGAAATCATTTTTTAGATACCTTTTAAAGAAGCTGTGCCTGAATGCGACTTATATTTTAATATTCCCCTGATTTAAAAAAAAATAAATTAAAAAAAAATCAAAATTATAAACAAAAAATTCAATAATACAGTTTTGTAGGAATATTGTATCTTAAAAACAATTATTAACTACATTAAAATTAATTTACGTTTATAAATTAATTATTTCATCCTGATAAATAGCATTAATTGATAACATCTTTATGAATTTTAATGTTTAAACCCTCAAGCAAGTAGAATTCATTCTGAACAGGGGTCACCTGTGGTGTAGTGGTTAGCATGGCAACCTACAATACTAAAGGTCGCGGGTTCGCGTTTCGCCGTGGCCCTAGGATTATTTGAAGGGAGGAAAAAATCCTTAGCTATGCCGTAAAATGGAAGTCCCGAGCCTGTACGATTTCAGATACTCGCTAAAGATCCCTATCCTAATTATACCTGGATAAGCAAAATTTAGCATTTTATAAGGGAGATAGTAAGCCTTTCAAAAATTAATAAAGTAAAACGTATTAATTTGCTCCCAACACTGTGACCCAAATTATATGTCAGTAAAACTTTTTTTAGTATACTTCCTGTCCACTAAAACCTACAGTGCAGTCTACATGATTCAAGACAAACTATAATGTGGGTATAAACGTCGGTTGTAAATAAGTATTTTGTTTGAATTTGTGTTTTTACGAATTCTGACCATCTACTCTCGATCAAACAACAAATCCTGTGCGGATATTCACTTAAAAATAAAACTAAAACGACATAAGCTCAGGGATACCACTATAAACTCCTGGTGTTTTCCATTAGTGAGGAACTTAGAGGTAAAGAAAATTATTCAGAATCATTTATCCCACATAGTTTTCTAATCAATCTCATAGTTTTTTTTTTTCATTTTTATACATTTGAAGTTGGGATGTTTTTATTTTTAATAATTTAAAAATTCTATTTAATAGAAGATACTCCGACTTCCTTTTTACAATGGAAATGGCTAAAGGATTTCAAATTGTTCTATAGTTAATATATATATTTAAATATTTTAAATGAACTCTATCTTATAAGTCCAGTAGCCTATTTAGGTATTTTTTTACGAAAATCCAAAACTTAATTATGAATACCTGATATACAAATAATGTTCAAACTTTAAAAGCCGTGCCCTAAAAAGTTAGGAAAATTTGACTTAGCAATTTATTTACTGGGATGGCAGATTTTATCCTGTAGTTCATCTCTATTATTAATATTTTGACGAAATTGATTAAGAATATGTGGGGTAAACGCATCAGTGGATGAGGTGCTCGAGGGAACTCTTAGAATTTTCAGGTGCAAAAACTTCAATAATGATGATTACATATTTTAATTATTATCAAAGTACTAACTAATCAGCTTGTGAAGGCAAATTTGTAAATTCAAGAAACGATAAAACAAGATAACTTTTTAAAAATGTATTGGAAAGTTTCGTTATACTAACACCTGATACCGTTCAAATTGAAATAATCCTATAACGCACAATACTTAGTGATTATTTATTTTCCTATTTATATTGAAAACATGTAAATATTTATAGTTAAATCGCATTCCTAAAATAAAGAAGTACTGATAATAGGGCGGACAGTTCAGAAAACCCACGTCATTTGCAGTGTTTATCTACGATTGCGGAAGATTTATAGGGCATTCTATTGGTTTCCCAGCTCTCTCCAGATATCTCTTGAGGACTTTTACTGAGAAATACCGGACTCAGAACTGGCTTAACGGAATACAAATTCACAATCGCTGGCACATCGTTGATGGTAACGGGAAAACATTGCACTCTCTAAAAACAATGATTGAGTCACCTTGATTATTCATTTACCTGTATCAAAAAATAAACGTTGTTATTATTATTTGTTAAATATCTTGATAGTGGACAAAGGGCTATGAAAAGATAAAATAAAAAAAATTTTATAATTCAAATTATGTTCAATTTTTGTTTAGATACTACATTAAAAAAAAGTAAAAGCGATTTTCTGAAAAATTCCTATTTTTTCTTTGTCTTCATATTTTAATTTGCTCCTGCCAATAAACATTGATTCTCAGCACACGCTCAGGCTTGTATACTAATCTAACAATGACATTTCAGACATGATAACACTCAGCAGCACCCCTTCTCTGGCATGTTTCAGTAACTCTGGTTTGTTATCGAAGGAGATCTCTCTTCCTATGCCTTTTTAGTCTACTATGTACTGGTTGGTCAGCTGTGGCCTCGGTTAATATGTCCGTGTAAGTTATTCTGGAAATCGGAGTTTGTAAGGATCACTTATACGTTTGTTTTCTAAGGCATTATTAATATCTGAGGATTCGGATATCTGTTGGTGTACTATTTGCATAAGTACTTTAAGTCAGTATGTTGGGTTAGTTGGTCACGCACTATGATATGCTGCGTTGGCTATGACTCAACATTTCTTACAAACGATAAAATATGGATTTATGGTTTCTACATGTCACCATTATAGCTAAGTCTTATATGGATATTCCTATCTTTTAAGTAGTCTTGTAAGAAAATTATTTTATAAATAGTTTGGAGGTGGTGAATAGTCAAGTGCTTTTTATAAGATTTTAAAAGGGTAATTGATAGTCAGAAATTTCAATCCCAAAACATTTTCTTTATTTAAACATGTGTAACTTCATCGGAGCTAGGTGAGTGCTGGGCGGTACACAGAGACAGTTCGTTACCCAGTCAGTCTCTGTGTGAACGGCTGTGTTATATAAAGATTATGTTTAGTGACTGAAATTCTTGACTATCAATCATCCCTGAGTATTTTATAAATAATAATAACATGAGTGCTTCCTGTTAAAAATAATAATTGGCCAGGAGAACTAATAACATTTATTTAACACATAGTGAAACAATTAAGTATTAACACCTGTTAATTATAACATATGGTTTTAACAATTAAATGCAACTGATCACTTAATCACTGACGAGTGATAACTTAATTATTATCTAGCACTTTCCTCACTTTGTGGTTTTATATATATATATATATATATATATATATATATATATATATATATATATATATATATGGAGGTTATGCCTCATGTCCTTCCCCACATACTGAAATATTCACGTAAAAATGTAACCTACGAATTCGATTCACCGACAGACTGTCGAGACTCTATTAATATCCTCAAATAATTTTTAGGCGTAATATTTTTATTATTACTTAAAAGGAAGCGGCCCCCGGTGGGGAATATGGGGAATAGACCATCCTAAATTTCGAAAGAAAAAAAAAGTTTTATGAAATAAATTCCAGCATCTAATTCTTCAAAATTTCAAGTATATTAGTATATTTCTATTAGAATTTTATAAAAGTTCTCATATTTTTTTTTGTTAATAAATAAATGTGCTGTTTTTTACGATTTAATTATTTTTATCGTGTTATTTTTATATCAACCTGCCTCCCCCTTGCCATTTTTTTCTGAGCTCTCCTCTGCTCCTTTACAGATCTACCTACATTAGATTCTTTACTGTCAGCATTTTACATAGTTCCTAGATGTTATCAATTCCGCAAATTCTATTAATTTCAGAATGAATAGCCTTATTAATCGAAATAAAGGCGTCGTGTTTAGAAGTTTTAATTTTAAATTAAATTTTTAAGTGCTATTTATTAGGGGACACCTTTAAATCATTTTAGCACTTAAATAAGCAGCTTTAAATACTTAGGACGCGGGTTCGTATCCCGCCAGGTGGCCCGAGAATTTGTTTATGGCAATGAAAAATCCTTAGCTTGCCGCCCTTCGGATGGAGGTCCCGAGCCTGTGCGATGTTAGGTACTCGTTAGAGATCCCTGTCCTAATTATATTTTGAGAGAAAAAAAAATTCGGATTCCCACTAGCATTGTCCGAGATACAGTGGCATAAAAATAGGTTAAACAAGCAACTATTTATTTTTAAACATATTATTTATTCATAATTATTTACTTTCTTTATGTAAATAAGTCGCTTAAACACTGTAGGACACATAAAACCTTTATTTTGACCAAGTATTTTTTATGGTTTATTATTATTATTATATATATTTATTTAATGTTCGTATTCGTTCTTTTTACATTTATGACCACTTTTCCGTATTAGACATTATATAAATTATAATACACACGTTATAAGATAGAAACTGTTTGTTTAATTTTTAATGGAACTAAAAATTGAGTTCGATTTGAGGCCGCGTATTTGAGGTTCTCAAGGTGAAGTTGAGGCCAAAGTCGCCAGGAAGGAAACAATTAAGATTTTATCCTGTACATAATTTTATTTATTTATAGTGGTTTTGATTAGATTAAGACGAAAATTGATATATCATTTTTCTAGCAATTTGTTGACAGTTCAATAATTGATGATTTGAATTGATGATAATTGAACGTAAGGAAGAGTGTTAAATTTTCTTTCAGCTGATGTTATTTGCAATTTTCTGAGTACATTAAGGTAATTGACTATTGTAATTTGCAATTTTTGAAATTTTCTAAAGTTTAAATGATACCAGCCGATTCTTTTGTGTATTCCGAAAACTATGTAGTTTGCAACCGAAAGAAATTTTAAAACTTTTTCATATGCTACAATTATATTTTTCGTGACATTTGCTTATCAGGTTATTTCAGTACAAAAAGCTAGTAGAATTACCAATGATGTCATGATACCATCATATTAGTTGTTGCCTATGTATATCGGACGTATCGCTCGTCGAATGCAAGATATGTCTAACTCAAAATCGTGTTTTTTCCTACATCTCTATTCAAGACCGATTACAGACCGTTATGTTATAGATTCGTGAATTTTTTTAACTATCTGATTCGAATCAGGGGAAAGGGCATTAAAAAAAGGAATGTTAATTGAATCTTCTGATAAATCGCATTTTTGAGTTTAATCAGTCTATCACTTCATCGTACGAGCGATATGTGCGGTTTTGTAGGGAATGATAATGAAAAGTTGGAAAAACATAAAATTTCTCTTTAAAAATTGACTTTTGAAAATTTCGCTACGCTATTTTTTATTTTTTTTTTGCACTGTGCAATTTTTTTTGCAAGGATTGGGTATAAAATACCGAACCCCGAATAAATTTACAAAATCCGATTTTACATATTTTGACAAAAAGGAGTAAAATCTTTCAAACAATCCCTCTATGAACTTCAACTCCATTTGCCCAGAGATTTAATGGTTACTAAGTGTAATTCTTCTGGCTGTATGAAATTTTGAAACAAATCGAGAGGCAAAAAAAAAAAAAGTGTAATTGTTTTTGTAAGTTAATAAAATAAAAAACCACGACCCCCTTTAGAATACACAAAAATGTAGTTCAATTTCTTTACCATTCAAAATCGAAACTTGCATCAAATGAACTAATATATTGAAAATTATGATTAGATTCAGCTCCTAGCGTTTCTTAATGAAGAACTAAATGACCATGTATAAATAGGATTCCTATGTATATAGTCTAGTTTAGAATTTTCCAAACCAAATTTGGATTTTTCTCAATCAAATTTAGAATTTTCTAATTCCGATTCAGATTTTTCCAAATAAATTTAAAAAAAATTAAAGTGTATTTTAGTTACATTAATAAATTTGTTAGAAGTAGTATCTATAAGAATAAATTTTGATATGAAAATTCTAAATTTGGTTTGGGAAAATCCCAATTTTTTTTAAAGGTTCTAAATCTAAAGGTTAATTTTCAGATATTTTGATATTTATTCATTATTATTATCCTTATTTGGTAGCATTCCAATGAAGAATCTGTTTATTTAAGTAAAAAGCAAACATTATTTTTATTTGTGCAAATCCCTCCTCATATTTTCCTGAATATTCATTATTGACGGTTGTTAAAGGCTCTTTAAAAGTAATTAATGCATTTTAATGTTCAATTATAAGCATATTAATAAATTTTCTCAATCTTGTTATATAAGTAGACTAACCACATACACATAGCTCCGAAGTTCTCTAAGTATATGTTTTGTCTTTATTTTCCGTGAGTTTTATTTTTGTATTTATAGATTTATCCTATTTTTGGTTAATTCATTGTTATTTTTTTTTTTTTTTTTTTTTTGCGTCATTAAATTAAGTTATTTAATCAAAATCATAGATTCTTGTTGAAGGAAGAACTAAGCTGAGAAATTTTTCAATTTTTTATAAAGTATCTCATAAATTTAATTACGTACTTAGGTAGTAAGCAGTTAAACTAGAAATCCTGTTTCACAAGGATTTCTTCCATTTATGGTCAGATACTAACCATAATTTATTTTACCTCCAGTATTTTTTTTTTAATGTTTGCATTTTTTTTTCGCTTTTTTTTTTACTTCCTTAAAATTCCATTAATCTTCTCGGATTTAATCTAACAGATTAGATATAAAAATAATTAGATTATAATTTCTTGTTTAATTATAAAAAAACAGACGAAAATTAAGTATATCTTTGTGGGGAATATTTGAGGAATATTTTGTCTTTAGAGTTGATGAACAAAATTTCAACTATGAAAAGACTCGACATGAAAGAGGTTATCGATTTTGTGATTAATTCTCACGAGAAGTGAACTCATGCTTCCCAAAGTTTTGTGATGTGGAAATTTATACGTCTAGCGCCTATTTTATATAAACTTTATAACAATAACAAGTAAATCCTCGTTGTTTTTATTGCAATTTTTTGATGATTAAAATCATTTTCATTGCTGTAATAATTATTAATATAATTACAATTGAACTTAATGCCATGTAATTATTTAATAATAAATATGCGTTGTATTGAAAATACATCAAGATTTTGGTTTGATTTCTTTTAGGTCTCTCGAAGGTTTTTTATATACAAGTCAAAAATACTGTCTGGTTGTTAAAAGGAAATATTTTGAAGACAAAATCTTTTCCTTTTTGAAGAAGAGTAAAAAAAATAAATTTATATTTACCTACATAATCTACTTATACTTACTTACTTAATTTAAAAACATATATAATTTATGTGAATACAAGCTCTCAGGATTCATAATTCTATTCCTGCATTTTGCGTTTATGACTTATTCATAATTGATTCCCTAATTTTATTTTTTCCATTAAATTTAAGTAATGATTTCTATTGTTTGCCCAAACAAGCCTTGGAATTGAAGTTATCTTATTTGTTAGTTTAATATTCAATGATGAGAATATAATATAATAACGAGAATATAATATTGAAATAAAAACATTAGAGTTAGTTATTATTATTTGTGTTAAAGAAAGTATAGATTCTTAAAAAGCTAATTCGTTATTTAGGAACACATTGTATCTCCGAATGTAACTACATAAATACAGTAATTTTAGATTAAATAAAAGACCTATTTAAGAAGCTAGGCGCCGCGCTATGAAACACCCCAATATTATTTATGCTAAATAGATGGCATGCATGAAAATCTTCATATATTTTTACTTCTAATATTTAAATATTATTAATATAAAATCATGTGTTTATCTTGTTGTAAACTATACTTATGTTATGTATATTATTATTTCTCATAGCCTTTTTTTTTTTTTTTTTTTTTTTTTTCATTACGCCATAACTTTCTTAACACTTCATCAAATTTCATGGATGAGGCATCATTTTAAAGCTTTCCTTAACCGCTATACCGGAAAAATATACAAATCACTCATTTCGCCTTCGATTGCGTGTTATAACCGCGAGAAAACGGTCCTAGAGGTTTCTAAATGGTGTCAATCTTTTCAGGTTTCCAAGGAGAATATATTCGGTCATATGAATTTTTTCGATTAACCCCTCGTTTGCGAGTTGTAAGCGAAAAACTGCAATTGTCAGCGAAAAAGGTCGAAGAGCTTTTTCGAAGGTGTCATTTTTTTTTTCAGTTTGTCGAGACGAACATACTTGGTCATATACACTTTTCCGATCGTCGCCGTTATTTGCGAATTTCGAGCAAAAAAAAAAGCGATTTAAATCAATAGGATCAGTGCACTCGCTTTCCGCAAAACTGATACGTGATTTTAAGAGTGTGGCGTTTTCCAGGTTGCGCTCATTCAGTGCTATCAGTACTATGTCTTTGTAAAACGAACCCACCAACAATCAACCACGGACGACCATATCGTAACTTCAAACATAGTGTTTAAAGAGGTCCTGTAAACACGTAAATACTATGTAAATATGTATATATATCTATTCTTTACTTTAACCCCTCACCTATGCTCAAGGCGCACTAAATACCCTCTTACGATACTAAATATACGGTGTATACTTTAATTAAATGGGATTTAAGTAGGTTAGAGTGCGAATACTTCGCACGGGTCAGCTAGTTCAGAAATAATACATATTAAATACATGTACTTAATTAATACATACTAATTCAAATTGCTTATTTAAGGATTTTTTTATTGTCATCTCTCATTTTTACGGATCATTTGAATTACATTTGATCCCAGTTCTTCCAGATAAACAACGAATTTGAATTATATTAATAAAGGCTTAACGAACCCGAACAACTCGCTTCCTACACACCTCCATCCATCGACCGTCCAGGTCCAACTTTGCGAGATCTGCCTTCACGCAATCCTCCCACCTCCGCCTCGGCCTGCCCCTTGGACGTTTCGCAGTCGGCACAGAACTTATTCATCTTTTCGGAATTCGTTCTCTACTAAGTTTCGCAATTTTATTCGTCTAGCTGCTATCACGTCAATTATATTCACTCAGTTCGACGTTGTGTAAGCGTCTAAATTATCCGGTTAGTTCATCTCTCTTGATAATATAGCTTATGTTTTTTTATATTACAGTACTATATGTAATATAAAAAACCTAACCTTTATCCGTAATAAAGAAGGTTATACACTTTATGTGCATACATGTATATGTGTCGAAAATATCAAAAATACTCTTGTGGACTACCTCTATCTGCGACTCACCGACCCCTTTAATTAATTATACCTAATATCAGGATTTCAGATTTACAATCGATATATCTCACGCTGTTTTTTTTTTTTAAAGCTTTTAATTCATCCCCCTATTTTCCACTAATCATCTGCTAAGTCACAGTCGTAATGACTATGAACTTTAGTTTTAATTCAAATTATACTCTCTCAATAATTCCTAACAGGTTTTCTAGTCGATATCATTGACCTTTTGAAACCTAATACTGTTATTTTAGAGTATGCAAACGCATCTCTCGTACATTGTGAAATAGGTAAAAGAATCAGGGGACATGGTAAACAAATGTAAATTATTACAGCAGTTTATTTTATAATATTCACCAAATAAAATTTCAGATTTATAATAAAAGGCTTAACTAACCCGACAGGTTGATGCTGACCACCACTATTTGCCACCTACGCACCCTCCCTCCACTGACCGCAGTCCAACTATAATACAACTAAATACAACTTTAAGAGATCTGTCTTAAAGCAATTCTGCCACCATCGTCTCGGCTTGCCTATCGGGAGTTCTCCAGCCAACACTGTGCTTTTTTGGTCTTTTAGTGATTCTTTTAATACCAGGTTTTGCAAATTTACATGCCCATGCGCGCTGCTATATTTACTTGGTATAATTCACTCAGTTTGGCCTTGTCTAAACATATATATTCTCAGGAAGATTTGTTTCTCTTAGGTCCAGATTTTAAGTAATACTTCATTTTCAGAAACCCCTTGCTCATCACTGAATGTTAGGAGCCACGTAGAATAATAGTTTTTTTAAATTCGAGTTTTTAAGTTAACTGAAAAGTAGTAAAAAATTTATAATAAAGTTAAAAAATTTCGTTTTTTATAGTTATCATAATCTCTAAATATCTAAACTTCTCTACATGTTCAATCGTAATCCATTCGACATCAACATTAACACAATCGTCCCCTTTTATCTAACTAACCATATATTGTATCTTAACAGTATTTATTTCAATCCCTACTTCTTTACCGGCATTCATCAATGTCGTTGTATTATTTCTATCCCAGTGAATAAGTGGTTAAACAGAATTTAGTCAAAAATAGGCTAAATGGCTAAATAGAAGCATAGAGCAGGTTTCTTTGTGATGAATAATTGTAAAAGTCAGGCGATCATTTGAATTGTAGTTATTACACTTTGCGTTTATATGTTGTGATCGATCGGTGAACTATTGAAGCGTGGAAATGCATAAGGCTCTAAGTGCCAAAAAAATAAAACAAGGTTTTTTTTTTGCCAAATTGTTATACGTGCCAAAGCCATTCTTCAGAAATGGGTATAAGTAATGTTTTGTTATTAGAAAAGAGTTCGTTGAACGTATGAAAGATGACATAGGTGTAAGCGTTCAGACGTACTTGACCCTAGAGGATATAAATCACATAATTTCTGTAAAAATTTCCTGAGGCACTTATACCCTTATGCATTTCCACGCTTCAATTAGTCAACCCTGATATTTCATAACTGGTAACATCTGCGCAGTTTGTTAATGAACGTAATCCGTAAAAATACCACTATTTTGGTATTTTTGACTTGATAATGAAAACCTCATTTTATATTAATACTATTAAAAACTTAAAATCAATGCCCTGAAGGGTAAGGAAATTTGTCAACCACTTATTCTCTGCTATGGCAGATTAAGTTTTATAAGTTACCATGTCATCACCATACAGTATCTTTTTAGATGTGAGAAATTGTCATCTGTTTTTCTTTACGATAGGTTGATTGATAGTGAGGATTTTCAGATAAACATTTTTTATTTTGAAAAGCCAACGTTTGGATCCCTATAGCGAGTCACTGTATTACTCTGGACTCAGAAGCCCTGATGAAGTTCCACATGTAGGGATCGAAACGATGGCTTTTAAAATAAATAAAAAAAATGTCCTGAAAATCGTGACTATAGTATCATTTTAGTGTTAATATATTCGTTTTCCTTGTGTGAAATTTTGAAGATATTTTTAGGAAGTTGGGATTTTTTCAGAGAACCATATTTTTGGTTGGATTCGATTCACAGGGAATCATGTTTTCTATTGGTTACAATTTCTCCAATTCTTCTTAGTTTTTCAAAGAGACATCTTATAAATTTAGTCATGTTTTCATATTATCCGGTATTATTTTAAACTTTATGCAATTAACTATTTTCTCTTTCGAAAAGGAATCGGTCTTATAAGTTTCTCGCATAAAGAAAAAAAAAGAAAAGTGAAATTTATAATAAAGAAGAAGTGTGTTATTGACCCCCATTCCGCCATACTATTAAATATTCAAAGGATATCCATTTAGATATAACCACATCAGCATGCGCGCTCCTATCTCCTCCCAAATAATCAATGATATTTGATATATGATAGGGCACGTAAACCTGTTTCCATCTTAAATGGTTTATGAATGAATCTGGCGCCCTTTTTGGAAGGTAACCGTCTTCTTCATTGTCTCTCCTCATTCATAGTGTGACAGTGTGGATAAAAAGGCAATTTAGAAATAGCTATGTTAATAAGTCCCCTTGTTTTATATTCACGCCGTCTCCGGCGCACTGACTAACCGGAAGGGAAGTTCCTCGAGCAAGACCGGAAAAGATGAGTCACTTTCTCCTAAAACAAGGAGGCTGCCGGGGATGATATCACGTTGCCAGCCAGCAGCCACAACATAGTCCACTTCCTCCGGATTAGTGGAGAATCCTTGGAGCGTCCATTGTTGTCGGGATTCATTTAGGAAACCTTACAGCGTGAGCATTGGTAGAATACGTGTCAGCTTTAACTCGTGACAAGAAAGTTTAAGGCATTTTGATATTCCACGCGGTCAAGAAAGCAATAATATATATATTAGAATTTGCTATCCTATTATCATATTATTTGATAAGGAATTATTTGTTCGGTGAAGAATCAAAGGACCTTTAGGTTAATAATACGCAGTCGACATTTCGATCTTGACCTCATTGCTGGTTCAATTGGACTTCATGACGAAATAGAGACAAACGTGTATTCTATTGTATATCAGGGCTATATATATATATATACCTAAATTTTATTATTAAAATTAATTCATTTAATGTTTTACAATTAATTTGTGTGTTCTCGTTTCCTTTTAAAGCAGCCAGGCTCAGCCAGAGTTGGGCAGTAGTTAACTACATTTGTAATTAACTACACAGACAACTACATGTAGTTTGAAGTTGGAAGCGGGCAACTACTATTTGTCAACTACCAGTTGAGTAGTTGTAATATAAAACTACAACCACAGTAGTTGGGAAAAAGTAGTTGGGAATGGCAAATACAGCAAGTAGTTGTAAATGTAGTTTAGAGCGGCAACTACATTTGCTAAGCAACGTCTAATTTAATCACATGTTTTTGCTATTTTTATTTTGTGTTTAGATAAATACTCCATAGATAAATGGGCTCCATTATGGTTGATAATCTGTTTTAAAAATAGTACAATACATATACGTAATACAAAATTTTTCCATGATTTCCGGCAGTCAATTATTTTTTTTAACCTTAGTTTCTCAATCAATTCCATGTTTTATATATTAGCTGAATTGCATTTGATATACTCCTTATCGATAATACTAGATATCGATAATTACTCGTTATCATTAAAAGTAGTTGTAGTTTTAGGCCCATAAGTACAGTTGCAACTACTAGTTGTAGTTGTAAAAATGCAACTACTTTTTTGAAACTACAGTAGTTGTAGTTGTGGTCCATCAACTACAAATTATAAAAGTAGTTGTAGTTTCAACAACTTCCCAACTACTGTGTCAGTAGTTTTGTAATTTGTAGTTCAACTTCTTTTTGCCCAACTCTGGGCTCAGCCTAGAGATGTTAAGAGTTTGAGATAAACCACTTACTGACCATGTTGAATATGTCGGTTGTGCTATTGTTTGAAATGATGCATTAGAAGGGTCACAACACAAAGAAATAAATAAACTTGCTTGATATAAAAAATAAAATATATTGTACTTCGCTTGAAATAAATATAAATAAAAAAATACAACTCCTTCAGTGAATTTAATAAAATAAAACGTCTTTGTACAAATGATAAAAAAGAATAAAATAAAATATTCGAAAAAATAAAATGAAAATGTCTTTTCACAAGTTACTTCTGTCTTGCGGCAACCTCTTTGGAGCGAAGTAACCGTTTCACGAAGTTTATCATAAAGAAGAATTCTTGCACTGTATAAAGTAAAAGGCTACTTACGAATACTAATGGAAACTCTTACGTTACCGACTTAATGTAACCTTCCACCGGCAAAGTTATTCTTTATGGACGAAGGAGTATGAGTATGGTGTGAGAGGCAATTTGCTGTGGTCCGCTACTTGTCTCACTACTTACTACTTACTAATTGGATTACCTCTCTATCGGAGTAATTGGCGGGCAATGAACCAAACAAGTTATACTCGTCTCTCTGTGTCGCTACAAATATAAAAGGGTCGTTACCATACATTCAATAAACCGTGTAAAGTGTGACGAGTGTCATAATTCATTAATGATTTCGAGGGCACTGTAGTTACTTTTGGGGTAACTGGATCACTAGTTTAAATAACAGTTTTTATTATTCTATGATTTTTAAATATTAATACATCGAGGTAGGGGTCACCTGTGGTTTATAGCATAGCCTAATACTTAATAGGTACTCGTTCAATATTCCTCTTCTAATTATACCTGGATAGGCAAAGCTTAGGAATACCACCGTAGCCGATTAGACATAGAAGCATAAAGAGACGCTAAATGAAAAAACCAACAAACAAGTACCTCGAGGTTATTTTTTATGGAATGTTACGTAAAGAATCATTTTATTCTTTTATCCTTGCTGAAAAAGTTGTCATCAAAATTTACGAACATTTTCAACGGAATGTAGGAACAAGTTCTTGTAATATCTCTGCGAACAAGTTAACAGTTCGTTTGTGGTTGGGCCAACACATAAGCTATTACTATTTTTTTAGGGGTCACCTGTGGTATAGTGGTTAGCATGGCAACCTACAATACTAAAGGTCTCAAGTTCGCGCCCAGCGGTGGCCCTAGGATTTTTTATTGGGAGTAAAAAATCCTTAGCCATGCCGTCCCTCGGATAGGACGTAAATGGAGGTCCCGAGCCTGTACGATGTCAGGTACTCGTTAAAGATCCCTATCCTAATTATATCTGGATAGGCAAAATTTAGGACTCCCACTGTAGCATCGTCCGATTAGGCTTAGTGGCATAAAGTGACGTTAAACAAACAAACTATTTTTTAAAAAAGATTGTGAGTTATAGATACCAAAGGAAACTTGAACGGATTGAAAGAAATTATGAAAATTAATTGAATCTTATTGGCCGTCCATTCACTGAAACAGAGGCAGTTATTTTAATTTTATTTTTTCCATCTTAGATAAATGTTCAAGTTATTCATTTTATGATTTCAAGTAAATACATAATATCCAAAGTAGTATAATACATAAAAAAAAACCACTGTTTCTATAAAAAGTAACTGGCGCCACTGAGGCTCCCCCTTTGGGACAGCAGCCACCCCCATTTACAACCCGCTGGATCCGCCCATGCCCTAAAGTGAAAAACACCTATATGTTTTCTTATACGTAATATTTATGATAATAATATGTACATATTACTTATCATAGGATTATTCCCATCATTTTACTCATTTATTAATTGATAATTAAATATTGTTTAACTTATCTGGATCTATTAATTTCAAGATTGAATTAATCAACTCATTCATATTTAAAATAAAATAAAATTTAAAATATATTTTTATCATATTTAAAAAATAATGCGTCACATTTAATACATTTTTTTTTATTAATTAACCTATCACACATTCCTTTTTTTCAATCTATTCTGCCTAAAACTCCAACTATCTTTTACTACAGTTATAATTTCTAGTTAATATGTTATTTGGTTTAAAATTTGTATTGTTACTTATTTAATGCAAAATTCTGATATTTAAATGCATCGACTCGAATTCAGCATTTGAATATTTGGGTATTGACATCTAGAACTTCTTTATTTTATTGAACTGTTTAATTCATCACCTTCCTAAGGAAAGGTCGTATTTCAATTTTAGTCAGGAGAACAAGTTTTAACAACAAGAACAACAACAGGATATTAGGGCATTTTTTTTTTTCTGAATAGAAAAATAACCAACGTTTATCTTTTTTTTCTTAGATGCGACTATTCGTCAGGAAGGTGACATTTTTTTAGCCAAAATATCGACACAAAAAAATCGTACTTTAGTATTACTCAATTTTAATTAATTGAGCTCTAATGGAGAATGAGCGAACTAAAAGTTAAGAAGTTTTCATTCGCTCGACGATTATAGTTATTTTATTAATAACACTCAATAAAGAGTTTTTATTTGAAACTAGCTGTATATAACTGTATATGTATATGTATGTATAGCTGTATATTAAATTTGATTTTTTAAATCTATCAAGTGAGATTTTATCGACTCATACGGTCGATTTCGTAAAAACCAATGTAAAGCGAGATCAAAACGATTTTTATAACAATAAAGAATATACCCAGGTGTTTGCACCTGGTATTAAAGAACCACTGAGCGAAATTTTGAGAATTTAGGACAAACGGTATGGTTTTCTATAAAGAACAAACAAACAAACCAACAGAATTCCATCTTAATTTATTTAGATAATATTCATATTAGTTAGGAAAATAATTCGCTACTCTAAAAGGTGTCTTGTTACAAAGGTAATCATGGCATCTTTTGATTTACTGAAATTTAATTCGTGCTTTTGATGTGGAATTATAAGAAGAAAACTCGATAATAGAATCCGGTGTAACGGTTACGATAGCCAGTGATAAAAATAATTTAAGACGAAAAAAGAAATTTGATGTGAACATTTCTTTTTATTTGAATTATCTTCAAGTTTACAGTTTGGTTCGCTCTTACGTAGCAACTGTACGTATAAAAAAACGATAACGTTTTGTTTTTTATACGTAATATCGCTAATAAAATACCACAATAGGACCAAAACTTTCTCTTAACAATGAGTCCTCCACTTCTGGAAATGGAAAGGTTGAACCTGTCTTGCACATGAGAGAGTGAATGATATATGCAACAATAGGTTCGAAGGTAGCCAGCTAGCCATGAAGTACTTTCACATATCTGCCTCTAGACCATTTTCCTTTTCTTTGAATGAGCATTCGTGATTCATCAGACTCTGGTTTTCCTTCAGTATGAAAGCTTTCAACGCATTCCTATCTGAAACCACGAATATTATTTTTATTTTTTATACTTAAATAGGAAATTTTTAGAACGAAGATAACCATCAATTGACAGCATAAATTACTTATTTTAGTTTCTGTTTAGGGTTCTGTCCAAATCGTACTAAGAACATATACTAATGTAGTAAATAGTTGTGTATTAGAAAATGATTGATATAAAGAAAATAATTACATATTATAATCTTGATTATGCCATTGATTCATGCTGGACGGAACAGCCTAAAGTGGTCCCTCTTCGTTGAGTGAAGATGTTAAGTGCAGCAATTGTTTGTTGTTTATTTTGGTTCGACATCTAACCTAACACTACAATAATATTTAGCCCCCCCCCCCCCCCCCACGCCGAAAATATTATATATTTTCCACTGTTTAAACAAAAATATATTGCAATACTTTTACGCTATGAGGTCTGATTATAAGTACACACATTGTCCGTCACACATGCCCGACACCAGGTCAACCGACAGGTTACTATCTATCCTTCTTATTTGGTTACAGGAACTGAAGAGTGGCTGCTGGGCGTGGCCTGTTTTGAGAGGTTGTGTGACCGTGATGTTATCGAACTCTCATCGCGTTTTTTTCTGTTAAAAAGGGCTTTGATTAGCTTTATTAGATTCCAGCTTTCGACTCCCGCTCGCTGCGCTCGCACTTCAAAGATAAATAATCCCCCAAAACGGTCCTTTTTAGTGGAGATCGGGCCTTACTTTGAAGGGCGCCTTAGTGAACGGCGTACAGTGGAGTATTGGCCATGAAATCCTGGCCAAAACTCTTTACCTATTTTTTTTGCAACTGTGGAATACTTAAAACTTTTTATTAATATATATATATATATATATATATATATATATATATATATATATGTATATATCTAATATATCTGATATCTATCTAAAAATATATCAAACTAATAAAATATAAAAATTTTCAAGTTTTTACAAAAATTAGGGGAATTTCTGGAAAAATCAGGAAATTTGAAAAACTTCGGGAAAATGTTCAAGACATAAGACATTTAAAAGTTATATTGCAATTTAATATCTAGCTTTTGCAAATACTAATTACATTATTAGCGTAATAAATTTTAATTGTGATTGTCTATATATGTGCGTTCTCCAAGTGCAGCCGACTTCCTGATTAGCCTCTAGACTATTCTACTAGTTTCCAGTTCTAGTTCCTGTATGAAATCTTCGCGCGGTTGATTTTAAATTTAAGCTTCCTACAGCACCATAACAAAGTTATTTAAAAGGGCAAACAACTTTGATAAGTCACTAATTACTTGCATAACTAAAATACAAAGAAAATCGTTTTTAAGAAAAATATTTTATTATAAAAATTATAATGATTTGAATTTTTATAATCTTAAACGTTTCTTTAACCAATTACGGCTATATTCGATCCATTACACGTATTTTTTATACCGACCAATTCTATTCCCCTTAACCTCCCCCCCTCCCCCCCCCCCCAATTTTTTCCTTGAACCTCCGATTATGCTCTCAAAGATATCATTTGAATGGTAGTAAATAAAAATCAAATCGTATTAATCTTTATTTAATTCATCACTCGAACAATTAAAAAAATGTTTTTATTTTTTATTTTTACCAGTTGTGGGTCTACCGTAAATTTACATTGATTTCGAATACTTATAGGATTTGATATTTTAAAAAAAAATGTTGAAAAATTATAGGATTTTTTCTTGACCTTATTAAAATAATTTATCACCAAGTAGGAAGATTTTTAATATTTTACCATCTCCAATTTGCCTTTAATGTCTATCCAAATTTCGTTCACTAGGCAAACATGTATTCTTGTTGGTTATGTCTTTTTCTCTCGACTTCGTTGAATTTCGGAAGTGGATAACGTCACGTTTTTAAGTGGTATCAAATATATAATCGTCAGCCATGCATAATTCCTCGCATCCTTGATTTGAAATTAAACACGAGAAAAACGTATTTGGTAGGTAATTACAGCTCTGATATAGCCAATTTGGTGTCTATTATTTACCACAAAAGAATAAATATTAAAAATTTATAATTAGTGGTCAATTTTTTTTCTTTAAAAAAACACTTTAAAGTATCCGAACTCTATTTTTCTGAGACTTTTTCATCGTTGATGGTATCTCCGATTCTTTAAGGAAAATTTATATTAATTCGAGCTATATAGTAAGAGTGTAAATTTATATTAATTCGAGTTATATGGTAAGAGTAGCTGTTTTGCTTGATAAAATAATATTTATTTGTATTATTACATTTTATTGATTTTTTTGTTATATAAAATCATTCAATCTAAGCATATAGGCCAACTTAATGTTATTCGAAAAGTCGTATCGCTTGTATAATTATATATGTTTAGATCATAGGTGAGAATATTCTAATAACTATAATTTTAGCCTGACGGGCTCTCGATATCCACGGGTGACATCACGATTGACTGTGACCCCCCGCCTTTTATGTAAGGAGACCTGCAGACACGGAACTAGGCTAATAGTGGGTTTAGTTGATTTATTTTGTGGTCAATGAGTCCTACGCTGCGGAATAATTTTTATAAAGAAAGTGTGGGACTCCAAACTGGTTTTCTACTGTCCTTTCTGATTCAGTAGGTAATGAAGTGCCATTTCTACTCATGTAGCCACATGTTTTTTTGTTTTTTTTGTTTATGAGTTAATGAGCAAGTCGGTATGAGCTTAGAACTTAAAAATGTGCGTCTTTTTATATCATTAAGAGTTTCTCTCATATTTGTTTTATTTTAGTTTACCATTCGAATTTTAAGTTCCACTGTCCAGTGGTTCCAGTGATTACGTTTGCTGTAACGTTCACTGTTGGCAGTTTTCAGATCCTCCTCGCTCAAGCGTTTAGCGTTGCTTTTTAAAAGGTAACACAAACTCTTTTCCAGTTATTTTACAAGCCTTGCGCCTCCAAACAAGGGATCTTAAAGGACTGCCCCATCAAATAAAACTGGAAATCAAATGTATTAATAATAATAAGCAATTTTCTTGTAATTGTACGAGTAAAGCTGGTAGTTCTGGTAAATGCAAACACATCATTGTAATTTTACTCTACGTTTCTCGGTTAATAATAACATTAATTACCTATTCATACAATCATTGTTATGACAGCTGTCATTTTCATTACAGCTTAGTTTCTTTGTCATATTATTTATTTATTTGTCAAAACTTTCAGGCATCGCATTGAAAACTTGGAACAATTAAGCACAACGGATGTAAGACAAAAATGGGGAAAATTAAAAAGAAAACAAATCTGACACTATGGTCCCTATGTAATTTGCATAAAACTAGCATTCTGGAATAAAAAAATGTCAAATACTAATATATACCTGGATAAATATAGTCACTTTCTTTAAAATGAAGACTACATATCTTCATATGTTTCGAAACAGGCTTATCTATTCTAATTTTTACAATCCACTCTTTAAGAAGCTTTTTGGTTTTTTTTTTGGAAATAAATGGAATGACACGTCTTTTGATTTTCTAATTGAACACTAAGGGACCGAGCAATACCTATAAGACATTTTTCAAATAATGTTTTGGTCAATTGGGTTTTAATTATGGAAAAATAAATTAAAAACGCTAAAAAACCCTATGAATCGCAGGTACTGGCTTCTATCCCCGTTCCTCTAGTTCCAGTCAAGAAGCAGCACCGTCGCTTGCGCCCGCGAATAGATCATTAGTTAATTCAACATTTCCTCTATCCAGCACAGACAGTATTTTTTTTTCTAATTCTTTTTTTAGTAATTTTTTAAATGCTTTCTCTTAGGGGTGATCCCATATTAATCCCACATTTCCATAACTTCTTTACTGATACTTATCATTATAGCAGTGGTGGTCACAGAAAAAAAATTCGGGGGATGGGTGGATAGTTTGACTCAGTATAACTTAGATCCTCCAGTCGTATAAATTTAGCTTACAATTATGAACAAAATATATATATAGGGTTTCTACATGAGAGGGTGGCAGGATGTTCGAGAATCCAACATAGGATTTGATAACCCGAAGACAGCCTGTTCAAAACCCTGAATCAGTGGACATTTAATAATACTCTGCATTAATCCCCAATCCTCTCCCCTGGCATGGGAATATTCCGCATAGCCTAAAGGGGGAGGACCAAAAAATAAAAAAAAATAGAAGAATACTATACGAGAAATTTTTTGTTTTTATTGAATGTAATAACAGTTTTGATGAAATTTTGTTAAAATTAGAATGTGATCTCTTTTATCAACCTGCCTCTGTCTGTCTCTCCCTGAATTTGACTAACTTTTTTATTCTCTCCTCATTAAAAATTTGGAGTTTGGAAAAAACATGCGCTTTTCATTATTTATTTATCAGTAAGCTTTAACATTGACCATACTAAATTTAACAATCCTTAAGTTTCTGTTTCTCATTTTCAGACATCTGATTTTTATTATATATAATTATTTCTAACTTTTACGATAACATTACTTGGAAATTTCGCCTCGAAAATTAGTTTCATCTGGTTGAGAATATCGCATGAAATACAGAATTGATTAACAAATCAGGAGTATTTATATTCAGATCCCATTTTATTAATTTTATACTGCAAAGATTACATGATAAAACGGGATATAGGGACTATAATTAAATATTTTTTATTAATAAATAATATCGAAACATGTTGTGTACAGATGTATGATATGTTAATCTAAAGAGAGATATAATCTTAAGCATTGAAGTAATGTTAAGCCAAGCATCCTTTTGTTGAATAATAATGATTTAGACGAGGAAGGGGAAGTACTCTGACTTACTTTGAAGGTAATATTAGATAATTCAATCTTTTATTTCTCTCTCTCTTGTTCTTCTTCAATGACCATTTGTTCTTTGTTATGCATAGTGTACACTATTTTCTTTGTTGCTTCATTTGTTTACCTCTAATAAATTATTGTAGTTTGCAGTTCATTTCAATTATCAATCAGACCGAGTCAGAGATCAGATAATCTGCATGATAAATAATCTTAAAATATTCTTATGAAATGTTTGATCTATTCAATGCAATGTAAATGTACCTGTTTAAAAAGCTGAATTGAGCGAATGAGAAGAAGTTCTAACATTAAGATTAAATAATTCCATAATTTTAACAATAAAATATTGATGAAATTGGCTGATTCCTTTTCACTTTCTTTTGTACCCCTCCTCCAATGATTGTAACGCGTTAATGATTGTACCTGGTAGAATATACATCATTATCATAAATGTGGTATGGCGTAATAGAACTAAAGTCAAAACAACTAAAAGAAAATGTATCTTGTTTTTATTTAAAAATAAAATTATAGAAACCACCTTAATTCTACTTTACTGGGTTGGGTACGTTTTGCTAATCGGTCACTTGGGATTTACTGATCCACATAAAGATCAGCTTTTTCTCTCTGAAAAGAGTAAATAATACCAAAATATGTAGAATTCAAATTATATTATTTGAAAATAAAACGAGTTAAAATGTAAATCACTGGTCAAATTAATGACAAATTTCTTATAAGTTATAAAGTATTTCCTTCTAAGACTTCTTTGTCCTGTATTTGAAGAATGTGATCTGAATAAATCTAAATACAGAAACTCAAAAAACCTTTTCAGGCAACTATTTTAAACATCATAGCATTGCAATAATTATTTATTTTAAATTTCATTCATTATGTTTATCAATATTTAACCCCTTCACTTCAAACAAAATGTGTTCTTTTATTTTTTACAGTATCATTTTATTGAACGTGCAAATTAACAATTTTAATATTGGGTATTTTCTTCTTACTTTTGGGATCTCTTGTTTTAAGTATCAGAAAAAAAAAATTCTCCCATATTCTGACTACAGATGTTTAATGCATGTTACATTTTGTGTAATGCTGTATGTTTTATATATAAGTTATATTATTGTCAATTAATTTGAAGCTATATCTTATATTTATTAGATTATTACTTAAAGAAAAAATGATTTATTGTATTCATTTGCCCACATTCTTTTAGTATGCCTTATTAAAACAGATTAGTGTTGAAGTTGTATCAAATATTTCTTAATGATTTTGAACTATGTTCTTTTATCTAACTCATTTTATGTGCGAACTTTTATCTTGTTATGTTTAATTTTTTTATTTTTTTTTAATGCTTTTACTAATTTTTTTTAAATTGAATAGTTTAAAATTATTTGTTCAGTTAAATTATTATTTAATTATTTAGCTAAGTATGTAATTATTAGTTTACTATGATTTTTAATTAATTACTGTTGCTTTTTACTTTTGAAGAATGTTAAATCTTTTTAAGGTACAATTTATTTCTCTTTTTAAATTTTCACTCTTATTTATTAAAATTATTCGAATTAAATTACAAAAAGGTTACTGAAAACAAAATGTTGGTTGGGTTTGCTGTAAAAAAAGTTATGTTAATAATTGTTCAAATAAGGTTTTTTTATGGGACAAATGTCAGAAATGTTTATTTGCTTGATTCTTTTAGACTATTTTTTTTTTTTAACATTTTGTATTTCTTGATTCTTTTAGACTCTATTTTTTAGCATTTTGTATTTAACTGTGATCTTAATTTTAAATATTTTTCAGGTGGTTTCACGGTCATTTGTCTGGAAAAGAAGCGGAAAAACTTATATTAGACAAAGGAAAAAATGGTAGTTTTCTAGTTCGTGAATCGCAGAGTAAGCCTGGAGATTATGTATTATCAGTTCGAACAGATGACAAAGTCACTCATGTAATGATTCGATGCCAGGTATGATAGTAGATTTGTTTTTGTTGAATAAAAGTTAATTAAGTTATTAAATTCATTAATCAATAATTATTTGTTAAGGTGATATTTCTATTGTTTCATTACAGTCTTGTGTTTTAAAAATATTTAAAATCTTAACTTTTTTACTCCAAGAAAGAATGTTGGAAAAAAAAAAAAAGCAAAGATGGTTAGACTGAGTAAGAAGGTCTAAACATCGAATTTCCTATTAGAATTTGGAAAATTACTAAATTATCTATAATATATTAGGTTCCCTATTTGCGTTTTTTTTTTTTAAATGTAACACCAGATTCTGTAGCCTCAAACTAATCATAACACTTAGTTTCAGATGAGGTTGCTATGAAATTTTATACACAGCAATGATTGAAAATCATTAAGCAAATAAATATCAATTTTCTTAGATTTGGAGTCTACATAAAAAATTTAATCTTGGACTGCAGATCCAATATTCAAAGAATCTAAGTTGCATATTAATTCAGAAATTTACAGGATGCAGTCAACTCTTAATTATTTTTTCCCCTTAAAAAACTATAAAATTTGCACTTGCATTATACCTGTGGGGTTTGACACTCTTTTAAGAATGTATATAATTTTTTTAGTTATTTTACAATATTTAAATTATGTGTGAAATTGTCTTCTTTTTTAAGGATAATAAATACGATGTTGGAGGAGGGGAAAAGTTCAGTAGCCTAAGTGAATTAATTGAACATTACAAAAAGAATCCAATGGTCGAAACTAGTGGTACTGTTGTTCATCTTCGCCAGCCTTTCAATGCCACTAGGATTAATGCAAGTGGCATTGACTCAAGGGTTAAAGAATTACAAGTGAGTTTTACGCTGAATTGATTATTATTGTTTCCTTTTATTTTTCTGTAAGAATACTTCATCATTAATTTATTTTATCTTCTTTGTCTTGAATTAAAATTTTTTTATGGCAAATATATTCTCATAGAAAGTTACATTTACCTTATTTATCATACCATAATCGATTATTTTCATTGTAAACATATTATTGGTTGTACTTATTTTACAGAAAGAAAACAGTCAATGGTCAGGGAAAGCAGGCTTTTGGGAAGAATTTGAGTCATTACAACAACAAGAATGTAAATATTTGTTCTCCCGAAAAGAAGGCCAGCGTCCAGAAAATAGGAATAAAAACAGATATAAAAATATTTTACCATGTAAGTGCCATAAGACATTCACATTTTATTCTTTGAATCAAATTAAATATACTTTAAAGTATAAAAGCATTTTAAATTTAATTCATGTCAGGTATTAGAGTTTAAATTTGTTAATTCAAAATTGTCTTGTAGTTGATCACACGAGGGTTAAACTTGAAAATGCAGATCCAGATGAACCAGGCTCAGATTACATTAATGCAAATTATATTAAGGTAAATTATTAAAGTAAATAAGGTAGATTATGTATATATTTATTATTTTATTTTTATTTTTTTTAATTTCGCTTATGATACTTTTTGATTTTATTTATATGGGGAAATTAACTGTCTCTCATTATGCGCAAGCACCTTTATTGACAGGCTACTGTAAAGGCGTTCTTTTCATACAAAAGAGTTGTCAACGTGTTTTTAATCATAAATATTTAATGGAAATTATTTGTTTCCATGTTAACTAATTGAAGGTATCAACAAATAAATAGACGATTATAAAATCAGACACGACGGAGTTTTATGTTTGCATTCTCGTATTAGCAAAAATAAAAATGAAAACTTTTATTTAACAATAATATTTTTTATTGTGGGTTAGAGAGTAAGTGATGCTCAAATTAATTAAAGCAATTTATGGATTGAAATACATATGGTACAAGATAATTGTTAATAATTATGTTTTAGTTTACAAACTTTAGTTCCATAATAGATTCCTGAATGAAATATAAAGTGGTTTTAGAGGAACAGTAATCGTTCTCGGTTTCCGGAAAGGCATAAAAGACCAACCTTGGAAAATTTACTTTTAATTTACTATGAGCCTTTAATACATCTTCTATCGATTCATCTTCCCGATATATTTACAATATGCAACTCGCAATAAAAAAAAAAAAAAGCAAGTAGGAAAAAAGAAACTGGACTATTGATGAAATCAGAATTTCTTTAGGTCCCTAAAAAAAAAAATGTACCTAATAATAAATCGACATGCGTTGAGGACTTCAATAATTATAAAGTTTTTCAATAATTATAATGCTATTTAACTTATAGAGAATAATAATTCACAAGTGTAAACAGCTATTTTCTATATTCGATTTCTACTGTTAGTAGGTTGGCAAGTGAAAGTTGTGTGTTGCACGCACCGCTCCAGATTTTTTATTGTTAACATTAATGCTTAATTTCACATTGACATACTGCACTGAATTTAGTTTCTTCATAATATTTTGTTTAGAAATTACAAATTTAAAGGATTTGTTATTACTATCTTTGTTAAACATGATTTTTAATCTTCATTAAAAATTGGGCTCTTGGATTTTTTGGCAAAAATTTTCAAATCATTTTTTATCTGCAGTAACTAATTTGTTTAAAAAAGAATGAAGTGCAATTTCAATTGTTCCATTTATTAAATAAATTGAAAATTAGCTAAATAAGTTCTTAATTACAATTTTTTCTTTATTTTTTAGTGTGATGATGATCCCAATGGTAGAGTTTATATTGCCACTCAAGGTTGTTTACCAAATACAGTTAATGACTTTTGGAAAATGGTTTGGCAGCACAATACTAGGGTTATAGTGATGACAACAAAAGAAACTGAAAGAGGAAAGGTAATTCAGATTTATAGTGAAGATAACAATAATAGTAAGAGTTACCATTAATGATAATGATTTGATAACTGTTTGTTATATTGATGAAAAGGTTGAAGTAAATAAGAGTTTTAGTGATGAAAACCAAAAAACTGAAAGATTGAAGTTATTTAGTACATGTCAATAATTATGTTTGTTATAATGTGCAGATTTTAGAAAAAAAAAAAATTCTTTTTTAACAACCTCCAAAAATCGCTTTTAATTAAAAAGAAAATAAAAGCCAAAAGTTACTGTAAATCTAAAACATCCTAACTTCCTTGTGGCATTGATATACAATTTAATCACAAAAACTATTCTTCATTTGATTTTATATTAAATGTAATGTACTATGATAGAAGTTTTATAGTTCCACTGTTTACTTTCATTTTTTGTTATTTAGAATAAATGCGCTCGATACTGGCCAGAAGAAGGTGAAAGCAATGAATATGGAAACATTAAAGTGACCAACATTTCACAGACTGCCAGGACTGATTATACTCTTAGAGAATTATCAGCTACTGATGGCAACGAGGAGAGGACAATTTACCATTACCATTATCAGGTAAATCAACTTGTATTTGCATTTGTTCAATTGATGAATATTCTTGGAGTAGCTTTTGTCTAATAATATATAAGTTTATTAAATTTTAAGTCGATTTTAAAATTTTATTTCTTGCATAAAGTTTATTTTAAACTGTTCGACACTGATGATGTCATTCTAAAATTTGTATTTTTTAAATTATGGGCAATTTGTCTAATCAATTCATTATTTAATATATTTTTGAAATTTATTTAAAGGGATGGCCTGATCATGGAGTACCTAATGATCCAGGTTCAGTCTTAAATTTCGTTCATGATGTAAATCAATGCAATGAAAGTACTGGTTTTGCTGGCCCTGTGGTTGTCCACTGTAGTGCTGGTATTGGAAGAACTGGAACGTTTATTGTGATTCACATCTTACTCAATTACATAAGTGTTCGAGGTGAGTACACAAAATTTTATTCTCAGGTTAGTTTTAATAGAATAAATTGAAATGGATGGCTGTTAAAAATTCAGCAAGTATTTTAGTTTAATGCTGGTGGTCTTATATTAACAATGAATGTGTGACATATGGGCTACATGAGCTCTAACTAGTGCGAAAAAATGTAATAATTTGAATAAATATACGAATTTTTAAAAGGGGAAAATAAATTAATGTGTCAATACAATACAATAAGGCTTAACGGACCCGAAGGCCCGACGCCGACACCACAATAAACTTTGGTATATGTATCTTTCATGCTATCAACATTACTTTCCATATGGTATGATGTATAAATATCCATTTTTATACATTACATGAACATCATCATGTTCATTACATATCTCATCATCATAATGAGATTACATGAACATCACTCATATTGGAAAAAGTAGGAAGAAAAATAAAAGTAAGAAGTGCTTTGTCAGTTCTTCTATAGTTTGAAATTGGTTTAGTTATTCTTTAGTATGGAATTAAATAAATAAATGGTAGTAACGCTTAACTTGTCAATTTAAAATTTAATTTCTTGATTTGTGTTTTATTCAGGAACACTCATAATCCATGCACATATGATAAATGAATTATTTTAAGATAAATTAATGCAATTTTCTCCCTCCTGTTCCAAAGCCCCAACCCGCCCATTTTGTCTTATCAACCAGCAAATTATTTTGTAAAGGTTCTAGTTTTATTTTTATTTTTGTTATATATACAAAATAACTATGTTTTCTGTTACTTTGCCAACATAGGCCATTATGCCAACCTATTTCGCATTATCTTATTGAATTATCATTGTGTTGTTAAAATTATTTATATACCAACTCTTTTGCAGGTTTGGATTGTGAAATAGATATTCAAAGGACTATTCAAATGGTCAGAGCCCAAAGATCCGGAATGGTTCAAACTGAAGCACAATATAAATTTGTTTATTTGGCTGTGCAGCATTACATGCAAACACTCTCTCAAAGAATACAAGCAGAACAGGTAAATTAATGTTGTGTTTTCACTGCTTCTGACCATTTATTTATTCAGACATTGCTAAAATATTTCTCATATAAATATTTTAAGAAAATAATAATACCAATTCTTTCATATTATAGAAATCTTTACAAGCTGGTAGAGAGTACAGCAACATACGATATTGTAATGATTCTCCATCAACACCACTAGGAACTCTTAGTAAATGGTCATCAACAGAAACACATTTACCAAGGTAATGTTAAATTAAATGTTGTTTCAGTTGGCAGGTTTTTATATTTTATAGTTGTTTATATTATAAAGTGTTTTATTTATAGGCTCTCTACTGTTAATTTAGTAGTAGATCTTATATTTTGATTATATTGAAAGCTGACCTTATATTTTTACCTGGAAAAAAATAAATTTTGAGTCAACATTTTGAACTTAAGATTTCTTTGCATGCATTAACGAAATGAGTAAAAATATTTCTTTTTTATATAAAAACTAGTGATCAACCGAAGTTTCGGTTTCGGTCTAAAAATCTGGTTTTGGCCAAAAATCAGCTGAATCTTCGGCCAAGACAAATCTTACATTTGTGTCTGATATCTCCGAAAAGGAAGTAAGATTACAAGATTTAATTTTTTAATTGATCGAAAACTTTTGTTCGGTGTGGTGATAAAAATGTAATCGTGACAAGCAGGAATGTGCCATGTAAATTATATCTAGTCTTAACATGTAATGAAAACATTCTTTTCATGCAGAATGCTTCACATTGAATGTAAAGAATAGCATTCTTTACCTTGAGAGTTAAGAACCTTTTTATGCTTTTAATTATCTCATTATTAATAATGAAATTTGATTTTTTTTTTAAATATGAAAAACACTAAATAAGAATAATTATACCTTAATTTGAATTACTCGTTTGAGAAACCCGACATGTCCACAGATTCAATTCCAAAGAAACAAATATTTTAGACAGTAACCTTGCCATGAAAAGGGTGGCTCAAGTCTCATCTAATGGTAGTAATAGGTTTTGTTATTTGAAACCAGTTTTTCAACCTTGGGAGCTCCCCCCCCCCCCCCCCCCCTCGGATCACTAATAACATCCTTAAAACTTTTTTCCATTTTGACCATAAAGAAGAACGTTAACCACAAAAAAAAAAAAAAAACTTATAAATTTTTAAACTAGATTATATCCGCAAAATTTTGAGACTCAGAGAGAATTTTGAGTCAGTTTCGACAAAAGAGAGATCAAAGCAGGCAGGAGAAGAAGCTCCTTTGGAAGAAGAAGAGAGCATGGGAGAGGAAAGAACTGGAAGATATAGAAGCTCTTGAGGAATTCAAACGAATGTTGAAGATTCTTCCAGAAAGTAAATAGTGGATGTACGGCATTCAGGCCTAAGACGCAAGTGTGTAAGAAAGAAGATGGGACGTTGCTTTCCAATAAGCCTGACATTTTAGATCGATGGGCCCGAAACTTCCAATCGCTCTTGAATGAGGGACCACCTTTTGAAGGTGAAGAGGAAGAGGATAGTATTGCTGGAGAGGCTACAGGGAACCATATTGGAGATATTGCTGTAATATGCCCTCTCCATAAGAAAGGAGATAAACTAGATTGCACGAATTACCGTGGCATATCCCTATTGTCATGTGCCTATAAGATTCTCTCTATCTTTTTTAACAGGCTCACCCCATTCGGGGAACGGGAAACCGGGAAATATCAAGCTGGTTTTTGGAGAGGCAGATCTACTATAGACCAAGTTTTCACTAGACAAAATTTCAGGACAATTCTGGAGCGGGGCTATGAGTACAAGACCCTGACACATCATCTTTTTGTTAACTTTAAAAGTGCATATGACAGTGTGTGAACTTTACCCGGTAAATGTAATCAAGGCTATAGCTGCGCGTCGGTTAAAGTAGACATGCTAAATTGTGAGTCTCAGTTGCGAACGAATGCCCAAAAGACTGATAAACGCTTTACTGATTGGAAAACGAACGAGAGGTAGGCCTAAGCGAAGATGGGATGATTCGGTGAAAGCAGATCTTGTGTATTTGGGATTGGACCGGGGGAGGAGGGGTGGATAGAGATATGTAGGGAGTGATTGGTGGTGTCTGCGGCAGGCCTTCGGGTCCGTTAAGCCTTATTCTATTCTAATATTTCTTATTGTGAAAGCTCAGAGGACCAATTTTAATTTTAGATTTCAACCTGGAATAACCTAATTTAAGAAGATATTTTATCACTGTTTTTATTTTCAGGCCACCTGAAGAAATCCCGAAACAAATTTATGAAAACATTCCAGTGAAAGAAAAGAAAGGTAGCTGCCCAGCACCTCCACCTAGGCCCATTAAGTGACCTACTCCAAATATTTTGAAATTCATTAAATTATTAACATGTGATGCACATGTATTAGCAGTAAATTCTGTAGACTTGATGTTCACATTAAGATATTCAAAATTTAAATTATATAAGCATAAAACTTTCAAGAGTCCGTAGTAAAAATAAATTTGATGAGCTTCCTTTCCTAAGCATTTCGAATCTCTTTTAACTGTGTTTCAATATAATGTTGCTTGACATTTAAATGTGATATGTAGAATTTAGCTAAGTTTTAGTTATGAAATGGTATTCAGCATCAGAATGTCTTCGTCATTTTTATTCATTTTTTAACAATATTTTAATGTATCCAGGTTTTGATTATTTTGTCTTCCAAGATTAATTTTAACTCATTCAGTGCTCTTTTATGTGATAAAGTATGCTATGCTTGTTTTTCATATAATCCAGTTAAATTTTAAGTTTCAAATATTATATTATTATTCACAACCGAAATAAATTAGTTAAATGATTCACATTCAGCTTGGCTTTTTTAGCAAGCAATCAGAACAATAATCTGTCCGCAATTAAGCAAACTCCACACTGAATGAAAGGGTTAAATTTTTCTTTATTGTTAATATTTTTGCCTTATTATGTTTCGATTTTTAATGAATTATTTACAATCTATTAAAAATCTCTTCATTTTCCTAGTACAGTCGAATATCTATAAATATAATCTGAAGTGTTGTTCAAAAAAATTAAAATTTATTAAATTTAAAAATTAAAATAAATTATTCTTAAGAGATCAAGGTTGAAAATTGTAATTGGGACATATATGTACACATACAAAATCTTTTAATTATAAAAAGAGCCACTTTCCATTTTTATTTTATCATCTTTTTATGTTGTCCAATTCTCATTCAAACGTTTGTATGAAAATACTTTTTAAATGATCCCATTTGATCCATATTAATCACATATCCTCTAGCTTTAATTGGTCTTATTATTTATAGAGTTTCTACTGTACTATTCCATTAATTTTATCATGTAATGTTATATAAAGTTTAAATTTTGTATTTTAATCATTGTATATTGGTGCTTTTGCAGTATCTCACAATATTGTATTGCTGAATTTTAGATTGTGTAATGCTGTTGATGCCATGATAAGTATTAGAATTTAATATAATTGTATAGTGTAAAGGAAATGTTACTAGAATCATGAAAACATCGGAAGTCCACATTATATTTAAATTTTTTTGTACCAAAGTTTATATTTATTACATTTATATTTTGTTGAAATTTCTTGTTTATTTTGTTTAAAAAACAAAACAAAAAAACAACATAGTAATTTATATTGATGTTAGAAATGAACTTTTATTATGAATAGTTTCATATTATTGTAAATACAAACAAGTACATCTTTAAGTTATGTAAATAATTATAAATATCTTAAAACATACATTGTAAATACTTAGGCTTATTGAAGTGATTTAATGAATAAACTACCATTTTAATTGCACTAATACTTTAAATTAAAACAAATCTTCCTGAATTTTTTTTTTAATTAACATTTTGCAAGTTTCATAAGACTGAAGAAAAGGTTACATCATTATGTATTGAAATCACGATTATTTAATTTTTCATTTTAATTCAATGGCTTAATTACAATGATGATAAATACCCTTTAAAGTCTTTTTTTTCTCTTCCTCTGAGTATTCTAAATTATATGGCATGGAATTCCTCCTTAGTTATTTAGCAAAATAATGTAATATTTGACAAAGTGTATTTGACATGAGGTAAGACATGACATTTTACAATCATCTGTTATAATTTGGAAAGGATCAAAGGTAAAACAGATTCTTTTTATCCCAAAACTATTTGCTAATATTAATACCTTATTAGTAATACTTTTATTACTGAAGTTATTATTTAATAAAAAGTTTTCAAATCTTTTAGGGGTAATTCTGTATTAATATTCCTTAAATTCCCAAGAACTTTCAGAATTACCTTTCAGGGATATTTGTTATCATCATAAAATTATTTCATAACTAATGATGATAAAAATGATAATAGAAAATTCAGTGAACCAATTATTTACAAATAAGCATTTATTGTGATAAATAAAAAGCATGTTATGACTGCCAAAAAATTGATAAAATAAATTTTTTTAAAGGTTTTTTTGTCTTACTTTTATATTTTAGACACTCAAACATCCTCAAACGGGGTCACCTGTGTTGTAGTGGTTAGCATGGCAAATCACAATATTAAAGGTCGTGGGTTCGCGTCCTTCCGCGGTGGCCCTAGGATTTTTTAAAGGGAGTAAAAAATCCTTAGCTATGCCGTCCCTTCGATAGGACGTTAAATGGAGGTCCTGAGCCTGTGTGTTGTCAGGTACTTGCTCAAGAACCCTATCCTAATTATAACCGGATAGGCAAAATTTAGGACTCCCACTAACTAGTAGGATAAAGTGATGTTAAACAAGCAAACATCCTCAAACATAGTATTGAAAGAGCCAAAAAAAAAAATTATTTACAGTTCGTTATGAAAGGTATTTTTAGATAGCATTACAAAATGTATATTAAGGAAATTTAAGCTTTTATTTATTTATTAATTTTTTTTTTTTTTTTGTCACGTTGCACCTGATTTAATTAATTTTTGTAAGCATTTTGTTTTATTTTTTATATTAGCAACGTTCTTAAACTTATTCATTATTTCAATGTTTATAACATTCTAAAGGTACCAACAAATAATAATAATAATTTTTTCCAATATTTTGTATTATAGTGAACTTCACATCTTCCTCTGAATTATATATTTGTCAATTCATTAAAAAAAAAAAAAAAAAAATTACCAAAAAATAATAAAAGAAAAGAATGTAATAAAATGTTTGGAAATAACCTTTTTTTGCAGAATTTAAATAGCTAAATTATATTTAAAATTTACTGGTGGTCTTCTTTCCACAATTGCTCTGACTGGTTGAGATTGAGGAAACACCATACAGACCTTCGAATTGTCTGGTTATTCAATAGTAAGTTTATATTTATATTTATATTATTTTTTGTTGCATTATAAATTAAAATAAACCATACAGAATAGCACTGAATATTAATTAGTGGTAAGAATTGTATGTTTGATAAAATATACATGGTATAACACCATTATTATATTTGTGCTTGCAGCGTAATGTGTGTCATGTACAGAATCTTAGATTTGGGAAAAATGCGATTGAAGTCCTTGGGCTTTTGTAAAATCAGTTTTTTAAAAGTGGATTAGATTTTGGTTAACAATGAGCTGATGTTTTTAATTTATTCACTAAGGTGAAATCTACAAATTGGTAAAACTCTGCTCAGTTATGTACAGAGAAGTTAAGAAAAACATTTTTTTTCACACAGCAAGCAAAGATATATTTCATTGTAATCAGCACAGGGAAAAAGATTTACTTAGGAGTGACATTGAATTATACTAATCCTTTTTATGATTTGATCTACCCATGCATTGTAGTTTCTGACTCCATAAATTTTTTTGATAGGCATTGCTTTTTAAGTCACCAGATTGCAGTTTAGAGTGTTAGATTTCAAACTTACGGATGATTCAGTGCAATAACTCAGTGAGTGACAATTGTCAAATTTTAAGGGAAAGGTAATTTATTTTCATTTTTAAGATTGATAAATATGAAAATACAATTCTGAAATTTCAATAGAAAATGTCTAGTCACTGAAATGTTGGTGAATGCACTGTTCAGTAAAAATTTTCTCCATCCAGGCATCACTAAGATAAAAAATCTGGTGCGTGCTAGCAACACACAACTTTCACTTACCAACTTACTTAGATTAGAAATTAATGCGGTTTGTTAATCGCCACTTCTCAAATGAACAGCGTTGGAACACTTCTCAAAAATCGTTAAAGCCGTTTTTAAGTAAATAAAAAATTTGTATACGTGAAATTGGTACAAAATTTATTAAGTAAGTAAGATAAGTCCCCCCTCCGGTTTATAAATTTTGATGAAATTTTTACAGTCGTATCTCGGGCATATACATACATCATATACCCAGTTTGATCAAAATCGTTAAAGCCGTTTTTGAGTAAATAAAAAAAAACACGTGAAAATGATGAAAATTTATTAAGTAAAGTCCCCCCCTCCGGTTAATCAATTTTTACAGTCATATATAAATAGATCAAATACTCAGTTTAATCAAAATCGTTAGAGCCGTTTTTGAGAAAATCTAAAAAAACGTAAAAAGTTATTAAATAAAGTACCCCCTCCCTTTGAGCAATTTTGATGAAATTCTTGCTGTCACATCGCGGGCATATACCTACACTAAATACCCAATTTCAGGTTCCCACGGCTTATAGTTTTTGAGCTAGTCTGTTCACACACACACGCACACACACACACACACACACACACACACACACACACACACACACACACACACACACACACAGACACACACTCACACAGACCATTTCGCGGGACTTGGTTATTTCGACTCAGGGAGTTCCAAAACGTGTATTTCCGTTGAAAACCGGAAGTCGAAATTTTTCACGATCGCAATACTTCCACTTACTATATATTTCATATATAGGTAAGTGAGAGATGTGATAAGTCGCATTCGAGCTCCAGATCGTTTGAAAAGATATCTTGGTGTTATTTTACTGTATATTGTGTTTATTATGTTGTTATTTTGTTGTTTCTAGTTATTATGAGTGTTGGACATGTTTTAATTTGTATATAGTGTAAATAGTTGTGAAGGGACAGGTGAGGTTAGCTTTGTCTAAGTAGTTTGCAGGCGTAGGGAGGACTATTACTGTGTGTTCCAGGCAGTGGTGATTACGGTAAGAACATTCTATTTTACTTTACAACTATACAAAACCTAAAGACCTTTTAAAGTTTTAAAGTGTTTCGGCTAAGAAGGTTATTTTATCATTGATAATAATTATTATTGTTACTTATTACTTACTGTTATTATTTATTGATCAGGATAAATTCGAGTCACTTAATAACTGTAACAATGCCTAGTAGTGGCATTGAGGTAAAAACGAAGGAGGGGGAAGGGAATGAAGAGGGAAACCTGAGAGGAACAAGGCATTCCCTTAAAAGGGCAAGGAAGGGTGATACATTAGGCATATGCGATGAGGGTAAAACTAACTCCCTACTCAGCAGTGCAAAAAATATCCAGGAGGATCTGATAAAGTACATTTTGAAATTGGAAAAAAAGGTTAGTAAAAATTCCATGGATCATATAATCAGTAAGATTAAAAGTATTGTTGAGATACTTGTCGAGATGGATGAGGAGGCTGGTAAATTTAGAGAAAAATATGAATATATATCTGGTACTGTACAGCGTGCTGTGGAAGATACCTTATCTTCCCAAAGTTATCAAGATATGATAACCAAACAGCTTGTTGAGATATTTATGCCAAAACTAATCGAGGGTCTTTTAGCGGCGGGTTTAATATCCAATCAAAGTCGCACTGTAGAGCCCTCCGTCGATATGAGCGAGTTAGACGATGTAACTACCCCAGGTGATTCTTTACCGGCCAATGCTCCCTTCACAGTTGTGAAAAGCAAACGAAACCGAAGGAAGGCAAAAAAAGATACTGTAGTTGAAAGCAATGGACAAGAAAAGGAGCCAAAGGCTGAGCTACCAGTATCACCTAAGCAAAAAACAATGGCAGAGATAGTTAAATCTTTACCAATGAAGCCTAGTCAGTCTCCTAAGCCTACTTACGTCACGATTGGCGGGGAGGGACAGAGCCCTGCAGATATAATTAACAAGCTGCCATCCCCAACTGAAATTGGTGTAAAAGCTGAAATCGTTCGAGCAACCAAGGGTGGTTCTGTCTTAGTCCGTTTGGAAGACAGTTCTCATGTCACGAAAGTCATTAGGTGGCAGGAACTCCGTGCCAAAGGATTACAAGCAAAGCTAGCACTGAGGAAGAAACCTCGTTTGGAGGTCAGGGGTGTGCCTCATGGATGGGATTCAGCCGAGCTAGTAAGGTTCCTATGGGGCAAAATTACCGAGAAGCCGGTATCTACTCCGCTTATCAAGGATGATCTTAGGCCCCTTTTTTCACAAACGGCTAGAAATGGGTTCACGAAAAATTGGGTGATGGAGGTGCACCCCATGGTGAGGTTCCAACTCCTGGAAATGGGAAGTTTAGATGGAGGATGGTGGTCTATGAATTTTAGGGATTACCTGGACGCCCCTCGCTGCACGAAGTGCCAGGGTTATGGTCACACGAAGGCTACCTGTGAAGCTGAAGTCCTTGTGTGCATATGGTGCGGAGCTAGTGGGCACATTTTAAAAGAGTGCCCCCAGAAGAAGGTTATGGCCAGCCCAAACTGCATTAATTGTGAGCGAGCTAATGCTCCTTCAGGTAAAAGGAAGCACAAATCAGGTAGCCGGGAGTGCCCTGTGCACTTACAGTGGGCAAAAGAAGTAGCGAAATCCACCTTCTATGAGTAAAATCACCATCCTCCGATAAACATGGGACGTCGGCGGCTTGTGGCGGATGAGCTTAGAGCTCTCGCCCAACGATACGACATCCTGGTTGTCCAGGAACCGAGCTGTCGTGGGAACGTGGTCACGGGGTTTGGCCTCGTGTCAAGAGTTATAGCCCTGAGCAGTGGAGAGAGGAGGCCCAGGGCAGCTATAGTGGTTAATAACCCTAACCTTGACGTGATGGATCTGAGACAGTACACCATGGCGGATTGCGCTGCATGCTATGTAAAGTGGGGAAACCTCTCTTTTACATTGGCTTCAGTATACCTGCCTGATGGAAATGGTTTTGAAGAAGGCATATCCGCAATGGAGGTGATCACTGCTAGCAATAGAAACGTAATCATCTGCTCAGATACCAACTCCTGGAACACGGTCTGGGGATCCAATCGAACCAATAGAAGAGGTGCTAAACTTTCAGAGTTTATTGCTAAAAGGCAACTGGTCATAGTCAACGATCCCTCTTCAGCTCCTACCTTTTCTGGAGCAAGAGGGGAGAGTTGGATCGATGTCACTCTGGCCTCGCCAACGATCGTAAGGCGTATTATCGATTGGACCATCAGATCTGAAACGAGTTCCGACCACAGAGGGCTGTCGTTTACGCTGGTAAAAGAGACAGCTTGTTCCCGCGACATAGACAAAGGATACATAACCCGCAGAAAAGATTGGACTGCTTTTAAAAGTATGATGGAGTGGGAAATGGCCGAAGAAGATTGGGCCGAGGCGGAAGCGGCAAACACCGATGATTTAGACTACAGAGTGGGAAGGTTAACCGACGCCATTCGGGATGCGGCAGAGAACTCTCTCAAACACCGAAAGGCGAGGGTAAGACCTGTGCCATGGTGGACGCCGGCATTAACATCAATGAAGAGAGACCTCTACAAATCCCGGCGGTTGTATCAGAAGTGCAGCTGCGACGAGTGGCGCGCTGCACTTCGTGATGTGTACAAGTCCAAAGCAAGGGCATACCGAAACGAGGTGCGATCACAGAAACGGAAGTCTTGGGATGAGTTTATTGCGGAAGAATCCTGGAAAAATCCTTGGGGTATCCCCTACAGAGTAGCTCTTGGTAAGATGGCGCCCCAACAGGTGTTGGCAGCTCTTAGAAATGCAGATGGTCAGGCCAGAACTCTGGAAGAAGCTGCTAACATCTTCATTGAAGGAACATATCCCAAAGATGATCCATCCCAAGACAATGAGGAACAAGGTTTTGTGAGACGCACCACGGTATGTCCTCCTGGTACGGACTTGTGCCCACCATGGGACATACATGACCTACGTATCGCCGTGGACAAGCAAAAGGCTGGTCGTGCTCCAGGACTTGATACTATAGATGCGGCAATGTTGAGGAATAGTATCTCTTTCATTGAGGAAAGGCTTTTAGGAGTCTATAATGATTGCCTAGATAAGGGATACTATCCTAAAAGGTGGAAGATTGCCGACTTGAGACTCCTCTACAAGACTCCTCTATATGCCTCCTCCCTGTGATGAGCAAAGTCCTGGAGAACCTCATCATGGCCAGTCTTTCCCCCGTTCTCGCAAGAGCAAGTCATCCACGGCAATTTGGCTCTACAAAAGGCAAGGGAACCTCTGATGCTGTTCTGAGAGTACGTCTGGATGTCAAGGTACGAGTAGAGCGGTACGTTATGTTGATGCTCTTCGATATATCCTCTGCATTCGACAGTATCTGGTGGCCAAACGTGCTACAGCAGCTGCAAAGGTATGAAACCCCCAGCAACTTATACTCACTTTTACAGAGCTACCTCCAAGATAGGCGAATCAAGGTCAGAGGTAATTCCTTTGAAACGGAAGCACATATAGAGAGGGGGTGCCCGCAAGGATCCGTCCTAGGTCCAGCTCTATGGAAATTAGTTTTTGATGAGTTGCTGGGAGTATTAGAGGAAAAAGGGTTCCCTGCTACTGCCTACGTGGATGACTTGGCTGTAGTCATATACTCCAACAGCAGAGCCGGCTTGAAGCAAGAGGCAGAACGCTGTGCCAACCTAATAGCTGCATGGTGTGAAAGGAAGAGATTAAAAATGGCCGCAGCTAAAACCCAGGCCATCTTACTAAGAGGAACTACAGATAGAGCACACCCTATTAACATGACCATCTAAGGTGAAAGAATACGTCCAAGTGAAGAGGTCACTTATCTTGGTATAAGATTTAGGAGAGGCTTTAACATGACCCCTCACTTGGAGTGCTTGAGAAACAGGGTGGCTCTGACCTTGAACTGCCTCAATCGAATAGGGGGCGCTTTCTGGGGCAGGTAAAATCAAACTTCAAACTTATATTTAAGTATAAAAATAAGTATATTTTAAACATCTATATTATAAAAGATCTATTTAAAAAAAGAATAACAATAATTAAAAAAAAATACATTAAAATTTTTTAATAATCTACAATGATGCGCTTTGTAACAAAAGAGGGAAAATCATCACCAACTTTAGGTGGACCTGCCTTATATTTCCATTCAAAACTTCCTATGTGGACTGTACTGTGTGTACATACTAATCCTAACATCTTGAGTTCTACAATCTCATTTCCCTCCCTAGGAAATTAATTTTTTTTCATTATTTGTAGGGAATAAAATGGTATAGAGTGAGTTTTTGTGCTTTACGTTGGAGAGGCTACAGATTTTCTCACCTAAAAAATATCTCATGAAATGTCTACCTTTATGTTCTCATGAACTGATTATCATTTTAATGGATTAAAGACTTGATTAACTAAAGTATTGTAGAGAATGATAAAGTATAAAAGTACTCTAAGAACTTCCACGGAAAACAATTTTCTTTTAGGAACATGTGTTGTCTGATGGAAACAAAATTAAGTTAGACTGGCAGCTTTGTTGTAGCTGTGTTTCCACAAATGTTTCAAAAAGTGAAATACACGTTTTCCTGGTTTTGGAAAGCTATTTATGAAAAATATAGGGTTTTAGAAAAAACTGTTACAAAAATAAAGATAAAGGGGTATATATATAAGATGTAGGGGTTACTGGATTTTATTTTCATGTTTTATCCAGGTATTAACTATAAGAGGAGTACCCTGGGTGCAATAATATTTTTTTAATAATAAATCCATTCAGTTAGTGTAAAATAAAAATTTGAGATATTTGTAACCTAGCTCATGTGACAAGTGTAGGGAGTGAGAATTGATGTTGTTAACAAATTTTCATCGTGAATATTATCAACTTTTTGACGTCAGATTAGTGGGTCCTTATAGCGGCCAGATTGCTTTATCTCTCCAAAATTGTTGAACTTTCTTTGTCAGAGAGTTTAGGCATAGAGACTGTGTTACGCAAAATAACCTATATTTTTATAATGACCCACGTGGTTCATAATTAACATTCTGAGTTTTATTCCTCCTTTGATACCCTGAGTGTGTGATGTTTTATATTATATTATTTCATGGATGAAGTCTTTGTTTAATTTCATACATGAAAATCTATTTAATGCAAGTATTCTTTTTAAATAAGTAATTTGAGTTAAACTTATGGGCAAAACAAAATATGTGAAATTATGTCAACTTTTGTGACTTCAAAATCAACTAGATGATTGCTTATTATGATTATGCTAAATTAAATTAAATTAAATTATTGGTATATGAGTTATATAGTCTTTCAACTAAACTAAACATACTAACATGTATATAAGCACTGGGTAGGATTTTAAATTTTATTAGCTCTGTCAATTTACCTCAAGATTTTGCATGTTAATGTTAAAGTTTTAATGCGATAATAAAAATCTTTTTTCATCTTTAGATAATTACAATAATCAATTTTGGAAGGTTTATATAACAAAAAAAACATAATGTCTTTTTATTTGTCAATTTTATCATTTGCCATTTTGTTATAAAATGAAAGAGGACAGGTTGCTAACAGGTATACCGTAAAACGAGGTGACATTGTGACTAATGGGGTGACTTTGTGACAAGCCTATTTTTCTACAGTTTTTGAATTTCCCTCCTTAAAAAGAATCAGATTAGGCAATTCAGTGTACTTCTCAGTTGGTCAGTAATGTGCTGCAACCTACTGGCCACATATGGACCTCTATAACTTCTTTCATTCCATTTATCATGGTGCTTTATTTCAAAGTTTCAACTAAATGAAAACAATCAAACATATATGAAATAAAGCACCATGGTAAATGGAATGAAAGAATTTATATATGGCCAGTAGGTTGCAGCACATTACTGACCAACTGACAAGTACATTGAATTGCCTAACCTTATTCTTTCTAAGGAGGGAAATTAAAAAACTGTAGAAAAATAGGCTTGTCACAAAGTCACCCTATTAGTCACAATGTCAACTCATTTTACGCTAATCACCCAAATTAGTGTTACAGACAAAATACAATTTAAAACTTTCTTATAATCTATGATTCCTATTTCTTCATTTTTGTGTTTCCTTAATTACTGATTCTTCTTTAATAACCATTTCAAAATTACATAAGTGCTAATGGAAAACATGATTCATAAGTAGAAGATAAACAATGCAGAGATTAATCAATAAACAATTTTTTTTCAACATAAAAATTGATAATAAAGAAACTGATTGTTGAAAGCTGATATGTCTATTTTAGTTCAGGTTTTATAATATTTAATAATAGGATAAAACTAGCTCCAAGTGTTCCAAGCTCATCTTCATATTTTATAATTAATAACTGCTAAAGCATAAAACTAAAATGTAATGTTTGGATATCAGTTAAATTAAAAGGGACTTATCTAAATCTTCTGTGGAGTTTAAATATTTTTTAGTTCTTGTAAATTCATATGAAAACCCTTTGATCATTTTTCACTCTATAAAAAATATTTCCTATATAATAATTATAGATAAACTATTGAACCCAATTCTTTCATTTACTGCTTATCTTCCGGCAAATTTATTCTTTCATGGTGGTCAGCAGCATGAGGCATGGGTAACTTGTATTCAGCATCTTGAAAAAAGAAAAAAAGTTGGGACCGTATACGAAATAGGCTTATCTAAAATTTAATATAAAGGACACTATAAAATAAACATTTCTAAATTTATATATATATATATATATATATATATATATATATATATATATATATTAAATACTTATTAAGTATTTAATACTTAATATATTAAATACTTCAACTCTGGGCATCAATCTCCAGCTGAACCAGATTTTGCGCCCTCCCTCTACCCATACCCATCACTATCAATAAAAGATGGAATTGGCAGCAGCATTGGCTGATGGAAAATTTTTTTCATTCAAAGATATTATAGAACTTTACTAAGAGTAAGGAAGTAAGGTAAAGAACCAATAATATGCAGAACAAGTAGAATTTCAGGTGTGGGAAAGGAACATAAAGGTAAAAAAGCTGATTGGTAGATCCAGGGGAAGCGTTGTGGGGCTGCAGCCAGCTGGATAGGAACAGGCAAGGGAGGCCTCAAAAAATACTTTCTGCCAGACTAGTCTAGGCACGCCATTGGGTTCTTGTTGGATTTCGGGTGGAGGACCAATATTTTATCAAACGGCATTAATTAGAAATAACGGTAATTCAGATAGTTGCTAAAAAAACGTTAAGATTTTCTAAGGAAGCTTTCCCAAAGAATTCCACTAGAATTAAACGTTTTTTATTAGAATTAAGAATTAAACGCAAAAACCTAACCTTTGGAACTTTAATTTAAAACAATAACGGTAGCTGTTCGGATTCGCCCTGGGATAGTTGACTTTTATTTCGTGGAGGCCCCACGGAATAAATCTCTACCTACCCATCATTGTTAGAATAGGTTGATTACATCCTATAGTAACCCTCTGTATGCCACACGTGGCCAGTTACGGGTACCGAACAAAACAAAAAAAAAAAGTTTAATACAATATTTGAATTTTTGAATAATAAGGAACCCTTTTGGTTAGCAGAGGCCACGCCCGTTCTTATGAGAGCTCAAATATCCTGGAGTTAGCACCTGATTCACTTCCAAGACGACGCTTCTAGGTGCATACTGGTTTCCATAACCAGATTTCAGCTATCATGGAACCCTTTATAGATGCAAGACCTAAAATTCTAAGCTATTTTAACTTCTGCTAAAAAAAATTTTGCTCAAAATTTGACGGCCCTCTAAATTCTGCCTGCTTGACTTTGACTTTGCCCTTTCTGTTAGTTTCAGCTCTGCCTCGAGCAGACTGCAAAATGAAGACGACTATCAGGTCTGAGCAGCTGTTCGATATCTTGAACAATTCAACTTTATTTACGAACAAGTTACGTGGTGGTTGTGTAATGTACCTACGCCCGATCGGTGTATGGTATTATACGCGGGTACATCCAGCAGTCCGACAAACATTATATTCCAATGGAACTATTCATTTAATTTAAAGTCAATAATATTGAGTATATAATCCTTAAAATTTAATACTATATAAAATGGCTTCATACCTGATATTGACATTGACGAGAAAAAAAAATGTATTTACTTATAATTCAATTGTTCTTTTACGGTCATTTTGATTTTTAAGACAAAGATACTTACGAACTGAAATGATTCAAAATTTACAGGTAGCAATCCCTTGAAACTTATTAAAATGGGCTTTCTTGCTTGCATTAAAATGATACTGAAGTCCTTCCTTGTTTTAGGTGTCATTTCATCCCACGGTAAACCACAAAGACATTCAAATAACTTTTCACCCTTGAATGAATAATAAAATTATTTATGATAAAATTATATAACCGCGTTTTTTACACTAACGGTTATCATACTCATTATTTTTTCAAGTTACTTAATGAAATAATTAAATGAAATTTAATATTAACCCTATATTAATTTAGATATAATAGAAATAGAAAATATTATAGTTTTGAAAAAAAAAAAAAAAAGAATGATCATATTTACCTGGATTTGAAGCGTCTCTCCAAAATAACAAATGGAGAAGTTTAATAATGTCATCAAAAGTAGGCATGCGATATGGGAAATGGTCAAAATAATGTTACCCTTAATTTCCTAAAAAGGCGTTACAATTTTTTCTCATTTATTTACTTAATTTATTATTACTATTTTTAAAATATCAGGATTGTGTAATATCAGATATTTGAATGTTATTACGGTATGTCAAAGGCAACTTCATGAACAAAATTTACTTACCATGAGAGCAAAAACGAAAGTAGTTAACAATAAACCGCCCGTAGCTATTTGTGCTCCTTCAGCTGGTCCAAGAATGATTTGTGCTTCCTCAACAATTCTGTTTTTCGAAAAATAAAAAAAATAAATTAGTTTTAAAAAGTTTGAAGGAAGTAATTAAATCAATCCTTTTGTATAATCGATTTATCAATAAAACCGAAATCATTCCGTAATTTGGAAATTATTTAATATATATATCGTCAGTTTAGTAAGCCAAAAATCAGTAATCAGAAGGTAAATTTTTAAGTCACTTGTTATTGAAGTACTTATAGAGTGACATTGAGTAAAACTTATTGAGAGCATCGAAATAACAAAAAAAAAATTCTTTGTAGTAACGATTTTATTTATTAATAATGAATGACTTTTTTGCAATAAATGCGCCGACGTTTTAATTATTTATTCAATTGTCTTATTATATTTCTTTAAAAAATTTAACTACAGATATGAAATGGTTAGAAACATTTAATTTGGAATAAGTTGATAATCATTTATAAATAAGTTGTTTTAATGGTAAGTGTGAACGTGTAAATATTTGGGTTCGTCCAGTTTATACATATATATATTTATTACGCACCCCCATATAAAGCGTGTTCTAGATGTCTACATTCAAAAATATTCTACATCAAATTTCCTGCCAAAAAGATTCCGATAAATATAAGAGAGGTAAATATCAGCTATTTATTTAATTGTTCATATTTTAATAATATAATATATAAAATATCATTCATTTTGTGAATTTGAGTAAAGTTGTAGATGTTTAGAGATATAAATTTTCAGTTTTGGCTACTCAAAAGATCGTAATTTTTTTTATCAAGACTATTTCTTATTTGGTCAAAAAAGTGATGTTTCTAATAATAACTGGGCCTATTAACTTTTATTCATAGAAAAACCAAAACTATTCAAATTTAAGATATGCAGCTAACTGTTTAATGTTTTATTGATAAATAAAAAATAACTTAACTCGGCCACGCTCTGCTGTGGCTTCCTCCAATAATACTTTTATTAAAACTTACTCCGATAATAATAATACTGCAAGAATACTCTTACTCCAACAACATTCTTATTAAAAGTTAGGTATATTAATAGTAACTAAGGAAATTAAATTCCGGAGGCTTCAGACAGAATCTCATTACACATAATAACCTGCTTTAAATTGCCATTGAACATTAAAGTTTTATAAGAAGTTCACTGATTTTGATTTTCTTTTTATAAATAAAAATAGTTAGATCCTCTACTGAAATAAAAGAAACGTTTTAGACTCTATTTTACTAAACGGCAACGTGATTAATTTTTCATTAATTCTTAAAAAAAAAAAATCCATTGGGAATATCTCATAAAAAGTAGGTACTGACACAATTTGACCAAACAGCATCGTTGTGGAAGTTTCAAGTCAATCCATCCGCTATTTTTCGAATTTTGTTATAACAAATATACGGTCATTGTCTTTTTATTCATAAGGTATACAAAAACCTTGGGAAATGTCAGATAAAAAAAACTTAATTCTCTGCTATTTAAAATGATGCTAATGATGGCGTACCTAGAGATTCGGGGCTTAAAAAGAAAAAAAAAATGTGATTTACGTGAATCGGGGAGTGAAAATCTTGAATCTTATTGAAAAATTAATCTACATCTTACTATCGTTAGATATTTATCCAGTCAAGTGAAAACCCACTAAGACATAGATGAGGATCGCTAAATATTTTCTGTGAACGCGGAAATATATTATCTGGAAAAAATATTTTCTGTATTTTTTAAAAATGATTTCCTTCAATTAACATGCAATTGATGAAGTAGTTTCGGGGATTATATTGAGAAAATAAAAAAGTCAGGTGAATAAAAATAGCATACAGATATATCTATCTATACAGATATATATAGAATGTAAATATCTTACAGAAATATCTGTTTCCTATTTTTAAATTTTAATAAAAAAAAAAACAATATAAGCCATTTATAAAAGTATATTCCTCTCATGTTTATTCAATATACAGTAAACTCCCGATTATCCGCGGAATAGGTTGGATCGGCTATCACCGATAATTCGTGAAAAAAGGCGCAAATAGTTAAAAATAGCCTTTTCTTTTAACATAATGTTTTTAAAAATCTGCCAAAATTGGAATATTATATTTATTATTTGTTGATTTAAATTTTGGCTAATAGAAACCAAAACAAAAAAAAGAAAAAGATTTTTTGGAAAAACAGTATTATATTTCTGAAGTTTCCATTAATGGCTTAAAGTGTTTGATTACCGTTAAAATAAAAAATAAAGGCATTAAAAATTAGTTGAAATTAAAAAAAGTTAACAGAAATTAAGTCGGAATAGATATGTACATTACAGTTGATATTAATAAATATCGCTATTTTTTTTTTTTTTTTTTGTATTCTACTTTTACAAATGGATTCCACGCCAAAAAATTATATCAAATAATATTCAAAGGCAGGCACCAAACCTAAAAAAACGACGCTAACACCATGGACCTACATTTAAAATTATTGGGAAAAATCATACTTCGGACGCGGTAAACCGCTTGCGGATGATTTGGAGTTTACTGTATGCAAACATTTCTCATACATACTTTGATAGATAATAATTTTATTCAGTTCTAATACCTTAAAATTTCATTGTGGTCCGCGATTATTTTCCTTATAGTACTTCTGTCATTCAGTAATTTTTGTTTTCCCGCATCTTCGATGTTTTTGCGAAGAATGCGGATCCCTATACAACAATAACTGCAGACTATAGGGTGAAATCCTACTGTACCTAATCCGTAAAAGATCGTAGTCGTCGACCAACATAAGCTAACCAAAAAGATGCCGTAATACCTTGAGTCTCGAGTGTCACTCTGTATTTCTTTAAGAGGATACGGGAAGCTAAAAGCATTCTCACCACTTGCTGTATTAAATACAAGATGGGCGAAATCGTATAGAACCGGAGGAGAATAATAGACAATAATCCATGAGAAACCTGCAACACCATTGAACCATATTGTGACCCAAACAAGTTTGGAGTGTTTGTCGAATATATCCCATTGCCATTGTTCCCTCCGTTTCCCGTGTAATATCTTCAATCTCTCAACTATACCATTCGCCTGCTGTCTGTATAATAAGTATGTGAGCAACTGGGGGATTCCATAGAATCCCCATGAAACCGTGAAATAAGACCCGCAAAGGGCATTTTTCAAACCGATCCTGTAGGCTATGATGTTCGCAAAAATGAATACTATCACATAAAATAGAAATCTCAACAATTGCAAAACTAAATAGCGTTTTTCATGAAAATAGAACCAGAATCCGGAGATTTTATGAAGACGGAGGACATCCGCAAGATCTCTTTCACCGACGAATCTTGGGGACATGGTGACTAGAGAAACACGATTGTCCCCAATAGGAACCGACAGCGCATTATAAGCGATTTTTTAAGAGCTTAATTATGTGTAATTATCGAATCTTTTTCTTTCTTAATTCCATAATTTCTCTGAGAGAGAGCAATTACGAAATCGCTGTAAACTTTCAGGAAAGATTGAATCTATATTTAATGAAAGCCTTGAAAAGTTGCAGATTAATTCGTTGAATCGATTAGAGGTAGGCTGTGTAGGATTTCTAATATTTAAAGTCCTTGACGAAAACTGCTTTCTTTAATTTTAATCAGTGCAGAGCGGCAGTTTTAAAACACTTTTCTCCATTCCCTAAAATAATGGTTTTTGAGTGGGTCAACATGATGTAAAATAACAAATACACTCACGGACAAAAAAATTGGTGCACCTTTATGTTTGCAAATATCTCTTTTTTAAACCTAATTAGACTTCCCAATTTTTTTCCTTGAGAAGTATACATTATATGGATCTGTGAAACACAAGGAAAATTAAGAAAAAAATACATAACAGAGAAAAAAAATTAATGATATAGAATATCTACAAACAAAAAGTTTTGCTTCATTATATTTTTAACTTTAATCAAATGAAACAATGCGTCATTGGTAGCGGGTATTCCCTCCATTAGTTCTGATGACATCTTCCATCCTCTAGCTAGCCGTTCCTGGGGTATAACCTATCACTCCTCAAAAAGTTGTGAGTGGGGGGGGGGGGGGGGAAGGAGTACAAAGGGGACGAATAAAAGGAAAACAAAAGTTGAAAGGTTAAAGGAAATGAGAGAAATGTCAGGAAAGGAAAGGGAAAAGAAATAGGAGAAAAAGAGATAATAAAAAATGTAAAAGAAAAAGGAAAACACGGAACAAGAAAGGGGAAAAGGGCTAAAGAAAAAATAAGGGAAATCAAATGAAACAATGCATCATTGGTAGCAGGTATTCTCTCCATTAGTTCTGATGACATCTTCCATCCTCTATAGATAGCTAGCTGTTCCTGGGGTATAACCTACCAATCCTCAAAAAGCCTAGGCCCTACATTTTGGAGGGTAACTGGAGAATTTGACCGCCATCGGCCATGCCTCCCTCAATGGTTCCAAGGGTATCCTCAGGATTTGGTCTGGAGGTGGGCAGGATGGTAAAATTTTCGTCTAGGGAGGCAGTGGATAAAATTCTTATGACCAGGGGAGGAGGTCCAGGTATTCTGACTATATAATGTTCAATTAATATTTTAAATTAAAGTTATTGAATTTTCTAAAATTATTAAAAGGCAAAATATTTGTTTATATGATAATCAATATGTAAATGAATACAAATATATTTAAATGGAAATTTTTGATTCTCATATTTTGTAGAGGTGGTCATCAACCCTTTAATGGTTCTTCAGTTGTTCTATTGGGTTCAGGTCTAGGCTTCCAGCTGGCCACATCAGAGTGATATTGCCGACCTCTTCCAGATACTTTTCCTAGACATGTGCTGCAAGGGGCATGGCCGGGCATTATAGGCCCAGGCAACATAGACCAAAAAATTGGAGTTAGGGACCTAACACAACCTGCTTGGGATAAAACCTACCTGACATTAAAAATACGTGATTCTCTTAAAACCTAATGAGTTTTCTCAATATCCTTTGAGCGTTTTTGATAAAAGCCTAAACATGTATAAATATTGATGGAATAAATTGCCATTTCCGGATACTCAATTATGACAATAAAATTGCTGTCAACATCACTAGGATATACTCAACAACCTAATTTCAGTTTCAAATGAATAATAATTTTTGTGCTGGTCTGTTCACAGACAGACATTCATACACTCTTTTAGTTTTCTTGAAAACTTCATATAGTTTACTTTGGAAATTAATAATTTCCGTTGAGTTATATGAAAGAAGAAATTTTTTCTTGGCATATTCTACAACTTTAAAAAACAAATATCATTCTCTCTAAGATTCTTTGCTTTCCCTTGATGTTATTAAGTATAATACTGCACTCATTAACAGAAATTGAAATTTGCATCATCGGGAAACATTTTTCCTTTTTTCTGCGGTTTAGGTTTACCAAATTCTTTCATATTTAGCCATTTTTAGTAAACTAGACATAATGGGAGACAGTTAATTTCTCCATAAAAACGAATTTACAGGAAAAATTGTTTCCTTCGCCATTCAAGCCCCATCAGAACATACCTATGATCATAAAACCTACCTGATATTGCTACTTGATTCTCATTAAACATGTCGAATTTAAATCAATATCCTAAGCCGTTTTTTAGAAAATTATAATAATAGTAACAATGTGAAAACATTGATGGAATTAAGTGCTGTAACTTCTGGTTACTCAATATTTACAAAACCATTGCTTGACAATCTCCCAGGACTTTTTATTTATTTAACATTTTATTGTCTTTACATTTCACATTATTTGACATGCAATTTGATTAAAAATATCCTGTTCGATACCTTCTCATTCTCCAATTTATTTTACAACATTACAGTTTTCAAATAACTGTTCCTAGCCGACTCTCATTACATGAGTACAGTAAGAAAAATGTATCTCAGTTCTAGTACTTTTCATTTCTATGTATTTGAAAAGAACAGGAAAATGTTACGCTTTTAACAGGTACTGAACTAGGATGATGAATTATTTTCCAACCAATAAATTATTTTCTAGGTGAATTATTTTTATCGTCCTGCTTCCAAGGACCAGAACAGGGTGCAAGAAATTAATTATAGAAAGAAAGCTTCTTTCAGAAAGCTGTAACACTAAAAACAAATCTACCACATTTATTTTATTTTAAAGAACTTTTTTACTTTCACTTACCTATATATGAAATATATAGTAAGTGCCACTTACTAAGTGGAAGTATTGCGATCGTGAAAAATTTCGACTTCCGGTTTTCAACGGAAATACACGTTTTGGGACCCCCTGAGACAAATAACCAAGTCCCGAGAAATGGTCTGTGTGTGTGTGTGTGTGTGTGTGTGTGTGTGTGTGTGTGTGTGTGTGTGTGTGTGTGTGTGTGTGTGTGTGTGTGTGTGTGTGAACAGACTAGCTCAAAAACTATAAACCGTGGGAACCTGAAATTGGGTATTTAGAGTAGGTATATGCCCGCGATGTGACAGCAAAAATTTCATCAAAATTGCTCAAAGGGAGGGGGTACTTTATTTAATAACTTTTTACGTTTTTTTCGATTTTCTCAAAAACGGCTCTAACGATTTTGATTAAACTGAGTATTTGATCTATTTATATGCCCGAGATATGACTGTAAAAATTTCATCAAAATTGATTAACCAGAGGGGGGACTTTACTTAATAAATTTTGTATCATTTTCACGTGTTTTTCTTATTTACTCAAAAACGGCTCTAACGATTTTGATCAAACTGGGTATATGATGTAGGTATATGCCCGAGATACGACTGTAAACATTTCATCAAAATTGATCAACCGGAGGGGGGACTTTACTTAAAGAATTTTATCTAATGTTAACGTTTTTTTTTATTTTCTCAAAAACGGCTTTGATGATTTTGATGAAACTGGGTATTTGATGTATGTATATGCCCGATGCGACAGCCGAAATTTCATCAATATTAGTGAAACGGAGGGGGTACTTCATTTAATAAACTTTTTCTTATGTTCACGTGTTTTTTTTATTTACTCAACAGCGGCTGTAATGATTTTTATCAGACTGGATATTTGGTGTATGTATATGCTCACAATGTGACAGACAACATTTCATCAAAATTGGTCAAATGCAGGGGGCTCTTTATTTCATAACTTTTTTTTCCAATTTTTACATTTTTTTGGAATATCTCAAAAACCGCTTTAATGATTTTGATTAAATTAATCATTTTTAATCAAAATCAAGTCATCTTTTTTATATTATTTAAAAAAATGGCAATTAAAAAAACATGTCGATTTCTAATGTAAGTAAGTTGGTAAGTGAAAGTTGTGTGTTGCGCGCATCGCACCAGATTTTTTAATAATTAAAGCTATATTATTTAAAAGTTTGGCACACTGTGTGCATCTGGAGACATTGCCATCTCTGAATCCTCACATAAATTTCGAAGTTTATACAGGGTATCCCCTATAACATAAGAAATATTTAAGGTGACTGAGGTGGTTACTTTAAACAAATATTAATATTTGGTTAATATTACTTTGCAGAATCTGATTCTGTAGGATAACATTCGTTCAGATGAACATATAACAATATGTTTAATTACAATAGACAATAGTTTACTACATAATTACATTAGAAGTATAATAATAATTAGTTTATAGTTAAAGTATGTTAGCTTATTTTAATCAGTTAAAAAACAAAAAAATCTGGTGCGATGCGCGCAACACACAACTTTCACTGACTAACTTACTTAGATTAGAAATCGACATGTTTCGATAATATGTGAACGCCATTCCTCAACTTCAAACATTTTTCCACATTTAAATATATACTTATATTTGTATGTCTCCATAAGTTATAGAGTAACTGTATAGCAAAATTTGGTAGTTCTCAGCACTTTTCGATTCATTATTGCTAATTTATTTATGAAGGGACTAATTTCATCTACAGTCGAGTTTTTTTTACTGCTTGCTTGTTTTTTACTACGAGTTGCTTTTTACAAATACATCGTGAAAGTGAATCGATAGGTGTATTTACGTCTCTTATGCCTTTCTGGAAATCAAGAAGGATTACTGTTCCTCTAAAATCGCTTTATATTGTTTTCAAAAATTTATTATGGAACAAAAGTTTCTAGACTAAAATATACCTATATTAATTATAGACTATTATCTTATACCATATTTTTACACACCTGCGATGCTTCAAAAATTTGAGCACCACGTATTTACTCTCTTAAGTAACATTAATCTTTTTATTAATAAATAAAAGTTTTTATTTTCATAATACGGTTAAAAAAAGTTTGGCTGTCACATATACATACATCAAATACCAATTTTGATCAAAATCGTTAAAGCAGTTTTTGAGCGAATAAAAAAATAAAAAAGTGCAAATGGGACAAAATTTATTAAGTAAAGTGCCCCCTCCGTTTGACCAATTTTGATGAACTTTGGGCTGTCGCATCGCAGGCATATTCATACATCAAATACCCAGTTTGATCAAAATCGTTTGAGCCGTTTTTGAGTAAAAAAAACAAGTGAAAATGGGACAAAATTTTTTAAGTTAAGTGCCCCCTCCAATTGATCAATTTTGATGAAATTTTTACTCTCGCATCGCGGACATATACATACACCAAATACCGACAAAATCGAAAAGCCGTTTTTGAGAAAATCGAAAAAAAAAAACTAAAAATTAGATAAAATTCTTTAAATAAAGTACCCCTCCGTTTGACCAATTTTGATGAAATTTTCGCTGTCACATCGCGGGCATGTACATACACCAAACACCCAATTTCAGGTCTGTGCGGCTTATAGTTTTTGAGCTAGTCGGTTCACACACACAAACACACACACACACACACACACACACACACACACACACACACACACACACACACACACACACACACACACACACACGTCAGACGCACACGCACGCGCGCGCACACACACACACACACACACACACACACACACACACACACACATACACATTTCGCAGGACATGTTAATTGTCCTCAGGGGACCCCAAAACGTGTATTTCCGTTGAAAACCGGAAGTCGAAATTTTTCACGATCGCAATACTTTCCTTACTATATATATTTTATATATAGGTAAGTGAAAGTAAAAAAACACCAACTAAATTGTTCCCTCACTTAAATTTTTCTGTTTTTATTGTTCTTTTTGAAAGAAAGCATATATATATATATATATATATATATATATATATATATATATATATATATATATATATATGAATGCTAGACCAACAATGGTGATAGTGTAATAGTAGCCCATTATAATATAATAATTTTTTTAGCTGTGTTAGAAATTAATGCTAGCAGTGAAACTAAAATAAACAAAGAATTATGAAACATGAAAAACTCATCTTTTCCACTAGTAGTGGTCCTTAATATTGAATTTTTTAAAAAATATTTTATATCAATCAAACCATTCTGAGTCAATTATAAATAGTGTTGAGAAGGTTTACATTACATGGTTTAAAGGTGACCAAATAAATTCTCCCAAAATAAAGTAAAGCAGTGGACTTATTTTATAACTTTTAATTTTTAAAAATAAAGTTGGTCCATGATTGGAAATGACATATGCAATCTGGCGATTTCAGAAGTCTTAATTGAATTTAAATAGTTTTCTTATTAAAGAAAATGGAGAAAAATCGTTCTATATGTTTGTTTCGAACAGGACACAAACTGCATCAAATTTCATCTTGATTCAATTAGTAGTTGCGTAACTATCGTTTTCTTTTTTTTTTTAATTTGAACTTCTTTTGGTATTTTTTTTATGGAGTATGGGTTATCAGAAAGAAAGTTAATCAAGGATTTACATAACCATAGAACCTAAAATATTCTATATCTTTATTACAACTTGTACTGATAGACCATGAAAGTGGCCATTAAAAACCTAAAACCAAAAATATAATTTTACATGAAAAAATCTTAAAATAATCTATGTAATTTTGTTTGTATTAAGAAATGGGTAAGCAGATTTTAATAATATTTAATAGGATTTCGAAGAAATGTTTTGGAGTACTCCTGATAGTTATCTACATTTGAAGCATCTCTCCTCTGAATGATGCCAAGAAATTGAACAACAAAATAAAGGTATCTAACAGTCAAATGAATGTTGCCAAAAAATCCAAATAAAAAAAAAATCAAATGAAAGAGGGATTTTGTTCATTTTTATATTATTTAATTAGATTTAAAAATATCTATGATCAAAGTTTTTTAGATTAATGAGCAATGTATGTATGTAATATCAGGTACTAAAAATCTTTTTTTCCGGCTTTAATAGATTTCTTTTAAAACATTTTCCTTAGTATCACAAAATGCAGGCAACAATATTCCACCCAAAAGTTGTTTGAGCTGCAACAATGGATCCAATAATAATTTATGCCTCCGCTATAACATTGTATATCAAAAAGAAAAGAAAATATTTATGTACATACATAATCAAATGCTTTATGTTATTACATTAAAAATCTGGTGAGGTGTGCCCGCATCACACAACTTTCACTTTACACCTTACTTTCTGTCACTAAAATTAGACATCATTTTTTTGGAAATTGCGTACTTAAGTACCCTTAGAAGGGGAGTATATATAATTTTTATTTTATTTTATATTGGAGAGTACTAGAGTCAGTACTTCAAAAACGATCTTGTTGATTGGCTGCAAAATGATTTTAATGAGGAAGAATTCAAATGTCTTAGTGCAGCACAAGTATAGCTTGAGCAGATTTTAAAGAAGAAAAAAATTGGACAAGTAAAGCAATGGGAGTAGTTATTCTTCTTCTGAACTTCTGTGAACAGTAAAATTTTTATTTGTAAGTCATCCATTTTACAAAAAAATAGAATTGGGCTAATAAGTCATTTTAAGCATAAAAAAACCGAAGACTGATAACTTCATAGTTCAAGCCCTTTTGATAATCAAGAATAAAGTTAGCTCCACTAACTAATGGGGTTAAACAGATACAGAAAAATCAATCATGATTAAAAATAGCAGTAGATGTTTTCCAAATTTGACTAGGTCTATGAGATTGGTGTTGTTTAACAGTGCATTCCATGCCACTTCTTATGATATACAACAATGTATAGGTTGGTACCAAACAAATTTTCTTAAAACCATATTGAAAATTTTAATTTCAATTTTCTCAAAAAGGGAAATTTTTAAAAAATTTATATTTTTAAAAAAAAGTCAGTATTATATCTAATCATATAACAAAATATAAAAGTGGGATGAAAATTGCTTCGTTACTAAAAAAATTGAAAACTAGTGATAAAATTCTATATACTAGCATTTTATTCATAATACAGTAAACCCTCATTATTACGAACTCAGATATTACCATCGCAGAAAATTCCAAAATCAACATTGTCAACCATACAAAAAACAAAGATAAAATAGATTCAACGGCACCCCAAGGATTTTATCAAATAAATGACTGTGCTCTGCGGTTCATGAATATTTGGAAAAAAATTGATAAATTGCTTTAAACAAATGAGATCTCAAATACCATTCAGACCCTCTTATTAAAGCTAAGGCTTAAGAACTCTCAAGTGAACTTGGCAGGTAAATAAATCTCATTGTTCAATTAATATGTAGTTTATCTAAAAATAAATTACATACATGCGTTTTAATTTAACTAGTTCTAATGAATGAATTCCCTTCTAAATATGATCAAATTAGTGCGGCCATTGGCTAAAAAAAAGATAAAAAAAAAGAATCCTCGGTTATAACGAATAGCGAACTATGAATATCAAACCCCCTACCAGTTCGCTATAGCAAGGGTTTACTGTAATTACTACAACTATGGCAATATTTACATTTTCATTAGGAAAAACATGAAACAAATAATAATTACGGTTCCACTAATAAGCTGAGAGATAACTAACTACATTTAGTTGATATAACGCCAAAGTGAAGTTAGCGCGGAACTCCAAATTTTGAGAGGCCCCCTTTCACAGGCTTCTGAATCCATAGAAAACTTTTTTACTAATATTTTTGGGAATGAACGCATGCTATTCTTGTGTTCCTTTAATAGAAAATGCTTGGTCAAAGGAACTCTCAAAAAAAGTTCTGATTTAGAATGATCATCTTGAGTTGAATATTCAAACTCCATGTTAGTAAAGTTTGGAGTTTTGCCCTTACTTCACTTAGGCGTTATAACAACCAAATGTCGTAAGTTATCTCTCGGCATATTAGTTGAATGTTGTTATCATTTGTTTCAGGTTTTTCCGAATGGAAATGTAAATATTACTATAATTTTAGTAATTATTTTGAATAAAATGCTAGATTTATGGAATTTTATGACTAGTTTTCAATGTTTTTAGAAATGGAGCACTTTTATATATTGTTGTATGATAAGATATAATACTACCTATTTCTTTTCAAAAAACATTTAGAAATTTTAAAAAATGCCCTTTTTGAGAACATTGAAATTAAAATTTTAAATTTGGTTTTAAGAAAATTTCTTTAGTACCAACCTATACATTGTTGTATATCATATGAAATGGCATGGAATGTGCTGTTAAATAGTTCTAGTAAACTTGGAAAACATCTACAGCTATTTTTAATCATGATTTTGAGGGCTTTGCAGGTCTATAATTCAACAACAGGTGGTCATATCTTAGTAATATTTTACAATTTTTCTAGTCTTTACAAATAGTACCAAATTTCAATAAAATCTGAGATGGTGAGGCTCAAGCCTGTGTTGAATTGACATGGAATGACCCAGTAGGCAGAAATCAGCGTTTGCTTTACTATTAATAGATTTTGGGTACACAACATAGACAGGGTGTTAAAACAGAAAAATAAAATTAAAATCCAAAAAAAAAGGAAGGTTACAAGATAGTTATAAAGATACACCACGAACCGACAGCGCATTGTAAGCGATTTTTTAAGAGCTTAATTATGTTTTTTTATCGAATCTTTTTCTTTCTTAATTCTTTAATATCTCTGAAAGAGCAATTATGAAATCGCTGCAAACTTTCTGGAAAGATTAAATCTATATTTAATGACGTCCTTGAAAAGTTGCCAAATTAATTCTTTGAATCGATTTCTAATAGCGAAGCTTTTTAAGGCTTCTGTCATTTTGAAGGTACTAGTTTCTCGATACTTCTGGGCAATTCCAATTCGTTTAATGTGGCACCAATCCCTGGAAAGGACCCGTTTGGGCGTTTATTTATTTCTGAAGAGCGAGCGAGCGTAGCGAGCTGGATTCGAAAGCTGGGATATAGTATAGCTGAGTATTATGCCTTAATCTTTTCTTCTTCCTTAACTCTCTATACTCCCTCAACAATCCTTACCATTTTTGAGAATGTATTCATGTTACGACTCTTTAAATATGCTCTAGTTATAGGTATAAGCTTTATATAATATTATTTTATATTTAATAACAAGATTTAAAATTTGCAATCTGCAAAATTGCTTTGCAATGAGCAAAGTTTGTGAGCTGCTTCGACAGCTTTCCTGTGGAGGAGTAGTAATTAATTTAGATGGTCTCTTGGCCTCCGCCTTCTAAGTCGTCGGGGTGGGCTGTACGGGTTGTTTAAGCTATTTAAATTGTCTGTCAGTGGGTTATTGTTATAGACCAGTCTTTGGTGAAAGTTAATGTAGTTGTCTTTGGCTGTTACAAAAATTGTTGGAATGTTTAAGTCCGTATGTATATGTATCATTGCTGGCATAATACGGCGCGTCTACTATTTTTCTTATCACTTTCGACTGAAAGGACTGAATTCTTTGGACGTTGTATTCCTTGGCAGAACCCCACAGTTCTACACCGTAAGTCCATATCGGTTTTAAAAGAACTTTATACAAGGTTAGTTTGTTAGCTAGGGATAATTTTGATCGTCTGTCAAGTAAACTAGATAAAAGTCCAAAGAGTCTATTTAATTCTTTTCGTTTGAGTCTGACGTGAGTTTTCTAAGTAAGTCTTTTGTCCAGATAAAGTCCTAAACATTTAATTTCATTAGATTCCGAAATTGGTATTTTGTTGAAGAATATTTGGGGGCAAAGACCATAATTAAGTGTGAAGACTACATGCACACTCTTTTTCTCATTCATTTTAATTTTCCACCTAGCGGCCCAGTCAGCAATATCGTCTAGATGGTTCTGAAGAGTTTTAAATGCAAGAAAATGATTTTTATCTGAACAAAGAATAGCTGTATCGTCAGCAAAAATGGCCAGAAGTGTATTTGGGTGTTCTGGTAAATCTGACCTATATATATTAAATAATATAGGACCCAGGACACTGCCCTGAGGCACTCCTGCTTTAATAGGCTTTATTTAAGAAATTTCAGTCCCTACTTTTACCGAAAAATGTCTATCTGTTAAATAAGAAAGTAAAGTTAAATAGTAGGTCAGGGGGAGTAATATTTTAATATTAATTACGGGGAGTAATATTGCAAATTTTAAATCTTGTCAAATGAATTGTATTTAATAAAAAAAAATATTTAATAACATACAGTACCTTTCAAATACAATAATATAATTTTATTAGTCTACAGTGGTCAGATAAATGATAAAAAGTTTACAGAATTTGTCACGTTTTTACATACCTAACTGTCATAATGGATTTTTTGCGTGGTGAAGAAATAACTTGGAGAGTGATTAGCAATCAATCATTAAAGACAACATAAAATCCACTGTTTTGCTGCCCGAAATTTCATTGTGTCCTTTGATATACTTTTGCCATATTTTGACATGTTAAGATTAATACCTTAGCTCTGAGATGCTATTTAATTATTATTTCTGTGATAATATTTTTGTTTACTTTAACGCTTCTTACTTTGAATGTTTCCGAAATAACCATATTTATTTATTTTTTATTCGAAGTTAAAATGATTTCCTTCAAGATTGCTGAAATATTTCCAAAGAAAACTTTTTGAAAACAAATTCGGATTAATCGTAGGTCATTTTGCCAACATTGAAGGAAACTCCGGATTTACTTTCAAAGGAATACGGTATATTTTTGGTTTATTTCAGCAAAATATTGGGAAATATGGGGAATCGAAAATATAAAAAAAAAAAACTAAAAAATATTCGGCCTTACGTCGTCTTTATTTGTTACCCAATAAAACTGCTTGTTATACTTATTTAAGGTACATATTTTTAAGTCATAGTTATTTTCATCATTCAAGCAATGATCAAAAGTATTATATATTTTAAAAAATATATATAAATTGATTCAATATTGTTTTTTTAAAACCGAACAAAATTGGTTGATTTTGGATACTTTATAAACGAATACCTACAAATCGTTTGCGTATATTGTGTGTGTTCTACGGTGACCCATGTTTCTATATTGAATTCGTCTTAGTTTCTCAATTGACAAATCAAAACTAGTATTTTTTTCTTTGGGAATAAATTTATTCTCATATATATCTTAAATTTATATTATCATTCAGCATCCGATTCTGTTGGATAACATTCTTCACCCCTAATTGGTTTGTAATGATGACATCATGCGAGCTTATTTATTTGCATAATAGGAATAATTATAGGTTTGTAGGTTCTTTATTGCGATTTATGATGTATAAAGTTATGACTGATTAGAAAACCAAAAATGAACGAAGCAGTTACATTATGTTAATAACGTTTGTTCACGATTAACTTTAGCTTAAACATTGTTTAACCTGGAAATGATTTTGAAATATTCTTATAATTGAAGCGTGGAAATTCATAAGGGAATAAGTGCCTTAGGAAATTTTTACAGAAACGATGTGACTTATACCCTCTATGGCCATTATAGCAATTTGGAAAAAAAAAACTTTGTTTTATTTTTTTGGCACTTTGACCCTTATGCATTTCCACGCTTCAATTATCATTAAAAAAAAATAAAAAAATAAATAAAACGCGAAAAAAAAGCACAGGAGGCCAGCGCCATAGCTAGACTAGCTAGTACCTTGCTGCTCAATGAATATCCAAATATTATGCAATATAAACACTTCAAAATTGTATTCTATTACTTTTTTTTTTCTTTTTTTGAGCGTACGCTAATCAATTAAGCTTTCTAAATTAACATTTTAGCATTCCTGTGGTAACATTCAAACATGTAAATATCTGTATCTAACATTTTACTGAGAGAAATGAAGTTTAGAAAACATAAAAAAAGAAAGAAAAAAAAACCTATGATAAAGAATGTCCTTTTTGCAGCTAACGTTCACGATTCTAATAAATGAAACGGGAAAATTTAAAAAATAAATAATGTTTTGGAGATTACTTGTAACATAGGCAGTACATAAAATAAAATAAAAATGTATATTATTGTATTAACATCACTTTCGGATGAAAATTCTTTCGGTTCATCACGTCCCAGAAAGATTGAAAACATTCTTTAAGTTCAAAGGTTTGAAAAAAGGGTTCACCTGTGGTGTAGTAGCTCCTTTGTTTAACGTCACTTTATGCCACTAAGGATAATCGGACGATGCTACAGTGGGAGTCCTAAATTTTGCCTATCCAGGTATAATTAGGATAGGGATCGTTAACGAGTACTTGAGATCGTACAGGCTCGGGACCTCATCCTCGCCTACCCGAGGGACGGCATGGCTAAGGATTTTTACTCACATTAAAAAATCCTAGGGCCACCGCTGGGCGCGAACCTGCGACCTTTAGTATTGTAGGTTGCCATGCTAACCACTATACCACAGGTGACCCCGTAGTAGCTAGTATTGCAATCTAAAATTCAAAAGATCGCGGGTTCGCGTGCCGCAGTGGCACTATGATAGTTTTAATGGGTGTAAAATATTCTTGGCTACGCCGTCCCTCGGATAGGACGTAAAATGGATATTAAAGGTCCCTATCCTAATTACACCTGATTAGACAAAATTTAGGATTCCAACTGTAGCATCGTCCGATTAGCCTTTGTGGCATAAAAAGACCTTAATTTAAGCAAACAAAGGTTTGAAAGAGACAACACAGATAGGGGAATATTTTTTTTTGTCTGTCTTCCAATTTAGAGCCCTCTACTTTACGTATTTAGGTAGTTAAACATAGTTTAAATTATTCCTCTTATAGCGGCGACGGTCATTTAGCGTACTTTTTATTTTTTATTTTTTCCCCATTCCAGTAACCCTGGGCATGGGGGAGTTTATTGTTTACATAAAGTCCTGCACGTTCCATCGGGTGATACTGCGTGCAGGAAAATAATTTAAATACTATTTTTCAGAATATTTTTACAAAAAAATGAAACAACAATATGCAAAGTACAAAATACAAAAACAAAATAAAAAATACAAAACCTACAACAAAATACAAATTACAAAATACTTTAAGTATTCCTAAATATATACATTACTAAAATAATAAGTAGAATGACAATTCAAACAATATTAAAATAGAAAATGATATGAAATGAAAATAATAAATAAGAAAAATAAAAATATGGTTATATCATGATGTCCTATGTGGTGTCACCTGTCCAATCTATTTCTCATAATTTATCGTGGTCTATTCCACCTAAAAACTCCTGAAATTCCCGGCCAAAACTAAAAAGGAGTTCTTCTTTACTGATTGGCCAATTGTGCCCACGGACCATAATTGTTCTTAATAATTTATATCTCTGTGCGTCAAGTAAGGGGCAGTCAAATATAAGATGGTCATAAGTTTGTTCTGTCTGTCCGTCGCACAAGCATTTGTTGTCTTCTATTATATTAAATCGATGTAAGTAACTTCTTGTTGGTCCGTGACCAGTCAGTACCTGTGTAAGTCTACTGTTGATTGTACGTAGCTTTTGTCTGTTTTCTAATTTATTAATGTATTTGTATAAATGTCTTCCTTTCGTAGTTGTCTGCCATCTGTTATTCCATAGCCTGTACGTCATTTGCCTTAATATACTTTTAACTTTAGTCTGAGGGGCTTTACAGTAAGAAATAGGGAGTGTCTCGTCCAGTGCTGCAGTTTTGGCCTTCGCGTCCGCCTCTTCGTTACCTATCCGTCCTGCATGTCCTTTTATCCATTGTAACTCAATGTCTATTTGTTTTTCTTTACATTTAAGAAGGCATTTTCTAATGTCGTCAGTAAGTTGGTCATGTCTCGTTCTGTTATTGACTTTTTGTAATGCTACTTTGCTGTCAGTGTGTATAACATAAGTACGTCTTTCCGTTTCTTCGTATTCTGCAATGTGTTCCAGTACCCTGAGAATAGCCAGTTGTTCTGCCTGATTATTCGAACAGTATTTGTCTAATCTGTACTGTTCCGTGAGCACATATTGGTCACCATTATACACTAAGAATCCAAAACTTATAAGATTAATCGAAATGACCTTAAAGAACAGCAGAGGCGTGGTGAAGGTCCAGGGAGAACTCACCGCTGGCTTTTCGATAGAAAAAGGTGTAAGGCAAGGAGACCCCCTATCACCAGTACTGTTCAATCTAGCACTGGAAACAGTTATCAGGTCAGTGCAAGGTAGCAGGAAAGGGTGCATTTATGATGAAAAAATACAGCTCCTCGCGTTTGCCGATGATGTGGTCATTACAGCAAGATCCCAAGATTTGCTTATAGGAATCTTCGAAAAATGCGAAGAAGCTGCAAAACAAATGGGACTGGAAATAAATGAAAGCAAGACCAAATACATGTACACGTCCAGGAAAGGGGACTCTGTTGGATCACTGGTAAATGGAGGGTATAATTTCGATGATGTTGAAAAATTTAAATATCTTGGCACAATTGTGACACGTACCAATAAAATAGAGGATGAGATCAAAGCGAGGATCCAAAGTGGCAACAGGTGCTACTGGTCTTTAAAGAGAATTTTCCAAAACCGAGAAATATCCCGGAACATTATAAAAAGAGTCTAGAAGACGATACTCCGTCCAGTGGTGATGTATGGTAGCGAGGCGTGGACCCTAACAAAACAGCGGGAGAGACTTCTAAATGCATGGGAGAGAAAGATCCAAAGAAAAATATATGGCCCAACCAGGATAGATACAAATAAGTTTCGAATAAAAACAAATAGGGAACTTAGGGACCTGTACGAGGATCCAGACCTAGTTTCCTGTATCAAAAAAGGTAGAATAAGATGGTTGGGGCACTTACAACGGATGGGTCAAGGAAGAAACCCGAAGCAAATAATGGAAGGACGCCCGGATGGTAAAAGAGAAAGAGGCAGACCTAGACTGCGATGGCAGGAACATGTGGAGGCAGATCTTCGACTGATGGGATTGGTGGAATGGAAGAGCGCGGCAGAGGATCGAGCCGAATGGAGGAAGATTGTTGAGGGAGCTCTTTAATCGTGAGACAGTTGCCAGCGCCTAGGATGGATTTTCTTCCCTTAAGAAAATCCTGTATGCACAAATATATATTTTTTGGACAATTATGCTCCTTTAGTGCATTAAACACCCCTTCTCTAAAACACTTTTTATACAAGGTTTTTATAAATTTTGAAAAAAATTCAGCGGTCTTCTGAATTATTTCGGCTGTGAAGCCATCGACCCCGGCTGCTTTTTTATTATTTAAATTTTTAATTGTGTCGTCAATTTCTTAGACAATTAAATCCTTGTCGGGTTCCGAATTTGGAGTATGGCTGCTTTGTATTCTCATATTAGTATGGTGATGTGAGTCCGTAGATATGTCGTCAGTCTTTATAAACTTGTCAATTAAATATTCAAAAGTACTCTTCATGTCAGTCGTGTAAGTCCCGTCATCCCTTTTTACAGTTGTTAAATCAGTTGGTCGTTTCAATTTTCCTGTAGCATTCTTATAGGGCCACGACCATGCTTTTGATTTATCAATAGAACTGCAATATTCCCTCCAAGACGCCATCTTACTTACCTTTATTTCAGCCTCATATGTTTTTTTCTGTTCAAGGTAATCTGCCCTATATTGTTGTCGTCGGGATGCGTTCTGAGTTTCTGTCTGGTATCATTTAGCGTACTTATTTTATTTATTGGAGTCTTAGTTGACAGGGAAGTTTCAATCCTTTATTTTACACAGTTTTCACAAGGGCGCATGCGACTTCTCAAAATATTTCATTGCCATCCTCTTCATATAAACGGTTCAAGTAAAACAAAGAGTTATAAGTTCAAGAGTTATTAAAAAAAGTAATCCATATAATGGTTGGTACATAGTACTTACACGGTACTTGTCTGTTTTATTGGTTCCCCAAATTGAAACCTATCGAAAATAACCATCTCCTTAAATTCACAACCCTGAAAACATGCTACCTTCTTTTTAAGTTTGTTTTAAGTCGCAAGTTGATGGTGCAACTTGCGACCACCCTCTTCTTAGCATCCCTGTCCGTGCAAACTGCACGAAAAATATCGCAGTAGTTGATTACAGAACTGAATTCAGTCGGTGAATCCAAGACCTATGTTCATATATCAATAAGGTTCGCAACGTTCTGCCAAATATCTCTCTAATGTATAAATATATCTATTTGAGCATAGCTTGAATGGGCGTTGCTGTCCCATTTGACATGCCTTAGTCATGCCAAAGTCATTTCCTTAACTAAGATAGAAATAGTAATTTTAAAATAGATAAGTAATACTGGCCAGGTTCAACGAAAATAAAACGATACAGGCCCCGATTCAAAAATTAATTTCAAGTAAATTTGAAATGAGGTTTTGCAATCCAAGACCATATTCTAAGTTAATTTTTTACAGTTCATTCTAAACAGTTTTTTACTGTCATGAAGTGGTTTACAGCAATAATTACTAAATTGCTCCTAGGATAAAAACCTTTGTCTTAAGAACATCTAAAATGATACAAAATTAAGAAAAAACAAAAAGTGACTAATACTGGATTAAACTTTTGGCTATATTATACTTTTCAAAAGCCACTCATGTCCAGCCATTAATCAAAATAATTTTCATAATTGAATGAATGACGACCAACAAAAATTATCTACCTATTCGAAGCTTTGGGCTTTCTCAACAATAATTAAAAAATGCAAGAATTAATTAAAAAGTAAAATAAATAAATTATTAAAACAAGAAAAAAAATATCTAAAAAGGAGTCAGTGGATATTTTTTTATTTCCTTAACGAAGGGAGGAAATACATTTTAAAAATGTATCATGAAGTCAAAAAATAGATTTAAAAAAATAACATTTTTTATTACACTATCTCATTTCAATAATGAAATTATTCTTGTTTTCTTTTCAAGGAAAGGAAATTTGAAAGAATTTTTCCGTTTTTCATGGGGCTCTTAGAAAGTTTTAAACAGTAGGGGAGACCGCGGTGAGTTGAAACAGTGGCGATTTCTCGGAACTTAAAATCGCTAGCGATTTGGCAATTTCGCTTATAAATCACTTCCCTCCGCCAGCTGACCTGTCAGTTCGCGTCGATGGCGTAAGTCGCGCGGCTTTGGAGTTCTGCGTGCCATGTGACAAAAATCGTGAAAAGTAGGTTTTTAAACCTACGTACCTATATTTTGATAAGGGTTTTGTATTTTGGCTTGCTTTACATATGTTTCGAAAGCTCATTAACTAAAGATTTATTATTTATGTTATATCAGAGCCAAATGAAAATGGGTGCAATGTCTGGAATACAACGGGGCTCATGAAACTTGCACTGGTGGGGAACTTTATGTTTGCCTCTACTGCTTGTCAGATTGACCTTTTTTATTATCATAATATTTTTATTTTTGACATTTGTGAGATTATTGTAACATAAATATTTGAAGAAATATTGATCAAAACTGATTTTAATACTTAAAAAACGGCTGAAAGTTAATCATTATTTTATTTCAAAGATTTATAATATAAAACCATTTGTTTATCTCACTGTTATTTTAATTAACCTTACGAATAGGACGTTATGGTACTTCTAACTGCTTTAGGAGTTGATTATTTGTATTAGACCTGTAGTTACCTACTTAATTGATATATCTGCACAAAATATTAATAAAAAAGTTTTTTTTTACTTCAAAAGTTTAATTTTAATAAATAGCTTTCAATAATACCATCATTTTTATTTTACAGACCTTAATACTTCTCAAAAATCACATGATTCAACTCTTCTCGACCCCTGTTTCATCTAACCTCGGTATGAGGGGAGTTGAAACAAGTTGACTTGTTACGGTTAAGTGGGTTTTTGACCGCAATATTTAACGCTTACAATTTCTTTATGTTTGCCATTCGCAAGTGTAAAGAATGCCCTATCGATTGGTATTAATATGGGACAAACCTTGGATATAATTGGACAAACCTTGTCCACCTCCCGTTACTCGCAAAATTTGCGTGATCGGGTAGTAGGTATCAGTGAAGAGGAAGGATTGGCTCTACTTGTGGAGCCGAGCTCTGTGTGTAGTGGTTAGCATCCGCGCATGTCACGCTGGAGACCCGGGTTCGACTCCCGGCGGAGCCAAATCTTTTCTCTTCAAAAAATAAATTATTTAAAAATAATTTAAAAAACGTGGACACCCACAGATTAAGATTAGATCAATATAAGTTTTTAAACTTTACCTGGCTGACCTTTACGACACACTCACCGACTTTTGACAACGACTTGACAACCTCTATCTAATGATCCAGGTCCGTTTCACCTCAAAAAGCATTCGTATCACTCCCATAATCCTTCATCACCTACCTCGAAAAGCTGTTTTGTTTCTTACACACATCAATAAGTCTAATCTTACGCACAACACATTATTCCTTTCTTTGAAAACTTTCCACAATCAAAATGATTCGATAACCACAACTAATTCTTCATCTTACCGTCCTATCGAACTATAATGGGGAAAGTATTTGAAATTTTTTTCTTGAATCGAATCAAGCCTTCACATGAAAGTAGTGAAGTGATATCGAATCATCAGTTGGGTTTTCGTTCATATCATTCCTCTGTGCAAGCCATTCTTCATTTTTTTTTTTTTTTTTTATAAATCTATATTTCTTTAAGTTTCTTGGCCCTTTTTGTTAAAAAGAGGCAAGAAAATTTTCATGAGAAATCGGTTTATTTCTACCAAGTTATCCGTGAACATGTTAATAAACTTATTATTAATAATTTCCAAACATTTACTAAAATCATGGTAGTTGAAAAAGTTGATTTATAATCGACCTAATAACGATTCAACAAAACAAGCGATCTTAAAGGACTGCCCCATCAAATAAAAGTGGAAATCAAATTTATTAATAATAATAAGCAATTTTCGTCTAAAGCTGGTAGTTCTGGTAAATGCAAACACATCATTGTAACTTTACGTTTGTCGGTTAGTAATAACATTAATTACCTATTCATACAATCATTGTTATGGCAGCTGTCATTTTCATGAAAGCTTAGTTTCTTTGTCATATTATTTATTTATTTGTCAAAACTTTCTGGCATCGCATTGAAAACTTGGAACAATTAAGCACAACGGACGTAATAAAAAAATGGGGAAAATTAAAAAAGAAAAACAAATTTATGACACTATAACTTTGCATAAAACTAGCATTTTGGAATAATAAAATGTCAAATACTAATATTTACCTGGATAAATAAAGTCACTTTCTTTAAAATGAAGACTACATATCGTCATATGTTTCGAAACAGGCTTATCTATTCTTAATTTTACAATACACTCTTAAAGAAGCTTTTTATTTTTTTGGAAATAAATGGAATGACACGTCTTTTGATTTTTTAATTGAACACTGAGGGACCGAGCAATACCTATTAGACATTTTTCAAATAATTTTTTGCTCAATCGGGTTTTAATTATGGAAAAATAAATTAAAAACGCCCAAAAACCCTATGAATCCCAGGTAATGGCCCGACCTTCAAAAAATAGGTTTTTTCCGCCTTTCAACCACTGTGCGGCGTTAAAATTATACGAGAACGCTCTTTGATAGTTTCTACTAATTATCAATCTCAGTGCAATTAGAATATGTCCATTAAAGACCACATCAACTTTAATTTTGTTCCCCCCCCCCTCTTCAATAGCAGTAATATAATCACACCACCAATTGCTGTCTACTTAACCCTGTCAACCACAGACATCTGAAACCGTGTTACAACAGATCCACCTTAACACAATCCTCCCATCTTTTTCTTAATCTATCAGCTACACCTTCTGCAGTGGCGGATCCAGGGGGGTGGCGAGGGGGGCGCGCGCCCCCCCCCCCTGGGAGGTGAGGACACCAATCAATTATTACTATTTCTGTATAAAAAGGGCTATCTTTAATCATTTTTTAAGCTCCTTAAGTGAAAAATAAATTGTATTTAAACATTTAATAGAAATTTAATACTTAAATGTGCACTAATATTTTAAATTAGGTCCTTTGTGACGCAAAAATATAAAAAATAAAAAAGTGCGCCCCCCCTCAGAAAATTTCTGGATCCGCTACTGACCTTCTGGATATAAACCACACAGCACTGCACTTATTAATCTTTTAGGGATTTGTTTGCTACTATCTTCTTACACCTCACACACTTAACATATGCTTAAGAATTTGCTTTAAACATAGAATGCAACCCAGTTTAATCTCAGTGCTAGGGGGTATTTAGCTCTGGCACTAATCCAGATTAATGTACAGCAACCTGGTGAAGTAATCTTCACTCAACTGAATACCAAAATTAGTTTATTGCATAGCTTAATGCAAATAATGAAAAACAACAATTTTTAATTCATTTCAAGATCTAAATGATGGTTGACTATTGTGGTCAATACAGGTCTATTTGTATTTATTAGAAAGGATCTATAAAAATTATATTTATCAACTTTTTTTTAAAAATAAATATATCAAAATAATCATATTATATTGTTTTGAAAAATAAAATCTTTCCCCATTATATGTCTTTAAATTTTCAATAGAAGAGATTGATTATTTTGCTTTTCCCTCCTCCGATTCCTGTTGCAGTTTCCTGTTTATTGCAGTAGCCTGTTTCATTTCAGGTGTCAAGAGTGGCTGAACATTGTTTACATCATTTATATGAATCATGAAATATTTTTGAAATGAAACATCCAGGTCACAGCCAACATATTGGCAGGGATCCAGGTCACAGCAGGCAGTTGCTGATCTGCTATCATGCCTGTTGGAGGGCATTATTTGGATAAATCCATCAACAAGTTCAACAACGAGGCAACCAAACATCAGGGAACTCAGAGCGACAACCCCTTCTCAGGTTCCTATAGTGGAAGGCCTAAGCCAAGATTTTCTAAAGAAGAATATGGAAGGTAGTCGGATAAGCTTTTCAGCATGGATAGTTTTAAAAAAAGTTGCAGTTGTCATAATTTGATTTAAGCGATGTTTAATTAAATTAGATAAATAATTATTTTCTTGATTTCACAGTCTAAGAATTTATAAAAAATGTTTCATTGTTCATGAATGTTTGTTACCATTTTCTCAGTTAGTTTACTCAATGAAATAAAGTACACATACTAAATTTTTTATCAAGTTTGTAAACATTAATTTTATTTGGATCTTTGATTATCAGTAGAGCTCGGATTCCCGTGCAATTGCATCTTTTTTTTGGAAAGTCAGAATAGAGCAAACTCAAGTTACTTATCCGAATCAAGCCTAATGGAATGTTTTAATGAAGTTTTATGTGTGCAATGAAATTGCAAGTTTTGGTGTTTACTGCACTAAATTGCACGTTTTGAATTTTTATTGCACGAAATTGTATCATTTGATATTTTGAAGAAAAAATATATTACAAATTGTAATTTTCTTTAATACACATCAAATCATCAGTGGAAAAATAAATGTGAATATCATAGAAAAAAAAATAAAGGGAACTTGGGAAATGGGAAATTGGGAAACACAAACCTTCGATTTCCCAGAAATGAGGGTTCAGTGGTTCCTGGATGTTTACATATTGTTTCCCAATTCCCATCGTTTTTTCAGTATCAAAGTAGCTTCTGTCAAGTATATTGCTACTAAAAATGTTTGATATGGGACAAAGTATGTCTTCGAAAACTGCGGGATGGATTGAAAAATATCATGAACTCAATAGGGATGGTAGTATAGTGTTCTATAAATCTTGTGATAAAAAATTAGGTGTGAGAGGAAATCACAAATTAATACCCGCTGTAGCGCAAGTACCTAACTTTTTTTAACCCTAGATATTGCATCTAGTGATTCCATCATTTGAGTAGTATCTTTCCTTTTTTAAGATCTTCCTATTTCCAATACATGTAATTACAGCTCACATGCGAGTATTTTACTCTGTATTCCATATCTTGCTGTTACTATTTTAAGTAAATATTCTATGTTTCGATTTTTTTACCGGAATTTTTTTCAAAAATATATCATTAGTATTATAAAAAAGATCCAAAATTCAGTGATTATACCAAAACCAATATTATAAAAATAATCTTTAAAAATAAAAGAGTTTCTATTTCAGTTTACTCTCTGCTACTTACTTTTTTCCAAAGTAGCTATTTTTTGTTCACAAAAATATTTTAATGCCTGATTTTCAAGCAATACATTTTTATTGCATGTTTTTGCACGTTTTGAAGTTTTTAATGCACGTTTTGAAGTTTTTATTGCATGTTTTCAAATTTTTACTGCATGGAATTCCGAGCTTTATTTATCAGCTTAGTGAGTTGAGCAGTATAAAGTAAATTAACAAATAATGAACAATTTTCACACTGCATCACTTTGAACTAAATTAATACCATGCAATTTCAACATCATATGGTATTTATTTGGTTTAAGAAACGTGGTGTGAATTAATAATAAACTCATTTTTCTTTATTTTATCATTTTTTTTTCTATTTACCATCATTATGGGATCAATTAATAATTATTAGTCTTAATTATTCTGGAAGGGAAATAAATTAGTATGTTTTTACTTATTAAATAAAATTGATTCTAATGGTTTTTTACTCTGTCTCAATATTAAACATTTATTTCTGTAGACCTCAGCCGGGTTCTAAAACAGAAGAGAGAGGTATACAGGCGAAGTTTCATGCCAACAAAGAAATGCTTGAGCTATGCAATGTCATCCATGAACTTGCAATGTTGAACCAAGAGATGAATGATAGTGAATGCAGAAATATTGTAGTTACTTTTGGGGAACTCTTTGAGGTAGGAAGTTAAATATTCTTAAATCCTTTATTCCTATCTCTGGAAATGGTTATTAGGTTGAATTATAAGACTGAAAATGTTGTGCGAACTAATTTGAATAAAATAATAGTATAAATATATGGGCGATTCTACAATTATGGTGGTATTTGGCTCTTGAATTTTTTTGAATTTTTAAGTCATTTTTTCTTATTTTTCTGGTTGCAGATGGCATGGTCACTAGCTCCTTACCAATGATGTGAAGTGTGCTCACACTTATGTTCATAGTTTCCGAGATAATGATATTTGAAGAAAATAATGTTCTAGGGAGAGACAAAATATAACATATGATATTATTATATTAATTTAAATCTTTTAAAAAAGATTTATTTAAATTTTAAAGTATCGTTTTGTCTAAAGTCAATCTTGCTCTTATATAGGTAGAATGACAGTTAATGAAATTTAAAATAGTTAAAGAAATAACAGTTAACAATAGAATTTATTTGATGGTTTAAGGGGGGGGGGGAGATTTAAGATAAGTATACTTAATCGAAAACTAACTTTCTGCACTGACAATGATTAGTACTCACCATAAACAAGTTACAAAGCTAATCACTAGTCTCTCCCTGACCAACATTGCTACTCCCTAGCTAAAAACGAAATCAGTACAGGCTAGGGAGTGACAGGTCAGGGAGGGACAAATCGGCCATTTATCATCAATTTTGGTAAAAATAGTACAAAAATTACTTAAAGGAAGTTATGGCTGTGAAGAGATTCAAAAGGTCTATCAAACTGTGATAAAAAATATACATATATTGTTTACTATCATCATGTTAATAAGGTATAGGGAGTGACTCACTATAAAAATATTACATCTTCTTGTTTAGCTTTACATCTTCCTCCAAGCCCTGAAATCAATTGACGTAAATTGAGGAAAAATGATATGATTCAACGTATAATCGGGCTCATAAAAAAGTTACCCCATATGTTCTCAGCACGAAATTTCCTTTCCTGGTGGATTGGTGGGTATGTAAAAAACTAGCTAGGGAGTGACCTCATAACTGTGCGACAAAGGGAAAAGCTGTTGTGGTACTTTGCCTGTACTCTTTGGAGTCCTGGTTCAATTTTATTTTGCATCCTGAAAGTTTGCTGATAAGATTAGTGCCTTTTTTTTTTAGAATTATTGTGATCGAAAAGGGTTTAATTATTTTTCGAAGTACGTGACCTCTACTTTGTGACAGGCTAGGGAGTGACAAAAAGAGTATTGTTATTGATTTTAGTGAATGCTATCCTGTCTTCAGGCACTTGAAAATTAGATAACAGTGTTCATTACCAATGAGGTAAAAAATAGCAAAAAAAAATTTAAAAATCCTTCAGGCGGTTGTCGATTTATCACGTTGTGACACAAATACCACCATAATTTTAGAATCACCCATATACAGATAACAGACTCATTATTTAAAACAATTGATATTTTTCTTAAGGTGTATTTAGATTCTTTCTAGTAGATAGAACGATTGAAGTATTGTTTTATTTTTATCATTCAATTTATATAAAGTACTTAGAATTTACAAGGTATCAACTTCTTGGCTTGGTTAACAATATGCTGTTCTTTATGGAGCTAATCAATGGAATTAATTATTTATGGATTTTATTTTATGGAATACTAATGGTAAATTAAAAAAAATACTTCTCTATGTAGTGCAATAGTTGATAGGTAAATCAACAAATTTGTTAATTTGATAAATAAAAAAAAAAAAAAAATAGTCATCTTGACAAGCTTATCTACATTTTTCAATTTATATATAACCAGCTTAGTATTAATTTTTTTAAACCTTTGATGTAATCATATTAATTTAATTAGATGAAGGATTAAAATTATTTCATCATCTATAAATTATTCATTAAGCAATTCATCAGCAAATGAAATTATTGAAGAATGTCAACTATTCTCTGGCATTATGAAAAATATATTTAAATGAAATTCAAAATTTGCAGAAATACACAAAGATAAGCAACAAGGTTGTAGGAATCTTGATTCATGCAAAGAAGAAGGGATTGGTACACTTTGAAAAAGAAATGCTTTTTCAGGTATAAATTTTGATAAATTATTTTCCTAATATACCTCATTTCTTATAAAAATCAACAGTATAGTGGAATTACACTTGTTCTTTTCAAACTACAAATCTCCCAATAATTGCTTGTATGTAGGTCCTCTGCTAAAAATAATTTGTACAGTGATATTAGTATGATAGAGCAAATGTACCTCCTCCAGTTTGGAAAACATCATAAACAGATAAGCATTTGCATAAAAATGATATATTAAATCTTAGATACATCTATATAATCTGAGCCCCCTCCTACTTGTTCCCTCCTACTCCTTGATTTAATCAAAATCCATGATTGATTTTCCAAAAACCTTTTTGTAAAAAAGGTTTAAACTAGATTTAACATTGTTTGTTGTTTAGTTTTTTCCTTCTTCCTATGTAGACTTTGGCTGCATTACCTACATTGTTATCTTAAAGGTAAGCAAAATTAGTAAATTACTTCTTTTTTTCATCTTCGCCTTTAGATCTCCTTTGGTAATTTTTGGCGTAACTCTTCAACAGTGCATTAAAATGATGCAGCTGGGCACAAGAGAGAATTTAGTGTAGATTTATTTTCACTGTCCTCTGATGGTGAATTCGCAGAAATGATCACCAAAACTGTCTTTATGCAGATTTTATTTTGTGATGTATTCTTTAAAAAAAATCATTAAGGAGTATATTGTTCCCAAAGCATTGAATGTAATCTGTCTAGAGTATCTACCCTATTGATGTAACAGATAGGGAGCGAACAGTCGATGAAAGTGAACACTAAATAGAAGAGTCAAGGGTAAGTATAGTGAGTGCAATGCTTTGTTAACTGGGACAGTTTTGAGCTCATCAACAATTTATACTTATCAGTCATAAGTACAAATTAACCTATTACAGATTTTTTATTTTTAATGTGTGATGAATATCCTGATTAGTTAAATACACTTATTACAGAAAAGTAGTTTTATGTAACAATCCAATGATCGTTTCATCTTTGGATCATGTTTTTTTATTCAATTCAAAAGAATTGTTTACTTATCAACATCCATTGAATTTCTTAAGATTTTCAAGAAAATTATCTTAATTTAGTTTTACTTACTTAAAATATGGTAAAAAATACATTTATTTTACAGGGAAGGGATGATGGTGTACTTATAAAACTTCTTAAACCTATTCAAGAAATTAATGCTATTGCTAAAGGAAAACAAGAACTCCCATAAAGCCAAAGATGAATATTTAAAAAAAAAAAAAAAAAAAAAAAGAAAGAAATATATAAATAAATAAATATTCTTTTCTATAACAACAATATAAAATAAAAATTCGCATTAACTTATACTTACTAGACTGAATTTGGCCCATACTGAGACACCTTTTCATGTAATGATGTATTTTATTTTGATATTGAATTAAAAATGAAAATTCAGAAAAGACTGTATTTAATTTATTTCTAAAATTTTCTAATAGTGAAATTGAATTTGTGTTGAAATTAGGGCTGATTTTATATTATATATTTTTTTATAATGATTAAATTATAATTTTTTTTTCAATCTTGTTTTATTGATCTACCTCAAAAATGAATATTTCATTGAGAATAGATGGTCGGTCTAACATTAACCAGTTTAAAATAATTAATTGGAAGATAAAAGATTCGACCAAGGTCCTCTAAAGCTATGTTGCAGTGCTCTTACCGTAGATGCAGAGGACTTGGGTTCGGTTCCCGGCCGTGGTTGAATCTTTAATCTTCTAATTAATTAGTTTAAAAATTATAACTTAATTGTTTGACTAACGATCATGATTAAATAACATTAACCAGTTTAATATCTTTTAATCCAATGATTAAGTAATAGTAATTAAAAATTTTGACAGTGGTTAAAATAAGAAAGATTTATGTAAGACATAGAAATCAATTAATAAAAATGGGTGCAGGAACAAACTAATTTTTGTTAGAGATTGAGTTAAATCACTTATTCATTGAGGACTTAGATTTATTGAAGTGTATGATTTTTTTTATCTTTTCTAATGAAATTATGGCCAATACTTGAAAGTAAATATAAAATGAATGAAGACCCCATGCTAAGAACGTGTTCAGTCACATTTTGCAAATTTTACAGGTGAGCAAAAAGAATGTTTATATCTTGTATAGAACACAGCCTAGTAACTCTAACTAAATGGGAAAAAATATTGTATGCCCAATATATTTTCAAATAATGGTAATGTTAATGAAAATACAATACATTATTTGTTAGTTCAAAAAGAATTAATGACCAAAAAAGAATTGTAATTGCTTGTGCCCCCAAAAAAGAATTGTAAATATTTAAAGGACTAAACCGGCTGTTTTTGTGTATACTACACAGATATGTAGTACTCGAAATGCTTTACTATAATGCGCTGTAAAACAAAATTCACAAAAATTGGACTGAACACGTTTTTAGCGTGGAGTCTTCAAATATTATATTTAATGAATTAATAATCTCTAAAAGTTGGAGAATTATCAATGTGTACATGATGTTTTTCAAGTAGAAAATTTTATCTCTGATTCTAGAATAATTCCATGTGTCAGAATTATGTACTTTTCAAATATTCCAATGTGTTCATGCTTCATTTCAAATCATCAAATGCATTTTTACTTCTTTTTATAATTACCAATGATAAATCTAATGATCAATAAAATTATTTGATAGGTACATAATTTTGTATGTATCCATGAGGTAAACAACATCATGTCACTTCCATGAATTCGTTCAGAACAGTCATTTTTTCATTACTTATAGAGACCGCTTAATGGATTATTTTTTATTGGTATTGACGTTGATAAATAGTTGGAAGTTTAAAATGGTGAAAAAAAAATGGACAGTGTTGTTTACATGGTGGGTCACCTATAGTACAGTGGTTAGCATAGCTACTCCTTAGCCCTAGGTTGCGGGTTCAAAGCCAGGCAGATGACCATAATGTTTTTCTGAAGAGAATAAAAAATCCTTGGTTATAAAGTCCTTCAGAGGGGGACTAAAATGGTGATCTCGAGCCTCCGCTATGTCATGTATTCATTAATGAGACTTATCTTAATTATACCAGTATAGGTCATGTTTTGGCAAATAAAAAAAAAAAAATAATAGATTAAGTCAATTATTTATAATTATATAAATTAATTTGTTATTTATTATTGTAAAATTTCAAATAATTATGATAGTATCAGGCATAATTCGATTCCTCATTACTTGTTTCATCATCTTTAGCAGCTTATTGGCCAGTTCAGTAACTAGTTTAACTAGATTTATCAACATTAAAAACCTCTTTCAACAATTATAAATCATCTATATATTATTTTTTAAACTAATTGTGATTATTCTGCATAATATTTACAATAAAAATAAATTTTATTATTTCACTCTTATAAGTAATATTTGAAAATTCTTTAAAAAAAGGTAATAAATATGCATATATGAATGAGCAGCCATATTACTTAAACAAAAACATGGCCAGATTCATTTTTGTCACAAAATGAATAAGAAAACTATTTTACATCTCGTTTTTTCATCCTTTATGCAAAGCTCAATAAAAAACAAACTAAAAAAAGTATTAAAAACTCACTCAAACATTCAATAATGTTTTCCATGCTTTGCAGGAATTGGGAGTGGTTATACATACCTTTTTTTTTTTTTTTTAATATAAAGACTATTTGAAAAAAAAAAGTTGAAACAAAATAAGTGCAAACAGTTTTGCTTTTGATTTTATCTAGTCCTATTCTGTTAAAAATAAAATAATAAACATCTATTTTACCTATGTCACATTAATCTGTTTTAGATTATTAGTATATTCTAAGTGAAAAAACTTTTGTTGAGTTTTCCTATAATCAGTTTGTTTGTTCATTTAACGTCCATTTTTATGCTACTAAGGCTAATCGGACGATGCTACAGTGGGAGCCCTAAATTTTGCCTATCCAAGTATAATTAGGATAGGGATCTTTAACGAGTACCTGACATCGTACAGGCTCGGGACCTCCATTTTACGTCCTATCCGAGGGACGGCATAGCTAAGGATTTTTTACTCCCATTAAAAAATCCTAGGGCCACTGCTGGAATTGAACCCGCGATCTTTAGTTTAGTATCTTTAGTGGAGGTACGGAGCACCCCTGAGTCATGAGAAACCCCATTGACTTTCTAAAAAAACTCCTATAATCAGTTCATAAGGGCCTTTTCGCAAAGTACTATTCTTGCAACGAGACTGCTACTGCTAACTCATCTTGGCTTCTAGATAAGCCTCATTAATGGTACTGTTCCCATGGAAGACAGCATGATAAACTTACTAACTTTACAAAGTGGAATTCAAAGTAGGTAATGAGTTCTGCGAAACTCAAAGAATTAAAAAAAGATTGTTAGAGATTAAAAACATCCAATAGGTCTTGACTAGATTGATCCATAGACTAGATGGGGCTTACTTCCTCTATAGATATAGAGGAAGTAAGCCCCTGCTGGCTCTTGGAACTGCGAGTTTTTCCTTGTGAGATGGAAGCCCCAACTTACATTCCATACCAGATGGTCAGAAAACAGAAACCAGGGGTTGGCCCAGAGGGGATTTCCGGTATTGACCTCCCCAAAAAATTAACAAAAAAATTAGTGGAAGATATTTATACATCTAATTTGTTACAAATAATTATTATATTTATAAATAATAATGTTCCAGTGATTTTTGTTGATGAACAAGTGTACTATTTGCATGCACATTATTGTATTTTTTATTATTTCCTACCAACCAATCCTGTTCTTCTATTTAGGCTATCTCACTGTTACTATTATTTTTCACTTCATTTTTGTTCATACATATGTATCTTGACAAAACAAGACTATTGACTAGTTTTCTTTTTTCTTCTCCAGAAAACTTGAACTTAACTGTCTATTCAAATATCTAGATGCCTTGCCAGATCCGCAATATTTGTTCATTCATGTATAGTCTTCTACATTTTCATTTCCTTCAATGTGGAGGCCCCAAGTTTCTGGTCATCTTCTATACTTTTTCCGGTCCGGCCGGATTATACTATAATTTTTTTATACTATAATTTTTTTTATACTATAATTTACCTGTACACAAATATTCTGTTTTGTCTAAGGATTGTATAAGGAGCAAGATGCAAAATCAAATTTCCCATAGCTCAGCCTTCAGTGCCTAAAATGTGGTGGAAAGTGAATTTGCATCTGTGGAAAATAAAATGAACACACTAAGAACATGTATTCAACTAAAAATAAATTAATTCTAAATATAATAACAAGTAAAGGAAACTACTGAACCAATCAATGCTTATCACCTTGACAATTTTTCATTGCTCTAATCAAGATAAAATTCTGTATTCTTCTCTCCCCACAAATTGTATATTCTAATCTACAACCAGAATCAATTTAAAAAAAAAAACATAAAGTAAGAACTATTTAATAGTTTACACCTTTCATTTAAAACGGTGCTACGCTCAAGAGAAAGAACAATAAAACAAATAAAAAGTTTCCTCCTACCTATGTGGCAAGGTACCCCTGTAATGTTTCATAGTGGGCTCTGTGAATATTAATTTTTTAAGGATTCTCTCTCATTGGAGGGCTTGGGGGCTAAAGCCCCCCCCCCTTTGGGAAATTGTCTATTTAAAGATAGAATTTTACTTTTCCAAAAACTAAGGAAATATTGTAAAGAACGAATAATATGTTGAGCAAGTTGAATGTAAGTTGTGGGAAAAGAACATAAATGTAAAAAAGCTGATTGGCAGATCCAGGGAAAGGACTGCAGCTCTCTGTTTACAACCTGCTGGATCCGCCCTTGTTTGTTTGTTTTTGCCACTTTATGCCACTAAGGCTAATCGGAGGATGCTACAGTTGGAGTCCTAAATTTTGCCTATCCAGGTATAATTAGGATAGGGATCTTATCCTATTACTGAGTACCTGACATCATACAGGCTTGGGACCTCCATTTTACATCCTACCGAAGGATGGACTAGACAAGGATTTTTTACTCCCATTAAAAAATCCTAGAGCCACCTCTGGGCACGAACCCATGACCTTTAGTATAATAAGTTTCTATGCTTACCACTGCACCACAGGTGGGATTCCTCCCTTGTACTGGATGCACACCCCATATAGACAAGACTTTAGCTACCTCTAAAAAAGGAACTACAATTCCAGCTGAAGCCCAACAATTGTTCCTGGAAGCATAGGAGAAATATGTGGGATACAATGTTTTTCATACTGACGCATCCAAACTTGAAACTGAGGTAGGTTGCTCTTTTATAACTTGCCCAAACGTTAGAAAATTATTCAAACTGCCAGACGTAAGTTCAATATTTACTATAGAGTCCTCCGCAATAAATGAAGCCCTTAAAAGAAATCGAGTCATATGGCAGCAGGAATAGGGTAGTAGTAACAGACTCTATGAGTGCACTGCTAGCCATCGAAAATACCAAGCCCATAAACGGACTAATAATCGAAATAAGACACAGTATGTAGCAATCAAAAGAGAAAGGACGTAATATAATTTTCTTATGGGCTCCCTCACACTGCGGAATCTCAGGAAACGGACTAGCAGATAGAGCAGCCCGCTCAGCAAGAATTACCGAAGCCAATGAGGTAACAATACTAACTGCTATTCCTTTTGAGGATTTCGTCAACAAAATAGAACTTGAAATTAGTGAAATGTGGCAGACCAGAAGGAATCATCAGGATGCTAAACTAAAAATCATAAAGACGAACCTAATCAAGTGGACATCCTCAAAAAGAGTATCGCGAAGAAACTGTCCTCTGTCCAATACAAATAGGACATTGTGAATTTTCACATGCATAATTATTAAAAGGTCTCGTATCCCCAATATGCAGAATATGCAGTGAAGAAATTACAATAAGTCATATCCTAACAGATTGTAAAGCTTTTAAGAATCATAGAACAAATATAGCTTTAAGAGTCACCTGTGGTGTAGTGGTTAGCATGGCAACCAACAGTACTAAAGGTCGCGGGTTCGCGTCCCGAGGTAGCCCTAGGATTTTTTAATGGGAGTAAAAAATCCTTAGCTATGCCGTCCCTCGGATAGGACGTAAAATCGAGGTCCCTTGCCTGTACGATGTCAGGTACTAGTTAAAAATCCCTATCCTAATTATACCTGGATAGGCAAAATTTACGACTCCCTAACTCCTGTAGCATCGTACAGTTAGCCTTCGTAGCACAAATTGGATGTTAAACAAACAAATAAACAAAACAAGGTGAACCTACGCATGCGCAATAAGCTTTTAATGATCGCCAAATATTTATAAGAAAAGGCGTTCTGTTCATGGGAAAGAATTTTCAATGTGTTTTCAACCATACATTTTTAATGTAAATTATTTGTTTCCATGTTAACTAAAAGAAGGTATCTATAACTTTAAAATAGAGGATCATAAAATCACTAAGTATTAGGCTTGCATAACAAACAAAATATAGCTTTAAATGGTACATTGGAGGATGTTCTAGGACTGTGGTCACCAAATGGCGGACCGCGGTACCACCGGTAGTTTTGTGCGGACCGCGATGACAGACCGATCGATGAAAAAATCCTAAAACAAAAATACACAATTTAGAAAATAGATACAGAGTAATGACTATCCCAAATATTTTAATAATGATTAAAATTAATGTACTTAAATTGTTAATTTTTCAAAAATTTTCCGGGGGAGTAGGTACCCCCGGTGGTTTCCCCTGAATGACCGCGGAAGCTCGGCAAGACTTTGAAGCGGACCTTCAAGAAACTTAATTGGTGACCAATGTTCTAGCAGATGATGAAAAACTGTAAAAAAACTCTGGAATATTTGAAATCAATCAAGGCATCAATTTGAAATCAAGAGGCAATACAAAAAATAAAATAAATAAATAAATTTAAAAACAACTTTTAAATACTTTTTTCGATCAAACTTCATACGTATTCAGATAAATTATTTAAAGTAGTGTTGTAACATGAAACAAAACACCAAAACATACAGATTAGAATAGTTCTAGACTTGTTTTTGGAACGAACTAACAGTTGGAACAAACTGTCAGTGACAATACATATTTGTTGCTACCTACGGTGTTCGAGTACCATCTACGCTGGCCCAGAACATCCGATGCTGTTCTCTTTACGACTAAATTCAACGAGAGATGGACTGGAGAGTTAGTCTTGTTCTGAAGCTCAAGTCATGTGGTTATTTCTGTGTTACAAAGTGATAATTTTTGTAACCTGTTCAAATATTTGTGTTTTCATAAATTGTGTGGCATTGAAATTTGTCATTTTCGTTCAATAAAAAAATGTTTAACCCAAAGTGTTACAGTAGTAAAGGAAAATCTATATTTAATAAACATTAAAATGATTGGGTGCAAAAACATTAAAATGAAGAAAGTGGAATTAAGGTAAATAGAAAACAGTTATGTTTATATCTCCTATCAAACTATCCTATCTTATATAATAAATAATGATTTCCGAGTACAAGTGTACCAGCTCTGCATTACGGGACACTATTCACGCCACAATTCATCGTTTTTCAGATCCTGGTTGCTGCCAAACTATAGATAATTATTAAATGTCGTACTTCTATCTATTAAAAAATAACATTTATATTACAGAAAGGAACGCCGATAAGATGTTTCTTTTTTTTTTTATGGAAAATCAATTCTTTAAAAAATTCTAGTATTTTTTCATTATTATTTAGATAGACTCGATGGAAGTGCTTCCGAAGTTAAATTAGTTTAAAACGAATTTTGTTTTAATAGTTTATAGTAATAATAAAAAGTATATAACAATAATAACAACTATAATAATATATAATATAATAATAATAACAACTATAATATAATGATAATAACAACCGAAAAAGGAGAAAAAAGTGAATAATAATAAAAGTACTAAAAAACTCGGTTTTACGAAGTCAATTAAAGCAGGTAAGTACGTCGTTTTATATACCCTATTAGAACATTAAAGAAGCTAAGTAAAATTGCAGAATCGGAATAGATTTGAAGTTTGACATTGAATAAATCTGCCAATAAACGGAAAAGATTGAAGAACTATGAATGTATACATAGGTTTTGGCTACGAATTGATTAAAGTGAACCGCCTCGGATGGGAAAAATGTTACACAAGAATGGCTGATGGGTCAGATCCTTAAAAAAAAAAAATAATTAAAAAAAAAAATATTTACTGGCTAATTTTTTGATTAAGTATTTCGTCTGCTTCCGTGTTATGAAAAAACAGAGCAGCTATTATTCAGCCCCATAGGATAATAAGAATTAAAACAGGAAAAATGGGGATAGGGGCGGGTTGAAGAGTATGTAATTAATGTTTTAACATTTTTTGTCGATATCGACGAAGTTTGAAACAACGTTTTTAAACAGACATTTAATTTTAATTATTTAAAAGTTGTCATTTGAAATACACTTCTATCTCTTAACCAATCAAAAGAGTGTCATTTTTACTACCATATTCCGCGTCTAACTCGATTTTTTCAAAAATCTCACTTAGACCCCTCGTCTTTTAAAGGTCCACATACTTAGATTTATATCTGATTTGAAAAATAATTATTATGACCAGTAATTTGGAAAAGAAAAAAAGGGTGCGTTTTCTTCAGTATAACTATCAAAAATATTGTTCAATACTCGTATTACAATATTGAATCAAATGATGTTTGAGAAATAGTTTCATAGGTACGTTTTCAAGAAGAAATAGTGTTTTAACGTCGTTCAATTGGTTCAATTCATTGTGGAAGTGGCTCCGAGGATGATGTACATTTGACTTGTGTTGTGATCTCATGCCATGCTGACATAAGACGGTCAATGAGCACTTGAGGGATGTGATGAGAGACACCATCGGCGTGACGGTTTTTTTTTAGCTTTGTTTTCGAAAAGGGAACGACGTCCGAGTAGAAGGAATAGTCTTTTTTCCCTTCCGGTCCTGAGAGACACTGTTTACCGTGGGAGGTGGAGGTGGCTGGCCCAGGTCCAGGGTGGGGAAGCTATAACCCCGAGAGCCGCTGAAGAGAGGACAGTCTCTAAGTGACCGCGCCAAGATGCCCGTCGGAGGACTCCTTAACGATATGATCCACAAGTTCGACCAGCAGGCGACAAAGCACCTCGAAGCACAAAGTCTCAACCCCTTCTCGGGAAAGTTCAGCAGATCCCCTTCGCCCAGGCCTTCCGACGAAGACTATGGAAAGTAAGTCATTTTCCTTTTTGAGCAGCGTTTCTCTTACTGTGGTACACGAGTTGCTGTTAGGATTGTGGTTCAATATAAATAACGGCAGACAGAAAAAAAAAAAAAAAAATCAAAACCATAATATAATATGCCACACTAATGGTGAACTTTGAACAACGTTTATATAAATAAATCGCTGGTTCCTTTCAACAACGTCATATCTCAAAAATCGGCTATTTTTAGTTATATTTTTTTAAATCTATGAAATGTTTAACGAAAATTTCATAAATCAAATGGGACTGTTCGATCTTTGAAATTTTGTATTTTTACTTTTTAAAATTAAGGAAAAAATCCAGTTAATAACCAAGGAACAACAAAGAGTTATATCGGAGGCTAAATATCTGTTCTGAACATTAGATTCTATAATAATAAATTTCGAATTTATTTTCCTGAAAAATCGTTTATTTTGAAATATGACGTCGTTGAAAGGAGTGAGCTCGTTGTAACTTACATAGAGTGAGTATATAATTTATTTAGTTTCATTTTATCTCATTATGTGATGTGAATTTCATGGTCAGCCTATATAATTAATAAAGGAAATAAATTAGCAAACCCGCAATAACAACTTTCACGAAGTAATTTTTACGAAGTTGTACAAGTTAGCATGATGTTCAGCCAAGTGGTACGCGAGCCACGGAATGAAGAATTTTATAGAAACTTTATTTTTTCTTTTAAGTCCGTTTATAGCAGTTGGCAAACCTTTGAAAGAAAGCTCATGATTGTCATTAGGATACTTATTAAGTACGTAATACCTATACTATTTCTTCATTCAGAGGTTTCTTAATTGGATTTGTTTTGTTCACTTCTTTAAAAAACGAAAATAGATAATATAGAAGTATCGGCCGATAAAATTGTAACAATTGTTAGTCTTGAATTATTGTTAACTAGTAATAAATTAATTATTTATGCACCGAAGGAAATAAATCAGAAATTATTATATTTATGTCGTTAAAATTTAGTTGAAGAAAAATCAATAGTTTTATTTCAGTTAAACAATATGGTAATCCGTGAATTTACACCAGAAAACAAAACACTTCCTCTGGCTTATGATTTTTAATTCTCTGAATATTTAGATTTCTTTTTTTCTAATTTTCCAAAGATTGGTTTTTAATTCTCTAATTTGTATAACAGACCAAGGTTAAGATGGTCAGAGTACATTATAAAATGATTACCGAAAAGAACATTATTGAACTACCATAGCCAAATACGTAAACGCTTGATTAGGTCTAATTGAGTTAAATATATGTTAATAATATTACTATAGTAATTTTGTTTATAAAAAATTCAATAAAGATTGTATCCACTTTTACAACTCCATTTCATTAGATATGTTTTAAACAAAGGGTGCAATTGGGACACTATTTATTAAAAATAATACACAAATATAGCATTTAATTTTTTTTATTTATTAAAAGTCGAATGATTAACAAAAAAAAATCTATAATTAAATATATCGTATTCATTTTTCAATGATGAGTCCTGAGACACTTCTCTTGGTTCATCACTGTTTAAACAAACATTAATAGATAATTGCAAGCAGATGAATACAGGTATTGCAAAAACTATTTCCAACCAGGATGTTTTAAAGATATTAAAATATCAATAAATGAATTTTTTTAACTCGTTCTTTTTCCCCTAAGTTAAATATAAATTTATAGATATTTTTTTTATTATAATCTGTATGCCGAAATCCCTTCCATTTTTTCGTTGCTAGCCATTTTCTCGTCCCATTTATGAGTGCACTTATTTCTTGCGTCATAACGCGTATTTAATTGCATATTTAAAATCAAGTAACATAATATGGTATCATTTAAAAACAGACATAAATACAAGTTGAAAAAGGAATATAAGTCTAATTATAAAATTAAGTCTAATTATAAGAAAATGATAAGTATATGCTTGAAATTAGAAGAAATTTGAAAGATTAATTAATATAATAATTATAATAATAGTAAAAGAATTATAAGTATAATTATAATAATAGTAAAATAATTTAAAGAAATGATGGCCTCATTATCGTACAATATATGGTTGAGTTTTAACAATGTTGTGGAATTTTTACAATAAATTATTTGTAATTTATGATAGCTTAATAAGTTGAATAAGTGATATGAAACGGAATATAAAATATCCATTAAAGCATAAGAGTCTGTATACCATGATGTGAAAGATATTTAAACAATCATATAGATGTATTATTCATATGTGTATGTATATATGTACATCTATACCTTACAGTTCGGAGAAGTCTATCCGATCCACAAATGCATCAATTCCTGAAAAAATATTTCCCTACTAAATATATTTTTAAGCGGCCATTTGTCGCCGTTGGAGTGTAGTTTAGTTTTAGTCTAAACACGTCTAGTTCAGGAAAAAACGATCATATGTTTGTCCGTTTCTTCCATCACTTATAAACATTTTGTCGTTAGATAGTTTAAATCGGAACGAATAACTTTTGGCCGCTCCATTCCTGTCAAAGATTGTGCTTGTTTATAAGTTAGTTTTTGATGTCCTGCTCTGTTGTTGAATGTTTGTATGTACTCGTAAGTATATCGCCCATTGTAGACGTTGCTACCTTTCGTTCCAGGCCTGTTTTGTAGCCATTCAGAACGTGGTAATTTTAACAATAAATTATTTTTTTGAAGTTTATGCCAAATAATTATTTGAAAATGAAAACAATGAAGTTGAATAAATTATGCATAGAACATCCATAGATCCTCTACATACATGTACTCAATAATACCCATACAATGGGTATTTATTCTGGCAAGAGTGTACATACAGTACCAGTCAAAAGTTTAGACTCACTTGCATTTAATTAACGATCTTAAAGTTTAAAAAATCTGGTGCGTGCTCGCAACACACAACTTTCACTTACCAACTTACTTAGATTAGAAATTAATGCGTTTTGTTAATTGCCACTTCTCGAATAGAACGGCTTTAATTATGAACAATGGTCTGCCATTAAAGGCGTACTCCGCATGCGTGGGCTCAACGAGTTTTATGAGTTGACTGAATATTTTTCTTTTTTTCTCCTCTTTATGTTTTCTTTATTATTATCATATCTCATATTTAGCCATTACTTATTTTTAGGCGTAACGAGAGACAGTTAATTTCTCCATATAAACAAAAACAAAGGTACTTTATAGAAAACAAACAAACAAAAAAGGCCCCCCCCCCCAAAAAAAAAGCCCCCTCAGAACATTTTAATAATGATAAAGCTTACCTGATATTAAAGAACACATACTTTTCATTAAACATGACGAATTTGATAAAAATCGTAAAAGCCGTTTTTGATATCATAAAAAAAAGGTAAAAATTGGAAAAAAATGATGAAATAATGTGCCCGCTCCGTTTGACCAATTTTGATGAGATGTTGGCTATCGCATCTTAGGCATATACATACATCAAATACCGAGCTTGATCAAAATCGTTAAAGCCTTTTTTGAGTAAATAAAAAAAACACGTGAAAATGATACACAATTTATTAAGTAAAGTCCCCCCTCAAGTTGATCAATTTTGATGTAATGTTGGCTATCGCATCTTAGGCATATACATACATCAAATACCGAGCTTGATCAAAATCGTTAAAACCGTTTTTGAGTAAATAAAAAAAAAACCGTGAAAATGAAACAAAATTTATGAAGTAAAGTCCCCCCTCGGGTAGATCAATTTTGATGTAATGTTAGCTCTCGGATCTTTGACATATCCATACATCAAATACCCAGTTTGATCAAATTCGTTAAAACCGTTTTTGAGAAAAAAAAAAAAAAAACACGTGAAAATGAAACAAAATTTATTAAGTAAAGTCCCCCCTCCGGTTGATCAATTTTGATGAAATTTTTACAGTCATATCTCGGGCATATAAATAGATCAAATACTCAGTTAATTCAAAATCGTTAGAGCCGTTTTTGAGAAAATCGAAAAAAACTTAAAAAGTTATTAAATAAAGTACCCCCTCCCTCTAAACAATTTTGATGAAATTTTTGCTGTCACATTGCGGGCATATACATACACTAAACACCCAATTTCAGGTTCGCACGGTTTATAGTTTTTGAACTAGTCTGTTCACACACACAGAGACAGACAGACCATTTCGCGGGACTTGGTTAATTGGACTCAGGGGACCCTAAAACGTGTATTTCCGTTTTAAAACACCGTAAAACCGGAAGTCGAAATTTTTCACGATCGCAATACTTCCACTTACTATATGAGCCCCTTAAAGCACAAGTGGTGTAACTCCAATTTTCGGTTTTTTACTTTCACTTACCTATATATGAAATATATAGTAAGTGGAAGTATTGCGATCGTGAAAAAATTCGACTTCCGGTTTTCAACGGAAATACACGTTTTGGGGTCCCCTGAGTCGAAATGACCAAGTCCCGCGAAATGGTCTGTGTGTGTGTGTGTCTGTGTGTGTGTGTGTGTGTGTGTGTCTGTGTGTGTGTGTATGTGAACAGACTAGCTCAAAAACTATAAACCGTGCGATTCTGAAATTGGGTATTTAGTGTAGGTATATGCCCGCGATGTGACAGCATAAATTTCATCAAAATTACTTAAAGGGAGGGGGTACTTTACTTAATAACTTTTTAGGTTTTTTTCGATTTTATCAAAAACGGCTCTAACGATTTTGATTAAACTGAGTATTTCATCTATTTATATGCCCGAGATATGACTGTAAAAATTTCATCAAAATTGATTAACCGGAGGGGGGACTTTACTTAATAAATTTTGTAACATTTTCACGTGTTTTTTTGATTTTCTCAGAAACGGCTCTAACGATTTTGATTAAACTTAGTATTTGATCTATTTATATGCTCGAGATATGTCTGTAAAGATTTCATCAAAATTGATCAACCGCAGGGGGCACTTTACTTAATAAATTTTGTATCATTTTTACGTGCTTTTTTTATTTACTCAAAAACGGCTTTCACGATTGTGACCAAACTGGGTATTTGATGTATGTATATGCCAAATATGTGATAACCAACATTTCATCAAAATTGATCAACCGAAGGGGGGCTTTACTTAATAAATTTTGTATCATTTTCACGGGGTTTTTTATTTACTCAAAAACGGCTTTAACGATTAATAAAAATAAGATATGAATGTAGAAAAATGTGTGACTTTGGGAAATGATATTTAACAAAACACGTCAATTTCTTATCTAAGTAAGTTGGTAAGTGAAAGTTGTGTGTTGCGCGCACGCACCAGATTTTTTAGTTAGGCATGGTAATGTGTAGAAAAAAATGTGCTCTTTATAATACACTAAAGGTGTAGCTCCTAGTTCCCATAGCAACGGCATAAAGAGCAGAACTTTCTTGTGCAGTCAACGCTGCCCCAAATTAGCTAACAGCACAACCGGTGCAGTTGGAAGATACGCCATTTGTGCAGTACGTTTCGTAAAGGAAAGCTATTATAGTATTATTTTTGTTAAAATAGACTCAAGTGAATATGACAGTTGTAGAACACCAAGTATTTTGGCTGACAATGGATCAGAGGATGAATATTTGTCCTCATTCTCACACATATTCAGTGAAGAAGGTAAGAGTTTTGTTTATGTCGTTTGTGTATTCATTAATTTACTGTAATGATATGATTTGATTATATCAGCTTATTCAATCTGCAATTTCATTCCCCACATAAAGACACTTGCGTCAAGTGTGATGTTCTTTCTATTAAACTAAAATACTCAACAGATAAAGAAGAAAAAAGACAGCTTAAGCAAGACCATGAACTTCACTTACGAAAGGCAGAAACAGCTCGCGATTCCATGTTAGCGGATTCTGAAAAATCAGCTAACAATGACAGCTACTATGCATTCTCGTTTGATTTGGAGAAGCCTTTCCCTAAATTGGTGTGTCAACAGGCCTACTACAAACGTAATATGTACGTATACAATTTAGGCTGCCATGAACTTTCGACCAAAATGGGATTCATGTACTGTTGGGACGAAGTTAATGGTTCAAAAGGTTTACAAGAAATTGCATCCAGTTTGATTATACACATAAAATCTAGAGCCCAGCAGCCGGGCCGGGATAGCCGAGCGTGTTAGAGCGCGACCCGCTTAAGCACGATCGAGTCGAACGGTGGAGGTTCGAATCCGCCCTGGGATGGTTGACTTTTATTTCGTGGAGGCCCCACGGAATAAATCTCGACCTACCCACCATGGTTAGAATAGGTTGGTTACACCTCTAGAATAACCCCCCGTATGCCACACATGGCCAGGTAGGGGTACCGAACAAAAAAAAAAGCCAACATGTGGTGATGTATAGTGAGTGATACATGCACAGGGCAAAACCGGAATTGGAAAATTGCCATGACATCAGTGAAACATGTCCAAAGTCCAGACAACAACATAGAAATTAATTGGCCAAAAATTCATGCAAAGTGGACATTCATTCCTCCCCAATGACCGTGACTTTGCATCGATTGAAAATTTCAGTAATTCGCAACAAATTTACACACCTGACTACTGGTACAGAACTATTGCTATGTCGAGAAAAAAAAAGCTTTTCACTTGACAGTTATGACGATCGATGATTTTTTGTCAGTCGAAAATATCCTGAAAAAAATCAGCAAAAGATTAAAGGGGCCTTAGAAGGCCATGCTGTATCATGGCTAAAAATGTAATGGATACGCTACCAAAAGAATGAGCCATTTAAAATCCTTTTCAAGGAAACTATATCTGAAGAGATGCCGTTTTCAACTTTGAATTTCATGCAAACGGGGAAAAAAGGACGACCGGTTAACGTTTGCAACATTGATCAGGGAAAGCTATACACGAACGCTCGGCCTACTACGAAAGAAAAAAAGAAAGACATGATGGACCTGCTGCCATACATCCCTCCAATACACCACAATTATTTCCAGAGGCTTGTCACTAGTGAGAATGCTGAAGATATTGGCCCAATTCAGGAAGAAGATGAAGAAAGTGACATTAAATAAATAAAGAAAAAATTAAATAATTTATTTTTGAAGAGAAAAGATTTGGCTCCGCCGGGAATCGAACCCGGGACTTCCGCGTGACATGCGCGGTATGCTAACCATTGCACCACGGAGCTCGCTTCCGAACGGTGCAGATCCTTCCTCTTCACTGACACCTCTCCCACGATCTCGAAAGTTTTGCGAGTATTTACGGGAGATGGACAATTTTTGTCCAATTTTGGGCGTCTCTTGACGTTCGTCAATTTTTAAATTATTTTATATTAATTTAATCATTATTGTGGGTAACCACCTTGTTTTTAAATTATTTTAAATAATTTATTTTTGAAAGGATTTGGCACCGTTTGGAAGCGAGCTCCGTGATGCAATGGTTAGCATACCGCGCATGTTACGCGGAAGACCCGGGTTCGATTCCCGGTGGAGCCAAATCTTTTCTCTTCAAAAACAAATTATTTAAAATAATTTAAAAACAAGGTGGTTACCCACAATAATGATTGAATTAATATAAAAAAAATATTTGTCTTATTATTTTAATAAAGCAGAGTTTTATTGATAATGATTTTGTTTTTGTTTAAAATAACACCTTAAAACCATTTACAGCAAAAATGGTAAAAGTAATTTTAAATGCTCCAAAAAAAAAAAAATAAATAAATAAAAGTTTTAAAAACGTCAATATAAGTTAAAGATGACCTTTTTATGGAGTTTTATTGAAAAAAATAGTCCAAAAGTACAATACTGATTTTTATATACAACTTGTAGCAAACCCTTTAATATCTCGAAACAACAAAGATTGGAGTTACACCACTTGTGCTTTAAGGGGCTCATATATTTCATATATACATAGGTAAGTGAAAGTAAAAAATAATTGTATCGAAAGAGATAACAGTTCAAAAATTATATGATTGTTTTGAATACAGTCTATACAAATAAAGATGATATTCTGTTTGTTTTTTTTGTTTGTTCTTTATAGAAATCCATACTGTTTGTCCTAAATTCTCAATATTTCGCTTAGTGGTTCTTTCATACCAGGTGCGAACATCTGTCCATATTAAAATTCCATCACTTCAGCTAATCTCTGGGTATATTCTTTATTGTTATAAAAATCGTTATGATCTCGCTTTACATTAGATTTTTATGTAATCAACCGTTGGAGTCGAAAAAAATCTCATTTCTGTCCTAACGAACTTTTCTTAACCCACGGCTTTTCTCATTGTCTTCTAAGTTCCCTAGGTAAAACCGGGATATACAGCTAGTTATAAATGAATTAAAAATAAAATTATAGTTGTTAAATAAATAAAATGTTGTTATTTATTTATTTTACAAAATCTAAGGGTGAGTCTAAACTTTTGACTGATACTGTATACATGTACATACAACAACAAATAAATACATACATATGTAAATATGTACAACAATAATATACATGCACACAAAACAATGAAATAAATACATACATACAATACATTTAGACCTACATGTAAGTGCGTATGTGTATGCTGGCATGTAGTTCGGAGAAGTCTATCCGGTTCACAAAAGCATCCCAATCTGGAAAATATTTCTCTATTAAATCCTTCTTTGTAGGAGGTCATTTGCCACCGTTCAAGAGTACTGCAGAGACAAGTTTGTGTCTGATCTGTCCAGTTTAGAACAATTATAAAGAAAATGATCGTAAGTTTGTTCGCTTATTCCATGAGATATGTTAATGTTTTCACCAGTTAATTTAAATATGAAAAGATAACTTTTGGTTTGCTTTTGGTTAATGTTTTCACCAGTTAATTTAAATATGAAAAGATAACTTTTGGCTGCGCCAGGCCCTTTCAAAAATTGTGTTAGTACAAAAGTTATTTTTTTAAGTTTTGCACTGTCGTTTAATGTTTGTATGTACTCGTAAGTATGTCGACCTTTAGTAGGCGTTGCCCATTTTTCGCCCCAAGCATGTTTTTTTGCCCCTCTTAAAAAGTGTTTGATTGAATTGATCGTTTGTCCTAAATGACGTTGCCTTGTTGAATACTATAAAGAAATACTATAAAGCCGCTTCTCTCGCCGCAGCATTCGTTAGCTCGTTCCTTAGTGTACCCTTTTGTGTCGTTTTACCCATTTAGAGGTAATAAACTTGCCTTAGCACTTGCAAGAGATCAACTCTGATTTCCTTATCAAAGTTTTCATGTATAGATACGTTTTTCTAATTGCACATTGGAATTTGCTGTCTTTATGAATACAATAATAAGTATAAATATCTGGAATTTTGAACATATAATACGGCTTGTTAGAGGTCGAACAGTTCTGCTTGTTTATTTTAGCAATAAGGGCCGAGCTTGAAAAGTCCTGTATGTATCAACAGGGGGAGGGATGTTGGGGCTGCAGCCCCTCTTGGGAAAATTATTTGTCATTTAAAGATAGAATTTAACTTTACTAAAAGTAAGGGAGTAAGGAAAAGAACAAATAATTATATGCAGAACAAATAGAATTTCATTTATAGGAAAGAAGCATAAAGTAAAAAAGCTGATTTACAGATCCAGGGTTGCAACGCCCCTTTAGCATCGGTTGGATCCGACAATGTCAACAGTTCTCTTTCGAATAATAAATAGCTGCTTCCACGTTGTGTTCGTTTTTGATGCAATATGTATAAATATTAACGAATGATTTCCTTTTTATTTTGTATTGCCACTGGCTTCGTTAGGTCTTTATGATGTATTGTATCCATGATTCGTACGGAGTTCGTTCATCAATTTCAGAGATCGAGAAATCCTTAATATTTTGTTTCAGGGTCAATATTCCATACTTATTTGCTATTTCTTTTCATAGGATAGAAATCGGAGTGGTCGTTTAATATTGTCCTGTATCCTTTAATGATTTAAATGGCTACGAAACGTTGAATGGATTCGATTATTTTTAAAGTTCCTTTAGACGCCTTTTTGGCATATTTCTATAGCATAGGTCATCGTTTGTTTAATAAATCGAAATCCCTCAAAGTTTCCAAACTAAAATTGTTTTCTTTCTTAGTAATTGGTAACTTTTCTCCATGGGTTTTAATGAATGTATATTTTTTTTTACTTTCACTTACCTATGTATGAAATATATAGTAAAGGAAAGTATTGTGATTGTGAAAAATTTCGACTTCCAGTTTTCAACGGAAATAAACATTTTGGGGTCCCCTGAGTCCAGATAGCCAAGTCTCGCAAAATGTTGTGTGTGAGCGTGCGTGCGCGCGCGTTTTTGTGTGAACAGACTAGCTCTAAAACTATAAACCGTACAGACCTGAAATTGTGTATTAGGCAAGGGCGTATCCAGGATCAAAACTAGGGGGGGGGGCAAGCTATGGTCGTCCAGGTTGTATCATCTTACCGCGGAAAAGGTGAATGAAACCAAAATTATGTATAATTACAGCAGTGCTTTATCAACTAAGTTATTAGAATTTTTTGCTTGATAAAAATTATTCTATTACTGCTTCCCGCCTTAAAATCTAAACAAAATATTGCATCCAGCCTTCCAGGGGGGGGCAGCTGCCCCCTCCCCCCCATGGGTACGCCCATGGTATTAGGTGTATATGCCCGCTATAAGGCAGCAAACATTTCATCATTATTGGCCAAACGGAGGGGGTATTTTATACAATAAATGTTGTCCCATTTTTACGTTTTTTTTCTTCTTCTTCTTTCCCTTCCTCCTTTATGCCTTTCAGCGTGGAGGCATTGTATCCAGCCATCGCAGCCAGGCATCCCGGTCTCTCGCCAGCATCTTCATCTCTCCTAAGGACTTCCCTCTTGATAGTCCCAACCTGGCAATGTGGTCTTCGTAAGACAGTCGAGGTCTACCCCTAGGTCTTTTTCCTCTTGGTCGGGCTTCATAGAAGCTTCTGGGTTCTCTATATTCGCCCATTCTGCACATATGACCATACCACCTTAGTTGTCTTTTCTCGAGTATTCGTCCAAGTGGCTCGACGTTTAATTCTTCACGAATTCTTTCATTGCGTACGCAATCTCGTCTGGTTTACGTTTTTTTTCGGTTTACTCAAAAATGGCTCTAACGATTTTGATTAAACTCGGTATTTGATGTATGTATATGCGATATGACAGTAAAATTTCATCGAAATTGGCCAAACGGAGGGAGCACTTTATTTCATAACTTTTTTCCCCCAGTTTTACGATTTTTTCGATTTCCTCGAAAATTGCTTCAACGATTTTGATTAAACTCTTCTTGTTTAATGAGAATCAAGTATTCTTTAATAACAGGTAAGCTTGATCATTATTGAAATGTTCTGAGGGGGCTTAAATGGGGAAGGGGGCCTTTTATGTTTTCCGATAAAGTACCTTTATTTTTGTTTACATGGAGAAATTATCTGTCTCTCGATTCGCCTAAAAATAAGTAATCAAAAATATGAAATATGAAAAAAAATCATGTAAACATATACAAGACAAAAAAAGAAAAATATTCCGCCAACTCATAAAACATATTGAACAAACGCTTGCGCAGTACGTCTTTAATGACAGACCATTGTTTATAATTAAAGATGTTCTGTTAATTTAGTGGAAATTATTTGTTTCATGGTAACTATATGAAGTTTTCAACAACTACATAGAGAATTACGAAATCAGACGACTTAGATTAAGCTTGGATAACCGAATCATCGCAAGTAAAAACTTTACTTTAAATATTTTTAATAATAAAAAAAAATGGTGTACTTTAAAGAGCAATTACAAACAAGAATAAGTAAATTATTGTGGAAAAATGTGTGGCTTCGAGAAATGGCATTTTGCAAAACATGTCAATTTCTGATCAAAGTATGTTGGTATATGAAAGTTATGTGTTGCGCGCATCAGATTTTTTCAATGTCCTATATTAATAATTTTTTTAAATTCTATATTATTTAATATTGCAATTTCATGGACGACTGTATGTGTAATGGGATTATTGTAAGTCCGATGTCGAACATATTTTTGTTAACAATTCACAGCATTCTTCTAGAAAATTTGTTTAATGCATTTTTATTTTTTTTATCTGCTATTGCTAAACTGCATTCGACGATTTTTAATTGGAAAAAAAAATAATAAAAACGCTACAGCTAACATTATTTGTTTTTACGTTTTGAGAAAATTTTCGAATGATAAACTAGTGCATGATTGTTTAGATATTCAAAAACACTAACATTAAAATATTTAAATACGCCGAATGTCCTTTTTACTGCCTATTCAATCAAACCGATTATACAGTGCAGCATACTTAAGTTTATCCGAGTCATGTTCTGTACTTATCTTTCCGACTAAATAATTAAAAAAAAAAAAAAAAATATTAGAGGGGAAAATGATAATATGAAACTCATGGTATACAGAGATTACGGTGCATTAGAGTAAAGCAATTTCTCTAATCGGCAGCTAGTCTGATTTCCGGCCACGATTAGATACTTTTTATCATAATAATAATCTCTGTCAATCGATCGAATTGAGATATTTTTTTCAAAGTAAACCTCTTCCGCTATACTTTTTGCCACTGTATTAGCTAATTTTAGTATTTTTTTTTCAAGACAATTTTGAACCGGAAAACGACTAATCGTCCAGTTAATAATGATCAATGAAGGATTACGAATTTTACAATTATTTATTATATAAATCCAGCTCTCGATATATAATATAAACTTAACAGACGAGTGCTAGGTCATACTATGCTGTTTTTATATAATGAGCCAAGGATAAACTATGATGGAATGTTTATTTATTTATTTTTATTGGTTTTTAGGTAAGAACCCTTCACTAATTCTATTATATATCCTATATTACACCCTCATATGCCTTAACAATCATGTTCGTGCTACTGTGATGGAATAATTTTTTTTTTTTTTTATTTCAAGAGGATTACCTAAATCTTTCCCCTATGATATGATTGAAAAGGTTAACGATGAAGCTTTGAAAAAAAAAAAAATGTAAAAAGACATATATTTAATTTTGTAGGGGAGAGCGGGGTTGGTTGGCATAGGGGGTACGTTGGCCATTGGTTATAGTTTCCGTCACACCTGTTGTGAAGGCCCCACCATTGTACCATGTGACCCGCTCGACTTCGGGAGTCTTGTCCTGAGTTTTCAATCCGATGTTAACAGTGTAGATATGAGTGTGCTTCATTGATTGATTTTACAACATGTAAGTAAATTTTCATATTTTCAGTAAAGTTGGTTTAAAGGCATGGAAAAACATTTGACTCTGATTCTGTTCACATAGCCCCAAACTCCTTTGAAAAACCTAACCTTTCGACTAACCAGTTTCTTGTTTAATCGTTCTCCCCTGTCCTGGCAGTAATCTTTCATATGATCTCTCCTGGAGGGTTAGGTGGCTCTCTTCAACTTTTTTTTGGCTCAGTAGCAATTCACAAAAGCAAGGTAAACATAATCAAAGGTGAAACTACCAATTGTCTTTAGTTCCGACGAGGAAGATGAGAGCAATTTTTCTAATGCAAAAAGTGACGACAGTCTAAACTTCTATCTTCTTCTATTGTCATTCTATTTGCTCTTAAAAGCTGTTAAAAACCGATTCAAAATTATTGTAACATTATAGTGCAGCTTTTAATAACAATAATATGTGTCAGGCAGTACTTGAATGAGATGGCTAAACAACCCCACCTTCTAGGCCAACCTGCCCCACACAGGGGGTTAATTGGCATACTCTGGATTGACGAATTCTACAATTTTCTATGATCTTAGCATTAAATATTATGTTGTGAAAAAAATACTTGAAGTACTCTAATACTTGGAGTTTACAGTGGTATCAGCCCCATTGGGATTATATTAACAGGAACGACTCAACAGTCAAAAAAGTGAAAACTGTTGCCATCCAACCCCACTCGCCCCTACATTAAGAATTTAAACCTACACCTCAAACTACATTACTCAACATTTTAGCAATCTTTATAAATAATGCATTAACTGTATAAATTCACGTATTTACACTAACCGGAATGTAAAAAAAGATGACTATAAAAACTTCTTTTTTAATAGAAAAAATTACGACCTACGACTATAGTAAAACCGGTAAGTCTTTTCTACCTGCTAAAATAATAATTATATAAAATGATTATTCTTTAACAACGATCAAAGCTTTATTAATAAGGTGTTATTGATATCAATGGTCTTCTTCAGTCCGAGAATCTTTCGCTTTTTGTTCTTCTTCATTTTAAAATAAGTAATAATCAATATATGTAAGTATTAATGTACCTGAAGACAAAAACCATTCTATAATCCCTGTATTCTACATATGTATTTTGTAATCTATTTTAAAAAACAAGCATAAATAATAGTTTTTTTTTGTAAAATTTTAATAATTACCTAACTCATCTAAATATTAAAATGGAAATCACATTTACAGTATAGATATTGTAATATAGTTTATTTCATATTTAGTTTTAATTAACATTAATAGCAATTTAATTGTAATAACGGAACTTTTTTGTTTAAACAAGAGCGAATCTAACTGTAAGTATATATTAACAGCTGATCTAATTCTGTATATCACTATTGTGTTGTGGCTAGTCAAGACGTGCTAAACCTTTCGTTTAAAACTTCTTTTTTTTTCCGCGTCCGATCTCAGTAGAACCACAAATAAGAAAATATTTGTCAAAATAAGAAAACAAATAAAGGGATTTACTATACAAATTTGCCTTTCGTAGGTACTGTAGGAAACCATTCAGAAAAAAAATGTTTTTGTTACAAAATCTCGAAAGGTCTTCTTGCCATAATAGTGGTGATTTGGTAAATGAATCGGGCATCTATAATACTTTTTATTAATAACTGGTTAAATTAAATATATTAAATATTGATATATAATTAATAATAACATTTTCGCAGAGTTCTTAATAATGATTACCATTATTATTTTGAATTTAGGTTTGTTGTTTGTTTGTTTGTATAACGTCCCTTTATGCTACTAGGCTAATCGGACGATGCTACAGTGGGAGTCCTAAAGTTTGCCTATCCAGGTGTAATTAGGATAGGGATCTTTATCGAAGTACCTGATATCGTGCAGATTCGGGAATTGCATTCGGGGCTTTGCTAATGAATTTTACTCCCTTTAAAAAAGATCCTAGGGCCACCACGGGACGCGAACCTGCGATCATTAGTATTGTAGGTTGCCATGGAATTTAGTTTTATATTGTAACGTTAAATCATTAAATAAAAAACATATGGTTTAAAGTCCTAGACCTTTTCTTGGAACGAACTAACATTAGGAACAAACTGCCATAGCACGTGTTTGTGACATCGGTGTTCGAGAACCATCCACGGCGTTCTACGACGTTCTAGACCATCTTACGGCTGTATATAAGGAGCGATTGACTGGAGAGTGATAGTCTGGATTGTGAAGCTTTAGCCATATGATTATTTGTGTTACAAAGTGATAATTTTTGCAACCTGCTCTAACATTAGCGTATTTATAATTCGTTTGGAATTGAATATTGTTATTTTTATTTCAATAAAAATTGTTACAATATATTTCTTGAATATTAAAGAAATATTGTCTATTTAAAATGTTGAATGTAGGTGCACGTGCAGGTAGGCTTCACGTGCATTGGATAATATCAATGTTCAGACTTATATAGTTCATTTATCTCTTCTAACCATGTTAAAAATCATAAATAATTAAAAAAATTAGTTTTTTGTTTCTTTAATTTCGTGTCTATAGGTATTGTTTTATTATATATTATTGTTATATTATATAATACCAATAGACTATTTATAAGCATTATATTGTACAGCTGAAATTGTTTCACAGTGAACGCTGCCATTGAAACGATTTGGTTACGTTTATATCCGACACCATCATAACTTCTGTTCGTAGCCTGCCAAAGGATTTGCGTCAGAGAGATCGTTCTCAAAACAACAGGTGCCCACATAGAGTCCTTGCACACTCAGAAAAAATTGTTTTGAAAATATAAGCTGTTCTTTAATTAACAGATAGTATTCCTAGACTAAAATTGAATAGGTTTTGCTGAAAGAGGGTGATCGAAATTTTTTAAATTTTCCACTTTTTTTATTGTTGCGTTTCATTAATGTTTATCATTGCCCTATCTGTTGAAAGAGCATCTTTGCTTTCTTCTCTTCACGTGTAATGTAGAAAGGAAATTCGGTATATAATCTAAGTTGAAAAGGCGTGAAGCTCTGGGCGTTTTTTTAGTATTCCGAAAGTTTGATATTGTGGAATTCAGTTCAGTGAAATAAACTAAAGATGCATCGACTGATTTTGGAAGTGAAAACTTAAAAAGTTTTTACATTAATTTTCGAAACTATCATCAACCCAACACTATCGGTAAACTCAGATATTCTATAGAAAGAAGAATATTGACTCGTTCTTACCTCATTGATTGGAAAAATCATCCACGAACAAAACAACGTTTTTGAATAGAAAATTATTCAATAATGCCCGAAAATCTGTATATTGAAGTATAGTGATTACTTTATTAAGTTATGACATCCAAAACCAGTTAATGGATCTTTCCATTTTCAATTTAATTCATTGAATACAGTTAAATAAAACATAAATATCAATATCATTATGTTATATTTAAGTTTATAGTTTTTGCTAATTTTTTTATTTAATAACGAATGATACTTATTTAAGATTATTATCAAAATTCATTGTCAGAACATTTTAATAAATATATTTCAATTAATATTGATTTAAGGAAAATTGATAGCTTTACGAAAACTCCTCGAATTTCATAAAAACCTCCAGGATTTAGTTAATGAAGTGATTTCGAAAAAAAAAATAAATTATTGAAACTTTATTCATGATTAAACGCATATATTCAATCATTTTCCTACTGATCTCTTCTTTTTAAACTAAATATATTAGGTGAATTCATGTAGTAAACCTAAATCCATCACAAATAACTATTTATTATAAATGTTTTGTACATTGTTTATTTTACGTATACGATTATAAAAGTTATAGCACATACGAATTTTATGCCTTTATATATTAATACGAATGAAAATTACGTAATTCTTAAAACAATTGTGCCTCCTATTAAAAATAACTACTGATTAGACCACAAGATAATTTAAATATTTTCTCTCCTCAATTATTTCAGTTTATTAGATTAGTTCATGAAGTAAAATAAATAAATTATCGAAACTTTATTCATGTTTAAAACGCATACAATATTAAATTATTCTCCTACTAATCTCTTTTATAATAAAATATATTTGGTGAATTCATGTAATAAACATAAATCTATCACAAATGACTATTTATTATAAATGTTTTGTACACTATTTACTTTACATAATACGATCATAAAAATTGTAGCACCTACGGATTGTATGCTTTTATATATTATTACGAATAAAAATTACGTAAGTTCTTAAATTAATTTTGTCTCATATTAAAAATAACTACCGCTTAGACGACTAGATAATTTAAATATTTTCTCCCCTAAATTATTTCAGTTTGTTAAAAACTAAAAAAAAAAATTGTATAGCTGTTTTTATATTTTAAAAAGCGTTATATCATAAATTGCACAGCCAAATGTTTTTAATTGTTGAAAAGATTCAAAGGATTAATTAATATAAGATCAAAATGTATTAAAATAGTATAAAAATACTATTCAAATGACTATCAATTCTTTGATAGCCAAAGACCCTAATTTGTTTGTGGTTTAACCGCATCGATTGAAAACCTTTTCTTTAATATCAAGATACATTATCTTGAAATCATGAATCGGAATACAAGAAAGAAATCAACAAATGATGCTTTCAGAAGCTAAAGATGGTTTCGGAAGCCTTCTGCATACTGATTACTCAATTTTTTTCTTCTTTATACAGCGGCGATATCAAGTCCAGAAGGCTCCTGAAATGATCCTAATATACATAATTCGAGTTCAATTTCAACTTACCTATAAAAACTTATAGTTATTACGTATGTCCTTAGATATGTATAAATAATCATACCGCACATCGGCAAGGAGATGGCTACAAAACAAAAAACTGCTTCTTCGGATAATCAAATGTGAAGTTTCAACTAGGTATATAGTCTAAGTATATCGTCGTCTATACCGCAAAAGGTCGCATGTCAATTAACAGCTGATTTTCAGGAGAACAAACAAACCATTTTATTTGCAATTCATTTTTTTTAGTTTTTTCTTTTGATTATCGAAAGAAACATTAAAATTTTTATTATACTAATTTATAAAACTTTTTTTTGGGTTTAAATTTTTCTTATAGGCTGGTGGTTACTCTGGATTAATGACCAAGCGAATCTTGAAATTTGAATATTTTTTTACTGTGCATGATTCCTCTTTTCTATTTCGTTTTTTAGGACCCTAGGGCTACTCGTTTTGATCAAAAAACCAATAAAATCTTAAAATCGAAATTTTTTGACATATGAACTTTTGCAGTTTCAACGATGATACGCTAAATTGCGCCTCACGCGAACGGAGCTGTTAAACTGTTAATAATATTTTGACTATATTCTAGCATTGTAGGTTTTTTCATTCTGATTCCAACGGCATGCATTACTCAAAATTATATTTTGCTTTATAACCATCTTCTTGCCTACGTGCGATATGTTTAAATTAAACACATTTTATAAGTATTAACATTAATTATCGTTTAAATCACTCGAATAGATGGAGTTTTAAGAACGGCACCAATTTTTTTTTTTTTTTTTTTTTTTTTTTTTTTTTTTTTTTTTTTGGGATGGGGCTGAAATAGAAATTATAATGCTTTATACTTTATTATATTACTATATCAAAACTAAAATAAATGAAGACAGATATAAGAATACTTACGCCATATCTAAACCACAGACAACCATTTGAAATCATGCCCATAATTAGTACTAAATTAAACTGTTTCTTCGCGTAATGAGATATTATTTTGTATTTATATTTTGGAAGAATGAATTAATTGATATCATATAGCTAATTGTTTAAGTAACAATGTTACTAACTTATTCCGTTGCTCTTCCACCGATCGGATGAGAAGTAACTATGTTTAATGTAAAAATATGACGAATATGAGAAAAATTATCGGTAATACTAGTGCTACACCAGTTCTGGGCGTGACCTATTTTGACAGATCTCATAAACTGAACTCTCATCGCGTCCTTTACAGTTAACAATGGCCTTTTATAAGCTTAATCTAGATCGCAGCTTTCGCTTTCTGCACCCTTCACACTCGCAAAAGGGATGAACAAGCCTATCGCTCCTTTTCAGTCGAGATCGGTGCCATACTTAATGGCTCCAAAAAGGCCATGCCCAGAAGGGACATAGTAGTAATAGTAACAATTTCCATGTATCATTGGGATGTCCATAGCAGCCAATTTGTCGTTTACGAAATAAAAAAAAGCAAAGTGTACAATGTGCGTGCCGAAAAGGCTCAAAAACTACTCACCGCACGTTTAAGAAATTTATGTCAGCGTGTTGCTACATAACCCCTAACGGAGAAGAAGGTTTCCGTTTTTATCTTAAGGGTGTAAAATTGAAGAGAAAAGGACAGGAATTTTAAGCCTCTCGCACCATATAATTAGCCTACCTGAAAATGACATACGAGTTTAGAATGAAAAATTTAGTTCGAGCTGCAGACTACCAGGAAGCGCTAGGGTGTGTTTCACTCAATGTTTATTGTTCATTCATTCCGTTCAGTTTGTAAAGGTTATATATTATTTCAGCTGTTCTTTATAAATTACTAAAAAATCAACCGAAAATAATTAGTTTCACCTTTTCTTTCAAAATAAAATAATGATTTTACATATCTGCAATCAATTAGAAAACCGACTGGATACCTTACAAAATTAATTTTGTCATAAGAAGGTTAATTGAGTAACACATTACATTTAATCAATATATAACATATGCTTACGTAAATTTAATGCAATATGAGTGAACATTTTTTAGTAGTACAGCGAGCGAATAAAAACAGGCATAAAACAAAAATGAAGAGCTTAATTGACTGATTATAAATCGAAAATAAAAAGTTTGAAGTGGTCTTATTGTATGTAATTATGAAAAATGGTTTTATTACCATGTATGATGAGTATTCCAGTTGACAAAATGACTAATTCCATTTACAGCATTTTTTCAATAAGATTTTATCACCCCTCATAGTTCAGGATAAAAAGAAATATGATGAAAAAATTGTGCCCTCATGATATTTTGGTTTTCACTTTGTAATGGTAGGTGCAGAGTCCGGCCAAATTCCGGGGGGGGGGGGGATATCTTAAGGGAGGTTAAACTGGAAGACAGGTATTTAAAAAAAAGTTTCTATGAATCTTCGATAGTTTCTAAACTTCTGGATCTAATAGGACCATCACAGTAGTCGGCGATTTAATTGTACTCGAAATGTAGTTTTTTTAACTAATAGATTTTTCTATTATAATCTGATAACTTATTATCAGCTGACTGCTTGGAATGGGCTTATAGGATTCAGAATCACAGAAACCATCAAATAACTCGACAAAGTTGCAGCAAAATTAATTTTTCATTCACCATTTTCAACCTCCTTTAAAGTATATAGGGTTCCTTATTCGGGTGGACTCTGCAGATCTCGAATCTTAATATTGATACCATGTTAAAAGTTTCAAGAAAGTGCTGATTTTGTTCTATATTTTCTTTAATTTTAAAGTTTTTCTGTTATTAAAACTACCGCACAACTACCGGAGCGAAGCCAGGCACACTAGCTATTTAGTCAATAAAACTTGCATTTTTAATTTTGTTTTGTATACATATGGTGAGCATGCCCATTGTTTAGCATTTGTGGTGAGCATGCCTATTACACACCTATTATGCTTGCAATTTCTTGAGGTTTCGATTAGAATTTTAATTGTCTTGCACTTGAATGTACAACGGCTAGGGGTTTTCGGAAATGAAGTAGGTACTGTGGAGGATTTTTGGATCGAATAGAAACGTAGCTAGACGAGAATTAAGATGTTTACTGAACGCCCCACTGAGTGAACTGCGCCCTGTAAATATAATAGGGGGATATCAGCGTGACCGAAAAAATTGGCTAGACTGTGTTAAAGCAGATCAGTGAAGCCCGGTTTAGACGGGGGTCGGTAGATGGAGCGCACCAATCGGTTTGCAGTTAGCGAGTGATGGTGTCAGCATCAGGTTCGCTAAGTCTTTATTATTATTACTGTTATAAGATATTAAAACTTATTCTACAATTGGAATCATATTATTATTATTATTATCAGTAGCACAGCAACCCAATTAGTGAGTCAAGGCCTCCTTCAGAAGATCTCTCCTTCGCTCCCTATCCTGTGCAGCCGCAATCCAATGCCGCGAAGGAAGAAAAAATCTTGTAACACCTGCGACTCCGACTGACAGTGTTTCGCTTGGTACAAGCTAGGTGGACAAAATTATTTGTCGTCATTTTTTCATATGTATCAACCAATTAAGTAACTTAATTATAAAATAAAACATTTTTTTAATTTGTAGGATAATTTAATAGGATTGCCAGGAGATTAAGAAGAAAAAAAGGCTATGTATACAAAAGTATCTTTATTTTTTCTTATCCTTTGTTTATATATTTTTCTTTTTTCCTTAAAAGATCCTTTTTTTTTTTTATTTGTATATTTTTTTTTCACCTTAAGTGTAAATATATATTTTTTTTACAAGCATAGGATGATGGTCAGAAGTCTATTTTTATACTTTTTATATGCTCATGTCTGTTATTTTTAATGGATTTAGTCCCAGAATTCTATTATTATTTCTTTTTTCTGTCTGTTGAAGCTCGAAGTTGATTCTTATTCTCCAGTTTCCGCCTACTTTTACTAGATCTTAGATTCAGTGTAGAATTTTTCTATCAAACACAAGGAACCTCTGCTCGTCTGACCTCGAGATAGTCCAAGTCTCAGAGCCATACGTCAAGACAGGATGGATCAGTGTTTGTAATCTTACTTTTGTTATCTCCATTATAACGACTTTCGGTTACTATGATAGTCCATTCTTTCTGATTAACCCTCTGGTCTGATACCATGAACTTGACTTATTCTGATTTATATCTTGGCCCAGTTTTCTTGCTGAAGCCTCTAGGGCCATGAATGCTGCCTTGACATTCCTATTAAAGATAATATTATTATCTGAATGCCGGATTCTCTTACCACCTTTTCTATCTCTTAAACGCAAGATTAAGCAGGAGCCATGCCACGGCATCACCCTGCCTCACCCCTCTTCGGGAAACAAACAGCTCTGAGAGCCCTCCTTGGATACTCACCATGCATTCTACACACGTCGTCGTTTATTATGTAAGATGTATTAGCTTCATTGAGATGTTGAGCTCTTCCTTCTTCCATTGCATTGTAAAGCGTCGGCAATCGAGACTGACATATGCTGCTTTAAAATCGATAAATAGACTACATTTTTGTAAATGGAAATTATATAAATAGAATAAAATAATGGATGACGTCGTATGAATACTGGTTTGAATAACTTTTTTAAAATGTCTTTTCCAGGCCTTTAGCTGGTTCGAAGACAGAAGAGAGAGGCTTGAGGGCCAAATCCCACATTAATAGGGAGATTTTAGAACTGTGCGAGACAATCCACGACCTAGCAACATACAATAAGGAACTGAAGAAGCGACGGAAAGATGATGACGGTTCGGATGTCGAAGATGAAGAGTATGAAGATGATGGAACAATCATTGTTACCTTCGGGGAGTTGTTCGAGGTAAGCAATGTTTTCAAAATGCTTTCATTAGAAAATTACAAGAGCAAAAGATTGAGATCTCTGAAATTTCATAGGAATATTTATCTATACTGGACTGACTATAACATTACCTATGTGATATCTTAACACATTCTGAGCGGGGCAGGTATTTGTACCAGTTGCGAGGATATCCACTTATCCATATATTTGATAAAATATTATTCTTCCCTTGTGTCACTTAAAATTATTTATTTTAAACGGGTACTAATACCTGTCCGCTTTTAACGGGCAATGCGCGGAACGGGTGCAAATACCCGCCCCGTTCATAATGTGTTAATATAATAACATTATCTTGTGATATCACTACTTTCTATGTGATATCTTAAAAACTAGCAATTTATAGAATTTTCAATTTTTAAAATGAAAGATATAAATTAAAACACTGTTTAACATTTAAGGATTTTTTATTTTTTTTTGTTCAAACAGGTAAAAAAAACAATCTCATTTTATCTAAAACGACCTGTTGCATGAAACATTATAAGTAAATCGGAGGCTTAATAAAAAGACTTTTTCTGAACGTATTTTATCCTACTTTCGAAATAAACTTATCAATCTATGACTATATCATAATTCTTTGGTGATCGTTTGTTAGTAAAATAAATAAAAACGATATTTTTTTTTTCAATTCTCTCTATAATCTAGACAGCATAATGTAATAAATTCAAAATGGAACATTATAAAACTGTAATATACAACTATTCATTTATTTTTATTTCGAGATTTTAATTCTTGTAAATTGATTTAAAATACATAATTTTCGTGTCCGACTGAAAGCAAATTTTTAGCCGAAATCTAATTCGGCTGCAGACTTGGTCGACTTCGGGACGAAATCGAAACTTATTTACGTATTTTTATAATACATGTGTGTGTAATATGTTTTATTTAGCAATAATATCAATTAAAGCTTAAAGAATGTCAGTAATTTAACTCAATTATTTATATCATACGTGGGTTTGGTTTAGAAGAATGGCGTTAAGACAGATGTACTAGTAAGGTTATAGCATAGAACTCCGGCTCCATCTTCCTAATACGGCTGGTCCCCGGGGGGAGTTTATTCCATACTTCCTTAAATATTATAGGCCTAAAAGTTGAAATATACTTGCAATAAAAGGCTGATAATGGATAACCATTAATACAGCCATAACGATAAATAATAAATAACATAGTAAATCTAACCATAATAAAGCCTATAGAATACAAAATGGCGGCCGATTGAATACGAAAAGCTGTATCAAAGAAGCTATTTAGTCTAATGAGTCAGTTTTGTTCTCAAATTTTAGCGGATATAATCCTGTTCAAAAATGTATAGACAATTTTTTTGTCGAAAACATGCTTCTCCATGGTCCAGATGGAAAAAAAAACTTTAGCACCCTTTTTATGATAAGGTTACTGACTAAAATGTTTTTTTTTCCCCTTTTGAATTGAAATGTCGGGTTTCTCCAACGATTAGTTTAAATTTCATTATTAATAAGGAGAAAATTAAAAGCATAAATTTTTTCTTAACTCTCAAGGTAAGGAATCTTATCTTTACACTCAGTGTAAAGCAATGCTTTCATTGCATATTAAGACTTGAATTACAATGGATGAATTTTTTAAGGATATGCACTTATTGTTTTACTTTCCGGATTATGTTGTTTTATTTCTACGAATAATTGATTTTAAGATTTTCTGTTAATACTCATTCAGGTTGAAAAATAATAATGTGCTACTCGAAGGATACATGTTGAGAGTTATCCATGAACAAAGTTTCTTTTTTGTAGTATTGTAAAATTGTTTTACAGAGTACTGCCTTGATTATTACTGCTTCTATATTAAATTATTAATTAAAATTTAAATATTATTCAATAGTGGCACCGAATCTGCTTTGTAATATCTGCTTTTAGCATTAAAATTATGTTTTCTTTATGTTCTCAAGTTTTGATTTTTAAGTACGTCATTCAAGCACCCCACTGACAGATGTCTCGTTGCCACTAGTGTGAGAACAGCCCTCAATAATAGTTTACCAATCGAGTATTTACCTGTTGTTATATATGTATTAATTATTATTGGCAAGACATTATGTTAAAATATAGTAAAAAGATAATAAAAAGATTAATAGTTGGAAGTAGAGAAATATTATTAGCCAGTTAATGACTATTAAGCAAACTTGTTTGTTATTTCATTGACATAATCGAACATGGTATATGCAATATATTTAGCGAATCACAAGACGTTCGCATTCTAACTGTAGGTTCAAACCGAGAAATTTCCAGCTGTCGGAACTATGTTTGTCATATTTTCTTGTGTCCGACAAGGGCAGATTCCTCGATGATTCTGACCTCAGCTTGTATTTTCGGAACAAGGTTTATCGTTAAGCAACTCTATTCCTTGTTTGTTATTTCTCGAATAAACTCGATAGGGATAAATACCTAATGATAAATACTTAAAGATTATTATATTACACTTTAATATAGCGGACGTTTGAAAGATACTAAAACATAATGTTTGTCGGTTTCTTATAATCTCTACTTATAATATCATAAATATTTTTAAATAAAAAACTATGTTAATATCTAAAGAAGAAGTCTGAATAAAGATAAATTTATTTAGTCTGAATTAAGATAAATAAATTTATAAATTTATAAATTTATAAGTTCGTAAAAGCGAATCCAATGTTTAATTCTTTGCTACCTCTCCTAATAATATCAGAGAGTTAAAAATATCGAAAGTTAAAAAAAAAAAAGAAGTCTTTATTATTCCTTTACCAGCATCAGAATCATTAAAATCAATTGGAAACAAATTATATTTTAAAAAACACCTTTCAAAAAGTAATTCATTAGCCTATAAATGGTTGATCGATTTATTTTGACCATTTCCCGAGATATGATTACTTACTTTGTTAAAAGCGATTCTTTTCTGTCCTTATATTCTCATCATTCTTTCTTCATTCAGATCATAGATCAACCACCGAAGGTTGACGTGGTCGGGACTCTGCTCTGGCGGGGTAGTTGGGCGTACCATAAATATGAATGTCAAACAAACAACTCTATAAGTCATATTATAACTAAAATGTCTTAGATATAAATTCTTTTATTTTTTAAAAGTCTTAAAGGCCTGTTCACAGTTATGCTATCGGAACTAATTTTGGGACCAAACGATGCTCTGCTATTTGACCGCTAGAGGCGACTACAATGGACGAAATAGACATAAAAAAGAAATATATATATATATATATATATATAAAATATATATCTTGTCATTACATGATTTCGTTTTTTGATCAATCTTGGGATGAAGATGTTGTAGTTTGTTTACTTGTTGACCGGTTACTAAAATAATAATATCATATGCATAATAATACATCACACAATAACACAATAATAATACAAAAAATACATAATCATACAATGATATGTCAAAGGTTTATAATCATCCTAAGATTTATTAAAAAAAACTTATTCAAATAGGACTATTTATTTTAATCAAAATGCGAAGCAACTGTTAGGTTCCGAACTTCGTTTAACCGTTTAACATGCCTCAAAAACCTCCAAAATTTGAAATGTTTTCTATAACTTCACATTTTTTGTTTATATTTGCCAAGTTAAAGAATGTAAGTTTTCCAGGGGTCGAAAATATAAGTTAACTTTTATATAAAAAAAGTTTGAGTTAAACTTACAATTTTATTTACCCTAATGGAAGTTTTTCAACATTAACTTTTTCATTGCGAAAACTTTTTGATAAAGTTATCTTCAAACTTTTATCCCAATAACGTTTTATATAAAAGTTCATTTCAAACGGTTATTCTGAAACTTATTCATAAAAATTTTCAGTCATAAAAAATAATTTCGGAAATGAAAAAATGTATTTTAATAGATTACAATTTTTAATATTTCGTAAATATATGTACCATTTTTAAACGACAAAATTATCTTTAAAATTACAATGGAATCTATATAGTTAATTATCATAGATATATAAAGTATAAAATCGTTACTCAATATTGAAATATTTAGATTATTATTCAACAATCATCATTTAATTTAACAAGTAAACCATTTTAATTTAGACCTATAATCATCAAGAACAAATTACAAAGTAGCCCCCATTTTACACAGCTATCAAATAAAATTTCTTGGTTTATTTTTACTTATACGGGTTTTAATTTGTTCTTGCTGCACTTCAAGTCACTAATACAGAGTTACTATACAATTATATAATTCGTCAAAAACACTTTTATAGAACGTAAATAAATGGTTTTTCAAATTCGAATATTGCCTTTAATTATTCTTTCACAACGTTGTTACGACGTATTTGAAAAAATTCTGAATCACTCAGTCTTTTTTGCGCACCATCGTAATTTGTGAACCGTTTACTCACGTGTAATAACAAAACTAAAATGAAACGGACTGGAAAGATGAGATAATGACTGAACACTAGACTTGTTTTGATTCAAGAAGAATGAAATAATATGATAGAAATAAATTTAACTAATTCTATCATAGGATTACTCATCAAAATAATCAATTCCTATAATAAAAACTTTTATGATCACAACCCACGGCGAAAAAGTTATTGTTAAACTCACAGTTTAACTTTAATTGCTCAAAATGTTTGGGTGAACCTTGAACTTTTTGAAGAAAAACTTTTATCATAAAGTTATTTGAAAACTTTTATTGAGCAAACTTTTTCATAATAAGTTTTTCAAATACTTTTAAAATGAAACTTATTTAAAAAAGTTAATGACTTTTTCGACCCCTGAATTTTTCCCTGATGATCTATTTTCTATTCTGGAAAGTTTTAGATAGCAACATTTACATCCGTTATCTTTAAGGTCACTTTATGCTACTAAGGCTTCCGTTATCTTTAATTAATTATCATTTTTCGGCGGAAGGCTTCCATAGCATCAGTTTATCTGGTTGTAGTACGTTGTGATTAATTAGTTTTATGTAATCGATATATGTATGTCGATATATGTTTGACTCATTAATTCAATGAGCCTATTCTGCCAAGCCTTTCTTTGAGTCTAAATCCATGAGTATAAATAAATTTACATACAGTTATATAAATGTTATCAACAAAATGTTTCTGTCGGTGTTTGGTATTTTACAAAAATATAAATCCTTGAAAACTATTTACGATGAAAATCAATTCTTGATTCAAATACACTGATATACATAGATTTTTCTTTTATTTGTTATCAGTGTATTTGAATCAAGAATTAATTTTCATCGTAAATAGTTTTCAAGGATTTATATTTTGGTAAAATACCAAACACCGACAGAAACATTTTGTTGATAACATTTATATAACTGTATGTAAATTTATTTATACTCATGGATTTAGACTCAAAGAAAGGCTTTACTTTACTTAAAACTTACTTCCCCAGAAATACCAAAATAAAAAACCCATCCCAACCCGGGATTATAATTTTGATCAAAAAACGTTGTAAATTTCAAGGCGTATTTCCCAAGCCGTACCTTTTCATCAATAAATCAAAGGATTTTTGGCAGAGTTGTATGTATTTTTCAGGATAGCGGCCAAAAACGCATCCAGTTCCTCGTGCTTCCTCAAAATAAAAAATAAAAAATAATTGATTAAGAATTATTTTTATAAACTTTATCAAATCTGTCTATACCTATTAAATTTTAATACTATTTATGCATCAGTTAATTCAAGTCCTTCATTAAAAACCGTCTTACGAACGCCAACCTACATTTGGGTCTATATTTACAAACTGTAGGCACTGAATTCCGTCTGACTAAAATTGGAAAAAGAATTTTCAAGAGAGAGTTACAGTTGACGAACAAGATAATCCCATTTTACTATGAATGATCCGTTAATGAAATAACGTATTTTATTTTAGTTAATATAATTAATTGTGTCTAAGAAACAATGATGCAAACATAAAATATATCAAAATCGGGGATGGCTTAAAAATGCTCAAATTTATTTTTTAGATATGGCTGTACTATATAAAAACGGCTTGTTCGATATGTCTTAAAGCTTTTTATAAAGTGGAAGATTTATGGAAAAATGGCTCTAAACATTTACATACATTTTTATGCACTGTTTTCACATAAAAACGTGCAATCTTATATCACGTGCTGAACGTTCTTTTGTGAGCCAAAGGTGGAAAAAAGTTAAGAAGGTTGGTGAAAAAATTGTCAAGTAGGTATCAGTAGCAGATCCAGAAATTTTCTGAGGGGGGGGGGCGCACTTTTTTCTTTTTAATTTCATGAGTAATGAAGGACCTAATTAAAATATATATTAGTATTAAGTGATGTTGTAAATTACTATTAAATGTTTAAATACAATCCATTTTCAATTTGAGGACTTAAAAATGACTAAATAAAGCACATTTCAAATAGAAATAGTAAACTTTTATATATGTTCTCAAGCCTCATGGGGGGGGGGGGGGGGGGTGGCGCCCCCCACGCCCCTTCCCTGGATCCGCTACTGGTATGTGGTGACGATGGTATGTGAGGATACGCATCTATATTGAACAGACAAAACAACGATAGCGGAGGGTTCAAGCCGCCAATACATACGATTGTTCGGCTAAGTGTAAATGCCTCATTGGTTTTTAACAAGATAAACTTTTGTACTTTACGTATTTTTGGCTTCGCTATAAACATTACAAGTTGAGTATAAGATATTCTTTTCTCTTGATAAGAAAAGTCCGAATATAATGGCAGTCATAAGTTTGGCAACCGTTAAATAAATTGCAAAGCCAACACAGCTGACTTTCAATAGAACTGTACCGAAATCCATGTTTTCCAATTTTTTTTCACAACTCTTTTTTTTATCGCGAAAAAGTTATCACAAATGCTCAAGCGGATTTGAAATGGTTCATTCTTTGAGACATTCAGATTTTTCGCCATACAATAGAAGTTTCTCTGAATTCACACAACTTTCTCTATGATAAAAAAAAAAAAGAAAGAAAAAAAGAGAAGTAGAAGAAGTGAAAGATGAAAAAGAAAAGTGTAGTGAAAGCATAAGCTATTCGTTCGGTTTCCACAATACCTTAGTAATAATCCCGCAAATCATGAATGATTATCCATTTGCAGAATGATGTGGTAGGTATTCTTTATCTTTTTAAAAAGTAAATATCTCAATATAAATTCTTAGTAAAAAAATTTCTTCAATCCTGGAAAAAAAAAAAAAATAGTAATAAAAGAGCCATCAAGTCACATTTATGAGTCTCTTGCAGATGCACAAAAAAAAGCTTTCTAAGCAAACCAATCATTATTAAAAATAAATCGAATGAAACAAATTTACTAAATAAAAAAAGGATTTGTAATTGTCATAATTTTTGTTTTCTTTTCCTTTTTGGTCATTTGTTGTTGCATTCATTAAATCGGGGTAACATTTTTTCTTTTTATTTATTATTATTACTTTTATGGAAGTTTTAAAATTGAATTTTGAAAACCTATTTAATTTAATATAAGTAGTCGAATAGAAACATCATTCTGAAAAAAAAAATCAATCGTGTATTTCACAATTTGGGGAAATCGCTATGGGATATGTGGTAATTGCGAAAGAGATATACCAATAAAAAACTTATATTTAATAAATATGCTAATAAATAGACAAATAAATAAATATTTGAATAAATAAATAAAAAGATTTCTTTTTCTTTCTCACCGAAGATCTCGCGGAACTTCTCATTAAGGAAAGGGATGAACTTTTCGATACACTTTTGATGTGAATATACGAACGTATTTAGTGTAAAATTTAAATTTGAAAATATGATGAGGTTCGTGCAACACCAAAATTTCAATACTACCAATTTGTTTACTCCTTTTTGTTTGTTATTGTATACAAGTTATAGAGTATTGTTATTATTGCAAAACATGAAGTGATCAATAATTTTTCGCATATGATTATTTTTTAAGTGGCCTAAGAAAGAAATACTTTTTTCATTTACATATAAATATATATATATATATATATATATATATATATATATATATATATATATATATATATATATACTATAAGCGGGAATCGGTAAAAGGACTACGGAGGAGGATGTAATCAAGTGCCTTACAAGTGACTAAATTTTTACTATAAAGTTGAATAATATCAAGGGCATATATATGTTCCAATCTCAACCTAATTTCAGTTTCCAGCTACTTATAGTTTTTGTCTAGTCACAGACAGACACACACACTATTTTGCGAGACTTGGCTATATGAACTCAGGGGACCCCAAAACGTTTATTTATATATTAAATCTGAACATTATTAAAGCATCCTCAGTTATCAAACTAAAAGTTTAGGCTTATCGTTATTTTCCCTAATTTGAGCAATTTTTGTCATAAAGTTCGTATCATTTGCCTCTCAAACTTGGCAGCTATGAGCTAGCCTAATTTTATCAAATAGTTCGCCTGGAATTTGCCTCAGTATTCTAACCATGTTGGGAGTTCTTGTTTATTCAGCAAGGTTGAGTCACTGTATTCCTATAATGAATCAGGTCCCTCTGTTTTTTAGACTGAATTATATCATCGCGTGTTTACATTTACATTTTTAGACCGGGCAAAACTATTTTCTGGTTTCTATTCCTGGAGCCTGCAATCTAAAAACTATTGTAACAATTTTAGAACAAGGGCGGGGTAGTTGTAGGCCTTATATGGCAATGACCGGAGCTTCCTTAATACTGATGACAAAAAAAAAGCCAAATAATGACTTCCGAAGACGAGACATTTTAAGTTTATAAAATTTACGCAAGTTGGGTCTTCAATATTATTAAATTATTCTGATTATAGATTTTCAGTTCTGAGTGTAAGGTTAATTCGATGCTTCGGATAACAATTCACTTGAACCTATATCAAAGATTTATTCGTATAATTTCTTTTTTTTAGTGAATACTTGATTGTATTATTTCCAAGGATTGTTTTGTTCAACTATCATAAGATTATTTGTAGTTTATGAACATTTAAAATAATCCACTGAATATCTCGTGGCTGTTCAGAATTATGAAAATTACGGCACTCTTATACCACCTTAGATTGTAATCCACGCATGAATTCTCTCACTACTACTGCCGTTACTGATACTTGGATAATAGTGAAATTTGCAGTTTAACTATCCATAAATGATAAAAAAGTTTTGATCATCAAATTTATAGAATATACTAACTGACATACATAACTATGTTTTGGCTCATAGCAGAGGAGTCGTTATGGGAACTTGGACTATAATATTTGGCGCCCATTGGTTCTAGATGTTTCCGCTGTTTGTTTCTTTTATTCAACTAGCTTCTCATCTGTCTTAAAGTGGTTGAAAGCAGCCCATCCAAGAACATAGTTTAGATGAACATTAAATATTTTGTGGTTTACCTGTGCGTAAGGAACAGAGGTAAATTCGTCACGGACTGCCCTTGGGGACGTGGAAGCCGGTATTTGTGTTGAGACTCAACTTTGGAATGCCCAGCCAAAGCGGATTGCAAATAGGGCCTATGGAATATTTCGGATCTGTAAACAGAAGTTCTCATGATGATGATTCAAAATATAGATATGAGTGTATAATAAATAACTATAGGTGTATTAATACACTAAAAATGATGCTGATGGACGATGCAGCATAAACTACAAAGAAATATAGAGAAAAATATAACACTATAAATTACAACGGGAAGTTTGGGGCTGTGGAATAGGAAGTTAATAAGGTAAAGGCTTACAGTTTTTTCCTTCTTATGGTTTTGATTTACTCAGTTTTTTTATAGGTTGGCGGGAATATCGTTAGATGCGTAGATTATTAGAATGAATAAATATTTTATTACTGTGATGTATATATAAACATTAGTTAGTAATATTAATCTGAGTTTATAAAATCTGAAGAAAATATGTTGAGATTTAGAACCTCTGATTTTTTTTTTACTGTGAAATTTACATATTTTTATATGTTATCTTTTTTTTTTATTTCCTTATTTAGTTTGAATTTTTTCTTTTATGGTGTATTATTATAGGAGAATCAAATGGATGATTTGTTTGCCTATATTGCGTGGTGAAAACTGTTTGGTCTGTTTTGTTAGGGAGTGTAGTTACAGAGTATTTGAAATATTAATAGGCTTTAACGGACTTAGAATGGTATTCTCACATTAATTTACGATTACAGTTCTCGACTTACAGTCACAGAACAAAAAAATAAAACTTAATTGCTTGTGCCATAATGTTTCACCAGGATCTGTGTGATTATAACTCTCAATTCGATTATCTGTCATGGGCTCAAACACGAATAGTTAATTGCATTGGTTTGAAAATTAAAGGATTTATCTCTAGAAAAAAAAATGAAATAAATTAAATTATTTTAGACTTGTTTAGATAACTGCGCAAGGAAATAATAAAAAAAATATTAATAAATTTATATTATGATTGAGAATAATGCACCATAAGAAATGCACTATGGAAATGGCGTGGTTAAAAATTGGTAACTTGTTAAGGGGTTACGAAAAACCGGGCTGTTCTTTATCCATATCAAAAGTAAAGAGGGTATAAATATTGATCATAAATAATCATTTAGTTCGCGCTTATATTAAATTTCGTCTTTTCGATATCATTTTTTAAAATAGCCTATTTTGAACAATACAGAAACAACCTTGTTGCAATGTTAAAAATGTTCTCTCAAATTTATCTTAACGTGGTCGAGTTAACTTTCTATTAGTTATAACTGTTTAAAACCATAATAAAAAATGCTGACAGTTATACGTATGTATTAATATTCGATTTAATTAATTTCTTTCAAATCCGTTTAAATATCCTAGGTGGGATTCCTCAAGGTAGTATTCTCTGTCCCATCCTCTGCGCATTTCATACAGCTGATATCCCAACCAATTCTAAAAATTTTACTAAAGCTTTTCTAATAATATATTGTTCATTTCTTTATTTCTTTACTATATTTATTTACAATGTAGCAAAAAGCATTAGATAATAATTGCCTTTTTTCCTCGAATATGAAAAATATAAGAATACTTGCCCCAAACTATTCTTTAATAGAATAGAAAAAAATCCGATAATCCTAACCCTGATGATACCAATATTGCTTTCTCTTCTACTTATGATAATATCCCTAGTTATCTGAAAAGAAGATGGCCGCAGATTCTTCTAATTTATAATCAGTATTCGAGTTCTTAGGGTAGTTTCTCAACAAGACTACGAAAGTCGAACTTATTTATTCAGTACAACTTTCGCTCACTCCTTTAAACAACTTCATATCTAAAACGAATATATGATTTTTCAAGAGTGCTTTTAAAGTTTAAAAACATCATAAAATATTTAGAATAGATATTAGGTCTAAGATTTAACTTTTTCCCTGTATAAAGAAGAATAAAATATAAATTGTTTAAATTTTTAACAGTTCTTTTTGATTCACGAAGATCTTTCAAAATTTTCAAAGATGCTACTTGGATTGCATTAAAAATTTTACGATCTTTCATAACTAAAAAAGTCAATTTTTGAGGTAAGACATTGTTGAAATGAATGAGCGGTCTATTTACTGTATTATTTTAATACAGTTGTAAATATTAGTAAATGAAATTATTAAAAAGACAATCTTAGATTTTTTGTCGCTTTAAACTATTTTTCTGACAATCTGCATTAATATGCCGAATTCATAGTTCAATGTTCAATATCTTTTAATAAGGTTGAAAATTTTCTTTCAAAGAAATGTCTTTAAAAATCTCCTACGAACTTTATCTAATATTTTTTTTATTTTTTTTTATCAAAGTCTTTTATACTGGCTTTCAGTTGTTGATATTAAATGTTTAGGTTATAAGAACATTGTATCATCCGGCGAAAAAAAAAAATATGTAATAGGAGTATTTACCTAATTAGTATGAAATTAGTTAAGATGATCAAAACGTTTATAAAAAGTTCTTACATTACTTTAACGACCTCTGAAAATGTCATTAGTTGTTCTGTCAATGTTCCTTTTTTACTTGGTATAATTACGTTTCACTTTTGTTCACTTTTGATACGCGGAGGATGGTAGGATGCCAACCAGAAATCGGTTAGTTGGCAAGTGTTAGCTCCTCAATGAAACGATTCTAAACAATGAGATCCATTATACCGCGGTGAAATGGCAGTGCGAGAGTGCTCCCACGCTCAAATAATAATAGACGTTTTCCTCGAGGGAGTTCTGAAAGTAAGCTAGTATATCCAAAGAGAGTCAAGTAGCTTACGTCAACATCGACTCGAAGCCCTTTAACTTCCGATAATCTGCTTAAGTGACTACATTACGTTCCGCCGTAGATCATATGGGTGAATGTTCTATTTATTTTGAGACAACATTTTAAATGGTAACACTTAAAATGAAGCGAAATGAAAATGTCATATTTTATTTTCCAAAGATGTTTTGATTCGAGTTTAAACAATTATGTATTGATGTAAAACACACAAATATCCAGAAAACAAAGAAGATACAAAATGACGTCAACTTCAAACAGTTAAATTTAACATTGAATAAAATGAACAATATTCTTCGCTGCTTAAGATTAGCCTGAACTCGCTAAACCATAACACTATATATTGGCTGCGATCGATGGTTCTGGACAATTTTTGAACATTTCATAACATATGACCAGGTTGTAATAATAGTATCGTTCCAGACATTACTAGATCTAACTTTCAAATTTAATGAAATAATGGTTTATTCCGTTATAAAATATTACTAATAGATCCAAATATCAGAAAAACTCAATCTAACTCAGCCAAAGTCATCAAACATTGGTTCGTTACATTGGCTTCTTAACTATAGATTAAGCTAAATGATTTGAAGGAATATATGGGGTGTTGAATCGCTAGGTAAAATACAAACTGCCGAAAATCTAGTGCTAAATCCACCGCCAATTGACGCTACATTCTATTACACTATCAGAAAAGGTATCAAATACATTAAAGAAGGAAAAGCAGGATTTCACAGACATCAACTGCCTGATTATCGTGTGCGAGTTGTAAGTAGGGATCTGCACGATAGTCTCGGTTGCGATCTAATAAAAGGAACTGGAGGAACTGGATTTTCTGGATGGACTTGGAGTCCACAATATTTTCATTCGAAATCAAAGGCCACGTAACCTCGAAAAGTCTAACAAAAGGGCAGAAACATTCTTTATGCTGCACGAAAATAAAGCTGGAGGAACAGAGATACGATAATGTAAAAGATGCCAATCTTAATATACGGACAACAAAAAATTATTTATAACTTCTGTAGCTTAGCCAGGATATTTAAATGTGCGTGAGGCAGCATTGATGTAAAATATAATTTAAATATACATTTATTTACATATTTAGAATTATCAAAATCAATACAGCCGTTTTCGCTAGACATCACAATTTTTTACTTTCACTTACCTATATATGAAATATATAGTAAGTGGAAGTATTGCGATCGTGAAAAATTTCGACTTCCGGTTTTCAACGGAAATACACGTTTTGGGGTCCCCTGAGTCCAATTAACCAAGTCCCGCGAAATGGTCTGTGTGTGTGTGTGTGTGTGTGTGTGTCTGTGTGTGTGTGTGTGAACAGACTAGCTCAAAAACTATAAACCGTGCGAACCTGAAATTGGGTATTTAGTGTATGTATATGCCCGCGATGTGACAGCAAAAATTTCATCAAAATTGCTCAAAGGGAGGGGGTACTTTATTTAATAACTTTTTACGTTTTTTTCGATTTTCCCAAAAACGGCTCTAACGATTTTGATTAAACTGAGTATTTGATGTATAAATATGCCTGAGATATGACTGTAAAAATTTCATCAAAATTGATTAACCGGAGGGGGGACTTTACTTCATAAATTTCGTATCCTTTTCAGGTGTTTTTTTTTATTTACTCAAAAACTGCTTTAACGATTTTGATCAAACTGGGTATTTGATGTATTTATATGCCCGAGATATGACTGTAAAAATTTCATCAAAATTGATTTACCTGAGGGGGGACTTTACTTAATAAATTTTGTATCGTTTGCACGTGTTTTTTTAATTACTCAAAAACTGCTTTAACGATTTTGATCAAACTGGGTATTTGACGTATGTATATGTTAAAGATGTGATAGCCCGCATTTCATCAAAATTGCTCAAACGGAGGGGGCACTTTATTTCTTAACTATTTTTGCAATTTTTACCTTTTTTTCGATTTTCTCAGAATGTTCTTTAATATCAGGTAAGCTTTATCATTATTAAAATGTTCTGGGGGGCTTAAATGGGGTAGGGGCCTTTTTTGTTTGTTTGTTTTTGTTTCCTATGAAGTATCTTTGTTTTTGTTTATATGGAGAATGGTTGGGGGAGAGGCGGGGGGGGTACGAACAGGCAAAAAAAAAAAGTTCATTTCATAGTTATGTTAAACCTAGAAGTAAAATGTGATACAAATCTTCGTGCGAAGTGCTTCGCACGGGTCCACCTAGTAATAAATAAATAAATAAAAAAAATATATATAAAACTAGCTGTGTATACCGGTTTCACCCGGAGAATTTCATTTTTTAAATCTATAAAATCTATAAAGTAAGACTTTTATCGACTCAAACGGTCGATTTCGTAAAAACCGATGTAAAGCGAGATCAAAACGATTTATATAACAATAAAGAATCTACCTAGAGATTCGCTGAAGTTATGCAACTTTAATATGGACAGGTGTTCGCTCCTGGTATCAATGAACCACTGAGCGAAATTTGGAGAATTTAGGACAAACGGTAGCGATTTTTATAAAGAATAAACAGAATTTCATCTTTATTTCCCGGTTTCACCGGGGGCTTTCATTTTTCTAATGTAAAAAGCCAATGTAAAGCGAGATCATTACGATTTTTATAACAACAAAGAATATCAGCTGAAGATCGGCTTAGGTTATACAATTTTAATATGGACAGGTATTCGCACCTGGTATGTATTTCTATAAAGAACAAACAGAATTTCATCTTTGTTTACATAGATTATAGCTGCATATCCCGTTTTCACCCGGGGAATTTCAATTTTCTAATGAAACGGTCGATTTCGTAAAGAACCATTGTAAAGCGAGATCATAACGATTTTTATAACAACAAAGAATATCAACTGAAGATCGGCTGAAGTTATGCAATTTAAAAATTTGATACCAGGTGTTAGCACCTGGTATGAAAGAACCACTGAGCGAAATTTGGAGAATTTAGGACAAACGGTTTGGATTTCTATAAAGAACAAACAAGCAAGCAAATAAACAAACAAACAGAATTTCATCTTTATTTATATAGATACTAGCTAGGGTGCCCGGCTTCGCTCCGGTAGTTGTGTGGTAGTTTTAATACCAGAAAAACTTTAAAATTAAAGGAAATAGGGAACAAAATTAGCACCTTCTTGAAAATTCGGTTTTAACTTGGGTATCAATATTCTGCAGACTTGAGATCTGCAGAGTCCGCCCAAATAAGGAACCATGTATAATTTACAGGGGGTTGAAAATGGTAAGTGAACAATTAATTTTGCTGCAACTTTGTCGAGTTATGCATCGTTTTTTATGGTTTCTGTGATTCTGAATCCTATAAGCCCATTCCAAGTAGTCAACAGATAATAAGTTATGAGATTATAGTTGAAAAACCTGGTATCTCAGTTAAAAAAATTATATTTTGAGTAAAACTTAAGCGCCGACTACTATGATGGTCCTATTTGATCCAGAAGTATAGAAACTACCGAAGATTCATAGAAACTTTGTTTTAAGACCTTTCTTCCATTTCAACCTCCCTTAAGATATCCCCCCCCGTACAAAGTGAAAACCAAAATTTCTTTAAGGCACAATTTTTTCATCATATTTCTTTTTATCTTGAACTATGAGGGATGATAAAATCTTGAATGCTGTTATTGGAGTTAGACGTTTTGTCAACTGGAATGCTCATCATACGTAGTAACCAAACCAACTTCTTTTTCATAAACTTTTCATTTTCGATTTATATTCAGTCAATTCATCTCTTTTTTACTTTCACTTACCTATATATGAAATATATAGTAAGTGGAAGTATTGCGATCGTGAAAATTTTCGACTTCCGGTTTTCAACGGAAATACACGTTTTGGGACCCCCTGAGTCGAAATAACCAAGTCCCGCGAAATGGTCTGTGTGTGTGTGTGTGTGTGTGTGTGTCTGTGTGTCTGTGTGTGAACAGACTAGCTCAAAAACTATAAGCCGTGCGATCATGAAATTGGGTATTTAGTGTAGGTATATGCCCGCGATATGACAGCGTAAATTTCATCAAAATTACTTAAAGGGAGGGGGTACTTTACTTAATAACTTTTTAGGTTTTTTTCGATTTTCTCAAAAACGGCTCTAACGATTTTGATTAAACTAAGTATTTGATCGATTTATATGCCCGAAATATGACTGTAAAAATTTCATCAAAATTGATTAACCGGAGGGGGGACTTTACTTAATAAATTTTGTATCATTTTCACGTGTTTTTTTTATTTACTCGAAAACGGTTTTAACGATTTTGATCAAACTTGGTATTTGATGTATGTATATGCCCAAGATGTGACTGTAAAAATTTCATCAAAATTGATCTACGGGAGGGGGTACTTTACTTAACAATTTTTGTATCATTGATTTATATTCAGTCAATTCATCTCTTTTTTACTTTCACTTACCTATATATGAAATATATAGTAAGTGGAAGTATTGCGATCGTGAAAATTTTCGACTTCCGGTTTTCAACGGAAATACACGTTTTGGGACCCCCTGAGTCGAAATAACCAAGTCCCGCGAAATGGTCTGTGTGTGTGTGTGTGTGTGTGTGTGTCTGTGTGTCTGTGTGTGAACAGACTAGCTCAAAAACTATAAGCCGTGCGATCATGAAATTGGGTATTTAGTGTAGGTATATGCCCGCGATATGACAGCGTAAATTTCATCAAAATTACTTAAAGGGAGGGGGTACTTTACTTAATAACTTTTTAGGTTTTTTTCGATTTTCTCAAAAACGGCTCTAACGATTTTGATTAAACTAAGTATTTGATCGATTTATATGCCCGAAATATGACTGTAAAAATTTCATCAAAATTGATTAACCGGAGGGGGGACTTTACTTAATAAATTTTGTATCATTTTCACGTGTTTTTTTTATTTACTCGAAAACGGTTTTAACGATTTTGATCAAACTTGGTATTTGATGTATGTATATGCCCAAGATGTGACTGTAAAAATTTCATCAAAATTGATCTACGGGAGGGGGTACTTTACTTAACAATTTTTGTATCATTGATTTATATTCAGTCAATTCATCTCTTTTTTACTTTCACTTACCTATATATGAAATATATAGTAAGTGGAAGTATTGCGATCGTGAAAATTTTCGACTTCCGGTTTTCAACGGAAATACACGTTTTGGGACCCCCTGAGTCGAAATAACCAAGTCCCGCGAAATGGTCTGTGTGTGTGTGTGTGTGTGTGTGTGTCTGTGTGTCTGTGTGTGAACAGACTAGCTCAAAAACTATAAGCCGTGCGATCATGAAATTGGGTATTTAGTGTAGGTATATGCCCGCGATATGACAGCGTAAATTTCATCAAAATTACTTAAAGGGAGGGGGTACTTTACTTAATAACTTTTTAGGTTTTTTTCGATTTTCTCAAAAACGGCTCTAACGATTTTGATTAAACTAAGTATTTGATCGATTTATATGCCCGAAATATGACTGTAAAAATTTCATCAAAATTGATTAACCGGAGGGGGGACTTTACTTAATAAATTTTGTATCATTTTCACGTGTTTTTTTTATTTACTCGAAAACGGTTTTAACGATTTTGATCAAACTTGGTATTTGATGTATGTATATGCCCAAGATGTGACTGTAAAAATTTCATCAAAATTGATCTACGGGAGGGGGTACTTTACTTAACAATTTTTGTATCATTGATTTATATTCAGTCAATTCATCTCTTTTTTACTTTCACTTACCTATATATGAAATATATAGTAAGTGGAAGTATTGCGATCGTGAAAATTTTCGACTTCCGGTTTTCAACGGAAATACACGTTTTGGGACCCCCTGAGTCGAAATAACCAAGTCCCGCGAAATGGTCTGTGTGTGTGTGTGTGTGTGTGTGTGTCTGTGTGTCTGTGTGTGAACAGACTAGCTCAAAAACTATAAGCCGTGCGATCATGAAATTGGGTATTTAGTGTAGGTATATGCCCGCGATATGACAGCGTAAATTTCATCAAAATTACTTAAAGGGAGGGGGTACTTTACTTAATAACTTTTTAGGTTTTTTTCGATTTTCTCAAAAACGGCTCTAACGATTTTGATTAAACTAAGTATTTGATCGATTTATATGCCCGACATATGACTGTAAAAATTTCATCAAAATTGATTAACCGGAGGGGGGACTTTACTTAATAAATTTTGTATCATTTTCACGTGTTTTTTTTATTTACTCGAAAACGGTTTTAACGATTTTGATCAAACTTGGTATTTGATGTATGTATATGCCCAAGATGTGACTGTAAAAATTTCATCAAAATTGATCTACGGGAGGGGGTACTTTACTTAACAATTTTTGTATCATTTTCACGTGTTTTTTTTATTTACTCAAAAACGGTTTTAACGATTTTGATCAAACTTGGTATTTGATGTATTTATATGCCCAAGATGTGACTGTAAAAATTTCATCAAAATTGATCTACGGGAGGGGGGACTTTACTTAATAAATTTTGTACCATTTTCACATGTTTTTTTTATTTACTCAAAAACGGTTTTAACGATTTTGATCAAACTTGGTATTTGATGTATTTATATGCCCGAGATATGACTGTAAAAATTTCATCAAAATTGATCTACGGGAGGGGGGACTTTACTTAATAAATTTTGTATCATTTTCACGTGTTTTTTTTATTTACTCAAAAACGGTTTTAACGATTTTGATCAAACTTGGTATTTGATGTATATATATGCCCAAGATGTGACTGTAAAAATTTCATCAAAATTGATCTACGGGAGGGGGGACTTTACTTAATAAATTTTGTACCATTTTCACATGTTTTTTTTATTTACTCAAAAACGGTTTTAACGATTTTGATCAAACTTAGTATTTGATGTATTTATATGCCCGAGATATGACTGTAAAAATTTCATCAAAATTGATCTACGGGAGGGGGGACTTTACTTAATAAATTTTGTATCATTTTCACGGGTTTTTTTATTTACTTAAAAACGGCTTTAACGATTAACAAAAATAAGATATGAATTTAGAAAAATCTGTGACTTTGGGAAATGATAATTAGCAAAACACGTCAATTTCTAATCTAAGTAAGTTGGTAAGTGAAAGTTGTGTGTTGCGCGCACGCACCAGATTTTTTATGTTTGATTTTATCGCTCACTGTACTACTAAGAAATGTTCACTCATATTGCATTAAATTTACTTAGGTATATATTATATACAGATTAAATGTTATGTGCTGATCAGTGAATACTTCTATACTGCCTTCTTATGAGAAAACTAATTTTTTAAGAAATCCAGTTGGTTTTTTAATTGATTGCAGAGATGTAAAATCATTATTTTATTTTGAAAGCAAAGGAGAAACTAATTATTTTCGCTTAATATTTTAGTAATTTAAAAAGAACAGCTGAACAAATATATAACCTTTACAATAAACATGAGGGTGAATGAACAATAAACATTGAGTAAAACGCACCCTAGCGCTTCCTGGTAGTCTGGAGCTCGAACTAAATTTTTCATTCCTAAACTCGTATCTCAATCAATTAAATGGTGCGAGAGGCGTAAAATTCCAGTCCTTTTCTCTTCAATTTTGCACTCTTAAGAGAAAAATGGAAACCTTCTTCTCCGTTAGGGGTTATGTGGCTAAAATATGACATAACTTCCTTAATCCTACGTGGAGTCGTTTTTGAGCCTTTTCGGCACGCACATTGTACACTTTGCTTTATAATATATATTGATTAGTTAATTGCAGCTTACTCAATTGGTTATATAATTTTTATTCCAACTTCGACTGTATTATTTTATGAATTCTTTAAAAGAGTTGGATCTCCGGAATCGGTCTCAATTACTTTTTTACTTTCACTTACCTATATATGAAATATATAGTAAGTGGAAGTATTGCGATCGTGAAAAATTTCGACTTCCGGTTTTTAACGGAAATACACGTTTTGGGGCCCCCTGAGTCCAAATAACCAAGTCCCGCGAAATGGTCTGTGTGTGTGTGTGTGTGTGTGTGTGTGTGTGTGAACAGACTAGCTCAAAAACTATAAACCGTGCGAACCTGAAATTGGGTATTTAGTGTAGGTATATGCTGGCGATGTGACAGCAAAAATTTCATCAAAATTGCTCAAAGGGAGGGGGTACTTTATTTAATAACTTTTTTCGTTTTTTTTGATTTTCTCAAAAACGGCTCTAACGATTTGGATTAAACTGAGTATTTCGTGTATTAATATGCCCTAGATATGACTGTAAAAATTTCATCAAAATTTACGCGTTATTTTTATTTACTCAAAAACGGCTTTCACGATTTTGATCAGACTGGGTATTTGATGTATTTATATGCCAAAGATGTGATAGCCAACATTTCATCATAATTGATGAACCGGAGGGGGGACTTCACTTAATAAATTTTGTATCATTTTCACGTGTTGTTTTTATTTACTCAAAAACGGCTTTCACGATTTTGATCAGACTGGGTATTTGATGTATGTATATGCCAAAGATGTGATAGCCAACCTTTCATCAAAATTGGTCAAACGGAGGGGACCACAACAACGCATTAATTTCTAATCTAAGTAAGTTGGTAAGTGAAAGTTGTGTGTTGCGCGCACGCACCAGATTTTTTTAAATTCGTGGCTTAAAATAGCCCTTTAATTTAGCAAAAATGTGGTGTGTTATTCCATGGGTGTAAAGTAATACTTTTACCTTCTATTCATCATATAGTTAATCACTATTCAACTAATGTTATATTTTGGTCGAACTTTTTATTATGTGTTTCTGTGTGGAGCCATAAGCGATAAATGGAATTAGGTAACTGTTTATGGACTAAATTCTCCAGATCCCGGAATAAAAAAAATTAGTCGAGTGTAGGTTTTACACACTGATAAAGTGAATTTCTTCTGAAATTGCGGGGAAAATTAGAATTAATCTTTTAAAAAGATGCTTAAGAAGTATCTTATCACTTAATTCAAAAAGGGGATTAATTATGGTTACATTTGATTTCTCTTTCAAACATCAAGTAAGAAGAGCTTCACTTTAAAACCCAAAAACACACTGATGTCATATAACCTCCTGATTCCACCTTCATAATTAAAATTATGAGAAAACATATAGAACATGTCCAAACATATTTTTATTATATTTTAAGGAAGAAACATCATTAAAGTAATGATTTTATATTTTGGTTTTCCTGTGTGACCGGACCGTTTCACCCACCTCAATGCGCCTCTTTATATGTATGGTTATCATAGATAACAATACACATACATTCCAAACGAAAGTTTCACTTTTAAAAAAATAAAAGAAAATGAGATATATAGGGAAATATAAAAATCCTCCAAAAAAAAAAAAATTCAAATGGTCTTAGTGAGGATTTATGGAATTTATTTGCGAAGAGCTATGATTTCTATTATTATAACCTCTCGGCTAATATTAATCTTCCTTAGCCCGCATTGCATCCTAAATATAGATAAAGGAAATCTGTGGGCGGGGAACTATTTCAGAATGTGACCAACAGCTTTTACCAAAGGCTCAAGAATTTCTTCTAATAAGGAAACATCGAGAAAGAGGATTGTTGGTAGTGGTCCAAAAGGGCGAGACAGAAACGGAGGATCGTCGGGACACACAATGCCGAGTAAGAAAGTATATCCGACATTGAAGGATGCCTTGCCAGCTGTACATTCCTCAGCGAAACTCAACTCATTCTGCCGAAGTCTAGGCACGAAGTTGGGAGGATCTGTCTCATTGCTCTGTAATAACATCAATGTACGAAACAGGTCGGAGACTACGTTGTATATTAACGTCTAGACCCTGACCCCAGCGGTCAGCAGTCTACCCCGTGCATCAACATTAAGGGTATTTAAGTCGAGGTTGTTGGCACTCTACACGTTATATAGGTTACGTTATATTCAACTTTTGCTTAACCTTATTGAAGCAATTATTTCCATATTTTTAATTGTAAAAGGAAGAAAACCTTTTTTTCATTAAAATGCCTTTTCATTAATATGAAGTTAATACAGTATATTCTGTCGTTATACGTTTGGCTCCTATATTTTCATTGAAAAGTGCAGAGCCTTTCAGTTGACAGAATAAATAAGACCATTTTGCAGCATAGAGCTTTCAATATTATTTCTCTTTCGAAAATTCATAATTTTTTATTTTGTAGAAAACTTTTATGATTCAATATTTCTGGAATATTGAACCATTACAAAATAAATAGGTATGAATTTTTCAAATAAAAATATTAACAAAAGTGCTTTCCTGAAAACATTGAAAATAGAGTTAGTCATTCTGTCAACTGAAAGACTCATATATCGATCGTTTTTTGGGTAGACATATTTATTTATATTTATTTTATTGGGTTGACATACCCTTTTAAAATATACATACCTAAATACACAAATTTTATGTTTAAAACTAAAAGACCAAAGAGAAAAATACTTCCAAGGAATATGGATATGAAATTTAGTTCATAAGAAAGATAGAGGGATAATAATAAAAGAGGGACGCCATAGAAAATTTGGGCCACACTGATACTTAAGTATGTTTTTTTGTGTAGGTTTTGCTTTAACTTTTATAACAAAAAATATTTTAGATTATAATATTAGATTATTTAAATTATTTTACGAAATATTTGTATCGAAAATTACATTTGTTGATTCTAAAGTTCAACAACTAAATTGGCTCTCTTTCTGATTGACAAGCCTCCCTCCTATTTAGAGAAATTTTATCGAATGAGTTATAATAATGCAAATATTATTTAAATTGATAAAACTACTGCAACCAAAACAAGAGTCTATATATTATTTACATATAACCAGATTTGACATTGATTTAATTGGGATTTTTCTTTTTGCGTTAAATGACGTTTTTAAATTTTTCCAAAATAAGCGTTTATTATCCATTTTTATACACAGTAATCTGCCTAATATTACTGTAACTAGTATTTATGATGACGTACCTTTAAATTTCGCTACCTATCTAAATTTTTACGTAGTTTAAAACATTTATTAATTTTAAACAGATCATTTGTTCCATCCCATAATTATGAAGTCTTTTAATAAAGTAAAAATAATTTTCTTAAATTAACAACATATTAAAAAAAAAAAAAAAAAGAATTAGTGAAAATAATAACATCCGGAAAGCTATGAGGAAAATAGTCTTGTAAGTAATTCAGGTAGGTCTCAGACTTGTTGGCGTAACTAACTAATTTTAGGACGGGAAAATTAGAAAATATTTTCTGAACCTTATATTTATGTTTGTCTTGTGTCTATGTTCCTGACACCTATCACATAACTTGTTATGTTTGTATTACTAGATTTTCATATATAGATATATATTACATTACTGGATTTTCATATATACATATATATATATATATATATATATATATATATATATATATATATACTTTTTTGTTTATTACCATGCTATTCAACAGCTTTTCATTGATTTTTGGGCAAAGGAGGTTGTTTATGTTGAAATTATGATTTCATTTAATCGATTTAATACTGCCAATAAAAATCATTAATAAAAATTATGAATCATTAGTTTAAAAATGAAATTTTATTGTTCTATTTCAACCTCAACTGAATAAAAATCAATATCTTCATCACTATTACACCTAAGGTCTCTATAACAATCGAGGAAATAGAGTGCAATTTGTTGTAAAAGATCCAATGGATATATTGAAGTAGCAGTCATAAGCAGCACTTAGTGCTGGTGGATCAAATCCAAATGGCACTCAATAGGTATAACTAACTACAAAGACACTTTTGTTCTGCTCACGTTCTGGTCATAAAGATTGAAGTGTTATGAAGCGTCAATTAACATCATTGCTACATAGCGAATATGACTTGAATCGTTAAGATCAGCTTAATTATAGTAATTAGTTAGCTCATTTTACTTGAAACTGATGGAACTAATAAAAAAGATAGACTTTTTTGTTAGGAAGCCATAAAAATCTCATTTTCATAAAAATGATGGCTTACCTTTGGCTACCCTTTTTGAGTTAATTAATAACGTATCTAATTCATTTAGTATCTTCAGTACCTACATTCATTAAAAAAAATAAGGCACAGACATGAATGAATGCTGTTATAACTCTGCGCTAACTAAAAGTTTTTTCACTACGTATTTTCATCGAAATATTGATATTGTTATATGCAGTCAAATAAAGTAAAATAGGGATCTTTTAGGAACATGATTTATCTACTTTTCGGTTTTATCTATGTCCATTTTAATATAGATGCTCGGTGAACTTGGTACAATAGTCTATCGAGCAGATAAAGTGTCAAATACGTGCATAATTGTTACAATTATGTATTTCATATACATAATTTAAATTTTAAAAAATAGAGGAGAATTGAAGAAAGTTCAGAACTGTTTTCTTCGTTTTCTTAAAACGTGGCTTTTTTCTGGATGTCCCGCAAACATTGAGCGTGCGAGGTGCGTTTGGGGGCATTCTCCAAACCATTCGATCCAGTGGAACTTTTGGATAGTTTGTTTTGGTTTGTAGGAATAGTGACTAAAATTTTTGCCTTCAGTGACTGACTAGAGAAAGAGCTTGCCGAAATTGCTCCCAGGGCAGACTCGGCGAGGACAGCGATAGGCCAGGAGGCGCCGACAAGTGCCGAAGGTTGGCAGATGGACCCGCTCTGTCAAGGACCTGGCTTGTGACCAAACTGACTCAGTCCGGACCCGACCCTTCCTAGTCTCTCTTTCACAAACTGCTTCTTTTCTAAATACCGATCATCTATTTTAGAACAAGGTCGCATTCCTTCCTCTGCCCTAGGTTCTAGCATACATCATGGATCGCACTTAACGTTGACATTTACTATGATGCCCTCCCGGATGCACTGATACTTCTATTCACATGAAGCAATATGTTAAAGCGGTTTAAGTAATTTGAATAGCTGTACAAAGCAAGTGGTTAGCTCTTTTCGAATAATTTGCAAACCATAATAACCCATAAGAATGTGTAAAGTCAATAATTTACCAAGAGGAGTGTTCCATTTTTTTTGTTGGTCGATAATAAACGACTTAGTACTGAAGATCATTGTCTGCAACATAATCAAACCGTAATATTCAAAAACTTGAATGATACTGTTTCTACGCCATATAAAATAACTATGTAGGTTTGAAAATGGTCCACATAAGTTATTTAAGTAAACTGGGATGGTTTCAGAAGCCTTCACTATTAAGTTCGATATTTCAATTTTTTAAGTGATTCTTTATACATCGAAGATATCAACTTTTTCATAGTAACCAGAAGGCTTCTGAAATGATTCTAACATACATAATTCGTATGGGCCATTTTTCAACTAGCCTAGTTATTCCCCGTGTCCTTGATTGCTTATGCAGATTTGCATAAACAATCATAGCGCACGTCGGCAAGCTGGTTACAACTCAAAAAATGTTTCTTCGGATAATCATATCTGAAGTTTCAACTATATTTTCAATTTTACTATGTACCATCAAACAGCGACTAAGGAATGGTCTTAGATCACAAATAGTCTACCATTGGGGCAATTAGAAGCACTGGTACTAACCGAAATTTAAAAGTAACCCACACGAACATTCTATCCAAAAAAGAATATGATAACTTGCACCTTACTCGATCGGAACTATTAATACTATTGTGACTATGTTCTAACATTGTAGATTTTTCCTTCTGATTCCAACGGTATGCGTAACTCAAAATTGATATATTTTAAGTTGTAATCTTCTTGCCGACGTGCGATATATTTTATTATTTTCTAATTGTGCATATAAAGTTTCCTAATCTTTATAACTTCCTTTTGCTATTTTTTTATGGAGACTTTTTTTTAGTTCTATTTTTCTACTGTGAAATTTATTTTTTAAAGTAAGACTTAAACGCATGTTTTGATAGGGTACTAGGTAATAAAATATGTGAGTACCGATAAAGTAAAATAAAAAACATGGTAAAAGTTAAAACTTTTGTTAATTATATCAAATTTCTTATCGCCTGCTATGCTCTCATTTTATGCTTCATTTTGGCCTAGGAAACATAGCGTTAAATATGTTTGCCGGTCCCAGCTCGTCAAAAGACCGGTAGGACTGGTGACGGATAGGCACTCGCGGACCGTATGAAGAACTTGTTTATGCCGGTCCCAGGTCGGCATTGGCCCGCAAAGGGTTAATTTCGTATTTTTTTTCAAATTCCTTTCAGAGCAAAGTTGAGAGGGGATTATTTTGCTCACTTTTACTAAAGAAATATTCTTTTTAAAAAATATATATAATTTTTTTTTTTAAATGTTTCCCGTTAAATCCGTTTAGACACCACTCATATTTGGAAATAGTTGTTATTCCATTTCTTTGAATCTGTTAACATTACTAGACGGAATGAAAGGAGAAAACTGTTATAAATGTCTTCATCAATAATTTGGTAATCGGATTCGTTTGAAAAATATGAAAATAAATATCCAGCACTCAGTAATTTCTATTTTAAGGAGATCCAATAACACAATAATCAACTGATGGATAAGAAACAATACACAACTACTATTCTTAATTTTTTTCTAATCTCAATGAGACATGGTGCAAAGGATTTTTAGAAGGTAAGCTCAATTTTTTTTTCTCGCAATCAAGCTTCATACTGAAAAATATTTGGCAAGAGTGAGAGTTATTATTAAATTAAATTGGATAAGACCCATTAAGCTTGAGAATAAAAGTTTGCCAAATACCTCAGATAAAAGTCGTTAAACCCCGAGGAATTCAACACCCATCCTTTGAACTGGGTCTGTTTACAAAAATAAATTTTATTCCGGTTGACGGAATATGGATGAGGTGCAACAGTATGTGGAAACATGTCTTGGATTCGCACACATTTAGCTACAATAATTTATTATTTCTTAAATATTATTCTTGATTAGGAGTTCTTAGATGATGTTTATATAGTTGAAACTATTAAATATCATGCTTCCGAAAATCAATTTTAACCATACTGATTTATAATATTCATTTCTGGAAAAAAAAATATTTTTTTCTTCTTAGTTATTTTAAAAATCCAGAAGTCCTAGAAACAAATCAACTAGTTATCTTCTTGAAAAAAAAATTAAATTTAATTCGGCGTGTCTGTCAAATTTTATGTTGTATTAAAACAATTTAATCTACTAGCAAACAGTCATTTTATTAAGTGAAATTGGTTTGACCATACTATATCCATTGGTTAATAATGATCGTAAATAATTCTGATTTGCAATTCATATAGATATTATTAAATTTATAACTGTGACAAAAAAAAAAAAAAAAAAAAAAGGAATGAGATATATTTTATTGACACATATCCATATAAGTACATAATAAGTAATAAGTAACTTGATTAAATGACCAAGGCCCTTTAAATAAAATAAATGTGAGAGTGTGTCAAATCGTGGATCCCCTGAACATGCCAGCTCAAACATATTGAAACGAACTTACCAAAATTTATATGTATTTATTGCTCAATATCCTATAGGAATCGGTCGTTTAAAATAACAAAAAATTCTAAGTGATCATAAATATAATACCCAATTTATTGATCATTAATAGACATTAGGATTGAAGATGAATTGTTGACTAAGGTTCGAAACGTTGCATGATAATTCTTTAAAAGTTCTTCTATGTCATTTAGGAATGCCGGAGCAAAGAATTATTAAATTATTATTACATTCCTACTATTGTAGTGGTTACAGTTTAACACTAAGCCTATAATTAAGGACGATTATCGGCTTGTAGAAAGTGAAATCTTCTCAAACTTTCTTTGACTCTTGGATAATAATATCCTGGACGTTTAAAGAAACTCTATGTTCTCACGGAAGCTTCCGAGGGAATTGATTCTTTAATTACCATTAGAATCTTATCCTTTGTTTTAGCCCAGGAATCAATAAGCTCAGTTGATCAATGGCTAATTACTTGAATGGAACGACCAACAACATTATAAAATAAATAAAAGAAGACAAATCGATACGTTACTTGATCAGTAAAATTCTATTCTTCTTATCAGGAAAGAACTATAAACGTTTTCATATACAAAACGGCTTCGTCATAAACTCAAGCCATCTCTAAAAAATTAAACGAATCAACTAAGAACCGAGAAGAGTAGCATAGCTTCATTAAATATTTAAACAGTTATATCTCTTGTCTGAAAAAAGTTATATACCTCAAAAAAAAATTTGAAAATTTTATTTAACATTTGGCTGACCAAAAAACAAGTTCCTGAACTACCTCTTTCAAATGTGTAATATTTATTGCTTAAATTTTACTTTCATAATAATTATTTTAACTAGATAGCTCTTTATTACTTTCGATAAACCGAAACCGACAGGAAAATAAGTTATGATATATCAACGGCGTTTACTTATAACTTTTATCTTTGAATTTTACTATGAAGCTAAGTAAAGAATTTTAAAAGAGTGTAAAGATTATGGAACTAATTGAAGTGCTAATGAACTGGTAAAAAATAAAAGTCATGAGAAATATATTTATAGAAAAAATAAAATAACATAACGAGTTATTTATACCGACTATTAACTCTCTTATAAATAAACAAAATATTTCATATTACAAAATATACAATACATAAACCGCTAGAGGTATGATGATACGCTTGATTGTCGAGTCATTCAACCATCAAGAGGTTTCAGAACACAGTTGAAGAAGGCTCGAGTAAAGGTGTTAACTCGCTTTAAAAAAAAAAAAAAAAAAAAAAAAATCATCTGTATTATAAACTAATGTTTCCACTGTATCAGATTTCGTTTTAGAAAACAATAATGTTAATACTGGATATTTCAATGATTAAATAAACTTTTGCTCAGAGAAAAATCTCAAGTTTTATTATTTAAAAAGGAGGAAGTTAGGATCCTTGCATTCGCGTATGAGATTGTGGTATGTAAAAAATAAAAAATGATTTCAGAGGTTCGGAGATACTCGTTTCCTAAATGTCAATAATTGTTCCTGACTCATATTCGGACAGAAGTAAACGATTTCTTTTTGTCGAAATTGTGTAAAATTAGAATAAATAATATAACTGTTTTTCTATTCTATGATTCATTCACAAATAACTATCCTTGTCAGCTGCATTGAGTTTTTCCTTGGTCTCCTGTATTATAAAAAAAAATATATTAAAAAAAGCACGTGTACAATAGATCAAATCGCACACATTGATATAGACATTGACATATTGATATATTTTTAATAACGGAAAATAAACTAAATATCCCTTAAGACCTTTTTATTGTAACAATGATGGGCAGTAAATAAATTAATATTTGTATTATATTACAACCAGAAACAGCATAATAATTTGCTTTTAACTTCTTAATTATTACTTTACCCAATTTATTACATGTTCCTAATTTTCACTGTGTTTACGAAGCATTGCATTAACCCTTCCCCCACTCCTTCTTTTTGTGCACACCCACTTTCTTAGCCTTTTTGTAGGTTTCGGAATAATAATAGCTTTTCCATTTTAAGACATGCCTATAAGAAAGTGTATTCCTTGTTAAAGATAGGTAACAGAGAGGGAGTGTTCATTATTAACTTTTCACTAATTTTACCGAGTTATAACAGTATAAGGTTGAATCTCATAAATATTATTACTGGTAAGTAAAGAGTGGTGGGGTTAATAATTAACGTTGTATCGCTTTATCCGATTTCAATGAAATTTTAAACACTTGTTAAAATAACGTTTATAGTTCTAATAGAAGTAAGAGGAGGTGAATCACATATAATTAGGATATTTATTGAGAGGTTTGTTAAGTATTAATTTTTTATCTATTTGTTAGTTATCGACTATATTTGAATCACAAGTTTTCCATTAAGTCAATTAAAAGAAGTAAAAGGATGCTAATTACTTCAAAATTTTATTAAGGATAATGTAGGAGCGGAGGGTTAAGTCGTCACTTTTCATTCAATTAACAAAATATGAAAAAAAATAAAAAAATTCTTTCTTGGTCTTACTGTAATAATAATTATTAGAATTTAACTTTAATGTGATATGAGCGTCCGTGACGGCCAACTTTTAAAAAAAATTATGGCCAAATTTTCACTATATATGAGTTAGGTTTACTCATTTTAATGGAAATTTGTTATATCAAAACAAATAAAAATATTGTTGGTAATAATTTTTTTAATATTTATATAATAATATGCAAGATTTTTCTACACTCTCTATTCCTTTAGAACCGTTAAGCTTAAAGTTCTTCAATGAAAGCATTACTTATCTCTAGCTGCAAATGTAACTATGAATTATTATTGTTAACTATCATAAATATTTCATTAGTACACCAAATTATAAAGTACCATAGAATATAGCACAAGATATAAAGCATATAAATAAGATTTATTATATAATTACTTTAAAAAAATATAGGATCAAAAATAAACTTTGTTCAAATTTACTGGTATAATATTAGCCTATTATGATGAAAATTGCTTTGCTCCTTCACTCGTAATTAAATTCAAAATAAAAATCAATAATAATAGTTATAAACATATTTTTCTTTTAATTGAATTAACTATTTGTTCATTGGTCACAAACCTCAAATTTCATTTTACTTTCTGCCACAGAATAGAGAAATAAAACCACTTAAAACTTTAAAAGAAAAATGAAAACGGACCTTCGTTAGCGTTGTAGTTTTATTTAAAAATTATATTAGCCTATTTATAGAAGATAAATATGGTTAATGCGAGTTGAACATATTGGCGACATATCACGAAATAATCAATAGAAATATTATGGCGCCAAAATTGTAAAATGTGTATGGAAATATTACAATATCATAAAATAAATTTAATAACTTTTTAATGTACAGAGATAAACCTAGTTATGATATTCATAGTATGAATATTGTAACTAATGTTATCTAATGTCATAACTAACTACTATTATAATACGGTTATCTAATATCATAACAAGCTAACTATTATACTATGGTATAACTATACTATCGTTATCTAACATCATACATAACAAACTAACTACCGTACGATTAAAAATGTTCCTCTTCAAAATTGAACTCATCATTATCATTATGTTTGTTGTTCAGAATATATATTTTTTATCCTATTCCTTTATTTATTAATATTTTAAGAAAAAATAGTGAAAACGTTTCTCAAGTTTAATGAGCGAGGCTTGAGCTGATCCCTTGAATTGTCTTACAGTACAAGTCCTTGAACGTCTTGCAGATAACGGAATATACGTACATATAATTGTTCCAAACCACCCTAATTTAAATTTTGGTTAGGAAATAGTGGGTCGTGATTGTTTTACGACTACAAGTTACTACTACCCAGTGATTTGTTTAGGAAAAGTTTTACCTAATGTAAAAAAATTCCGTTTCATTAAATCATGACATGTGACATATGACACGTAACATCTTTAATTGGCCATAAATTATTTGTTGTGATTTCGAATCTTACTTCGCGGCGATGAATTTGTGTAGGCCAACGACAACTCGATAGTGAGGAAAAAGGCGCCCCTTTCTTTCAGGAACATGGAATTCAGTCGTACATAAAATTTTACAAAAAATTGGATTCTGTATGACGGAGCCGTTCTAAGGCTGGTTGTAGGAAAACTGTTTGTTACTTAAATTGACTAAGAGGAAAAGTATGAGCTGATTTATTACAATGCAAAATAGTGATTTGACTATGTTGTAAGAATATAAAGAAATGCAACAAGGATGATTTATTGCTAATACTTCATTATGAAATTTACTATTCTGGTGGACATCCTCTGACTACTGACTTTGAATGGCCGAATATCTGAGGACATCTCGACAAATGTTGATCACGCTCTTTCAACAAAAACCAATTCAACTATTATCTAACATATTTTTTAGTATTTATTATAAAATTTCAAGTTTGTTATTTTAAAATAGTTCATGTTTTTTTTTGTTTGTTTTTTCAGATGTATACACGAATAAATGACAAAGTTGTGGGCCTTTTGATTGCAGCAAAGAAGAAGGGATTTGTCTATTTCGAAAAAGAAATTCTATTCCAGGTGAACAGCCTTAATTAATTAATCATTTCATGTAGTAGAACTATTTTCAATTAAAATTATAATTATTATTAACCAATAATTAATTTATTCAGACATTGTAATTTATACCCATAAATATTTATAAAATACATATCAACGGATAGGGTGTTTCGGAATTGCAAGAAACGAATTTGAGAGTGGAAACACTTCATCGAAAACTAATAAAAAAAGTGATAACAAAATATTTCCTATAATCGAAAATTTCATAGATAACTATATAATTATTAAATGATTTCGTAAAAACAAAATGAAAAAAAGTATATCAAAGCAAAAATTAACTATTTTTTGAAGTTCAAATTTTTACTACACCTGTTAAAAATTTCCTTCCCCTATTGGAATGCAATTTTCAGCACTTAGGATCTATGAATCTTTAGTTTGTCAACCATTTTAGGGTTGAATTATACAAGTTTTTCATTCATGCAAAATTTTAATTTTTTATTAATACACAATAGATTTAGTGCAACTCCAAATAAAACAGTTACTGTGACACTGAAACACATACTCCAAACAGAAGATATTAATGTCAGGTGACCGAGGCCACTTCATCGGACCCTCGCGCCTTCCACTTGCAATCGTATTCAAGTAAAAAGTTTCAAGTCACGAAAAATGTCCTGGTGCTCCAGCGTGCATACACCACTTGGTTTCCATAAGGATTTTCTTTAAAGAAGTAATCTGTTCCAATTCTTTATCTCTTATTTAATTATCCCAAAAATAAAAATAAAATAAAATCATACTACTTTATTGTATATCTCAAGTTTAAAAATTGATATCGAAATGATACTTGTACCAATAATTTCATTTTTTAGCCTAGATTAAATTAAATAATCAGCGGTATCATAGATTATGTTTTATTTCAATGAAATTTTAAAAATCTGTTTAGATTTTTAAGCAAACTATCCTTGACGTTGCACAGTGGTCAATAATTGCTTTTTGGCGGACATAAATCTGCCATTTCCACAATTCTACAGATAAGATAGGATCTTTTTTATTACCTTTGTAATAAAATTCAAAAACCAAGGAAACAATTCCCGTTAAGATTGCTTTGGTATAAGTGTCCTTTTTGCTTACCCAAAACCAGGTTTCTTGTGTGTTAATAGATAGTTTTCGTTAGTATGCAAAAAAACATGGAAGAACTCAATATTTTTTAGAATTTTCTTTTTTATTTTTTTAGTCTGAGGGTAAGCTTTCATACCACCAAAAAGAAAATTCAAATTGCATAGAAGTTATGGGTATTTTAAAAACAACTAAAAATTCAACATTAAACTCGATTTTCTCCTTTTAGAAATGAGATATCACTAAAAGTTTACATTTAACGGCTAGTATATTACGTATGAGCAACATGAATTTGGTTTGCTTATTAGGGTACAAAAGCAATTTATATACTACATTTTTTTTAATAAAAACCGTTTTTCTCGGTTTCAAAGTGGTACTCCCCGGAGTTGTCACTGGGGTAATTTCCAGTCTTACTTGTACTACGACCACATAAAAAGATCAGTTAAATTCACTTGCGCCTTTTTTAGAAAATTATGTTTTGTATATGTATACAGAAAAATTGGCAATGTTTGGCCCTGTAATCTGCTCTAAATGGTACAGGTACCTTTACAAGCTCCTTCTAATCTATAACATAAAACGACTGCACCTATACATAAGGTTTTCTCTTATAAATGTACCTATATTGCGGTATAAAATTCTCAGTTAATTCGTCATATCAATTTACACTCGTTAAAATGTTTGGACTATACTTTAGGGTGGACATTGCCATTTTTCTTGAATCAAAACAAGAAGGACTGAATTAGACTTGTAGTGCTATAGATTGTCTAGAGAAAACATAGTACATTATTAAACATAGTACATTATTAAACATAGTACATTACATATCTTAAGTAAGGCAGACTAAGCCAATTAGCAACACAAGAGCAGAGTCATACTGATTCTTTCCTAATTCCTTTACCACCCACTTCAAAAATGCCTGAATAACTATAGGTAGAAGATTATTATTTCTAGATAATAAGTGTTTGCAGGAAAAATCATAAAATCTTACATTTACGAGTGAGTGTAAATTGATATGACAAATTAACTGAGAATCGGTTGGTTTTTCGTTTACAAAGAAAGTCTATATTTATTCGTTTTAAGTTTAATGAAGAGCAAATATATAAGTGATTTCGGCTATTCAGTAGTTTTTTCATCTCACCTAATCAACTGAAAAATGGAAACAAAAGCTGTGTTTACTTGTGAAACCACTTATTCGATAACAGGTACTCAAGGTTTTCAATAAGGCTATTCAAAATTTTATACCGCAGTATACATTTATAAGTGAAAACCTTATGTATAGGTGTAGTCGTTTTATGTTATAAATGAGAGTTGGTTTTGTTGGCAAAACCAACGACAAGAATAAATTTAAAAAAAAAATTTTCAATAAATAAAAAAATTCACCTTCTCGCCCTTTTTTGCGTGGTGGAATTCTTAAAATCGATTTTTGGCAAAAATTGTTAACACCACCGTTGTGTGAGAGTAGAAGTTCTAAACCTTTTTTTCTTTTTCTTTTTTTACCTTTTCATTGATCTGAAGTAGGTCTGTATGTATTTTTACTTAAATCTATACTCAATAATAAAAATGTTGAAATAAGAATCACATTTCGATATCATTTTTTAAACATCATATATAAAATAAAATTAGTTTAAGGTTTGTCGTTTATTACCGGTATTTCATTTTCATTAAAATCCGTGAGAGACTGGCCATGTACCCTCAGTAAGAGGATTTTAGTTTCCTGAAGGGAAAGCCATTTGGAAATTAAGATAGTAACTTAAGTGCATGTAACACGGACGTATATCAAACAAATCTGCTGCCAAAGGGTAACATTGTTCGTCTTTAAGAGCACCTTATTTTTTCGCCGAAGCGCAGATCCTGAGCAAAAAAAAGATTAATCAATCCCGCATCTGTATACAAACAGAAACAGAGGTTATATTTTGGTTGAAGGGGGAAAGCAGTTGCGGCTGGCAGGCTGATAAACCAATAACGATTAAATCATCCGAAGCCTGCCAGAAAAGATTGCCCAAAATGGGTCGGCCGGCGTCTTGAAAGCTTTTTAGATATTTTGGATTCAATTTTAAAGTAGAAAACTGCAAACACGGGAGCCGGTCCATTTTTGCCACACAAATGAGCTATAAGTTTATTTCATTAGCTGGTTAAATCCTCTACATTAAGTAATAAAATTCTTTCCAAAAATAAAAATAAATAAATACGAGAATCTTAATAAAATGCATTCAAATACAAAGGTTCGATACTAAATTTGTCAATTCTGCGTATCGCACCGGTAACTACCACAACGCAAAAAAAAAAATTTTTCATTTTTTTTTAATTCGAAACCACTTCAACTATTTCAAAATAGGAAATCGACATATTCTAAAATATAGCCTAAATCAAAGACATTTATTAATATTTCTTTAAGTTTATTTGTTATTCAATTTCACTTACCTATGTATGAAAAATAGAGTAAGGGAAAGTATTGCGATGGTGAAAAATTTTGGCTTCCGGTTTTTAACGGACATATACGTTTTAGGGTCTCATTCCTCCAAATAACTTAGAAAACTATAATTACTAAGACTAATTATAGTTTACTTATAATTTACCACTGAGTCCATTGAAATTTATAATCAATACATAATAATAAATAAATGTGTATTCTTTATCCAACCAAGCCTTTAGTGGTTTAACTTATTCCGATATTCCTAGGGAATACTAAGACTAACCTCTGGATTAGTAATCTACGCAAGTATATTTAAAATATCTTTTAATCCTTGAACATTTATAAATAAGGTTTTGGATGCGAAGCTGATAGGAGAAAACCCTTTCTTTTTTTTTTTTTGTTGGGGAGGGCCACCAGACAAATAATTAAATAATTTTTAGATCATGGAAATTTATATGACACGCAGATCGTATATATCAGTACAAAGTTTATCCGCACAAATCAAATAGACTTGGCCTGTAGAAAAACTGGTTATTATAAATCACCGAAAGTATGCACGATTTAACTTTAACGGCTCCTCTAGACAGATGAGTATTTTCAGTGCTGTTTAGCTGCCAACCTCTCCCATGGCTTGTTCAGTTACTGTGGTTTGTCAACGAAGGAGATATCCCATCCATGACCTTTAAAATCTCCTATTTATTAAGGCCACGCAAACTATTGATTGACATGTCCCTTATTAATTGGTAACAATGTCCATATAACTTAGTATGTAAACGTTTGTAAAGTAGTATGTAAAAGATTGAAAGGAGTAAGTCACTAAGTAGGGTTTTGTTAGTAGTAGGTTTTGTATGAGTCTTGGTCATTTTGGCTGTACCGCATATCTACCTGTAAAGAGTTTGTCCATGAGATTTCAGCAAGTAAGAATAGGTGTTTAGTTTTTGTCTCATTTTAGGTTTTGATGTTTGGGAGAAAAAAAATTAGCAATGTTAGTTGAGTCTTTAATTAAGGGTCTTTCATGTCATTTTAACTTGCGGGACTCATGTAATCCTTATTTCAAAGATAATACTTAGATAATGTACTTTGTCAGTTTGAGAAATCTGAACATTTGTATAAAGAGGGCAAATATTTTTCCTAAGAGTAAATTTCGTGTGTTTTAAAATCACACGATTAAGTCCAATTTTCCAGTCGTTTAATCTAGTTATGTGATGTTTTAATGTTAGTGGAGCATTGATAGGATCCTTATATTTGGTGAGAATGGTTGTATCGTCGTCATAAGAAGTAGCACTTTTTTTTTTACAATAACTTTCTGAGCAATGAAAGTTGTATTTGTAGAAAAAAAATGGTGGAATATTACGCTACAAATATTTTAATAGGGAACTCGAAAAATTATTTCTACAACAGCCTGGAGTTTCTTACCTAACCTGATATTTCTGCGAACAATTATTTCATTGGTGTAGGTACAGCTCTACAACGGTGTCCATCCCTCTGGCCTACTCAGGTTCAAGTACACTGGTGCGAACCATTCTAGATCCATGAATTATGTCCTGTTTTATCAATATTTATTTCCCCGAAATATACAGTTCATGAAAAAACCTTCCGGATGTAACTATTATCCTGGTAAATCTCATCGTCATCCTCGATTAAATTACAAGGAGGATCATTCCTGCACCCGCTCGATGTCAGCAGCATCCCTTGACTGATTTACCTTCATTACCGGGGGGAGAGAATAATCTCCAAGAAGAATCTTGTCACAGATCCATTGCTGACGACGCTCAACGTTTTTTACTTGCTACAAGGGTCATAGGTCTTTCTCTTTTTTTAATGCTATTTTTGTTTTCAATCTTCTTTTTTTTTTAATTTATCAGGCATACGGTACTATAAAAATATTACAGTTAGCATTTTTTTGTAATTTTGTATATATTTATATTTCACTGAAGATGGTCCATATGTTTGAAAGAGATCCTCTGCTTTATATAAACAAATTTAAATTTTTTTTTTTTAACTATGGAAAATTTATTTATAATTTTTTTTTTCAGAGGAGGGATGACGATGTTCTGATAGCTCTCATCAAGCCAATCAACGAAATCAGAGCTATTATGAAGGAATCTCTTTCCCCAGCGCCCTGCCCAGACAGAGAACAGACGCTCAGTTAGACATAACATATATTTAATTTTTATATCATTGTCGCATCAATATGAACTTGTTATAGTTCTTAAATTGTGAAACAGGGTAATACATTGATAAACCACATTGTAAATACACGTCTATTCAATACATTTTTTTTTTTTTTTATGCGGGTAGGTTTAAACTATATAATATATATGATATCGTATCTTAGGCCCATGGGAGCCAATAAGGAAAGAGAAGACAAATAAAATAAAATCGAGGTAGGAAATTATAAAAAAAGCAAACTTCTGAAAAATTAAGTAGCAATTACAGGTTTCTTGTATTTCAAAAAGGAAACTAAATTTAGCAAAAATTGAACCCCTCGACTTTTTTTAATGTTTTTTTTAGAGACGTCCTGTGGTTCATATTTTCCAATATTTATATATTGAATTTGTGTGAATAAACTGTGTGACTTGATGCAACGACAAGCAGTGTTATTGATTGTAATATTGTAATATATTGTGTATTGTATTCAGTATTATATTCAGTTTTCTATTCATTTTGAATCGCTTTGAACCAAAAATGAGACATTTCTATGTTACATGTTCCTGTTTCAAGTCTTATATATTCATTTTTAATGGAATTGTAAAGGGACTCAAACAAGAACATGTTATAATGATTATATTTATATTTCATCTATATCATGTTACAAATTTATGATTTTAAAAAGTGATAAATTTATATTTAAAATTATGAACTATGTTTAATTAATAGAAATTGAGCTTTAATTACGCTTTATTTCAGGGTAAAGATTAAAGGAGTACATTATAGTTGCAATGAAAAAATATATCATATAGGTAAATGTTTGTTAGGTTAAGTGGTTGCTATAATTTATTGTACAGAAAACTTAAAAAAATATTTACAACAAGCAGATAGCGTTGGAAATATATCTACTTGTTTATAAGACATATAATGAAAGAAATGTTTTAGAACTGTTTTGAAAATAAAGTTATTTAAAAAATATTTTGTATTTGTTTCTTATTACCCTTTAAAATTTAACGTTAACATTATAATTCCATTTTTTTCTTTATATACCACATTAAGATATGAATGAAAATCAAATTATTGACTATTATATAAAATATTTTATATTTATTAAAATAGTGAATATTTACATTATATCTTCCTTGTCAGTCAATTAATCATTATTTATTAAATGAAATCATAAGAATTTGACGGCAATTATTTTAATTTTTTTAAATCCGCACAACTATGATTGTTCTACAAATTTTAAATGTCATTAACCAAAAAATTTGACACTATATCTTTATATAAGATCAAGATTTACAATCTTCCCAAAATTTAGTTGTAATATACAGGCCGTAATAAACATAAAAAAATTCCTATGACCATACGGGTACTGGTTGTGCTTATGCTTACCAGTTTTAGTAAGAACTTTTTTTCAGCTAGTTTAATTTAACAATAAATTACAATTTTTTATCCCAGTATTTTAAGTAGTAATTTTTCCACAAAATATGAAAATCAAATAAAATATTATCCTAAAACCTATTTTATATTATAAGGTGATGGATATTTTTTATTTAAGGCGTCAACCACTAGGGTCATCATCGATGGATACTTTAAATATACACATTTGCATTGTCAGTTTTACATTATAAATTTGTTCCAACAAGCGTTGTAAACACGTTGTCAGTTAACAGACTGCGCCCTTCCTTGGGCATTGAAACGGTTTCGAACGTTGTTTCTATGATCGATGAATCAATTTGTTCTTGTTCGAAAACAAACCAATCAAATTTAGAATCAAAAGAGTGAGGGAAGGACGTGCGCAGTTTATTGGTTGACGTGTTAACAACGCTTGATGAAACAAAACTTGTATTTATGTTTCACATTGAATAAAATAAGACATATTTTTAATTTTTACTTCATTAAAGATCCATGAATTACATACTGAATAAAAAATATTGTTGAAACAATAAATTTTCCTAATAGTTATAAAAATTTAGAATCTTTTTAACAACTTAGCTTAAAAGAGAAGGTATAATCATTCCCTAAGTCTCCGAATTCTTTTTCATCTCGTTTCATGCGACATAATTGTAAAAAAGAAAGGAAATAAAATATGCTGCCCACAGACTTTGAGGTCAATAATTTAAAGCAGGAATAATGTTAAATGTTGATGTTAATAATAAAATCATAAAGTATGTTCTCATCTCGCAATTTCATTTCATTTTTTTTATTCAGCATTTTCTTTTATTCTAGAAATGAACCAATAACTATTTGAAGAATCTTTAGGTGAATTCAAACAACATTAATCTATTTTTAATGTTTGTCTTTTTATACTTGTCACTCGTTGGCTTCCTTTTTTTTTTTTATATTTTTTTTTTTTATTACTATTAAACGTAATATTTATAATTATTTTACATGTAGTGGTAATCGGTTTATATATTTCGATGTATTTATTTCAAGAAGATGAAAAGTCGTTTATATTACAATAATGGATAAATTAACGGTTTTATTTTTATTTTTTGATATAGCAGTTAATATACACGTAAATAAACTGGATCAAGGTTTAACGTAGAAAACATGTTGCCAATCTCTAAGTACTTACCGTTTTAACCTCAACAAGACGAAAGGTCAGGGACCCACCTTCTACAATATTTGACAGTTGATATTTGACCACATATTACGGAATAATTATGGCATTAAATGACATGGTTAGGACAATATATTTTAAAAAATGTTTTTGGTTAAAAATGAAAAACTAGCTGACCCGTCCGAAAATTTCGCATAACCAATTACCTTAATGCATTAGGGGTCAATATAATTTACGTTAATTGATATAGATTTACTATATCTATTTATTGTCACTATTATTTTTCGTATAAAATATTATTAAAAAAAAAATAATAAAAATAAATAAATAAAGCGCACATGCCTTTGAATGAGAGATGAAGATGACGAATATGTTAAATTGGATTCTAATGAAAGAGAACTTCCAAATATCAAGAAATATCTTACCAATAAACATTTATAAAATATCAATGGAATATTAATTTGATAAAGTTCGATTATGGCATTCTTTGTTATAAAAAGAATCATAGTAAGTAAATTTTAAATGTAATTTGTTAATTTTTTTCTTAAATCTAGAGTGGCTATGAATATTTTCCATGATTGCAATTAAAAACTAAAGGAGAGAAAACTGCTAGTAAGATGCCTAATAAAGTGTGACATATGTATTGATATTAATAAATGCATTTCTAAATATTGTAGTCTAGTACAATATTCTTTTAAGTAACTAAACAATAAAATAAGGAACCAAAACATAAATCAATTTATTGAATACCAGTGAATACAAAACATTTAGAAAAAACAACATGCTGAAAAATAATTTTACATATTACATAAATTAATATGTAAGAAGAGAATACTTTCGAACTTCTTATACTACCTCTTTGAAAACTATATTCGATGTGATGAATGCATCGTTCGTTATTAGTTGGCTGTGTGATTCCAAACTGAATAGAGAGAAGGTAGGCAAAACCCCACCACCGCTTACATCATCGGACGCTCGACTCAGCACTAGCGTATTGAATTCTCTTTAAATACTACAATTTTTCGCAATGCTTTTAAAGTGAAAAAGATTAATGTTCCATTAATTTAAATTCTGTTTCATACTGAGATTTTATATTCACAAACCCGACCATTACTCACGAACATCAGACTTTTATTTCATAAAAAATTAGGGTTGGTATAGTTTTTTATTTTCATAATACTGAAATAATCTTGCATGTACAAAAAAAAAAAACAATGTGCATTAAAAAATTTATTTACATAAAAATACATATACAAAATTCAAAATATAAAATTACATGAACAAACAAATTCTGGCATTTTCAATGTTGAACTCATCAGCTCTCCATATTTCATCACCCATATTTTCCTCAGGTTTTCGTCTCGAGGAAATCTGTTTAATATACATTAAAAAGTTTTTTTTAATTAGCTTACCTATGAAATGATAAATGTGGTGAATTTTTTTGAGTGTTCTTGCATATTGCCACTGCGCATATTTTCCATCCCGTTTTTATTATCAACAACCACCTACTGTAAAATTATTTAAATCTTTTCATTAATTTATTAACTAACAACTTAATTATTTAGGTTAAAGAAGTTATAACACCTATTTGGTAATAGAAAATTCGAACATGAAGAATGGAGTGATCCCTACCCATTGGCTATCCAAGGTTATCCATTCACAGATGTGTATATTTACTCATCTCGATTATCTCTCATGTTCATTTTTAGTTTTCTACAAACCATGTTTTGCCATATTGGCGATTTTTATAAGTAAGTTTCAACTATCGTTCTATAGTCATTTCTCATTACTGGTAAGGTTTGCCTAAAGCACTCACCAAATACTATGACTTTACCTCCATACATTTGATCTAACCTCATAATGTCTCTGAGTAGTCTGTCTAAAACATTTGAGGCATCTTTAGGTACCATGGATACCTCATCCCAAACAATAATTGATGCTGCTCGAATTATTTTCGCCTCCTTAGAGTTCAACCTAATCATTGATACTCAGTATGTTAACAATGGAATAGGGATTTTAAAAGCAAAATGATTAGTTCTACCTTCGCGGAGAAGTACTGCGGCAGTCCCGTCCAGGCGGCAGACAAGATTATTTTGGCCCAGAGGAGTGTGAGGGTTTTATAAGGAAATGTTTTTCCGGTTCCTCCAGGTCCATCTATGAAGAAACTTCGGCATTTGGTATCAAGAGTTTGTAAAACCTCTTCAACAATATCCCTTTGATCTTGGTTTAGTTTGATCTTTTTCTCTTACCAAATCATTTGAAATTTCGGGCAAAGTTAGTTTAGTTATCAGATTTATATTTTATACAGAGGCAATCCTCCGAAAGGGAATCTTTGAAATTTTCCCACAGTTCTAAGCCATCTTCTATTGAACAAAAAACATATAGTATAGCAAAAAGCTGTCTCAACTGCTTAGGCATTTGAAAACTACTTGTTATGTAGTAATTAGTTATCGTTAGATAATTAATTTATAATTTTTAAATTATTTTATTAGAAGATAAAAGATTCGACCACGGCCGGGAATCGAACCCAGGTCCTCTGCATCTACGTCGCAGCGCTCTAAACTACTTGAACTTGCAGGCATTGGAATAGATAATGATCATTTCTTAGTAAATTTGTGAATGTAGTACATATGTTCCCATTAACAGTTCTTTAAGTCTAAAAGCTGACCGGCCCCTTTTTGTGAAGTAAAAGTAACCTGAGACAGAATAGTACTTTAGCTGTTGGTTTAACAGTGTATACTCTTCCGAAAGATTCAATTGTCTTTTTTCGTGATTTCCACGCGCCATTTTTCTACGTATAATATTAATGGATTACTGTATAACAATTTTTTTACATTTTCGTCGAGGCGGCAAAGTTTGAAATAACCAATTAATTTTGATTATTTTTCATAGTCTATAATTATGTTTTCTCCAGGTCGGAAGTGTATGATGTTTTGCCATAATGGCGATTTTTTTTACGCAATCTTCAACTATCGTTGTTCTATTGCAATTTCTCACCATTGGTAAGTTATGCCTAAAGTCCCCGCCAAATTGGCAATCGTATGATGGAGTACGATAATTGATACATGGGCCTTTTATGCGGCCTCCTTATTGCTTCTGGTGGACTCGTATCTGCAATCCAGGTATGTATAGTATATGACTTCGCCAGGAATAGCTTGTTTATTGCCGTTATTATCTGTGTCAATTTCTACAGTGCGACAGACATAACCTTTATAGACATATTTGTAAAGATACATGACAGATTTAATGGAAGAACAGATTTCTACGTTAAAATGTGCGTTATATCTTAATGATAAATATGTATGCATTGTATGGCACGACCCATGAATTGTGGATTGTTACGGTATTTTTCAACCTGATCATTGTCCCATAATTTCTCCGCCTATATGTATAGTGGATAGCCATTCTCATTCATTGATATCTTATTCGCAAATTGCAGGAGAAAAACCTTTGTGCTTTCGCCGTTTTCCATGCAAAGCGATTGTGGGTTGATTGCTCCATAGGGCCTATAAGATCGTTTGATTGTATAATAGTAACAAAACGAGAACATTTTCTTTATTAGGTTTTTTACATGAATTGTTATCAACAAGTAAAACATTAAACTGTACCATATGATTTTAAAATAATTAACTCCAGAGAGGTTCTCTATATATTACAGGGCCCTTGTGCATCATGATCATCATGCATTTCCTTGCGATGTCATACCGCTTGGAATTTGCTTTCTGATCAGGAATTTCCGCAAAAACCAAAGATTCAACATCTTCAATTTCTCTGGGTTTGTCAATATTTCGAAGAATGACTAACATGTGCGCTTGAGGCAAACCCCTTTTATGAAATTCGATCACCTGAACATAGGCTGAAACAACACCCAAGATATGATCTTTTAAAATTTCATTTAACCGTTCCTTCAATTTGCCGTATAAAACTCTTTCTATTAAGTCTGGCCTGTTGTTAACTTCCTCATACGGCATTAAATTAGAAGTTATTTCTTCCCACCTTGTGTTATGAATATATCTGGTTTTCCAAATTTGCTTAAAATCGATATAGCGTCTTCATAGTTTTGTATCATACTCCCTATAACTGTAGAAAGCAACACAACCCGTATTTCTGGTAGGAAGACAGGATTCACACAGACAATATAATCCATTAAGCCTTTAAAAGTTTCAGCTCGTAATTACTTCTCACGTAAGCAATCCTCGCTCCTTCTACTTTAACATAACTTCAACAATAAATTGCTGGAACAATTTTCATGTGGAATGAATCAAATTAAAACCATCCCTTTGAGCTAACCTATGACAATAATACTGAAATATGTGTTGTCGTATTGCGAACAGAAGTAATATGTATACCTAAATGTTCCATTCCTGTTGGTAAGATGTATCTCCTTTTATCAAAAGCATTATCCACCCTAAAATGTAATTTATAATTTTCAACATATGGAGAAGCATCTTTAATTGTGCGTATAGATTCACATATAAAAGTTATTGCAATAATTTAATTACTTCAAGTGAACATTGTACATTTGCAGAATGGTCCATTCTGATTTTTAAAGCCTCGCTTGAATCAATTATAAATAATGAGGAATATGAAAGAACCTGACCATCTGGAACTTTTAAACTTCCTACCCGATTGAGCACTTAACCATGAATCTAAAAATAGCAAGGACTTCGAGAACCTAGATCAAAAGAATTTACTTTAACTGGTGCGAATGCTAAAAGGGGCTAAAATTAAGCCCTAGAACAATATGTTGCACTTGTACCTTTTCTAAAGAAACACTTCCTTTATGACAACATATTTAGATGTTTGATTACTTACTTCAAATTTAAAAGGCGGGCTACACAATATTTGCAATAGTGTTTCATGTAACCACGATCAAATGGTGCCGTGTAGTTATCATCATTGTATCGAAATCTCGTTATGCAATTTGATGGGGGCAAACGCTTTGAAGCTCTCCTTTGCATTGCATATCGTATTAAATGGTTTTTATGACTATTGATTCCATTTGTGATCTGAGATATGTTAAGCTGCAACCGTCTTGACATACGTGTAGCGACAGGAGGTTGTACCCTTCGTCTCTTATTCTTTGGTTAAATAGGCCGTCAGCAGACTGTTCCACTGAAACATATTACAATATAAATAGAGGAATTCATAGTAAATATATACACTCTATTAATAATTTTATTAAACAATTTAATTTTTTACCTTCGATATTTGATGTCGAAGTTGCTTCCCTTGTAGCAGGTTGGAAAAGTGCAACATTGGAAAACTGTTGGCCTGATAAAGATTATAATATAGATAGAAGAAGTCATAGTTAGTATATAAATTATATTGGTCACTTTGTTATTCAATTCACTATCGGTCAATCCTAAATATATAAACAGGAAGAAGGGAACAGAAGCTGTGTGCTCAACTATTAATCGGAAGGTTTAATTGTGGACTGGGTCTCTAGAGTGAAGTGTCTATACCATGTCCAAATGGAGGGCGGCCAAATCTTCGTGTAAATGGGACATTCTCACCTGACGTCTGAGATGGCAATAATTTAATTAAACTTTACACTAATAAATAGTTAAAATAAAGAAAATACAATTTTTTTTTTTTTTTTTTTTTTTTTGGCAGAATAAACTTTCATTAAAATACCAAGACTACCTAAAAATTTAATAAATATATTTGTGTGATGATGAATTTGAAACTTTTGACACACCATTACCAATAAGAACGTTTATTTTTCAGTGTCGGAAAGATATATTTTTTGACGGACATAATCGAAAGTCCACATGTTCCTATATAACAAAAATTATGAACTTCCAAACAAGCAAAACATTCATAAATCACTTTATTTTTCGAAAATAAAATAATACAATATTATAAACATCTTTATAAATCTATGTTATATTTAATGAATATTCATGGATAAACGAAATCTTTTTTTCGGAATATTCCAGGGGTAGGGAATCCTTTTAATTTCTGATATATTTTTTTTTTTTGTTAATTCGTTTAGTTGTAATAGTATTGAAAGTTAATATTATGGATGTGAAACATGACTGCTTGGGGTGACGGGATGGCCGAGTGGGCAAACGCGTTAGGAAATATGCGTTGCCTCGGACAACCAAAATGTGGCAAGAAACCTGAAGATAGCCAGCTCAAAACCCGGAGACAGGGGACATTTAATAATACGAACATTATTATGTTTGTATTATTGGCCGCTTAGTTAAAAGGTAAAGTATTAAGAATTTTGAAAACAAAATGTTATTTATTGTATTTTTCCCCAAAAAAAACGAGATTGTGCAAAAATTACTATACTACATAATCAGCGACAAGCATAATTTATGGAGGGTCAAGCCGCGGAGGCCTATAAGATAAATTATACACCCAAGGATATAAAAACCAGCGCAACTTGGTTTTTGCAAATATGTTCTTAGTAAAGCAAATTAAACTTCCCAATTTTTTCCTAGTATGGGACAAAACTATTGGCTTCGATGACACAAACGAAAATTAAGAAAAAACATCAGTAAACAAAAGAATTCCTTCTGCAACGATTGGCCTCCTGCTTTTCTACCAGACCAGCCCTTTGGGCCTGGAGGGTTACGGGAGGAGAGAAGCGTTTATACCGCGACGAACATACCTTTCTCGGGCACTGTTCGGGCAATTTATTGAGTCTGTTCGGGGACTGCAAGTGCAAGTCCGCACCTTAGAGTTGGGATTTTGATAAAAATTGTATTCCACAATCGTCTTCTACCTTGTTTTTGACGTTACTTAAACCTATAATAAGTTGGAGTAGAAGTCAGAACAGTCACTAGTTCCACAAAATGAAATTGGTTTTATAAAGGAGCGTGAATGTTGTCAGTCATTCAACTTCACGTTTCCGTATAAATAGTACAAAATGTACGTTGGTGGTACTAATACCGGCTTCACCCAAGTCTGGAATCATTTTTTTTTTTGTGATGTCTCTCCACTCTATCAATGAACCAACTAAGAATCTCGCGGTTTCGGCGATGATGATTATATCTCTTTTGTTCATTTCCACACACAGACTGGGTATACAAGTTAAATTTTGGACTGGACTTATCGCTGAACATTAGGGAGACCATAAGTTCTTACAGATCAGACCATGTAGCGTGTTCTTGGATAAAAATTGCAAAATACCAATTTGGTGAGCTACCGTCACATTAGGAGCTGTTGTTGGGGACTTGGAGAGCAAATATACTCGGATAAGCCTCCTTTTGTATGTCACCTTCATCAAAGCTCTTTGCCAACAAGTGGCTTTTACAGTTGTATGCGTGCGGTTTCTAAACGTTTGCACCATGATGAAACGGTCATCTTCTGGTTCTGGAGCGCCCTGATCCAGGTCTACTCGTTTTGAGTCCCCTCTTCTGGTACCTCTGAACTGCGTTTTGAACCGTTTTTTAAAGCAGTCGTGATTTCTAGACCAATTTACTTTATCTTCTACTTGACTGCACCCACGAAACTTTTCTCGCAACCGCCCCAACATATAAAACCACTATATTAAGTTCAGTTGCAAGATATATATCATTTAACATGTACTAACAGAAACCCTATACGGCCTATTACTAACCCAAAAATAAATAAATATTCCCCAAAGTCCTGGCATAAGAATTTTCATTTTAATTTTTAAAATAAGATAAAAAAATAAAATTTAAATTGTAATGGGATTGTAACCCGGATTTCCTTAACGCTAGTAAAGCGCTCTGCCACTTGAGCTACCAAGCACATATTCCAGCAAGGCCAATTCTTTCTCTTCACTGACCTCTTAAGAAGAGATAACGCGCCTTACTAGCATTAAAGAAATCAGGGTTCCAATCCCGGCCGAGGCCAATCTTTTCTCTTATTATAATAATGTTTATAAATTTATTTATAATAATTTCATAATAGCCAGAGTTATGAATAAAAATTATAGTTGTTATGATACTACAGTGTTTCATATCACGGTTCTTTTCGAACAAAAGATATTTTTTTTAATTCTAATCTAATATTCAAATATTAAAAGGGCCATAATTATACATGATCTATAGGTCAAAGATATCTTCGTCAAAGATTGAAATAAGCTTCAAGGAAACGACAAAGGATAAATCGCAAACACTATACTTAAAATAATGTAAATATGTTTTAAATCGCCTCTATTTCAATAGAAGCATCCACACACAAACCATTTAGTCACTCAAAAGAAGGAAGGAAAACAAATATAAACCATATGTTTTAATATGGAAATGCAACCTTGCTGATTTGTAAACTGCCTGCTTTTGGGCATTAGCCAAATGCGAAACGAATATCTTTCTCAAAATCTGGTTAAGCTGGTCCAAGAAGTTGCTAATCATGAACTATCTATTTCAAAATATCTCTCTCTGAATGAAGGGAGACTAGAAAAACGGTTGGGGAGCCCAAATCCTCTCCTCGCCCTAGCCAATCGCTCATCCCTTCCTAAGAAATTCATTGCTCTCATCTTGTTGAAAATCATTGAATCGATCTGCGATCTGTTCCATATTTTTCCTTGATATGACTGTCGAAAAAATAAATTTAAAAAATCTTTATCCCTCCACAAAAGTCCCTAAAGGAGAGAGGGAGAGAGAGAGAGAGAGAGAGAGAGAGAGAGAGAGAGAGAGAGAGAGAGAGAGAGAGAGTGAGAGAGAGTTACAGGCCCTGGGAGGACAATTGCATAATTGCATGGATGAACCAGGTTATCATGTACTGTGGTACGCCGTTGAATCGTATTTACCCTCATTTAAAATGGTCTAATCTAAGTGTTGTGAGTTTTCCTGTTGCAAGTTCTTCATCGAATCTGTAGGTTCTGAAACCTTAACACCAATAAGTGATTTGAAATCATGAAATAATGATGCAAGTAAAAACTTATTAGTAAAATAATAATACCACTTGTATATTTATATCTCATAACAGCCTTTAAAATTATCTTTGAGACGTTTTAGAGCTAGTCTAGTATTTTATGACTTGTTTTTTTCACAATTACAGGTCAAAATTAGTTATGAGGTTCAAGTTTAGACCAAATATGCCCTGACTGTGGACCCCGGCCAAGGGGACCTGCCAAATCCATTTCGGTGATCCAATATCGTCTGCAATTTTTTTTTTTCAGTGACTTAGCAGAAATTAATTCAAATTAGCTGTTTCTCTAATACGCTCCCAAATATATATCAATACAATAATTGTGATCAATGCTTCTCTTATGAAGAAGTTAAAATAAGGCGACGTGATAAGGGATTGATTACAATGCCAAAAACTCCGTTCTTGAAAATAATATTCAAACCTATCGAAAAATGATTTCGAACAAAATTAACTGCACTATTGGAACAGTAGTATTGGAACTAATATTTATCTAAACTATTTAGAGAGGATTTAAATGATGCTAATTCCTACAAAATATAAAAGTACTACCATAATATATTATAATTACAAACCGCTGAATTCTCCAAAAAATTTCAACCTAATACTTAACAACATTGCGTGAAGGCAGATTTGTCAAAGTTGGGTCCAGATGGCGGTCGGTGGATGGAAGAGTGCAGGGAGGTAGGTGGTAGTTGTGTCGACATTGAACCTTCGGGTTCGTTAAGGCTTTATTTTGATTATTAATACTTAGCAACAGTTTACAAAATGAGGCCATAAAGTACGATATTAAATTTGAAAATGTTTGATGACATGAAAATACGATGTTAAATTTGAAAATGTAACAAAAATAAACATTTATTTTGGTTTCACGTCAAAATATCATTATGAACAAAACTTGTTGAGCATTATATATACACATATAAAAAAAAAAGAATGAATTTGTTTTTTTTTATTTTTTAACCTCTCCGACTTGGTGTGACTAATATGGAAGCAAAGCCTGATAAGCAGTTGGTATAATGTCAATACTACAATGGCTAATTAGTATTTGATTAATATTGCACTTTGATAATGCACAGCCTGAAACTGATTAATATTTGATTAACAACATGTATGATAAAATTGATAATAAATATATGAACATTTTAAAAACGAATGAAATTCACAGGTAGACATCTATGTATTGGATGATGTGAGGGACGAAACTATTCATAGAAGCTAGGTACACGGCCAAGGTTCAGTCCATTGATGCTTCTATATTAAGGTAGTAAACAAATTAAAACTTCATCAACGAGGTGAGTCGTATTGCTTTCATTTTAAAACAAATTTTAACCGTTCACATTAGGATTAATAAACAGTAAACTTGAAGTGGTATAAAGAACATAGCCTGGAGTTGCAAAGGACAGTGTGCCACTTTTCCGATAAAAATTGTTCTTGAATAACCGACACGCACACACACATATGTGTGTGTACATGGTATTGTAAACCTTTTCATTTTTCATGGCGTATCTTGTTTTTACAGATATGTTCACAAAAGATCCGCGGAGTCGGGGTAAAAAATGTTTTTATATAACATAGAAAAATGAGTTTTTAACTTAATTTGAACAGAGATAAATTTGTTAAAACTCATTCGAATTCATTTTCGATTCCCATAATATCAGATGGTTTGAGATTAATTATATATATATATATTTTTTTTTCTATTTTCCTTCTATGGTAGCCCCAAAGAAAAAGAGTTTATTGGAATATATTTACATGCTTCTTCTAACATGCCTATTCCATTTGGCGTGATATGATTTTACTATACACCAGAAAAGCAATAATTAGTATTTCGTTAATAAATCCAAAAACTAAATATACTAAAAATAAATATAAAGTAAAGAAGTAAATTACGAAATAGAAAACAGAAATGAAATAAAAGCAAGTTATGCAAAGCTTAATCATTTAATCTGCCTTTCTAAAATTTTCAGTTAATAAGCCAAAGTATGTTTTTCTAATAAAGTCAAAGCAGTCTTGTTTAAATTTTGTTGTTAGTCTCTGTTCGGTGTTTCACGTTAGAATGTTCTGCACAAGTTACGGTCGATGAAAGTTGTGTATTTGTCAGCCGCGTGGGCACTTATGGTTGTGTAGTATGTTAAATATTGTTTAGTTGGACCGTGTTCAGTAAGGATTTGAGTCAATGTGATTCCATTGCTTCATATTCTTTTATGGTTGTGATCTGTAAGGGGAACAAACCTACGAAGGCTTGGCGATTTCAAGGAAGCATTCCATAGTTCCATCTAACAACTGTATCCGCTCTGATGTCCACTTTGATGCAAGATATCGGAACCTTATCGTATATTATAGCGGGATAGCGGGAGGTCACAGTGAGCCGTTAGCTTCGCTGTCTGTTAGTTTATTGCCTTTTATCCCTGCGTAGTTGTTTTGATAATGTAGTGTAGCCAATTGGTTTCTTATTTTGTCATTAAGTCCTTCATAGATCTTTTCATTTTTAATTGAATGTATAATGTTTCTGTTGTGTGTGTAAACGGAAAAGTTTACATCTCTTGCTATCACATTTTCAAACTTGTATTCCAAATTTCAGTATCAATTTGTTCTGTATGTTCTGTGTATTTTACTAATACTGTGGGGTGTATAGAATATTCACAGTTATCTGGGAGGTCAATACTTTCGTGTACTATCACTTTGTAGTAACTCGGTATTTTTTAATATAAAAAATTTGTACTGTTTCTTGGAATATAAAAATCTATTGGAATCATTCCCACGAGAACGTAGGCGGCTTCCGAGAGGTATTATTGAATAATTTACAGATTTTTATCTATATAAGTCTTCGAAGCCCTTGGTCAGGATTTAGTCTAAGGGGGGGGGGGCAGACTGGTAATATTTTCGTCTAGGGGGCAGGCAGATAAAATTCTTATGATTCGAGGTATTCTGACAATGTAAAGATCAATAAATGCTTCAAATTTATCATTGGGTGGCGGGATGACCGAGTGGGCAAACACATGAGAAAATACGCGTTGCCGATGGCAACGTATGATTGAGAACCGAAAGATAGCAAGTTCAAAACCCGGAACCAGGGGACATTTAATAATACTCGGCATCAATCCCCGACCCTCTCACCTGGCCCGGGAAACCCCGTATAGCCTAACAGGCGAGGAAGGGGAGGACCAATAAAAAAATAAATAAAAAAAAGCTTCAAATAAAGCTTATTGATATTTAAAAAGTAAAATATTTGTTTATGTAATGCTTAATAAACATAATAAATGAATATGAATTTGTTTATGAACAAGAATTGTTTGGGGGTGCGGTCAAAATAATAAGCACAATTATGTGATATTTACATATTTTATTCTAGCCGACGTCTCGGCCCAAATTTTACGTCATCATCAGGGCTTTTCTCACTGCTGCAGGGAGCGGAGTGGAGTACTCGGCTCCATGAATTTATTTAATTTGTAATTTTTGTTTCTTAGGTTCTGTAGGAGGGGACAGCAGCCCTTCCTTGCCTCCCTTTTTATTTGTTCGGTACCCCTTCCTGGCCATGTGTGGCATACGGGGGGGTTACTCTAGAATTGTAATCAACCTATTCTAACCATGGTGGGAGGGTCGAGATTTATTCCGTGGGGCCTCCACGAAATAAAAGTCAACCGTCCCAGGGCGGATTCGATCCGCCGCCGTTCGGCTCGAGCCTGCAACAGCGGGTCACGTCCCTACGCGCTCGGCTATCCCCAGCCCCTCTGCCCTCCCTTGCCGACGCCCATGATTTGAAGCCTTCGGATTTTCAAAAGATTTGTTTTCTGAACCATATTTTTGTGTACATGCATGTGCAGCATAGAAAACTTTAGGCTAGACAGCTCCTTGGTAGATAATCTTAAGAATATCCGATGTAAGGCTCCTAGAAACTCTATTTTTTCAAGTCAGTATATTAATATTTCGTAAAGCCTGATTGTAAATTTTGTCTTTTCCAATTCTTTTTATGGGCCATAATTAATCCTTAATATTTTAAAGTGTCACGTTGTTTTATTGTGAATATTTCAGATTGATTATAGTTTTAATGAAAAAAAAAAGATAAATTTTGATTTTTTCGGGTTAAAAGTTAGTTTTTGGCTATCCCACATAGTAACTCAAGATAATACTAGGTTTGTGAAGATAATACTAGGTACAGGTTCTTCCACGTTCCGCCGCACAGTGGTCCTAATCCAGCAATCATGGTACAAAAATTCGAAAAATCAACTTTTTTTTTTTTTTAAATTAATAATTTTACCTGTATATCTATAGGATACCTGCTGTTAATAGGTAATATTAACATAATAGGTAATACGGTTATTTTTCTGTTTCTCTATAATGTTGTTTATTTAATTTGTATAATATTTTATAGATTATACAGCGTGTTTCGGAATTGCACGACACTATTTTAGGTACGTGTTCTCTAACACAAAATAAACAAAAAAGTTCATATTAACATGTATCTCAAACTCTTTTATTAAACAGATATCAAAGGTTAAAGATTTATTATTACTATTTATTTATTATTATTACAACATTTAGAGTAAATGTTCAAAGGCGTCTCCGTTTTGTTGAATGCAACATTCAGCACGACGAATCCATGCTTCTCTGGCTCTTCGTATAGCATCAGGATGGTGGTTGATAGTTACTGCGGCTTCCACGATCCGATTTCTTAGCTCTTCTTGCGTGTCAACTGCCGCAGAATAAACCATAGACTTCATCCAGCCCCACACAAAATAATCTAATGGCGTTAAATCCGGAGATCGTGGTGGCCATTTAACAGGTCCGTTTCGACCAACCCATCGGTCTCCATAAGTTGCATTTAAATAATCAGTGACACTATGAGAAAAGTGAGCTGGAGCACCGTCATGCATAAACCACAGCCTTTGCCTAATGCCTAGCGGAATATCTTCTAGAATATCATGCAGATTATTTTGCAAAAAATGCAAGTAAGATATACCTGACAGCCTAGGTGGCAAAAAGAAGGGGCCGATGATTTTGTCGCTTAGAAGACCACACCAGACATTTAAAGAGAATGTATGTTGGTAATGTCCAACAGCAGTCGTATGAGGGTTTTCTTCGGCCCAAGTATGGGTATTTCGAAAATTAAGAATCCCGTTTCTTGTAAAGCAAGATTCATCAGTAACCAAAATGCAGTTCAGGAAGTTAGGATCTCGTGTGCATTGTCGAATTAACCACTGGGAGAAATTTCTGCGCTTGTTATAATGTTGTGGTAACAAATCTTGCCTACTTGATACGTGAAATGGATATAATTGTTGATCGCGTAAAGTTCGCCATACGCTGGTAGAGGAAACATCGAAACGACGTGACAATCTTCTGGTACTAGTAGTAGGAGATAACTGAACAGCATCGAGTATTTCTTCTTCTACGTTTGCAGTTCGTCGAAATCGTTGTCGACCGGCGTTCACTCGTATAGGTTTTAGCGTACCATTATCCCTAAGACGTCTTTCAATGGCCTCAAACGTTTTACGATTTGGTATTCTTCGGTTAGGAAATTTTTCACGATATCTTCGAACAGCAGCAGCACCGTTTGTATGTACCTCGCCATAAGTTAAAAGCATGTCTGTTTGTTCATCAAAAGTGAATAAATTTGTGGTATCTCCCATGATAATCATAAATTGAACTGTGTCACAAGATTCACTCACACTAAAACACACAGAACTAGACAAACAGATGAGCAACTACTGTCATTGCTTATCGTTCATTTGTTTATCAGGTGATTAAAACCTTTTATTTAGTATTAAACACGTTAAACGTTGTACAGTCAGTCTTAATGCAGTAAATAAATAATAAATCTTTAACCTTTGATATCTGTTTAATAAATGAGTTTGAGATATATGTTAATATGAACTTCATTGTTTATTTTGTGTTAGAGAACACGTACCTAAAATAGTGCCGTGCAATTCCGAAACACCCTGTATAATCCACTTATTTTACAGTATCAAAATATATTTTTTATAATCATTTCCCAAATTTTTGCATTGACGGCATAAAATAATCTGCATTTTTCATTTTAAAACTATTTTATTTTCATGAATTTCTATTATATTTTCACGTAGTATTTGCTAATATTTCTAGATTATCTTGTTTGTTTTTTATGCGGTATTTTAAATAATCATAAAAATAGAGATAATTTTTTCGTGAAATCCAATAAATAACTAAACCGAAATACCTAGTTTGAAACAAGACTTTAAGTACATTACTGAATATCTTTCTTTAGAACCTATTTAATTAGTAGTTTGTGTTATTCTATTCATCTGCCTTTTTCTTGTGGGTGTATTAATCAAGACTAACAATATAATATATAATATTATTAGCTCTCGCTAGTTCTATTTTTATGTAACTAATGTTAGACTTTATTTATTTTTTTTTTATCCTCCCCTTCCTCGCCTTGTAGGTTATACGGGGTTTCCCGGACCAGGGGAGAGGGTGGGGGATTGATGCCGAGTTTATTTAAATTTTCCCCTGGCCCCTGGTTTTGGACTTGCTATCTTCGTATTTCCAAATTGCCATGGGCAACGCGTAATTTCTAACGCGCTTGCCCAATCGTCCATCCCGCCACCCAACTAATGTTAGACACCTGCTCAAACCTTCAATAAACATAACATCAAGTTTGAACGAAATCGTCAACGAAAAGTAATTATAAATATAGAATGTAGCCCCCACTATCCCTCTCACCCCCACCCCTACCCTTCGCTATTTGTATGTGCCTTATATTAAACATCTTATTAACCCATCAATAAACATCATACCAAGTTTGAACGAATTCCATCGACAATAAGTAATTAAAAAGATAGAAGTTACCCCCAGTCCCCCTCTTACCTCCACCCCTACCCATCGCTATTTTGATGTAACTTATATTAAACATCTTCTTAACCCATCAATAAATATCACACCTAGTTTGAACGAAACCCGTCATCCGTTAAGTATTTTTTGCACCATGAATGCTGGATTGGGACCACTGTGCGCCGTTTGACCAGTAGTAGGCCAACGTCTGTGAATGCAATTTATCTGGTGTCTTTGGTGTAACGATCCTAAAACGATTTACATTTCTTTGATTCATTCCAAAAAAGTCACTTTGTAACTTTTTAAAGGAAGCCAAGGTTTTAGGTCATCATCATCACAGGCACTACAACCCGCTACGGGTCTTCGCCGCGTCGTCGTCGCCTCCATTCTTCTCTGTCTTGAGCGAGGGTCTGCCAAGCTCGGTTGTCCAGGAGCTTCAGTGCGTCGGCTTCGACCTCATCTACCCATCTAAATCTTGGCCGTCCTCTCTTTCTTCTTCCATCCACATACCCGAATAGTAATCTCTTGATTGGGGAGTCACCGTCCATTCTTGCAACATGCCCAGTCCATCGTAATCTTGAGAGCTTTATAAAGTGCACCACATCCGGTTCCCCGTAAATTTGGTACAACTCTGCGATGTGTCTCATCCACTGGGTGGCATCTTTTATAGGACCAAACATTCTTCTCATGATTTTTCTCTCAAAAACCTGCAGGCTGATAACGTCTGCACGTGTCAAGGGCCATGTTTCTGAGGCGTATGTCAGCACAGGTCTGATTAGCGATTTGTACAGAGCAATCTTGGTGTTCCTTGCCAGTAAATGACTCCTTAATATTTTAGCCAGGCCAAAATAACACCTGTCCGCAGTCGTTATCCGTCTCTGCACCTCTTGGCTAGGCACATTGTCCGTGCTAATTAGTGACCCTAGATACACAAAACTGGGAACGCTTTCAAACGTGTATCCCCCAAAGGTGACAGTATGTGGTGGTAGTATCAGAGGGTCGGCATATATTTAGTTTTAACCTGGTTAATTTGGAGCCCCATGTTTTGTCCTGCTGCCATTATTGCTAAGAAGGTCTGTTCCAAGTCCCTCCGTTATCTTGCTATAATGTCAAAAACATCTGCATAGGCTAAAATTTGTACTGACTTAGTGAGGATCGAACCAGTTCTTTGCACTTCAGAGTCCCTTATCACCTTTTATAGTGCTAGGTTGAATAGGGGGCATGGTAGGCAATCTCCTTGTCTTAGGCCCCTGGTGGTCGCAAATGTCTCTGACAGGTCTCCCTGTACTCTCACTTGACACCTCGATCCTACCTTCTGCAGCTCCGTAAGATTGATCAGTTCAAGTGGGTTATTCATTGTTTCCATGGCCTGATACAACTTCTCTCTCACGATGCTATCATACGCACCACTAAAATCGATATATAGGTGATGAGTAGTGATGTTATATTCTCGCGTCCTTTCAAGTAGGGTCCTCAAAGCAAAGATTTGATCAGTGGTAGATCTCCCTCTCATAAAACCGCACTGCTACACTTCTATCTCTCTTTCTGCATGCGGAAGTAGACTCTGATAAATGATGCTATACAGGATCTTGTACGTGCTATTAAGAAGGGTTATGCCACGATAGTTGCTACAGATGGTCTGATCTCCTTTTTTATGGAGAGGGATTATGACGCGTGTATACCATTCTTCGGGCATAGTCTTGGTGGCCTTGATTGAAGCAAAAGGTGGCCTTGAACAGTTCGTTCCCACCAGCCTTTAGAAGTTCAGCGGCTATTTTGTCGCTTCCTGTGGCTCTATTGTTCTTCAATTTTTGGATAGAGTCAATGATTTCCTCTTCATCTGGTGGTTCGGTCAACTCGTAGCTATCCCTTATAACAGGAGCTATCCCTACCCTAGTGGAATCCTGGGGCGCTCCCAGAATACTTCCAAAATGATTGGCCCATCTGCCTAGGATGGTTTCCTTGCAATTGATTAATGATCCATCCTCGCCTCGGCAAGCATTAGATCTAGACTTGAATTTCTCGCGCTGAGCATTCACACTTCTATAAAAGGCTCTTGCATCCGCTTGGCTTTCTAATTCTTCCAATGCTTTATTTTTTTCCTGTTCTTTGTTTCTTTTTAAGGTTTTAGGAAGTTTCTTTTTTTTTTTTTTTTTCCACTGATTTCCTGATGTGCACCAATCATCCTGCTGCTAAAGGACGAATTTGAAAAGGAGTTTAAGAGGAATATACTGAATTCATTCATATATACGAAGAAAAGGTTTTTATATAATGAAAACTTTATTGAACATTTTTTTTTCCGCCATCCCCCGTCAATCATTGTCTACATTGACAGAGCTTGATACTCGTTTTAAGCATCTTTCACTTATTTTAAAAGTATCCAAAAAGAATTTTTTACAGACGGGAACTTTTCCGTTTGTTGGACGTCTTAGTTTAACAATTTTTCGCTCACAGCTTTGTAAAGCGATACATTTTGTTAGCTAAAATCTCCCAAACCACAAAACTTCTCAAAAACATTCTTTGATTATTTATTCTTATCTGAACTAAATAGACTTGTTATGTTCTTCCCCATTGGTGAAATAATTTCAAAACTTTAATATTAAATTTTATGTTTTATATTAATTGAACGCACTGGTTATTCAACTAACAAAATTGTCCAAAAATTTAAGTTAACTTGCAAATAATAATTAATTAAAACTACCTACATCACTACTTTCCGACATTATAAATAGTAAATATCTTGATTTAAGTATAAATGGAGTTAGGCAACTTTCAAACTAGCCGGTTTGATTATTGAACTAACTCTGAAAACTTATGTGATAAGAATAATCGTATTTCCTATAAGCAACCTGAAATGCTGTACTGATAAATAACATAAAGTTGTGCATTTAACCACGATAACCGGGAAAAATTGATAAATGGAGTTCGGCCACTTTCAAAATAAACATTTATTCTGTGTGATCGTAGATGTCACAACAAAAGAAAACGATTTTTCCTATTCATAATTGAATAAATTATATAACTTTTTAAATCTCCTTACTCCATTAAGTTGGTTTAAAACAATAAAAAAACAAACAAAAAAAAACAAGAAGAAGCACAGTTCATAAGTATCTATTTGTCCTTGGCTTAGCTTAAAAATTGATGCGTTTGAGTATTATGAGTGAAACACGAATTGCGTGGAGTTTAATTGCATTGGTCACTCAACACCTTATTTTTAAAGTCAAATTTAATCAAAGAATTTTTAAAGAAGCTTTTTCTCAAATAAATTCCTTTGCGTCAGAGATTCATTAAGAGAAGTGATCAGTCAGCTGGCACATGATTTCTGAGTTACAATAGACATGGATAAAAATACATTCATGTGAGGTGTAAGGCGAAACCTTTCGAAGCAAAACAAGTTTTCGAGTACCGAGGTTGCCAAAACGGTGGCCGATAACCTAGCCTTTGATTTCGATACAAACATATTTAATATTTTTTACCATTCTCCGTTTTTTTTTTAACCAACCCACTCTATAAAAAAAAAGTAAATTATATACTTGGGATATGACGATAACCGTGATGGTCAGATGATAAACGTAGGCTTGATGATAAAGCTCGTAGAGGATCTACAGAAGTCGGTTATCGGCTGGTAATATAGAATCAACGGGGATTTCTTCGCATGAGATGCCCTTTTTGGTGTTTTAATCGGGTTTCTTTGTTTCTAGTTCTTCAGGTGCACGGCTGAGTTCATTTCCTTACGTACATTTTCTAGACATTTCCGGTGGTAGAAACAGGTTCTACTCAAACAAGCGCTCACTATTAAGAATTTATGGCCCTTCTTAAACTCAACTCTTCTCCCGTCAGCTGCACGGCACCTTGGTGTAGAGAAAACTAGACGATGTGCAACGGCACTTGATAAAACTCTAAAAGGTTAGATCGTTTTCAAAAAGTAGATCGATATTCATGTATCGATGGTTACTATCCCACACTAGCGCTCGTTTTTCAAAAAACTAAAGTTCCAATGATTGTTTAACATACTTAATCAGTTACCTTCTTTTTAGGCCACGATTAATATAAAATATATGATGGGAATTAGACAATAATTTAAAAATGTTAGTTAGTTAACTCATAGTCAACGATTTATTGTGTTGTGTGATAGGTAATACGAAGTTTGTTTCAACAAACAGTCCTGTACTAACTGTCATGTCCCAACCCTTTTTATTCTAATTCGATTGGTGAGTTTTTCCGTTTGATTGGTTCTTATTCGAAAACCAACCAATCAAAATTAGAAAAGGAGTGGCCTTTACATTTAGTCCAGGACTGCTTGTTGGGACAAACCTTTTTAAAGATATGTGACAGAAGCTTTGTTATTGACATATGCTCATTATTTTATTTTTCTAATTCATAATTTAGCTGCGAATAGATACACTTTATTTGGAAAAATATCATTTCCAGCCATATTTTATAGATTAGTTTTCATTTAATTATTGGAATTTCCATGTGTGCTTAGCTTTATTAACATTATAAACACCGCCGAAGAGTATAAAGACTATCTTACTATCTTACTAGCTTACTAGAAATCCGAAATACTCATTTCGTTTTTTTAGTTAAAAAAATATATGATTTTTTAAATCATGATACTTAATCGGCGAACAAAACTTTACAGTTGCGCCCATTTCAGCATATGCATATAAAACGTCCAATGTGTTTTCATCTTAAAAACATGTTTCATAGCATAACCCTAAATTATGAATTTGTTAATTAAACAATTTTAATTTTATTATTTAATAATTGTTTATTGTTGCCTTGTCTTTGGATACATACGTTCACATGGTTACTAATTCCCAGATCCCTACAAATCTCTAGAATCCCGTGTACTGATTGAGAACACTTATGAAAATTTTTATAAGCCTCTCATCGAACGGAACCATAGGTTCATAATTGCTTAATAATAAAAATATTTAAGATTTGATGCATACCAAAGCGAAAACCTTTTAAGGTTAGAAAATAGGACGATGATCATATAAATAAACTGTTACAATCGCTGAAGAGATGAATATTAATAAAATACTTGTTAATAATATTTATTTTCTTTAGAAAATACAACCGCTTGCTATACGAATGGCGCGATGGAGCAACTGATGCCTGTTGCCCGAAAATGATTCCATCACTAATGAATGTATGATCACTTAAGTTGGTCAAAACATGTGGTAACTTACAATAAATGAGGGTAATAAAGTAAGATGTGCCATTGGTCCACATGTAATTTTATCTTAGGTGAAGTATATAAACCTTACGAGCGCGTTTTGAAGTGGATATCCATTCATCAGGTATTTATATGTATCTTATTTTAACAATAATATGAGCAATTTGGAATGAATGTAGCAATAATAATCTGAAATAATAGCTTTTTAAAATTCAAAAACCACAATCCTAATATTAGTAATTGTTAGTAACCGACGAGCAATGGTGAAGTTCGAAATTATTATTTTTCGGAAGTATAACTGAAGTTTTATGTAATGAGAATTTCATTTAAACAATATATTAAACCTTGATTGTTAACATATAACAAATAAAAACCACATTGTAAATATATACATTTTTTTTTTTAAATGTTAAACGAAAAACAAAGCATATTTAATTATTATCCGCAGTAAACTAGATTCTTGCTACTTTTATTCAGCTCATATATGTATATGTTGTTTTTCTTTATCAGTTCTAATATTTCTGTATTGTTATTCAGCGACGATAAATGAATTTGATATCAATAGATTAAAATAATAAAAATAATTTCTGGATTCGCAAATACCACCAACATTTCTAAAATGGGAATCAGGAGAAGCCTTCGCCTTAAATCTAGGAAGGGAGGGATTAACGAAAACACGAAGCAGTCAGTTAAAAAAAATAAGTTGCCTAGGAAACGGAAGGTATGTACTCAATATTTTATTCATTTTTATTAGAATCATTAAGATTTCCAATTAGCAAGTTAATATTAATGATTGTTAGTGAATAAGTGAGACACTTCTTGAGAGTAAACTCATTTAGGTTAATTATTACACAGGACGAGTAATTAGAAAAAAATATCTAATGTAGAACTTTGTAACAGATGAATAATTCCTAATTAGTTATGTCGTTAGTGTTAAGATATTAGTGAAAACAGCCCACTCATAATGCATTCCATCAATTACTCGCCTTTTTCTAATGAGTTTCCATGATTTCCAACGTTATATCTCCAAAATTAAATATGCACTTTGCAAGAATTTTTTTCCCTAAAAAGTTACAAAATAAAAACTTCGTTTCACGTCCGCTCAGTAAAAGTGTTCGTTTATTTTCGAAAAGAATCTACCGTATCATTTAAAAAATTTTAATTACCAAACATAAAGGTAACGTAAAATTTTCTCACGATGCTGTAAGGTCCATGTAGGACATTCATCTAATCAGTATTTACATAATCTTGGTAGATTTTATTAACACAAAGATAAAAATAGAAAGAACAAAATAACCTGTATAGAGTTCTATTAACAATATTTCGTTTAACATTATGAAATAGAACATACGTTAAATAATCACAATTACTTATTTATTTAGCCGAAAAAATGGTTAAATGTCTGAATTTATGATTCGATCTTACATCCTGATGTAATCTGATGCTATAGTCTATGATTAGTGTACTTACTATCCTGAAACCACGCCATTGAACAGTATAGCAAATTTTTGGATTAAATTAATCATACATACCAGCACAAAGAATGTTCGAAATTTTTGAAAATGAGGGTGGGAGACAAAATCCATTTACGGGGGGGGGGCACCAAATAGTGATTTGACACTCTCTACACGGTACCACTCTCGACAAGGTAGCCTTGCTATCCTGAAACGACGCCATTGAACAGTATATCAAATTTTTGGATTAATAAAAAGGTTAGCAATAAAGGATAGATAAAATGGTTAAGTAAGTAAGTTAATTCCAAATCGCTTGGTCTCCTTTTGGTTTAGAGTTTTTACTTTCACTTAACTATATACACGTAGACCTGGATCGATCACTTCTTCTGGTTGAGTGGATTTCCTCTTCTAAGAACCTCAAAAAGGAGGATAGTTAGCACTCATTCTGGATGCATGACCAGCACACCTGTGCCAAACAACCCTAATGAATCTCAGCCACTATACATTTCAGATATCTCGGCATTTGTCCTGATCCGCCAGGCTTGCTCGTTGGCATCGAAAATCGCTCCGAAAATTCTTCTGAGGACCCTCCTTTCAAATCGGAGGAGTTGATTTTCTTGGGCTTAGGATAGGGTCCAACTTTCTGATCGATATGTCAGCATTGGCCTGATCAGAGTTTTATACTTGTGTAATTTGGTTGTGCAAGATAATACATAACTTTTCATTTGCCGCACTAGCCCAAAATAATATTTGTTGGCTGCAATTCGTCTTAAATTCTCCGCTCCGATTTCGTTATCATGAGTGTGTGAACAGGCTATAAACCGTACGAACTAGAAAGTATTTGGTGTATGTATACGCTCGTGGTGTGACAGCAAAAATGATCAAACGGTGATGGAACTTTATTTCTTAAAGTTTTTCTAATTTTAGGTCTTTTTTTTTTTTTCGATTTTCTCGATAACGGCTCAAACGATTTTGATTAAACTCAGCATGTTTAATGACAATCAAGTATTATTTAATAACAGGTCGGTCATGAACATAGAAATGTTCTGAGGAGGCTTAAATGGTGAAGAATTTTTTTTTGCCTATACAGTACCTTTTATATGGAGAAATTAACTGTGTCTCATTATGCTTAACAATAAGAAATAAATAAATATGAAATATGGAAAAAATTGAGAAACATATAAAAGATTAAAAAAAGAAAAATCCTCCGACAAAAAAAAAAAAGTGGAACCCACGCATGTGCAGTACGCCTTTAATGACAGACCATTGCTTATAAGTAAAGGCGTTCTATTCATGGGAAAGAGTTGTTTGCGTGTTTTGGAACATACATATTTAATGGAGAGTATTTGTTGTAAGTGTAAATAATTGAAGTTTTCAACAACTAAATAAAGAATTATAAGAATTAGAAATTCAGACGCGATGGAGTATTATGCTTGCGTTCCCGTTTTATCACAAATAAAAATAAAACTTTTATTTAACAATAAAAAAATGTATTTTATTTTAGAGAGTAAATAAATTCAAATTAATTAAAACACATTATGGAGTGAAAGAGAAAAGGTAAAACATAATCTTTAATCAACTATATTTCTTTTTTTTTTAACTTCATTTTTAAATACGCACCTGTCTTAAAAGGAAAAGACAATCAGCGAGTCTGATGACTAAACACGTAGAAAAACATGGCTCGATAGGCTTGGGGAAGGATGATACCTAGCGGCATCTCTTCCTGTCGTGATTTGCACTAAGGCAGGCAGTTAACCAGCTTCCTTTTAGTTTTATGTAGGTGTTATCGGACAGGTTGACATGCCAGGACATAATGCTTGGATAATCTGTGACAGCTGTTGCAGGATACTAAACAGGGGCTGAATAAGGCTAATTAACCCACAAACTAACTTAGAGAGATCAGCTGGTGAATCAGTTGCAGTGGGATGCTGCATACAGCCCTTACTCGTTTTCGAAGAATCTCTTCTAGGAGCTGGTATTCTTCGTGATGTTTCGATTCTTCTTTCGAGGGAACCAGAATCAGGGTGCTTGTTTTGTAAAAGAGGCGGAAACTCTTTTATATCCGGAGGAAACTTAACTTCCACTTTCCGTTGCTTGTGCGGATGTCTTCTTTGATTTGTGGCTACTTTAACTTTTTTTTAAAGTTGGGCATCCTCTATAGCTAGCTGGATTTGACCCTTCACAATTGGCACACTTTGCTGCTGTTTTTCGTGGCTTTGTGCAGTCAGAACTGTAATGGCCTCCACCGCACTTCGGAGCGTGATTACAGCAAGTTTTGGTGTGCCCGTATTGCTGACAACGTAGACACTGCGAAATGATTTTCTTTTTCCGAGGTTCTTCAATTTGTATAACTGTATGATATAAAAATTGTACATCAAAAATTTTATCATTAAATGTCTCTTTTGAGATTTCTGGAAAGAACCTTGGGCAACGATCTTTTAAACGGGATATAATATTGACAATATTAATGGCATCGTAACCTAGGTTTTTTAATTCGCTTTTAATTGTTTCGATGGGAGTGGCGTGGTGCAAGTTTTTTATGACTACTCGAGGACTTCGATCTTCAGACAGTTGGAAGGTATGGAATCCCGCACCTTTATCTCTTAACTTAGCTACTAGATGGCGATGGGTATCCACATTTTCGACGTACACGCTAACACCTCTGGTAGCAGATTTTAATTTAAAGCTTTTTTGACCAGATTCTCTTTGAAGGAATTGCACTAATGCTGTGTGATCTTTCACATTATTGAGGTGAATTGGTGGGGAACAGGTTTTGTGATTGACTGCGATTCATTTACTTCGATTTTTGATAAGACGTCAAAGCTATTTCTAGTAGCAATAACGTCTCTTACCTCAATTTCATTTCTGGGGTCTTCGTCTCTTTTAAGTTTTCGGACGATAACCATTTCCCAGGCTGTAAGATTTTCATTTGCATCTATATTGTTCATATTGTTAGATGACCACGGAGCTGGACACATTCACAATTATATTTTAGTTGACAAATTTTAGTTCCATAATAAATTTCTGAATGCAATATAAAGTATCCATTTTAGAGGAACAGTAATTAATTGTTCTCGGCTTCCAGAAAAGCATAAAAGACAAACATCTAAAATCAAGTTTTAATTTACTAATTAATAAGCCGTAAATACACCTATCGATTCGCCTTCAAAAAGCGACTCTCAGTAAAAAACGCGCAAGCAGTAAAAAGAACTCGACTGTTGATGAAATTACGATTTTTTTAATAAGATCTTAAATTAACAATAATGAATCGAAAAGTATTGAGACCTTTAAGTTTTGCGATACAAAGCATAATACTCTATAACTTATGAGGACTAACAAAAATAAGCAAATATGTGGAAAAATGTGTGAAGCTGCTGGTGTTAAAATATTTAAAAACACTTTTTTTCTAATCTAGATAGGCTTGTAAGTGAAAATTGTGTGTTGTTATTTTGCTTTTTTTCCATTTGTCTAAATTTATATCTACATTATGGCCTTCCGATAGGTCTTCTGCCTATTCGTAGAGGCTTTCTGGCGGATGCTTCGAGTTACTAGTTCCGCCACCTCCTTGCCACCATAGAATACACTTACCGAGGTCAGTAGTTAACTGTCGGTCCTTATATATAGATCTATTATCCCTATATAGATATTGGAATTCCAATATAGATATAAAGTGCGAGAAACATGCTATAAGAAGCATGAAACGAAATGGAAAGCAGTAGTTCGGAATAGGCAGAGGTGGTTCAGTCGGCTACTCTATCGGCTAAAGATTTACAAGTACTATAATGCAAACGAAAAAAATAGCTTCATTGCAAAGGATGAAAGAACATATAGAATTACGAAAACCATTAATATTTTAACGATTTATAGTTTTTATTTCATTGTGGTAGGTAAATTAAAAAGCGTACTTCTTCTAATTGAACTTAATTAGAAAACTTCGTCTACGTTTACTATTTTTTTGCATGCTCAGTAATCCGACTTTATTTGACTAATAGTCAACATATAGACTAATGTTTCAACAAGTAGCAAACCACTTCTTGAAGGGGATAACCATTACCCATTTCCTTAAGTTCCAGGCTGGATCCCCCTTTCCCCAGCCCACCATATCTATCAAGTGGACTTCATCAAACGAAAGCATTCCAAAATCCACTTGTTTTAAAACATTTAAAAAGTGTTTTAAAGCATTAAGGAGCAGGGGCATGCGCAGTCCTTACATGTCCGTTACTCCGAAATTACTTGTTGAAACAAACCTTATTACCTTTTTACGACCCTTCTTACGAAAACTAAACGTATCAATCTAATTTATTTATTAATATATTTTTAATATGAAGACTAGATTGTGAATGTGTTCAATAGTCTTTCAATTGCGATCATATGAAGAATTGTTCAGGAGCTCACTTGTTTGCGTTGATGATAGGTAAATATATCTGATTATCGCTAATGCAGGTAATAGTAGAGTAGCAGTTATCAACGCTATCATTTTTATGTTTCTTTATCAAACCATTTTTTAGATAAAATGAGTCAAGTTAGAGGATTAACCACTTGTAGTATTCTAGAGCCGAGCTGCATTAATCCGACAATAAACTGCACAGGCTCTTAATTATTTCATGGCTAACTAACGGAATCAATCAGAACTTTCATATTCTGATAAGAAGAGGAAGGTTTACATCGCGACGTTGAGTATTAACTCCCCCTCCCCCACACCGAGTCGAACCACGTACCCGAACAGGTGTCCGATTGTTGTTCTAATCTTGTATAAGCCGAAGTAACCCAAGACATGCTATTTGGATACGTGTTTCTATGCTGTGTAAATCCACCTCATCCTCGAAGGATCTGCCATATAAACCTCCTTCACGACCTACCCCTCGGCGTTTTTCCTTTCGTCACTTAATCCGTCTTCTGGACATGATGAATAGTCTGATATGGTGCTTTTTCAGAGAAGAGAAAAAACATGTTTTTTATTACACTAAATCCTGCTTGGCGTTGTTCCTATGTTCTTGATAAGAAATAAGATAACTAAGTTTAACTAAATACTTTGGACCTATAGAATATAATTAATACTTATGATTAATCTTAAACTTTATTTCTATCCCAGACAATATCCCTTCAGAAAACCGTTTGCATTTTAGGTAAAGGTTAAAAGTAATACTAAAAGCATTTCCGGTATAACACCAAGAAGAAGTTTAAGAATAATAAAGAGAAATTCTTACTATGCCCTAGGAGGGGAGCAATCTGCAAACGATCAATCGAAGGCTCAAATCTTTATTGATATCAAAATCGAACCTTGTGAGGTAAAATTGGAGCAAATAGACAAACTTATCGAAAAGTTGAACATAGGTAGTAAAGAAACTAATGAAATTAAAGAAAATCAAATATCTGTAAATTGTAAAGAGACAATTGAATCCATAGAAACACCAATGGAAAATGAGCAATCTGAAAATAACACTAATCAAAAAGAAACTGAAGAATCGATATTGAATGTTGAAACCAACACTCTATGCTGTGATAAAGAAGCTAGTATGTGAAAAAAATTTATAACTAGCGATAAGAAAAAGAAAAAAAATTGCTATAACTAATTTGTTTTTAGATCCGACTGACGTCGATATTAAGGAGATGGAAGATGAAATACTTGAGGAACAAAAAAAAAGATCTGAAGAGCAGGAAGAAACAGAGAAAAAAATAACGGTGAATAATGGTCACATATATATCATAATAATACCTAAGTTATTTTAAGGATAATAAAATTATAGAGCTCTCGAAAACCGTTCATGAAACTACTAGATCAGGAAAACCTGCAATAACAGTAGAAAAACTTTTTATACATTCCCTTTAAATAAAATAAATACTGAGTATTTATCATGAACACGGACAACACAAAATCAGTTTGAGTTCTTAAATAGGATCTTAAACAAACCTAGTATAAAAAGATATTGACGAAATATTAATTAGCTCTAAATATTGGCTATAATATGTTTTAATCAATTGATAAATTTTTATAAGTATCTGGGGACATTTATTCAGAGGCCGGTATGGTAGAGGCAAAAAGGCCGAATTAGTATTGACATGGGTTCGATTTCCACTCGGGTCTGTCAATATTTAATAAGTATTGAGAAATAGATTATCCCACAGGTTAGCAGTGCGCAAAATCTAGATAGTCTTCAGGGATGGACTTAAAAGTTTCAAAAGGTTTACTCACTAATATATTTATTTATGTTAATCATTTCCTGGGGAACAGTAGCAATCTATAAAACTCGAACATTCTTCAAAACTTGTAGAATTATAGTAAAGGTCTTCTACATTCGAGTGAAATCTTTACTGATCTTTCGTTAATGAAAAGCCAATGCACAAATGTTTGAAACAATTTCTTCAATTTGAAGATTTCATCATTTTCAGCAACCGTTCATATAAAGATTTTAATTTTAAGTAGATTTTTTGAAGTCGCGAAATAAGAACAAACTAAAATATATATTAACCATATAAACATTGTCTCTACACCTAAAAAAAAAAAAGCATAGGGAAAAGGTAAAGCATTATAACTATATAGTATGTTAATCGAATTTTTGAATGGCAAAACTGTGTGCCTTTAAAATACAAAAAAAAAGAAAAACAGAAAGGTTAACTTAAATTTAGTTGTAAAGTTTGACGTTAGGTCAAACATTGATAAGTGGTTAGAAGTGAAAAAAATTTAATAGTTTTCTATAAGCAACAGTCTGAATTTAGTAGCCCAAGTCAAAAGATTAGAAAAGGTAAATCCACAGTGATTCAAAGTAATAAGCTCTCATTCAAGAAGAGGTAAGTTCTTAAGCTAAAAATAGTTTCCATGAAATGGTATTAACTGTTAATTAAATAATATGAAACTTTTAGTTTCTCCAATGCTGTTGTACGTGGAGCTCCAATACCAAAACATAATTATGTACTAATACAGAAAAAATAAGTTAACCACGAAAAAAACATTTTACCTTCATGAAACTTTGGTTATAAGTCCATCCTAGTAGTAAGATTCCAGATCTGTAGAGTCTGCCTAAATTAAAGATGGCTAACCACCCTTTAAGGGGGTGAAATGGGGGGAGTGTCAATTTAACGTCGCTATTAGGTCGAGTGATGCACTGTTCGTAAGAGACTATAAGCTTCTAAATGCAATGAGACCATTCATATTACGCTACTCATTAGTTTAAAAACTGAATGGTAGGACAGCTAACAAATTTATTATGTAAGTACATTTATAGTCAATAAAAAGAGGGTCAAATATGTATGGCCAAAAATCATTTAGCTAAACATGAGAAATGTTTTATAAAATATTTTATTTTAATGTTTAATAAAATTTAAAGTGGCGTTATAGGAATGGTCTCATTGGATTCAGTAGCGTATAATCTGTTAGGAGCAATGCATCACTTGACCTACTAGCAGCACTAAATTGACACCTCCAACCCATCTAAAAGGTGGGGAGCCCTCTTTAATTTAGGCAGACTCTCGAATCTTATTAAGTTATGACCAAAGTTTTATGAATTTGTTTTTCTATACAGGGTCAATTTTGGTCTACTTTTCCTGTACTATGCATAAATTGTTAGTACAATGTACTTTTACATAATTTTTAAGTTCATGACCAACATCATACTAAACTTTTCATCCGCATGATGAAAAATGTACCATCTTCCCCAAACTGATAATTAATTTTAACAATTATCAATACCATAAACGATATAGAGCGTGTAAGAGTATAACTTTCATTAAATGAGATAAATATGCGTCTTTTACAAGTCATATAATTATATCAATAATCTCAAACTAATGAAGCCAATAGTATGAATGAATTAATTCAACAATGATAATTTTTTCGTATTAGCGATATATGGTAGCGACGATATATGAAAAAGGCATGTAACCAATTTTCAAAGTATCAGTATACATTAGATGAAATATTTCTTAGATCAATCTCTATTATAAGACTGTTCATTCTTTAAATAGTTTTTTTAATACCGAAAAATTCATATAAGCTTAACTGAGGTATATTTTCATTAACTTAATTTGCAAGAGATTATGTCGCTATGCAGAGAGAAGTAGAGCGTATATTTTTTGAAATAGTAGTATTCGATCCCCGATCATTAAAAACATTTTCTGAGTTTCATTAGTAGTGATCGTGGTTCGATTTATCGGATATAATGAGCAACTGCTAAAAATGGGCTCAGCAGGAGATGATTGGAGCACAAAACTGTATGCTATGTAAACCGTTATATCGACAAAAAGGCTGTTGAGAGACTTCGTTCTCCATATCCAGATTTTCATTGTTAGCTTTTCTCTCCTTTTTTCTGCCTCTCACTATGAAATTCTCACCTCACTCTAGAGTTTACAATTCTATAGATGACCATCCTATTCACTGTAGGGTTTCTCTCTAATCTATCTATGCACTCTCCATAAAATTACAGATTTCAGCTTAGTCGTACAACTAGACAACTGGTCTCTCCTTCATGATAATGTTTCTTCTCTAATGACCCATTTATTTATTAAATACTTTTCTCCTTGTTAATTGATAGCGTTATCATTATCTGTGTGGTTATCAGGCAATACCTATACCATCCCCCATAATAAACAATATCTTTTGGTTTTTATTCACTAATATACATGAAATCATATAAATACTTCCGAAATTATAAAGATGTGTTCTTAGAGCTAAAAAGGGCTACTTCATTAATTGGGCGTCTTATACCGCAAGATAAACCGCAATACATGAATACAGCTCCCCATGAAGGGAAACAATACAAATCATTTTATTCCGTCCAGCAAATGGGTTAGTAAATTTATTTTAAACCTAATTGGCGACTCAACCATTTCAAGAATGACACTTAACAAGAAATTCACCTTAGAATAGCATCCGCTAACAGATGCTGCTTGGGACTTTGTGAGAATTTCAAGTTTGATAAGTTTTTCAAGGCGCTTGAATTCCCTTTGGGTGCAGAATGATGAAGTATTGAAACCTGGGTTATCAAAACCGCAAATGGTCGTCTCTACGAGGAATGTAGCTGAACATTTTTTTTTTAATTAGTTCCGGAAGAAACTAGCTCAAGAACTACATATTTCCGTACATAGTTCCGGAAGAAACTAACTCAAGAACTACAGACCCTACTCAAGCAAATTAATATTAATAAATTAGGTAAATGGGACAAATGAAATTACCGAAGGCATTTACAACTGTTTGACCATCCTGGGTTCTTTAATTTTATTATTCAAATCAATTACATACGGACATAAAGGTTTGAGTAGGAAATAAACTTCGGATCACAAACACCAACTCTGTTCATTATGAAAGGGAGCCTCACTTTTTTTCACAATAATTCGAAAATTTAGAGCAAATCTCAGACAGGACTTTGTTATAAACTGCTCCACAAAAAATCTTGCGCATTTTGTAAAACTTTGTTTTTTTCTATCTCGCTTTACCTAGCCAAGAATTAAGTTAATTTCTGTTCAATATAAACATTTGTAAAGCTAATAGGATGTTTATTTACATTACAGTAAGGGCAAACGTGGCTATTAAATCCCTTAAACTTGATAAGTCGTATTCAGATAAGGAGACAATTCACGTTCATCTCACAAATACACGATTTAATCTCATTATTTAGCATTTTTTCATCAGTCTTATTCGATTTACGTATTGTGAAAGATGAACCCGCAACAAGTAGCCGCTGCTCTCGCGTTAATAGAAGATGGGCGTAGCCAACGGTACGCGGCACGTACTTTGGGTGTGCCCGAAGCAACCCTTCGATATGCAGTTCAACGGTACAGGGAGACGGGACAGTGCACCAGGAGACAAGGTTCTGGCCGAAGAATAGCCACAGATGCCCGCGATGACCGATTTTTGCTCCTTCACATCCTAAGAAACCGCTTTTCAACAGCTTCAGAGACTTCTTAGGCTTTAATGCATGCTCGAGGAGTTAATTTAAGTGCAGAGACAGTACGTAGAAGGCTGAACGAAATGAACCTTAGAGCTAGAAGGCCAGCTTCTTGCCCTCTTTTGACAGCAGACCATCGAAAAGCCCGCTTGGAGTTTGCTCGAGAGCATCGGGATTGGAATGAGGAAGACTGGGGCAACGTACTGTTTACCGACGAGTCAAGGTTCGTTCTACATGGTCCTGATGGACGACTCAGAGTATACAGGAGGCCAGGGGAACGTTATGCCCCCTGTAACGTAACTGGTCGTGTTCAATTTGGTGGTGGATCTGCATTGGTGTGGGGCGGAATTTCGTTAGAAGCGAAAACAGAGCTCCACATTTTTAACAGGGCATCAATTAATGCAGATTTGTACATCAGGGAAATCTTGCAGGATTACGTAGTGCCATTTGCTCCTTTTATTGGAGAAAATTTCCGCCTTGTGCAAGATAATGCCAGGCCACATATTGCACAGTGCGTAAATGAGTTTCTGCAGGAATTCGACATTATAAGCCTAAGATGGCCTGCTCGAAGTCCAGATTTAAATCCGATTGAGCACCTCTGGGACGAAGTAGGGCGCCGTTTAAGGAGACGATATGACCCTCCAAGAAGCATACAAGAACTGAGGATAGCACTGGTTAACACATGGGAAGATATACCGCAGGAATCCATATCCAACCTCATAAGAAGCATGCCTAGAAGACTGGAAGGAGTGATTTGGGAAAGAGGAGGAGTCACAAGGTACTAAAAGTTAGAACAAGTGTAAAATTTTATGTTTAAAGAAAAAAAAACTTTTTGTTAGGAAGGATATTTTCTTATTCATTTTTATTAAAGAATAAATGTATTACTTTTTAAAGATTTTTATCTATTTTCTTAATTTCCATTAATTTTTACATAAGTTACATTAATTTCTTGCAAAAAATCACAATAAAAGTAATTTAAATTGAAATTTTTTAAGTGCGCAAGATTTTTTGTGGGGCAGTTTATTTAAGCTATTTAATTTTACTTTCAAAACTTGTGAATTCAGATTCAAAAGTTGTAGACAAACTCCAACTTTATGATTTTATTTCTTTCCAAAACAAATTTTACTTGTTCATTTATTTTTATTTACAAACTATTTCTTAAATATGGAGTAAACAGGAAATAAGAAAAATAAAAAGATGAAATATTTATGATTTTATTTTATGAAGAGAAGTCGACGAAAAATCCTCAGAAATTATATATGAAGAATTATATATACATAAATAGGAAGTTCTCTTTAAGGTCTAGTCACACATAACCGCACCGCAGCATGGGCGTGTATCGGATCTGATTCATTTACGAAGGATAAATAGTAGCCGGCCTCACATACCCGATACCGGGTCAACCGACACGTTACTATCTATCCTGCGTATTTGGGTACTAGTTCTGAACAGTGGCTCCTGCGCCGTTCACTAAGGCGTCCTTCAAAGTAAGGCCATTTCTCCACTGAAAAGGACCCTTTTGGGGGTTTATTTATCTCCAAAGAGCGAGCGTAGCGAGCGAGAGTCGAAAGCTGGAATCTATTAAAGCTAATCAAGCCCCCTTTTTAACAGAAAAAAACGCGATTGGAGTTCAATAACATCACGGTCACATAACCTCTCAAAACAGGCCACGCCCAGGAGCCACTCTTCAGAACTAGTACCCGTATTTGAATCAGATCCGATACACGCCCTTGCTGCGGTGCGGTTATGTGTGACCAGACCTTTAACACGTTGAGCGCCAAGCGGTACGATCGTACCGCTGTTGGACTATTGGCTGGGGCCGAGGCGGTCCCCAGGTACCGCCCGCTCCCGCCAGCTAAAAGATTGTTCTGGGCCAGGGGACCGCCTGCCGAGCGTGATTTCAAGGCATATTGGACCGCTCCGGCCCCGAACAATTCGCCAATGCAATTGGCCCAAATGTTTTTTTTTTTTGTTTTTTTTTTTTAATTTGGGGGGTATAAATAAATAAAATAAATTAATTTTATTTATTTTTTTACAAAACAAAATATCTTATTTATTAAAATAACATATTTTAAGGGGACAAGGGTTGACGTCGCGGTCATAACCGGGCAGCCCCCGTACTACTATAGGTAGCGGGCTTTACCCTGGGGCCGGGCGGTACATACGTACCGCTCACAAAATTATTGTTTTATTGCCAAAATTAAACTTTTTATTTATTTCTTTTGCAATTTTTGTATCATTCTAATCATATTAAAGTTATAAATTAGGAAAAATTGCTTTGGCCCCAGGCAAAAGTACATCATCTTTTCCCTGGCGCTCAACGTGTTAATAGCTAGAAACAAAATAAGCATTGTATATCTCTATAAAACCAATTAAAATTTCTTTTAAGCCCACGGGCGTCACCGCCGGGGGGGGGGGGGGGACAGGGGGCACGCGTCCCCTCCAATATTTTGACAGGAGGGGACTGTTCCCCCCCAATATTTTGGCAGGAGAGGACCCCACGTAAACAATTAAATAAAAATACGATTTTACGAATTTATCCGAGTTTAACCAATAAAATAAAATATAAATATAAAATATTAGTTAATTTCAGCACACTCTATTGTTAAATGTCAGGCGTATCGTATATTTGATGAATTATATATTTTTTATTTCAGTCCGAACTGTTTGGTTTTATTGCTCTACATTTCTTTTTTAAACCAAGCAGCTTGACCCTACTTTCCATCAATTTGATGAAGCTTATAGAAGTTAATGGAAAGCAATGAAATTAGTGGGATCAGAATTAGAAGAAAAAATTTTGGTCCATATCCTTCACTATTAAGCCTTAGAAATTCCCTATTTTAATGTATAACTGAGGCATAAATGGACAAGTTTTAAGAGACTATAAATACCTTTAAAATGCAGCGTTGGAGGATGAATTTAAATGCACCAACAGTTGTTTTAGGGGTTATTATTTCAACTTTTAGCCCCTCGAATTTCTACCTACCCTATCTAGGAAAATATTGAGCCCCCCACAATAATTTGGTGCTGGTGACGCCCATGTTTAAGTCAACTGCCTTTGAAGTAATTTTATATACTCCATAATTTGGATTGAATAATTGTTGATCGTGTAAGGAGCCCATAAGGAACTTTTTGGGAGCTTTTACGAAAAATAGTAATCCAGTCTTAAATGGAAGGGATCCGTATTTAGAATTATGATGAATCATATCTGGTAGACTGCTATATATCCCATTCGTTATCATCGATTGTAAACGATATGCAGAAATATAATAGATATTATCTGATAATTATTGACATCATTACTTTATTTTTTCTCGGATACATTTTTATTTATGTCTGATAATTTAATCCGATAAAATTTGATATCCCAAATTTTAATAAATGCATTTCAAGCTTCTAATGGTCTTTTTTATTAGAGATGGATTCTTGTAAAAATAAATACTGTTTACCTATCAATTATTCAAAATTGAAATTTCCAACAATTAGAATAATATGGTTCGATCTAAAGAAGGCATATTAGTAATGCTCACGATATTTCATTTATTTGTGTTGGCAGCATCGCTCTTGGAT